>JARWLC010000016.1:39438618-40833618 GCA_033318265.1 Phyllotis vaccarum
ATGTACTGCAATTTTTTCTTTAATTAAATAAGTTTTCTTTTAATTAATGGTCTTAAGTTAAAAATAGATTATTTATACAATATATTCTGATTATAATTACCCCAGTTTCTCTCAGATACTCCAAGCTACTCACTTACCCAAATCCACCCCCTTTTCTCTCTCTTATTAGAATACAAATGTAACAGTGAGGTTTCTTGGTCCGGGGGTGACCAGAGGTCCAGACCAACAGACCTGCCACTACAGAACCCTTAGCCACCTACAACTGCTCAGGCCCCAGAAATGACTCAGACATGGCTCAGGCACGTTGCTAGCTAGCTCTTTCATCTTAACTCAACCCATTTCCATTAATCTGTCTGCCACTTGGCCTGGGGCTCACCTGTGATCCTTATGTGTTTCTTTGGGCAGCTGGGTTGAACTGACTCTAGCTTCACCCTTCCTTTCCTACCTATTCTGATTCCCCACATACTTTTTCTATGGTGCCTGTCATGGGCCAAAAAGTGCCTTTATTTAAAGATTGATATTCATAGCATACAGAAAGACATTCCTACATCATACAAAGATGCACCCGATAAATAAAAATCATAGCCAGAAATTGGAAAAAGCCTAAAACTCCATGAAATAATGAATGGATAATAAAAATATATGGCCCAATTATACAATAGAATATTTTTCAGATATTAATAAAAATAAATAAAATTTTCAGGCAAATGGATGGAGCCAGAAAAAGTCATCCTCAAATGTGATAGATAACCCAGCCTTAAAAGACAAACTGTGTGTGTTTTTCAACCTTTTTCTTGATCTTAGATGAAAAATCCATTCTGTAACTGTAGTTTTTGAAGACAGTGTTTCAAAAACTTCCAATTGCCATAATAAGGAGGTTTGCATTTAATTCTTAATTCACTTTTACCATTGATGTGCTGAAATAGCTGACAAAAGTAACTTAATAAACAAAAATGTTATTTTGACTCATCGTTACAAGGTATAATGTCATAGAGACTGCTGACATTATCATCTATGTTAGTATTATTTATCAACATTTGATTTATTTTTTCTTATCTATCAAACACCATACATACACATACACACACACATACACACACACACACACACACACACACACACATACCCCACAGGATACATACACTCTCCCTTAAACTCACCAACCATTTTTTTTTAGTGTGTACTATTCAGATTATAATATTGACTTATGCAACTATACCATCAGCCTTCATGAAAAACTAAAGAGGAAAGCTTCAGAATACCTTTTTTCTTTCTTTTATTGATTTTTTTGTTATAATGTTGACTCTTGTCCTTAGGTATGCAGCTCTTTTAGACAAGAGTTTTCTCCCAAATTCTTGATCTAATTTTCCCTGGTAACTGCTAATGTACCATTGGACTTTCATGTCAAGAAATGATAGAATATCCAAACATTGCCTATTCCTGAATCTTCAACAATACTTCTTGCACCCGTGTTCATTAAATTCTTTTTAGCTGAATAATTTTATGTGTGCTTATCTTTCTTACTGAAATCTGACTGATACAACTCTCACAAATTCCCATTACATTTCCAATAAACTGTGAACTTGACCTATGGGAACCATGCAAGTCTACTTCTACCCATCCATCTCTTCCTATCACACCTCCTCATTTTTTAATAGTAAAATCTTACTGTTTTTGGCACTGGCAAAGCAATATTGTTCCTCTTTCAGTACCTTAAAAGACATTTGTGAAAGTATTAGTTTCCTTTTTTTTCCTTGTCTTTTAAACTCTTCTTTATATTTTGTGCTTGTGCTGGGAAAAGAAATGAACCTAGGAAATCTGAGGTAGAAGATTTTAATAACAAGTGCAATTGACTCCACCTCCCTAGCATAAGCTGCTCTAAAATTCTAAAATTATATAATAGCTAGAAACTTCCCACAAAACAATGAAATATCTATTTTGAAAATCAAATTAAACAAGTAGTATTTAATGTTTTATGATTTCAACAATACTATTTCAACAGTAGAAACTTATTTGCATAATCTACATATGTGTATTCTGAACTTTATTTTTCCTTAGTATCTATCTGCTGTTTAAATGTTCCTACAAGGCTGGATCTTAATAATTCATTTAGACAGCACATACCATACACAAAGGATATTGTGTTTTTTATGCTGTTTCTATAAAAATGTGTAAACATTTGCTTAATTTAATAAGAATGGCAAAGGTATAAGGAAAGACAAAATGTCTTAGAAACAATCAGCCTAGAATTGTAATTTATAAGACACAATCTGAAACACCTCTGCAGTAAGTTTGTGTTAAACGTCTATAAAAATGAATTCACGAATGGAATTCATTATCCAGTAAGATTTGCATGAAAGGTTTTTGACTAAACAAAGAGCAAGTTCTGGAAAATGTGACACATTAAAAACTCATGAGTTAATTTATATGACTAGTGAAAAGTGACCTAAGGAATAAACTAGATAATTATTATACCCAACAAATCTGAGCTGTGGAATTGTTTATGGAGCTGTTTTTATTGTCCTGCCACCATGGACAAGGAACTGGGATTGAGTTCATCTTTCTTATTCTGTAAAAGGAAATGGAATTGCAAAACTGAAGTTGGAGTTTCATTCTTTCAATGTAGTGCCTGACACAGAGCATAATTAAAACTCTGGTCTAGTCTTGAAATGTCTTAGTCCCCATTATAACCATAACCATGCCATATCACTAATTTAACTAGGCATCACTCAATATTCTCAATATTTAGAGAAATTAATTGTGTGGAGATGCAAGATAACACATTGCAGTTACAAACCTATTAATCATGATACACCCAAAACTTTAGCTGATTTTATCTTACCACATTTACACTAGTAGATCTTAGGACAGAGCTTCTATTCCTACCCTGGAGAGCTTTGCTCTGTTAACATTATATTTGATAGAAACAAAACTACTGTGAAATAAAATTGACAAAGTTTATTTAGTTATGTAGGTAGAAACTTATTAACATTTTTTTAAAATATTCATAAACATGCAGATATGTATCCACAAGAGTATGAATATTTACTGATGACCTTGATGTTTAACCTGGTCTCATTTTTTCCCCACTATAACTCAAAGACATTTGAAAAGAAGGTCTGTTTTAGACTAAAATGAAGTGGCATTGATTGTCAAATGTTTGGCTCAGTTGAGGGTCTTCAGAACAATACAGTTTCTGTTCAATTTTCCCAGGCATTGAGAGCATTTTATTGGCTTCAAGGAGTTGAGCATGAAGGTAATGGTTCTTTCTTCAGAGGTAAGCCTGTTAAGTGGTTGGTGTATTTGTTTATTCTCTATTTTGTTACTTTGACACAAGCAACTTAAGGTAGAAAGGGCTTCTTCAAGTTCAGAGCTCAAGGGTAAAGTATATTTTGGTAAAGAAATAAAAGCAGCAGAAATTGAAAATAACTGATCATACGCTATTTATAACTAAAAAGCAAGGGTAAAAATTACATTTCAGTTCTCAACTCACTTGTGCCAATTTGTTTAAATTGGCATTCTTTTCCCAAGGAATGGTGTGGGAATACATTTGTGCGTACTGTATCTTTAAATAAAGGAGCTGGTTTGGGCTATGGCAGGTACTGTAAAATAGGTGGGAGGAGAATCAGAGCTTAGATAGAGAAGCAGGGTGGAGTCAGGCAGACCGCGCGGAAGTCGCCCAAGAGACAACATGTAAGGAACACCGGTGAGCTACGGGCCGCCACCACGTGGCCCGTAGATTAATAAAAATGGGTTGATTTAAGATATGAGAGCTAGCTAGCAATGTGCCTGAGCCATAGGCCAAACAGCATGGACTTAATATAAGCCTCTGAGTTATTTTTGGGGACCTGAGCGGCTGGGCAGCTGAGAGGTCTGACACGGCAGGCCTGTGGGTCGGACGGCGGGCAGATAAGCGGCGCCAGGCAGGTCTGTGGATCCGAAACCTCTGGGGCATGGGACCCGCAAACAAAATACAACAGATGGCGCCCAACGTGGGCCGATTATCCACTTAGAGCCTGACAAAGATTAAAAAGAGTTCTAGATCGCAGAAATTGAGCCAGGGCAGCTTCCAAATTGTGTGTGTAGAGCGGGTCTTTGTACAAACAAAGCATGGTCCGGGTCACACTCAAAATGGCGCCAGCGGCGGGCTGGCGACAGGCAGTGTGAGCTACAATCAGGCGGGTTCCTGAAAACTAACAAAAGACTCAGTAATGTGATTGATTTTAGATTTCTGCTTATTTGGAACAAAAGAGAAACAGATTTTCTTCGTGGCAGCACCTTCTTGGGTGTGCTCTGTTTACGGTCCGCTTAAGAAAACTTAGTGATTCAGCCTAATTTGCAAAAACTGTGCTTCTTTTTGGAGAATGTATATTAAAAGCTCTTAAGGTTAGAAGATGATTAAGGATTCACAATAAAACAGATTCAGATAAAAAGAAAACCTGTAAACGGGTTACAATGTTTGTAAAAGGTACATAGGCCTCAGAGAGAAAATAAAGAGGTTAAAAAAAGTTTTTAAAGCGAGAAATAGAGTGATAAAAATATAATAAGCCACGTAAAGATGGAAAATAGACACAAAATCTGGATTTTGGTTGTTATTGTGTTTTCTTTTAATTTTTTAACTGTTAATGAGCTAACTGCAAAAAGACAATGGATTGCAAAGGCTACTAAGTTAAACAAGAATGTATATTTTAAAGATATTTTGATTTTAAAATTTGTGTCTAAGGATTTATTGCTTTGGAAGAGTTCTGTTTCTGTTTCCACAGATGAGAACCTGTGGATTGCTTCCAGGCAAATGTGGTTTCATCAACCAAGACCCCCTGAAAAAACCTCTGATGAGAAGAGATGGCCAGAACAGCTTCAGAGCTGCAGACTGATTCAGCCTCAACAACCGTGAGACTTTCAACGCCCCTTAATCAGCAGGAAGTAGTAATAGAAAAACAACGCCCAAATTCCCCAAATATTGTTTCTAAATGTTTGTTTTCATTATAAATGGTTAATGGTCATAGTCAATCTCTTTCTAAAAAAAAAAAAAAAAACGGGGGATATGGTATGTAAATGCTTTTTTAAAAAAATTAGATTATTAAATTTACAAGTAATCAGCTGTTAATCTCAAAATGCTTTACATTGGTATAGATTTTGGTTTATTGATACAAATTTAAAGTCAATTTTGTTATGCTGTATGTGTTTTTCTATTCTTGTTTAAGGTATGATGTTCATATAACTGTTTTAAAATTGTAGTGTATAATTAAAAAATGAAGGTTAATAGTCACTTTTGATAATCAAACTTATAGTTAGGTTAGTTAGGATTTTTAAGTATACAAAGATATATTTCAATTAAATAGATAATCTTCAAATACTTCTAAGACCTACAGAATATGGCATTTAAAATATTTTAAGAGCTTAGACTTTTCTGGACAGTGAGACAGGTCTATACCTGGCAGCACTAATTTACTTCAACAAGAAGATGGGCATTGAAGAAACTCCATATAAAATCTCATCTATTTGTGGTGATGGTGAGCCACTGGAGAACAAACTGTTTTTATATTGACTGCTTGACAATATGCTGTTTAAACTGGACATGCAGGTTCCATAAGAAGATGACCTCTGAACTTTGGCAGAACAAGCCTAAATGGTCATTCAGGTTCCTGCTTTACAAAAAAAACTGTCAGACATTCTTCAGGACTCAAGGAGAAGCAACAGATAAACTGTGCCAGAATGGACAGAGCGGATTTCCTGCTTCACTGAAATGAAAAGAGACTCAAGGCCTATAGGCTGAAGACGGATGCCCCAACTTTATAAAGGAACTTTGGGTGACTGTCCAGGCAGATAGGTGTCATCTCTGTCCTTTCTAGATTTTAGAAGTCGTTTGCACTTCTGGTTTACTTGGGTAAATATTATATCCTTCTGTGGTCTTTGATGTAGTTGAAGATTAAATAGTTATATGTACAGTTTTTCTTAGTCATTTAAAAAATATATTAGATATAAAACTTTAGGTTCATAAAGATAAGATAGATGATAGAGTATTTTCTTTAATTTTGCTAAATACAAATAGACTAGATATTATAACTATAATTCTTGCTTGATAGCTATTTTGTTATATGTAATTTTGCTATGTTAAAATTGAAACCTTCCTTTTTGATTAGAGAAAAAGGGGGAAATGTGGGAATACATTTGTGCGTACTGTATCTTTAAATAAAGGAGCTGGTTTGGGCTATGGCAGGTACTATAAAATAGGTGGGAGGAGAATCAGAGCTTAGATAGAGAAGCAGGGTGGAGTCAGGCAGACCGCGCGGAAGCCGCCAAAAGAGCAACATGTAAGAAACACGGGTGAGCTACGGGCCGCCACATGGCCCGCAGATTAATAGAAATGGGTTAATTTAAGATATAAGAGCTAGCTAGCAATGTGCCTGAGCCATAGGCCAAACAGCCTGAAATAAATAAAGCGTCTGAGTTGTTTCTAGAGACCCGGGCGGCGGGGCAGATAAGCGGCGCCAGGCAGGTCTGTGGATCCGAGACCTCTGGGGCATGGGACCAACGAACTAAATACAACAGAATGGTCCTACCCACAGTTAAGATAAGTCTCCTTGCATCAATGACGCAAGAAAATCCCCCAGACTTTCCTGGATGACCTAGGACAGCTGAGAATGTCTTCCCCAGTAAGTGCTATTGGAAAGTGGCATAAATTGTCTATATGCTATAATTAAAAAACAATTTTGCCTATGGGAGACACCATAAAAAAGGCAAAAAAATCAAAACATAAATTAAAAAACATAATCCAGTCACCCATAAAACAAAATATAATAAAATAAATGTCATAAACCACATAACAAAATAAATTAATAAAACATTTACATTAAAATAAAAAGTGTCCCAAAGTCATAAACTAAACAACATAAAATTAACATAAACATCTAAGTCCTTTTTAAGGGTCTAAGTAATAACAGCAGCCAAACATCTTAAATTACAAATGTGTAGATGTATATCTCTAGCTGAATAAAACAAATAACCTCCTATTATAGACCTCTTTCTACAGGAAAGGCTCAAAATTTTCCCTGATGTTTTTTTTTTGCTTACAAAGATCCCACTCTTGAAACTCATTGTAACCATGAATTTCCTTGCCTGAATTCATAGTCTAACTTGCCAACTTTGTTTTATGTCCAAAGTATACAAAAAAAAAGAGAGAGTGGTTACACTTCTTAATCTGAGAAGTAGGAAGGCCACATAGGAATTTGTCTTTTGCTGCCAAACTCCAAATACTTGCCTTTTAACAATGAAGTATAAGAGGGGTACTGGAAACTTTGGGTTCATAAAAGTCCATAATTAGACCTGAACAAATATTTGGCTCCAGTTACCCTCTTGAACTCTCAGTATCTGTGATTACCAGTGGATGATGTGAATTATCATGATGAGAAAAGAAGAAAGGAACTAAACAGACTATTTTATAAAGAAGCTCCCATGTTAGTGGTTCTGCCTCTTACCCATGGCCAGAAATTGGTACTTTCATCATTTTGTTTACATCAGTTTCTTCCCCCCTACCAGAATCCAGAAATGTTAAGGTTCATTATTTGATGCTTAATTGCACTGCATCTTTCTTATCTTTCTAAACAAAAGCCCAAATGATATTTATTTCTAAGAAATAGTATGTGAAGATGAGACCAAAAGTCCAGTTCAGACACCTGTGATAGAGAGATACATTGATACCGTGAATTGAAATGACGTTAACCAGATTACTCACCACACCTAAGTCCTATAGAATCTTATGATTCCCTCAGCAGAGGTTCATAATGACACTCCTTTTTGTCCCTGAGCAGAGACCTATAATGTTGTCCTTTCCTTGGAATGCATTCTTGATATACTGGACATCGGATATACTCCTCCATTCTTACAAATTTTATCTACCACCTTTTAATAAAAGCCTCTTTTAAAGTACTCTCTTTTAAGTTCCTTCTAATCTCAAGCTGTTCAGGGGTTGTGTTTGTCAGTTTGAATATTCTTTGCTTTTTGTGTAAATTCCACTTATAAGTGAGTACATTCCATGACTATCTTTCTGGGCTTGTGATACCATCCAGAGATTCCCCTAGGAAAAGAAATCTAGAAGATCTCCTTAGGAATTGGGATCATGATGGATTGCAATAATGAGGTGGGAAGAAATCATGAGAGAAGGAGAAGGTTGAGTGAGAGGAGCTACAAAGAGGGAGAAAAAAGGAGATGGATATGTTGATAGAGAAAGACAGTGTGAAGTTGGAAGGAGACCAGGTGCTAGGGAAACTCCAAAGAACTCACAGGATGTCCCTGGATAGGCCTCTAACCAATAGTAGAGGGGGTGCCTAAACATAATTTCCCCTAGATTCAAATGAATAGCCACCCTAAGTGTCATCACAAAACTTACATCCAACAATGAGTAGAGTTAGAGGCAGAGATTCATGTCTAAGCTCTAGGCAGAGCTCCTGGTACAGCTGAGAGTAGGGAAGAAAAGTCTGTATGAGCAAGGGGATAGGGGTTATGAGGAGAAGTCTCACAGATGTGGCTCTCTGGAGCTCTGTGGAGCTCAATGAAGCAAGAATAGCCATTTGGGAACCAACAGGAAAACAAGCTAGGCCTTCCAAGGATAAGCAACTGTCCATTGGCGTGGGCAGTATGTGGATCCTTGAGGGTGGGATCAGATTGTGTTCCTACATGTGGGCTGGCAACTTGGAGTCCATTCCCTGAAGAGGAGTGCCTAACCCAGTCTGGATATTTGGATGAGGAAATTTCACTTACCTGGAGTTGATATGCCAATCTGAGATGACCCACCTTGAGATTTCTTGACCTTTTGGGAGAGGGGATCAGGGGAAGGGGAGGCGGGAGTCTGGAAGTTGACTTGGAGGGATTAGAAGGAGAGAAGGGAGGGGAAGCAGGTGAATACATGGAAAATAAAGACTTTTTTATTAATTAGAAATAAATATAAAAAATATTCCCTCTTACTAACCATAAAACTCATTGTTTGAATTCATAGGTCAAAGACTTCAGAAGCCACTAACTTGAGATAGGTTGATGACCACCTAGCCACCCTGAGATATAATAACCTGAATTGAGATAACTTCCTAACACTCATAAAATCTCTGTTTCCTCAGTTCACTTCAGCCCATTAATGTTTCCTTATGGATGGAGGAGGGGATTCTCATTCCCCCTAAGTTACTCATACTTTTAAAAGTAACCATTTTTCTTTGTTTCTTTAAACAACCAACCAATACTTATTCACCAAGCTAGAGTAGGTAGAATTCTGAACAAAATGCAGAACAGAATTCATGGCCCCAAAGTAAAGGTGAACTTACCAAAGATCATATAAATAACTGATGTCAGTTTATAAAAGTAATGTTGCTGAGGAGGCATACTGATCTTTGTAATAACATGGTTCTCATTTTACAACCTCTTCAGCTATGAGACTACCATAATGCCAGAATAATGCTGGGGATGTTGTGTGAAGGCCACCAGGAAGGCAGCACAGAACTCTACTTCTTGGGTTAGCTGTCTAAGGCCTTCCTGGTGGAAAGAAGTATCTCATTAAGGCTACATTTGGACTTATGGTAGAAAATATTGCCTCTCAAACATTGATCCATTTAGCTTGCCTCTAGACATTCACAGAACTTGAGAAAATCTGAACCTATAAGATAAAACAATTTATCTTTGAACGAATCTTCTTTTGAGTTTTTGCTAAGAAATTCAAAGCCTAAGAGTTTCTAAGTAAGAGACCCTACAATCCTCACCTCTGAGGTTCACCAGAGGGCAATGAATCTATTTACTTAAATCAATATGCATTGATTTATATTTGATCTTTTTGTCTTTATATATATATATATATATATACATATATATATTATGCCCTCCTAGGGGGGAAAACCTTTCTTTCTGGCTTAAATTTATTGGGTGATTTCAAAGGGCATGAACATTTCCAAAAATATGCTGAAAGAAAGAAAAGTGCTGATTTACTTCTCATAGGAATTGTGTTAATATTGTCTGTGGTTTCTTCTCTCTGTACAATCACCTTTCTGCTTTGATACATACTAACATGCACACATCTTAGTAAATCAATCTTAAGTATTATCAGACACTAAAGGTCTTTAAAATCTGCCTCATTTTAATCATTCCTAATTTTCCCACTACAAACACCTGTATTCACTATATGTGGCACAAAGACACTTAACAGCTAGCTCCTATTAAGGTAACTATCCATTATCAACTCTTCTTGTTCTATTTTCACATTAACTTAAACATAAACCTGTTGAACACATTTAAACTTGGCTGTGATGGGTCAGAAGGCAGAAGAGTGACTACAATAAGGACTGCATATGTATTTGTTTATATATGCATATAACTCTTAATTACATTTCTTATTTTCTTCTGTGATGTGGTATACTGCCCACAAAAACAACTTAAAAGTGGAAAGCTTTATTTTTCATACAACTCAAACATTATGGCAAGAATAGCTTACAGTTAGGATGCAGAAGCAGATGAGACCATGTCATCCATGGTTAGGAAGCAAAGAAAGAAAAATGCTAGTACTTAACTCTGTCAATGGTTTTCATTTGATATATAACTTTAGCACATAGAGTCATACTGTCCACACTTACAGTGCTGTTGTCTATAACCCTAATATAGCAAATTTTGCACCACAAATGTCCAATTACCACTTGGGGATTCTTGGTCTTATCAGGTTGACAATAGTAACTTTCACATTTCATATTGCCATTTTTTATATTGATCTACATATATTGTGTCCACATAAAGATTTATCTTTTTTAAAAAAATGGTAGTTTGTGAACACTACTTATGTAATGTTATGTATGTTATGTCTACCAAAGAAGCCTATCCCTGGCTGTACTACACTCCAACTCCACTATCATCTGCTAGCTTTGTCCTAAACATGTAGGCGGAGTTTACCCACAAGGACACCAATACCAGATAGATATTTATTAGAATATAAACCAACACTCACGGTACAGGCAACAGATTACAATATCACCTGAACAGGGACCGGAGTCTGCAGACGGACGGACGATGGGAGCCTCCCTCCAGCAGCCAGGAACCAGGAAGAGAGCCTCTCAGCGTCCCGGCAGCCCCTTATCAATGGGGTTGGCCACAGCCCCTCCAGGAGCCCAGGACCCTGGATAAGCTTCCCTGGACCCCACCAGCTGACACCCGAATCCCACAACATCTCCCCCCTTTTTCTAACTAAGAAGGTTCTAAACTAAGACTATGTACAGTAGGAATTATTATGAGGTAGTATCTAGGAGAGGTCAAAGTATAATTGCTAATCAAAGCCTAACTTATATAAGGTACATCTAATAGTTCTAGAATATCGGTAGATAGTAGGGTGTATAGATTATTTTAAAGGGTTAATCTGGGAAAGTGAGAATCTAACACCTGAGTGTTCTTATCTAAGGGATACTAGGGTGAAAACCTTAAACATCTATTCTTCAACCTCTTCAAGACCTGAGAAGGAAGGTGAATTTGTCTGAAAGACAGAAGTATATGGAAGTAGCTACTTCCAAAATTTGGGAGAGGACAGCAACACAGCTACCTGGACAATCACCTCTGGATTTGTGTACCGTTAGAGCATCTATCGGATTGGCTATAGGCCTATGGCATCTGACAGATCTTTTCACAAGCAGAACAATTTTGAAGGGACTGTCTTATCCTGTCTAGGCAGGTTTCGTCAGTCTCCATCTATCAACTTGTTCATCCAGCTTGACATCATGTGTGTACTGTCAGCAATTGGGTGCCAGATGTAGGCAGAGTTTACCCACAAGGACACCAATACCAGATAGATATTTATTAGAATATAAACCAACACTCACGGTACAGGCAACAGATTACAATAGCACCTGAACAGGGACCGGAGTCTGCAGACGGACGGACGATGGGAGCCTCCCTCCAGCAACCAGGAACCAGGAAGAGAGCCTCTCAGCGTCCTGGCAGCCCCTTGTCAATGGGGTTGGCCACACCCCCTCCAGGAGCCCAGGACCCTGGATAAGCTTCCCTGGACCCCACCAGCTGACACCCGAATCCCACAACATAAACATGCAGAAAGGGTTACCATACAGCATATTTACATCCCCCACTATCTTGAAGAAAGAAGATAATGGAGGAACATGGATCAAGCCTCAAAGACTCTTGGGCTGGCCTTTTTATTTGTCTTTTCCTTTCTATAATTATTTTTATTGTTCTTTTATTTTTTTGTTTATACATCTTGATCAAAGTAATTCCCCCCATTTTGTCCCCTCATTGCCCTCCTAATACCTCACCCTTGTTGCCTTAATCCATTCCTTCTCTTCTGTTTCTTTTCAGAAAAGTTTGGGAGCCCCCATCTATATCAGCCAGCCAGTGTATATTAAGTTTCACTGAGGCCATATACCTCCTGTTCTAATAAGGATGTATGAGGCTATACAGTTGAGGAAGAATATTCAAAAAGCAGGTAACAGAGTCTGAGAAAGCCCTGTTCCTACTGTTATGTGTCTCACAGGAAGACCAAGTTATAAATAAAGATCAGTCCCGTGCAGGGTTACTGGTTTTCAATTCAGTTTCTGTCAGAACCTATGAGCCTAAGTTAGGTGGTTCTGTTGGGTTTCTTGTGCTGCTCTTGTCTCTACTGGCATCTTAAATCCTTCCATTCCCCTCTTCCACAGGGTTCCAAGAGATCTGCCTAATGTTTTCTGTGGGTCTCTGCTTCAGTATCTGGGTGAAGCCTCTCTGATGACAATTGGACATGGCAACAATCTGTGAGTATAGCAGAATACTTTTAGAAATCATTTTATTGACTTTCTGCTAGACATGTTTGGTTGTATCCTAGGTCTTTGGGTTATCCTGCCTCTGGGTCCTGGCCCTCAGGAATGAGTCTCAAGCTAGGCCAGGCATTGTTTGGTGACTCCAAAAATTTCTGTGTTACCTTTACTTGAACACATCTTGTAGGCAGAACAATTTTAGGCCCAAGTTTCATGGTTGGGTTATTGCCACAACCCCTTTTTTAGACATCCTCCCAGCTTACAGAAGATATAAAGTACATGCTCCAAATTGACTTTTTTTAATGGAGAAATTAGGCTTCAAAGACAGCTCAGGTACAGCAGCTCTGAGAAAGATTTAGAAATTTCAGTAAGATATGGAAGAGATACCCACTCTGAAAGCATTAGGACTGATTTTGATCACCTTAATCTTCATAAAATTTTTAAAGCTTGGTGTAATGCTGTGCACTTATAAACCAATCACAGGAGAGGACCTGGGGGCTTCTTGGCTAGACATACTAGATTACTTGGTGATTTCCATGATAAATGGCTTAGTTGTTCTGAAAATATGAACCATTGACTCTGTAGTATTAGAGGTAAAGCTAGTGTTTATCATGCCCTATTAATTTGATCCAGTCAGGTCATTTTTTTTACATACACATAGCACAGTATTACTCAGCAAAAAAAAAATGATGACTTCATAAAATTTTTTAGACAAATGGACTAAACTAGAACATATCTTCTTGAGAGATGTAACTCAGACACAGAAAGACAAGCACAGTATGTACTCACTGATGAGTGGATACTAGACGTAAAACAAAGGAAAACCCCAATTTCCAGAGAAGCTAGCCAACAAAGAGGACCCTACAAGGGACACAGATCACCCTGGGATGGAGAAAAGATCAGAACTCTTCAGTAAACTAGGAGGAAATAGAGGGTAGAATATGGTGGATAAATAAATAAGGGTATAGTATAGTCTAAATGAAACATGGAGAGAGAGAGAGAGAGCAATGAAACAAGTATCTTGATAGAAAGAAACATCATAGGGTTAGGGAGAAAGCTGGTGCTTGAGAATTTTCAAGAAATGTATTAGAGTAACCCCAGTGTAGTGGGATTCAGGCATTAGTTAGGGAAGCCCAGATGTATAACTTCTGAGTTCAGGACCCCTACAGGGCATGAACAGAATTGATTGGGACCTGGGAAACACTGAGTTCTACCCTGTTTTGTTTTTGTGTTCTCAGAGAGTAGGCCAGCAGCACAGTGTAGGACATTTCCTATCTCCAAAAATTTTCTTAAAGTTCATTTTGTATCATGAGTATTCATATACTGTTCAATAAATATTAATCCTTTATACAATATATTGCAAGTAAATAGTAATACATCTGGCAACCACATGGGTTTATTCTCAGATGAACAACAGGTATGGGGAGCACCTAGAATTTGTGAAGCTAAATTATGAGCCAATCCATATGAGAGATATAAAGGATATCAAGGAAGCTATATTACTTCACAAATTCCAGTCCAGGTGTGTAAAACAAATTGTAAATGCATAGTCAACAAGAAATAGAATAACTCCTCATCAATGGATGCAGTTAATAGCTGCTGTATTGGATAATAGCCAACATTTGCAATGGAGGAATTGGCTTAGGAAAGAGGCTAGGGCCATAGAACTTCAGGGGGGAAATTATAGGTTTTGCATTTCTCAATACAAAATCCTTAGTGAAGGCTTGCTTGCTGATGTGAAGGTTCAAATTATTTATAATGAACACACATTATTGCTGTACCATACTGCTGCATTGAAGTCTTGGGGAAAGATTTTAGACACAGGACAGAAAATTGAGTTGTATACCAAGGTCAGATAAGGCTTAAATGAATGTTATACTGAATTTCTGCAGCGGCTTACCAAAGCTGTGCATAGAGCAGTATCAGATACAGAAGTTAGGAAAGAATTCCTATTTTCTTTAGCCTTTGACCATGCTAATCTAGAATGTAAGAGAATGCTTATGCCACTGAAGATCAAATATGAACCCACAAAGGAATGGATTCAGTATGCCATCAGTGCTTAATCTCTCCATTTCAATAAAGAGAGTTAGGGAGGCAAAGAAATTGCCAATGTTATGGTGAGGAATCAAGGCATCACTTTCTTTAATTGTGGTAAACCAGAACATATAAAAAAGAATTGTATGCAAGGTACTTCTGGGAATAATGTCTATCTTAGGAATGATTCAAGAAAAATAGGATATTACCATCTGGGTTATTCAGAAGATGTGGCAAATGCCAATATTGAATCAATGAATGAAGGTACATAAGAGACAAGCAAGACAACCCTTTACCATTGGAAAATGCCTCTCAGAGTTTTCCCCAGATTACTTCAGAAATCAGATTACAAAGCCAAGAAATGTTCACTTATATCCAGTCCCAGTGGATGAACAGCCTTCTCAGGATGAGTAGGAAATCTAATGCCTAAAATAGAGGACCATATAACATTAGATAATAGAACAACTTTAAGGGAGAAATTAACAGTTCCAAAAAAACCACAAACAAATATTCTGGCAGATTTCCATAAATGAGTAAAGATCAAAATTGAAAATATGGATAAATAATATTTGCATCCAAAGCTTAGTCAACAAAGGACCTGATGTTTTGATTATAACTCCACAATCATGGCATCCAAGATGGCTTCTAAAAGTGGTAAATGTTCAATTTCTAGGTATTGAAACAATATCTTAGGTGAAACAGTGAAACAGAGTGTAAGAAGGCTTGTATGCATAGGAACAGACAGTCAGAAATGAAGATTGAAGGCATATAAGGCTAACATAGCAGTGAATTTATGGAAGCATGACCTTTTATAAAAACGAAATACCCGATTTAAATCCCTCCAGACTCAGGTATCAACCAGAGACTCAGTTATGTTCCTGAAACAATATTTTAAGGTGCTATGCAAAATATCATCAGCCATTCAGCTTGTCCAAAAGCATAGTTCACTAGCTGCTGAACCTGTAAAGACACTGACAGCACTACATGGTTTGACATGGTTGACAGAAAAATCTATTTGGGTTCATCAATGGCCCTTGATGAAAGAGAAACTGCAGGCTCTAAACTAGCTGGAAGATGAGCAGTTACATGCTCAGCATATTGAAGAAGCCACCATCACATAGAATTCTTCTATATTTATTGTGAGAAAGAAATCTGGAAAGTGAAGAATGGTGACAGATCTAACTGCAATTAATAAGGTGATTAAATTCATTGGCTCTTTATAATCTGGTGTTCCTTTGCCTTCCTTGTTACCTAAGGGATGGCCTATTATAGTTATTGATTTGAAGGACTTTTTCTTTAAGCCATATCTCTATAAGAACAGGACAAAAAAATTCAAGTTTACAGTGCCCACATTTAATAATTCACATCCAGTAAAGTGGTATCAATGAAAAGTCCTTCCACAAGGAATGTGGAATAGTCCTGCCTTATGCCAATATCTTTTACAACAGACACTAGAAGTGATATGCAAATAATTCCCACAATCTAGCATTTACCATTATGTGGATAACTTATTGGCAGACCCATACATAGATATATTAGAAAAAAAAAGTTTGAAGAAATGAAGAAAGTATGCCTGATTGGAGACTTCAAATTGCCCCTGAAAAAAGAATAAAGAGGAGATTCTATCAGTTATTTAGGATATAAAAGGGGGCTACAGAAAATTAGAGGCCAAAGATGCAACTTAGGAGATATATATTGAGGACTCAACAATTTCCAAAAAATGCGATGAGATATTGTTCATATATGGCTTATTTTTGGTGTAAAAATCATAAACTAGTTAATTTACTTAAAACCTTAGATGATAATAATGGCTAAAATGTCTCAGAGAATTATCTGATGAAGCTGAGAGATTTAGCTTATGTTGAAAAGAAATTACATGAAGCAGACATGAATCACATGTATTCAGAACTAAATTTTTTTCTAGTTACTTTACCTGTTAAGCATTCTCCTACAAAAACCATAATTCAAAGAGAAAATATTATATTAGAATGGATATTTTTGCCACATAGGCCAAGTAAAAAGTTCAAAATATATTGAAAATATTCCTGACTTGATTTTTAAAGGAAATTTTAGGCTGTGTCAGTTGACTGGAAGTGTCCCAGCAGAAATTCTTATACCTTTGACTAATGAAGAAGTTGATCAGTTATGGGCAGACAATGAACCTTGGCTAAAACCATGTAGTATTTTGGGGGGAGATATTAATAACAAATATCCCCAAAAGAAAAGAATTCAGTTTATAAAGGAAACTAATTGTATCTTCCTTCATGTGGTTCAAAATAAACCTATTTCTGGAGCTTCTACATTTTATACTGATACAAACAAATCAGAAAAAAAACTGGTTACAAATTAGAAAAATTAAGTAAAATGGCTCAAAATCATTATAATTCTGTTCAGAAGCCAGAACTACACACAATTATTATGGTATTAATGGATTTTACCAAACCTCTTAGCATAGTAACTGACTCTCAGCATGCAGAAGGAATTGTTTTACATATTTCAACTATTGATTTTATTCCTGATGATACAGAATTAATCTCATTGTTTATAAAACTACTGGATATCATTAGAAATAGAATTCATCCTGATATATAATACATATCAGATCTAACACGGATCTCCCTAGTACTCTGATACAAGGTAATGATGCAATTGACCAGTTATTAATAGATTGCTGGAGGCCTCAGAATTTCATAAGAGACATGAGATTAATGGAAAAAGACTATAAAAAGCTATCCTATCACTTGGCATCAGGACAAGGAAATTCTACAAGATTGTACTACTTGCTCCTTCTATAACTAACCATCTTTACCAGCTTGAAGTAATCATAAAGGTATGCAGAGAAATAAAATCTGGCGGATGGATGTGTTCTACTTTCCGTCATTGGGAAAGATGAAATATGTTCATTGTACAATCAACACTGACTCAGGAATGTAGTAGGTAACTTCTCTGAGTTCAGAAAAAGCTGATACTGTATTGACTCATGTTTTGGAAGTCATGGCCATAACAAGAATTACTTTTTAAATTAAGACTGATGGTACTCCAGTATATGTTTCCCAGAAAATAAAGCAGATTTTTGTATATTATAATATAAATCACATTACAAGGGTACCACTCAATCCTACAGGACAGCAGTTGTCAAGAGATCCTACCACACTTTAAGAGAGATGCTTCATAAACAGAAAGGAGAAATGAAAACACACCAGGAGAGATTGAAAAAAACTTTACTGACCTTGAATTTTCTTAATGCTGGGAAAAGAAAAACAGCTACAGAGAGACACTGGACACTGGGTAATAGAAGAAAATCTGAGATAAACCAACCTATCAACTTCAAAAATGTGCTGCCCTTAGAATTGAAGCTGAGATATATGCTTCAGTGGGGTAGGGTCCCCCCCCCACAGAAGAAGAAATGATATAGGTACCAAAAATTAACAAAAATCCTATTTGAAAAGAAGACCCCTCCTGAGGGGGAGAAATAATGGCTCCTCCACCAACATGACAATTGGATACATGTTAAGGAAAACTCATCTAACAATGCTGGGGCAGGTGATGTGGGAATATCTATCTGTATGCTGTGAAAATATATCTTTAAATAAAGATGCTGTTTTGGCCAATGACAGGAACCATAGAACAAGTAGGAGGAGAAATCAGAGCCATAGGTAGGAGGAGGAGGGCAGAGTCCAGACAGCCAAAGCCTGAAACCCAAAGAAGCAGCATGTAAGGAACACAAGTGAGCCACAGGCTATGTGGCAGACAGATTAATAGAAATGGGTTAATTTAAGATGAAAGAGCTAGCTAGCAATGTGCCTGAGCCATAGGCCAAACAGCATAAAGTTAATATAAGCCTCTGACTCATTTCTGGGGGCCTGAGCAGAAGTGGTGGGTGGCAAAGGGGTCTGGCGTGGCAGTTTCTGGGCCTCTGGCTGCCTAGGGCCAAGAAACCTCACTACAACAGATGGCACCCAACTTGAGGCAAATATCCACTTAAAGCCTGAAAAAGATTAGAAAGGATTCTAGATCACAGAAACTTAGCCAAAGCAGCTTCCAAATTGTGTATATTAAACTGGTCATTGTACAAAGAAAGCGTGGCATCCAGGTCACATTCAAACTGGCAATGGTGGACTGATGGCAGGCAGTGTAAGCTGCAGTCTGGCAAGTTCCTGAAGTCTCACAGAAGACACAGTAGCATGTGATTATTTTTATATTTTTGTTTATTTTGAACAAAAAAAAAAACCAAACAGTTTCTTAGTAGCAGCATTTTCTTGGGTGTGCTCTGTCTGCTGGCCACTGAGCAGAGACATGGTCCCTTTAAGAGAACTTACCAATTCAGCTTTATCTGAAAAACTATGCAGCTCTTTAAGAGAGTGTATTTTAAAATCTCTTCTGGTTGAAAGATGATTAAAGATCCACAATAAAATAGATTCATATAAAAAAATCCCTATAAACAGGTTACAATGTGTGTAAAAGATACATAGTCTTCAGAGAGAAAAGAAAGAAGGTAGAGAAAGTCTTTAAAAGGGAAATAGAATAAAAAAGTATAATTAGCCACTTAAAGATGGAAAATAAACACAAAATCTAGATTTTGGTTTTTATTGTGTTTTCTTTTAATTTTTTGATTGTTAATGAGCTGACTTCAGAAAGACAATGGATTGCAAATGCAAAGGCAGCTAAGTTAAACAAGAATATATATTTTAATGGTATTCTGATTTTGAAATTTGTGTCTAAGGATTTATTGCTTTAGAAGAGTTCTGTTTTTGTTTCCACAGAAAATGAGAACCTCTGGATTGCTTCCAGGCTCTTATGTTTCATTAACCAAGACCCCCTGAAAAAAACCTCTGATGGGAAGAGATGGCCATATCAGCATTAGGACTGCAGATGATGATCCAGTCTTAAGAACCCATGAGATTTTTCAATGCCCCATACTCAGCAGGAAGTAGTAAGGGAAAACTTCACCCCAATTCCCAAAATAATGTTTATAAATGTTTTTCATTATAACTGGTTATTGGTTATAGTTAATCTCTTTCTAAGAAGAAAAAGGGGATATGACATATCAATGATTTTTTTAAAAAGTTAGATTATTGAATTTACTTAGATCAGGAAATCAGCTATTAATCTCAAAATGTTTTACATTGGTATGGAATTTGGCTTATTGATACAAATTTAAGGTCAATTCTCTTATGCTATGTGTATTTTTCTACTCTTGTTTATGATATGATGTTTATGTAACTGATTTAAAATTGCAATGTATAATTAAGAAATGCATGTTACTTAGATTTTTAGGTATACAAAGATATGTTTCAATTAGGTAGGTAATCTTCAAATACTTCTAAGACCTACATAATATGGCATTTAAAATGTTTTAAGAACTTAGACTTTTCTAGACAGTGAGACAGATCTGCTCTTGGCATCACCAATTTACTTCAAAAAATGGGCATTGAAGAAACTCCATGTGGAGATTAGTTTTTTTGTGGTATCGGTTAGCCACTGGACAAGAACCTGTTCTTATATTGACTGCTTAACAGTATTGCTGTTTAAACTGGACATGCAGATTCCATAGGAAGGTGACCTCTGAACTGTGGCAGAACTTTCAGTTTCCTGCTTTGCAGAGAAAACTGTCAGGACTCGAAGAGAAGTGACTGATGAATGGGCAGAGCAGATTTCCTGCTTCACTGAAATAAAAAGAGACTCTGGGCCGGTAGGTTGAAGATAGATGCCCCAGCTTTACAAAGGAACTTTGGGTGACTTTCCAGGCAGATAGGTGTCATCTTTGTCCTTTCTATGTTTTGGAATTTGTTTGCACTTCTGGTTTACTTGGGTAAATATATCCTTCTGTGGTCCTTTATGTAGTTGAAGATCAGATAGTTATAGATATAGTTTTTCTTAGTCATTTGAAAGATATATTAGATATAAAACTTTAAATTCACAATGATAAGGTAGATTATAGAGTATTTTCTCTAATTTTGCTAAATACAAATAGACTAGATATTGTAACTGTAATTCTTATTTGATAGATATTTTGTTATATCTAGTTTTTCTATATTAAAACTGAAACATTCGTTTTTGATTAGACAGAAAGGGGGAGGTAATGTGGGAATGTCTATCTGTATGCTATGAATGTCAATCTTTAAATAAAGGTGCTGTTTTCACCAATGACAGGCATCATAGAAAAAGTAGGAGGAGAAATCAGAGCCATAGGTAGGAGGAGGATGGCAGAGTCCAGACAGACAAAGCCTGAAGCCCAAAGAAGCAACATGTAAGGAACACAGGTGAGCCACAGGCCACGTGGCAGACATATTAACAGAAATGGGTTAATTTAAGATGTAAGAGATAGCAAGCAATGTGCCTGAGCCATAGACCAAACAGCATAAAGTTAATATAAGCCACTGACTCATTTCTGGGGGCCTGAGCAGCAGTGGTGGGTAGCTAAGGGGTCTGGGCCTCTGGCCACCCGTGACTAAGAAACCTCACTACAACAGGCAGGGTCTCATTTTTGTCTTTACAGAAGAATATCTACAGGATATTAAAAGGATGAAGGATGCTGAATACTCAGATACCTAAAACTGAATGTGGATCACTAATGAGAGGATTATAAACAAAGGAATAAAAGGTCAACTGGTACCAATATGTATTATTGGGTAATTTCTCAATTCTCACTTCTTACATCTATATCTCTCTCTTAAAAAATCTGTTCCTGGTTTTATTATAAAATAAATCTGGCTTTAGAGTTGGAGAAGGTAGACTTCTCCCTCTCTAAACCCAAGCACATTTTAAAGAAAACAAATTCTGTCTCATATCAGAAAAGCCACCTGGGTTGGGACAGAAGACAACCAGAATATATAGGTACCAATATTATTTTAATTTTATCTTTAATTCTATTTCTCTCTGTATTTCCTTCTTCCTAACCTTATCATATTCTCTGTATACAATTTTCTTCTGAAGATGTACAAGACATAAAGGCTTTATTTGTTATTAACAATTTTTTGATTTTCTACTGTAAACAACAATTTATTCTATCAGCAATCTCCAAAGCATCTGGAAAAAAGGTGGGACTCCCATTGCAATTATTCTATCTAGTGTAACAGAGAGAGAGAGAGAGAGAGAGAGAGAGAGAGAGAGAGAGAGAGAGAGAGAGAGAGAGGGAGGGAGGGAGGGAGGGAGGGAGGGAGGGAGGGAGGGAGGGAGAGAGAGAGAGAGAGAGAGAGAGAGAGAGAGAGAGAGAGAGAGAGAGAGAGAGAGAGAGAGAGAAAAAACCTGGTGTACTCCACTCAATTACTGCTTTTGAATTATAGACTATTCAGGATGGTGGCAAGATAACTTTCTAAGATTATCCTTCATGTCACATCTTTAGTTGTTGTATTGTTTTTATTCAAGACAAACAGTTTTGAAGTAATTTCTGTATCTTTCCAGTTACCAATACTGTAGACATGTAGAATGTATCATATATTTGTTGGGTTTTAGTTGTAGTTTGACATGGCTTATGTTTTACCTTTTTCTCCCTCAGACATTACCTTATAATGATTCCTCTTATATAGTCTTATGCTTAGTTTATAACTTTCTTAGTTAAAATAAAATGGGAGATATAGTGGGATTCAGGCATTATTCAGGGAGCCAGATGAGTAGCTCTAGAGTTCAGGACTCCTACAGGGCATGGCCAGAATTGATTGGGAACACTGAGTTATACCCTGTTTTGTTGCTGTGCTCATCTGGTGTGGGATAGTAGTTTCTTTCTTAAGGTTCAATTTGTACTGTAAGTGTTCATATACCCCTGGGTAAATTTATAATATATATATATATATATATATATATATATATATATATATATATATATATATTGCTAGTGAATATTAATAAAATGCCCAGCTTATACTATTCCCAATAGTGGAGAGTGTGCCTGAGCTATCCTATCATGGTAATCAGATTAATGAATATCCTAATTGTCATCATAGAGCCTTCATCAAGTAACTGAAGGAAGCAGAGGCTAAAGTCCACAGCCAAGCACCAAGTTGTGCTGCATGAGTCAACTCAAAGAGATGAAGGAGGGATTATATGTGCAAGAGGGTTCAAGATTATGATGGGGAAATATACAGAGACAACTGAGCCAAACTAGTGGAAACTCATGAGCTTTAGACCTTTAGCTTTGGAGCCAGCTTTGGACTGGACTATGGGAGAAAGTTCTGTAGTGTGATCTGTTTAAGGATCCCCTTGCAATGGAATCAGGAACTATTCCTGGTGCATGAGCTGGTGTTTTGGAGCCCATTAGGTATAGAGAGAAACATTGCACAGCTTTGGTGCAGGAGGGAGGGGCTCGAACCTGCTTCGACTGAATGTATTAAGCTTGGCATACTCCTCGTGGGAGGCCTTATATTTTTGAAAAGGGATTAGGGATTTAGTCACATGAAGTTCGGGGGGAGGGAGTAGGAAGAGCGATAAGAGGGGATTTATGGTTGGTATAAAAGAAACATAAATTTTTTAAAATAATAATAAAATAATAAAAAATAAGAACAGAAAGAGGTGTAGCCTGTCCTGAGGAGATGCAGTTGTTTCTTATGACCTTACTACCCCCATTAGTTCTAATATTATAAATTACATGTAAAACATGTATATCTTTAAATAAATAAGTAAAATGATATCACCAGAATTTCAATAATTATGCATGAATAGGTGTGTAGGATTGTGTGTAAAGCAACAATATTTAAAATGTGATCATAAATTTGAGAGGTAGTAAAGACAGATAAGTTGGAAGAAGAGAATGGTAAAAATGATATAAATACTGTGCTTATGCCTGAAATATTAAATTTAAATTACAAAGCAATAAAATGAACAGAAAACCTTTACTATTTTGCTTTATAGAAATATAGCTTGCATACAATATGAAGTATGTCCATTTAAACTGTATTTCACATTTTAGTATATGAACAATGATGTACAACCATCATCAAACATGATAAATTTATAAAATATTCATCAGAAATCATAGCCTGCACTTTCAACACAATCCTGACCAACTCAACATTGGTTTATTGTTGCTGTAGGCCTCTTACTTTACAAGTTTCATGGGAAAAACTTCCTCTTAAAATAGATTCCTTATTGTGATCCTTCCCAATGTAGGTGTCAGGTGCACCATACTCAGAGTCCAAAGAGTCTGAGGTCACACAGGTTACAATAGCAGAACACTTGATCATAAAAGTCCAGACATGCTAGAAACATCAATTTCTCAAAAATACCATTATAAATGATTACCTGCTAAAGGAATAGCTTTATTTTTCCATAATGGGTCTTCCTCATTCATTTTGCTAATTTATATGTCAATTATCTCTATAAATATTTTCAATGACACACCCAGATTTGGGTTTTACTAACTCCACCTCAACCAAAATGAGATTAAAACCATGACTAACAATTACAATCTTAAATCTTGGTTAGGTAAAATGAAAATAAAAGGAGACATTTGGTTCAAAGTCTTTGGGAAGGTTACCAAAATCCAATCAGGTTATTTAAAGTCTATTTTCTGATGTCTGTGGCATTTTGGAAGAGATCATGGCCATTTCACATAGTAAGCAATGTAGATGTCTTGAATAAGATGATTAATGTGTCTAATTGTGGTAGTGAAATGTTGACATTCCACCTCAGAAATCACTAGACAAGTGAGTATGAATAATATTTGTCTCATCTCTGTTTTGTATTTGAAATTTATGCTTCTTACATCAAGGGTTCTGATGTGAAGATCTACCAAGTAAGAGGTTTGCATATGCCAATATGTATATGTAACATCATAAAAAACATTTTTCTCAATTCCAATTCTTATGATCACTATTCAATAATTATATCCCTAGATGTTTCTAAATGGCTTGTCTTTTCTACGTTACATTGAAAGTATATTATATGCTCCAGTCCCCGGGATAAAAGCATCAAATCTACATCTATTCTGATTTGTTGTTTCTCTTTTTTTTTAAACTCTTGGTTTGATGTTACACAATAAGTATATAATCAAAGGGATAAACTGATAGATAAAAACATAAATAAATGCAGATATTGAATTTACTAATGCACCTTTGTTGTCTAGAGGTGACCTACAATCAACTTTAATAAACTGAGCTCAGTACTACCATAGTACAAGTTAAACTGAAATACTTTGCCTATCAGGATGTAATGAACAACCCTCAAGAAGGCTTACTATTATGCAGTGGCCTTTTTTCAAACAGATCATACCTGTATTTGTGTAACAGAAACACATGATTCCATGTGTTTGTTAGTGGAGAATCATGATTTCTAGCAATAAAATTTTGTTTAATATTACAGTCTTTTGTCATTAGGATAAACAAAAGATAAGAATGGGTACAACTTAGTTGATGAAGTGCTTACTGTCCAAGAATAAGGATAGGTTTTGGAGTCTTAGCCCTCTAGTATCTGTCTGTAATCCCAGAATTAGGAATGTAGAGACGGGAATATTTCTGGAATTCAGTGGTCATCCAGAATGACAAAATCTGTGAGTTTTAGGTTCAAGTGACACTGCCCATTTCAAAACAAAACAAAAAAGCAAAAACAAACATAAAACAATTAAAAAAAACAAAAAAGGGAACTTTTTTTTCTTAAAATTAGAGAGTTTAACATAAGATGAAGACAACCCAACTTTGACCTGTATCCTTCAGAAGCACTTGTACAGTTAAGCATACATGCACATGCATAAATACCTGAGCACATGTGAACATGTACACATACACACAGATGTAAGGATATAAGAAATTCATAAGAAATGAGTTTTAAAATTCTAAAAATTACTTCACCTGATAATTTAATAAGGATAAATTTATTTTTTAGAAAATTCTATAACACTTCAAACTGGGCATATTCAATATCAACCAGTTTATACAAATGATGTTCAAAATACTAGAAACTCTAACTTAATTTATGTTTATTTAGCTAAGCATAAGAAAAATACCTTCTTTATAATTCCTAAGCTATCTATAAACATCTTCCATTGATGTGTAAGATTAAAAGCAACAAAATAATTGAGAAATGTAACAAAGAAAAAGGCTTTGGACCATGCAAAGTGTGCTATATGTCAAGTCTACTATCTTTTTCTGGAATAATAGAGAAAATAAGGAAAAAATCCTTAAGCTAGGCCAATCTTTACCATGGTTCTTAGACAACATATTTTCTTCATTTTGTTTTGTTCTAAATTTATGTGAATAGCCACAAAGTCTTGGAATATAATAAGATGAAGCTTGGTTTTATGTGTTCTGAAAGTCACCAAATACTAAATTGTGAACTAATAGTCATGTGCTCTTGGTCAGTAGTCTGAAATTCTCACATGTTTTGCAATATTCAGTATTACTAATAGAACATACTGATTGTTAAAAAAAGAAGTTGAGACAGTTATTATGTGCACAGGTATACACATACAGACATAATCACATACCAGATTCACTATAATAATTGAATATGATTGTTAGGTGGTAGATTTTTGACAACTGTGCTTCTTAGTTCTAATTTCCACTTAGTAAATTCTAGAATCACCAAGGAAACTGGTCTCTACATGCCTGTGGAAGATTCTCTTGATTTCATTAATTGCTGTGGCATGGTGTTTTTATATTTCACTCATGTCAGGGAGGCTATATAAGTGAAAAGTGAGCTGAGCAAGTATTCATGTATTCACTTTTATTTTCTTCTATAAAAATAAGAGGACTAGCTCTTTTTGACACCAAACTTTGAGCTTTTCTTACCATACATAGTAAATTCTCATCATACTGCTTTTGCTATTTGACTTTTTTTAAAAAATGCTTTGGTGTTGTGGTAGTTTGAATTGTAATTGGCTACAATAACCTCAGAGGGAGTAAACATATTAGAA
The DNA here is from genome assembly GCA_033318265.1 of Phyllotis vaccarum. Taxonomy (NCBI): domain Eukaryota; kingdom Metazoa; phylum Chordata; class Mammalia; order Rodentia; family Cricetidae; genus Phyllotis; species Phyllotis vaccarum. The sequence goes on from JARWLC010000016.1 coordinate 39,465,259, forward strand.
GGTGTGGTTTGTTGGAATAGGTAGGGCCTTGTTGGATAAAATGTGTTACTGTGGGCATGGGATTTGAAGTCTCCTATATGCTGAAGCTAGACCAAATTTCTCAGTTTACTTCTTTTATCCTGCTGACCAACTTGTAGGACTCTCAGCTTTAGCACCCACCATTCCTGCCTTTCAGTTTACATGTCTTACCATAATAATAAACTAAATTTTTGAAGAAGTAAGTCAACTCAATTAATGTTTTTGCTTAATAAGAGTTGTTATATTCATGTCTTTTCACATAAATACAAACCCTAAATAAGACAGGTATGATTGTTTATTACCCTAGTTATTCACTTTTTGACTAGTAATGTTTCCTTTGTGCCATTAAAATATGCTAATATCTAGCTTTGAGACTGTTGATAACTAGGAAATTTTAAAGTTGGACTCAAAATATTTTACAAAATAGATTGCCTTAATGCTGTAAGAATGTTGATAGGCTATCACTTAAAAGTCATGTTATTTGCTTACCAAATAGCTGAAGAATTATAATGGTTATTGCTAGTTGTCAATATGACATTCTAAGAACCATCTGGGAGACAGATTTCTGCATATACCTGTCTGGATTCTCTTGGTAAGTTATGCGGGAAGACCTATATTATATTTACCTTCTACTATTGGCTGAGAAACCTATTCTATCTAATCTTTTTACAGCGATTCCAAACCACTACCCTTTATTACCTAAATTTCAGTAGGTATAAAATTATTTATATTTGTCACTAGCACACACATCCACATGTACACACACACATACACACACACAACTTAATACAAATAAAAACATTTTAAATCTAATTTTCTGCATATCTGTGATATTTCTTACTTCTAACTCTGTCATTCTTGGGTCTTGAAGTACAAAATGGATAAAATCGATTAAAAAAAACAAAAACAAAAACAAAAACAAAAACCTCCCTTGAAGACAAAAGTGAAGGATTATTAGCTCTACCTCTTCAGATTTCCTAAATGGGTTTTTAACCATAATTTAGTTATATTTTCTGTTCCCGTTTCTTCCACTAAATACAACATATATACATATTAAGAATCTACTGATGCCATTCAATGTTGTTATTATACATACTTGTTTAGAGCTTTACTTGTGATTAGATTATCTATCAGATACTGTATCTTTGAGTTTAATTGGTTCTCCTTTCTTTATGGAGCCATTGATTCATTGTAGCTCACCTAAAGATGGGGACTTGCAAAATTTCCATCCACATTAGCAAGTCAGGAGTTATCATTAATATGCAGGTCTTTTTATTCAACTATATTACTGAGGTTACATTAGTATAATTATTTCTTTTCTGCTGTGTATAGAAGAAACTATCATGTTTTAAAAAATGCCAAGGGTGTCCCGGTTCTTATACTCTTAAATCCTCCAACTGTGTGTTTTTATTCATGTGTATGGGGAGGTCAGAAGACAATCTCTGGTCTCATTCCTGGGGTGGTATTTACCTTCTTATATGACACAGACTCTCACTGGCTATTGTGACTTAACAGCAAGTCCCACAGAACTAAATCTTTCTCTAAAGTGCTGTAATTACAAGTGTGTTACACAATATTTGGCTTTATTTTTACATAGTTTCATGGGTTAACATAAACTCTGGTCACTGTGCTTTAAATGTAAGCCCTTTACTTACAAAACTATCTCGCCAGGCATGAGTACTCCAGATATTATGGTTGACTATTTCTGTTACTGTATCTTCTAGATAAATTGGTGGTTCTTCTGGTAAGAATGATGTCATGCCCATAGTGCCCCTTCCAAATGAGTCACCCAACCTTCATATTCCCAAGTTGGGAAAGGTAGCACAATGCATTCTGTGTTAAACTCTCAAGCAGACTACTCACAAGACACAAGCAGTAGTGGACAAGCAGTAAGATATTATAGGGTAAAGATTATAAGCCTCTGGTGTAAGTTTACAGCACTTTAATATTTCCTATGGTGCTTGTGGGATAATCTACCTCAGGAAAATGACTGTATATTTTTGAACTTCATTTTCACTTTTATGAGATGAAGAAAATAGAATCTACCAGAATAAATTGTTTTTATAAATCATGTGTAAAGTTCAAAAAACATATTTAGATGATAGATTTACCTCTGGGAACACGGGTGTAATATAGATTAGTCAGTGTCCATGACCACAGACTCCCAGCTCAGAACAGACTAAGAATTAAGTGACACCCTTCCCAGAGCAGGCTGAGATCCCAGTCTCTAGAACTCTTACCCTGGGACACAGCACGTGGAATGCCCCTCAGCAGGGAAAATGCCAGCAGGCCAGAAGCCCCAATAAAACCAAATTTGCTAGACACTCATAGTTCCAAAACCCAAACCAATCCCTCAATCTAAGCTACCACCTGACAACCTCAGAAACAGCCAGAAACCCACAGACCACTGGCCTACATCAGACTAAGAGACTAAAAGACAAAGAGTCTAAGAGACCATTAGACTGAGAGACTTCCTCAGCTCCTATTGGATCAAGAACAGCTACCCTCAGTTTTTCAGCACCTATGGGATCAATGTAACCACCAAAGACCCAGTTTGTCAGCACTTACTGGATTCAGAGAGGTCACTGTGACAGAATACACTACCTACAATGTCCCAAGAAGCCAGATTGAACCAACAGAAGTTTCTAGAGATGCAGACACATCCAGAACAGATTGCTTCAAAATCAGGACTCTGAGATTCAGACAAATCCTGTAGTGAACTGAGAAAGCAATGGTAAGATGCCAGTGCAAGAAAACATATAACAACATTAAAAAAAAAAAAACAAAAACAAAAACAAACAAACAAAAAAAAAACAAAAAAACCAAACATGACACCACCAGAATCTACTGGTTCTACAACAACAAGACCTGAGCAGTGTAATGCAGAAGTAGAAAGAAACAACTTTGAAAACAACTTTATGAAGATAATAGAAGCCTTAAGGGATTATAAAAAATTCACTTAAAGAAATAAAAGAAAATACAGAAAAATTTGGAAGAGATTAACAAATTCTTGAAAGAAAATAAAGTAAACCAAGAAAAAGAAACCAAACAGGTGAAAGAAATATTTCAAGATTTAAAAATTAAAATAGAAGCAATCACTAAAGAAGACATGAACTGAGGCAAAGCTAGAAATAGAAAATCTGAAGAAACAAACTGGAACTACAAAGGCAAGCATAACCGACAGAAAGCAAGAGATAGAGGATACAATCTCTGGAGTAAAAGATTCAATAGTGGAAATATATAAATAAGTCAAAAAAACCCCACAAAATGAAGGAAGTCATAACAAAACATCTAGAAAATATGCGACATCATGAAAAGACCTAAGAATAATTGGAATTGAAGAGATGAATACCAGATCAAATGAGCATAAAATATATTCAAAAAATTAGAAGAACATTTTCCAACCTAAAAGATCAATTAAATAAACCTAAGAAATAAGCTGGTGTAGCCATCCTCTTAACTAACAGAAAAGACTTCAAACTAGAACCAACCAAAACAGACCAGGACAAACATTACTTATCCTTCTCAAGAAAAATCCACCAAGATTAAGTCTCCATCCTAAACATTTAAGCCTCAAACAAAAGGGCATGAAAGACTATGAAAGAAAGACTACGAAAGCTTAAATATCATATCATATACCACACTTTAATAGTGGGAGACTTCAATACCTGACTCTCACCAATGGAAAGATCTACCAGACTCAGACTCAACAGAGAAATAAGGGATCTAATAGATGTTATGATTCAAATGGACTTAATACTTATATACAGAGCTTTCCACTCAAACACAAAAATGATGCCATTTTATCTCAGCACCCAATGAACTTTCTTTAAAATTGACCACATACTTGCTCATAAAGCAAATACCAATAGATACAAAAAGGTGGGAAAAACTCCTTGTCCTCCTATCAGACCACTATGGTCTAAAGTCAGAGTTCAACAGCAACAGAAATCACAGAATGCTTACCAATTCATGGAAACTGAACATTTCTCAATTCAACACCATTGGGTCAAGGAACAAGTAAAGAAAGAAAACCAGGACTTCCTAGAATTCAATCAAAATGAATCCACAACATACCCAAACTTATGAGACACATTTAAAGCAGTGCTTAGAGGAAAATTTATAGTGCTAGATGCCTGTATGAAACAAGAAACTTAACAATACAGCTGAAAGCTTTAGAACAATTTGAAGAAAACTCACCTATAAAGAGTAACCTGCATGAAATAAACTCATGGCTGAAATCAATAAAATTAAAAGAAAGTGTACAATTAAAAAAATCTAAAAGGTGGTTCTTCTAGAATGTTAACAAGATAAGATAGACAAACCCTTATGTAAACTAACCAAATGCAAAGAAAACATAACTAAATTAACAGAATAAGAGATAAAATGAAGGAACATAAAAACATACTCCCAGGAAATCCAGAGACTCATTAGGTCATTCTTTGAAAGCCTATACTCCAATTAATTGGAAAACTTAAAAGAAATGGACAGCTTTCTGGACAGGTACCACTTACCAAAATTAAATTGGGACCAAATAAACCTATAACCTCCAAGGGGGGAAAAAAGTGCAGGTGAAATGATTTCAAGGCAGAATTCTGCCAGACATTCAAAGAAGAAATAAGACAAATATTCTTCAAAATGTTCTACACAATAGAAATTAAAGGACCATTGTTAAACTCTGTTTGTGAGGCTACAGTCATGGTAAAAATAAAGCCACTCAAAGATGGGACAAGGAAAGAGAAGTGCAGATCTATCTTCCTCATGAATATTATGCAAAAATATTCAAATAAATACTGGCAAACCAAACCCAACAACATATCAAAAAATCATCCACCATAATCAAGTAGCCAGAGATGCAGGGATGATTTAACATACAAAAAAGCTGTCAATGCAATTTATTATAAAGAGAAACAGTATATTATCATCTCCTAAGATGCTGAAAAAACCTTTGACAAAATCAAGTATTCCTTCATTAAAAAAGTCCTCAATAAATCAGGAATATAGAGAAGATATTTAAACATGATACAGCAAGCCAACAGCCAACATCAAATTAAATGGAGAAAAATTTCAAAGAAATGCCATAAAAATTAGGAATGAGACAAGGCTCTCTTCTTTTCCCTTATCTATTCAATATAGTTCTTGAAGTTTTATCTCAAGCAATAAGAGAATAAAATGAAATAAAGTGGATACAAATTGGAAATGAAGAAGTCAAACTATCTCTGTTTGTAGATGATGAGGATATATACAAGAAACCTAGGATTGCCAAAAGTAATGCTGTTAAATAATAGAATCTCAGAAGGCATCACTATCACCGACTTCAAGCTATACTATAGAGGTATAGTAATCAAAACAGCTTGGTAATTGCATTAAAAAAAAAAAAACTTGTGGATCAATGGAATCAAATGGAAGACCCCACCTAAATTCACATACATATGAATACCTGATTTTTGACAAAAAAAAACAAAAATATACAATGTAAAACAGTATCTTCAAAAAATGGTGCTGACATAACTAGATGATAGTATGTAGAATAATGCAAATAGATTCATATCTATTACCCTTCACAAAACTTAAATCCAAATGGATCAAAGGCATCAACATAAACCCAGCTACACTGAACTTGATAGAAATAAAAAGTTAGAAATACCCTTCAACAAATTGGCACAGGTGACTACTTCCTAAATATAACACCAGTAGCACAGACAATAAGAACAAAAACTCATGAATGGGACCTCTTTAAGCTGAGAAGCTTCTGTAAGGCAAAGGACACAGTTAATAAGAAAATAATGACAGTCTACAGACTGGGAAATGATCTTTACCAACCCTAAATTTGACAGAGGACTGAACTCTAAAATATATAAAGAACTCATGAAATAGAAGGCAAACCCAAAAATTATCCAATTAAAAAATGGGTTTCGAGTTAAAAAGGGAACTATCATCAGAAAAATTACCAGTGGCTGAAGGACACTTAAAGAATTGTCCAACATCTTCAGTCATGAGGGAAATTAAAATAAAAGCATCTTTGTGATATCATCTTGCACCTGTCAGAATGGCTAAGATCAAAAACACAGATGATAGCCTACACTGAGAAGGATGTAAAGCAAAAAGAACACCCATCCACCCATGCATTGCTGGTGGGAGTGTAACCCTGTACAGCCACTTTGGAAAGCGTTATATTGGTTCATCTAGCAATATTCATCTTTTAGGTATATGCCCAGTAGTGGTATTGCTGTATCTTATACCACTATTGGGCATATACCTAAAGGATGAATATTCTTACCACAAGGGCATTAGTACAACTATGTTTATAGAAGCATTATTCAAAATAGCAAGGTAACAGAGGCCCAAAAAGTTAGACATAATATGTACTCACTTATAAGTGGATTTCAGACAGAAAGCAAAATTATCCAGGCTGCAATTCAGAATCACTGAACAGCTTGAGATCATAAGGAACTTAAGAGAGACAACTAGGGATCCCCCTGGGAATGGGTAATAGAGATGGTCTCCTGAGTAAACTGTGATCAGGATGGGGAGTGAGAAAGATGAGGTGTCAACAAATCATGAAAAAAGGAGATAATTGAGTGACAGTAGCAAAAATAGAGAGAAAAAAAGACATGGATATCTTGATAGAGGAAGCCATTGTGGGGGTTGGAAAGAGACTGGGTGCTAGAGAAACTTTGAAGAACCCATAAGATTTCCTTGGTTAAGATTCTAAGCAATAGTAGAGAGGGTGCCTAAACAGAACTTCCCCTATAATAAATGAATTACCACCCTAATTGTCATTATATAACCCCCATCTAGCAATGGTTAGAGGCAGAAACAGAGATTCATAGATAAGCACTGTGTCTAGCTTCTGGTCCAGCTGAAGAGAGGAGTGTGTATATGATCAAAGGTATTGGGATCATGAGGAAGAGACCTATAGAAATGGCTGATTGGAGCTAATGGGAGCTCAATGAATCAGAAAAAAAAAAAAAAAACAAAAAAAACACAACAACAACTGGAGAATGTTCAGGGAAAACTAAACCCTCCAAAGGTAGACAGATGACTGTCAAATGGTATGAGCAGGTTATGGAGCCCCTTGGAGTAGAATCAGACTATGTTTCTATGCATAGACTGCCATGTTGGAGCCCATTCCCTACAAAGGAACCACTAATCCAGCCTTAATACCTGGATTAAAGACTCAGCCCTACCTCAACTGAATATTCTAGACTGAACTGATCCATTTTGGGATTCCTTGCCCTGCTTGGGAAATGCTTAGGGGGAGAGGGAGTGGGAGGCTAAGGGAGGACTAGGAGGAGAGAAGGGAGGGGGAGCTGTGGTATATAAAATATATTTTTTTAATTATTTTTAAATGAGAAAAATGATTATAGAATACCTCTAGGAATAATAAGTGGCTACCAGTGGTCTCTGAAACTTTGAAGAAGCTATAGTATACGTATCTCATTTATAGATAGATATTTTATAGTTCCTTATTCTCTGTACCTCAGGCATCTCTTGGTCTATCTTTTGATTTTCATCTTCGGCAAACAAAAGCTTCTCTGAGAAAGTTTCAGAAATTAATCTATTTTTATTAACTGTTGGTTTAATACTATGTACATTTTATGGAATAATAGTAAAAGGTTATCTATTAGAGTCTATAATCTTTCTAGGCATAGATTCATGTCATGATTTTTTTAACAATCTTTAAATCTAATAAAAATTACTCTCATATCATTTGTGCCAATGTTGTATCAGTGAGCATGTTTGGTCAATTTGGCTATTATTGTAGATCACAGGGCTCACTTTTTGATAAATTGATGATTTACTTTTTCCTCTAGTGGCATTCATAACACCTTCCAGAACAATAAAAACTAGCCATAAAGGAATGGAACTTCCAGGTCAGAACTATCATTATTTTTGCATGTTCTGTGACTAAAATATGTGGTGTTTTTATTTACAGGGTCTTTCTCACTAGTTCTGAATAGTAACTAAATCATTTACAATAGATTGTAGTATTTGTGGCTCTTTGGTACCACACTGTTCAATGAACTCCATATAAATAATCCATTCCTGACACTAGGCTTTTTATTTTTTGCCTCTGGTTTTCAGTAAGAGGACTTTGTGCTGGAAGCCACAGAAATACAAACTATAAACATTGGCACCACAGGGTCAAACCATCAAAACCAAAGGTTTTTTTTTTTTTTTTTTTTTTTTATGGAAGGAAAGCCAAGATCTCAAGGAGTCTTGGTTCTAATTGTTCTTGCAGGTGTTGACCTCTTTCTGCAGAAGATTTATCTGTATAAATGCATTCCCCCTCTATTTGTTATTTCCTTGGAATTTATGGATATATATTCTCCATCCCAGTGAGAAAACAGTCACACAGACAGAATCTTCCAGATATTTGTTTGCCCTGCCCAGAGCAGACTTACTGTCTACTGTCTACCATCCCTATGATTACTCTTGCTAGTAAAAATAGTAGTAACTAATTTGAAACTTCTCTCTGGCATCTAAGGTCAGCCACAGACAAGATAACTCACTGTCAGGTCATAAAATCACCTCTCCTACTGATAACAGAGCTATCAGGTGCAAGAACACTAATACAAGATCCTAACTTGAAAGTTTAGGAATGCAAACTAAGCCTTCACAAAATCCTTCCTAGTATATTAGCTGGTCAAAGAGCTGTAGGGCCCCTTTCTTTGTTTACTCAGTCACCTAGCATCCTTGGTCTTCTCAGGGGACCAGCCTAGGAGGGGGTAGTCAATACTTGTGCTTTTCATTGTTGCATTGCTGTGTTATCACCATCGTGTCCTGCCATATCACATCATTACTGTACCAATAAGGAAGTACTGAAAACGAAGTGCTCTAAGTTTGATTCCTGAGAAAAGTTTAGTAGAATTCCATGCTGGTGAGGTAGAACATTGTACAGAAGCTATAAAAGACAACCTATCTGGGGCTCGGCCACAGATATTGATCTATCTACCTAAGATCTATCAGATTTCTCATTGGTGCACCATCTTATGTCTCTCATCTTCATATCTATCTTTTACCTATTACACATTTATTTATCAAGTATCTATCTAGCATCAATAGTCGATCTGTCTGTTATTTCTTTCTTCTTTAGCTACAATTTCTCTTTCTCACAATTAGAGAGCCCATTTTATGACATCATTTAAATTAATAGTTCCACAGATTTTTATAATTATATTCATCTTGCTTATTTCTTTTCTTCTTATAACTTGATCAAACATATCCTTAATGACTGATTAAAATTTCCTACTAATAGTTTCAAACTGTCTTTTAAAAGGAAATTCCTTTATTATACAATCTTATTTTTGAATGGTTTGCAATAAGTTTATAGCTTTTAGATATGCTATCTAATATTTTTTTTCCCAAAAATCAAGAATTATAAACACCCCAATTAAATGTTGAAAAAATATTCTTCTGTGTGGGAATGGACTGTTGAAGGTTTTTTGTTTTATCAGTGTTAAATATTGTGTGGTTCTTTTTGTACTCCTCTGTGAAGTTTCTGTTTATTATGTGTATATCATGAATTCTCTGCTTAACATATTGGTCATTTCATGTTTATAAAAACATTTCATTTTAATTTTTGGAGAAACTGAAAAGTCTGCCTTACATTTTATCTCCTCTTTGAGTACATCTTCAAAATTAGCAGAAATGGAAGTATGCTTTAAACATCTTTTTATATATAGATGTATATACGTAGTTTAAAGGGTTTTCCAATGGCTAATGCAACTGCTGTGTTGCAATGTTTCCCCTTTTTTCTTAATTTAACAATATTTCATAGAAAAGCCTGTTCTTATCAAGTATCAAGCCATCACAATTTAAGATATCATTAAACCGCATTTTTTCTGAGATCTCTCAGATAATCTCAAGTGAAAAATTTCTTGGCAATGGCTATGAGTTAGCAGATGTCACATATTTTCCCCACATTGCTTCTTTAACACTTTCATCATGACTATTGATGCTTCATTTTCAAGGTTATATAATGTTGGACATATGAGATAAAAGCAGGTTAAAGTAAAATATCACAAACATGGTTTCTGAGATGAATTAAAAAACAAACATAGATTCTTACTATTATTACTGGCACAGAAATAAAATTCAAACATATACATAGGAAAAAAATTGATTTGCTTAAATATAAAGAACAGTTGTCTATGAGCAAGTAAGAATTAATTATTTTTTCTTGATGCCATGATTTTTGTCTAGTATTAACACGTTGAAGAGTTCCTTGGAGATCTAGCACTGAGCTATGGAATATTTATAAGCATTGTAAGTGGCTCATCTACTTTTGGAGAATACTGTTTCAGAGTAAGACAAATCATACTCTTCAGAGAATCCTTTAAAAGCAGAGAGCATAGCAGCAGCAGAATCCTGACTTGCTCTATTTTAATATTCACAGATCCTTCTAGCAGCCTAAAAGCTAACTCAGACCATATTAAAGAATTGTTGTTAGCTGTTCTTCCAACACAATATAGATGACCTATTATTACCTATCTTTGGCACACTGGCTGGGGACCGTGTAACAACATGGTTAATCATCCCATCTGCCCATCATTAAATGATACAGACAACACTTATATCCTACTACCTTAACATGATTCAATCAGGGAAGAAACATGGAGACAAGAGTTAATGGTAAAGCGATGGAAGAGTGCTGCTAATTGTCTTGTTCATCATGATTTACCCAGCCTCCTTTACTATGGTACACAGCACGACCATCCCAGGGATGGCAACTGACTACAAAGGACAATGCATCCCACACTAATCATTAATTAAGGAAAGGCTCTACAGCCTAATCTTATGGAATCATATTCTCAATTTTGCTTCCCTCCTTTTAGATAACTCCAGTTTGTGTCAAGCAAATGTAAAATTAGCCACCACATTATGTGAATGTGGTGACACACTATAATGAAAATATCTCTTGCATTCTACGAGACTGGAAGCTTTGCTGTGCCTTAGAGCCAGGGTTAATAAAGTACTTTAAGATCACTTGAGAATGATATTGTACTATGTACTCAACCTCTTTGTTTAATCTGCTTTTAAGAGAGCAATTAACAACTTTACTTACTTGCCTAGAGTCTGCACATATTTAACTTTTAAAACAGAAAGTAACACATAGTTAAATCTTAAATTGTGTATTTTTATATGTTCTATAGTCAGTGTCTTCTATTATGTATATGTATGTATGTACGTTATAAATATTGAAAATGGCAAATAAGTTGGACAAATATCCACTATAAATACTGAAATCATAAAGATTTTTAAAATAATATTGGCTTGGCATTCTTGATATCTGGGTATTAAGGTTAAAGTATGTAACATATCATCTCTTGTAAAACTCTGTTATTATTTTTCGTAAAGGATGCCTCACTATTTTCTCATGATGTCTTCTCTTGTTCTGTTAAAAAAAAAGAGCAAAAGCCTTTTGTTACACAAAAACACAAAGACAAATAAGACATCATTTAGAAAGAGACAGAATTGTACTAATACATCTGATCCAAGCAGAACACACAAGAAGAGATTCAAAGAATTTAGACACTTGCTCACTCTTGGTTAATATACTCAAAGAAAGTCACATTTTGATTTATTTTGTTAATAAGACACCAAGCCATCTGATGACTCTGAAATTAAAGTGAATGTGTTTAACCAATACACTTACATATTTCGCCTGACATGTTGAAGTACAAATGAGCTCTTATAGTAAAGATTATATAGTATAGATGATATCACCTGGAACAGTACCTGTGTTCAATATTCTAACAATATTCACTGTTGAAAAGCTAAAAATCAGCCTATCCCCGAAATCTGGAGTAGCAGTCTTGAATAATCACACAAAGTCTTATATTAATTGCATGCCATTTGGCCTATGGTTCAGGATTTTTGCTAACTAGCTCTTGTATCTTAACTCAGCTTATTTTCATCAATCTGTGTATTGCCACGTGGCTTAAAGCTTACCTGTTTTTTACATCTTACTTCCTTGGGTTGCAGTTACAACCGCCAAGAATGCTTCAGCTGCAGTTTCCACAAAAATCCTTCAACTAGATAATTTCAGAACTGCTAGCTAAGATCATCCAGGCTCACAGATTATAGATTCAAAATGTCAAATAAATTCTACATTTTCCCATCAAATAAATACTAAACAAAAAATAATAGACTGGCTTTCCCAGACCTGAACATTATCCAAGTTTTCTCAGGGTTTCATAAACATGCTATTACCCTGAGAAAACAGGATGTGATTTTAAGAAAACAAATCCTATATTCCTAAGAGATGCTGTGGGTTGTATTTGGTTGTTCAGTGGGGTATGATTATTTTTACTAAAGGGGAGTTAGTTGCAAATTGCTATGGGTCATGGTAAGGGAGAAAACTAAACAAGAGAGGTTAGACACAGGGATCTCATTTTATAAGAAAAAAGAGGGATATAGAAATAAGATAAAAGGGTAGATTATTAAATTTACATTAAAGTAAAAAGCAACTATTAATCTCAAATATTTTACATTGGCATGGATTTTTGTATATTTCTTCAAGCTTAAGTTCATTTTTGATAAAAATTATATATATTTCTACCTCTGTTTAAGATATTTTTATATATTGGTGTAAAAAACTTGTTCTTACATATGTGTGTGTGTTTCTATTTTTGTATGAAGATTATGCCTATACATGTCATGTAACAGTGAAATGTAAATTTTTAGTCTTTGGAAGTTATTATTATAATTTATTCATGGTATTTAGTCATCTCACAATCAAATCTGTGGTCATATTAAGTGTGTTTTCAAGGTTAGACAGTGATATATTTTAGACTTAATGGGCTTCACACAATTTAGAGACCTAAAAAATATGGCATTTAAGATGTTTTAATAACATGAACCTTTTAATGACAGTATTACAATCTTCTCCTGGTAACACAAAATTACTTCAAAAAAGAATGATGGGCATCACAAAACCTCCATATGGAATTTGCTTTTATTGTTGCAATGTAAGTCACATTACAAGAAACTTTTCTTGCCTCTACTGCTAGCAGAATACTATCCAAGTGGAGAGGCAGGACACAAAAGAAGGATACTGACAAACTTTGCTGAAACAAGATAGGACAATTCTTCAAAAAATTCTTGCTTCACAAAAAAGTCTGTCAAATATTTTAGGCATGTAGACCAAAGAGGAATACCTCACCATTATAGAAAAACCTTAGGTAACTGTCCATGAAGCCAGCAGTTTCTGTCATTTCTATGGTTATGGAAGTTTCATGTTCTGTTTCCTGTTAACTCAGGTAATATATTCTTCTCAGATTTTTTATGGGGTTGAAGATTAAATAAGAATAATTACAGTTTTCCTTGTTACCAAATTCAGAAAAGAAACTACCAAAAAGATGTAATGTTTAAAAGGATGAGAGACAAAAAAGCTTAAATTGTTTATCTAAAAAATGTTTTAAGGTATTAAATGGCACTTTTTAGTATGGTAATACAAATTATGACAGAAAATGGTTTAGGTATAAAGCATAGTATTAACTAAGATAGGATAGATAATACAATCTTTCTCCAAATTTGCTAAGTACAAATGGACTGGACATTGTGAATGTAATTCTTACCTCATAATTGTGCTTATTATACATAGTCTTATTATGTAAGAGTAAAAGCTTTTTTTCTATTTAGACAAAGGGGGATATTTTGTGGTTTATTTGTATAATCTTTGAAGGTATATTGCTGTGGTTAGTGTAATAAAATGCTGAATTGCTGATATCTAGAAAAAAGAGAATAGAAGGGATTTCTTGAGAGGTAAAAGAAGACAAGGAAGGGAGACATATGGGAGATACGAAGCTGCAAGAGAGGTAACTCCATGTGATAGTATATGGATTGATATAAATGGGTAAACTTAAATGAGAAGAGCTAGTTAGGAACAAGACTAAGCTATAGGTCAAGCTTTTATAATTAGTAAGAAGTCTTTGTGTCATTTTTTATGAGCTGGTGAACCAAATAAATATCTAACTATATCATGCAGTCAACCCTCTTATCCATACAACTTTACTGAAAAGTGTTTATTTCAAAGAGTCATTGGTCTGGTCCAAAGTCTCTGTTTTCTGCTAATATATGATGTTGGGCCTTCAATGTTACTCCTCTTAGATATCTTGTAGCAGAGATTTCACAGCTTTGTGTCAACAGGTCTGGTCACTTTCACGTGATTGAGCAGATCTCAGATGGGTGAAATTTAGAGTAGGCCAACTCACAACCCTGATTCTGAGCTTAGGTAGTTGGCAGGGTTGTTCACCCTGCTAACTATCTCTTATTGTCACCTCTAGTGTGAACTCTCTAGCATTGCCCTGGCTAGTTCAAGCCTTGCAAGAATGAACAACGGACAGAAATAATTCAGTTGCTTTCATGCCCATGGGGTTGCCTCTTCTTCACTTATATTATTAGGGCTGCTTCTACTGTGTTGCCCATTCAAGGTGAAGGGGCCACATTACCAAGTAGGGGAAGGAAACATTTCTCCCACTCTTATGACCTCATTGCCAGGTCTCCCACTTGTCACAGTTGGTAAAGAGTAAGAGGAGGATTTTTTTTCCATGCACCCATAGAAATATTGCAAGTTTTAAGTCACTCACATTCTTTAAAATGTCAAACAATAAAAGTAAACCCTTTCTTCATCAAGTTTACTTTAGCCATTAAACAAATAGAAACTCTAAGAGTTTCACTTTAAAGATAGTGTTTTTAAAACTTACAAAGTATCAAATATCCCTACAAACTTTCTACAATATCCAGTATCTCTAAAGCATTTGAAGTCTCTGAAAATTATGTAAAAAAAAAGTAACTGGGGGCTTAAAATGAAAATTAAGTTACATTCTGCAAGTTCTCTATGGCCTCAGGCTATCCCTACTCTATGCCTGCTGCTATTTTTGGTAATCATCAGACAGTACCAGCATCTACAAAATGCTGGCTTCTTCACTGCAACTGACCTGCAACTTCACCAGTAATCTCTTCAAACCTTCTTTTGAGACCCTCATCAAGCTTACTAGGAGAAAACTTCAACTTCTCTCTATGACTATTTCAATTCTGACATTTATACTGCATCTGAGGATACAACTTTACTAAAAGGCCTCTCCTGCCCTCCATGACTCCAGTCCTTCCTCACAGTGCCAAGCCTCATTTGCTCTCTATAATCACTTTGGGCCTTCAAATTCAGCAGCTCCGGGGGGGGGGGGGGGGGGAGGAGCAGGGGGAGGGAGGGGATTCTCTCATATTATTAAATTTATTTGCCAGCATGGGAAGAAACCTCAAGTACATCTTAAACACAGCTTGTATTTATTGACAGAGAAACACCTGGCAAGAAGATTTTGCCTTGGTGATGCCAGTCTCACTTTAATCATAGCCAATTCTTCAGTCCTAGCTGATCAGTATTGACTGTCTTAGCAAAGCAAAATTTTTGCATTGGAGATTCTGATCTTTTGTTAATCATAATAAATTCTTCAGTTTTATGTGATCAGAGCCACAATTGTTTTAAAGAACCACAGATTCTTATTTCAGAATATTTAGCTGTTCCAATAAGTCTTTAAAGACCCTCCACTCCTAGCTCCCCCCCCCCAAATAAAACCCCAGACAACTAAGGAATGCTAAGGGTGGGAGAAACAATCTTCTGCAGGGAAGAGCACACTGTCTATCTAATACTAAATGCTCATCCCTGAAAAACATACATAAAAAGTAGTATTATACAGACTGAGCAGGTTTTATTTAGGAGGATGTATGTATAAAATACAATATATACATATAAAAACAACCAGTAGAAAATAAGAAAGCCAAGAATTTTAAAAAGAGCAAGAAATGTGGGATGTTTGGGATAAAGGAAAGTGGTAAGCAATATAATTATATTTAAAAAGTCAAAAATAAAAATACTTTAAATACAAAAAAGAATTATCAAAATTTCTCTTCAAACTATTGCATTTATTGTCTGCATTTTCCTTTATACTCTTCATCTCCCATGTTCCTAAGGAACATCCCACAGGGATTCTCAGCATTCAGTGACTTTTGCAGCCCAACTTTGAAACCCATCACAGTCTTCTTCCAAACACTGGATCAAGTCAGTCACAGAAATATCCCGTGTACCTAAAATCAGTTTCTGTTTCTGTTAGGATATTATTGCTCAGATAAAACACCAAGACAAAAAGCAACTTGGTTAAGAACAAGTTTATTTAATTTAAAAGTTTATATTTCACCATTCAAAGAAATTAGGGTAAGAACTCAAGGCAGAAACTTCAAGGCTAAAACTGAAGAAAAAAGCCCCAGGAGAAACACTGGTTACCAGTACGTTCCTGTGGCTTGCTCAACCTGATTTCTTATATATTCTAGAATATTTGTCCAACTATGTATGACATATTCTCCCTGTAGTCTGGGCCTTCCCACACCAATGAGTAATCAAGAAAATACTTTAGACTTGACTATAGGCCAGTCTTATAAAGACATTTTCTCAATTCATATTACATCTTCGAAACATGTCTTTTTGTGGCAAGTGAACAAAATTCGACTAACGCAAAGGAATAAATCTCTTGCCTTTACTCTGAAGAAAATTCTAGCCCTAGTATCTTGCTTTACCTCCCTCTCCATATTTACATCTTCTTTCTGATCTTGCTTCTTTCCGAGATCAGTTAACCATATGTAGCAAAGCAGGAAGTATACACTGGGTATTCTAGCTTGGCATTTCAGAATATCCTTCCTCTGGTCTCCATAGTCCGTATTCATCTTTCTGTTAATCACCTATTGTTGCCTACTTCAAGGTTCAGCATCAAAATGAGAGCTCATCAGGGTATAACTACATTGCTTTATTGAAATTCCTCTTTATAAACTAATAAAATATATATCAGATAAGAAACCAAGACTTCTTAACATCTGCAGTGGGATAGCAAACCCCTATGCAGGCAAACACACATACATACACCCACCCCCCCCACCCACACACACACACTAATACACATAAAGAAGCACTCACCCACATTCATATATGCATACATGTATGCATGCATGCATACCCTTTGATACATATATACACACACATACTCTCTCGCTTTCTTTCTCTCTTTCTCTTTTTCATCTTTGAAAAAAGGGTAGAATTCAGAAAACAACTAAAAATGCTTGTGACAAGTATTCAGAAAAGTTTGTATTTCCTTTTTAAGAGCAATGTTATTCCTGACTCAGTTTACATTTTAGACTAGAGCACTTTGTCTCTTCCATCTTCATGGTGGCAATTGTCCTTTTGGATGAGTGACACCATGTATGAGTGAGAGATGGCTGTGCAGAGGAGCCACTGCAGTATAAAGCACATCTTAGATGGCAGGGCTATGATGGATTCAATTCTACTTGTCCTTGAGAAAGTCAGGGACAGCATGCTGGGAAATAATTGCTCTGTCTTGCTTGAAGGCAGAGCACATGGCTTATAAGGCATTGATTCACTTCAAACTTGCACCTCTTCCAGCCCCAAGGCATGCCCCACTATTGAAATTGACACAGAACAGGAAGAGATGAATGTATAATGGCTGTGGAGCCCTTAGGCTGATATTGACAGGGTAGTGTCCTTGGTAAGTTTGCTTCCTATACCTCTTCTCCATCACAGGGAAGGCATCCTAGGACCACAGCCAATACCAAAACTGTTTTCACATCATCATAATGCAATCTGCCTTTATGTTACTTCAAAGAGGAGAAAAAAAATAATACAGAGTTTCAGAATTAACAGGCAGGGCCTGGGGCAAAGGTAGCAATTGTACTACATACAGAAGCCATTGTTTATGTATCTCTTTAGCATATACAGATTCAGCCTATACATTTGCTCACCTTGTTAATTTAATTCCCAGCCAAGGACACACACTGAAGTTTAGTGACAGCTAGAGCCAAATGAATATTACCTGACCCTAAATACCACATAATATTTTCTGTTTTTATAAGCCTCATAGAAACTTCTGACCTTTTTTTTCAGATAGGTACTTCTTGTCTCTTTTTATTAATAAACTCTCCCTATCTCTGTTTATAAACAGACAGTTCTATTCTGTTTCTGGTTATTCTGGAAGAAAGGTATTGTCATATTGCTTTGACAGTTTTTAATTCGCTTATTTTTTATGATAAGTTTAAAAGTGATTCTAACTCCCATTAAGAAACACCTGTCTTGAAAATAGGACTCATCCTACACCAAAAGTTTGTCCACAATAGCCAAGAGCTTGCATATCATCACTCATTACAGCACTACCTCTGCTTCTACCAACCTATCCTAAACATCAACCCAGACCCAGCCACATAGTGACATTTAGATGGGTCAAGTCTATGCCAGATGGTGATAGTACATGTCTTTAATCCCAGAACTCAGGAAGTAGAGGCAAAAAAAATCTGAATTTGAGGCCAGAATATTATATAGAATGAATTTCAGGACTTCTAGGGTTACCCAGAGAAAGCCATTCTAAAAGTACCTTGAAAATAAATGATAGATGAAAAATGATTTGTAGACAGATAAATAAGGATGGGGCAAGTCGAAATTCATAAAACTCTTTTCTTAAAATTATTGAGCTCCACCCCTGCAGTATTTAAATATTAAATATTCTAAAAGGCTGAGGTATTAGAATACTTAGTTGAAATATTTGGTGGCACTGTTTTGAAAGAATTAGGAAGCATGGCCTTCCTGGATGAAATTGGTCAATGGAGTGTGATTTTGTTGAGTACTGGAACTTTCCCTACGTCCACTGTGTGTCTCTACTTTGGGCTTTCAGTTTATAATGTAAAATTCTGGGGTCCTTCTAAACCACCATTCCTGCAGCTGGATGTCTTGCCTCCATGCCATATAGACTATTATCTGTCTGGAACCCTAAGCCAAAATAAACTTTTACTTTCATGGCTTAATTTTGGTCATGCTGTTCAATCACAGAAGTAGTGAAGTAGCTAATTCTGGGGCTAAGGCCTTGTTGGTACATGTTCTTCTGACTTCTGTCTTAGAGACACCGCCAAGGTTTGTTAGATTGTTATTGTCCCTTTGGGGTTAAGTCTGCTCAATTATAGAATTTGAAAAGCCAATGTTATTGATGAAAAATTTCTCTCTGTGGGGTGTTTTTGTTCTCTTTTGTTTTGTGATAGCATTGCTCATTGCCATCTCTTAATTCCTAAGACTATGGGAGATCCTCATAGTCCTCTACTCCTTTATCTACAACTATATACACACAACACCTTTCCAAATGCTCATTTTTTTTTTATTCTTTTTACTTCTCTTTCTCCAGACTTGCTCATTTCAACTTGCAAACAATGGATATTTGCACCTTTTGATAGTTAAAGGTTTTGGAAATTTTCTCTCAACATGTACTTATAATTCCTGTATAGAGAAGGCAGGCATTTGGAGCTCACTGGAAAGACATATCCCTCACACTCATATTTATATATGCATTTCATATATATAAGATACACTAAATACACATCATATATATGCAATATATATTATATGTATATATATTGTATGTCTATAATGGATATACATATATAATATATATATATATATCACAAAAGACAACAAAAACACCTTGATTGTTTACAGTGTCTATAAACAAGCCCCAGATAAATATTTTTCTTCAAAAGAGTTGACTGGTAATGTTTTTCTTCACAGCAATATATCCTAACTATGACACACAGACTCATTGTGTATATATATGTATATATATATATATATATATATATATATATATATATATATATATGTATACACACACAGAGAAAGAAAATAATGTATATATTCAATATACACATATGTTTATATATATACACATACAAGGTATATCTACCTATCTATCTATCTCTCTCTATAATATATATATATATATATGTATATACAATAGATATACATCTATAATTTTATACATTTATTTGGGGCTGGCTTACAGTTCAAATGTTAAGCCCAGTATTATCATGAATAATGTATGGTAGCATGCATGCACACAGGGTGCTGGAGAGGTAACTGAGAGTTCTACTTTTGGATCTGCAGGCAAGAGGAAAAAATAATACTAAGCCTGACTTGAACTTTTGAAATCGCAAAGCCTCACCTCAGGGACACATTTTCTTCTATGGTGTCCCACTATTTCCACCAACTCCATATCTCCTAATAGTTTCATTAACTATAATCCTTTGGAGGTCATTCTTATTCAAACCAGAACAATGAACATATATGCTGCTTGTCATGCTCTGTGTCTCAATTTAACTCTCCCTGGACAGTTTGTTAGAAGGTTTCAAAAAAAGCTAGGTCTTTCTCAATGTTGTTCTCACCAGTTAGATGGCCACTTCTGCTATCATATGATAAGAACATGGTAGTTTAGATTACATTTTAAGGGAATGAATTTTGATCATATCTCCCTCATACAATTAATTTATATTTTTCTTAGCAGAAAGAAAACTAATGAATTTTTAAGATTCAAAGCCATCTTCAAACTGAGTGCAGAGAGGAATCACAGTTGTTATTTTCACCTTTGGGGAGAGGTGTGATCTTGCAGGACTTGTGTCAGTAAGGGTGAGCTTTAAAGTTTCAAAGGCCCATATCTGTCCCTGTTTCCCTCTTCCAGCCTTGAGTTTGTGAATCATGATGTTTCCACCCTTAACAATTGCTCCAGAACTATGTCTGCGTGTTTACTGCTATGTTCTCCTACCATAATAGTCTTAAACTGTAGGCAAGTCCCCAACTATGTGATGTCTTTAATAAGTTTAATATTTCATGATTTCTCCTCATAACAGAAGAATAGTAACTAAATATGGAAAGTGAATTCAACATTTATATATGTGAGTGTGTGTGTGTGTACACGTGTGTGTGTACATGTGTGTGTGTGTGTGTGTGTGTGTGTGAAGACTAGAGGTCAGACTTGGATATTGTTTCTCAGGAGCCACACACACTTTTTAAAAAACAGGTCTTTCACTGTTCTAAATCTTTCCCTATAGGGTAAACTCTCTCACCAAAGATGCCAAAGAATCTTTGCCTTTGTTTCTATATTATTAATTTACAAACACTCATTAATTTCCCTGGGTTTTTAAATGATGGATTTCGATAATTGTACTGGTTGCAAGACTAACCAGCACCAACTGAGCTGTCTCCATAATCTTTCTGTCAGTCTTCTCTGTGGCCTTTCCAATCTAGAAGTCACTTGCTGTGGCTGCCTATCACTCTTCAGAGCTGGTAAAATGTAGCTCAGTGCTCTCACTGTTAGACTTGCTTGACATGCTCATGCTAAGTCCTTCTGAAAACTCACAACTTGGAGGTGAAAACCCTTTGGTATCCAAGTGACATAGCTGCTGCAGTTACAACTAAAAGTTTTATATTGATTCTATCTAGTTTTAAGCAACTGGACACAAGTTAGTGTTATCTGAAAGGAGGACCTTTATTATGGAAGAAAGAAAATACTTCCATAAGATCAGGCTAGAGGGGATTTTTGTAATTAGTGATTGGTGATTGATATGGGAGGGTCCAGTCTAATGAGAGTGATACTACTCCTAGGAAGTTTTTTTTTTTTTCCTCTTCTAGATTTTGTAAGGGAGCAAGCTGAATAAACTCTGATAGTAAATCCAGTAAGCATCACCCCAACTTGGCCTCTGCAGCATCTGATATCTCCAGATTTCTGCCCTGTTTGAATTACTGCCCTGACTTTCCTTGTGATAAATTGCTACCTATAAGAATATGTTGAAATAAACCCTTTCTTCCCCAAGTTGTTTTGGCCATGGTGTTTCATCACAGAAACTGTAACTCTTTAAAGACACAGATAGAGTTGGCTAAGGAGGCTGAACTGACAACAATGGTCATACAATTCTGTTAACTACTAAATATTGTTTATGTCTCACAAATGTGTTTAATCACTGTCCCAGTGTTGTGAGAAACTAATCTCAGATAAACATCTTTGAACAGAAAAGAATTATTTAGGCTCATGATTTAAGAAGTTTCACTTTCCAGGTATCTGACTCCATTGTTTAGGGGCCTGTAATGTTGCAGATCATCATGGTAGGTAGGTGATGTTGAACAGTGTAATAGGTTCTACTTCCTAGAGGCATAAGTATATCCCAGCAGTACCACAGGCCTTATAGAAACCTTAATGTGTGTAGGGTACATCTCTGTTTCTGTTGTAGAGTTGTTATTCTATTTGAAAACTGAGTACTATTTGAATACTGAGTAGCAGCAAGTCCAGGTGTTATTATGGTTCCAATTCTTAAGAACACAGGAGGAAATTCATCTGTTTCTCATGTATGATGTCACACAGAACCAACTACTTAATAAAAAATTCTCTATTATATATATATATATATCTGTGTGTATATGTATGTATGTATGTATGTACATATGTCTATAACCATTAGCTCTCTTACCCCATGTAACCTAGGGACTGTTATATGTTGTAATTGCTAAAGACAGCTTTTTCACGACAATGAGAAAACATTAATTCATTAACAATTTATCAAAGCAAGCTTTAATCTACATAATAAATGAATTTTTAATTGATGCTTTAATGTAAAATAGTTCTGAACAGAACTTGCTTTCTTCTATCTTCTCTGTGTTTTAAGGAATTATGGAAACTAGTCAAGGAGTTGTTTTTTATGGTCTGTCACACTAAACCCAAAGATAATAAAATTAGCACATCTAATAACAAACTACTGTAAAAGGTGTACCTAAGTTAAGACAAAGGAATGTTATTTCATATTTTGTAGGAGAAATTATGCTAAATTGACATTTTAGATGATATAATTTGTCAATTTTCCAATTTAAGAATGCTTTGTGAATGATATCCTATATAGCTACTATTAAAAGTAAAAGTCACTACCATTTCTTTCTTTCCTTTATCTTTCATGCCCAGCAGTATTACTGATGCACAGATGAACGTCCTTAATTTATTTTAGTACTTAGTTTACATTTATTATCTTTGTGCACTTGTATCGCTTGTATATCAGTTTGTAGGTTGTATAGATATGTCTGTGTGAACTTGTTGATGCCAGAGATAAGCCAGCTGTGTGAAACCTACTCTCTTCTTTGAAACAGGGTCTCCTTGCTTCTTCGTGACTGGGCATATCATACTAGGACTGTGAGCTTTGTAGGATTCTCTTGTTTCTTCCTCTCTTTTTTGTATTGGAGTTCTGAGATTACAGATATTGTATGCTAGCTTTTATGTGGATTCTGTGGGTATGAACTCAAGTTCTCATACTTGTACTTCAAGAGTTTCAACCTGAGCCATATTCTCACTTCATATTCTTTGACCTAATAATAAATCATGATTTGATATTTGTCTTTTTTAACAGTTTTCACAGGAGGAGAGACATTTATAAATGTGTTTTAAACACTTTGCAAGGGTTGTCAGGCTGAGTGAAACTTCTTCAATTACAAAGCACTGAGAGGTAACCCATTGGGAATCAAATTATCTTGAGCATTCTTTGTACTCAAAATAGCCCTTACTATACACTTCTGTTTTTAACATAAGATGTTTGTGAACATGGAGTAAAACCCTTTGTGGAAAGTACAAAACAATTCCTTATCTTTTACCAACCCAAAAGCAATAGCTGAAATCAGACACCTTCTATTGTCTATAGCAGAATCTTCATGTTCCTATAACCCAACCTTAAATTGTTTCAAAAATGGCTTTAAGTTCTTCAGTGGTTACTATGTTGCACATGGTATTTAGAATATGATGCCTTTCTTCTCATTCCATTGTCACTCATACATGACTCCATAAAAAGATATGTTTATGTTCTCTGATGTGAGAAATATATATTTGCATCAATAATTTTTTTAAAGTCAAGGTGAAGAAAGAAAAATCCACAGTTTTTATATCTTGCAAGGCAACTTCATACTACATTAAGTGACATATAGCTAGCAGAGAATTTATATCCATATATTATTAATAACAGAGGTGAATTCAGCCAAGTATTCCCTTTTCACAAGTGTTTCAGATAGAGTTAGACTTGTCCCTCATCCCTTAGAAACTTTGTAAAAACAATGCTTTGAGAAAGATGACTTAGTAGATGTTCATTAATGGTTTCCAGTCTCATCACATAATTATCCATCTAAACACATTTCTTTCCACTGTATACAAAAGAAAAAGTAGGCTTCCTAATATAAGAGATTGAGCTCAGCTTACTCTGACCCCTGTCTGAATACTAAATTAAGAGTTCCATCCCCACCTTATATTTAGCAGCACTAGTGTTTGACTCTGTGTGTTTGAATACATACCCTTTGTGGAAACTCTACTCCTACACTAAACATACCACTCTGTCCTGTATCCTCTATGCAGTTTAACACACATCAAGTTCTAGTTTTTAGTTCCAATTGAAGTTTAAGATTCTGCTGAGATTTGATCCTCTCCATTGACTTTACCTTACAAAAAAACAAAGGTTCATAGAATCAACCTTGTTACTGTAGGTGTTAAAGGCATGTAATAGAGACTATATCTTTGAGACTGGAGATAGTGAGTATGTAATGACCAAATACAAGGAGGGAAATCAACAATAGAATGAAAATGATGAGACTGGCCAGGGAGTTTGCCTTAGGCTAAAGGAATATATAAAGTTACTTCTCGTGAGGATTTCAGAGTCTGTCACTAGTCCAGGTGCTATTCATAATTCAAAAAATGTTATGAATTTTAGAGAGCATGAAACTTCCCTAGATCCTAAGGAGATAAAATTACTTTTAAAAAGTTTGAGTGTGTGTAGCAGTGTGGTTTCTTGGTCCCGGGTCAGACCCACAGACCTGCAGCCCCAGACTCCTTAGCTGTTGGCTGTTGTTCAGGCTCCCAGAAATGACTCAAACGCTTATATTAACTTCATGCTGTTTGACCTATGGCTTAGGCACATTGCTAGCTAGCTCTTACATCTTAACTCAACCCATTTTCATTAATCTGTATGCCACGTGACCCGTGGCTCACCTGTGTTTCTTACATGTTGCTCCTTTGGGCTTCTGGCTTGGTCTGTCTCTCCCTACATGTTGATCCTTTGGGTTTCTGGTGTCTTCCTTCTGACTCCACCCTCATCCTCCTACCTATTCTGATTCCTCCTCCTACTTTTTCTGTGGTGCCTGTCATGGGACAAAACAGCTCCTTTATTTAAAAATTGCTATTCACAGCATACAGAAAGGCATTCCCACATCACTTCCCCCTTAAAATAGCCAGAAGCCAAAAGAAGCAACATGTAAGCAGTTTGAGCTTCAACATTGTCTCAGTACAATCAGTAGCTGCACAAGAAAGATTTAATTTGAGTATAAATGCTGAGAGATTAATCAAATATATGTTTTGTAAATTTCTTGACTTCAAAATTAAAGTAAAAAGATATGTTACTTTGGAGAAGGGCTACCCTTCACCCCAGGAAATGAGAGGCTGTGAATTCATTCAGGATTAAATAAAATATAGTTTGATCAAGGCAGACACTCTGAATAACCTCAGATGGTAATGGATGGCCCAGATAATCCAACATTTCAGAGCACTTCTGTTGTAATTTCCTCTGAGCTCTGCATCGAGAAAAGCTTCAGAAAGACTGGCTAAAATGACTCAGTTTAACAAAATATCCTGGTCAGGACTTTACCATAATCTTGAATTTTCTCAGGATCCTCATAAATTTGCCAGCACAGACCCAGCCAGCAGGAAGTAGTCTAGAGAACTATGCTCACATTCCCCCAAAATTGATTGTGGTTGTTTGTTTTTGTTTAGAATGTTGGTTACAGATTGTTATAGATTATGATCTTATAGAAAGCTATACAACGGAGAGTAGATTTAAGGTTCTCTTTTCCGAAAGTTATAAAAAAAAAAGGACAAATTCTGTGGGTTTATGCTCTTATACATTGAAAGTATTTGCCACTTATATTGGTTTAATAAAATGCTGATTGCCCAAAAGCAGACAGAAAGTTTAGGAGGATCTAGGAGCATTCTGGAAATCTGAAAATCAGAGCAAAGACACCAATAGTCACAAAGGAAAAAAAAAGATGAAAATGCCACTCTTCAAAAGTATCAAGCCACTTGGCTAAACAAGATATGATTCATGTGTTAGTTTATGAGTAAGAGTTAGCAAGTATTATATCTAAGCCATAGGCCAAGAATCTTGTGATAAACATAAGCATCTGAGTTATTCTTTGGGACTAAAAGACTGTGGGTCTAGACTGTGTGCCTAGGATGAGTCAGACACTTCCAACTACAGGCCATCCCTACTCAGACACCAAAATATTCAACTTGTTTATCAAAACAGGCTTTTTGATGACTTTGAAATTTCCAAGTAGTTTGGGCTAGGGGAACAGTGAACCCCTGAATATTACTGTCTATCTCTTTAGCTCTTGAAAACTAAGCAAACGCCCCAGAACCAGCCTTATTCTTACATGTTTTCCTTAGTGTAAAAAGAAGGGGACTTGACTAAAAACTGGAATCTGGCCTGGCCATACCCTTTTATTTTTCAGTCAATGTATTTTCTCACCTTCAGAATAACATTCCTGTGCCCCATCTGTGAAAGTTTGCATGAGAATGCCTCCCATAGGCTCATAGACTTAAATGTTTGGTCATCAGGGAGTGGCTCTATTTGAAAAGATTAGGTGTGACCAGGTAAGAGTTTGTTTGAACTTGGTGGAGCACTTGGAGTCAGCTTTGAATTTTCTAAAGTACATTTCAAGGCCAGAATTTCTCTCTTTCTTCTGCACATAGATCTGGAGGGAATTCTCATATACTTCTCCAGCAACATGTCTTTTTGTGTTCTACCATGCTCCCTGCTGTGACAATAATGGACTAAACCACTGTTAACTGTAAAGCATCAATTAAATGCATTCTTCATAATAGTTGCCATAGTCATGGTATATCTTTAAAACAATAAAACAGTAGGAGCCCATCATGTCTGGGTGCCTCTTGATCAAAAAGTTTCCCCAGGGCTAGAATCCACTTAGATGGTTTTTCTGTGTATCTTGTAGCCATTTGTTTCCTGAAAGTTCATTTTCTTCTTGCCTTATTTTGCTATTTCTCATAATGGTCATCATTCCAGTTTCTGACATAGCTGAGTAAGAAAAATGATACCAAACACACACACACACACAATTCTTGCTGTGGAGTTTAGTTACATTGCATAAATTATTTGTATATTTAATTCAGCCACATTCAGGGCTATAAACTTTCAATAATTAGTTTTAAATTTCAAATGATGAATTAAAAATTACAGCATTGTTAAACATAGTTATGTTTTAAAATTTTTTGAGCATACAACCTCAAAGGAAATAATTTCAGGGCTCTATTCACCATTCTTGATTTTTCTTAGGCAATCAGTGTTTTTGTCAAGTTATTTATAACTCTTCAATAATATTTCATTCACATTCCTCAATGAGATGCAGTAGGAGCCCAGGAACTCTTGCAAAATGATGACAGGTATCGACTTATTTGGAGAAAAGACATTTTAACATTGGAGGAATCTCATATTTTAGACTCAGAAGTAATATTATCCTCCTTTTGATGTGTGATGTCTTTGTGAATCCTATAAATACCATTGAATAATAAAGGGAATGTTTTGGCCTATAGCAGAGCAGCTTAGAAGCAGGTCAAAATCCAAGCAGAAATACAGGGGAAGGAGGGTGGAAGCATGGGAGACACAATCCAGCTGTTCATAAAGCAATATATAATTAAGAACAGGTATGCCACAAGCCACATGGCAAGACAGATTAATAGAAGTGTGATAAGATGTGAGAGTTAGCTGGCAATAAGCCTGAACCATATGCCAAACATCATGTGATTAATAAAAGTTTCTGGATCATTATTTGGAGCTAAGTAGCAGTGGGGCTGCAGGCTTGTCCAAACCTCAGGCAGGCCAGGTCTTGGGCAGGAGAAATTTATTTGGACCACAGAGCTATCCAAGCCAGATTCTTATTACTACATTATTTTTCATAGAAGAGACATATACATGGGACTAACCATCTGAATGAAATGCATCAAATAAACTGGATAAAATATACTAGGAGGCCAGAGAGAGAAAAGTGGTAAAAAGAAATCAATTGCCTTGAAAAATTCTATATTTTCCTATAGTGTAGAGTGTTGTGTAACTTCTTTGAGATTTAGTATACTCTTCATATTTCTTCAAACAATCAAATTATTTTTAACAAATAATTATTTCTTGATACAATTTCAAAAATGATTATTATTTTTTAATTTCTTTTTTTTACTTCTGCTGTCTCTTTCTTTCTATATTTAGATCTGTCTGTCTGTATTTATGTCATCTTTTCCCTCTGTATTTTTTTCCTCCTTGTCTTTGTCTCTCATCTTTCTATATATTTCTTATTGTCTGTTTCTGTCTCTCTGTGTATATGTATGTCTCTGTCTTTCTGTCTCTCTCTCTTTAACTTACATTGTCTCTGCCACTATCCCTCACTCTATTTCTGTCTCTGTCTCTTGTTCTCTTTGTCTCCATCTATGTCTCTCACCCTCTTTCTATATGTTTGTATGTGTGTGAGTCTGTGTGTGTGTACATGTGTGTGTGTGTGTGTGTGTGTGTGTGTGTGTGTGTGTGTGTGTGTGTGTGCTACATGTGTACAGATGCTATTTAGGCCAAAACAGAGCATCACATCTCTGGGCCTGGAGTTGTAGGTAGTTGCAAGCCACTTGAGTAAGGTGCTCAAAAAGAGCTCAGGCCTTTTGAAAGAGCATCATGTGCTTTTAAACACTGAACAACCTTTCTATTACAAGATTACATAAATGGTTGAAGAACGAACAGAATTTTACTTTTCAAACTCTATTTAATATGAGATAATATATTATTAATCCATTAAAAATGGCACTAAATTGCTCTTCTCTTTCCAGGAGTGAGTGAAGATGATTTTAGTCAGGTAAAGTTAAGATTTTTGAGCCAGGAACTCACAGCCTCTAAGGGTTCATATAAGATTTGTAACATTTAAAGTAGAATTTTACTGTGTTCTTAGTTCATTCATTCTCTAAAAATTAATGGAGACAAAGGCAGTTCATCCTCCAAGTAAAGGCAGAGTTGGAAATGTCAGTAGTCCCAGAAGAATTCTGAGCAGAAAAAGGCAAGGAGCTACATCTTTACCCTGTTCTAGTGCACTCAGCTCCGTTTGACCAATCTCCTCTCACAACTTTCTGTTTCTTTTCATTTCTAAATGTTCTAATAGATATATCTATAAACTACTTCTGCTCTTAAGGATCAAAGGATAATTTGGAGGAGTCAGAGGATTAGAGATTTTGCTGTGAGCTGTGTCTACTAGTAGCTTAAGAAGTACTGAGCAGGTTATTTTTAGACACACACACACATATACATGTGTGTATATATATGTGTACATATACATAAATATATATGTACATAAATGCATGCAATAGCAGTTAGTGAGAAAAGGAGGATATAAATTTGCAGGAAACCAGGCAGGAGAATATGGGAGCTTTGAAGGGAAGAAAGGGGAGGTACAAAACCTGTGTTTACAACTCTAAAATGAAAAAGAGAGTAAAAGGATGTCTAACACACACACATACACACACACATACACACATACTTAAACAAACTAAGTTGTGATCTTTTAATTCCATCTTTTATTTAGAGCCTAAATTAGAAGGCCTTAAGGTTATTCCCAATATAAGAAGTATTGGAGAACATATTTCAACTAAAATTATCTCTTTTCTTATTATTTTTTATTTTATTTCATATTTTTTATAGAATGTCATTTTTATTCATGTATCCCCCTGCTCACCCTCCCGTCATTCCTCTCAATCCCTCCCAGTCATCCTTCAGCCTCTCCACTCCCCATCCACTCATCCCCTCCCTTCTAAAGGCCAAAAGGTCAAGGTGGGTCAGCTCAGCACTGCAATTCACTCCAGGAAAGTCCAATTTCTTCCTCCCAAAGTCAAGACTGTGTAAGGTGTTCCTCTGCAGGGAATGGACTCCAGGGTATTAGCCCATGCCCCAGAATACAGTCTTATCTCATAACTTGAGGCTTCACATACTGATCATGCAAACAGTTCCCTACCTTTGGAGGACCTAGCTCCTTTTCCTGATGGATCTTCAGTGGCTATTCTTGATTCAGTGAGCCCCCAACAGCTCCAACTAACCAACACTGGTGGAAATTTTCCTCAGAATCCCCATCCCCTTGATCATACACACTCTACTCCCCTGTTCTCAGCTGGACCAGAAGCTTTTCCTAGTACTCAGCCATGGATTTCTGCCTCCACCTCTGTTCTTTGTTGAATGTAGGTTCTGTGATGAACCTATATCCAGGTTCATCACAGATGAACGTCATATCACATCCAGATGATGTGATGTAGGATAGTTACTCATTTGACTATAGGGGAAGTCCTGTTTAGGCATCCCCTTCCACTATTGTTTGGAGATTTGGCAGGAATATCCTGTGAGATCTTGGAAATTTCACTGGCACCCAGTCTCTTTCTATTTCCCTCTTTGCTCCTCTCACTCAACTATCTCCTTCTTTCAAGATTTGTTCCCAACTCTTCTTGGTTGCAACCCATTATGACCCCAGTTTGCTAAGGTGACCTTCTCTATTTTCTCTGATTAGGGGAATCTCTGGATATTCTTCTTAAGTTCTTTCTGATCCCAAGCTGTAAAGGGGTTGTGGTTTGCACCTTCAGTATTCTTTGATTTTTGTCTAAAATCCACTTATGAATGAGTACATCTCATCTCTATCTTTATGTGTTTGTGATACCTCACTCAGGAGAATATTCTCCAAATTCATCCATTTGCCTAAAAATGTTAGTATTTTTTTTTTCTGCTGAGTACTACTCCATTGTGTAGATGTACTACAGTTTGTTAATCCATTCTTCAACTGAGGGGCATCTAGGTTATGTCAAGGTTCTTTCCATTTTGAATAACACTACTATGAACATAGCTGAACCACTGCCTTTGGGGTATGAGTATACATCCTTTGGGTATATGCCCAATGGTGGTATTGAAGAATCCTTCGGGACACTGATTCCTGGTTTTATGAGGAATAGCCATACTGCATTACAGAGTGGCTGTGCAAATTTACACCCCACCAACAATGGAAGAGTATTTCCCTTGTTCTGTATCCTCTCAAACATAGACTGATCTTAGCCATTCTGACAGGTGTAAGGTGGTATCTCAAAGTTGTTTTGATTTGCATTTGTTTGATTGCTAAAGATGTTGAACAATTTTTAAGTGCCTTTCAGCCATTTGTAATTCTTCTGTTGAGAATTCCGTTTTTAGCTCTGAACCCCATTTTTTAATTGGTTATTTAGGTTTGGGGGCTATAGTTTCTTGAGTTCTCTATATATTTTGTAGATCAGTCCTCTGTCACATGTAAGGTTGTGAATAGCTTTTCCCATTCTAAAGGTTGTTTTCTATTATTGACTCTATCCTTTGTCTTACAGAAGCTTCTCAGTTTCAGGAGGTCCCATTTATTGATTGTTGTTCTTAGTATCTGTGCTACTGGTGTTTTATTTAGGAAGTGGTCACCTGTGCCAATGCATTGGAAGATATTTCCTACTTTCTTTTCTATCAAGTTCACTGTATCTGGGTTTATATTGAGGTCTTTGATTCACTTGAATTTAAGTTTTGTGCAGGGTGATAGGTTTGGATCTATTTGCATTCTTCTACATACTACCATCCTGTTATGTCAACACCATTTGTTGAAGATACTATCTTTTTTCTTTTGAATACTTTTGGCCTCTTAGTCAAAAATCACTTGTTCATAGGTGTGTGGCTTAATGTCAGGGTCTTTTATTTAATTCCATTGATCCACAAGTCTGCTTTACTGCCAGTAACAGGCTGTTTTTTTTATTACTGTAGCTCTATAGTATAGTTTGAAGTCAGGGATGGTAATTCCTCCTAAAGCTCTTTTATTGATCAAGATTGTTTTGGCAATCCTGGGTGTACTGTTATGAAGTTGATTGTTGTTCTTTCAAGGTCTGCAAAAAAAAATGTGTTGGGATTTTGAAGGGAATTTCATTGAATTGTAGATTGCTTTTGTAAGTTTGCCATTTTTACTATGCTGATCTTACCTAACCAGGAGCATGACAGATCTTTCCATTTTCTGATATCCTCTTCAATTTCCTCTTTCATTAACATAAAGGTTTTGTCAAACAGACCTGCTACTTTTTTGGTTAGAATTATGCCATAAAGATATTTAGTGCTATTTGCAGCTACTATAAAGGGTGATGTTTCCCTTATTTCTTTTTCAACCCTTTTATCTGGGAGATTATGTTGTTACATTGTAAATAATTGTCCCACCCACTGGTTTAATAAAAAGCGCTGATTGGCCAAAGGCAAGCAGGAAGTGTAGGTGGGGCTACCAGACTAAGAAAACTCTGAGAACAGGAAGCCCAGAGCAGAATGCCAGAGAGAAGCTGGAAGAATCAGAGGACAACTATGCTGTTCTAAAGAAAGGTACCAAGCTGCATGGCTGAACATGAAGAATCATGAGTTAGATGAAGGGTGGAGAGCCAACAAGTGATATGCCTGAGCCTTAGGCCGATCATCCTCCCTCAAATTAATGAAAGCATCTGTGTATCTCTGTGGGACTGTGAGATTGTGAGACTGCGGGACTATGGGTCTGTGGGTCCTAAACCTTGATGTTAGGCCCAAAAGTCCAGGGCAGAAACCACATACTACACCTTTATTCTTAACATAAAGGAGGGTTATTAATTTTTCAAATTAATCTTGTACCCTGTTACCTTGTTGAAGGTGTTTATCAGCTGTAGGAGTTTTCTGTTAGAATTTTGGGGGCCACATGTATATGATCATATCATCTGCAAATAGAGATTGTTCGGCTTCTTCTTTTTCAATTTGTATCCCCTTAATCTCTTTTTGTTCTCATTGATTTAGCTAAAATTTCAGTAACTATATTGAATAGATAATGAGATAGAGTACAGCCTTGTCTTGTTCCTGATTTTAATGGTATTGCTTTGAGTTTTTATTTAGTTTGATATTGGCTGTCAGCTTTCTGTAAAGCGACTTTATTAATTTTAGGTATTTTCCCTGTATTCCTGATCACTCCAGGACTTTTATCATGAAGGAGTGTTGGATTTTGTCAAAGACTTCTTCAGCATTGAAAGAGATGATAATGTGGCTTTTTCTTTCAGTTTGTTTATATGATGGATGACATTCACAATTTTTCATATGTTAAATCATCCCTACATCCCTGGGATGAAACTTACTTGATCATGGTAGATGATTTTTTGATATGTTGTTGGATTTAGTTTGCCAGAATTTCATTGAGTATTTCTGAATCAATGTTCATGAGGGAGAGTGATTTGTAATTCTCTTTCTTTGTTCCAAGTTTGAGTAGCTTGGGAATCAGGGTGACTGTGGCCTCATAAAGAGTTTGTCAATGTTCCTTCAGATTCTACTTTATAGATCAGTTTGAGGAGTGTTGCTGTTATTTCTTCTATAATTGTCTGGTAGAATTCTGTACTAACCCATCTGGTCATGGGATTTTTTTACTTTGGAGACTTTTAATAATGGCTTCAATTTCCTTTGGGGTTATAGGTCTGTTTAAGTCTTTAATCTTATCTGATTTAATTTTGGTAAGTGGTATCTGTCTGGAAAACTGTTCATTTTTTTTAGGTTTTCCATTTTAGTGAATTACATATTTTAAAAATATGACCTGATAATTTTCTGGATTTCCTGGGTGTCTGTTGTTATGTCCCTCTTTTCATTTCTGATTCTGATAATTTGGATATTCTCTCTCATCTTGTTCATTAGTTTGGATAAATGTTTATCTTTTGACTATCTCAAAAACCAATTCTATTATTAATTGATTCTTTTTGTTGTTCTATTTTTTTCTATTTTATTGACTTCAGTCCTAAGTTTATTTTCTGCCATCTACTCCTTTTAGATGAGTTTGCTTCTAATTATTCTAAAGCCGTCAGCTATGCCTTAAGGCCTCTTCTGTGAATTTTCTCTAGGTTTTTCATATAGGCATCTAGTGTTGTGAGTTTTTCTCTTAACACTGCATTCTTTGAGTCCCATAAGTTTGGGTATGTTGTGGATTCATTTTCATTAAATTCTAGGAAGTCTTTTATTTCTTTCTTAACTTCTTCCTTTACCCAGAGGTGGTTCAATTGAGAGATGTTCACTTTCCATGAATTTGTATGCTTTCTGTGGTTTTTGTCATTGTTGAACTCTAACTTTAGACCATAGTGGTCTGTTATGATACAATGAGTTATTCCCATTTTTTTATATCTATTGATATTGGCATTAAGACCGAGTATGTGGTCAATTTTAGAGAAAGTTCCTGGGAATTTCCAGAGATTTATTCATCTCTTCCAATTTTTTGTTTGTATTTTCTTCTATTTCTTTAAGGGAATTATTTTATAATCTCTTTTTTGGCTTCTATATCTTCATAAAGTTGTTTTTCATGTCATTTCCTTCTGTTTCTTCTTCATTGTGGTGCTCAGATCTTCATGTTGTAGAGACATCAGCTTCCTCTGGGGGTATGTGTTGTTCTTTATATTGTTATAAGTATTCTTGTACTGGTGTCTGCCCATTGCTTCCTTGGTTCACTCTTAGTTCTTGACTGACACTTAGTCAGTTTTGAGCCTGGAGGTTGAGTGTTTCCAATAATTTTGGGGACTGCTCTTATTTGGATCTTAGTCAGCTGTGGACCCAGAAGGAGGCTTCTGGTATCCAGTTGTAGGTGGATGATGATGTAGGTTTCACTTTGGGCATCATTTGGCCCATGGAATGTCCCTAGAGGTGTGTTTTGCTGAGGTTTGGGCTTCAGGGATTGGCTCTCCCTACCTTCTTTGGTTTAAGGTAGGACTGGCTATGGTTGGGGTGCTGGGGGCAGTGTTCCCAGGCTGAGATTCAGAAACGACTTTCTCTGCTAGGCCTGGGGATAGAGGTGCCTCTCATCTCTTAGTCAGCTATGCAAGTGGTAGGGAGGCTTCTGGGTATCCAGTTCCCATGGGATGCAGTTGCTCTCTGTTTCTGTTGCCACCATGAAGTGCTTGCTCTTCCTAAATTGTTCTCTTAGTACTGATCTGCGTAAGGAAGTATTTTTTTAAAATTTAGGTCACATGATATTTGAGTACCTAATTTGTGAAGGGAAGTCAAAGAGGTAGCACCCAGTGCCATTCGCCCATAGTTGTGGATGGTTGAAGAATAACAAGGGAGAATCCAGCTAAATCCGTGTTAGAGACAAATTATTCAGAGCTTTTTTGAGAGGGTGTTCCCTGCACTGCTTTTGTGTCATGCCATCCTTTGTGTCCCTTGAAAAATGTAAGGCTTCATCAGTGCTCATGCATATTCATTTGTTTAAGTTTTCTTTGTGTAATAACTAAAGAAACTTACTATGGGCATTATGTTTAGAAAAATAAGGATACAGGCTTGAGAGATGGCACAGCAGTTAAGATCACTGGCTGCTCTTGCAGAGTTCCTGTGTTCAATCTCAGAATCCACATGCATTGAAATCTGGTAATAAAATCAATAATGAAATCTGGGACCCTCTTCTGTCTTACAGACATACATGTAGGCATAACACTGTATACATATAGTAAATAAATGAATCTTACAAAAGAGAGAGAGAGAAAGTAAGGAATGGGTTTGTTTGTTTATTTGTTGTGCTTGTATGATGTGTGTGTATGTGTGCATTTATACTTGTTCACACACACACACACACACACACGCACACACACACACACACACACACACACACACACACACACACACATATCATGCATAATCTTACAGTGCCTTTGTGCGGATCAGAGAACAAACTTGGATAGTGTTGCTAAACTTATACCTTGTTTCCGAAAAGTTTCTTTGTTTTTCACAAGTTGGCTGGGCCAGCAATTTCCAGCAGTCTCTCATTTCTGACACCCAAATCTTGTCATGGGAGCACTAGAATTGGACTTATACTACCTCCCCTGGAATTTTCTGAATTCTGGCAGATGCCAGCCTATGTTCTCATACTTGGTCAGCAAATATATTCTTTACCTGTTTATCCATGTCCACATCCATAGTAATGAAGCAACAAACTTTCATACCCTTTTGTGTGAGAAAAAGGTAGAATTCAATGTGAGAACTGAGCCTGCTGCTTTACCCCTTAGCCTTCTCTTGGCACAAAGCATATGCTTTGAGCCTAGGTCTATGACAAAGCACACAGTTCGTACTTCTTCTGAGTTCCACTTGAATGTCTCATTTGTTATTTAGGTGTCAATTCAGCTCCAAATAAAATCTCCTATTCTAACAAATTTACCAAACTCTATTAAGTTAAGCTATTTTCATTTGGTGTGACTCTTCTTTCCTCCAATTATCCTCTTCTATATGATTTTCCCTTCTACTTCCTGACTAAGTTACACAAGTTGAGAGACAGGCACTTGTTTGTCTCTACTTTCAGTGTTTAGAAGTCTGTCATAAACAGAGTCAGACCAAATCATCAATAATCATGGAATGGCTGGGTTTTGTTCTTCTCACAGTAAACAATAATGTTTTATTTGAAATATTACCTATCATCACTAGGATATTTTACTAATAGGGCTTGTTTCATGTTAGTCAAACTCCAGCTTTGGTGAAAATCTCTATTTCACTGGGAAAAAGAAGAAAAAAAAAAAAGATAGACAGGGTAAACTGATTGTTACAATGTGGTTTTTTGGTTCTGGGCTGCCAGTGGCCCATACCCACAGACCTGCAGCCAGGACCACTTAGCAGCCCACTGCTGCTCAGGCCACCAGAAATGACTCAGACTCTTATATTAACTTCATGCTGTTTGGCCTATGGCCCCCCCGGCACATTGCTAGCTTGCTTTTACATCTTAACTCAACCCATTCTCATTACTCTGTCTGCCACATGGCCTGTGGCTCACCGGTGTTCCTTACATGTTGCTTCTTTGGGCTTCCAGCTTTGTTTGAATGACTCTGCCCTGCTCCTCCTACCTATTTTGATTCCTCCTCTTACTTTTTCTTTGGTGCCTGTCATGGGCCTAAACAGCTCCTTTATTTAAAGATTGATATTCACAGCATATAGAAATGTATTTCCACATCACCAGATGTCTTCCTTCACAGGTCCCATGTACTTACATGCTTATGCACATCACACAGATACACACACACACATCATACAAAAGCTACTAACATTGTGTGGGCTAGTTTAGAATAGAAATAAAAAAATGTTCTTTGAAGTTAACTAAAGCACAGAAAGGCAGGGCTGCATGAAGTGCAGAAAGGGCTGAGATTTCAGAATTGAAGATATCACAAAAGCTTGATTAATGTGTAGTCATGTACAACCTTATGCTTACTTCTAATAATGTGATATATATATATATATATATATATATATATATATATATATATATAAAATATATTATTGAAGAATTTTAAGGCTTTTAAGAAAAAAGGGAAAAGGTAA
Organism: Phyllotis vaccarum; assembly: GCA_033318265.1. Lineage (NCBI taxonomy): Eukaryota > Metazoa > Chordata > Mammalia > Rodentia > Cricetidae > Phyllotis > Phyllotis vaccarum. Next base: position 39,502,573 of record JARWLC010000016.1, read on the forward strand.
TGATTTATGAGGCAATACTTTAGAATTTTGGTTCCTTTAGGGTAGGGGTATTGTTTTGATTTTGTTAGGTTCTCCATTTTCTTCCAGCAGCAACCAACTGTCCAGTTTATAGGTTACACCACCAAATTAAATTGCCAAACCTTTCCCAAACTAATATATAACATTTGGTGGAAAATTTCCCCAATTTGATTTATTAAAACTCACATTACTCTCTTATCAAGCATCAAATCTTACTTTTTTCTCCCTATTAATAAAAACCAAAAGGAAAGTTAGGATTTAAATAAAATGAAGAAATCAGCCATAACTAAGAAAGATAATGCCTAAATGATGAATAGTGAGCCACAGCTAGCAACATGGACATTATACCACATGAGAAAACTATATTTTTTTTTTTTACAGCGTCATTCCTTCCATACATACTGAACCCTGGGGACTTATTAAACACTTTTCTATTCATGTACTTCTTATTTGAAGATTTATGGAATCCAGCTTGGAGAAGTGGCTTCAGGCTGAAGATGAATGGCAGAAGACCATGTTTTGGAAGAAAACAAATAAGAGTCAAAAGGTGTATGCATGCTAGTATTAGCCACTATGCCTTGAAAATATTTCCAAGGGACTTTTCAGAAAAGAAACTAGGCTATGGCATTGGTGGCCTTTTACATCTTCCCATCTCGGGTTTTGTTCTTATAAAAATTGTGTATTGATAGCCTGAGCAACCCTATTTTTCATTGAGTACCTTCGTTGGAAAATGACTTCATTTTTTTAAAAAAATTCTAATTTCTCTATATTATGTAAGCAATGATGTCTCTTTCAGAATTCTGCAGAGATATTTTTACCTCTTGCTATTCAGAGTTATTTTGATTATAAAAAACATAGTTCAGTTTCTCAACATAGATTTGTTTTATCTAGTTCCATATTATAACCAGGGACAGTATGGGGATCTATACAGCACTAGTGAATATTCTGTGCTCTCTTCTGTCCTGTGAAAGAACTTACCACTGATTTATACTCCAGATTATCAGGTCAGGGCTTATTCAATTGCTAGACACAGGTGGATTGATACAAGGTATGTGTTTGGGTCTGGTGTGGTGTGGTGTGGTGTTGTGTGGTGTGGTGTGGTGTGTGTGCGCATGCGTGTGTGTGTGTGTGTGTGTGTGTGTGTGTGTGTGTGTGTGTGTATTTATGTCTCTTTGTGTGTTTGTGTTTCTTTTAAGGACTCTGTGTGTCAAATTCTGTTTGCTACTTAAAGCAAATTCTGTAAATTACTTTTACTTGTAGGTTTGGTTTCATTTGCTCAAGTGAAAACTATCAACAGTGTGATTACAAAGCCTACGGGAAATTATGGAACAGGTAAGGAAAGTGAATCAATAGCCGTTTCAAAGTTTTAAAGAGGAGGGTAGAAATCACCTTAAATTCTAGGTATCTGCTTGTATCTATCAAGTTAGATGTCTATGTACTGTTGTTCAGTATTTATGAATCAGTGGTATACTGTGTCTTATTCTGTTCTCAGTGTTAGGAAAAGAATCCAAACAAGACACACTGCTTTTCCCAGAGGCCTTGAATATTGTAGAGAAACTTTCACTCATGGATCCTTAAGTCTACAGAAACAACTCCTTCAGGCAAAGATAGAAACAGTTCACTAAGTTGAATTAGATTGATGTCTCAGAGACTGATACATGGACACCAGTTTTATGTGTGTATGTATAGGTGTGTTTTTTGAAATTAGCTGTGTTTAAATAAATGATAGAACTATTTCTCACCTATTTTAAAGGTTCCAGGGATTAAAAGTATCATTCCTTGAATACTCTGGCTGTTCAATGTATGTTAACATTAACATATGTCACATAAATGGTTTTCTGTCCATGTCTTTTCAGATTTTAAAGTGTGTCTGCTTGGCCTGACAATGTTAAAAGGCCAGAAGCATTATTTATGCCCTAAAAGGTACTGGTTCAACACTTGTTATTTCTCCTGCTGTCCTGAGTTCTGGTAGAACTGAAGACCAACTTTTTTTTCCTAATGTCTTTGTAAAATCATCTGCAAAGAATTTTATCCTGTGGAAACTGTGACTTGCAGTAACACTGGTATTTTCCAGGCAGGAAAGAATGGCATTGATTGCTTGAAAATTGTGAGCTACGGGGTGTGGGTGGAACATGCTGTTAAAAAGAAGGAAAACCAGCGACAAAGCCATTCTCTATTGTTTTGCTTTATCTCAGTCTTGCTGATGTCCTTATTGCTGAGGTTCACAACTTTATTTGTACATAAATTTGCTCAAAGTTTTGAAAGAGTAAGTAATATATACAAATTACAGAATGTCTCAGATAAGCACATTAAGGGCATTGTGAGCAAGAGGCAGCTTGGAAACAAATAGCCAGGGCACCAGAGAAAGCAACAACAATGAATAGTTACAAGGAAAATTACATAGAGGATACTGGATTTGTAGAGATAGTTCAGCCACAAAATGCTTGCCATTTAAGAATGAGGATCTGAGCCTGGTCCTAAGAACTCCTATAAAAGTCCCAGATTGCTGATGTGAATTTGCCTTTCTATAATTATAGATGCAGAGAAAGGCATATCTTTCAGGTTCCTGGGTATTAGACTATTTTTGTTTCCAAGTTCCCACTTGCTCACAATGCCTTTAATATATTAGTGAGTTTTAAGCCAATAAGAAACTCCATTTCAACACACACACACACACACACACACACACACACACACACACACACACACACACAGTACAAACAGTATACAATGCCCAAGGAATGACAGGCCAGGTTGACTTCCAAATTCCATATGGAAAACCAACTTACACTTGGGCCCTCCCCCCACACATTCCGATATTCATAAACACCTTTTATAAAAGGTGAACAGAGATGTGAATCTGATGTGGAACATCTGCCATGAAAATAAGCAAGTCTGGCAAGTTTAGAGAATGCAGGAAAAATCTCCTAACCTTATACCATTAAAACAGCAACAAATTCAAGTATCTGGGGACAAAGGATTAACAACAATCTATTATTACAGAAGAAAAAAACAGCTATTGATCTTCAATGACTGGTCACCTGGAAGTACCTACGAATAGGAGAGACCACAGGACAACATGAGATGAAAAATAAAAAATAAAACAGTATGTTCAGTATGTTAGAGTTACAATTTCTTTTTGTATCTTTTGTAACAACATGATGCTAATTAGATTTTGAGAAAGGCATAGTTTGAGAGAGTCTGCACCTCCTCAGGCAAACCATATGATAGTGAATCCACTCTAGCAGCACTAAGCAAAGGATGTAATTTTCTGATCCCTGGTGTTGATTCACAGGGACATTGGTCTGGGGACAGTTGGTATCATTAAATGAGGTTAAGAGCCATTGTGCTTTCTATGGTTTGGGATGGATTAAGTATTTGGAAAATCTCAAGAAATTTTTGGATAAGAAACTTCTTGAAAATTTTGCATAACAATGGACAGTTGAATATAGTTTACAGTGCCTCACTGTGGCCTGCCTTATTCTCATGGCTTTGTTGCAGAAAATCTGTGTGTGTGCTTACTCTGCCTCCACTTTTCTTCACTTTTTTTTTGGCTTTGTTTGGTTTTGTTATTTGCTTGTTTATTTTTGAATAGAGGCCTGTTGGAAGGGGTCATTTATTTTTCTACTTTCATGACAACCTCTCTGATGAAATGAAAATTTCCTGGAAGTGAAAAAGCACAACCAATGGGACTGAGATTGCTTGCTGAAGGTCTGGATCAAAATGACTGTGCTTCACGTACTCAGTATTTTTTTATTCCCAAAATGCACTGTTGCTTTCCATTTCTTATAGAGCCCTGCCATCCTGTTTCATCAACCACACTGAATGGGGCTTTCTACTGCTGAATGTTCATGAGATATTTTCATACTATGTTTTTAGAGTTATTCTCTACTTTGTAAATAACATGTGCAATCTAACCAAAATCAAAATATTTTCCTTTATGAACCATTTTCAATTAAGATGCCCGAAGCAGTGCTGATATTTCATCATTGTTCCTGTGTTATAATTTCATTTATGAAGCTATCTCAATGAAAGAAAATAAAAATTCTTCTGAGTAATAATTTTTTTTTCAAGATAAGGCAACATCATTTATCTCTTCTGGTTAATCAGGAAAGGTATTACAACCATGGCTGTATGGCCTCTCAATTCTAATTCAAACTCAATTAACATTTAGTTCTATACTTTCTCATGTATTCAGAAAATACATAAAAATTCCATTTTTTTCTTCTTCCACAAGTTACTAGTTTATTAGTTATGTATTTCATTCTTCCTTTAAATGCAATGAAATTCTATTTGCTTACTTTTTTCATAATAAATTTCTTCGAATTCTGGAGAATTTAGAAAACTATTTCATTAAATGTGAAAGTTTGTGTCTATGTGTGTCTGCATGCTTATGTGTGTGCATGTCAATGTGTATGTGTGCATGTATGTGTGTGTGTGTGTGTGTGTGTGTGTATGCATGTAAGAGCCAAAGGTGAGCATCTTTTGTTATTCTCTATTGTTCTCCATCTTGTCTTTTTTCAGATAGGTTGTTTTATAGACCCTTAACCTAACAAATTGACTTGTCTAGGAGTTTCAGAAAGCCACTTTTCATTCTCTGACCCAATACATGTTCATATAACCAGTTATAGCTTTTACATAGGTTCTAAGAATATAAAAACATGTCCTGGTGATTACATAGATAAACATAACTTTATAGCCCAACTTCCCAGTGTTGACATCTTAACATAATTTACTCTAAGAATGATTCCTCCCAAATATATAAAGTTGAGAAGCATATGAGGTATTTTCAATGAGCATAGAGGAGTGCACATTATAAAGTAGATTATGTTTTTTTATGGTTTCTGTACCTTGGGATGTGCTCAATATATTTCTTTATGACAAAAAATCATCCCAAAGTTGCCTAGAAGAGAAGGTGACCTGAAAGACTCAAACTCACCTATTCCTGCACATCTCCTTCCATGTTTTCCTAGAAGTTGAAGTTTTTCAGTTTTCAACCTAAAAGCTTACCAGCTGAAGAAGTAAAACACAGAGTGAATACAAGCAAGAATAAAATATCTCAGATTACAAGTGATTTTTTAATTTTATGCTAAATGCAGCATACATTTCTTTCTTTTTTCTAATGAAAAAAAACTATATTCATCATAAAACTTTTAAATGTTTATAAAGTTACTTGATGGAAAGGATTAAATTATTTAAAAGGAAGATACAAGTCACTTAAAATGCTTTGCCTTACCAAACTTCCAGAGCCCAAAGGTAAAGAAAGCAATGAGGCTTTTGCACACTATTTATTCTGACATTGGCAAGTAACTGATAGATTCTGGGGATGGCACAATCTTCAATTTTATTTGCAAAACCACCATGGAGAATCTATGTTTTCAACCTTATGCTCACACAAATGGCCTCATTACACTCAATGGCACCAATAACAATGCAATAGAATGACTGTGAGAGATGGACTCATAGGGAAGACAGGGATAGAGAGAGTAACCATAATGTATTTCATTTATACATGAATTTGTCAAAAAATACATGTGATCAGTAAGAAAATAACTTTGATCAAGCGAATTGAACAACATATACTAGTAAGTGAGTGATAGATGCCAATGAAAAGAAAGTACATAGAGTTAGAGTTATTATTGATGTATCCTAAAGTTAAGCACATTAATCCTGTGGGCCCTTTCTTCACATTCTGTTCATTAGAAATAAAAGTATTCACCTATCCCACATCATAAGAAACCTATACTTAGCTACAGAATTATAGGTGTTGAATAGCTTAGTATACTGGGCAGATTATAAGATACCAGGGAAAAGCAAGCAAAAACAATTTGATAAAGAAATTACAGAATCTATGACAGACACATACTTGTTGACTATGGCTATAAAATTGTGTGAAGAAAGGTATATTTAAAATTTCCTGGATTAAATGGCAGGCAAATCATTTACTTATGTTATTCCAAGATTTAGTATGAAGGTAGTTAAATTTTAGACAAAATTAAGATAGTAATTGCATATTGTGATATTGAATTTGAAATGGAAATAGCAAGTAGGAATATAATAAAAACTATTAAGGTTAGCCTGATGGTAGACAGGAGTTTATAAACAATGTTAGAGGTGATTGCAACATACCAGATGAATTTACAATGGATATGTGTTGGTATCTATCTAATAAACCAGAAACTCTAAATTTTGAATACGTAAGAATGGGTTTAAATTTCCCTGTACTTCTTCCCATTCACAAATGAAGTGATTAATTAGGTTGTCCATTCTACTAAAAGACTCAAGAAAAAAAATTTCAAAAGGAATTAGAAAAGGGAAATCAGCTACTCTTGGGTCTTGAGATTCTACAGTGCTTTATCTCTGGGAAGCAGAGAAGCTCCAAAGAGGAACAACAGTGTTATCATGACTCAGGAAATGAAGTGTCAGGATTAGAATCCCAAACAGGAGCAGCCTTGTCTGGAAAGGCAGTAAATTTAAAACTAATATTCACCATCTCTTTGTGGTGAGGATATATAATTGTCATTGTACACACATGGATGACTTATTCAGTTTCCTTCACTATCTTACTTCTATTCAAGTTCTTAATGTTCTATAATAATTCCTAAAAACTAAAATCCTCATTCTACTTTGGATGTTCCCTTGAGACTATCATTTATATTTATTGGTTCAAGTCAGCAAACAGAGGCCTATTTCTGGTCAATCTTTGATAACTATGAGTATCTAGGATCTTAGTTCCTTGAATTATGTACAGCTGGACTTCAAATTTTTCTATCACCCTCAGAAACTCTGTGTAATTATCATTATACCAGTATAGAAAAAAGATAAACATTGATCTGTTTTCAATTATCTGGAAAACATGCAAGCACCATTGATTTTCACCCTCATTTTAATGATGTTATATTCTCAGTATTAATTTCAGTTGATCAGAATCTAAAGAAATGGTCTCAGCTGCATTTGCATACACCTTACTAATGTGCAGCATTATCAGCAGATAATGGGAGATGCTTTCATTGGTGTGATTAAGAACACAACATCAAATAAACAGCACAGGGTACAGACAGGAAAGAAGACTCCTAGCAAACTATTGTCTGGAGAAGAAAAAATTGAGAAGAAAATGATGCAAAAGTGACATTAAGGTGCTCAGAGGCAAATGCTAGATGAAAAATTAAGACACAGGGAGGATGAAGGGTAAGGGGGAACATATGTATCAAAATATTTTCATTTCTTAAATTTTATTTTTTTATATAATGTAGACTTTCAACCTATTTTTGTTCTTGTGAAGAAGATTTAATCTACAAAACCTTAGACCTGTAGGACTTGTGTCTTAGCCATGAAGACCGGAAGTCCACCAACTCCCGTGGCCCTCTTTGCAGTTCACTTTGGCAGTGGATCTGGCTTAACTAACCATTGGCCTCACAAGTGCTACAGAGATGATCTATAGGAGCATAAGGCCACTCATGTGGGGCAGGATAAGCACTACAGAATAAATGAACAATGGCATGCAAGCAGTATCAGGACAGGATTCCAAGCTGAGTTTTATCCCTGGGACCCACATAGTAGAAGTAAAGAAACACTCCAGAAAGTTGTTTTCTGACATGCCCATGCAGGTCTTGAATGTGCTTGCATGTGCATGCACTCACAAATAGACACAGAGAATAAATAATAATGATTTTTAAAGAAATTGCAGCTGATCTATGACCATGAGAAAGCAGAGTCTGAGCTGAAACTCATCACCACTATTCTGGACCTGTAGGATCAGTATCTAATAGTGCAACTATTACAAAGAAGAAAGACTTCTATGAATGTCTGAAAATGAAATGAGGTTATTTCCTGGACATTGTTGAAATTGCATGAGATAAGGATTAAAATCAAAACATGATAATTAATCCCTAAGGGATTTATGAAGAGTCATTTTGCATAAGTAAGAAATAGATAAAATATACACTTTTGTCTTGGTAAGAGCTTCTATTGCTATGAAGAGACACCATGACTATGGCAACTCTTATAAAAGAAAATATTTAATTGGTGTGACTTACAGTTTCAGAAGTTTAGTCAATTATCATTATGGTGGGATATGATGGCATACAGACAAATATGGTGTCTGGAAAAGAAGCTGAAAATTCTACATCCTGATAAACAGGCAGCAGGAAGCAAACTGTTTACCATACTGAGTGCAGATAGAAAAAAAAGATGAGCTCAAAGCTCACCCCCACAGTGATATTCCTCCTTCAACAATTCCACATCCCTAATAGTGCCACTACTTTGAGGGTTATTTTCTTTCAAACCACCAAAAATCCAACCCACCTAGGGCTGGTTTTAACCCCCCTTTTCTACTATAAAATCATTAATCCAGACCTTTCCTATAGGCTAGATGAAGGGATTTTTATGAGGATGTTGTAGAACATGATGCACAGAACAAAGGTCCAACAAAGACAGCATTCTCAGTATGCAGTTGCTTAGAGACAACCTAGGAATATCAGACAGTGCAGTAGGAAAAAGGAGTATAAGAGAGCATCTAGAGTATTATGCATGCCTTTGAGAAGACCTCTTTATGTTAGCTTTTTTTATTCCACTTGGGTCTCCTATGGCAAAAAAAAACTTGTCCACAGATTAAGACAATGTCTAATAGCCCTGGTAAACTCCACTCCATAATTTGTGTTATCCCAGCATTCCTGGTATGGACTTACTGTTGTAAAAAGTAGTAGTATCATTTTTTATAAACACTTTGCTCAGGTTGAGAAACTTTCAGATACTTGTGTAGAGGAATGAGCCAGATTTGGTGCTTAAGTATCTCACATAGTTTTACAGATAGCTGTTTTTTTTTTTTTTTTTTTTTTTTTTTTTTTTTTTTTTTTTTTTTTTTTTTTTTTTTTTTTTTTTTTTTTTAATCACAGTGCAGAAATGATAATGTATTTTATGGATTAAAGATGCTTCACAAAACTTAATTCCACATTTCCTCTCTGAATTGTCAGTGGGTGTTTCTTTTAAAAAAATATATCCCATTATTTGTTGTTCTTATTGTGTTTTCATTTTTAGTATGAATACAATTGTATTAGATTGAATGGGAAAACATCTGAAGTATCTGGGTTGAGGTCACAGTTTTCACTACTGCCATGCTGCATACCTTGGAATTTATGTACATCTATGACTATTGATGTTTCTGTATCCATTCTTTATTTGTTACTGTTTAAGTGGACAGCTTCCCTTCACAACCAAAATTTTCCTGTATCTTCTGTCCAAGTAAACATTGTTGAGAAATGAGCCATAGCTAATGTAGAAATGTATTCTTATTATTTGTTCATATAATGCCTGCCCCGTGTCAGGAATATAAAGTGTTTCACATAAATATATTGAATTTTATTTTAAAATTTGTGAATAGATACTATCCCCCTTACATCTTTAAGAAAAAACACACATACTGCAAACTTCTAGCACTTGAACACTATTTGTAGTTATTTTAGATTAGACTTGAAATTGCTGCATCTGAAGCTGATATTGTGGCCATTCATTTGTCCTTCCCAAACTGGGTATCAAGATGCCACTGGACATCCCATTAATGTAAGTGACCATTATGAGACATTAACTTTTAAGAGGGATGATAGATATAAGTAGTTTGTGCAAGAGCATGGAAACTTGTGAGTTTTGTATTAAGAACATATATATTTTATACTTTGCTTCATTTTTGCTAGTTTGAAGCTGTGTTTTCAGTGATTACTCTGACAGTTGATAATAACAAAAAAATTCCCCATGAAAGTCACTGTAAAGGTAATGAAAGGCTTGGCATTTAGTAGAGCTACAAGGTTTGAGGAGCAGTGAATTGACTGGCAGCCATTCTTACCCTACTATTATTAAGCAATTGTGGTTTTAAAAGGAAAACAACAATTTAAATTCAATAAATTATTTTCTGAAACATAACATGTTGGCAAGGAATGGATAGCTATCAAGATTTTTTTTATCTTAATGACATAGTAAATGAGACTATTAGAATTCTTTGAGGAGAGAAGTTAATTAAAATGATTACTTGCATGGCCAATGAAAAAGTTCACTGCCTTAAGGCAACTGCTGCAAGCATTAAAATATAAATTGAGTCTCCATAAACTGCATGATGGAAAAGACAAAAGACAATTTCTGCAAACTGTCCTGTGACCTCATATGTATGGTGGCATAGAAATGTGAATGGACATATATAAACATCACACACTAAACAAATATAGTTCCCTTTAAATTATTTAAATTAAGAGACTCTATCAACAGGATGAAGAAAGAAAATTTAGAGACTTTTTTTCTAAGCTAAGAAGGAGAATTAAAGTTAATTCTCAGGGGGGAAAAATATTCCAGAATGTGGTGATGTTTTATATTAAAAAAATTAAAAAACAAATAAAACAAACAAAAAACATTCTGTTGTCAGAGAAGAGATATACTCACAGTCAATCCAGAAGGACCAGAGAATATTAATTTACACTTTTAATCTCAATGTGGGAAAAGACCAGTAGTGATGACCTATGACTTTAATCACAGCAGATTTGAGTTTGAGGCCAGTTTAGTTTACAAAGGGCAGGCTCCCAGGCAGCCAGTGGTGGTGCCAGGCCTTAAACTCCATAACTCAGAGGACAGAGGAGATCTTTATGTGTTTTTGTGAGTTCAAAGCTAACTACCAAATGGTAGTAGACCTCACCTTTAATCTTTTTTACTTGTTATTTTATTATAATTTTTAGATGTGCTTTTGGGATTTTTTGTTGTAATTTTTCAATTTTATTTTCATTAAAAATTTCATCCCCATAAATGTATCCCCATGGTCCCCTTACCCCTCCCAGACAGTCCCCATTCACCCATCCCCTCCCCCCTAAAGGGCAATAAGTCTCAAGGTGGGTAGGCCCAGCTTGGCACATCCACTGCAGGCATATCCAATTCACTCATCCCAAAGTCAATGCTGGGCTAGGTGTTCCTCTATAGGGAATGGGCTCCAAGGTGCCAGCCCATGAACAGGAACACAGTCTGATCCTACTCCTAGTGGCTCCACACACAGCTCATGACAGAGTCATAGTAATAAAAATAACCTGGTTCACTGGCACAAAAGCAGACTTGTGGATCAATGGAATTGAATAGAAGACGTCAACATTAACCCACACACCTACTACAAACACATGATTTTGACAAAGAGGCCAAAAATATTCAATGGATAAAAGTATCTTCAACAAATTGTGTTGGCATAACTGGATGGTAGTATGCAGAAGAATGCAAATAGATCCAAACCTATCACCCTGCACAAAACTTAAATCCAAGGGGATCAAAGACATTAACATAAACCCAGCTACACTGAACTTTATAGAAAAGAAAGTGAAAAAATACCCTCCAGGGCATTGGCACAGGTGACCACTTCCTAAATATAATGCCATTAGCACAGACACTAAGAACAACAATCAAGTGGGATCTCTTTAAACTGAGAAGCTTCTGTAAGGCAAAGGATACAGTCAAAAAGACAAAACTACAGCCTACAAAATGGGGAAGAATCTTCACTAACTCTACATCTGACAGAGGACTCATCTCTAAAATATATAGAGAACTTAAGAAACTAGAGCCCCAAAACCTAAATAATCCAATTTAAAAATGGGGTTCAGAGCTAAAAAAGAATTCTCAACCTAAGAATTACAAGTGGCTGAAAGGCACTTAAAAATTGCTCAACATTTTTAGCAGTCAGACAAATGCAAATCAAAACAACTATAAGATACCACATTACACCTGTCAGAACGGCTACGTTAAAAAACACAGGTGACATCCTATGCTGGAGAGGATGAGAAGCAAGGGGAACACTCTTCCATTGTTGTTGGGATTGTAAACTTGTACAGCCACTCTGGAATACAGCATGGCTTTTCCCCCAGAAAACCAGGAACCAATGTCCTTAAGGATCCAGTAATTTTAATCTGAAAATGAAACAACTGGGTGAAGAAGGCATTGAAGGCAGACATAGAATGACAGATGCAGTAGAAGCCATGAGGAGGCAGGCTGAGGAAGCTGAAAGATAACTGAGTGAGATTTGACTGTGTTGTTTCTTCTCTGATATTTCAGCTTTTCCCTGACATCCGGCTCTGAGTTTCCTTTACTACAGCCACAATTCATGCAACACCAGAATACAGAAGATACATTTTATTGAACAAAAATAAATGGGCACAGAGAAAGACAACTGACTTCCCTAATAAAGGAAAGAAGGAGAGCACTGGCTTGGTACTCAGTGTGCTGCACTTCTGTCCTGGGCTTTGAGTGAAGAAATAAAAAGAGAAAGAAATGAACAAGACTGTTCCTAGGTGTAGTGGAGGAGAAAGTTTACTGTAGATATATGGAAGAGTGTAGCCAAAGGCAGGGACATCTGGGAACATCCAGGGGAGACATAACCAGACTGAGTTATGCCTTTTGGGAAGAGGCGGGGAGAAGTAAAAGAAGAGAATCAGCTAGAGCTGCCAGGAAGCAAAAGATACAAAGAAAGCAGGTAACCAAAATGTCCAGATATATAGGGAATAGTAGCCCAGCCTCATTGGCTGAAGTTTAGGGTAGGGGGTGGTTCATGCCAGCCAGAAGGGTCTGTAACAGGTAGGGCCTGAGGGTCTACAGGGACAGCCTGGCAGCCAATTCCTATATGTTCAGTAGGCAGGCACCTCAGCCATTTGTTCTGGTATTGAAACCTAACAGACTTGAACTGGTGTTCTGAGGTGAAACAGTCATAAGGTGTGAATGAATAAATTATATCTATCCTGGGGTGGGGAGTAGGTTCAACAGGGAAGAGTGCTTCCTGCTTTTCACAGGACTGGAGTTGGATTCCCAGCACACACTTCAGGTATCTCACAGCTACCTGTAACTCCAGCTTCAGGCGATCTGTTGCATTTATTAGAATTCCATTGGCAATGTTCTTCCATGCCCAAATCCTTGCTCAGCCAAACATAAACACATAGTTTAAAAAAATGAAAAGAATCTTTACCATGGCAGTCAACTAAGCACATAAATGCCAAATGTCCAACATACTGTTTTACCTGTAGATTTAATTTTTTATTGGGTCAAAAACATTTCACTGTAACTTAGGAAAATCACACTCACATACATACACACACACACACACACACACACACACACACACACACACAGAGAGAGAGAGAGAGAGAGAGAGAGAGAGAGAGAGAGAGAGAGAGAGAGAGAGAAATTAATGTGCTTACCACATTAATCACAAAGGAATATTTTCAATTGTATGAGATGAACATTTTTTGGATAAGTATGCACATGCATACATTGTTATGATCAAAACAGTAGAGGCAATATAACATATAGGCCAAAAGGTACTAGGTAAGTTTATTTTTAAAATTGTTTTAATTTGACAGATCTGTCAAAAAGACTTCTTGACACTCTTTTTGCTCAACACCTTAATGCCGCCCCAGACTGCTGGTACCCTGACAATGTGCAGACATCTCCTGCTAGTTGTTATATTTTGAGGATGCAGGAATACCAGTGAAAATTAGATGCAGACACCAAAAATAGATGCTTAATTCAAAAGTTATTCAACAGCAGAAGGCACTATGGGAGGATATAAAACATAAAATCCCTAAGAGTTACAGTAGTCCTCAGTTCTACCCTAATTAAAAACACATTTGTGTATGTCAGGATTGGGGAGAGAAAAGCAAAGATCAGATATATGTTTCTGTGAGAGTGTGTGTAAAAGATTATGCATATGTCCATGAGAGTGTGTGTGCATGACTAAAATGCAACAATCTTAAACTCTATGTGCTAAACTCTGGCTCTGTAAACTTGGAACTGGGGTGAGAGCTCAGCTGGAAAAGTACATGACAGAAAAACAGGCAAGTCTAAGTTCCATCATCAGAATCCATGTTACAAAGCCCTGTTGGTGGACCCCTGTAATCCCAGGGCTGTGGTGATGGAGCCACTAGTAAATTTCTGGTTCAAGGGACAGAACTTTCCTCAAATGCAAAGTGGACAGTTCCTGAAGAACTGCATCCAAATGTGACCTGTTATCCTGACATGCACAATATGCATGTTTAGTCCCCATGCTGCAATTGTATGTGTGTGTACATGTCCCCACCAGATATAGAAAATAAAATTAAACTTTATCCCACCTCTAGTAACTTTCTTTAAGCCTCTCTTCCACAAGACAAAAACTGTTTGTCATTTTGCTCCTAGTTCAAACAACAAAATGGGGCAGCCATGCTTGTCATAGTGAATACAAAATTTTCTCTGTTTGCCTTTTCTGTTCACTCCTGTCTTTTCTTAAGAATGTACACTAAGATCCAAAAGCAGGACAGCATATGTTTCTCTAACCAGGAAAAAGTAGGTTGAAACTGTCTATTTGCTTTTCTACCTGAAGAGGACTGCACCACATCATCGCATTGCCCTTGTGTTCCCAGATCAGCACCAGGCATCCAAATAGCCTTTTCTAGACAATGATGCTATTTTTCCTTTATCTTCCATGTGAGGAGAAGTCATCAAATGCCCATTTATTAATAGAGTACGGCTTCATGTGTTGCCCAGGGCTTTAGTGGCAGCGTTTGCTTACATTTCAAAGTAATAGAGTCATTTATTTCCTTTATAGCTGCCCAGCAATTTTAGGCAACATTTTTATGGCCCTCTTTCATGAAGATTCCAGTGCTTCTATTCAGCTTATACCAAGGCTCAGGAAAGCAGACAGCCACTCTCATGGCAACCACAAAGAAAATCTCCAATTTTGATAGATTCAGCATCTTTCTTTTATCTTTAGCTTTTTCCATTTTCCTAAAATAAAAATAAGACTTGGAGCTGAAAAGATGGCGGTTTGGTTAATAGCGCTTATTGCTCCTGTAAAGAGCCTGAATTCACTTTCTGAAACCATATTGACTCTCCCAATTACTTGTATCTTTAGTTTCACAGAATCTGATACCCTTTTGGGGGGGGCACTTCAGGCACCAGGCATGCATGCATATGTACATGATACATACACATATATACAGTCAATGCATACACACACATAATGAAAATAAATAATCATTTAAAAATATCTAGATTGGATCAGAACTTTTATTGGAAATACAGGAAATCCAAAGGATAATGCTTTCAAGACAATAAAGGGAATCTTCCCGAGATTGTTAAAATAAACTCAGGAGATAGAAATTAAAATAAGTATCAATAACCTTGTTCACCTTCTCTGCATTTTCCCTAGATGAATTTCTCTATAATTGTGGTGTGTATGTATGTGTGTGTGTGGAGAAAGAGAGACAAAGACAGAGACAGAGACAGAAGGAGAGGGAGAGAGAGAAGAGAAAGAGAGGGAGAAAGGGAGGGAGGGAGAGAGGAAGAGAAATTCTGTGTATTTGTGCACTGTATGCTCACATGGGCATACAGCACACATGGGTATCCAAGAGTATTCTCTCTGTGATGGACACACAATCTAAAATCACTTGAATAGAAAGTCTTAATGAGGAAGCATCTAGATCAAGTGAACCTATAGACATCTGTGTGGAATTACCTATTGCTGCATTAATTGAGGGGAAGACCCAGGATGAAAGTGGGCAGTATCATTCCCTGGTTTGGGGCACCAGGGTTAATTAGTGCTGAGAAATATGATGAATAGTAAGCATGTGTGCACACAGTTGTGTTGACTTTGACTGTGGATTTGACTAACACCTTCCAGCCTCTGCTACTGTGACTTTTCTGCATTTAAAGACTACATGGAATGATGAGTTAAAAGAAAGACTTTTTCCCTTTGTTGGTTGCTTTGGAAAAGAATAGTTTATCACATTGGTCAAAATTAAATGTAAAGTGGACTTCTTCTTTTCAAGCAAGATGTTTCATTTGATAAGAAATTTAGCTGGTCCCTAGAGAGCTCCAGTAAACCACCTATCTCTGAACTTTTGCTTAATGTAATGGATACAGAATTGAAGGGCCATATCTTTTTGTTGTTGTTGTTTTGTTTGTTTTTTAATAGATGTTGGGATGTTGGGGATTTGAATTCAAGTTTTTATCATTGTGTGACAACAGCTCTTACCTGCAAAGCCTGTTCTACAGTTCTGAATAAGAGCTCTAAAACAAATCCTCAGCTAATATTTTAATTATATGACTGGCTCTGAGTCTCAAAACAATAGCATGCACATTTATTAGATGGTATCTTTGGTACTATTTCTGCTGCATTTTGCCATCTTCCCAGACAAGTACTTTAAAGTGAGGACTTAAAAACTCCAGCTTTCCTATAGCATTTGTACCTGATCCAATGCATTCATTCTTATGTGTAGTTTGTGGGCTGGTTAGATGGACCTGTATTCTCTGATTTTGATTCAACCCATCCAGAAATATCTATAAAGAGAGGATTTGGCATACACAGTCAACCACATAAGCATGGAGATCTGTATGCACATTGTAAGTACACATTTACAAAATTCAGGGGTATTGGACTATGCCAATTTCCAAAATCTGAGGAGTACAGAGTAGAAGATTCCTAAGTATTATTAACCAGATAGTGGAGAAGCATCAGTAATCTACAGGTTAACGAAACCTATCTCAGAATAGAAAGGTAAAGAACAATTAAGGAGAGAGACTTCTGGCCCAGAGCTGACTAAAAGGTGAGTGACATCCCCACCCCAGTCCATGTGGAGAATGCAGTCTCTGTAACCCGGCCCAGGGACACAGCCTCTGGAACCCTACCTCCACCAAGCTCCATCCTAACCCTAAGCAACAGGAAAAATACCTGCAAGCACAAACACCACCAAAAATCAGCCAACAGAACATCCCATCACCAAAACCCCACTACAACCACAACCCACATCATCACACAGTGACATCCAGGACAACTGGAAAGCCACAGACCCCTGGCCCATGGCTGAATAATAGCTGACTAAGAGTCAACCAAGAACCCAGATTGGACTAAGACAGTCTTTTTGAGATATAGATATACCCATAACAGATTGTGCCAATATCAGATATCTGAGATTAAGACAAATCATGCAGTGAACCAAGGAAGCATGGGCAGATGCCAGTGAAAGAACACATATACTGACATAAAGAATAACATAGTATCACAGGAAAATTCTGGTGGTTCCACAACATTAAAACCCGTGCATGACAATACAGAGGAAGCAGAAGGAAATGACCTTAAAAACAACTTTATGAAGACAATAGAAGCCTTTATAGAGGATATAAAAAAAGTCTATTTTTAGGAAATAGAAGAAGATACAAACAAAAATAATTGGAGGAGGTTAACAAATCCATGAAAGAAAATAAAGAAAAACAGGAAGAAGAAAGCAAACAGATGAAGGAAACATTCCAGGAATTAAAAATTGAAATAGAAGCAATAAAGAAGGCATAAATTAAGACAATGCTGGAGAAAAAATTGAAAAATTGGACTGATAAAGCCATCTCAAAATACAGACGCAAGCATAACCAACAGAATGCAAGAGGTTGAAAAGAGATTGGAATGGAAGATTCAATAGTGGAAATAGATATTTGTCAAAGAAAACATTTAAAAAGGTCATAACCCAAAATTTTCAGGAAATTTGGGACACCAGGAAAAGACCAAACCTGAGAATAATCAGACTTAAAGAATGAAAAGAATATAATCTTAAAGGCACAGAAAATATATTCAATAAAATCATAGAAGAAAACTTTTCCAACCTAAAAAAGGAAATGCCTATAAAGATAAAAGAAGCTTACAGAACACCAAATAGACTATAACCCCAGAAAAAAGTCTGCTTGACACATAACAACCATGCCACTAAACCTACAGAACAAAGAAAAAATACTAAGAGCTGCAAAGAAAAAAAGTCAAGTTACCTATAAAGGCAAACCCATCAGAATAACACGAGATTACTCAGTGGAAACAATGAAAGCAAGAAGTCCTGATCAGATGTTATACAGACACAAAAGAGAATGGCTTCCAGCCCCAGACTACTATACCCAGCAAAATTATCAATCACCAGGGATGGAGAAAACAAGATATTTTAAGACAAAACCAGATTTAAAACAATATTTATCTATGAATCTGGAAAGCACTAGGAAAAAACTCCAACCTAAGGAAACTAGATGAACTCATTAAACCATAGGCCATTAGTAATCCCACAGAAGAAAAGACCAAAGAAGAAAAACACACATACACATTACTACCAAAAATAACATGAAATAACAATCATTGGTTACTAATATCCTCTAATATCAATAGACTCAATTCACCTATAAAAAGTAAACCCCAAAACCATGTAAACAAAAACAAAGTTTATCCTTCTACTATAAACCAGATATACACCTCAACTTCAAAGACAGACAAAGGCTAAGAGTAGAGAGTTGGAAAAAAGACATTCTAAACAAATGGTCCAGAGAAACAATCTGGTGTAGCTATACAAATATCTAACAAAATAGACTTTAAACTATAATCTTTCAAAAGAGACCAGGATAAACATTCCTTATTTATCTCAAAAAAAAAAAAAAATCCCCGAAGATGATGTTTCAATCTTGAGCATATATGGACCTAACACAAGGGCACCTACATATGTAAAAGAAATACTACTAAAGCTTAAGCCTAACATCAAGCCCCAGACACAAGTAGCTGAAGAATTTAATATCCCACTCTCACCAATGGATAGTTCTCCCAGACAGAAACTCAACAGAGAAATAAGGGATATAATAGATATAATAAAACAAATGGACTTTATAGATATATATGGAACTTTTTTACCCAAACACAGAGGAATACACTTATTTCTCAGCAGCCCATGGAACTTTCTCTAAAATTGCTAAAATTGACCACATAATCAGCCATAAAGCAAACATCAGTAAATACAAAGAAATGTGATTAATTCCTTGTATCATATCAAACCACCATAGTCAAACATTAGAGTTCAGAAACAACAAAAATCACAGGAAGCTTACACATTCATGGAAACTAAACATCTCTCAATTGAATAACTTCTGGGTCAAAAAACAAGTTAAGAAAGAAATCAAAGATTTCCTAGAATTTGATAAAATTAAATCCACATCATACCCAAACTTATAGGACACAATTAAAGAAGTTTTAAAAGGAAAATACTAAGCACTAGATACCTACATGTAAAACTAAGAGAAATATCACACAAGAGCTTAACAATACAGCTGAAGGCTTTAGGATAATTACAAGCAAACTCACCTAGAAGGCACAGATAGTAAGAAATAATAAAACATGATGGAAATCAATACAGTTGAAACAAAGGAAACAATACAAAGAATCAACGAATTAAAGAGTTGGTTCTTTGAGAAAGCCATCAAGATAAACCTTTATCCAAATTATCCAAAAGTCAGAGAGAGAGAATTCAAATTAACAAAATCAGAAATGAAAAGGTATATATAGCAACAGACTCCCAGGGAAAACAGATAATCATTAGGTCATACTTCAAAAATCTATACTCCACTAAAATGGAAAACCCAAAATAAAAGGACAGATTTCTGGACAGATAATGCTTAACAAAATTAAATCAAGAACAGATAAATGACCCAAATAGACCTATAATATCCAAGTAATTGAAGCTGTTATTGTCTCCCTCCCTCCCAAAAAAGCCCAGGGCCAGATAGTTTCAATTAAGAATTCTACTAGACATTCAAAGGAGAACTAATAGCAATACTCCTCAAACTCTTCCATACAATAAAAACTGAAGGAACAATTCCTAACTCTTTTCATGAGGTTACAGTCACCCTGATATCAAAGCCATACAAAGATGCAATTTTAAAAAAAAGAATTACAGACCAATTACCCTCATAATCATTTATGCAAAAGTACTCAATAAAATACTGAGAAACTTAATTCAACAGTATCGCAAAAATAAATCCACAACAATCATGTAGACTTTAGCCCAGAGATGCAGGGATGGTTCAACATAAAAAAAAAAAAAAAAAAAAAAAAAAAAAAAAAAAAAAAAAAAAAAAAAAAGAAAACTAAATGCACATTATCATCTCTTTAGATGCTAAAAACGTCTTTGAAAAAAAAAAAAAACAAAACACTACTTCTTAATAAACGTCCTAAAGAGATCAGGAATATAAGGAAGATACCTAAACATAATAAAGGCAATATACAGCAAGCCAACAGCAAAAATCAAATTAAATGGAGAGAAACTCAAAGCAATCCTATGAACATCAGGAACAAGACAAAACTGCTTTCTCTCCTTTTATATATTCAGTACAGTTCTCAAAGTTTTATTGCAAACAATAAGAGAACAAAAGGAATAATTGAGGATACATACTAAAAAGGAAAAAATCAAACTATCTCTGATTCCAGATCATATCATTGTATATAAATGATCCCAAAAATTTTACTAGGGAACTAGCGCAGCTAATAAACAACTTTCAGCAGTTTAATGGGGTACAAGAATAACTCCAAAAATCAATAGCCCTTCTATACACTCAGGATACAATGGCTGAAAAAGAATTCAGGAAAATATCACCTTTTCTAATTACTGCAATCACATTAAATACTTTGGAGTAACTAACAAGAGAACTGGCAGACTTATTTCACAAAAACTTTAAGTCTTTGAAGAGAGAAATTAAAGAAGATATTAGAAAATGAAAAGGTATCTCATGCTCCTGGATAGGTAGCATCAATATAGAAAAATGGTAATTTTTTGAAAAGCAATCCCCTTCAAAATCCCAACAGAAGTTTTTACTGACCTGGAAAGAACAATACTCAACTTCATATGTAATAACAGGACACCTAGGATTACAAAAGAAACCAATTTTGTTCAATAAAAGAACTTTAGGAGGCATCTCCATCTCTGAGTTCAAGTTATACTATATAGCTACAGCAATAAAAACAGCCTGGTACTGGAGTAAAAATCAATTTGTGTATCAATGGAATAGAATTGAAGATCTAGAACTTAATAGACAAACATTGAACACCTGATTTTTGACAAAGAAACCAATAATATACAATGTAAAAAAAAGACAATATTTTCAATAAATGGTGCTGTCATAACTGGATAGTAGTATGTAGAAAATGCAAATAAATCCATATCCATCATGCTGCACAAAAGTCAAATCCAAGTGGATCAAAGACTTCAACACAAACCCAGCTACACTGAACTTGATAGGAAAGAAAGTGGGAAATACCTTTCAATGTATTGGCACAGGTGACCATTTCCTAAATATAACACCAGTAGCTCAGACACTAAGGACAATAATTAATAAATAAAACCTCCTGAAACTGAGAAGCTTCTGTAAGGCAAAAGACACAGTCAAGACAAAATGACAACCTACAGAATGGGAAAAGGTCTTCACCAACCCTGTATCTGACAGAGGACTGATCTCAAAAATAAAGAGAAATCAAGAAACTAATGGTCAAAATTGTGGTGGGATTCAGATGTCAGCTGATAAGGTCCGAAGACACTTATCCAGGTTCCTGAGCTCCTGGAGGTGGTGTGGCCAACCCCATTGATAAGGGGCTGCTGGGACACGGGGAGCTCTCTTCCTGGTTCCTGGCTGCTGGAGAGACCTGATCAGAATCCATCATCCGTCCATTGCTCGGATACTCCAGTCCCTGTTTAGGTGTCACTATAAGCTGTCACTTGTATCATGAGTGTTGATTTATATTCTAATAAATATTAATCTTGGATTGGGGCCTTGTAAGTAAAACTCTGCCTACACAAAATTACAAATAATCCAATTAAAAACAGGTTCAGAGCTAAAAAGGGAATTCATAACAGAAGAATTCCAAAAGGCTTAAAAGCACTTAAAAAACTGCTCAACATCCTTAGCCATAAGAGAAATGCATACCATCTTGCGTGTGTCAGAATGGCTAAGATTAAAAGCACAGATAACAGCTTATTCTAGAAAAGATGACTCCTCCACTGCTAGTGAGAGTGTAAACTTGTACAGCCACTTTGGAAAGCAGTATGACAATTCTTTAGAAAAGTGGGAAGCAATCTCCTCAGTTATTTAACAATACCCCTAGTGGGAGTACACCCAAAGGATACCCATTTGCTCAACTATGTTCATAGCAGCATTATTCACAAGAGCAAGAATCTGGAAATAACCTAGATTCCCTCAACTGAAGAATGTATTAACAAATTGTGCTACATTACATTACATAATGGAGTACTCAGCAGTTAAAAAAAATGGTATCCTAAAATTTGCAGGCAAATGGATGAATTTGAAGAGTATTATCTTGAATGAGGTAACACAGACCCAGAAATATAGACATGGTATGTATTCACTCATAAGTGGATTTTAAACAAAGAGCAAAGAGTACCTAGGCTACAAACTACAAATCATGAACAGTTTGGGATCTGAAGCAACTTAAGACAGACATCCAGGGATATATCTGGGAAGAGAAAATAGAGAATATCTTCTGAGAAAATTGGGATCATAGTAGGTAGCATCCCAGGAGAGGTGGGAACAAATCATGAGATGAGATGGTTGAGTGTGAGGAGCAACAAAGAGGGAGGAAAAAAGAGATGGATATCTTGATAGAAGAAGCCACTGTGGGGCTGGTAAGAGAGAAACCTCTAAGAACCCATAGGATGTCCCTGGCTAGGACTCTAAACAGTAGTGGAGGGGGTTCCTGTAGAGAGCCATGTGGCCGCACCTTAAAGATGGTGCTGGCTTCCGCCTTCCACCTTCCTGACAGTGAGAGCTCTCTGAGATAAACAACTCCTTATTTGGCTAAGGCTAAGCTCGTGTCTTGCGTCCAGGTGTGGCTTGCTTCCAATCACTTGGATCTATTGCCATGGCCCACGTGGCGTCCCGTGACTAGCAGTCCAGAGGGTATTTAGCTGGAAGAGGGTTTTCCACAGTGGCAGAAGTGGCAGAAGAGGCAGAAGAAGTTTCAAGGTCCTGAATAAACCACTGAAAGAAGAGCCTGGTGTCGCATCATCCTTGCTAGTGAGGTTGCGCGCAACAAGTGGTGGCTCATATGGTGAGAACACCCTACGGTCAACAAAGGCCCAGAACTTTCAGTGGTCAGGGGTGCACTGGAGAGTCCTCAGGTAAGTTGAGGACCCACGACAAAAGCGCAAAAGCCCGGGGGGGGGGGGGAACAATTTGGTAAGACTCGCTGATGAGCGAATTCAAAAGTGAAAGAGAAAAAGATTTTGCTATGGGCGCTTCTCTTTCGCACCCAATTTTTTGAGCTCTATAGGAGCTACTCAAGGCTGGAGTGAGACCCATTTAGAGACTGATCTGAAGCAGCCTCGGGGACCAACACTTTAGTGAGGCGGTGGAGGGTGGACAGGCAGCCCTAGAACAATTACAAGAGGAGAGATCAGAAAAGGCAGCCAGTGAAGCAGGATCCGGAGGGGATAAAAGAGACAAGGGTCTGTACCCTGACCTTATTGATCTAGAAGCCTCCAAGTCTTCAGACTCAGAAGAGGATGAGTCAGTTCTCACTAAAGCTGTTCAGCAGTTGAAAATCAAGAAAAAGAAAAGACAAAAGGAGGAGGAGACATTGGCTGAGGAAGCTCCATGCTGCACCGCCGAGTGTAGAACAGCTCCCTCTGCTCCACCTTTGTACTCAGATGGTGGAGGGGGACGTTCATTCAGCCCAGAAGTGTGGAGAACTGTGAGAGCAGAGCTCCCCGTAGTTTTTCCTGTGTTCCAGGATGCACAGGGGAATTAGTATCATGATCCCTGGACTTTAAAGTCATCAAGTCCTTGGCCGAATCAGTAAGAACTTACGTCATTACAGCTTCCTTTACTATAGCTCAGGTAGAAGCTATGAACAGACACTGTATGACCCCTGCCGATTGGGGCAGGCTTGCCCGAGCTTGTCTACACCCTGGCCAATACTTAGACTTGAAGGCATTCTTAATCGAATTTGCCAATGAAGAAGCCGTGGCTAATCACGCTGCAGGTCAGAATGCTTTGGACAGAGATATGCTGCTCGGCCAAGGGCGTTTTGCTAAACAGCAGACTGGCTATCCGGTACAAGTTTATGAGCAAATCAACAAGATTGGCATAAAAGCATGGGAAGCTCTACCTAATAAGGGAGAGGTGAGTGGCAACCTCCCTAAGATTTTGCAAGGCCCTACGGATCCTTTCTCTGATTTTGTTGCCAGAATGGTAGAGGCTGCAGGCAAGACCTTTGGAGATCCAGATGTCGCCATGCCCCTAATAAAGCAGCTAGTGTATGAACAGTGCACCAAGGAGTGTCGAGCCACTAGCTATCACTCCATACAAGAGCAAGGGGCTAGAGGCTTGGATGAAGGTATGCAGAGAGCTGGGAGGTCCTCTGACCTAACGCCAGCTTAGCCACTGCAGTGGTTCAGCTGACTAATAGTAAAAAAAGAAGTCCTGGTGTCTCAGGAGCTTGATTTAGATGTGGCAAGAGAGGACATATGAAGAGAGACTGCCCTGAAAGGGGGAACTTAGGATGTGGTGAAGGGACTCAAGGGGAACAAATGGTTAGACAACCAGGGCTATGTCCTAAATGTAAAAAGGGGAAGCACTGGGCCAATGAATGTCGATCTGTGAAAGACATCAATGGCCAGCTTATTAGTCAGGGATCCTCCGGCCCCGTCCAAAAAATGGTGCATGGGGCCCCAGACCCCAGGGTCCTCAAATATATGGGGCAATGGAGAACCAGAATGGGGGACAGTACCAAGAACAATGGGCAACCCTCCGCCAACCCAACAACCACGGAGAGCCACTGCGGGCTCTGCAGGTTTGGACCACCGTGCCACCTCCAGACTCATACTGACACTACAAATGTGAGCTCAGCTGGTAGACACAGATTTTCGGGGACCTCTCAGCCCAGGCACGGTGGGCTTGCTGATAGGTTGCTCGTCTACGGCCCTTCGAGGTCTCTGTGTTCATCCTGGAGTCATTGATCCTAATTATACTGGGGTTATTAAAATCATGGTAGAATCCCCAAAAGGGATCACGGTCATTTCCCCAGGAGACTGGATTGCCCAATTAGTTATCCTGCCCAGTCTCCATGATCAATTTGCAGCAACAGATAGTCACAGAGGGGATAAAGGCTTTGGGTCGACAGGCACTGATGTAACATTTTTATCCTTGAAATTAGATCACAGGCCAGTCATGGAACTTACTGTTGAGGAAGGGAAAGATGACAGGCCCTGTGAGGAGAATTCTGGCACTCGTCCTGATAAGTACCCGCACTGAAAATCTATCTAAACAATTGTCAAGTTATCTTTTAGGTAATCGGACAGGACAGCTCGAAAAATTGATGGAACATCTCTGGGTGGCCATCATGACTGTCACCTCGACCCGGATGGATGCTGGACTAGCTGAGGGGATTGGCTACCTGGTTCGCTGTTGCCATGGATCATCTGAAGGAGTGGGCGGGACTAGGAGTTATAGCGGGCCTGATGGCACTGGTCTCTGGGGTTTGCCTGTGGTGCCTTTGCCACATTAGGACCAGACAGTGCCGGGATGCAGCCATGATTGCTCAAGCCTTTGTAGCCATAGAGACTGTTTAGTACCCCTATGTTTGCCTTGCTGCCTTAAAAGATTAAGGTTTTTTGCAGGTTGCGAGGCTAATGCACTGCAGTTGAGCACCTCGGCTATGTTTTGGAGGGCTCAAGGAGATCATGTCTGCTTGCATGTGGGTTTCTCACCCTAATGTCCCACCTCTGTGAAAAAAGTGTGTCAAATGAGTCCCATAATCCCTAGGGGGAAGCCCCAAAAGGAGTCTTTAGATAATGTTCCTTGCACAACAGAGAGTAGACCTCTGCGCTCGCCTGCTAATTCCTTTATAAAAACAAAAAGGGGGAACTGTAGAGAGCTGCGTGGCTGCACATTAAAGATGGTGCTGGCTTCCGCCTTTCACCTTCCAGAGGAGAGCTCTCTGAGATAAACAACTCTTCTGCCAGATGTAGGCGGAGTCTACTTAGAAGGCACCAGTACCATATAGATATTTATTAAAATATAAATCAGAACTCACGGTACAGTTAACAGATTACAGTAGCACCTGAACAGGGACTGGAGTCTGGAACAGTGAGGACAGTGGGTGGAGTCGATCCTATCCCCAATCATCCAGGAACCAGGAAGAGAGTGTCTCATGTTCCAGAAGCCCCTTTTCAATGGGCTCCCCCCCCTTCAGGGGGCCTGGTGCCCTGTATAAGTGTCTTTTGACCTTATCAGCTGACACCTGAATCCCACAACATCCCCCCCTTTTGTCTAACTAAGAAGGTTCTAAACTAAGACTATGTACAGTAGGAATTACTATGAGATAGTATCTAGGAGAGGTCAAAGTACAATTTCTAATCAAAGCCTAACTTATATAAGGTACATCTAATAGTTCTAGAATATTGGTAGATAATAGGGTGTATAGATTATTTTAAAGGGTTAATCTGGGAAAGTGAAAATTTAACACCTGAGTGTTCTTATCTAAGGGATACTAGGGTGATAACCTTAAATATCTATTCTTCAACCTCTTCAAGACCTGAGAAGGAAGGTGAATTGCCTGAAGGACAGAAGTACATGGAAGTAGTTATTTCCAAAATTTGGGAGAGGACAGCAACACAGATACCTGGACAATCACCTCTGGATTTGTGCACCGTTAGAGCATCTATCAGATTGGCTATAGGCCTATGGTATCTGACAAATCTTTTCACGAGCAGAACAATTTTGAAGGGACTGTCTTATCCTGTCTAGGCAGGTTTCGTCAGTCTCCATCCATCAACTTGTTCATCCAGCTTGACACCATGTGTGTACTGTCAGCAATCAAGGTAAGGACAGTTCCTTACTCAACCAGCCATTTTTTGCCAAAAGGACCAACTCCAATGGAGTATCTTCGATGCTCAACACCATCTCGTGAAGGGAGCAGTGTCACCAGGAGTCGTCGTGTCTCTCGTGGCCGAATTTTAAATGTTAAATGCCATATTCTCTGGGTCTATGAAATGGTTGAAGATTCTTGTCTATCTATGATATTCTAACTTGTATCTGATATGACTGGGATATGATACCTTAAATAGTGTTGACTGCAGATTTTTTTGTCTTAAGGAATAAACCCTGTACTAAAAATTAGAATACCTATATAAGGGGTGTACAATCCCTGAACAATGACCCTTAGTAGAACTATCGAACATTAGCCAGGGGTATTTTACCAGGTAAAGTGTCCACAGCATTTTAGACATGTAAATACATGTATATCATCTAAACAGAGGTATATAAAACATCTTGTGCATATATCATAACTAGTGCAATCATACATTATATCTAGTATAGTTAAATGAAGGTAGTAATTGCATAATATACATGACAATGATGTACAAATATTTTAAACAAAGGTAGAAGCATATATAAAATATAGCAATTGTAAATTCAGTTTTACATAATAGTTACAGATTCAGATTTATATCGAAGTACAAGTTGCTTTGGTTATATAAAGCAATCTCAGATTAAACTTTGTACCAATGTACTAATTATCACAATTAAACGTATAAAATGATTTTGCATTAGTATCAGTATACAAATATCTATGACAGTGCAAATTGTCTTTAGCTTAGCCCATACATTCAGCTAGAATGGAGTATAGGTAGGTAGAACAGAGGGTATTTAGCTGGGAGTGGGTTTTCCCCAGTGGCAGAAGTGGCAGAAGAGGCAGAAGAAGTTTCAAGGTCCTGAATAAACCACTGAAAGAAGAGCCTGGTGTCACGTCATCCTTGCTAGCGAGGCTGCATGTGACAGGTGCCTAAACAGGACTTTCCCTATAATCAAGTGAATGACCACCTTAAGCATCATTATAGAACCTTTATCCAGCAATGAATAGAGGTTGAAACAGATATCCATTTCTAAGAACCAGGTCCAGTTCCAGGTCAAGCTAAAGAGATAGAGAAGAGAGTGTATATGAATAAAGGGATTTGGATTATGTGGAGAAGTCCCACAGAGATGGATGGCTGGAGCTTTGGGGAGATCACTGAATCAAAAACAGCCACTAGGGAAACTTCAGGAAAAGGGTCTAAATGTTCCAAAGGTAGATGACTGTTGAATGGCATGGGATATGAAACATTGTGGAGTAGGATCAGACAATGTTCCTGTGGATGAACTGGCATCTTGGAGCCCATTCCCTAGAGAGAAACACCTAACCCAACCCTAATATTGGGATGAAGAAACCAAACGTACCTGAAATGGATACACCAAGGCACTGACCCACCTTTGGACTCCTTGCCCTCCTTCGGGATTGAATGTGGAATGGGGAAATAGGACTTGAGGAGGCTGAGGGAGGACTGGGAGGAATTGAGAGGAGGGAAGGGAGAATGATAGGGGTATACATGGAAAAATACCTTTTAAAATAATATATACATATAGTTTATATAATATATATGTGCATCTTTAATCTAAAAAAAAACAATTTAGGAGGGGTACATGACTTCAGCCTATGGCTTATTCAGGTGTGCATATACTTATATGTGTGTCAGGCACATACCCACACTAACAAGTACATGCACACATATACAACACATAAAAAAGAGCTTGTCAGCTTGGTGTGGTGATGTAGGGCATTTATTCTCAGTACTCAGGAGATAGAGACAGGTATATCTACAAACTTCAAAGTCAAATGCCAGGTGACAGTATCAACTCCTATTACCAACATGAAAATTAGGGGTAGAGAAAGAAGATACCTGTGCCTTAGTGGCCTGTCTGCTTGCTTGGTGAGCTCTTGGTTTATACGGAAATGTAGTGCCTCCAAAGAAGTGGTCACACTTCCTGAGTCTGGAACACAAATTGGTCCCCAGTTTTCATAGGCAGGCATTCACATGTGAACCTTTAAATACACAATTACATAAAAAATAATATATAAAAACATACATTTTAAAGCTTTATATAACAAAGAAAATATAGCTATAGTGACTAAAAATTTTAGAATTTAGGACTAAGAAGCCATTGACTATGGTCTTGAGACCACGCTGTCCCAGTAAAGGAGGGCATGATGTCTCCTCCGTCATAGCACCTATCAGGCCTTTGTCAACACCACAGGGCCTGCTACAGTTTCCTACATCTTTAGTCTATATTTTTTCCTACCTGATTAAAATCTTCCTTTGGGTTTTTAGAGACTCTGTAGGCATCTGTACACCTAGAGAGATCAGTAAAGAGGCTTAAGAGTAGGGCTTGTCTAATTTAAGCCAGAGTAGGACTTAGGTATAAGCAAAAAAGGCATTACCTGTTGTTAAGGTCACAGGGTACTAGGCTCAGAATCTCCAAATTACTTCTTCAACAATTTCTCCAGGAATTTAATAATGACTTATTGTATGTTTTTATTTATACAGATCATTCTTCCATTTTTTGATTCTTCTGCTTGACAAAAAGATAATTATATTAAGAATTCCCACTAATCATTTGGTTCAATTAAGTTATAATGGGAAAGTCTAACTGTATTTTTATATTTTCTAATTAAGAAATATTATGAGTTTTAATTAATGTCTTAATTACCTTCTATTATCTGCTCCTGAAACAGGTGCATTAATTGAAACAAGGC
Organism: Phyllotis vaccarum; assembly: GCA_033318265.1. Classification (NCBI taxonomy): domain Eukaryota; kingdom Metazoa; phylum Chordata; class Mammalia; order Rodentia; family Cricetidae; genus Phyllotis; species Phyllotis vaccarum. The sequence goes on from JARWLC010000016.1 coordinate 39,532,004, forward strand.
CATGACTACTGTTCTATGTTTTAAATGTTTTTTAGCCTTATTGGTATCATTTTCATATTTAAGAAAAAGCATAGCTGGTATTTTCTGTAGGTAAAGTCCTCTGCAGCTGGAGTGCTTCTTGTTAGTGCCATTTTAAGGATTGTGATTCACACTGTCTTTTGGGCTATTTTCTTTTCTCCAAATGTTCCATAATGTACTACTCCCAGGAATACAGAAACAAAGAAACAACTGTCTATTCAGTCCAAATTGGTCATCAAGAATTGGAACAACAACAACAAAAAATCATTCTACTCAAGTGAAGCTTTATGAGCACATAAAAGTTGAGGGCTCATGAGGCACTTCCTCTTAATAACCATTAATTCTCTATAAATTCTTGAGCGTGTGTTGGGGGGGGAGAAAAGGATCATGTGGACTTTCTTCCACAATAGCTTCAAGTTGTCTATAAGCTTCCATGAAAAATGAGAAGTGAGGAGCCTTCTCTGATAGCAACTGCTTACTGTGTCTCCCCCCCCCCCAATCAGAGGAGTCGGGGAATCCTTTGATTTTAGCCATCCATGATAGAAAGTCTCTGGCTCCAACCCTGTGCAGACCTTTTTTAGTAATCACACAAACATTTACTGTTGAAAAGGGTAACTACCATGCCATGCACTGAAAATTGTCCACATTTTTTCTCACTCATTTGAGATTCTGACCCTCTGTGTCCTATATTTCCTAGAAATTTGTATATTCAGTGCATAATCTCACTGATTATGTGTCACATACTCTGTTTCCTGTGTACTGGTGAATGGACATGAGATTATGGATGAACATTTAGAATGCATAAAGGGGAAAAGGAAAGGAGAAATAATAAATGCTCACAGTGAAGATGCCAGTGAAGTCAAGTACTTACTTGGTATAATATTTGCATAGGGTGAAGGAAGCCCAGAGTTCCATCCCAGCACTGAATAAAGGGCATTGGTTGATGTTTCTCATTCTAGTTCTCAGGTGGTAAACAATCATTATGAGTTAAAGATCATCCTAGCCTACATAGAAAACTTGATACCAGCCTGGAGTAGATCAGACTCAATCAAAAATTTAAGAACAGATTTCTAGACTAATAAATTTATACTTTCCTATATGCACACAAGCAACAATGTTTCCCATTGAAGTTTCCCTATCTCAGGCAAAGTGGGGCTGAAATTGATGGTTGCAGACTTGGGTGAGACCTTGAAAGAAGCCTCTTTTTGATTCTGGTGTTTGTAATGATATTCTTTAGCAAAATAGGAAAGGAAGATCTAGACTCTATTGATAAAACTCCCATAGTGTGGACATGAGGACCTGAATTAGATCCCCAACAATAGTGTCAAATGCAGGCATGGCTATGAGTGTCTGTATATTCAGTGTTGGGAAGGGCAGGAATGGACACATGCTCATTTCCACCACTCACTGGCCTGTCTGTCAAGAGATGAGTTTCAAGCTCAGTAAAAAATTCTGTCTCAGTAAATGTGAGGAAAAATGGTGGGAGGTTCTAACTGGTACCCTCTGCCTGCACATACATGTGTTCACATACCTACTTATGAGCATGCATGTAGGTACATTAAACATACATACACAATACACAAACACACCTGTGCATGAACATTCATTCATGTGTAAAGACATTAAAAATGAAGGTTCTCAAAGGTTAAAACTGCTCTCGGTGCAGGTTTCCAGCTAGAATTTCAAGTTTGATTTAGAGCCAGTAGATAATACATATTTGTTCTCATTTTTACAGATCATGGCAAGCCTGAAATAAACTTTTGCAGCCAATGTTCTCATTGCGGCAATATTCCAAGTGTTCTGATTTGTAGACTATATAGCCTTTCTATTCTATGTACCAAAGAAGCAAGCTGGCTTCCCAGGTCAGGGTATGGTTTTGAAAGGAACACCTAGAGACTCAATTTGGAGTATAGTGTCAACATACCTAGCACTGTCTCGGTAATAGCATGCCTAATTTTGAACTCCTTCCAAATTAAACTACTCATAGTCAAATCTTGTCCTCTGAGCTGTGACAAAAACAGCTTTAAATCCATTCTAATTCTGAAAAATTTTTACTTTTTTTAAATCGTATTGCAGTGTGGTGATTTATTTGGCAAACTCTCTAACAATATATATTTTATAAACTTAGGACAATTGTTTCTATTTTTTGAAGGGAGTTCACTCTAATAACTGACTAATAGTAAAACAACAAGACAGAATGTAGGTTGTCTGTGGATTTAAAAAAAAAAATACTTTGGCTTCAAGAACCATGATAGGGTATTCCTTTGCCCTCAGTAAACTAACTCACTGATCTGTATTAAATATCGGTCACAATGTTATCAAGAAATATTATGATGAATTTTTATTGTTTCTTTGATTTTGAGTATTTTAAACATTTATGCACTGTGAATAATGTAAGCCCTGTTTCTCATGAATGATGTAACTAGATCTCACCAATTCTATATTGCCCATACTCAAGACCATTTGCTCCAGTTTTAATTACTTGGAAGAATGCTTAGATCACCACATAATGTAAAATCATGTCAACACCTATATCTAGAAGACCAAGATTCATTTTTTAAATCTTAAGTAGCTACGTTATGACAATAAAATTCACATCAGTTCATAAAACACTTTTTAAATGATTCATGAAAATAGTCATTGGGAACAAATTCTCTCTTTTCTCTTTTTCAAGTCAAAATCCAACGGAAAAGATCCTTGTAAGTTCAGTTTGAATTATTGATATTTCTTCTATCACTTTTTATTTTTCCCTTACAACAGTGTGTTGAAGAAAACCTATTTTTCATGCAAAATTTCCAGCCTTTCCTCTCATTTCATCTAACATTCTGTCTGTTCCTGTAAATTGGTGCTCACATTTTATGAGCCTCACAGATACTTTGGCAGGTATTCTTCACATGTGAATCATATATCTCCTTCATAAACACTCATTGTTTAGATGGCTTAGAGGTCATGTAGGCATCCCTGAACACTGATGGTTACTGCTTAAGGCATTAATTCATTAGGGTGACATGAATTAACTATGAAAATTAATGATGTAAATTTCCCCCTTTTGTTTATTATTTTGAATACTCTATAAAAATATCATTTATTGTTTAGGAGTTTTAAGTGCAGTGAAGAGAGACAAGAAAGAACGTCCTCTGAATTGCTTTATATGGCATTTTAAAAATATGATTCATGTTTCTAGTATCCTCCAAGAGAATTTATAGATGTAAAAATAATTAAGGAACATTCAGTATCTAGTATTTATCATCTTTGATGCCTAAATTGCCCAATCTTAGCCAGCAGTATTTTTTTAAATTGAATATTGCAGCATATTAATGAGATGCTGCTAGTGTGTGAAAAATTCTTGTTATGGTGCTGGGCTGTTCTGAGGTCATTTTTTTTTTTCCCGGATTTCCACTGGGCAGTATTCAAAGAGATGCCACTTGTTTTAGAGCCACATGACATTAACACGAAAGAACTGCACTGTTGGAGCTTTCACAGGCTTGTAGTTTCTCAGACAGTTTCTCCTCAAAACTTAGAAAACATGTAATTCTTTTAGAATAAAAATACAAGTTCATTCTGTTACTTCCAATTCTTGTACAGAACAACATGATGTTGGTCTTACTTCTCACTTCTTACCACATAATGAAAAGTTCTCATGGCTACTTTCCATCACAGTCTGTCTGTAATGGTCACAGGGCAGATTTTCCAACATCATCCTCAAGAAGTAAGACTGCACAACGGCTAGTCTTTGCATTTTGTCTTTATTTATACCTCACTTTTTTGTTACCTCATCTACTAGAAAAAAATTCTACTTTATGAATACTGAAAAATTGTATTGTGTCATCAGTTTCAATATTCATTTTGTTATTTGCTTCAATATCTTAATTTGAGGATATTATTCTATTTTATAATTTTGAAAAATCCTCAGATGCCTACCAGTTTATGGAACTACATTGTATTTTCATAGAAACCAGGTGCTCATTTCTATCCCCCCCATTCTTCCTCATGCCAACAAAGGTAACATTTTGCTTAATTACATATGTTTATATCATTGTAAGCATGTTATGCACATGTACACAAACACCAGAATATTTTATGCATTCATAAGCACATATAAAAATGCTTTGCATATACGCAAACTCAAGAACACAGTTATTTTTACTTATTGACAGTAAATTATATATTTTTGTAGTCAGTATTTTCTTGGTCCTACCTAGTCCCAAGGTCTAGACCCACAGCTGTTTAGTGACAAATAATCACACAGAGGCTTATATTAACTACAAGTTATTTGGTCTATGCCTCAGAATTAATTACTTGCTAACTCCAATTCTTAAATTAACCTATGATTCTTATCCACATTTAGCCATGTGGCTTGATAACTTTTCAATGCAGCATTCTCATATTACTTGTTCTGTGTCTGCTGGGAGTTGTATCTGACTCTGCTCTCTTTTGGCTGTTTCTCTGCTTGGATTTTCCACCTGCTACTACAAATGCAAGGATAGAGATAGCCTTTGGGGTTTATCTTCTTTACCTCTTATCTCACTCTGTGCATAACAGAATTATAAACACACTCTACTTCCTATGTTTAGATGCATTCTTGGGAACTAACTCAGACCATTATGCTTATATGACACAAGCAGTACACACTGAGCCATTTTCATATCTTACTTATTATTTTATGTTTCCTGTTTCCTGTTCTGGATTTAGGAAAGACATTTTACATTTTTTTCTTACATCTCAGGCAAAGACTCTGAATTAATGATTAGAGGCAATGACTGCCTCTTTTTCTGTGAGATACATGATTATATATAAAATTTTTTTGTATGCAATAATAACTGATTTTTAAAATCTAATATTTATGTTTCAGTTGTTTATTAATGATGTAACTTTTTAATTAGTGTCAAGGTTATAAATCATACTTATTGACCAGTTAAAGTCACCATGACCACTACCACTGAGAATGAAGTACATTTTATTTTATAACTTTGAAAATTATTCACCTTTTTTCTTCTCTTTTTTTCTTCTTTACTTTCTTTACTTCCTTATTTTCATCTTTTTATTTATGTTTTTGAGACATGGTTTCTCTGGGTAACAGATCTGGCTCTCTTGGAGTTCAATATCTATACAATATCTATAAGAAAGGGTGGGAAGATAATTGCCACTCAAACACGAGGACCAGAATTTATCACAAGAACTCACTGAAGCAACACTAGGCAAAATGGGACAATCTTGTAGAAACTGCATTGCAAGACAGAGACTTGAGGAATCTTGGAGGCTTACTCCCAAGACGGTCCCAGTCTCTTTGAGAACCATTTCTCAAAGGGAAGGTGAGACTGGACACTGGAAAGATACTCATCAGCTACTTTAGTTCCTTGTCTTGAATCATGAACTCAATCAGCCTGTAAGATATGATACCCTTCTGTGGCAGCCAAGGTTACTACCTGCACTCAGAAACAGATACCCACAAATACCTAAGTAAAAAATTTAAAAAATAAAGTGAATCTTACATTTAAAAAGTAGATGGATTCTGAGTCACACCTGTTGAGGGTGACTTCTGTCCTCCACATGTGCATGTATATATACACAAAACACACACATAAATGCACACACACACACACACACACACACACACACACACACACACACAAATGGGAAGGGAGAGGAAGCTAGAGAGAGAGAATAATTAAAGACTGAAAAGCATTTTTCATTGAGTCAAGTGCCAAATTTAACAAGGAGACCAAAATACCAGAATACCCAGACAAAAATTTGTCCATACTCAGGGAGGTTATCATAAAGTAATCATACTTATCCAGCCTCACTGATATAAAACATTTCTTAAAACTCAGACAACAATATTGAGAAAAAATTAGGAAGAAAAGACAAATTTTATTTAACCTTTTGTTCTGAATGGAGTCTTTGAACTTAACATCTGACAAAGTAATTATTTCTACCTTTATCTAAATTAAAGACAAAAAGTAAAAAAGTTTCTGAGCTGCCAAAAGTGTCATTTGTTTTTTTAATTTTTGTTCTTTTGGGGGCCTACCACCCAGTTCCCAAATAAATAACACATCAAGGCTTATTTCTCATTATAAATGCTGCACCTTAGCTTGTCTTCTTCTAATTTTTAAATATTATCCTCCCTATCTTTGCCTTTGGGTTTTTTTTTTTCTTTTTTTCTTCTGTAATCTTATTTTAAATCTTACTCTGTGGTTGGCTGTGTGGCTGTATGGGTGTGTGCCTTTGTGGCTGTATGGGTGTGTGCCTGGGTGGCTGTATGGGTGTGTGCCTGGGTGGCTGTATGGGTGTGTGCCTGGGTGGCTGTATGGCTGGCTCTTGGGGTTCTCCTCTCCATATTCTCTTGTTCTTTCTTCATTCCATATCCCCCCTCTACTTATTCTCTCTGCCTGCTATGTCCACCTACCCTTTCTCCTGCCTCACTACTTGCCATTCATCTCTTTATTAGACCATTGGTGTTTTAGACAGGCACAGTAACACAGCTTCACAGAGTTAAACAAATGCAACATAAAAGAATGCAACACATCTTTGCATCGTTAAACAAATGTTTCACATAATAAGAAAATGTAACACACCATAAAATAATTCAGCAGCAGTCACTAACCTATCGTTGTAGCTGTGACAATATTGCAGCCTGAATAAATATGATATGATCCTGTAATAGATGGAATTCCAACTCTTCTCCTGTATTTAAGAGCATACTTCTCCCTAAATTTCCAGATGACACTTATATAGTACACCAAATATGTATATGTGTAATACAGTATATGTAATATTCACATTTATGTATACTAATATACAAATCAAAGTTAGAGAACTATAGCTTCTTTATTCTGAAGTGAAAGATGAAGTCCTAAATTCCAAATTTCTACTTTCATTCTAACCCTCTATGTACTAATAAACAAAATAGACATGGCTGGATGGATTACTCAGTGAGTAAAGCACATTCCATGCAAGTAGAGGCCAAATCTCAGTCAGCAGTCAGAAAAGCAAGATCAAGAATTTACATGGCAAGCATGTGGCTAGATCAGGTAAATCAGTGGGCTCCAATCCTGTAGAAGATTCGACCTCAATAAAAAAAAAAAACTTGAGAGTGATCAAAGATGATATTGGACAGTAACTTCAGGCCTCCTCATACAGCAATACCACGTGCATGTGTGTCCATATCCACATCCATATTAAGTTTATTCACATGAGAATATACATACACATATACATTCATTCCCCCCACATGCATATATATATATATATATATATATATATATATATATATATATATATATATATATATATATATATATAGGAAGAGACAAAACTTAGCTCCCTTCCAGTATTTTGCCTGTTTTCATTAACTTTTCTTCCCTTTAATAATGCTGATTATAATCACTCAAAAAGGTAAATGTTGTATTAGGTTTCTGGCCTGGACTTTCTGGTCTATTTTTGTGGCCTGGACTTTCAGACCCACAGTCCCATAGTCCCACTGAAACACAGACACTTGTATTAATTTTAGGCTGGTTGACCTTGGGCCCAGACATATAACTTGCTACTAAAATAACCCATTATTATTAACTTGTTTAGCCATGAGACTTGATACCTTTTCTCAGAGCAGCATTTCAAATTCTTTCCTCTGCATGTGCTAGCCTCTCATCATGATGTCTCTGTGGTTTCTCTGTGGTATTTCTGCTCTGTTTTTTCTGTTTCCAGAGTTTTCTTAGTCTGGTAGTCCCACCCATACTTCCTGTCTATGTTTGGCCAATCAGCATTTTTATTAAACCAGTGGGTGGGACAATTATTTACAATGGAACAACATAATTCCACTACAGAAAAGAAGAGCAGGTTGCATGCAATTTTCATGGTTCTAATAGATGTCAAATAGTAATAATATGCTTTACATGGGCTATAAACAGTTTTGGATTAAAACCAGACCCATTATTTTAAATCTGGAGTATGAAAGTAGATAATTTACATTTACTCCAAACTTGATCTTAAATGAAAAGCTAAGTCTGGCAATCACTCTTTTCCACTTCTCTTGGAAATTTATCATTATAAGTGATTTACAATGGGTCAGTGGAGAAAGGCATGTGCCAATAAGCCTCATACTAGAGTTCAGTATCTGAAACCCACATGGTGAAATGAGATAGTTGATGACCACAGCTTTCTTCTGACATTCATATATGTGCTATGGCACAAGCATACTTACATGTTAATGATTACACTCAAGTAAGTTGAACATTTTATTTTAATAGTTTTATGCACTATGGTGTATGTTTGTGTGTGTGTGTGTGTGTCTGTGTGTGTGTGTGTGTGTGTGTGTGTGTGTGTGTGTGTGTGTGTGTATGCTCATGCATACTCAGAATCTAAAAGTCAACTTCAAGTATCATCCTTAGTAATGCTATCTCCCACATATAATACACAGTCTATCATTAGTGTGCAGCACACATATTAACCTAGCAGTGATGGCCAACAAGCCCATAGAAATATTTCTGTGCTCATGTCCCTAATGGTAGGATTAAAAACATGCACCCCAGTGACTGGCTTTTTACACAGACTCTGAGGGCCAATCTTAGGTCTCTAAATTTTTTGTTAGACTTTGCCAACTCAGCCATTTTTACAATCTTTCTTTTAATCTTGAGAATCAAGGACACTTAAAAAAAGAACCTATATAAGATTAATTATTGAGGCTACTGGAAATGTCTACTATTGGGCAATGTGATATAGACTATTATAATACAAGCCTACAGAGGCTTTTCTCTCATCTGTCTTCATTAGTGGTTCTTAACACATCAAAATAAGTTTGAGAAATGCTACAGATGACTTATAAGACAAAGAGCTAACTACTGGAATCTTGCTGGTGAAGGCTTGAAAAGCATCCTTTCAGCAACTTGATGATGCTCTAAGTGAAGTGACATATGGTTGCAAGCTCCTTTCTCAGCACTGGATTTTCTCACATCCACACTTGATTGCCCCTATGATGATAAATGATGAAGGCTTGACTACAACTCTTAAGCACTGTGGACTCTGGTTTTCTGAGGCCCAGTACCCATAACTCTAATTTGTTGGAAATGACATCCCAATCTCAGTGCGAACAAACATCCATAAGATACCTATTTTAAGGAAAATAGCCCAAAACAAAAAATATGAATTGTGTCTTTAATGTAGCATGAACATGCTTTTTCCCTTATAAAATATGGCTAGTCTGGGAAGGAAGGATACATATCAATCATGGCTAAAAACTCATTTGGTCTGAGTTATACAGGATTTGTTTAAAATCTTATTATGTATGTGTGATTTGTGTGTCTGAGTATGGATACTCATATGTCATAATGCACATGTGAAGATCAGGGGCAATGTACTTTCTTTCTATGCTATTTAAGATGTAGTCTCTTTCTGTTTTTAGCCATTACATAATTGAGGCTGGCTGACCCCCAAACGTCTGCCTCCTATCTCATTTGTTGTCCAGGATTCTAGAAATTTTATCTGGCTCTCCACAGATTCTTAGGATTCACGTTTATCTCCGGATAGTTTTACAAGCCCTTGACCCATGGAATCACCAACCAGACACCAAGAACTTTTTATAGTGATTTTTATATTCCACAAAAGTAGTATATGCTGTGGTATACAAACTAAATGTGGTACACAAACTAAAACCATAGACAGCTGTGTTTAATCTTTAACAATATTGGAATATGCTGAAGAACAATAAATTTAAAATGTTTCATGGCTCCAATGACAGTAATTTGTCAAAACCTACTTTCATTAATAATGCTGATAAGGCTAACAGAGGTCTCTTCTTCCAATCTTAATTCCTAATTGTAAGTCGCATACTATATAAAATGCAGCAATTGCATATGTGTAAATCTATGTTTGTAAATCATACTATGGAATGAGTGCAAGTTGAAAATGCTACAGCAGAGACCTAAAGAGTCCTGAAATGTGCCAAGTCTGTGTAGACATGGTAACGAAGTCAACCCATGTTAACAGGGAGTTGCTAGACTCAGGTTTAAGAGTGAAATTGCAGGATTCAGCTGGGAGGTGAACAAACTAAATCCAGAACAGAAAGTGGGTCAGAAGCAGAAAACAATGGTTGAGGTCTGGTTCCAGACAGGTAAACAAGTGGAAGTGAATAGGCCCATAGTCCTCTTTAACCATCTAACCATCAAAATGAAGTAAAAAACTACTTATGGGAGGATCAAACTGTGTTCCTGTCTGTGGTCTTGCACGTTGGAGCCCATTCTCTGCAGAGGAACACCTAACCCAGTCTTGACTTTGGGATAAGAAAATCGGACTTGCCTGGAGTGGATGTGCCACGCTGAGTTGACCCACCTTGGAACTTCTTGCCCTTTTGGGGGAGGGGAAGGGTGGGTGGGGAGAGGGAAGGCTGAATGCTGACTGGGAGGTATTGGAAGAGGGAAGAGAGAAGAAGCAGGGGGATACATGGACAAAAAAAGATAACTTATATATAAAAAAATAATAAAATGAAGGAAAAAATATAACCACCAAGAACAAGATATGGCCTGAAAATCGCCTGTGAAGTAGAGAGGAAAATAGCCTAATCTCAACGGTGCAAAATTACAAGACCTAGGAAAAATTTGAGCCTGGGGTCACAGAACATATAATAGGCCTGGCATAAAATCTACTTAACAACAGATGATGCTCGGTGCCTTATGAGGTCTTGGACCTTTCTTTCTCTTAGAATTTTTTCTGTAACCTTGATAGAGTTTTCTTAACAGAGAAATTCCTAAGAGGGAAGTGTCCTAAAGTTAGGAAAACCCCCACTAGATCACCCAACTAGACAATAGTCCATGTGGAGGCAACTTATACCAAGCATTAAATCCTGAGTTTGATTCCAGGAACTAACACTGTGCAATGAGAGAACTCACTCCTTCAAGTTGTCATCTGACACCCTATGCATTAACTTTTTCTGGAAAGACAAAGACAATTGCCTGTTTTCTTGTTGGGGAACACAAACAGACTGATATATGATTTCACAAAGTGCAGATTACTGAAACCAGAAAATGTGTGAGGGGTTACTTAAGGAAACAGAAGTGTACCTTAAATGGCTATAACACTGCATAATCCCACACCATAGTGATTGGTGACCTCTTGGAAGATGCATTATGGATTTTCCTTCTAGGTTAATTTTCCTTTCTTTTTATTCTAAAATTAACAAAGATCACATGTAGCTTGGAGGAAGCAATGACTGAATCACAAAGCAATGTCTTGTGGGAGAGTCAATAGCTCCATTACTATCAACACAGATCTTTCTCTCTCTGTATTGTTTGTCTTGTTCTCTTATTGTAACCATAGCTACAGTGAGCAAAATCTAAAAAAGCATGATGTTATGCCTGGAGGAGAAAACTGTCGTACAGCATGGACACACAAATACCAATGCCCCAACACACTTAATTTTAAAAAAAGAAAAAATTCAATGAAACAGAGATCAGATCAAAGGTGAAGTGGGGTATTATTAATGGAACTAAGAAAAGGCAAGGTGGGAAAATCAGGCAAGAACAAAGAGCTAGCAGCCACAAATCCTTCCTTTATGAGAGTTTTGAAGGAGTGGGAATAAATACTGGATCATATATAATAGGATGTGAACCCTGAGCATGAAATTATGATCCACTTTCCCTGTCCAAACAAGATAAGAATAATAAACTTCATTCTGTCACTATTGATTTTAACTCTATGGTCATTTAAAGTCGGCTCTTTTTAGCCCCAGACTCAGAGTGGGTATTTGAAATTGGAAATAGCTAACTAAATTTATTATTGTGGTTAATTTCAGCTTTTCGCTTTTGTGAACATTGGGCCAAGAAGGCACAGCTATTCCCTGTTATCACTTTGTAACTTTGTGATCAGTTTAAAGCCCCAAGCTGTTATTCAGGTTAAGTATTAACTAAGCAGTGACAATACTATCATTTGTTAAGTGTTGGGATTTTTTTGTATTTTATTTTAGGGAGATTTTTTTTCTTATATACAACATGAAATATATGTAATAAGAAGTTTATATGATATGATATACATGGGTTGAAATATATTTTTTTCATACATTATATTCTCATTCTGGCTTTTTCTCCCCTAGCTCCTTAGATCGTATTCATTTACCTACCCACTAAAATCTCTGCATTTTCTTTCTCTATTTCATTAGAATTCAAATCATTTGTAAGCTTAAAATTGCCACAGAGAATATGCCTTGACTCTCTAACTCCTTCTCACTGAGACAATTTCCTCTTCCTAGGAGTGTTTACCCATCTTTGTGATAAATCAGGATTTGTATTGAGCTCTCTCATGCTGGGATTAAGGATGTCTTCTGCCTTCTCTGCAGGGATGACACCTCTGTTTCCTTCCTGGCCCTGTTTGCATCAGTGATCATAGGGTAATCTCCACTTTTGTTCCTTTCTTGTTAGTCTCCCTGAGAAGCACAAGGACTGGATGAATAAAGAAGATTTTTCCATTGCCATACCTTTATTCTGAGAATTTAAGGTAGCTTATACCTATGTAGAAGTCCATTCAATAAACCACAGGATGAAGAAGATAAAATAGTACAAAATAGAGTAGTTATTGCTTTTTCCAAAGGGATGTCGAAAGGAACAAATGGAATTGTTGTCCAAAAATAGGTCAAGCACCAAATATTAAGGATTTGCACAGCCACCGGGTAGGCAGGAATTATAACACTGACACACTGACTGAGATATAGTTACTTACCTGGTTTTAGCATCAGCCCTTTACTGACATTATGTGTTACAATATGCTTAGGTCATTAAAATAAAAATTATGTAGGGAACTAAAGATTCGTTTTGTAAATATTAGAGAAATAAAAAAGTAGAGTGAGTGTAGCAGTAAGAAACCACAAACATTCTCTGATCACAGAAGCTTTTCTGGGGGGCTGGATACATGGATCAGTACTTAAGAGTACTTACTGCTTCAACTGAGGATTCAAGTTCAGTTCCAAGCTCTAGGTCATTTACACCTTCCACCAACTCTAGTTACAAGGCATTTGATACCATCAGATGCCTCTGCTACCACTGGTACTCATGTATGTGCACATACTTCATAATCCTAAAAAATACAATAACTAAAAGGAAAATAAATCATTTTTAAAAAGAAAGGTTTACAAAAAAAGTAGTGTTTGACCAACAACCCAAGAAATGAATGAATTTTTACTTTATGGTATGTGTGTAAGCAGAAATGGACTATAAAGAATGACTGTAAAAAGGTACACCTACCAACATCTGGAATGTTCACCATGTTCTGGATACTGTAATGCCTTCAGTTACTTGACTATAAGTAGCCTTAAAATAACATAAAGTTCATGGTTATGCACATGGTTGGTTCTGTTCTCAACCTTGGGCAGAGAATCTTCTTCTTGCTATAGTGAATAACAGTTAATGCAGACTCATAACTGCTCAAGTGTTGAAAATATATTGATGTTAACTATTACAGCAAGTAAAATAGACACAGGAAGAATGTCAAACAGACTAAGTTGGAGCTAGAAAAAGTTATGTTGTCTGGAAAAGGATAACTCAAGAAAGCAGAGGGACTTAGCAAAAAAGAAATAGGAAGGTGTTGACTTTAAAAATGAAATAATGAGGAGAGAAACCAGTGAGGGGAAGCTGAAGTCTAGGAACATCACGTCTGAACTTTATACCATTCATGGTTTCTACTAGAGGAAACACTGGGGAAAGACAGAAGAAAGAAACATGTGCCTCATGGTCCCATTTTCTCCAGCCTTAATTCACTCTCCAGTACTGTCTCTCATCAGTTAAACTCACTTGGAAATCGTAATAAGAAAGAATTCCAGAAAGAATATTTTTTGTGATAGAGACCAAAAATTTTCAAATCCACATTTCTACAAACTAAAGCATTGTCAGGCTTATCACAGCATTATTCTAGTCCATGGTGAAATGTGTGCCTTAGAATTTCTATAACTTTGAAGAGTTATCATGATCATTACAATTTTTAATAAGAAAAACATTAAATTGGGGTTGCTTACAGATTAAGAGGTTCAGTCTATTATTATAATTATGGGGCAAAGTAAAGCCCATACAGGAAACTATGGTGCTGAGGAAGGAAAGGAGCATTCTATATTTTGATCTGCACACAGCAAAAGAAGATTATGTGCCACACTCGTGGGTAGCTTCAGCACTGGAACCTCAAAGTTCACATTCACAGTGACCCACTTTCTCTAACAGGGTCGCACCTACTCAACTAAGTCATACCTCTTAATAGCTCCACTTCCAATGGGCCATGTATTCACATATATGAGTCCATGGGGGCCAATCCTATTCAAGACATCACAATCGGGACGTTTTCTTTGGGACAAAGCAGTGTCAGAAATATATGGTTATATTTTTATACACTGAATGAAAATAGGCTTCATTGATTATAGAAGAATATAAAGAACTAGTTGAAGATATGAATAAATAAAAGCTGAGAAGAATCTACTACAATGTTTTTCACAGATATATGTTGTCCCTAAGCTAAGACACTGCTTACATAATTTTAATATTGTGAGAACTAATATAAATATGAATATAAATAATCACACCTCCTGTGAAGGTGTGATCCATTTTATAGGATTCTTTTTAAACTAATTTTACATAATTGGGGGTATAGTTTGGTTTATAGAAATATAAAAAGATGTTTGCTAGGTTATTTAAAATTATCATCCTTACTGTTATTAGATTTAAAAATTATAATTTGAGACCACTGTGCTCACACAGTGAAGGTACTTGCTGCTAAGCCTGGTGACCTGCAGTTGATCTCTAAGTACACTTGGTAGAAGGAAAGAATAGATTTCCATGCATTTTACTCTTTTCTCCACATACATATCATAATATTTACCTGTCTCCACCTTACAAATAAATGAATGTACTTTAACTTTTTGAATATATATTTATTTCTGGAATTTTCCATTTGATATTTGGGGCTGAAGTAAAATGAAACAATTAAAAGCCAAATGTATATACTTAAGATTTTGATTCATTAAATTAGAAAACTATTTTCTATAAAAATAAATATTTTATCTTATGCTTTCAGATCATATACATTTAAAATTAAACTTTTCAGATCAATTTTTAGAATTGTTGTTGTGATCAAAACTGTCTATCACCTAAAGAGAAAGAAAACAAAAACAAAAATGCCAAAATATTGTTGAAAGCTAAGCTTTCTATTGAGCTAATTGAGAGATTACAGAGTACTTACTGAAAACAATCAATAAACACCTTCTAGGCGTAAATCAATAGATACCAAGTCAAAAGCACACTGTTATGTATAAGTCAATACATTTAACCAAACATATGGAGAATTCACATTAAAACTAGTCTTGGAATTCCCAATCCAATAGCCTCTACCCCTTAGTAGTATAATGGGTACTGAAGAAAAAATGTGTGTCTAGAAAAATACCTCAGTAAAAATTACATTTAGAAAACTTGGAAAAAATATTTTATGTCATTTGGTTCAAGTTTGGGAATATGTTTATAAGCTAATTTAATCCATTTTTTTAGCTTATAAACATATTCCCAAAAATGTACTTTTCTGTTGCTGCCTTGCAATCATAAGGGAAGATAGAAACAAACTTTTAGCCACATACCCAGATTCTAAGCACTGGGGTGGGGGTTGTCTATTTCTGTAGTCCTGAAGAAATCCTTTAGGCTCTTGAACTCACCTCCCTCTTCTCCTCTTTCCCAGCAATAAGTTAGATCAGCATTTAATAATTAAAAATTTTCCAGGTGATATCAATGGCATAAAAATGCAAAGCTTAGACAGCTGAATAACAGGAGTTCATGTTACCTCACAAAGAAGGCCTTTTCTTGAATTGGACATGCCTATGTATAAAGTTATTTCCAGGGCTCTTCTTAGTAAGGATCTTTAATTGCTGTGAGCTCAAAGTCTGTGCTGGGTTGTTATTATATACTAATTTGGGAAAAATGAATTTACACGGAGACCAATGGTGACTTACTAATCCAGAACCTGGAACCACCAAAGTATTATCCATCACATTTCTGTACTCCTTCTTCACTTTATAAAAGTTCTCACATTGCTATTTGGAAATGGAGATGGAGACAAACCATACTCATCGGGGTAGATAAAAATCATTGTTATCTCAGATCCATGATCCATTTCTGGTAATAGCTACTTAAAAGCCTATGATCACTAGAATGATGGCTTTTGAAACAGGACAGGAAGGAAACCAGGGCACTTGAATCCACCTATTCTCTGCAAAACAGTCCATGCTAGTATGTTTGGATATCAGCACAGCATACCAAAATGTGCAAGACAGAGAGACAAGAATGGGCTATGGAAATGTAGACAAAAGAGTGTTTACCTGAAGATTTTAGATTAGGAAAGAGTTTATGTAGGTCATTATTGTGTATTAAAGCTCAGATCATAGAGTTTCTAGAAGGTGAAAGAGAACAGTGATATTTCATTGTTCAACATTGAAGTCCCCAGTGTGTTTTGAGGCAATATCAAATAAATCCGTTTCATAAACTTTAGGTAATTAAGAATCTGCATTTCTGAGAATGAGAAAGTAATCTTTATAGGAAAGAAAATTTAAAATTTCATGACAAAACATTAAAATTTACCATGAAATGGTAACCTGTGATTCTTTTTATGTGCTTGATTAGAAATTAGTTATCATGTATATTTAAACATATGCATATATATATATATATATATATATATATATCAGTACTTACGAAACTTGAATTCTTTGAAGAAGGAAATTTAACAATAATTTTGCTGAAATGAAGGACTGTTTGAATTTTAGGAGAAATAAATGCCCTAATTAAGAAGTCAGTGAAGCATTGGGCTATTCTTTTCTAAGATACACCTGAAAGAATTTGAACATTACTAGATGGATTAAGAGCTGCAAGGAGGAAAAACAGTTTCTGTGGTCACTTATATGTTTTTAAATTATAGCTCCAAACGAAGTATAGGCGAGTCAGTCCACTGTTGTAGAATGAGATCCTAGCAAGCAGTATTCTCTAGAAGTTTTAGAGTACAACGAACTTTGCTCTCTAAGTTTGAGAGGGAGCATACAGGCCACATCACACAGGTTGAGCTCAGATAACAATCTCATCACCTACCTTGTTGGAGACAGAGTCTCCCTCTTGTTCTTTCATGAACATCCCTTTCAGACCTGTCACACATGCTTTCTAGATTTCGCTTTTGTCACCTCTCTTCTCTTTCTCTAAGAACACTGGAATTACAGATGCTTACAATATGTGTTTGGCTTTATATGAAGGTTTGGAAAATTTAAAATCATATTCCCTCTCTTCTGAGGCAAAAGTTTTCACCAATTAAACCGTCTCCTCAGGGAATATAACATTCCTTTTTAGAAGTATGCTGGACTCCTGTAGGAAGCATATGCTATAGAATTAAATTCTGGTTCCTCTACTCATAGAAATATTGTTATGAGATAATTCCTCCACATTGCTCTGTGCAGTTGAAAGATCCTGAGCTTCCAAAAGTACAGCAGAGAGAATCAAATTTTCTGTATACTGCTATACTTTTTCAAACATTTTTATTCATTACTATGATGGCAAGTTTTAAGTCAACTTGGAGAAAGACAGAGTCACACTGGTAAAAATCCATTCTCTATGTCAGTATCTCTGTATCAGTCCCTGTTCCCGGATTTTTGCCCTGTTTGAGATACTCTCCTAACTGCTTAACTGTTTTTAATGATAAACTGTTACATGGAAGCATTAATACAATAAACCCTTTCCTTCCCATGGTGCTTAGAGTCATGCTGTTTTATTACAGAAAATGTAACCTCAAATAAGGCAATTTGTTTTATCTTTCATTACATGTTTGTTATATTTGTGGGTTTATATGTTCATTTTTGTGCATGTCTATTTGTACATAGACATTCAGTATTTTCCTTTTTTGCTCTAAACCTTATTATTTTTTTTAAAAAAATTAAATTTATTATTATTTTGTATATGGATGTGAGTATGAGCATGCATGGGTTTTGGTTTGTCTGTAAGGCTAGGGACAACTTGCTTGGATCAATTCTCTCAGACAATGATATTAGGACCTTGAGATCAAACTCAAGTTTGCAGACTGAGTGGCAGGTTTCTTTACCTGCTAAGCTGTCTCCATAGAATCATTCCACCTTATTTTTGAGAGAGGATTTCTCAAAGAAACTAGAAATCACCATTTGAATAGTCCTGATGGCCAACAAGCACCAGGATCCATCTTGTCTTTGTTCCCCAGCACAGGATTATAGATATGTTTTGCCACCTCCTAAGGTTTATATGGATGCTGTGGATTTAAACTCAAACTATTACATTTTTTTAAGTGCATAACAAGTACTTTATTGGTGGCACCATCTCGCAAGTCCCTGCACTTGCATTTTTGAGTCATTGTTTTTCAGACTTGGTTATTCCACACTATCATTTGGAAAATAGTTAATAGAAAAATGTTGACATTCAATATCTTCCCTAGAATAAACCCTATAGGTTCTGACAAGGTTAATTGCCAACTTTAATTATTTTAATTCATTACTGAAAATCTATATTTATTTATGTTTACTTATTTATTATCTATGTGCATGTGTGTCTAGGTGGACAGAGAGCATGGTACATAGAATTATTTGCAACAGTTTTTTCTCTACTCTGCTCCACAGGTCATGGGGATCAAACATACTTTGTCAAATTTAGTGACAGGAACCTTTACACACTGAGCCAACTCATGGACCCAGAAAATTCTTCTTAATCAGTATAACTTTTTTCAACAATATTAACATAGAAGAAATAAATGCTACTAATTAATCCCACTGTTCAGAGTAATTAAGTTCTTTGAACCAAGGTGTTTGGCCAAAAAATAAAAAATAAAAAATGTGTTTTTTTTTTCACAATAGACCTTTCTAATTCATAAATAAGAATAAAGTTCTGCCATTTGAAGAGATATAGTTGTAACAAAAGATGATATTAAGAGAACTAAGCCAGTTTCATAAAGGCAAATATTTCACTTTCTCTCATTTGTGGTTATTACATTTTATGTGCTTAGAAGATATCATATATGCAAATGTAATATAGAAGTATAAATGATACTCTGATGTACAGAAAACAAATGAGTGTCAGTAAATAGGAGCAAAGAAATTATGGAAGCTGTAGAGGAAATCTGCTTAGCATGTAATATACCCTCATTCAAAATTTTAAATAAAAACTTTAGCAAAATTATTAGAGTACATATAATTAATAAAGTGTGACTCAGCAAAGAAAGCCAAGCTAAGTCACCAGAAAACTGACATTTGGACTTATAGAAGTGAATGGATAGGTTGGTTTCCTGCTCACTATGTAGCTGTTTAGTTCAATCTTTTTATCCTAAATTGCATTCATCTTCTGAGTATCAGAATACCAATATCCCATGTATAAATTTAATTTCTAGACCTTCTGATGAAGTATCTAGGTTTATGTTAGACCAGGGCACATACAATTAGAAATAAAATTTAATAAGGGACATAGTTTGTTAAGTTACAGGCCAGCCAAACATTCATAGTTAGTAATAATTACTAGCAACTGATAAAAAGATTAATATTTATTAAAGGTCTTATATTCAAAACTCACTGATACAAGAGATTGAAGAGCTGGGTGAGTCCTGGAAAGATGGACTGATCCACAAGCTGGAAGTGAGTCTGGTCCTTCCTCCAAAGCACAGGAGAGAAAACAGGAAGAAAGCTGCTGGTGCAGTGGTCTTAAACTGGCTTGGTCATGCCCAAAACCCTGGGGAATAAAGGCCTTGCCTGTTTCCACTATAAATATTTAGGTTCTAGCCAGTTCCCAGAGAGACAGATAAAAGAGAATAATAACTCAGGAGGGTAGACAAACCCATGAAAGCTTCATGGTACTCATAGGAGATCACAGATACAGCATTAAGGGGTGGGAAAAATATACACTACCTCATTAAAAAGACAAATATTCTGCCTTTTTCTTTGCAATGGTTTGAAGTGAGCCCACTCTCCTAATAGATATTCCATTGTATAATCCATGACCTTGCGAACTGAATTAAACCTTAGGGGAGAAAACAATGCTATCCTTCCACACAGAGGTAAATTTATTATAAATAAAACATGATCAAGCTGTTTTTGTTTTTTTTCCTAAAAAATCATTTAGAGTTGCTAGAGAAATTTTCTTAGCAGTTAAGAGCATGCACCACTCTTAAAAAAAGATGCTTTAGTCCCCAGAACTGAAAGTGGATGGCTTATAGACACCTGTAACTTCATTTCCAGAAAATTCGGTGTCCTCTTTTGATTCTTGTCAATACTTGTACACATGTATTTACACACACACACATGTACACATACCACATGTATTTACACACACAGCACACACATGCACACACGCACCACATGTACTTCTACACACATAGCACACACACACATACATACACATAGCACATGCATTCACACACACATAAATACACACACACACCACATTTATTTACACACAGCACACACACACACACACACACACACACACACACACACACACACACACAGCATACACTAACATAAACAACAGAAAATTTTTTAAGTCACTGAGTGTATTTTCAGTGACCACCACCACCAATAAAAATGCACCCAATAGTGGTACTGCTGGTTCATGAGGAAGATTGATTCCCAGGTTTCTGAAAAGCCACCATACTGATTCCAGACCAGTTTATATTCCCACTAGTAATGGAAGAGTGTTCCCTTATTGCACATCTCCTCTAGCATAAACTATCATCAGATCTTTTGATCTAAGTCATTCTAACAGGTATCAGATAGTGCCTTAGAGTTATTTTAATTTGCATTTTCCTGATGGCTAAAGATGTTGAGCAATTCTTTAAGTATTTTTGGTCCATATTTGTTCTTCTCTTGAGAATTCTCTATTTAGTTTATATGTCATTTTCTAATTGCATTATTTTAGTTTTTAGATCTCTAGTTTCTTGAGTTCTATCTGCATACCTACCTACCTTTATAACTATCTCTCTCTCTCTAGAGATTAACCTCCAGTCAGATGTAGAGTTGAAAAGAAATTTTCTCATTCTGTAGGCTGTTGTTTTGTTTTATTGACCATATCTTTTGCCTTACAGAAGCTTCTCAGTTTCAGGAGGTCCCATTTATTAATTTTGCACTCAGATTCTGAGTTCTATGTTTTGAAAGTAGTCTTCTGTGCCAATGCATTCAAGGGTATTGTCCAGTTTCTTAATCTATCCAGTTCAGTGTAACTGGGTTTATGTTGAGGTCGTGGATTTGAGTTTTGTTCAGAATGGTAGATATTGATTTATTTGCATTCTTCTACATATCACCATCCAGTTATGCCAGCGCCATTTGTTGAAGATTCTCTTCTTTCCCCATTGTATGTTGTTGTCTTCTTTGTAAAAAATCAAGTTTTTATAGGTATGTAGATTAATGTCAGGATATTTGATTCAATTCCATTAATCCACAACTCTGTTTCTATGCCAGTACCAAGCTGGTTTTATTACTATAGCTCTATAGTAGAGCTTGAAGTCAGTGCTGATGATGCCTCCATAAGCTCCTTTTTTAAAGATTTAATTATTTATTACGTATATAGTGATCTGCCTGCATGTATGACTGCAGGCCAGAAGACGGCACCAGATCTTATTACAGATGGTCGTGAGTCACCATGTAGTTGATGGGAATTGAACTCAGGAACTCAGGAAGAACAGCCAACACTCATAACCACTCATCTATTTTTCTAGCCATCAGAACTTCTTTTTAGTAAACAATATAATTTTGATGATCCCGATTTTTTTCATGCTAAGTTGACTATTGTTTTCCTGAAGCCTGGTTCCTTTAGATGGGGATTGCATTGAATCTTTAGATTAAGTTTGGTATAACTGCCATTTTTACTATGTTGTTTCTATCTATCCAGGAGCAAAGGAGATCTTTCCATTGTCTGATATTTTTCTCAACGTTTTCTTCAGTGGCTTAAAGTTCTTGTCATACAGGTCTGTTACTTCTTTGGTTAGAGTTACCACAAGATATTTAATTCTATTTGCAGCTATTCTAGTGGGTGATGATTTTCTGATTTCTTTTATCATTTGTGTATAAAAGGGCTATTGATTTTTTTTTTTTTTTGAGTTAACCTTGTATCTTGCTATTTCGTTGAAGGTGTTTATCAGGAATTCCCTGTCAGAATTTTTGGGGTCATTTTTTTATATAATCATATCACTTGCAAATAGTGATAGTTTGATTTTTTTTTTCCTTTTCAGTTTGTAGCTCCTTGTGTTACAGCGAGGTTTCTGGCCCTGATAGCTCGATGGTTCAGACCAGCCCACCACTTATCTAGACCAGCAATTCCAAAGTCCCAAAGAAACACACAGATACTTATATTTTCACGCTGTTTGGCTTATGGCTCAGGCACATTGTTAGGTTGCTCCTTTATCTTAACTCAGCCCATTTCCATTAATCTCTCTGCCACATGGACCATGACTCACCTGTGTTCCTTACATGTTTCTTCTTTGGGCATCTGGCTCGATTTATGTGTGTCTCAAGCCTCCTTCTCATACTTATAGCCTTGTCTCTGGCTATTGTGTTTGCCAAAGGTCAAAACAGCTCCTTTATTTAAAGATCGATATTCACAGCATACAAAAAGACATTCCCAAATCACCCTTGATCTACTTTTGTCGTCTTATTACTTTAGCTAAGACTTTGAGAACTATATTGAGTATATATGTGAAGAATGGACAACATTGTCTTGTTCCTGGTTTCAGTGGGTTCGTTTTGAGTTTCTTTCTATTCAGTTTGGTACTTGTCGTATATATCCTTTATTTGTTTAGATATGTTCCTTATTCCCTGATATCTCCAAGGTCTCTATCGTGAAAGGGTTCTGACTTTGTCAAAGGCTTTATAAACATCATGTGTATGCATGTGTTTCCAGGTTGTTTATGAGTGAATAATTTTTTTTTTATTTTTTTGTATGCTGAACATGCATCTCTGAAATAAAGCCTATTTGATCATGGTAGATGCTTGTTTTGATGTGTTCTTGAATTCAGTTTAACAGTATTTTATTGAGTATTTTTATATCAATGTTCATGGTGCATATTGATCAGTAATTTTTCTTTTTTGTGTCTTTGTGTGGTTTATGGGTAAAAGGGTGACTACAGCTTGTTAAAAAGGGTTTGTTAGTGTTTCTTCTGTTTCTATTGTGAGGAACAATTTGAGGTGTATATGTATTTGTTTTATTTTGAAATTCTGATAGAATTCTGCACTAAAAAGCACCTGACATTGGACTTTTTTATGTGGGGGGGGGGAGACTTTTAGTAGCTGCTTATATTTTCTTAGGGGTTATAGCTATATTTACATGATTTATTTGGTCTTGATTAATTTTAGTCAATTCTACTTATGCAGAACACTATTAATTTATTTTAAGTTTCTCTATTTTGTGGAGTATACTTTTTGAAGAATGACTTAATGATTCTCTGTATTTTCTCAATGTCTGTTGTTATGTCCTCTTTTTCATTTCTGATTTGGTTAATTTGGATATTCTTCCTCCTTTTTGTTACTTTGTCTAAGGGTTTGTCTGTCTTATTGATTTTCTCAAAGAACCAACTTTTTGTTTCACTCTTTCTTTGTATTATTCTCCTCATTTTGATTTTATTGATTTCAGCCCTGATCTGATCTTTTTTTTGTTTGTTTGTTTTTTAATTCTATCCCTTCTGGGTAAATTTGCTTCTTTCTGTTCTAGAGTTTTCATTTGTGCTGCTAAGTCACTTTAATGGGATTTCTTCAAACTCTAAATTTTTATTTAAAAAGGTATTTCCCCCCATATATATTATGACTCCTACTTTCTTCCCTCCTCCCAGTCACTCCCAGTCTTCCCTCAGCCTGCCCCTAAGCCATCCTTCCATTCATTATTCAAGGAAGTCAAGGAGTCCCAAGTCTGGCACATCCAGTTGAGGTAGGACTGAGTTCTGCATCCCAGTATTAAGGCTTGGCTAGGTGTTCTGTAGGAATTAGGTTCCCTACACTCAACCCACACCGCCACCTGGAAACCTCAGTGGCTACAGGAAAGACACAGATTTCTCAAGATATTTTTATGTAGGCACTCAGTGCCATGAACTTTTCTCTCAGTACTGTGTTAATTATGTTCCATAAGTTTAGGTATGTTGTGGATTCATTTTCATTGAATTCTAGAAAGTCTTTAATCTATTTCTTTCTTGACACAGAAGTGGTTTGCTTGAGAGTTGTTCAGTTTCCATGAGTTTGTAGACTTTCTGGGGGTTGTATTGTTGTTCTCTAACTTTAGGTCATCACCGTCCAATAAGATACATAGGTATTCATTCGTATTTGATTTATAATCAACTATGTGGCCAATTTATAGGAGGGTTCATGGGATGCTAGAAGAAAATATATTATTTTGTGTTTGGGTAGAAAGTTCTATATATTAAGATCATTTGAGTCATACAACTTTTATATTCCTTATTTCTCTGTTAAGTTTCATTCTAACAGAAGTGTTAATTTGTGAGAGTAGGGTGTTGAGTTCTCCAACTATTAGTGTGTCAGGTTGGATGTATTATTTAAGCTTTGGTATTGTTTATTTTACATATGTGGGTGCCTTTTATTTGGAACATAAATGCTCAGGATTGAGATTTAATCTCGTTGAGTCTTTCCTCAGATGAATATGTAATATCCTTCCAGATCTCTTTTGATTGATTTTAGTTGAATGTCTATTTTGTTAGAAATTTGAGTAGTTAAAGGAGCTTGCTTCTTAAGTCCATTTGATTGGAAATTTTTTTCTAACCCTTTACTCAGAGGTAATATTTGTACTGAAAGTTGAGATGTGTTTTTTTGTACTCATTAGAATGATAGATTCTGTTTTTGTATCTATTCTCTTATCCTGTGTCTTTTAATAGGGGGATTGAAATTAATTGCTGTTATTTTTTGGTAATAGTATGTGTGGGTTTCCATTCTTTAAAATTTCCTACTGTGGGATTATCTACTGCTTGTGGGTACATCTAACTTCCTTAGGTTGGAGCTTTCCTTCTAGTTGTTTCTGTAAGGCTGGGTTTATGGATAGGTTTGGTTTAAATATGGTTTTGTCATGGGATATCTTGTTTATTTTATCTATGGTTATTAAGAGTTTTTCTGGGTATAATATTCAGAACTTGTGTTTATGGTCTCTTATTATCTACATAAATGTCTGTTCAGGATCTGAGGCCTTATAGTCTCCAGTGCATAGTCAGTGTTTTTCTGATGGATCTGATTTTATAAGTTACTTGGTCTTTTTCTATTTGAGTTCTTCTTATTTTTTTCTTTATTCTCTGTGCTTAGTAGTTTATTATGTGGCAAGTGGACTTTGTAAGGGGTGTTTTTTATTTGGTGTTCTGTAAGCTTCTTGTATATTCCTAGACATTTCCTTCTTTAGGTTGGCAAATATTTTTCTATTATTATATTGAAAATATTCTTTGTGCCTTTTATCTGGTATTTTTCTCCTTTTTCTTTTCTTATTGTTTTTAGGTTTGGTCTTTTCATGGTGTCTCAGAATTCCTAAATGTGTTGTGCTTTTTTGTCTTTAGTGGGTGTTTTTTTTTTCCCCTTTGTGGATGAATGTTTTCCTTTGTTGTATCTTTCACATCAGAGAGTCTATCTTCCATCTCTTGCATTATTTTGGTTATGCTTGCATCTGTAGTTCCTGTTAATTCGCTCATATTTTTTTTCCAGCATTACTTTGATTCTGGTGGTGCCATATTTTTCTTCATGTTGTTGACTGTATTCAGCACGGTCATCTACAAATCTCCTCCTCTAATTGGTGTAAGAATGGCCTGTGTCTCAGGGAGCAGTTAAGGTCCCCAGAGGATAGTTGGGTTTAGGGAATGAGTGAGGCTTTTAGGATATAGGTTCTCATGAGGGGCAGTGGTAGGCAGGTCTACCTACAGGGGCCCTGCCTGCTGGTCTGCAATTGGGGCTGCCATGTGGTTTTGCTCAGGTATGCAGGCTTAGATGCTGGCCTTGCTTCCTGTCTAGGAGGAAGGCCACTTACTTACTGTGATAGAGCCCATAGGACCATAGAAGTCTGTTTCTTAAGACTCTACTAAGGTTGTGGTGATGAATGTATTAGGGAAATTGTGTGGGACTTATTTGCTACTTAGTCCCAGTTGAGATAGAGGTGGGCAGGATTGCCTTGGGGTCCGTCTTGCTGGCATGCAACTGGAGCTGTAATGGAGTTGAGGGGCACAGGTTGTGCCAGGGTGCCCAGGCCTAAACACTGGGCTAACTGGGTGCTTAGACTGGGGGTGGGGGGGTTACTCACCTCTTAAGATGGAGTCCAAAGGAATCTCTCTCAATCTTACTTTTTGAGAGATTGTCTCACATTTAATCTGGAGTTCACTCATTAAGCTAGGTAGGTTGTCAGTAAGTCCTAGGGATTCTAACTGCCACTGATTTTCTCTTGTTAAGAATACAGACAAATGAATGCCTCTGCAATGGACTTTATGTGGGTGCTGGGAATTGAACTGAATTCACATGCTCTTTAGTGGTGAACTCAGCTGCCTCAGTTTAAAGGTTCTACCAAGACACATCTTAATATGCCTAGTATTTTCTTTCTGTAAATTCCTATTGAGCCCATTTTCTACTTCTAGACAAGTAATACAGTGCTAGAAAAGTACTCCATAAGTACAAGCTAGCAGCCTGACTGAAACTTTCTTTTGGGAAACACCCTACTGTAGAAGAGGACTACCAGTTTTGTTTCTCTTTAGCTCTCATTTGTAAAGAAGTAATAAATTACTTTCCCAAACTCACAATTTAGTTTGTCCATGATATTTATTCTTTGAATGCATAAAACAAACAGATTAATCAAAGAAAAAAAAAGAAAAGAAATTAATAACTCTGGAAGCTACTGGCACCCATGGCTTATTGATACTTTTTTTTTTGGGGGGGGGAACTGACTCTAAGCAATTGTTCTCTCTAGTTAAAGTTTTCAAAGGCTCAATTTCAATGGGCTGGCGAATCAAATTCTAGTTATTAGTCATGGTCACTAAGTCATATGTGGTCTTTTCTGTGTTCTTATATGGTAAAATATTAATGGGACTGACTGTTTCGATCATATTCTTTATAAGGGCAAGAATCTTATTCACAATGAGTTCTGCACCTTGAACTCGCACATCTTCATATCAGTACTTCTGCGGTAAATTTACACAACTGGGGTAAGGACCTTGGTAATTTATAACTTTGTATTCACTTTATCCTGTGTTCCAAGAATATATATATATATATATATATATATATATATATATAAATGTACATTATATATGTATATATAAATATATATATATACATATATATTAAAAACTATTAGATTTGAGTGGATATTTTTGTAACAAAATTTTGTGCTTCCTGAGTGTGAGGTGATGTGGGAATGATTTTATGTATGCTGTGAATATCAATCTTTCAATTAAAAAAAAAAACTGTTTTATCCCATGACAGGCACCATAAAAACAATAAATAAATAACAATAAATTTTAAAAAAGGCAAAGTCAAACAGACCGAGCCAGCTGCCCCCCCCCCCAAAAAAAACCCCAAAATATAAAAAACACGAGTGAGCCACAGGTCATGTGGCAGACAAATTAATAAAAATAAATTAAGTTAAAATATAAAAGCTAACTAACAATGTGTCTAAGCCATAGACCAAAAAACATAAAGTTAATATAAGTGTCTAAATCATTTCTAAAAACCTGATCAACTGCAGGCGGCTAAAGAGTTTAAGGCTACAAGTCTGTAAGTCTAGACCTCTAGCCATCCATGGCCAAAAAACACCACTGCTACAGATGGCATGTAACCTTTGTAGATGATAATTTATGTCACAAGTCAAAAAGATACGAACACCTGATAGACCATATCATGCTAGTAATAAATAAATGACTTTCATAGTTATTAAAAAAACTATGTGCTATCTGCTAAGTGACTGTTTTAGTACTCTGAGATCAAAACACTATGATTCATAACATTGCATTTTTTATGTCTCAATAGCTAAAAGTGATATTTTTAATTCTTATCAGGAAAACAAAGTAAATACTTGATGTTAGTGGTATGTTAATGAGCTTCTTGAATTTTCCATAAAAAAGAAATGCATCGAAGCAACACTTTTATTCAGATATCCACAAAATCATTATTTGCCAAATTAAAACACTAATAAAATAGAATGACAAACATGAAAAACAAAGCCATTGTATAAAGTAGGAAAGGATACGACAAAGAGCAAAAAGAAATCAAAGAGAAAACAAAAATCAGCTATGACAGGGAGAGAAGGAAGAAACCAAAGAAAAATTAATTGAAAGTCAAATTTGTGCAGGTTAAACCATGAGGATAGATATATTTTTAACGGCATCTAACAATACCGACATTTTTAAATAGATATTTAAAAATGTATTAGTTTATTCTTTCATATAACAAATCCCACCATATTTTTCTCTCCTTTTGTTCCTTCCAATCATCCTGCCAACATCACCTTGCTCAAGGTCTGCTCCTTATTAATTTTCCTTCAGAAAACAACAAGTCCTACAAGGATATCAACTGAATATTATATAACAAGATGAAATAGTATTATGCAGAAAGCTTCATATCTTGTATGAGCAAGGTAGCCCAGTACAAGAAAAGGGATCTCACAAGGGGGGAAAAGAGTCAGGGACTATTCCACTATTAGGAGTTCAACAAATACCAAGCTAACAACCATCATATATACTCATGGGTCCTGGCTCAGATCTGTGAAGGCACTGTGTGTAATAACTTCTGGTCTAGTCTTCCCAGCCTAGCCTTGAGGTTTGGATGTACTCACTTAGCCCCAAATAATCACACAGAAGCATACTCAAATTGCATACTGATCAGCCTATAACCCAGGCACATAACTTGCTAACTTTTAACTCTTAGACTAACCCACAATTAGCTAAGTGGCTTAGTACATTTTCTTTCTTTCTTCTGTATCTGCTGGCATTTCTGCCTTACTCTTCCTCTTCCCAGAGTTTTCCTAGTCTGATAGCCCTACCTAAACTTCCTCTCTGTTATTTGACCAATCAGTATTTCTTTAAACCAGTAGGAGAAACCGATATTTAAAATGTACTAGAACATAAGCCCACAGCAACTGTGCTTCTTGATTCATTCTCTTTGAGGCTCTATGAGGTCTACTTAGTTGATTTTGTTGGGATATTTTCCTGTTGTCATGGACACTTTTCCTCCTACAATTTTTTATTCCTCATTTTAGTGGGGTTTTGTGAACTTTGAGAGAAGATACCTAATGAAGATTTCCAGTTTGCACTCTCTTTCTCTCTCTCTCTGTCTAAGTGTAACTGTGGATCTCTGCATGTGCTTCTGTCAGCTGTCCAAGAAAGTCATTCTGATGTCAATTGGGCTAGGTACCAAACTATGAATAAAGTAAAATATCATTAGAAATAATTTTATTTATTTTTTTCTACCTTATATCTCTGGGCTATCAGGCTCAAGGTTTGAGTCAACAGGCAGTATCAGACATGGGATCGCTTTATAATGTGGGCCTCAAATTAAACCACACATTGGTTGGCCATTCACATAATCTATATACAACCTTACCTCAATATGTCTTGCAGGCAGAACAGATTGTACATTGAATGATTCATGATTGGTTTGATGTCTCAGTCCTATCACAGTTATGCTTATGGAAGATGGATGGTTCAGATTTGATTTTTTCTCCTCCATTAATAAGAGTCCTTCTTAGAGTCATCCTTATAGATCTCAGAGGTCTTTTCACATTACCCCTCAATACCTTCTAGTTCTAGTAATTTCTCCCAATAATATCTTTTTCTACCCCACCACCTGATTCTGCCTCTTTAGATCCTACCACTCCATACTCCACTGACAAAATCCATTTTTTTTTTACCCTCTTCATCTGGGTGAGAATGATAGATACTTGGCCTTATCAAGAGAAGGGTTTCAAGAGTAAATTGTATAATACTAAAGCACTAGAAAGATGTGCTACAAATTAAAATTGAAAGACAGGACCCTTTAGAAAGACAGGAGTCCGGAAAACCATATTCCATGTTTCCACTAGGTCCAGAGCCCAATCTCTCTGAGAAACATGCTTACTTATTTCTGTATTATCTGTCTTGAATTCAAATTGTGTAGAGATCAAAGTTTGTGAACTGGGTGGGAAGTTGGATACAAAGAAAAGATTTAAGTAGATGTAAAACATGTATTCTAGAACATGTTTCATGCAAGTTTGGGGTTAATATCTAAGCCTATGACTTGGGTAACATGTTTGTATCTTATTGCAGATTAGAGATATAGTACTCTGAAAACTCTTCTATGCTGTGTGTTGTTGCATTGAGTCTTTTTTTGTGGAAACATAAGCAAATACGAATTCTGCAAATAGCTGGTAAAGACAAAATAAAATGACTCTAACAAATACAATTTTGTGAACTAATTAATTGACTTGGATTTCTTACAAAAGAAGAAGAACCTTCCTCAAAGTATTTTTCCCATATGAGTATATACAAGCAACCTTAACAAATTTCTTTGTTTGGAGGGAGGGAGCTTCCCTAGGAAAATCATTCTGGGGTTTTCTTGTCTCCCAATGGGACAAATCCTCCTCTACTCGCTAATATGTTGGACGCATTTATGTGACTTTGCACATTTGAGATGCAGATTTACTACTCTCAAATTACAAATGCAGAAATAAATAACAACATGTTTATTTTTAAGTCTCTTTCCTTACATAGTCAAGAGAAAGGACCTTTCTCATGGGACCCTCTCAAAATTTCAGGCATCTTATTGTTGGTTATTATAATTTCATGTTTTTGTTTTGTTTTGTCTTAATCACCTCACAACTTTATTCTGTATTCTCCGTGTGAAATTTAACAGCAATGACTCCATTTAGGTTTGGTCTGATCTGAAGGACTAGTGCCGCAGCTTAGTTTAAAAAAAAAAAAAAAAAAAAAAAAACTTTCCAAAAATATTTATTTATCAAGAATTGTATGATTCAGAGGTATGATTTGAAAACATACAAGAAAGATATAACTTTAAATGTCAGTAAGTAAAATCCAATCTTATTTGCACATATTTACAAACATGCCTATGTCACTGGTAAATCAAACAAATAATAAAGGAGTTTATTATGGAAGGAAAGTTGTATTTTTGTCAGAGTCTCATAGAGTCATGTTTGGTATCTATCTTTTCAATGTAGCCAAATGCAGGAAGTTTAGAAAACTAAGATATTTTGTATGATAAATTTATTTAAAAAAATACTATACATCCAAATCATACATTATAAATTTATCAAGATTATATACAACAGTTATAAATTTTAACGATGTATTTAATTTTAAATATTACTGATGGCTCCTTCTTTAGATATTTTAAATAAGAAAACTTAGAAAGAAGCTGGTAAGAAAGCATGAAGAAAATATTACTATACTATAAGGAAGAATATAAGGCAAAGAAACAGTAAACTTTGTTACTAAAAGAAGTAAGAGAAATGAGAAAAAGGAAAGTCATGCTGTTTAAATTAGACTTAAAAACAACCAGTGAACTGAAAGGCATGAAGGCAGGAACTCTTGGGAAGAGGGAAAGTCCACATCATCAGCACAGCCATGCCAAGGATTTACTGATGTACAAAGGCAAAGGGTAGGTTAAATGAAAAGGCTACAGTGTTACATAACACAGGATATATAATGGAAGAATAAATGTGTGGTTTCATCCAGGAAATAATTATTTCTCCCATCTCCTTATTATCAGGTGACTTAGTTTCCTAAGAAAGTGGACTCCTAGCCAAATAATTGATATACCTAGAATGATTAATTATTAATAGTGGAAATGATGTGGTACAATATACTAATATTTGGAGGTATTAGTAATCTTTAAGGAACCCTGATGCTGGATTATCTTAGTCAGCAGCCTTGAAGCTGATGTGGTTTTTCTTCCCAACAGAGATTATTTAGAGTTTTTTTTTTTTCCTTTTTTTTTTTTTTTTCAAACCGTATTAGGCTCACAGAAATCTAAAGGTTTTCTTCTCCCATGGAAACAAAAGCAGAACCTCCTTTCCAAACCAATATATCATTAGATCCTAATTTGAAAGCAAAATAACTTTAAAATATAAGTGTTGATTTAACTTACCAG
The DNA here is from genome assembly GCA_033318265.1 of Phyllotis vaccarum. Taxonomy (NCBI): domain Eukaryota; kingdom Metazoa; phylum Chordata; class Mammalia; order Rodentia; family Cricetidae; genus Phyllotis; species Phyllotis vaccarum. The sequence continues at coordinate 39,564,111 of JARWLC010000016.1, forward strand.
CCTTTATAATCAAATGTCTTTCTGCAGTTAGCTCATTAATAGTTAAAAAAAAAAAAACACAATATATATAACCCAGACTTAGTATATTTTTCATCTTTATGTAGCTCAATTTTATTATTCTATTTCTTTTTAAAGGATTTTCTTTATCCTTTTCTTTTTTTCTCTGAAGCCTATGTATTTTTTTACACACACTGTAACTTATTTAGAGGGTTTTTTTATTGCACATTTTTAATTTATTTTAACCAGGAGAGTTTTTAGGTTACTAAATTGTGTATCTAGGACTGAACTCGAGCTGATTCCACCATACTTGACTTTTAAACATGGCAGAGGAGGTGTCAGCTAGTCATGGAATCATATTATTAGATGTGTTCCAAAATCTGCAAGCAGTGGCTGTGAGAAACCTCTTTACTGTAACCCTCAAGAGACTGATGAAATCGGCCGCACTGCTGACGGTGGCTTGCAGTTTCATCTCAAACGCAGCCGCTGTGAGATACATCTTTAAGACTGAGAATAGGAAGCCTAGTGTGGCTCTGTTTCTGTGAATTCAAATTTGTTTTTAAAGCGTAAACACTGCCCCAAGTTGGGAGCCATTTTTCTCCTGAAGTTTCTCACCTGGCCTAGCATGCAGGTCTGGATCTTTTTGCAATTGCTTAGTCTCAAATAATCACACAAGATTCATTATAATTACAAAGTGTTAGGACTATGGCTCATGCTCATTTACCAAATATCTCTGACAAGTTAATTCAACATATTTCTATTAATCTATTTCTTGCCATGTGGCTAGTGGTGTAATGGTACTTTCACATCTTGCTTCTTTAAGTGGCTGTTTGCAGCTTCTATTTATCTCCAAAATTCTTATCTATTTTTGTTTGAATTTTCTGCCTTCCCTCAAGCTGCCTTTCTATAGGCCAAAATAATTTCTTTATTAACAAATGTTAATCAAGCATATGCACAGCATACAGAAAGACATCCCACATCAAAATGATGTACAGAACAAAACAGAATTCTCAACAGAGAAATCACAAATTATGACAAACAAAGAAATGTGCAACATTTTTAGCAACTGAAGGAAATATAAATAAAAACCACTTTGAGATTTCATCTAACACTGTCACAGAATGACTAAGATCAATACATAACTGACAGCTCATTATAGTGAATAAGTGGAGCAATGGGAATAGTTCTCCATTATTGGAGGAAATATAAACTTGCACAATAAGTATAGAAATCCATATGATGGCTTTATAAATATTGTGCGTCAATTAACCTCAAGACTCAGCTGTACTACTCTTATAAGAATGCTTGCTCAATCATGTTTATTGTGGCTTTATTCATAAAAGCTAGAAACTTTTTACAAACCTAGATATCTTTATACTAAAGAATGGATTTTAAATGTGGTACACTTAAACAATGGAATATTACTCAGCTCTTAAAGTAATATAAAATATGAAGACAAACAAATAGAAATAGAAAAAGTTAGCCTGGGTGAGGCAACCCATATCCAGAAAGGCCAGCACAGTATTTAATCAATTATAAGTAGATATTAGGTATTAAGTAATGAATTACATTACAATCTAGAGACAGGTTACATATCAAGAAGGTCTTGGGGATTGGGGTTCCAAGGATCTCACTAGGAAGAGGAAATGGAAAATATATATTTTGTAGATGGATTTGGTGTGGAAAGAGATGAGAACAAGAAAATCAGATGAGAACAGAGTGATAAAAGGAAAGAAAGAATACAGAGAAAGAAAATTATAACTGTGGGACTTTGAAGGGGACATGTGATACATAGAACCTTGGAAACTTTCTGGATCTGAGGAAAGTGACATAGTGAATGACTTCCAGTAATGTGGGATATGAAGCCTGAATGGAACATCTTCTGTACCCATTTGTGGAACACCAATTCAGCCATAAAACTTTCTACATACAACCTGTTCTGCCTACAGGATGCACTGAGGCAATTGTGGCTCAAAACTTCTGGGAGTGACCAACCAATGATTAATCTAATTTGATTCTGTGATACAAGATAGAGTCAATGCCTAAATGCCTAATGGTCATGAACCAGAAGCTAAGTAGACCTGAGAATTAGGGTAGAATCAAGAATGACTGAACAACAATGACAAAAAATAATGGAATCATCTCTAAATTTATTCAACTGTACTCATAGATTGATTCCTACCCCAATTGTTAGAGAGTTTTCCTCTGACAGTATGAGAGCAGATGCATAGACCCATAGCCAAACATTAGGAAGAGCCTTGGGTATTCTGCAGAAAAAAAAAAAAAAGCAAAACAAAACAAGAAAGATTGTAAGAAATAGAGGAGTCAACAACACCAAAATAACACAACTTATAGAACTAAAAACAACACTCATAAGTGTTCATAGAGAGTAAAGAGGCAATCATGGACCCTGCATAGGTCTCTCCTATATTATGTGCATATGTGTTATGGTTGTTTAGCTTGGGAATGTTCTACGGCTCCTAACAGTGAGAGCAGAGGTTCTTTGACTCTTCTGTCTGTTCTTTATACCTTTCTCCTTCTGCTGGGTTGCCTTGCCCAGCCTTGATATAAGAGTTTGTGCCTAGTCTAATTTCATCTTTTAAATGGTGTCCATTTGATATCTTTGAAACAGCTGCCATTTTCTGAAGGGAATGGAAGAAAACTGGATTTAAAAGGCTAAAATGGTAGAAAGGGAGTGGAAGAGGTAGATAGAGGAGAAACTGTGGCTGGGAAAAATGTATAAGAGAAGAATAAATAAAAAGGAAAGATAAAGAAAAATTATAATGCATTATTTATTGAAATTTTTAATAAATTTTGGTCTCGTTTATTTTTATTTCCTCAAATTTTCCTAGTTCATCCTCACTTTTCTATCCAGCCAATTTTATGTTCCTTCTCTCTATCTTTTTAAAAAACAAAACAAACAACAAAAAACAAAGAGAAAACAAGAAATATACTCAAATGCACACATTCAAACAAACATACAAACTTAGATACAAACCCACAGAAATGAAAATCAACATATACAAAAGACTAATAAGACAAAAAATAATTTCCCCAAAAGGCAAAATGAGACAAAATGTGTACTAAAAAATTTAGAGTTCATTTTAATTTTGCTAACTAATCATGAACATGGTACTTGCTCTGACTTGCAGTAGTTATGTACATTGATTGAGACTGAATTAGAGAAAACTAAGTTTCTTTTTTGTTATTTTATTAAAAACATCATTTTAATCAATGTATCCACCTTTTATTAACTCCTCACAAAGACTGTGGGTAGATTCCCTCTGATATCTCTGAAACTTCTGAAGCTTGTATTGGATCCCCACACTTTGCTCATACAGACTCTCCTCCCCTGCTCTCAGCTCATGGATCTTAGTATTCAGTCATGGATCTCTGTCTCCACGTCTATTTTTTGTTAGATGTAGGTTCTGTGATGATACTTAGGGTTTTTACTCATTTGATTACAGGGGAAGTCCTGTTTAGGCACACCCTTCACTATTTTTTTGGAGACTTCTACAGCCACATCCTGTGAGATCTTGGAAGTTTCCCTAGTACCCAGTCTCTTTCCAATCCAATATTGGTTTTCTCTAGCTAGATATCCATCTCTTTGTATCTCCCTCTTTGCTCCTCTCATTCAACAATCTACTTCTTTTAATATTTGTCCCCTACTCTTCTGGGTTACAACTTTTTATGACCCCCAAGTTGCTAAGGTAATCTCTATTTTCTCTTCTTAGGGAAATCTTTGGATGTCTTTCCTAAATTCCTTCTAATCCCAAGCTGTTCAAGGGTTGTGGTTTACAGCTTAGGTATTCTTTGTTTTTTGTCTAAAATCCACTTATGAGTTTGTACATCCAATGCCTATCTTTCTAGGCTTGAGATTCTATTTTGCCAAAAATATTCATTGCAGTAGTTTTTTGAAAAACAATACAAAAAATGATTTGATCTTGTATTCAGAGATTTTATTTTTATGTTTTATTGTTCTCAATATAAGTGTAATGATTGAGAAGGGTTTTGTAACATTGTATTCAGATCATGAATATGTGCCTAAATGCCTTCATGGTACTTCACATCACATGAGTACTTGTTGCACAAAAGAATGAGTCTCAGGGATAAATCTCTGAAGAAGTTAGAGATATTAGAGAGAATGAACACCACAGTCAGATCTTACCCAGCTGTCTTCCAGCTTCCTCAGTCTCCCTTCCCTTGGAATGGCTTCCCTCTGTGTATCAATCCTGTCTTAAGTACCCTTTTATAAATTAAGGCGTGGCCCCACCACTGCCTGCTTGGGAGCCTGGAATTCCTTCTATAATCTGAAGTGACCTTGACTCAGTTGGGATTAAGGGCATGGGTCACTACTCCCAGGACACTCCCTGTGCTGGGATTAAAGGTTTGAATCACCACTCTCTGATTTTCCTAGACTGACTGTGGTTAGAGCTCTGGAACTTCTGGAGCTTTTACTAACCCCCCACATAGACTGTGGGTAGATTCCCTCTGATATCTTCAAAACTTCTGAAACTATTATTGAATCCCTACAAGTACTTTTATGTATAAATCTTTATTTACATATGTCAATAACACAGGAATAATAAGGATAGACATTAAAATTATGTTCTTGCAAGACAAATCATTTATAAAATAAATAAATCCGAACAGTTTAGTTTATAAAATAAATTAACATGAAAACATTATTCAATTGCCATCCAGAAAATTTATTTTTCCAGAAAGTTTGTATTGTATTTACAGGTGCAGCAAGATGATGTTTGTAAAATAACTTCTAAGAACATTTTAGAATTTTGAAGGAATGAATCTGCAGAGGGAAATGTTAACAGTGTAATTGATTTAATGCCCTTGCCTTCCCCACAGAAACTTTATGCTGAGGTCTAGACAAGACTATTGGAATAAATATTAATGATTCTTAGAACCTGGGAATGAGTCCATGCTGTATGATATTACATCTGTCTTAGAGATCATTTGTTTGTTTGTTTTTCTGATTTTCTCTATGTGGGCATGGTTTTGCCTAAGGTTGATGTCAGGAATGATCCTGAATTGCTTACCCAACTTATCATTGAATAAATGTCTCACTCATATCTAGAGCTTGACAATATGGCCAATCTCACAACCCAGTTTCAGTGGGTATTCACTGGCTCTGCCTTCCTAAACTGAAATTGGAGGTGAGCCAGGAGGCTACCCAGCATATATGTATGTTCTAAACTCTTAACCTTAAGTCTGAGCTACATTGACTTAAATCAATGAACCTTATTCACCGCTACCAGCAGAGAGAGAGAGAGAGAGAGAGAGAGAGAGAGAGAGAGAGAGAGAGAGAGAGAGAGAGAGAGAGAGAGTGTTATGCATGCGTGTTGCTAATCAGCAGTAGTTTTTCAGCTACTAGGACAACTTGAGTATATATCCCAGAAACTATCATCCCATCAAATTGGTCCTATCTACTGTCTGCAGAATGATAAAAAGTAACACCCCAATGTGGTCTATTAAAAATTGCTGAAATATTTCACTGCCTCACCTACCCAGACACTGGACATAAGCCTCAAACAAATCCTCTTGATCCTGTTAAACTACAAAGTTAAATAAAATACTTTGCATTTACATCCATATGAAACATTTACTCTTATCACCTTCTCTGCATTATTCACATATATATGGAATTGGAAATATATCTAGGTATCCCTACTTTTGGTGCTTTGTGATCAAAAGAATTTTAAAGTGTAACTAGACAATGATACAAAATGTCCTTTGATCTTATATCATGGCCTGATGCTTTATAATTTTGGTCATTTTTAAAACATAGGGTAACACAGTAAGAAGTAATCAAACCATATTTCCCTATAGCTCTTCTCCCAGGACAGAGGTAAGAAGATATTCTGTGCTGTGGTAATTCAAGTTCTTAATTTATAGTCCTACCTAGTGTCTGGCTTCTCTTCAATGATCTCTGTCATATAGGCTATCCAAGGCTAAATCAGATAATGCTAGGGGCCTTGCTCCAAATGGGTTTGTGGAATTGAGACAGATGTAAGGAGTCAGTACCAAGAAGAAATTTGACCATCCTGGAATACCTGTAGAATTTAAGATTAACAATGCTCCAGCATATGTTACCAGTAAAATGAAACATTATTTTCTTTTTTATAATGTAAAGCATATTACAGGAATACCCCATAGTCTTATTCTGCAAACAGTCATAGAGAGATCAAATTGAACTCTAAAGGATATGCTAAAAAAGAAAACAGAAAAAAAATAACAAACCCCCCAGAAATAGACTATGTAATGCTTTGTTAACTTTGAATTTTCTCGATGCTAATGAGAAAAGAATAACAGCTGCTGAAAGGCAATGGGATATAGAGAAAAACAAGTAAGCTAAATTATCCTGTGTACTTCAAAGATGTACTGACCTCAAAATGGAAGCCAGGATATGTGCTACATTGGGAAAGGGGTTTAACATTTGTTTCCACAGGTGAAGAAGATCTATGTATACCATCAAAATTAATAGACTCTATTTTAACTGGTGAATCTTCATGAAATTAAGAAATGATGGCTCATTCACCAGCTTTGTTTTCTTTACAGCAAACAAGAAATATTCATCATCAAGAAGTTGAAAGATCTTGGATATCTAGAGGTCTAAAGCAGAAGGGAAGGCTATCCAAAAATTTTACAAGATTTTACACTGTAAAATATACTGGCACAAAAGAGTAAATCTCATTGCTTACCATTTATATTTTTTATTTGTAAGAGATGTTGAAGTCCTATTTTAATTATAATTCAGATGGCTTTGGAGTTAGAGTGTGGTTCTCTTCTCTAAATCCAAGTATACTTATTAAAGGAAAATACAAAAATCTCTGTATTATATCAGAAAAGCCACTTGATATGGGACAAAAGAATAACTAAGAATAAGTGACTATTTTATTATTACTAATCCTATGCTAAATAAATGTTTATATTAAATTATATAAGATTTTATGTATATATATACACATATCCATATATTTTAAACTTCATGTCATAATATTGATATTCATATAGATTACTTATTAATTACAGAAAAAGGCTTTATTTAGCTTCCTGCACATTGTGTTAGGTTTTAGTCTTTTATCAGTTTTCTGCAGTGATCCATGACAAGGCCTAATTGTGAACTTGAAGTATCCAAAAGGAAGATGGGACAGCACAATGATGGTTTCATATGGACTGAGACAAAGCCACTAGGCTGACAAACACCAACTAAAGATCAGATTTGGACTGCAAACTGCTCTGAAAAATTTTGAGGTGGCTCACTGAGATGATCCATTTTCTAGATGACTACTATTGCCATGACTTAAGACAAGCCCTGCACATTCCTGTTATGTGGAGACTGGTCAACAAATTATACAGCCACTTATTTCAGTACTTGACAATTAATAAAACTTTTTTTTCAGGATTCCCTAAAGATGCTGTCATCCCCAGACAACAAAAGGAATTTAAGAACACAGTGTTCACATTCCCCAAAGGTGAGATGGGTAGTTTCTGGTCTTTCAGGGGGTTGTGGATAACTGTCATTGTTTAGGGTAATTGGCTAAAAACTATTATTGCTTATGTTTAGGACAAAAGCTAAAGAAGAGAATTTGGATTCAGGGTTCTCATTTGAAAAAGAAGAAAAGAAAAAAGGTAATACAGATATGATTGAATATAAGGGTAGATTATTGAATCTACTTTTAAAAAGCAATTATTAGCTTAAAATATTTTACATTGGATTGGATTTTTTGTATATTGCATACAAATTGTCTATACTGATATAAAGTTGAGATTAATTTTGTTGTTATACATATATCTCTATGGTTGTTCATGATCTTATACTGACACAATTCATATACCAATGTAATACAAATTGCTAGTCCATGAAGCTATTATTACCAATTAATTAGTATATTAAGAAGTGCAAGTTAGTAGTTATACAATACAATCAAACTTATAGTCTTATTTGATATGTTTTCAAGATCAAATAGTTATATTTTAGATGAACAGGTCTTTTTCAAACACTTCAAAGATCCATAGATTATGGCATTTAGCTGTTTTAATAACATAGGTTCTTATTATTTTTATGACATTGGGACTTCTGCTCCTGGCAGCACCTATCTACTTCAGAGAAGACTATTTGCATCAAAGGAACTTCATATGGAGCTGACCTTCTTTATGGCAGAAATTAGCCACTTGGGAAGAACATTCTCTTGTCTTGACTGCTGACAGTATTATGTTCAAAATGGACAACCAGAACAAACCCACAAAAAGAGTTGCCAAACCTCTCTAAGATAAGATATCAAGGTCTTTGAGAATATTGTACTTTACAAATAGGGCTATCACATATGCTAGTCTTGTAGGTTAAAGACGGATGCTTCAACAATACAGAATAACCTGTTGAGGCAGCCAGCTATTTTATTATTTATATTTTTGGAAATTGCTTGCTTGCGTATCCTATTTACGTAGTTAATACTATTTTCTTTTTTGGTCTCTGAGGGAGTTGAAGATGAGATAGTTATAGTTTTCTAGTAAAAGTTTTAGAAATTAAACTTTCTTAGAAGTTAAAGTATATAAGTTTGAAAGACATAAAAACATAGTTTTTGGTTAGTAATGCAAGTTAGATAGAAAGTGAATTGGGTGCAATTATTTGGACTCACCAAAATAGAATAAATAATAGAATATTTCTTTAATTTGTCAATTGTTAACAGACTAAGTATTACTTGTGTAATTATTTCTCTATATTGTATACAATTATTGTACCTATTGTATAAGTTTTTCTCATGTCAGTTATCTTTTGACACAAAAATTGATATGTAGTGATGATATATTTTATATTTAAGGCATAGTTATTAGAAATGAGAAGTGTGGTATTTTATAATTCTTCTTCATTCTCTGTCTTTTTGCATGCTCTCACTAACTCCTGATATCATCTATTTAATTAAATTTCTTTAAAATTTTTGTAGTTAAAATCATTCTTCCAGGGAAGTTTTTCAAATGTTAATATTATGATTCATGGCCTACTATGATTCATCCAGGCCATCAGTATTGCCGACATAGAGAAGGCAACAAGATCACACAGCTGACATGTTCCTGGACTCAGGACCAGAATTATGCAGCCAACTTTTCACAGGGCCTTACCAAGAGAATTAGAATCTCCAGGGTCTTCCCACCAGAAAAGCCATTTGTGCTATTCTCAGGCTTTATTTCCTGAAGAATTGCATGGACCCTGAGACTTTTGTTACTGTAAGAAAACTAACAAAAAACAACAAAAAATACAACAAAAAACATTATCAAAGCCAGACATTGTCCTTGGTTCAAATCAGAACTTTATCATGGTCTCAAAGTCTTTCTACAAATAAAGCTCATTCCTGAGAGGTAATTATAGCCAGAGACCTGGTTAAACCCATGACTACAGCTTCAGTCCCATCCTTTATTTTCCAGTGCTTCACACTTTGCTGATTTGTGATAAGTTATTTGGACTGATGTATGGTAGATTTTCTTCCTGCATACATTCTTCTAATTTTGGCTTTAACTTTAGTGATGATGGAGCCTGTAGCTAGGAAGAACAGATGTACCTTTGTAGCTATTGTTTGGATCTGGATCATTACCAGATACCCACTTATTTAAGACTTGAACACAAATCTATAATGCTGTTAGAGATAGTGGACTGTTAGGCTGAAAAGTGTTGGTCAAGCCCTTGAAGGAGTTATTATCAAATAGCCCCTTTTTGCTCTGTTTCCTTATTTTCGTGGAGAGAACAAACCTTCCATTTTTCTTACCCTCCCACTGTGTCTCACTGTGCCTCCATGGTCCAAAACAATAAGGAAAAGTGACTATATGCTACAGCCTATAAAACCAGGAACAAAACAGACAATATTTGGTTTTCTTCTCTTTGTTTCTTGAAGTGATAGATATCTCACTATCCCAATAGAATATCCAGTTGTATGTAGTCTATGTTGAATGAAGAAAATATACTTGAGAGAAACAGAAAGAGAGAGAGTGAAAGAGTGGGGGAGAGAGGGGTGGGGAGGAGAAGACGAGGGAGAAGGAGGAGAGGGGCAGGGAGGGAGAATGAGAACATTCACAAAAAAATCTCCAAACCAAAAAAAGTTCATGTTTTATTTCTAGAGTAGAGGAGAGTTCTGCACATGACCTAGTATGGGTTGGCCTCCATGACATAAAAGGATAAAAGACGCTGTTAAGGTGGAGGCAGTAAAAGCACAGTACAGTAAAACCATAGCTACCTGTCCATGTGGCAGGGTCAGAGTGAGACGAGAAAGAGTGATGTACCTATTTATAGTCCAATTACTATACAGAATGTATTTTATTATAGCCACCATCATTGTATTGATATGTAGACTTCATGTGGGAGTCTGAAGAAATAAGTAGGCTTTAAACCTCTAAAGAAAACATGTGTAGTGTGTGGGTGGTTAGAAGCTTGTAGAAGAGACTACACACAGAGAGCACATAGAAAATTCAGCTAATACAATCAGAGATAAACCACAATGTTTTACCCTTTGTATACAAACCAAAAAGTGCTCTGGAATCAATGTTAAATTAATCACTATATCGACTCCCGAAGATGTGTCTTCTCTCTTTCATTTCACATTTATAAGCTGTTTCAGAGCTTAGTTAACTTGCAATTGAGTAAACAAGTTGAGTGGTGTTTCAAACTGACATTCATTAAGCCAACAAGATTGAGTATCATGGATGATTGTTTCCAGGCATGCCACCTTATTGCCTACCCTCTTGAAGTAGAGTAGACAATATTTTGGTCCAGTAGATATGACAAGTAATTACATTGATAGGTAAGTCTATGGTAATGAAAATTGGAGCTCTCAGAACATTCTTGTAGACAGGTAGCAGGAAGGTTAGAGGATCCTTATCATGGGGATGCATTTACTACTACTTTCTGATATTCACTAGCTGCAAGTTACTTTTGGAGATGCTAGAGTACATAGAAAATGGAAGTCTAACAAAAAATGCTCCATGGTGCAGTGTCCAAAATATCAATCTGATATATTGTAGAATCTTAAAGTGCTGTAATTGTTTAGGTTTCTGTAAAGACCTATAAGTAAACCCTCACCTCTTCTTCATAAATGTGCTCAATAAATTCATTTATTTCACCAAGTTGGATGCTGATGGCATTGCACTATGTTCTGTTGGTACAGGACTTGAAGTTTTGTTCTGACCTCCTCAGGAAAAAAAAGTAACAGACTGCATGTTGTTCCTCAGAACTCACTCTGCAAACAGCCAGTCTTTGTACAATCAGATCCATCCAAATCTACCTTCGTTATGAGCCATCATTTTATGTTTAATTAAAAATCTGGAACAACATATCCTGTTTCTCTATATTCATTATTCACACAAAGTTACCAGAGTAACATACAAGTGACAGTACAATACTGAGAATTTCAATAAAATCATTGTTCCTCATCATTCTTCTGTATTTATTGCTGCTTAATAAATGGCAGATTACCATCTCTTGGCATGGAAGCCAGAATATGCAAATAAGTAGAGCTCAGGAACATTTAATTAATGACACAGTCTGATGATTATTTTTGTGAGCTCATAAAAGCTGCTGATATTTTTACAATCAATTTATAATTTTAAAATAATTGTCAGTAGTGAGTGATATTATAATCAAATTATAAATTTGGGGAAAAGAGAACACTGACACATGGAAATATATAGAAATACCTACAATTAAGAAGTAAGTCATTTAAAACTGTCAAAACAGCCAATTTTTTTCTGAATGTAATCACTTCTTATTCTGGATTAAAACCCTTGTTAACTTAGAAATGAGGGAAATTGCTATTAAATTCAATTACTTTTGTGTAAAAAATATAACAGCTACATTATGTAAATAAAGAATTTCAGGAAGTTTCTCAAATGTGAAATATTCAACAATTAAATAGTTATGTAAAACTACTATTAAAAACATTACTGAGGTCTAGAAGTTGTCTCAGTAGGTAAAACACTGATAGAGTTCATGACAGTGATTTACTTGTTCCCAGCAGCAATATAAAAACAAGCTATAGTAGTGCAGGTAGACAAAGGTGGCTTTCTAGACTTCATTAACTAGCCAATGGGATTACAGTTAGACAAATTTAATTATGCCAGAATTACAAGAATATGGTTTGACCAAGAAGCTTTATTTTAGAGTAGTCTTTGTTCATGATAAAATAAGATTGCTTCAACTTACTTGCTAAGGACACCTTTCTTTGTGCAGTTTTATGTTATAGACAAGCATGCATGGAGTATCATGACGTGTTCCACAACACCATTAACATGATACTCCTGCATCTTTTTTCCAAGAGAAATAGTTACTTTGATAGACAAGAGATTGTTTATTTTGTTTTTCTCTATGCAATTCCATACTAGCCAACTCACCCAATTTTACAGTTCTATTTTTAAACACAATTCTTTATTGATTCTATGAGAATTTCACATCATGCATCTCAATGCTACTCAACTTCCAGTCCATCTATATCCACCCTTCACCCTTTCAGTATGTTCCTACAAGACTAATTGCAAATATAAAACCAATCAAAACAAACAAAAAAAATAAACACCTCTAGATTCATCCTAGCTGTCTTGGGAACTATGGTATGTCATGCAATATACCCTTTTATCCAATCAGCCCCACCACAAACATTAATTACCCAGGTTATTAGTCTAGTTGGAGGCCTCTGGCTCACCAACATCACCAGATCCTCACCGAGACTACTCTTGAATATGCTGCTGTTGCCCTTAGTCATGGATACCATGTGCTATCATTCCACAGGACTAATCCTTTCACCGAGGTTATAGATAGTGTGTATGTTAGGCTGAGCCAACACAAAGCCCTGGATGTGAGTCTAGGGGTTCACCCAATTTTCATCCTAATATTACACCAAGAGGAATGAGTACCATCCATGACCACTGAGCTTTGTGATAGGACATAATCACAGGATCACAGGATTCTGGAGAAAACAATGATAGCAGCCAGTAGGAGGTCAAGTAACCTAGGACTATAAACATCTCAGGTATGGAAAGGAAAAGCTGACTGACTACTAGAGTATTGTGACAGCATTTCAGCAGATGGGAAGGTTTCAATTTCTTCATACAGGCTTTCTACTTGAATCAGCAATGCCCCTCACTGGAGACACGTATATCACAATTACGTATACACAAACACACATTCATGCATTAGGTATGTATATTAGTTGGCCAGAGTTAAATTTAAGGTATATTTTGGGGGATGCATGCCTTGCTTTCTGAGGGAGTCTATCAATGGTTTGGAATTTATCAAGAAGGCCAGACTGGCTTGCCCGTGTAGCCCCAAAGATATATCTGTCTCTACATTTAGGATGAGAGGTCTATAGTAGCAATCTTTTGCTACTATGCCAAAGATTTTATGTGGATTCTGAGATTCAAATTCAATTTTTTTATTAAGACATCTCACTAGCTAGAGACTCTTGCTTAAGCCCTTCTAACAGCAACATGTAAGACAAGGAAAAAGGCAAAGTAACAATGGAAATCATTGATTAGACAATCTTCCTTCAGAATTATGTGTAAAACAGATAAAATCAGGATAAATCTTATATTTGCAGTTTTATAAAGACGGGAAGGAAATAGTTTTCAGAAAAATCTATACAACTGTAATTTGGCATGTATTTCTAAAAGGTTGATTCTTTGTCTCTCTCTAGAGACTATTATTGTTAGGTAGACTAAACAAAATTATCTTTAATGTAAAGTTCCTAGCCTTTGTAAAAAAATGCAAAAGCAAGATAAGAGTGAAGCTTTCATTGTTGATGATGATTGCTTCTGTGGTAGAGACAGAGGTAATGGGGCTCTAATGAGCATGTAAACAGACAGATTAAGTCCTAGGGCAGGAATCCTCTCCTGGCGTTTCTTAGCCTCTGGAATTCCTAGGATATTTTAAAATTATATTTTGGGCTGTGTGTATGATGGGGGTTGGTCTTTATGGAAGCTAGAAGAGAGTATGGATTAATTAGGACTAGAGTTTCAGGGGATTAGGATACAAACTGTAGAAAATAGGCTTGACACTCTGGCTCATTGATGGAGTACTCAGTGTATCTTGAATGGGTGACCTACAGCTCTGATCAGAGTTTCTGAAACAGAAACACCAAATACATTTAGTAAAATTGTATACACTTAATACATTTGAATTCAGTGACATAAAACATATATGCAAGGTTCTAACACAATACACAAATTTTTGCCTAAATACAAAAGAGGTATGGTTAATTCTGCTAGTTTATTTTTATTTTAGTTTTCTTCAAAGGAAATAGAGAAAAGAATAAAACTCAGCAAGTATTACTGAACTAGTATTTGTTATTATAGCTATTAAAACTCTTACCTTCACTGAAGCAATTCACTAGTGAATCTACTGCCATCTGGTAATCACAGATATGGCAAAGAGAACTTTAGAAAAGTTGGAGTGCTAGCTACATTGTCTACTTACATGTCTTCAGTTGCCTTCTTCAACTTCAAACAGCCAAGCAAACAAGTAGAAGAAGTGTAGTGTCTAGATGAAGAAGGCTCCTTCCTTTTTCTTCCATTCTTACTCTCATTTCTCTTTTCCTTTCTTCATAGTAGCATTTGAGGAAATACTTCATCACTCACTCTCCAGGAGAGTGAGATACATCAATTATCTTTTGGTGTAAAGCTCTCTCTCTTGCTTGCTCTTTCTCACTGTCTATTGCACTCTCTTGCTCTCGCTTGCATACATGCTGTGTCTGTGTATGTGTCTGTGTCTGTGTGTGTGAGAGAGAGAGAAAGAGAGGGAGAGAGAGAGAGGAGAGAGAGAGAGAGAGAGAGAGAGAGAGAGAGAGAGAGAGAGAGAGAGAGAGAGAGAGAGAGAGGAGAGAGAGAGAGAGAAAATGAGAGGGTCATATGTTCTTCAGTCAAATTTAATGACTCTAAGAAATCATATAACATCACAAGTTCACCAGCAAGTGGAAGGGCTGGGCTGGAATGTTGACTGGTAATCCTGATGCATTCAAGTTGTATTATTGTGGAACTGGGAGATATATCTATATCAATATATATCATTCAGTACTAAATCTGATAAACTTTATCTTTTATGTGTTACTTAATGATGCTTTTGAGAGTTTGTTGATTCATGCTGTCATATTTTGCATATATATCAAAGGAAGATATGAAAAAATAAAGTTTGGCTATAAAACAAATGTTTTTAAACAGCTTGATCTATTACTCTTAGAAATTTAACCACATAAAGGTTTATGATCTGATTTTTAAAAATCTTCTCCATTTTTCAGCCTATTTAATATTCATTAAGAATGAATATTTTTAAAAACTGATTGGAAAATAATGCAATAGGAAATCCTATTCATACCCACAGTGAATCTAGAAATGAGAGTATGGAATTAAATAGTCTGACTTTATGCAACTGTGTTGCTCTGAGTTCCTCAGGAATCTGGCTTAGTATTGTTCAAGAAGGAGATCAGAGATGGGGCAAGGACTCTGGTAGAAATCAGGAAGCATTATCCTTTTGCTTGGGGCATCTTCCTTCCTTGCCACTGGCAGTGGAAGATGTGGTTTCTCCTCTCCTCTTCTTCTCCTAGAGGCAGCTTGTAGGCATCTCTGGTTCATAGATCTCACGAGGAACCCACAGAATTATATCTTTCATCTTTTGCTGTGTATCAGTCTTCTCCTAATTGAAGCTTTGGTGAGAGGCCTCATTCAGTCTCATAAAACAAACAGAACTCACAAGCCTCCAACTGTTACTGAGACTCAAGGGGTTCATAAGGCCTGTTTCAAGAAGCAGAAGAGTACCAAGCAGAAGAGCCTCTGACCTGTTAATGGCTCTGTTCTCATGAACCATCAGCCATTCTATATCTGACTTTTGGATGAGTCAGCTGCATTTAAATCATCCATCTATATGCTATATATGCTATATTTATATTCTACATCCTATAAATGCTGTGAATAAAATCAAAACACTGGTTGGTTCACCAAATTGCACCTTGTTTTCTTTGTCATTGCTTCTGTTTTGTGGGTGAATAGATGTATACTCTTTACAGATAAGCACCATTCCAGCTGCCATGTAATCCTTCAATATTTTCTTCTATCACTTCAAACTCTTGATTGCTTATTATGCTCATGGTACTTCCCACAATCTTTCTGCTCTATCTTTCCTTACTGCTCCTTATCACTACAAAGTGAATGTAAGATCTGGCATATAAGCCTAATTCCTCAAGCAAAACCATGATCTCCTGTCCATCATTGGGACCCTTTCTGATCTGTGATCATTTTCATCCCAACATAGATAGAATGCTGTGACCTCAGGCAGCTCACTTATAATCAGAAGAGAGAAATGTCTAGACTGGTGCTTGTACTGTGGGTTCAAAAAGAACAGAGTATAGAGAAGAAGATAAAAATCCTAGAGATAATCTTTATAAAATGTTTAATCACATGTTGTTCCCACATTCCTGCCAGTTTCTCTTTCACAGCCTGTGCTGGCAATAAAAGAAGACCCATGCGGCTTGACTTAAAAGCCCCTGGGTAGAATAGAATTACCCTTTCTTTCTACAGTTTGTATCCTGTGCTCTACAACCCATGTTTGTTCTGGGATCATTTTGTATTCTTCCAGTACATTCCTCATCCATGTCTTTTCATAAAGACTGTCCTGGCCATTTCAGAAGCCTTTCATGAGACAGGGACCATGGGTTTGCCTATAAGTTCTACTTTCCCTAAAAACTGCTAACAATGACATTGGTTGTTTCCAAATCTTTACTGCTGAGTAGATACCATCTACCTGTGCCTCTTACACATATTTTCCAATAAGAAGTCAAAATAAGTCTGAAACAAGTAGTTTCTTAGAATGTATTTGCCTACCTTATGTTTTCTTAGAATATCTACTAATGTCTCTTAGATCTGAATCTAAAACAAGTCATTTTGTTTTTTATAAACCTTTTGTATCTCTTCTTCTTATAACTTTGTCACCCATGTCTGCTAGGCAAGCCTCCTTTATGTTTTCTACTTGGTATACCATGCTCTTCAGAAACTCCAAGTAGATTTTCATAGTGCCTCAGTTGATCAATGCTTTGTTGTATCCTTCAAGCAAGGAATACACATTCTTCTCAATGCTTTGACCCCAGTGTGGGTTCATCCATATGAGAACATAAGGTTTGGTAGACTAATGGACCATCAGTGTCCACTTGTACTAAAAAGAGTCACTGGATGAATGTACAAAAGGATATTAAAAAGGAAACAAAAAACATCCCAGCCTAATTTCTGATGCTTTGACAAATATCCTAACAAAATATAACAAAGATGGAAAGGCTTTTTGTGACTTACAACTTCAAATAACTATCAATGCACAGAAGCCAAAATTGAAACTTAAAGTATCACAACTCTGATAAAAAACAGAGAGAAACCAAATGCATAAACCCTTGATGTCTTTCTTGTCCTCTCTACTCTTTGGGTCTGGCTCATAAGATGGCATCACCTTCATGTGGGGCATCTTCCAACATCACATAACAATCAGGCAAATTCTCCTCTGTAGTGTCCATTGGTCAACCAATCTAGACAACAATTTCTTATTTGAAAATTTTATTCATAGATGAATCTATGAGAGTTGGCTTTAAAACAACCAGAGAAGTGATTATGCAAGAATGCTGATAGCAAGTGATATATACCTGAAGTTTTCCACATTTACACAGTTAAGGTGACAGCCAGACTAGTAGTAGCTTGTATAATTTTGAGTAGAATAAAGAACTCTGGATATAAATAGGACAAAAGAAAATACTGATAAGACTGCCACCAATGCTGCTTTTTGTTCTTATTCAAAACAATTCTTGTGGCTAAGACACACACACACACACACACACACACACACACACACACACACACACACATTTCAACATGTCTCTACATCATATGTGACCAATTTCTCCTCAAAATTGTAACTACTCCTGAAATTTACCATCTGGGTTGTAATTTCTAGATCAATTCCGCATCTGTATCTTGATAAGTCCAAAGAAAAAATAAACATAGACAAGACACAAAGAGTGGAAAAAGAAATGTATCACCCATCACTGGCCATCAGAGCAGAGGCCTTTTCAAAGTGATACTTTCCTTGAACAAAGGAGATATTTGAATTTAAATGAGGGGCTTCACATATTCATGTAGGGGTGGCTGTGGTGGGATTCAAGTGTCAGCTTATAAGGCCAGAAGACACTTATCCATGGTCCTGGCTCTTGAAGAGGGTGCAGTCAGCCCCATTCAAGAGGGACTGCTGGAATCTAGAGAGCCCCATTTTGTGTCTGCCTTCTTGAGAGACCAGATCAATGTCCATTGCTTGGACCATCCGATCTCCTTAAGGTGTAACCTGTTATTGTGAGTGCTAATTTACATTCAAATAAACATAATCCTGTATTTACTATATTCATGTGAGATTTGTTGTGGTATCTGGTGGTCCAACGTGGTGCTAGGCATCTAACCCACCAGCATACTGGGCGGGGAGCCCTAACCACTGCCTGAAAGCAGAGCACAGGCAGAGTGTTCAGAATTGAGAGACTGCATTCCTGTGTATGGGCTGGAAGCTCCACCTTCCTTCTCTTAACTTCTAATTATCACTCCCATAGCCATTTGGCCACACTGTCTGTCACACAGCAGAGTGACTGTGCCACTGAGCCTTCTGTTAAAAAAAAAAAATTCTATGTACTACACAAGTCCAGATTCCTCTGCTACTTAGCCATAAATGAATAAATAGCTAGATAAATAAATAAATAGATAGATAGATAGATAGATAGATGATAGATAGATAGATAGATAGATAGATAGATAAATAAATAAATAAATAAATAAATAAATAAATAAATAAAACAAACTTCTGCAATGGGTGCAGATTCTGTGATTACCATCCTGTCTTGATTTTGTGAGATTTTATTTTTTATAAGGATTGTATTCTGCCTGCTGGGGCCCCTTAAGACCACATAGAGTCTATAGGAATTCTCCTGTTGCTGAGAGTCCCTGCATCCACCATATTGCAAGTGAATGGAGCATTTAATGCTACTGCGACATCTGCTGATCAAATGTCATCATTGCAACTGAATTGAGATAATGGCTGAAAATTATTCTGTTCATGACTTCAGGTCATACTTTTTCATGGTGATTGAGAAATTCTTGAATGAATATCTTGAAGGAGTCAATGCCCTAGCCCTTCTATTTTTCATTTTATTTCTATATTTTATGCTTCAAATTGTGACCATAATGCAAAAGGTGAAATCTGGAATTCAACAATTGATGTCTAGAATATGTGATATAGAAATTTTAAACACTAAAATGGTAGATCAGGTTAAAGAGGTGGAATATGGAAATCAACAATTGATATCTAGGATATGTAATATGGAAATTTCAAACAATAAAATGGCAGATAAGGCCAATTTTCTGGAAACTGGTTAAACAAACTTTTGAATAAGGCCTCTTTGGATATGGATAAAAGTGTACAAGAAAAATATAGGCTTTACATAATGATAAGAACAACAAACTCATTAATTACATTAATAATGACAAAAATCATTAATTATGTTAATGATGTATATCAAAAAATTACTGATTTTATGAGGTCCTTGAAAGGACTGCTTCATCAGGAAAATCAAGCTCTAGAAAAATCAGGATATTCCAAATTTCAGGAATGGGAGAACCATTTTGCAGTACTGGAAAAGGGTGGTAACAAATCTTCTGCTCAGAACAATTCAGGTCAACCCCAGATGGGATATTATGGTAAGGGAGATACTCTACCTAAGGTGGTAAACATGACAGGGTTACCCCCTTCCCCACAAGGATTGTTTCCAGTTATTGTTTAGTCAAAGAAAGAATATGGGGAGTCCCTGGCATTTGTAGAGTATAATTATAAGCCAATACATATGAAAAATATCAAGGATTTTAAAGAGGCCATATTGCTTTATGGGATACCTTCTACTTAGGTAAAACAGCTGTCAAAAGCTTAGTCTGTTTAGGAGCACATTTGGGATCTTACTCAGTTTACTAGTTCAATTGAAAATAAGTGAAATTACAACATAAAAATATATTGACACAGGATTTTTCCCCTGTAGGTGCATTAGTCAGTAATAATCTGAGAGTACATGATGTGCTCAATGGGTCACATTTGAGAACCTATGACCCAACAATTCTAGTTCTCTGTAAATAGCAATGCTTTCTGAAAACTATAAAAAGGGGAAAATATGAAGTTTTTTTTTTTTTTTTTTTTTTTTTATCTTAAAGAAGTTTGCTTTGGGGGCTGGACCTGTTTCAAAGCTCTGATTGCAGCCTGACATAGAAAAGAGACTATGTCAAAGAAAATGCTCATTTTGGGCAATTGTGTATTTCTTAGTGGATTCATTATAATATTGATACCAGCAGAGTAAGACAAGTACCTGTTCCAGTGAGGTTACATAGAGACATATAAAGAAGGTTAGCTGTTTCATACAACATCTTGTTATAACCAAGGGACACTATAAGCAGGAGCTATATGCAGTTGCAAGTGTGACACAGGTGTATAGTGTACAGTTTTTAATCAAATAGTATATAACACCCTAAGACAATAATAATGTATGTAATGTATATAGTAAAAGCATAAACTAGCAACAGTTATTGATAAGTATTATTGGAGATTTGTTGGTTTATATGTGTGTGTTATACAATGTGCCAGGTAGTGCATCAAATGTGTTTTTAAAACCATTAGCACAAATGCAAGCAAATCTCTTGTTATGGAGTAAAAGAGCTATAAATCTCAGGGGAAGGTAGGGGACTTGTCATCTCAATTATTGTCTTCTACGCCATATGATGTTTATGTGTGCTGTTGCTTTGATATAGGATAGCTGGGATTGACTACAAATTGGCTATGTATTCAGGAGTGATCTTGAACCTGATTCCACTGCTTTTATCTTTGCAGTTATAAGATTACAGGTGTGGACAATTTGGTTTATGTCATTCTGGAGACCTAACCCAGAAGTTCTTGCATTTTAGTGAGACAAACATACTACAAGAAGAACTACATCCATAGCCTCAGGACCAACCCTAATTTAGCACTTTTTTCATATTAGATAGACATACTATTAGCCAAGCTATATTCCAAGACTCAGAACCATTATGGTTTATATTAGTCATCACTGACTAGTATATTTTTATTTGGTATTCATTGAGTTTCCCAGATGAATATATTACATAAATTGATTAATAGCATGAAACATGGCTCAATAAGAAACTACTTAAAGAATGGCATGTCATTTCAAATGAAGCTGACAAACAGGGTCCTTCTTGACCTGATTCATAATTTCCCTCAGTAGTTTTGCTCAGAACTGAAATATAATAATTTCTTGAAGTGCTCTTATTCAGTGAAATACCAACAAAATAAAATAGCAATATCATGGGATAATGGAGAGAGAAGGGAGTATGAAACTCTTGTTTTTTTGAGAAAACATGCTGCTAATGTGTTTCTAAAACACCATTTTCCAGGAGCTTATGAGAACAAAGGGGCAATTTCAGGTCTTTCACTGCTGTTGGAGGGTTTCTTAACTGTGACTGAATGAAGACATGATGAAATTGGTGCCATGGGTAATTGCAACTTATTTGTCTGAGGCTGCTAAGGCTGGAGGAGATGGTCTTGTCTTGGTACACAACACTAAATTGTCACTGCTTGTGCTTCTAAAGACTAGCACTATGGTATGGGCTCAGAGCACAGCAATGCATATGCAGGTGCTTCATATGAAGTTATCCTCTCAGTGTGCTGGATACATTTTGAGTGACCAAAAGACAAGAAGACTCTTTAAGCAGTGAAAAAGGATATACCCACTTGTTATTCTGACACTAGGGAAACAGAGAGAAGCAGATCCATGAGACTTCCTAGTCAGCAAGTTTTGCTGAAATGGAGAGCTCTGGGGCAGTGAAGTGTCCTGCCTCAGAAAACAAGGTGGAACCACTGTAAAACAAATACAAACGTGGTCCCTGGTCTCCATAATCACATCACACATACATACACACTGTCTCACACACATGCAGTTATATATAAACACATGTTCACACACACATACACATTCAAAATTGAACTTAATTAAAATGGACTGTGCAAGAAAAAGATGAAAGAAAGGATGGAAGAAAGAAAGAGTAGACTAGGATGTATATTGTTTTCAAGCAACATAAATTTAAAAGTCTTTTCAGAAACATATTTCCTAAAGGTCACCACCATCCTTCACTATTGATTGAACTCCAAACCATATTTTACTTGACCTCTGTTAGCCTTTAACATAAGGTCATCATCCAATTGCTGTTTGGATTATGAAAAAGAACTTTTAAATTGCAACTAAGAAAAGTCATTTTCAAGGGCTGGGACTATTCATCCTTGGTGAATAACCTGCATGTGAGGCTATTTTTCAGGTAACTGGACAAACTTGCTCCACCTAGAGTACAAAGAATAACAATAAAAAGAATAAAAAAGGTTTCAATACAGTGGGATGCCATAGTGGCTGCCAGGGGTTAGTGCCTTCTCACCATTCCTAATTGGCTGCTTCAGTTTAAGTGCCTTCAGTCTCCACATGTGCTCACCATGTTCCTCCTTTGCTCACAAGTCATAGAGCCTCTTCAAAGATATTGAGGGTATTGACTATGAGGAGACTGCAGAATTGTGTGACAACTTCTGTGGGCATTTACTGGCATGCCCTGTCAAAGGCCAGGACGTCCTAGGTATGATGTAATGAGTTTTGCCATTCATCCACCTGGACATTGTGTCGCCTTTATCTTTTCATTGTTGTGATAAAATGCCATGAGAAATTAATGTGAAGCACAGAGATGTTTAATGTTCCAATCAATACTGCTCACCTGGTAAGTAGATGTTGTGCTTTAGAGGCTGATTCTTAGCACTGCATCTCAAAATGTTATTCTGTGAAGCACAGACAGATGCCTGGCAGGAATTGTTGCACCTGAAAATCAATGCTTATTGCATTTTTATTCTTTCTTTATAAATTTATTGTTTTGAGAGAATGTCATTCATAGCTGAGGTTGATCTTGAATGTCTGATCATCTTGGTTCTACCTTCAGAGTTTGGATGTTACAAGTGTTCACAATAATTGGGTTCTTTGCAGTGCTGACATCTCACTGAGGACATGAATGTGCAAGGCCAGTGTTTGACCAAGTGAGACATGCCTTAAGATATTTTTAAAATGTTAGTTAATGGCTTAACTTTATTCCCTTATTTGTTTAGATATGACTGTGAATTTTGCTAGTCAGAAGAAAGTAAAATAATACAAATAAAACATCCTTTCACTAAAATAAGGGCTTGTATTAATGTCATCACTATTTTTTTCTGCCTATAAAATAAATAATTTTTAATATTATTAAAAATATCACATTTAAACATATATCTTTGAAATGGATTCATTTGGCATATGATGTTTAATAACTATTCATATGTCTTTAATAGGAGAATTTTTTCTACTATTTTCTCAATAATTAGAATATCTTATAATAATAAAAATTTCTCTTTCTATTAATTCTTTTATTTTGATGTTTAACATTAAGCCATTCTATTGATTTTGAGTTCAGAGTAGGAAGGCAGTTAGGAACACAGTGTCTCTAGAGCTACAGAGATGACATTAAAAGCATTTGGTCTCTCCAAGGGACAGAGTAAATTCCCAGCATGGGCAAGTTGGTCCATAATATCTGTAAGTTCAGATCCACTGCATCCAACGATATTTCTCCCCTTGGTGGGCACACTCCATAGGACAACATGCATACAAATTAAACACACAAATTAAACAAGAAAGAACCTTTAAAAATATTATTTCTGACAAAGATAAAACAGATAATCTTTTTTTATGTGCATTTCAATATGCATAAATTATATAAAATAATGTGTTTATTTATTATAATTTTACATACATATATAATGCACTTTTTCATAGTCACCCTCTATTGTCAACCTTGCCTTTATCCCACTCTGACAGTCTGCTCTTTTATTCAATTTGTAGACTTTGTACTTTCACATATTTTTAGTTTTTTATCCATATATATTTAAAATTTCTCTCTCTCTCTCTCTCTTTCTCTCTCTCTCTCTCTCTCTCTCTCTCTCTCTCTCTCTCTGTATGTGTGTGTGTGTGTGTGTGTGCATGTGTGCATGTTTGAGAAGGTAGACAGTTGTCATGATACATTTAAGGAAGTCAAAATAAAACTTGTGGGTGTTAATTCTCTCCTTCCACTATCTATCTTGGAATTGCTTTTTAACCTTAGATTGTCAGGCATGTATTTAGGTGCCTATGCCTATTGAGATATCTCACTCAACCATGTTTTTTGTTTGTTTTAATTGGCATTACTGATGAATTTAATAACATCTTATTGCAGGAGCAGGTTGAGGGACTACATATAGATATGGGATGTTGGCACGGCCACCACAAATTACAATGCATGCCTTTCTCTTTCCTGTCATTAAAGAACACTTTGAGAATCACCATTTTATAGAACTTTGTGGCTGGGGTTTATGTTTTCCCCATAATATTGTATGAATTTATTGATAATATAGAAAACTAATCATTTTTTCTTTACAACAAGTGCAATGTGTCCCTTATCACCACAGATTATATTTTGTCAGTTTTATGAATGGGTACCCTGTGTGGTTTTCTTCTGTGAGTATATGAGTTGGCTTCTTAGAGTAGATGGATTTACCTTGCCAAGAAGAAATCTCATCTTCAGGACTTTTTATAATTTGCTATCATTTATGTGAGACCAAGCACTGGAAATGAAATTAGTTAATTAACATTGCATACACAATGCACATAAAGCTGAGTTCTCAGAATGACCATTCCCATTATTAACACTTTTCAAATCATTAATGTTACTTTAAATGCAGAGTGAAAGAAATGACATTCCTAAGGCAACAGAAGGAGACATTCTTTATTTTTCTATCTGTGAGAGAGTCCTAAAAATTTACTAATAATATTTGAATACAGCAGTGAGAAGACAGAGAAAAAAAGGGAAGGAGGGAGGAGAGAAAGAGGGAGAAATACCAGCATCTCTCCAGGAATATTGGTAAGATAAACTCAGGAAATTCAAAATACTGCAGAAGGCCTATACAACAGTGGTTTTCCCTCTGGTTTCTTTGTAGGTAAAGTCTTCTCAATTATACCTTAAAGTTACCTGCACAAATCTATTATAGACAATTGTACTTCAATAAGACTGTTCAGATCCTGTTTTTAAATGTAGGTATATGATTTTTTTTAAAAAAAAATGTTACCCATAGAGTCAAATATATCAATATATCATACTGGTCTGTCCATGTACCATATTTGGTCTGTCCTTGTACCATATCTAGTCTTCAGGACTTCCAAACACTCCACCCAGGAGAGACTATGGTCTCTATGAACTAGTTCCCTCCTTTCTCTTTCTGCACTTTATATTTTATTGCCCCAAGACCTTCTTTCTATGCAAATGTATTTGAAGAAAACCAACACTATATTCAATACAAAACCTGATTTGGAACTCAGAAAACAATTACTCTCTCTCCTTCTATCTTTTTCTCATTTACTCACTCTTCCATTCCCTTTCACATTTACAATCTCATTTTTTATATTTACTTTTGGCTGTGTTGATGTGGGTAACTATGAATGCAGAGGTTAGAGAACATCCTTAAAATGTTGTTTAACTTGCTTTTTTTATGATAGTGTCTTTCACCCGATTGGAACCCACCAAGAACACTAAACTTCTGATGCAGTGGATCCTAGATACCCACCTATATCCACTTCCCCAGAACAAGAATTTAAAATAAGTCAATCACACCCAGAAATTTTGTGGGTGCTGGTTATCAAAGCAGGTCCACATGCTCATAAAGCTAGTACTTTATCTACTAAACCATCTTTCTTTTTCTCATACATTAATTTATTTGAAAAAAATATCAGCATGGCCAATGAAAATGAATAAAGTTATGTGATTGCATGGGTAGATAACATAATGGGTGCAAAGAAGATGGTGATGAATAATGGCTTCCCCAGATTAGCCCTGCTCAGACATCATGCATGAGATTCCTTGCTCCACTACTTATTAATATATGTAGCACACATGTTTAATAAATGTTGTGAGCATGACCTAGAAATTCTGTTATAATTCAGATGCAAAATCCAATCTTTATTTCACTTTCTGGTTTCATAAAAAAGAGGAATGTAGGCAGGGTTTCTCTTAAAATGCACCATTCAAGATTAATATTTATTAAAATATAAACCAACACTCACAATACAGGTAACAGCTTATAGTGGCACCTGAACAGGGACTGGAGTATCCGAGTGATGGGCAATGGATGCCAAACCGGTCTCTCCAGAAGTCAGGAACCAGCAAACGGGCTACCCAGGGTCCTAGCCATGCCTTATTAATGGGATTGGCCACTTCCCTTTCAGGAGCCCAGGACCCTGGATAAGCATCCTCGGATCTTATCAGCTGACACCTGAATCCTACCACATCTCCGCCTTTTATCTAACTAAGAAGGTTCTAAACTAAGACTATATACAATAGGAATTCAAATTACAACCAAAACCTAACACAAATAAAGTACATCATATATTTCTAGAATATTAGTAGATGGTAGGGTGTACTTCAAAAGGTTCATCTGGGAATGTGAAAATTCAACATCTGAATGTTCCTTGCTAAGGGATAATAGGATAGTAACCTTAAATACCTATTCTTCAACCCTTTAAAGATCTGAGAAGAAAAATGTATCACCTGAAAGTCAGTAGTACATGGAGGTAGTGGCTTCCAAAATTTTGGAGAGGACAGCAACATAGCTACCTAGACAATCACCTCTGGATTTGTGCACTGTTGGAGCATCTATCATATTGGCTACAGGCCTATAGTATCTGACAGATCTTTTCACAAGCAGGGCAATTTTTGGAGGGACTGTCTTATCCTGCCCAGGCAGGTTTCATCAGTCTCCATCCATCAAGATGTTCATCCAACTTGGACATCATGTGTGTACTGTCAGGAATCAAGGTAAGGGCAGTTCTTTACCCAACCAGCCATTCTCTGCTAAAAGGACAAACTCCAAAGGAGTGCCTTTGATGCTCAGTACCATCTCGTGAAAGGAGCAGTGACACCAGAATTAGTCGTGTCTCTCGCGGCCAAATTCAAAATGTTAAATGCCATATTTTTTGGTTCTATGAAATGGTTGAAGACTCCTCTCTATGATATTCTAACCTGTATCTGAGATGACTGTGACACAGCACCTTAAGTAATGTTGACTGCAGTTTTTATCATCTTAAGGATTAAACCTTGTACTATAAAATTAGATTACCTATATAAGAGGTGTATAATCTCTGAACAATGAATTTTAGTATGACTATCAAACATTAGCCAGGGGTATATATACCATGTAAAGTGGCCACAGTATTTTAGACATGTATATACATATATAACATCCAAACATAGATATATAAAACATCTCGTGCACATATCATAACTAGTGGAATCATATATTATATCTAGTATAGCCAAATGTAGGTAGTAACTGCATAGTGGACATGACAATAATGTGCAAATATCTCAAACAGAGGTAGAAGCCTATATAAAATATAGCAATTACGGATTCAATTTTACATAACAGTTACAGATTCAGTTTTATATCAATGTACAAGTTGCTTTGGTTATCTAAAGCAATTTCAGATTAAACTTTGTACCAATGTACAAATTATCTCAATTAAACATATAAAATGATCTCATACTTGTATCAATATACAAATATCTATGCCAGTGCAAATTGACTTTGTACCAGTGTACAAATTATCTCAATTAAACATATAAAATAATTTAACATTTGTATCAATATATAAATATCTATGCCAGTGCAAATTGTCTTTAGTTTAGCCCATATATTCAGCTAACATTGTTTATAGGTAAGTAGAACAATCTACCTTCATCTATCCTATCTATCCCTTTCTCTTCTTCAAAAGAGATCCTTGAGGGTATATTATTGTTCTGTCCTCAACCCAATTTTTACTTATACATATTCTATCAGAATAATAACTACCCACAACCCTCAGAGCATAAAACTTATTGGGAAAGGGGGCGTAATCTTTCATAAGGTTGCTTCCTGCTGACTTAAAGTCGAAAGCATCTCTTTGGGATCTTGTAAATACTAGAACCGTGGTTAGATCCTAATAGACTGAGCATACACATCTATAACCATTCTCAGAATACTGGTTAACTCCATCTGGAATTCTTATTAGAAATGTGACCTGATGATAATCATAGAGAGCTATCTTGCAACCGTTTTTGAATAATCTATTTTCTAAAAGCAATCATTGAATGGTGCACACCAGGTTCTTGATTTCTCTATTTCTGCCTCTGTCTGCCTGTGTGTCTGTCTCTTTCTCTCTCTCTCATATTCTCTCTTTTATTCCTGTTTCACTAGTAGGAGCTGTTGTGGTGGGGGCCCCATCTCAGTTTCAGATTTTTAGTAGATAGCTGATAGGAGGAAATGTTATTTACAATGGAAAACTTAAGCATTGTTGATAATCAAAGAAGATATTTATATCTTTTATTACTTTGGAAGGTTGTATGCAGACAGGATGTTTGGAAGGTACAGATATAGAGAGAAACAAGGTTCAAGATGAAGTCACAATAATATTGGTCCCTAAACATTCTGTCTTCTGTCCCACACCAGGTGGCTTTTCTGATACAAAACAGAATTTCTCATGTTTTCTTTACCAATATGCTTGGGTTTAGAGAGGGAGAAAGCCATTAGCTCTCACTCCAAATCCAGTCCTATTAATAGTCAAATCAGGACCACATTTTTTTTTTTGAGATGTAGATGCAAGGTACAATGAAGTAAGAATTGAGAGATTACCTAGTAGTGCATATTTGTATCAGTTGGTCTCATAGTCCGTTGTTTACATTCCTTCATCATCAGTCTCTCTTGCCTTGAATGTGATTAATCATTCAATATCCAATCAATGTCTTAAAAACAGTTGTATCCATTTTCCTGTAAAGACAAAATTGAAACCCTGCCCCAGGCTTGTTAAATGTGTTTTCCTTACCATGTTTCCATTTGTCATATCATGGATGAGCAATTACTTCTCCTTCTCTGGAAGGGACTCCTTTTTGAAGTGGACCTCTATTAGTTTTGTCGGTACCCATATCTTTTTTTTTTTTTTTTTTTCATGTTGAAACAAAAGCAAATACCCTACCCTATCAAAGCACATATCTCGGCTTCCATTCTGAAGTCAACAAATCTTCAAGTAGATGAGTTGATTTAAATTGGAATATTTCTCTCATCAGCAAACATGCCTTCACCAAGGATTTCGTCCTGAGAAGCAAAGAAGCCCCTAATTTTTCCTTGTTGTTCTAAAGTCCTAGCCTCCTCTCTAAACTGGCCTCTCCACTGTAAATTCTGACTTTGGTCCAAGACAGCAGCTGTTAGCTGCATCCAATCAATTGGTAATATGTGTTTTTTTTTGCTGACCATGAATTTAGAAGCTGCTTTACATAAGTAGAGTATATACTGTGCATTGATATTGCCTCTTTAAAATCCTTGATGTCTCTCATATGTACTGGCTTATAACTATACTCTATAAATTCTGAGGATCCTCCAATTGCTTTCTTTGTCTGAACAGTAGCCAGGAACAATAGTGGTGGGGAAAGGTGTAGCCCCATCATGTTCAACACCTTAGGTAGAGTATCTCCAGTACCATAATATCCCATCGGGGGTTGACCTGAACTGTTCTGAGCATAAGATGCATCACTACCATTTTACAGTATTGCAATACGGTCCTCCCATTCCTGGATTTTGGATACTACCAGTTCCCATTCCTGGATTTTGGATACTACTGGCTTCCATTCTTGGAGTTTAGATACTCTTGATTTTTCTAGAGCTTGATTTTCCTGAAGAAGCAGTCCTTTCAAACACCTCACTTAACCAGCAATTTTATGATCCACATCAATAACATAATTAATGATTTTTTTGTTCTCATCATTAATGTAGTCAACAAGTTTCTTGTTTTCATCATTTACATAGAACCTATACTTTTCTTGTACAGGGTTATCTATATCCAAAGAGTAAGCCTTATCTGAAAGCTTGTTGTAACCAATTTCCAGAGTATTAATCTTATCTACCATTTTAGCGTTTGAAATTTCTACATCACATATTCTGGACAGCAATTGTTGATTTCCATCTTTCACCACTTTAACCTCCTCTACCATTTTAGTGTTTGAAATTTCTACATCACATATCTCGAAATTCAATTGTTGATTTTCATTTTCCATCTCTTTAACCTCATCTACAACTGTAGTGTTTGAAATTTCCATATCACATATTCTTCACAGCAATTGCTGATTTCCATATTTCACCTCTTTTATCATTCTCATATTTTGAAACACAAAATAGAGAAACAAGCCAAAAAATAGTAGGACTGGAGTATTGAAACCTTCAAGATATTCATTCAGATATTTCTCAATCACCATGGAAAAATATGACCTGACATCATTAATGGAATAATTATCAGCCATTACCTCAATTCAGGTGCAATGAAGACATTTGGTCCACAGGTGTCACAGCAGCATTAAATGCTCTGCTCACAATATGGCAGATGCAGAGACTCTCAGTCACAAGAAGCTATCTACAGACCCTACCTTGTCTTAAAGGGCCCCAGCAGGGAGGATACAATCCTTGGAAAAAGCAAATTCTCACCAATTAAGACAAGATGTCAGTCACAAAATAGAAGGGTTTTTGTTTCCTTTGTTCGCTTGGACATACACAGAGGAATTTACAGTTGCCCATGTCACAATCAGCAACTGCATAGGCTGGATGGGGGGGGGGCAGTGTGACCATGCTGTGCTTTAAACTTGAGACTGCTGAGCAGAGTCACCACACAAGCAAGGAGAGTGAGCAAAGAGAGTGGACTGGAACTGCTCACTTTAAACTTGCCTATTGGGCTGAGCCTGGGTGCAGGCAAAGAGAGTGGATGGGAACCATGTGCTTTAAAGTTTCCTGCTGGGCTGAGCCACTTAAGCAGCTGGGAACCACTGGGCAAGCTGGAGGGAACTTTAAGCCCATGCACTGGAGTGCAGGTTCCCTAAGCTGAACACTCTGCTTGTCCTCTGGTTTCTAATAGTGTTCAAAACACAAATCACAAATGGACCCCCTATGCCCATGGGCACAGGCCCAAGGTTGTTTGGTGCCAGATGTAGGCAGAATTTCTCTTAAAATGCACCAATCCAAGATTAATATTTGTTAAAATATAAACCAACACTCACGATACAGGTAACAGCTTATAGTGGTGCCTAAACAGGGACTGGAATATCCAAGCAATGGATGATGGATGCCAAACTGGTCTCTCCAGAAGTCAGCAACCAAAAAATGGGCCACCCAGGGTCCCAGCCACCCCTTATCAATGAGGTTGGCCACTCCCCCTTCAGGAGCCTGGGACCCTGGATAAGCATCCTCAAATTTTATCATCTGACACCTGAATTCCACCACAGAGGAACACACCAGTCCATCAGACTCTTTGAATATATTGTGTGATTAGACAAGCCTTCTGGTAAAACTGTAGTCTCACATCCTGTCTCCTTGACCTACTCTTAGTCTTCATGTTGGTGTGCAATTTTGCTGTATGTTGTTAAGATTTGAAGAAAATAGTATATTAAGTCTTAGGAATTGGAAAGATAAGCCTTCTCTAAGAGTGTAGTTCTGCTATTCAGCATTGAAATGAGCCCTAATTTTAATCTTTTCTTCTGCTTTACTACAAAATGTATATGATTTTTAAGTTGAAAGCATTTGACTGTTCTCTAGAGAGATTATATGGCTAAATTAAAGACTATTATTCTATGATTCCAGTTTTGAAGCTTATTGGCAAACAATCATGTACATAGTCCAAAAGTGTTCTTGTTTCCAGGAACTGAAGGAGAATTTCAGTAGAAGGAGGCAGCAAACTGTAGCCTCACAGTCTAGTGTTTCAAATTTACTTTCTTCTGTATTTCTGATGTTGATCATGCCTTTTTTTTTAACACTGATTTTATAAAAGGTCTCTGAATCACTCTCCCTAGAGAAATTATAATATTGACTTATTCTCCTTTGAGTAAAAACCCTATATTCAGAAATTTTGTGATAACTTAAGGTTCCTTGAGAATTTCATTGTTTCAAAGAACAAAAACAAATAAAATCTATCTCTACAGTAGCATATTGCTTCCAGTTTTATGTTAGGATTTTTTTCATAGGCAAAGAAAGATCTGCTATAACTTTAAAAAATAAAAAATCAAGCGTAAGCATAGCAGGGCCTACAGTAAGTATAAAATGAGTCAGGAATGAGAATCCCTCTCCTTTACTTGGCTCATATTGGCCCATCACTCCAGCTAATTATCAGTTACAGCCTAAATAAGAGACTGCGTCTCAAAAAAGAAGGGAGAAGACCTGGAAAGATGATGAAGTGATGAAGAACAGAAACTGTGGTTCAGCTCCCAGGTTTCTCATAATGACACACAATAATCTGTAACTCCAACTTCAGAGGCCCCAACTCCCTCTTCTGAAAGCTGTGGGCACTATACTACAAACATGTTCTTCAGGTACATGTGGAAGCAAAACACCAATTCACATATAACAAAATTAAATGAATCTAAAGAAATTAAGATAATGAGAAATGGAAGAACATCTACACATAAAATATGCCACAAATGCACATACATCCACATATATAGACTATATATACACATGTACACACATGCATATACCACTTCTAATACATTACATGCATACACACACACACACACACACACACACACACACACACACACACACATATCCACACATCACGTCACATCACACAAAGGGCACTCAACACACACTAGTCCACATGCTTGCAAGCAATCACATGCATGGGAACACACATACACAAATACACACATTTTTATTTATAATGCATCATAATACCTAATGTTTATTTTTAATACATTTTTGAATGTCCACATATTGTCCACACTGTTTAGAATGGAGACATTTGTCTCCCATTGTCATTGCTAAAGTATTCCTTAAGGTCATCATTTTAAACCCTCTTCATCACTCCACACATCCAACTCTCATATTTCACTTTAATAAACTACACTAGGAAGCATTTGATGATTTCATTTCCTCTTTTTCTATGGTTGCTGCTGGGAGCAAAAGTTCTGTGACATTGATCTCACTCAGAAGTTGTGCCATCCTGAGGCTGCTAATCAGTGCAAACCTGTCAACTATAATTCCTTGGGAACTGTGGTTGTCTTAGGGCTAGATGTGAGAAACAGAAACAGAAATTAACTCAGTTCATGGAGGAGTACTGCCTTTTTTCACATCTACTACCCAGGAGCCTACCACCTGACCCTATATTTGTGTGTTACCTTAAATTTTATATTTCAAGTTTTTAAAGAGAAAAATAGAAAGGATAGAGGAAAGTAGTAGAGAAGGGAATAAAAGAAAGAAGGAAGAAAAGAACGTAGTGGTATAATATACATAGAATGTACATGCACTGAAGATGCTGTAAAAACAAACAAAACCAAAAATAAAACAAAAGAAAGGTAGTTGTGTTCCATAAGCTAGTAGTAGTCTTTTAATAGCAATTTTGGGTCAGTAATTTTAAAGACATTTTAAAATTATAATTCTTTGTTGGAGTTATTTGTTCCCTATATATATGTGTGCATCATGCACATGCCTATTTTCTGTGTATGTCACAAGAAGCATGGAATCTCCTGGTATTGAATTTACAGATGGTTCATGAGGCACCATGTTTGTTCTGGGAACTGAATCTGAGTCCCCTACAAAAGCAGCAAGTGTGCTTAAATGCTGAGACATCACTTCAGCCCCCAGTTGCCCAATTCTTATGTAAACAAACATCTAAATCCTATATCAGACTTCAAGTACATTTTGCAGAGAGTTTTGCTTTGTGGTTTTATCATCACCATCATCATCATCATCATTATTATTACCTTATCTACACAGAGGAAAATGGGCCAATCTGCAATAAAGTCAAAGTTGTATGATATGTTAGGAAGTCTACTGAATTTTAAAAGGTTTTATTATAGTTTAATTTGTTAATGGAGGACAATTCTGAGGAACTGCTTCTCTTCTTCCACCACATGTGTCCCAGGAGTTGAAATCAAGACTTCAGACCATGGGGCAGCACCTTTAACAGTTGAACTGCTCTGCTGTCGCTAAGAACTCTGCTTTACATGAACATTACTTGTTAATGCAGTAGTTGACCACACAGAATATTATGTCTTAAATAGAGTTCTGTAAAAGATATCTTTCAAAGAAGGTGGTGAGTGAGAGAACAAAGAAACTGAAATATACACATGATCATACACGTGCATTTAAAACATAAATATAAGTGGACAATTTTATTGTGGCACCTTCAAAAGAACTCATCTCTGAAAGTCTGTCTGAATAAATTCCAACCTATGATGTCATGTTATTCCAGATAATTCCGTGAATCAAATATGCTAATAGGAAAACATTAACATATGCTGTTGTCTAAGAAAATGTAGGAAGAGTGCATACATGTTGAATCTATTATCTCCAAGGAACTCAGTAGAAACAGCCAATACACTACTGAGCCTTATTACCTGAAACACCTCCTGTAAAGAATGTAGAGATGTAAATTGTAGGAACAATCTCTTCTCTGACTATATATGAGTAGCAGTTTTTTTTTTTACAATACTTCAACTTTAAATATATTATATATATATATATATATATATATATATATATATACACACATAAAAATCATTAATGGTAGGGAAAATTTTAGAACTCATAAAAAAATGATAAAAAAAAAATGATAGAGGTTGGACCCTTAATTCTATCACTAAAGTGCGTAAGTGTCTTTCCAGCATAAGGACCTGTTGGAGTCCCCAGAAAATATATTTAAAGATCCATGGATGCTGCTTAGTTTGGGAGATTTTGTTTGTTTATTTGTTTTATGCAACTAGATACAACCTAGACTCACCAAGGAAGAAGAACATCAATTGAGAAAATTTGTCTTTTATATTGGCATGTAAGAGTGTGTATGGGGCCAATTTTTTGATTGGGAGGGCCCAGGCCACATAAAATGTTCCGCTTCTGAGCAGATAGGTAGGTAAGAGGTCCTGGGAGTTACATGAAAACACACTGCACAAGCCCTGTGGAGCAAGGCAGTAATGCACCATGCTACTTCAGAGTCTCTATTTTAGTTTCTGCCATGTGTTCCTGCCTCAAGTTCCTGCTCTGGCCTCCATCAATGATGGGCTGCAATGTGTAAAGCAAATAAATTCTTTCCAGAGCAACAGAAAACAAAATAGTCTGGGGATGGTGGCATGAATTTGCAATTCCAGTTCTTGAGAGACCGAGCTTGGAGGAGCCCTGGGTCTCACTGCCAAGCCATTCTACCCTAATTAGAAGTTTCACTCTGTGAGAGAACCTATCTCAAAAAAATGAATAAACAAATAAAAAAGTTAGAGTGTGTCTGAATATGGCCTCTATATATGTTCACACACACACACACACACACACACACACACACACACACACACATATATATTCACAGAGAGACACACATATACACATGCAGACTTATGTGCTCATGTAAACATATACATACATAAACACAGAGAGAGAAGGGGGATAGGTGGGATGTCGCTATACTTCAAAATAACTGAGAAAAAAGAAAATTTAATTAAAGTAACTTATGCAAAAATTACTTTGTTTACATTGAGAAGAAAAAGAGAATATTAAGTGTGGGGATATGTTTCAAATTTATTAAAAACTAGTCTGGAATATCAGAGGGCAGAGCCATCTCTTCCAGTCTTTGTTTTCTTTGTTTTTTTTTTTTTTCTCTTTGTTTGAGGCAGAGTTTTCTGTGTAACATTCCTGGCTATCCTGGAACTTGCTTTGAAGCTGAGGTTTGCTTTGAAT
The DNA here is from genome assembly GCA_033318265.1 of Phyllotis vaccarum. Taxonomy (NCBI): domain Eukaryota; kingdom Metazoa; phylum Chordata; class Mammalia; order Rodentia; family Cricetidae; genus Phyllotis; species Phyllotis vaccarum. The sequence continues at coordinate 39,600,022 of JARWLC010000016.1, forward strand.
TCACAGAGATTCTCTTGCCTCTGTTTCCCAAGTGCTGGGACTAACATTGTGTGCCACCCCTGAGATATCAAAGGGATCTACCCACAGTCAAATCTCACCGGTCTATCTTCCAGCTTCCTCAATCTCACTCCTCCTGGCTTCTTCTGCCTCTCAGTCTTTCTCTGCCAGCCTTATATATCTTCTTAGCTCTGTTGTTTTACATCCAGGTTAAGATTAAAGACATGGCATCACCACAGCCTGCCTGCGAGCCTGTAGCTCCTTCTGTAAACTAAGATGAACTCAAACTTAGTTTTGCTGGGAATAAAGGTGTAGGTCACCACTCCCAGATATTCCTTGTGTCTGGGATTAAGGTTTGAGTTATTACTCTCTGATCCTCCTAGACTGACTATGGGTAGATACCTCTGATATCTCAGACTGGTTTTTATTAAATTTAAAACATATCCCCACAACTAAGTTTGGACAAAAAGTAAATCTTTCTGGGAGATTTGTTTTCCTAGGAATATGTGTTTGTGGTTCTTAAACAAGCTTTTGTGGACAGCAATAATATAATTTACTTATAAACAAAAATTAAAATAAATGTGAGGACTAGTATAACATGTACTAGAAATTATGTCCTGTTGAAAACTTACAATTCTGGAAAAGGGAAGAGTGAGAGAAGTCATGTGAGATTGTATTTGGATTGAGTTATCAATACAAAATGAGGGTTATACATGGCTGCAGCTTAGAAAATATGAATGCTGTCAAATATTCATCAATTCTTCTGTTAATATTTCCTAACTACATGGAGCCCAAAAGCACAACACATCACAAACATTTAGCACACCTAAGCCCTTTCCTGTCCAGAACAAGAAACCAGGATGCATTAGTTACTTTACTTGTCATTAACAGATGACAACTTATTAAAGTAATTAAAAATATCTATTGTATCTCTCAATGTGAGAAGCCCCAGCCAGTGTGCTGAAACTTCAGGCATGTGGTCACATTATACTGTTCTCAGGTGGACATAGTATCCCAACTCATGAAAGAATATCCACATTTAAGGTGGATAGTATATTTCCTGAAAAATCCATCACAGATATGTCCAGAAGTTTGGTCCCTTTTATTCTGACCACTTTAATCACAGTACAAGGGGTACTGGAAAAATGAACAATTTCAAATCAGGGCAAGAAAGGTCCAAATATTAAGTCTGAAGATTCAAGGAGAAAAATGACCAATATAAATCATCATGGCCAAATTAACTAAAACAAGCAACTAATTACAACATGTTATTTTATTGGAATTCATTGGCAGTCTCCAATTAAGTTGGGTCTTGAGAGGTCAATATTGGATATGAGAAAGACAGGGTTTTTATAGCTCACGTGTAAGGGGTTTCCAAATGGTATATTTGGCAAGAAATAGGCAGAATTACAGGAGCAGTATAAGCATAACAAGTAAGCCATAAGACCTCTTGAAAAAAATTTATAATTGCAAAGTGGTTGTAACATGATGATCATAACAACATTTTGAAATAAATAAAGACATAATTTTAGCATTGTTTTGGTTTTTTCAATAGGCAGTGCAGAACCACAGAACCAGTTGTAGCTAAGATTACAAGTGGGACATAGAACAATCCTTGAGAAATGGAGGTTTAATTATAAATAGGACATTTTTAAGGCTAAAATTCAGGTAGTAAAGTTCATCTCCAGTACACTGTGAGCACACTGTGGGAAAGAAATAAGGAACATGCCAAGACAGGGGGTGGGTTATCAGAATAGCAAGAGTTAGGGTGAAAGAGCTGTCATTGGCTAACCTTAGTATATTTCATCATTAAAGCAAACAATAACTACCAGATTACAGTCTTGTCAGTGAAATAAAATAATGTTTTTTTTTTCCTAATTTCCATGTCCTTTCTGATATACAAGAGACCAGGAATAAGTAAGCACAGAGTATATGGTAAAACTCCTCACTGGAGAGCAGCTTTACATGAGTGCATAGTGGGCATTGTGTTTCATGGTTTTAGATAAAGTCCTTAGTTTACAAGAAAACTAGTTGGTGTCTGGTGAATACCAGAGCTTCTATTTTCTGTGAAAATATCTTCTTGCAAATAGCTCTTTAACTATAATGCAATGACTAGTGACTGCAGTACAGGCATGTCTGCTGGCTAAGATTAAAAGGCAGCATTTTCATGGGAAGACACTGTCTCCGCCTGATTTTCATGGGAAGACACTGTCTCCTCCTGATTTAGTACATGAGACAAAACAGTTATACATCTTGGAAAATCCAACCAAAGTATCTTGCAATTTGAGCAGGATGATATCATAGTGGTTGTATATATTGAGACCTCACAGACAAAGTAAGTATTTATTTAAAAAACCTTTAGACTTTATATTTCAAACTTCAAGAACTTTAAAAAATGATTTTGTTATATTTACAATACCACAAAATCATGAGGAAAGAATTTAGTGTATCAGCTGAGATAAAAATCAGTTTTGAAATGCTTCTAAATGAAGAGAAATGAAAGTCAGCTAAAAAAATAAATATACTCAAGTACTCATCAGCAAAGCTGAAAATAATACGATTAGGGCAACAAGGTCTGGGAAGTACTTTTAAAGAGGTCTTCAGTCTGTTGTTGTGTGGACATTTTATTCTGTCTCTATTGGTGGATATACCAATAATAAAGAAGTTGATGAGGATGACTATCCAATTATTCATTTAACTAATTTTTAAATGGAGTAAATAGTAAAACATCAATATTGCTTAGTTTTATTTGTATTGGTCTTCAGTAAAAATAACTGTAAAACTGATCCCTGGGGCTCACTTAACTACACATATTGTCATATGTATGACCTCCAAGGCTAGTAGTGAAATTCTTAGTCTGACAAAACAAAATAGATAATTCATAAGGAACAACAGCTGGAGTTGACCCTTGGCATCTACAGGCATGTGAATACACAAACACTTGCACACTAAGCACATTGCTGTTAATACCTGTCAGTTCTCTTCTTTCTCCATCTCCAGACACATGTATCTGCTCTTATATTTATGCACACACAGTCAAAAGACTACACAATACCCTGAAAATTTCTCCTAACTCTGATGTGGGAATGTCTGTGTATGTTATGAATATCATTCTTTAAATAAAGAGATTGTTTTGGTCAATGACAGACCCCATAGCAGCAGTAAGGAAATCAGAGACTAGATAGAAGAAGAGGGAGAGTCAGACAGAGATTAATCCAGCTACCCAAAAAAGCAACATGTAAAAAAAAAAACACAGGTAAGCCATGGGCCATGTGGAAGGACAGATTAATGGAATTGGGTTGAATTAAGATGACATAGCTAGCTAGCAATATGCCTGAGACATAGGCTAAGCAGCATGAAATTAATATAAGCATCAAAGTCATTTGGGGGGTGGTCTAAGCTGTTGCCGCTGGCTAGGTGCTCTGGGACCACAAGTCGTCGGTAGGTCTCAACCTCTGGCCAGATTGGAACAGAAAGCTCATGTTAATGATGGCATCCCAACATGGATACAAACACATACATAAAGCCTGAGAATGTTTAAAACGGGTTCTAGAGCACAGAAACAGAGCCAAAAACAGCTTCAGAATTGTGTTTCTGAAGTGAGTCATGGTGCAGAGATATCATGGCATCTGGGTCATGGACAAAATAGCTGTGGACTTGCTGCAGGCAGCCTAAGCTGCAACCAGGCCAGGTCCCAAAGTCTCACAGAAGACTCTGAATAAGCAACAAGCTGTGTGTGATGGTTTAAGGTTTCTGTTTATATTCAACAGAAGGGAATAGAGTCAAAGACAGTTTCTTAGTAGCAGCATTTTCTTGGGCCTACTCTGTTTGATGGCTGTAGGCAGAGATGGAACCCCTTTAAGAGAAGCTTCCTGTCTCAGCTTTATCTGCAAAAACTGTGTGGCACTTTAAGAGACCATGCTGCCAAACAATTAATTGTAGTGAGTAGCAGTAGTGCTCTACTTGATACTGTGGACCCCAAGATTCCCCGGAGTTAGGATGGTAAAATGTTTTACAATATTTAATATTTCGTCCTGTAATTGGGAAGATAAGAGTGGCTCTGGCACCTCCACCATGCTGAAAAGCTTCCAGGTGTCACAGAGTCAGCAGGCAAAGTGTTACTAAATAGTCTAGCATTTTAAAAGCTCTTCTGGTTAGAAAATGATTAATGACAGGCAATAAAACAGATGTAGACAGAAAAAACCTTAAAGGAGTTACAATGTGTGTGAAAAAGAAAACATAGACTAGGAGAGAAAAAAAAGGAGGTGCATAAAGTCCCTAAAAAGAGAAATTGAGTATAAAAATTTAATGAGCCATATAAAAAAGAAAAATAGGCACAGAGTCTCCATTATCGTTATTATTGTGTTTATTTTAATTTTTTAACTTTAATGAGCTAACTGTAGAAACATAATTGATTATATTAGCTAAGTTAAACAAATATATATATATATAAAAATATATATATATATATATATTTGTTTAACTTAGATAAATTAAAAGTATCTTGACATTGAAATTTGTATTTAAGAATATATTGCTTTGGAAGAGTTATCCTTTTGTTTCTAAAAATTTGACAACCTGTGGATTGTTTCCAGGCAAATAGGGTTTCATCAACAAAGACCACCTAAAATTCTCTGATGGGAAGAGATGGTCACATTAGCTTCAAGGCTATACTAAGATGAACCAGCCTCAGGAGTCTCAAAAGATTGCCAGTGCCCCTTAATCAGCATGAAGTAGTAATGGAAAGCTACACTCAAATTCCCAAAATATTGCTTACAAATGTTTGTTTTCATTAGAAATGGTTAATGGACATAGTCAATATCTTTCTAAGGAAAAAAGAGGGATATGATCTTGAAATGAATAAAAAGATTATTGAATTTACTATGATCCAAAAATCAGCTGTTAGTCTCAAAATATTTTAAATTGGTATGGATTTTGGTTTATTGGTACAAATTTAATGTCAATTTTCTTATACTTTACATATTTTTCAACTCTTGTTTAAGATGTTATGTTGATCAATTTTTTAAAAAAAATTGTAGTATATAATTAAGAAATACAGATTAACAGCCATCTACGATAACCAAACTTATAGTCATGTTAGTTAGATTTCTTAAGTATACAAAGGTATATTTCAATTAGATAAGTAATCTTCAAACACGTCAAAGACCTACAGAATATTGCATTTAAAAAATTTTTAGAACTTAGACTTTTCTGGACAGTAAGACAGGTCTGTTCCAGGCAGCACCAACCTGTCTCAAGAGAATGATGGGCATTCAAGAAATTCCATATGGAATTAATTTTTATGGCAATGGTTATGTTAGCCACTGGACAAGAAACTCTTCTTGTATTTACTGCTTGGCAGTATGCTATATAAACTGGACATGCAGGACCCACAGAAAAGTGACCTCTAAACTTTGGCAGAACAAGCTGAAACGGTTCCTCATGTTTTTGCTTAGCACAGAAATCTGCCAGACATCCTTCAAGACACAAGGAGGGAGAAGCAACTGAATGCTAGAATGGGCAGAGAAGTCCTTCAGATTTTCTGCTTCACTGAAAGGTATGCCAGAGACTCTAGGTCTGTAGGCTGAAGATGGATGCCCCGCCATCACAAAGTAACTTTGCGTGATTTTCCAAGCTGACAGGTGTCATTTCTAGATTATGAAAGTTTTTTGCACTTCTGTTTACTTTGGTAATAAGGATACTTCTGTTCTCTTTGATATAGTCGAAGATGAGATAGTTATAATTAGTTTTTCTTAGTTATTTAAAAAGGTATATTAGATATGAAACTTTAGACTCAAAAATATAAGGTATATAAAATATTTTCTTTAGTTTTGTACAATATAAATATAATAGATACTATAACTGTAATTCTTTCTTGACAAATGTTTTGTTATATGTAATTTTGCTATGTTAAAATTGAAACATTCCTTTTTAATTAGACAGAAAAGGGGAAGTGTGTGGGAATATATTTGTGCGTACTGTATCTTTAAATAAAGGAGCTGGTTTAGGCCATGGCAGGTACCATAGAGGAAGTGGGAGGAGAGTCAGTTCAGGTAATAGAAGCAGGGCGGAGTTAGAAGCAGACCGCGCGGAAGCCGCCGACATGTAAAGAACACTGGTGAGCTACGGGCTGGGCCCACGTGGCCCGCAGATTAATAGAAATGAGTTGATTTAAAATGTAAGAGCTAGCTAGCAATGTGCCTGAGCCATAGGCCAAACAGCATAAACTTAATATAAGCCTCTGAGTTATTTTTGGGGACCCGGGCGGCGGTGGGTTCCTAAGCGGTCCCGGGCGGCGGGTCTGTGGGTCTCCGGACCTCTGGCTGCCCGGGACCCGAGAACACTCTACAACAGATGGCGCATCCAACGTGGGCCGATTATCCACTTAGAGCCTGACAAAGATTAAAAAGAGTTCTAGATCGCAGAAATTGAGCCAGGGCAGCTTCCAAATTGTGTGTGTAGAGCGGGTCTTTGTACAAAGAAAGCATGGTCCGGGTCACATTCAAAATGGCGCCGGCGGGCTGTCGGCAGTCAGTGTAAGCTGCAGCTACAACCAGTCTCACAAAAGACTCAGTAACATGTGATCGATTTTAGATTTCTGCCTATTTTGAACAAAAAAGAAACAAAGACGGTTTCTTAATAGCAATATTTTTCGGGGTGTGCTCTGTTTACTGGCCACGAATAAATACACGGTCCGTTTAAAAAAAAAAAACTTAGTGATTCAGCCTAATTTGCAAAAACTGTGCTTCTTTTTGGAGAATGTATTTTAAAAGCTCTTAAGGTTAGAAGATGATTAAGGATTCACAATAAAACAGATTCAGATAAAAGGAAAACCTGTAAACGGGTTACAATGTTTGTAAAAAGTACATAGGCTTCAGAGAGAAAATAAAGAGGTTAAAAAAAAGTTTTTAAAGTGAGAAATAGAGTAATAAAATTATAATAAGCCACATAAAGATGGAAAATAGACACAAAATCTGGATTTTGGTTGTTATTGTGTTTTCTTTTAATTTTTTAACTGTTAATGAGCTAACTGCAAAAAGACAATGGATTGCAAAGGCTACTAAGTTAAACAAGAATGTATATTTTAAAGGTATTTTGATTTTAAAATTTGTGTCTAAGGATTTATTGCTTTGGAAGAGTTCTGTTTCTGTTTCCACAGATGAGAACCTGTGGATTGCTTCCAGGCAAATATGGTTTCATCAACCAAGACCCCCTGAAAAAACCTCTGATGAGAAGAGATGGCCAGATCAGCTTCACAGCTGCAGATTATGACCCAGTCTCAACAACCCTGAGATTTTCAACGCCCCTTAATCAGCAGGAAGTAGTAATAGAAAAACAACGCCCAAATTCCCCAAATATTGTTTCTAAATGTTTGTTTTCATTATAAATGGTTAATGGTCATAGTCAATCTCTTTCTAAGAAAAAACGGGGGATATGGTATGTAAATGCTTTTTTAAAAAATTAGATTATTAAATTTACAGGTAATCAGCTGTTAATCTCAAACTGCTTTACATTGGTATAGATTTTGGTTTATTGATACAAATTTAAAGTCAATTTTATTATGCTGTATGTGTTTTTCTATTCTTGTTTAAGGTATGATGTTCATGTAACTGTTTTAAAATTGTAGTGTATAATTAAGAAATGAAGGTTAATAGTCACTTTTGATAATCAAACTTATAGTTAGGTTAGTTAAGATTTTTAAGTATACAAAGATATATTTCAATTAAATAGATAATCTTCAAATACTTCTAAGACCTACAGAATATGGCATTTAAAATATTTTAAGAGCTTAGACTTTTCTGGACAGTGAGACAGGTCTATACCTGGCAGCACTAATCTACTTCAACAGGAAAATGGGCATTGAAGAAACTCCATATAGAGTCTCATCTATTTGTGGTAATGGTAAGCCACTGGAGAAAAAACTGTTTTTATATTGACTGCTTGACAGTATGCTGTTTAAACTGGACATGCAGGTTCCATAAAAAGATGACCTCTGGACTTTGGCAGAGCAAGCCAAGATCATCATTCGGGTTCCTGCTTTACAGAGAAAACTGTCAGACATTCTTCAAGACTCAAGGAGAAACAATGGATGAACTGTGCCAAAATGGACAGAGCAGATTTCCTGCTTCACTGAAATGAAAAGAGACTTTGGGCCTGTAGGCTGAAGATAAATGCCCCAACCTTATAAAGGAACTTTGAGTGACTGTCCAGGCAGATAGGTGTCATCTCTGTCCTTTCTAGATTTTAGAGGTCGTTTGCACTTCTGGTTTACTTGGATAAATATTATATCCTTCTGTGGTCTTTGATGTAGTTGAAGATTAGATAGTTATATGTACAGTTTTTCTTAGTCATTTAAAAAATATACTAGATATAAAACTTTAGATTCACAAAAATAAAGTAGATAAAATGTTTTCTTTAATTTTGCTAAGTGCAAGTAGACTAGATATTGTAACTGTAATTCTTGCTTGATGGCTATTTTGTTATATGTAATTTTGCTATGTTAAAATTGAAACCTTCCTTTTTGATTAGAGAAAAAAGGGGAAATGTGGGAATATATTTGTGCGTACTGTATCTTTAAATAAAGGAGCTGGTTTAGGCCATGGCAGGTACCATAGAGGAAGTGGGAGGAGAGTCAGTTCAGGTAATAGAAGCAGGGCGGAGTTAGAAGCAGACCGCGCGGAAGCCGCCGACATGTAAAGAACACTGGTGAGCTACGGGCTGGGCCCACGTGGCCCGCAGATTAATAGAAATGAGTTGATTTAAAATGTAAGAGCTAGCTAGCAATGTGCCTGAGCCATAGGCCAAACAGCATAAACTTAATATAAGCCTCTGAGTTATTTTTGGGGACCCGGGCGGCGGTGGGTTCCTAAGCGGTCCCGGGCGGCGGGTCTGTGGGTCTCCGGACCTCTGGCTGCCCGGGACCCGAGAACACTCTACAACAGAAGTGATGTGGTAACTTCTTTCTGTAGCCTATAAATACCATTCTTCAAATAAAGGTTTTTTTTTTTTTTTTTTTTTTTTTTTTTTTTTTTTTTTTTTTTTACCATGACAGGCACCATAGCAGTAGGCAAGAAATCAGAGCATATATAGGAGAAGGAGGGCAGGGTCAGACAAAGATAATCCAGCCACCCAAAGAAGCAACCTGTAAAGAAACAGGTGAACCGTCATCTACATGGCAGGACAGATTAATGGAAATGGGTTGTATTAAGATTAAATAGCTAGCTAGCAATACGCCTGAGACATAAGCCAAAGTGCATAAATTAATATAAGCATCTAAATCAATTTTGGGGACCTAAGCAGTGGCAGGAAGACAGGCACTCTGGAACTGCAGGTATGTGGGTTTGGACCTCTGGCCAGACTGGGCCAGAAGCCTCATGTTACATAACTGTTTTCAAATTGCATATCCATTAAAAAAAAACCCTCTAGTTTTTATGTCTCTGTTTTAGGCTTCTGAACTGACTTCATTGTCAAGAGGGTAAATCACTTCTATCTCTCTGTAACATCCCTTGTCAAAATGCTCATGAACTATGATTATGCTAGGAAGATGGTTATTCATGTTCTTTCAGAGTGGAATAGCCATGTCACAAGCAGCAAAACAGCCATTTTAATGGACTTAGTTCGTATTTTCTTTTAAGTGAGAAAAATTATCTTTAGAAAATTTTCTCTTATGCTTAATCAAAAATATCAACTCAGATTTCACAAGCTGTGTGTATATAAATTTTACTTCCTATTGATGTAATAACATACTCTAAGAAAATCAACTTCAGTGATTTTGGTGAGGAAGTCATGATGGCAAGAACTTGAGGAAGCATTGGGAAATCTTGGCTCTATAGTAAAAAAGCAGAAAGAACAAAACACTGGAATTCTGATAACCTTTTCTTTTCTATGCTATTAAAAATCAGCATCTCATTGAATGATTTCACTCATATTCAGGGTGGGTTTTCCACTTCCATTATTCTAATCAAGAAAATCCTGTACAGACACACTTAAAGGCAAATCTAACTTATATAGTCTCCCACAAATGTGCTCAAGGCCAGCCTATGGGTGAGTGGACTGTGAATTAAGCACTTTCATTAACTATAACAGGAAGTTGTATGAACCCAAAAGTCCATTCATGAGCCTAGTTATGGGATAACATTATGAATATTAATTATACAGTGTATATGACATACCATCACATAAATACTATCACTTTGTACATATACGTGTATTGTAAATAATGGTTATAATGTTAAGTAACAAAAAAATGTTTGTTTCACCCATTCTGATAGTAAGGAGAACACTTAGGGGCTGAGAGTCTACTCTGAAGAACTAATCATTCAGCAACAGCAAGATAACAAAGGAAAGTGGGGTCCATGACCTTCATGTCTTCTAGCTTTCCTGACACTTCCCATACTGATGTGATGATTGATCTTATTCATAAAAAAATAATATTTGGATGATGGCAGACAGCACATGATGCTATCCTATATACAGGAAAAATTTCTTCATGAGACTAATTGGCCCTGACAGGAAAAGGATTCTTCCTGATGCCAGGCTGTTTCAGATTAGGCTCTTGAAGGACATATATTTGGTTTATTAAATTATTTGTGTACAGCTGCTTGAAGAAACTTCATCTTCCATAGAAGCCACAAAAAGTTAAAATTTGATGATGCACAGTAGACCTAATCAAAAACTGCCGTTTTCCTCTTTTCAATGCCCTTGACTACAGTTCTCAGAGGGATCTGAGAATGCTTGTCTAGGGACTGTGGGTAGAATGTCTGCTTACCAAGGATACAACAAAAGAGTCTATGTTTCCTCTGATCTTATCAGTAACCAGAGAAAGACACACTGTGGTTGTCAATCTATTGCCTAATTATGGAAATTTGTATTTTATTCTTATATCTATCTGTAATCAGAGGAAGGAAATGTTAGACATGAATATGAATGTCAGCATCTATTTTAATTAAATTCATCCACATCGACCCATCTCTCTCACCTTTCTCAGTTTCCTGGAATGCATTTGTCTTTTATTTTGTTTATACACTTATTTTCTACCATAATAAAGGAAAAACCTGTCCACTCAGCCAGTTTATTTAAGACTGTCTTGTCTCATTAAGGCACCTGTTTCTTAGTTTTCAGCTCTCAGGGCTTATTCATTTCTGCTTTGTTCTCACATTTCTCTGGAAGTTAGCATCATCACTGGTGTAAGAATCAATGTGCACCCAGTCAGTTATTTACCAGATTAAATTGAATAACTAAGAGAAAAGCATAAAAATTGTTTATGTTAGCTCTGTAAGGTAAGACATTTTATAATTTATTAAGAAGTAGTACCTTCGTGTTTATAAATTGCCCAGAATATGATAAATGTTTACACTAAGGTCAGGTTACATTAATTGTAGCAACACATACCAAATACATGTCAAATGAGGAATTGTGCCATTTAAGTTATGTATGGACTTGAAGGACAAAGGAATTTTTAAATATCTTCTAAAACATTATTTTCAGGGGCATTCAGGGTTTTTGTGAGAAATTAGTATTGAAATCTACAAACTGCCTGACAATGTAAACCTTAGAAACTGAGCATTTCCAACTAGTTGAGGATCAGAATATAACAAGAATGCAGGGTTTAAACCAGATGGTTGTGGGGATATGTTTCAAATTTAATAAAAGCCAGTCTGAGATATCAGAGGGATCTACCCCCAGTCAATCTAGGAGGATCAGAGAGTACTCACTCACACCTTTAATCCCAGCACAGGAAATATCTGGGAGTGGTGAACCATGCCCCTTAATCTCAGAAAATTTGAGTTTGAGGGTAGCTTAGCTTGCAGAGGGAGTTCCAAGCTCCCTAGAAGTCAGTAGTGATGCCACACCTTTAATCTTAACCTGGATGTGGAACAAGTAGGTGAAGATGGTATTTAAATCAAGCATAGAAAGACAGAGGAGGCAGTAGAAGCCACAAAGAGTAAGGCTGAGGGAGCTGGAAAACAACTGGGTTAAAATTGACTGTGGTGTTCCCTATCGTTGATATTTTAGCCTTCCCCTGATTATCTGGCACTGAGTTTCCTTTATTTCTGCAGCACTTTGCATCCAACTTTGGGGCACTATTTCCCCCCTCCAGAAAAAGGCATTTTCTGGCCAGAGCAACACTTGGCTAGAGGAGTAATTACCACCTGGCTAGACTTTCTGTTCTGAGTTAATCTTCAGTTTTAGGCAGTCAGGCCACATATTTCTGTTTCACTTTCATCTGGGTAAGTTTTTTAGACAGTGGCCTCTTACTCCTGGTAGGTTGTGGGTTTTTTTTTTTTGTTTTGTTTTGTTTTGTTTTGTTTTGTTTTGTTTTGTTTTTGTTTTGTTTTGTTTTGTTTTGTTTTGTTTTGTTTTGTTTTGTTTTGTTTTGTTTTACTTTGTGGACCCTTCCTTCAACTACTGTCATATTAGGTAGCTGCCCCTACCAACAGTCATTTGAATCATCACTGGCAACAAGATTGGTAAGTAAATTGGATTTTTTTTAAAGGTGGTATTTGTTTAAGGTAATGGAAGGTATTTGGTTTTCCTATGATGATTTCATAATAGAATCAGTAAAGGAAAAGTTAAAGTAGATGAGACTATCATAATGTTTATCATACTGTTTTATTATGAATATTATTTGTTTGACTATTTCTGATTTTTCATTTAAAAAGTCAATTAATACAAATGCCAAGAAAGAAAAAGTCTTTTAAAAGTCTGTCAAGAGAGAACACAAAGATGTTCAAACTCAAACAGAGAAATATAAAGAACCATTTTCAGCAAGGCCATCTAAAATTACACATAAATATCCAAGATTAATATATCCAGTACCATTTTATAATTTAATAATGATAAAGATGATAGAGAAGCTTTGGGAGCTCTGATAAAATGCTAGAATTAAGGAGAGTAAAAGAAGCAATTGTGACATATGGGATACACTCACTATATGTAAAATAAAGGCTAAATAGCTGGTCATCATGGAACTGGATCACCCATAAAGATTGGTTAGATATGATTACTGCTGATTAAGAAGCTGGATCACTTTTGCAGTGGAAAATGTGGTGAAAAGAAGGAGGCTAAAACAATAGAAAAAAAGAAGCAGAGCCAGAGGCATAGAAGTCACCCAAGACCAACTTCTTGGGGAGGGAGATTATGTAGATATTGAAAAGCAGTCTTTATACAATGATCATATTCTGTATATATGCTGCATGTCAGGTTTAAATGCCTAAATCATATTGAAGAAATGAAAGGAAAACTGAATCATTTGTGAAAGAAACTTTTACAGACTTTTTGCACAGATTAACTGCAGTAGTAAACAAAGTGGTACCAGACTCAGAAGCCAGTTAAATAATAATTGAATGACTAGCTTTTGAGAATGCTAATGCACAATGTGAAAAAATACATAGACAATCAAAAACAAGGTCAGAACCCTTGGAGGATTGGGTTTGTGAGACAATTAATCTAGAGTCTTATGAAGTTTATGATAATTGTGTAGGAGAGCTTATTTCCAGAAGTATGTAAAGTATTTAGAATCAGTAGCTGCTTTTTAAAAGTAGATTCAATAACCTATCATTTTATCCTATCATTTCCTTAACACCCGCATGATTTAGAGATTGACTATGATCAATAACAAAACTCTCTAAACAAAGATAAACATTCATAATTTATTGTGTAGAGAATGTGGGCATAGTTTTATAGGCTAATTCCTATGGATTATTTGTTCTGGTAATCATTGAGGGACTCTAAAGGTCTCTGTTTTCTGTTGTTCTCTCTGATTCTTGAGAGAATTTAGTGGCTGTGCACCACCTGATAGAGAATGCTTTTGTGATGCTACTAGGTGTAGCCATTAGAAGATGAGGTCCAGATTCAAATCTGACTCCAAGGAATATGGAAGGATAAGAAGCAGAGGTCTGAGAAGATAGGCAAGAGGGAATAAAGCTGGATCCTCCCAACCCCAGGATATGTATAAACATTAGAAATGGAGCATGAGATAAAGGCTGCAGCACAACATCTGTTACAAAGCTAGGTGTAATTCTGACGGATTGGAGTTGAAGATGAGAAGAAAAAAATGAAGATCTCTCATCTCATTCAATGTTTGTCATAGCCAGGAAGTTCCCATGAAATTTCTGACCTTGATCTTTATTAATATCTACTCTTCTGTCTTTCTTATAGTTAAACTCAATTTTAAACATTTTACTAACATCAGTGTCACTAAGCCTACATGAAGTTGTCATAGATTTTCTCTTTCTCTCTGCCCTTCTAAATAAGCTTTCATGGGATTTCTGTGTTGATTTTAGAAGGCTTCTGAGGTCTGGAGTCCAAATGACAAACTCACATAGAACTAAAGTATAAACCTCTCATGGTGTCTTTTTGATTCTCTCTGGACGTTCCATTATTTTTATCTTTCTTCCATACTGTTTTTCTTTCTTTCTTGTTACTTCCTTCTATTTTTCTACGTTCTCTTTTCCTACATTTCTTCCTTCTTTTCTTCCTTTGTTTGTTTCATTATGTTTGTGGCAGCATCTCATGTACTTTACATTGGTCTCAAATTGTGTACATAAACAAAAACTTTGATGCTTCTTACTCTTTTGTATTTATTTATTGTATGTTTGGATAGAATATTCTGTAGGTAAACTGTAGATCTGTTGTAGCGGGTTCTCTCAGGTCCCGTACAGCCAGAGGTCCCGGACCCACAGCTGCCGCCGGACCCACAGCTGCTGCCGGACCGCTTATCTGTGCACCGCCGCCTAGGCCCCCAGAAACGACTCAGAGGCTTATATTAACTTTATGCTGTTTGGCCTATGGCTCAGGCACATTGCTAGCTAGCTCTTATATCTTAAATCAACCCATTTCTATTAATCCGCGGGCCATGTGGCCCGCGTGGCTCACCCGTGCCTTCTTACATGTTGCTCTTTCGGCGGCTTCAGCTCGGTCTGCCTCTAACTCCGCCCTGCTTCTCTTACCTGAACTGACTCTCCTCCCACCTTTTCTATGGTGCCTGCCATGACCCATCAAACAGCTCCTTTATTTAAAGATACAGCCCACACAAATGCATTCCCACATAGATCCATTTAGAATCAGTTTAAATTAATTGTGATATTTCTTTTTTACAGTTCTTTCCAGAAGACTCTCTGTTGAGGATATAGGGTTTTGAAATTGCCTACTATTATTGAGTTTATAACAATCTTTTTATGCTTTTTATGAAACTGGATGCACAGAAGTGAACAAATTTCTGTATTGATCTCTGATTATTATCCCTTAATGATAATCTTTCTTTTATGGTTTTGAATATTTTTGATTAATGCATATTTGGTCATAAGATAAGATGACAATGTCTGATTACTTCTAGATTCCATTCATTTTAAAGACTTTTACCTTTTCATTTTTTAATGTATTATCTATTTTTAAAGCTGAGTTATTTGTAGACAGAATATTTACTGAATTTTGCTTTTACTTTATTTAGGCAATCTATGTATTTTATTGGATAGTTTAAGCCTTCAGTATTGTTATTATAAGGTGTGTGTTTGTTACTGTTGATATGATAATATATCTGGGTTTTATTTTTAATTGTGGCTTGTTTTCACCAAATTATAGTTTGGTTACTTTACTGACAGATTCTGTTGGTTGTGTAGTTTTTATCTAAGTAATCTGTTTAACACAATTTTTATGTGATATGTATATTAAATATTTTTTGATATTTATTGTGTGGATAATTGAAAGATTATTTTTTCTTTCCTCTAACTATGGTGATAATTTTTGATGGGTTAAGTTATCCCAGTTGGCAGTCATGATATTTTAAATGTTGGAACATATTGCTTCAGCATCCTGTGGATTTTAGAGTTTCCAGTGAGAAATCAGGGACTATTATGATTGGTTTCCCTTATGTGACTTGTGTATCATTCTTTTTCAGATTCTAATACATTTTTATTTTTTACATTACTATTTTGGTTATACTATGCCATGGAGTGTTTTTTGCTGTTGTTGTTTTTTTGTTGGTTTTTTTTTTTTTTTTTTTTTTTGGTTGGGGTTCTCTGTTATTCTGGTATCTTGAGTCTATCTTGTTTGAGCTTTGAGAAGTTTTTTTGTTTGATCTTAAATATTCTGGATAAAGCAATTATCTTGAGATTCTTCTCAGCATATGCATTAAATATTTGGAATTTTGATGGTGTCCCACATTTTTTGGTGATCCTGTGCTTTATTTGTTTCTTCATTGGCTTACTTTTATCTAAATCCTGAATTTTATTTTCAAGTCCTGATAGCCTGTCTATCTGCCTTCTGCTAGATTTATTTGTAAGACTTACCTCTGAGTTTTCTCATTGAAATATTGAGAATTTAAATTAAGTTTTTCATTTCATTTTGAGTTTTTATCTGTAAAGCTGGATGAGTAGATATATTCTGCTAACAATTTTATTTTTAAATTGTTTTATTCCATTTCTTTTTATTGTAGTTTACTGGACATAATAACATTGACTGACAACTATCATGTCTTAGAGTTTGTAGCATATCTATCAAAGCTGTTCTTGCTTTTACAGTCTCCAGTGAAAAGTAATGTTTAGTGTAATAG
The DNA here is from genome assembly GCA_033318265.1 of Phyllotis vaccarum. NCBI lineage: Eukaryota > Metazoa > Chordata > Mammalia > Rodentia > Cricetidae > Phyllotis > Phyllotis vaccarum. Next base: position 39,616,571 of record JARWLC010000016.1, read on the forward strand.
GTTTGATTTTGTAGGTTACTTGTATTTTTCTCCTGCAGTTTTGATTTTCTTTCTTCTTTACTTTTAGTGTTTTGATTATTATGTATTACAAAAAATTTCTTTCTCATCTAGTCTATTTAGGGTTTGGTAATGTTTGTCATGTTGCTATAAGCACCACCTTCTTTTGTTAAAAATGAGTTTTATATCTTTGGTCTCGGTGCTTTTGTTGCATGAATAAAGAAAACCCAGAGCAAGATCTCTGGGAAATGCAGAGATAACAGAGAATAAACACCACAGTCAGATCTCACCTATCTGTCTTCAAGTTTCCTCAAACTCACTCTTCCTGGTTGCTTCTGCCTTCTCTGTCTTTCTATTCCTGCCTTAAATACCTTCTTCACTCTATTAAGTCATGGCACCACTACTGCCTGACTGAAATTCCTTCTGTAAACTAAGACGACCTCAAACTCAGTTTTGCAGGGACTAAGGGCATAGGTCACTACTCTTGGATATTTCCTGTGCTGGGATTGAAGCTGTGAGTTACTACTGTCTGATCCTTCTACACTGACTGTGGGTAGATCCCTCTGATATTTCAGACTGTTTTTTTTTTTTTTTATTAAATTTGAAACATATGCCCACATGCTTTTTCTTTATTCCTAGCATTTATAGATTTAATATCTTCATATTCATAGTATTCAGGATGTTTCCTGGATGTTTTGTTTCTGGTTTTTATAGACTTAACATTTTCTATAACTTAATTAACTCTTTCTTTAAAAAAAGTATTTTCATTTAAAAAAATATCATCTCTATCAATGTATTCCCCTCTCTAACTCTCCTTCCCCACCAAATCCCTCTGTGCCAGCTCTCTGCCTAGCCTAATCCCATCCACCCATCCTCTTCCTAAAAAGGGCAAGATGTCCCAAGAAATGCCAGACCAGCATGGCACATCCACTCCAGACACATCTGATTCACTGATCCTAAGTCAATGGTTAGTTAAGTGATCCTTCAAAGAGAATGGGATCCAAGGTGCCAGCCCAAACATAAGGACACAGTCTGATCCCACCTCTCAATGCTCCTCATAGAACTCATGCCAGTCGACAATTGCCTAGACTTAGAGGGACTAGGTCTTTTTCCGGATGGAACTCCAGTAGATATTCTTGATCCAAAAAGTCCCCATGGCTCCAGCCAGCCATCACTGTGGGAATTTCCTCTTTGTTTTCTGCACTCAGCTGGAGCTCTGCAAAGTGCTCAGCTTCCACCTCTATTCTTTTTTGGATGTAGGTTCTGTGATGACAATAAGAGTGGTTACTCATTTGATTATAAGGAAAATCCAGCTTAGGCACCCCCTCCCACTCCCTCCACTATTGTTTGTGGACTTGGCAGGGATATCCTGTGAGTTTTTGGACATTTCTTTATTACCCAATCTCTTTTCATCCCCATATTAGCTTCTTCTATCAAGATATCCATCTCTTTCTATCTCCTTCTTTGCTCCTTTCACTCAACCGTCTCATTGTTTCAAGATTTGTTTTCAATTCTTTTTGGCTGAAACCCATTATGACCCAATTTGCTGAGGCGATCATCTCTATTTTCTCTTCTTAGGAGAATCTGTGGATGTCTCTCTTAAGTTCCATCTAATTCCAAGCTGTTCAGGGGTTGTGGTGTGCAACTTGTATATTCTTTGTTTTTTGTCTAAAATCCACTAATGAGTGAGTACATTCCATGCCTATCTTTCTGGGCTTGTTATACCTAGCTTACGAGCACATTCTTCAACTCAATCCATTTGCCTGAAAATTTTAGGATGTCATTTTTTTGTACTCCATTGTGCTGATTTAAAACAATTTGTTAATACACTCTTCAGTTGAGGGGCATCTAGGTTGTTCTTGTTATTACAAATAATGCTGCGATGAATATGGTTTAGCAAATGTCTTTGGGGTACAAATGTGCATTTTTTGGGTATATGCCCAATAGTTGTATTGATGGATCCTGGGGAGATTGATTCCCAGGTTTCTGAGAAACTGACATACTGCATTGCAGAGTGACTGTATAAGTTTACATTCCCACCAACAACAAAGGAGTGTTCCCCTTCTTCTGCATCCTCTCCAGCATAGGCTGTCATCTGTGTTTTTCATCTTAGCCATTCTGTCAAGTATAGGGTATTATCTCAATGTCATTTTGATTTGCATTCTCTGATGGCTAAAGATGTTGAGCCTTGTTTTAATTGCCTTGAAGCTATTTGTAATTCTATGCTGAGAATTCCCTTTTTTTTTCTCTTTATTTTTTTTAGCTCTGAACTCCATTATATAACTGGATTATTTAGGTTTTTGGGCTCTAGTTTTTTAAGTTCTCTATATATTTTAGATATCGGTCCTTTATCAGATGTAGGGTTGGTGAAGAAGTTTTCCCATTTGTAGGCTGTTATTTTATCTTTTTGACTGTGTCCTTTCCCTTAGTTTCAGGAGGTCCAACTTACAGATTGTTGTTCTTAGTGTCTGTACTACTAGTGTTATATTTAGAAAGTGGTCACCTGTGCCAATGCATTGGAGGGTATTTACCACTTTGTTTTTTTATCAAGTTGAATGTAGCTGGGTTTATGTGAGGGCTTTGATCCTCTTGGATAGAGTTTTGTGCAGGGTGATAGGTTTGGATCTATTTGCATTCTTCTACATACTACCATCTAGTTATGCCAACACCATATGTTGAAGATACTCTTTTTCAATGACTATTTGGCCTCTTTGTCAAAAATCAGGTGTTCATAGTTGTTTAGGTTAGTTTGGAGTTTTTTTATTTAATTCCATTTTTCCACAAGTCTGTTTTTGTGCCAGTATCAGGGTTGTTTTTTTTTTTTTAATTACTGTAGCTCTATACTATAATTTGATGTCAGATATAGTGATTCCTCTTGAAGTTCTTTTATTGAGCAGAATTGTTTTGGCAATCCTGGGTTTCCTTTTATTCTATATAAAGCTGAGTATTATTCTTTCAAAGTCTATAAAAAATGTGTTGGGGTTTTGATGATGATTCCATTGAATCTGTAGATTGCTTTTCGGTAAGTTTGCCATTCTTACTATGTTGATCCAACCTATCCAAGAGCATGGGAAATCTTTCCATTTTCTGATATCCTCTTCAATTTCTTTCTTCAGTGAATTAAAGTTTTTGTCAAACAGGTCTGCTACTTCTTTGGTTAGAATTACACGAAGATATTTAATGCTATCTGTAGTTATTATAAAGGGGGATATTTCCCTGATTTTTTTCCAGTGCTTTTATCATTAGCATATAGAAGGACTATTGATTATTTGAATTAATCTTGTACACAGTAACCTTGCTGAAGGGGTTTATCACCTGTAGGAGTTCTCTGGTAGAATTTTAGGCATTGCTAATGTATATAGTCATATCTGCAAATAGAGGTAGTTTGACTTCTTTTCCAGTTTGTATCCTCTTAATATCCTCTTGTTTTCTTATTGCTTTAGCTAAAAACTTGAAAACTATATTGAATAGATACTAAGAGAGAGGGAGAGGATAGCCTTGTCTGGTTCTTGATTTTAGTGGGATTACTTTGAGTGTTTTTTCATTTATTTTGATGTTGGCACTCAGCTTGCTGTATATTGCTTTTATTATATTTAGGTATTTTTCCATTTCCAAGACTTTTATCGTGAAGGAGTGTTGAATTTTGTCAAAGGCATTTTTTTATCATTGAATGAGATGATTCTGTGTTTTTTCCTTCAGTTTGTCTATAAGACAGATAACATTCATTGTTTTTAATATGTTGAACCATCTCTGGATCTCTGGGATGAAGTCTACTTGATTGTGGTGAATGATTTTTTTGATATATTCTGATTCAGTTTGCCAAAATTGTATTTAGTATTTTTTCATCAGTGTTCATGAAGATTAGTTTGTAATTTTCTTTCTTTGTTATATCTTTGAGTGTCTTGAGTATCAGGGTGATTATGGCCTCATAAAATGAGTTCAGCAATGTTCCTTCAGTTTCTACTTCTTGGAACAGTTTGAGGAGTATTGGTATTAGCTCTTCTTTGAATGTCTCATAGAATTCTGCACTGAATATGTCTGGTTCTGGGCTTTTTTTGCTTGGGAGACTTTTAATAACAGTTGCGATTTCTTTTGGGTTTATATGTCTATTTATGTAATCTGATCTTGATTTAATTTGGTAAGTGATACCTGTCCAGAAAGCTCTCCCTTATTTTTTTTTTTTTTTTTTTTTTTTTTTAGGTTTGCCATTTAGTGGAGTATAACTTTTCAAAGTATGATCTAATAATTCTTTGGAATTCCTGCATGTCTGTTGATATGCCTCCCATTTATTTTCTGATTCTGTTAATTTGGATATTGTCTCTCTGATTCTTGGTTAGTTTGGATAGGGATTTATCTATCTTGTTGACTTTCTCAAAGAACCAACTCTTTGATTCATTGATTCTTTGTATTTTTCTCTTTTTGTTTCTATTGTATTGATTTCAGCCCTAAGTCTGATTATTTCCTACCACCTACTCCTTTGGTGAGTTTGCTTCCAATTGTTTTAAAGCCTTCAGCTGTGCTCTTAGGTCTCTTGTATGATGTTTCTCTAGTTTTTTTTTTTTTCATATAAGCATCTAGTGTTGTGAGCTTTTCTCTTAAAACTTGCTTTCATTGTGTCCCATAAGTTTGAGTATGTTGTGAATTCATTTTCATTAAATTCTAGGGACTCTTTGATTTCTTTCTTAATATCTTCCTGGACCCAGAAGTGGTTCAATTGAGAGATTTTCAGTTTCCATAACTTTGTAGGCTTTCTGTGATTTTTGTTGTTGTTGAACTCTAGCTTTATACCATCTTGGTGTGATATAATACAAGAAATTATTCCCATTTTTTGTATCTATTGATATTTGCTTTATGAATGACTATGTGGTCAATTTTAGAGAAAGTTCTATGGAGCACTTAGAAATATGTATATCCCTATGTATTTTGGTGGAAGGTTCTGTATATATCTATTAAGTCCATTTGGGTCATAACATCTATCTGGTTAATCTGTCCAAGGATGGAAATGGAGTATTGAAGTCTCCCACCATTAGTGTGTGGAATTTGATGTGAGGTGTAAGCTTTAGTGGTGTTTTTTTTACAAAAGTGGGTGCCCTTTATTTGGGACATAAATATTTAGGATTGATACTTCATCGTTCTGGATTTTTCCTGAGATGTATAAGTAATGTCCACCTCGGTCTCTTTTGATTGATTTTAGTTTGAGGATTATTTTCTTAGATATAGGATGGCTACACCATCTTCTTTCTTAGGACCATTTGATTGGAAAGTCTTTCCCCAACCATTTGAGCCTGTGTCTGTCTTTGATATTTCTTGTATGCAGCTGAAAGATGGCTTCTGTTTTTGGACTCATCATGTTATGGTGTGTTTTTTTTTTATAGGTGAATTGAGTCCATTGATATTAAGTGAAATAAGTACCAATGATTGCTATTTCCTGTTATTTTTGGTGGTAGCTTGTGTGATTTCCTTTCTTTGGGTTTTTTTTCTGCGGGATTATTGACTATTTGTAGTTGAAATGGTGTATCTGGTTTACTTAGGTTGGAATTTTGCTTTCTGTGAGGCCAGATTTGTAGATCAATATTGTTAAATCTGTTTTATTTTGTTTTTCTTGAAATATCTTGTTTACTCTATCTATGGTAATTGATAGTTTTGCTGACTATAGTAGTCTTGATTGGCAGTTATCCTCTTTTAGTGTCTGTATAATATCTAACCAGGACTTTATTGCTCTTATTGATTTCATTGAATAGTCAGGTGTTATTTTGATAGATCTGTCTTTATAGGTAATTTGACCATATTCCTTGCAGCCCTTGGAATTTTTTCTTTGTTCTGTAAATTTAGTGGATTACTTCTTATGTGGTAAGCAGGATTTTTGGGGGGAGAGGGCCTAGTCTATATGGTGTTCTGTAAGCTTCTTGTACCTTTAGACTCATTTTCTTCTTTAGGTTTGTAAAGTTTTCTTCTGTGATTTTGTTAGATGTATTTTCTGTGCCTTTGACCTGGTACTCTTCTCCTTCTTCAATTTCAAATATTTTGGGGTTTGGTCTTTTCATGGTATCTCATATTTCTTGGACATTTTGTGTTATGACTTTTTTGGTTTTAGTGTTTTCTTTAAGTGACATATCTATTTCCAGTATTGATTCTTCCACTTTAGAGATTCTCTCTCCCATTTCCTGCATGCTGTTGGTTATGCTTGCATCTGTGGTTCTGGTTCATTTCTACAGGTTTTCTATTTCAAGCTTTATCTTGGTTTGTGCCATATTTATTGCTTCTATTTCATTTTTTTTTTTTAAATTCCTGGAGTGTTTCTTCACCTGTTTTCCTTTTCTTGGTTTTATTTAATTTCTTTCAGGAATTTATCTCTTCCAATTTTTTTGTTTGTATTTACTCTATTTCTTTAAGGGAACATTTTACATCCTCTTTAAAGCTTCTATTGTCTTTATAAAGTTGTTTTTAATGTCATTTCTTTCTGTTTCCTGTTCATTGTTATGCTCAGATTTTGATGTAGAGTCATCAGCTTCTTGTGGGGGGTGTCTTGCTGTTCTTTATATTGTTATATGTATCCTAGCATTGACCTCTGCCCATTGCTTCCTTTGCTCACTCTTGGTCAGCTCTTAGTTAGTTGTGAGCCTGGGGGATGAGTGTTTCCAGTAATTCCAGGGGATGCACTTATTTATCTCTTAGTTGGCTGTAGGCCAAGGTGCTGTGTGTCTACAGTTGTCACAGGCATTATTCTTGGTAGATCGATCATTGTTGACTTTTAGTCAGCTCTTAGTTAGATGAAGACCTGGAGAGAGGCTTCTGAATTTCTAGTTGTCAGTGGGTGATGATATAGGTTGAGGTTTGAGCATGGTTTGTCCTGTGAGATTTTTTCTGGGAATTGGGCTTGTCGGGCTCTCTCTGCTTTCTTTTGTTTAGGGTAGGGCTGGGTGTCTGGGGAGTAGTTTCCCCAGCCTGAGGTTCGGATATGAAGATTTCCACTTGGCTTGAGTTTTGGGGTGCTATTCACCTCTTAGCTGTGGATATAGATGGATGTTTTTCTGTGTATCCACTTGTCAGTGGATGATGATATAGGTTGTGGTTTGAGTGTGGCTTTTGCCTGTGGGATGTTCCTCGAATTGTGTTTTGCTGAGGATTGGACTTGGGGGGCTCTCTGCTTTCTTTGGTTTATGGCAGGGATGTGTGCAGTTGGTGTGAAGGAGGCTTTGGTGTAAAGGGGCCAGCAATCCTGGATTGAGGTTCAGATACCCCAGTCTCTGCTTGCCTGGGGGTTGGGGTTGTACTCACCTCTTTAGTCAGTTATGGACCCCAGAGGGAGACTGTATGCAGACTCCATTAATAAGTTCTGAATATTCTCTTTAAGATCCTAGAACATGTTCATAATTATTATTTTAAAGTCTTTCTATCATGTTTCAGTTATATTACATTTCTTTGGAGTCCACTATAAAACTTTCTCTGGGCTGTGCTGAAGACATATTGTCTTGGCTGTTAATATTATATATTTTTAGCTGGTGTTATTTTGGGGTTAATAAAATAATTCCAAGAATACTGGCTCTACACTAAGTTTTGTTAGAATTTCCAGTTGTGCATAGACAGTTCACTGGTTGTTCACCCAAAGGAATGGTACCATATCTAGGGCTCGGTGTTGGTCTCTGCTGTTGGTGGATCTGGCACTCAACAGCATCTATACCTTGGTAACCTTTGGTGAGTAGCATCCCATGCTGTCTATACTATGCATAACCTTCATCTCTGTCACTATGTCCACTATATTCTCCAACCTATTAGGGAGGCTATATACTTGCAAAAACTCCTATCACCATAAAATCTTACAAAAACTTCTTAGTAAGAAGATTTATTAATAAAGAATTAGAACTATTCCCCTGGGAACTGTAATCCAGCCCAAATCTTCAGCTGCTTTACTTGAGGCCAAGGCAGATATAGGGATCTAAGACCACACCAGCTGTTGGGCCCTGACCCAACTTCAGTAGGCTTCTACCTCTCAGGCACAGGCCATATCCCCCAGAAAAGGTAATTGATCTATCTGATAGTACAACTTCATGTCTTCTTTTCCCTGGGACATTTCTATCTGCCCAAACCATGACATCGATTTTCACACCCTGGTTCTGTGCTCTGCTCCCAGCCTCACTAGACTTCTCTTACTAAGGTACAGACCACATCAGCCAATAACAGTGAGTAAGTCACCTTTCAGCCAAACTTTTCTCTTCCCTGAATACTGTTAGCCAAAAAAACTCCCCATAAATATGCCATTTCAGGTCCTTGTCAGCCCCAATGCTAGGCCCTTCACAGAGATATCATTTAGGTTAGAAAGATTCTACTCTATGATTTTTAAAAATATACATTTAGGGGTTTTGTGTTGAGATTCTTTTCTTTCTTCTATTCCTATTATTCTTAGGTTTGGCATTTCCATAATGTTTTCGATTTTCTAGATGTTTCAATTTATTTAACATTTTCTTTGACAATTGAATTTTTTGATTTTCATGTAACTTCAATGCCTGAGAAGACTCTAGAATTATAGGCATAAGGAAATGGAATGGCAGATTCAAGAACCACAAACAGAATACAAAAGATGAGAAAGAGAATCTCAGGAATAGGGCTACTATGAAGGAACAAAAACTTTACAAAACACCAAATAGACTAGATGAGAAAAGAAAGTCTCCATGCTAATCAAAAGAATAAATTTATAAAACAAAAAGTATCAAAAGAATCAAAGGGAAAAGGCAAAGGAATATGTAAAAGCCGAGTATGAAAATTATATACAACTTTGTAATGGAGACTCTAATGGGAGAAGGGTGTGATGGGATTTAGGTGTCAGCTGATAAGGTCCGAAGATGCTTATCCAGGGTTGGGGCCTTGTGGAGGGGGTATGGCCAACCTGGAGGAAGTGTGGCCTATCCCATTGATAAGGGGCTGCTGGGACCTGGGGTGTGTCTGATGTTCCTGGTTCCTGGCTGCTAGAAAGACTGGTTTGGAAACCATCATCCATCCATTCCTCATTCATCACTCGGTTAATCCAGTCCCTGTTCATGTGCCACTATAAGCTGTTACCTGTATCATGAGTGTTGATTTATATTTTAATAAATATTAATCTTAGACTGGTGCCTTGTAAGTAAAACTCCATCTACATCTGGTGCCCAATGTGAAGACTTAATTAAGGTGGCTCAGAGCCCTTATAACTATGTTCAGAAGTCAGAACTATATGCAATTATTATGGTGTTGTTGGATTTCACAGAGCCTCTCAACATTATTACTGACTATCGATATGCAGAAAGAGTTTTACATATTGAAACTGCTGACTTAATTCCTGATAATACAGACTTGACCTTACAGTTCAGAAAAGTACAAGATAGGATACATCCTATCAGAGATAGGATACATCCTATGTACATAACACATATCAGGTCACACACGGGTCTCCCAGGCCCTCTAGCACAGGGAAATGATGAAATAGATCAGTTGCTGATTGAAAATGTGCTAGAGGCCACAGAATTTCATGAGAAGCATCATGTTAACAGTAAAGAACTAAATAAGAGTTTTCCATCCCTTGGAATGAAGCAAAGGAAATAGTAAGGAATTGTAACACTTGCTCTTTCTATAACCAACTATCTTTACCTGAAGGAAGTAATCCTAAGGGTACACACGGAAATGAGATATGGCAAATTGATGTATTTCACTTCCCAGAATTCAGAAAGATGGAAATATGTACATCATACTATTGATACTTACTCTGGAATGCAATGGGTGACTGCCCTGAGTTCTGAAAATGCTGATGCTGTACTTACTCACCTTTTGTAAGCCATGACCATAATGGGAATTCCCACTCAGACTAAGACTGACAATGCTCCAGCTTATGTTTCCCAAAAAATCAAGCTGAAATTTGGATACTATAATATAAAGCATATTACAGGGAAACCACATAATCCTACAGGACAGGCGGTTGTGGAGAAATCTCACCATACATTGAAAGAGATTCTATATACACAGAAGAAAGAAATGAGAAAACCTAGGAAGAGGTTGCACCGTGCCTTTTTGACTTTAAATTTTCTTAATGCTGATGAAAAGGGAACATTAGCTGCTGATAGACATTGGGTAATAGAGAAGTTTTCCAAGATAAATCAACCCATCTACTTCAAAGATGTGTTGACTTCAGAGTGGAAGCCAGGATATGTGCTTCCATGGGGTAGGGGTTTTGCTTTTGTTTAAACATGGAAAGAAAAGATATGTGTACTGACAAAACTATTAAAAGTCCACTTCAAAAAGGAGTCCCTTCCTGAGGAGGAAAAGTAATTGATCATCCCTGATATGACAAATGGATACATGGTAAAGAAAACACATTTAACAAATCTGGGGCAGGGTCTCAATTTTGTCTTTACAGGAAAATGGATACAACTGTTTGTAAGACATTGACTAGACATTGAATAATTACTCACCTGCGATTGAGGAGAGATCAATGATGAAGGAATGTAAAAGACGAACTATGAGACCAACTGATACACACATGCACTACTGGGTAATCTCTCAATTCTTACTGCTTTGCATCTTGCATCTACATCTCAAAAAAAAAAAGTTGTCCTTATTTGACTATTAATAGGGCTGGATTTGGATTTGGAGTAAATGGCATTCTCCCTCTCTAAACCCAAGCATATTGGTAAAGGAAGTGTGAAGAATTCTGTCTTGTATCTGAAAAGACACCTGGTGTGAGACAGAAGACACAATATTTAGAGACCTATATTATTGTGACTTCATCTTAAACCTTGTTTCTCTCTGTTTCTGTATATTTCAAACATCCTGTCTGCATACAATCTCCTGAAGTCATAGAAGATATGAATATCTTCTTTGAGTATCAACAATGCTTAAGTTATCCATTATAAATAACATTTCCTCCTACCAGCTATCTACAAAGAATCTGGAACCGAGACGGGGCCCCCACTGCAACAACTCCTACTAGTGAAACAAGAATAAAAGGGAGAATAGGAGAGAGAAAGAGTAAGAGACAGGTAGACAGACAGACAGACAGAGGCAAAAATAGAAAAATCAAGAAACTGGTGTGGACCAATCAATGATTGTTTTCAGAAAATAGACTATTCAGAAACGACTGCAAGATAGCTCTCTATGATTATCCTTCAAATCACACTTCTAAATAGAATTCCAGATGTAGTTAACCACTATTCTGACAATGGTTATAGATTTATAATCAGTCCATTAAGACCTAACCATTGTTTTAGCTTTTACAGGATCCCAAAGAGATGCCATCACCCTTAAGTCAGCAGGAAGCAACCTTATGAAAGACTATGCACCCTTTCCCAATATATTTTGTGCTCTGAGGGTTGTGGGTAATTATTATTTTAATAGAATAGTTATAAGTTAAAATTGGGGGAAGGACAGAACTATAATATAGCATCAAAGATCTCTTTTGAAGAAGAGAAAGAGGATAGATAGGATAGATAAAGGTAGATTGTTTTACCTACCTATACACCATTCTAGCTGAATGTATGGGCTAAGCTAAAGACAATTTGCACTGGCATAGATATTTGTATATTGATACAAATGTGAAATCATTGTATATGTTTAATTGTGATAATTTGTACATTGGTACAAAGTTTAATCTGAAATTGCTTTATATAACCAAAGCAGCTTGTACTTCGATATAAATCTGAATCTATAACTATTATGTAAAATTGAATCTGTAATTGCTATATTTTATATATGCTTCTATCTCTGTTTAAAATATTTGCACATTATTGTCATGTACACTATGCAATTACTACCTTCATTTAACTATACTAGATACAATGTATGATTTCACTAGTTATGATATATGCACAAGATGTTTTATATACCTCTGTTTAGATGATATATATGTATATACATGTCTAAAATGCTGTGGCCACTTTACATGGTAATATACCCCTGGCTAATGTTTGATAGTCATATTAAAATTCATTGTTCAGAGATTATACACCCCTTATATAGATATTCTAGTTTATGGTACAAGGTTTATTCCTTAAGACGATAAAAACTGCAGTCAACTTCAGGTACCATTTCCCAGTCTCTCAGATACAGCTTAGAATATCATAGATATACAAAAATCTTCAACCACTTCATAGACCCAGAGAATATGTTATTTAACATTTGAAATTTGGCCATGAGAGACACGACTACTCCTGGTATCACTGCTCCGTTCCTGAGATGGTGTTTAGCATCGAGGATACTCCTTTGGAGTTTGACCTTTTGGCAGAGAATGGCCGGTTGAGTAAGGAACTGCCCTTACCTTGATTGCTGACAGTTCACACATGATGTCCAAAATGGATGAACAAGTTGATGGATGGAGACTGATGAAACCTGCCTAGACAGGATAAGACAGTCCCTCCAAAATTTCCCTGCTTGTGAAAAGATCTGTCAGATACCATAGGCCTGTAGCCAATATGATGGATGCTCCAATGGGTGCATAAAAGCAGAGGTGATTGTCCAGGTAGCTGTGCTGCTGTCCTCTCCCAAATTTTGAAAGCCACTACTTCCATGTACTTCTGACTTTCAAGTGATTCATCTCCCTTCTCAGGTCTTGAAGGGGTTGAAGAATAGGTATTTAAGGTTACTACCTCATAATAATTCCTATTGTACATAGTCTTAGTTTAGAACCTTTTTAGTTAGACAAAAGGGGGAGATGTGGTGGGATTCATGTGTCAGCTGATAAGGTCCAGGGTCCAGGGCTCCTGGAGGGGGGTGGCAACCCCATTGATAAGGGGCTGCTGGGACCCGGGGGGTGGGGTGGGGGTCTGTTGTTCCTGGTTCCTGGCTGCTGGAGAGTCCAGTTTGGAATCCATTATCTGTCCATTGCTCATCCATCACTCGGATACTCCAGTCCCTGATCAGGTGCCACTATATGCTGTTGCCTGTATCATAAGTATTGATTTATATTTTAATAAATATTAATCTTGGAATGGTGCCTTGTAAGTAAAATTCTGTCTACAGAAGGGCCTGAAGAAATTTCTGATAGACTCAAGAGAACACTGATGGCATTATAGACTAATATATCCAATGAAAATTTTAGTCAGCATAAATGAAAAGGAAAGATAATTCAAAATAAAGTCAAATTTAAACAATGTCTATTTACAATTCAGGCCCTGGACAATGTAATAAAAGGAAAACTCAAATACAGAAAAATTTATAACACTCATGAAAACACCGGCAATAGTCTTACACAAAAGAAATAACACAAACACAATACCACCATCAACAACAAAAGTATAACAGTAATGAACATTTAGTAGTCATTAATATTTGCCAATATCAATTGACTCAATCCCCAATAAAAGTACACAAGCTTAAAACAATAGTCTATTTTTTCTACTGCATACAAGAAATCCATCTTAAAATCAAAAATGGACACTATCTCAGAGTAAAGTATTTAAAAATGATTTCCAACAAATGAACTTGTAAAACAAGCTAGTAGAGCTATATTAATACCTAAAAATAGACTTCAAAACAAAATTAATCAAGAGATTGAGAAAAATATTTCCTACTTATTTTTTTTTAAATCTATCAAGATTAATTCTCAATACTCAAGATCTACTTTACAAATGCAATGGCAACCACATTTGTAATGATATTAATAATAATAAACTTAATTTGCACATCAATTATCACACATTTACTCATTGGTATTGGAACATTTCAAAATTCCATTCTTGCCAATAGACATGCTACTCAGACAGAAATTAAACTGAGAGATAAGGGAACAAAAAGATATTATGACTCATGTAGACCTAATGGATATGTACAGAACATTTCATGTAAACACAAAATATGCCTTCTCATGGAAATATCTATAAAATTAACTGAATACTCATCCAAAAATCAAGTCTCAACAGATACAAGAAAATTATAATATATACTATATCCCTTCATACCGAATATATTAAAGTTGTATGTCATCAACAACAGAAAAAAACAGAAATCCTACAGATTTATGAAGTTAATAACTATCTACTGAATTACCAATGAGTCAATGTAGAAAATAAAATTAAAAACTTCCTAGAATTAAATGAAAATTAATGTTCATAATATCCAAATTTATGGAACATAATGAAAGAAATGCCAGGAGGAAAATTCATAGCATTAATAAAGAAATCAGAGAATTCTTGCTTGAGAGAATTCTCAGCACTTGTGAAAACTCTAGAACAATAAAGAAAACACACTCATAGGACTAAATGACAGAAAATAATAACATTCATAGCTGAAATCAATAAAATATAAACAAAGAGAATAATATAAAGAACTAATGAAGCAAAAATTTGGTTCTTCAAAAAAATCAACAAGATAAATAAACCCTTATCCAATCTGTCTAAAGGGCGCAGAGAGAAATTCCAAATTATCAAAATCTAAATTAAATAGGGAGGCTTAAGAACAGAAACTCTGGAGAGCCAAAGCATAATTTTGTCATACTTTAAAAGCCTATAATTTTAAAAAATCCTGAAAACCTAAAAGAAATGAGAAGTTGTCATGACACATGACACTATAACTAAATCAAGATTAGATAAACAATTTAAATAGACCAACAATGTCTAAGGATTTAGAACTAGTTGGTAAAAGTCTCCCAACCAGAAAAGTGAAAGCACCAGATGGTTTGAGAGCAAAATTTGTCCAAACTTTCAAAGAACTAATTTATACCAAAAACATGAACATAAGGGACATTGCCAAATTTATTTTATAAAATCACAGCCAACTTGGCACTCAAACTACAGTAAGACTCAACAAAGTTATTTACTGACCATTAATGTTCATGAGCATACAAACAAATCCAATCCAAGAACACATCAAAATGACAATTCTCCATGATCAAATTTCAGAAATGGTTCAGTATATGGAAATCTGTCAATGTGATTGACCATATAAGCACAATAAAAGAAAAGGACCAAGTGGTACTCTCATTAGATTTTGAAAAATCCTTTGACAAAATTCGGCCTCCTTTCATGGTAAAAGTTTTGTAGAGATCAGAGATATAAGGAACATAATAAAGCATAGTAAAGACAATTCATATCAAGCTTACAGCCAACATCAAAATAAATTAACAGAAACTTAAAGCAATTCCACAATATAAAGAACAAGACTAGGCTGTCTACACTCTCCATATGTTTTCAGTCTAGTACTAAAAACTCTACCAAGAGAAATAAGACAACTGAAGATCAAAGTACGTATTGGAAAGTAAAACTTCATCCTTATTTGCAGATGATCTAATACTACATAATCAACTCAAAATAACTTATTAGGGAGTTTCTATCACTGATAAACACCTTCAGTGAAGTGACTAGGTACAAAATTAAATAAAAAAAATCAATATCCATACATATACAAATGATAAATGGGATGAGAAATTAATCAGGGAAACAAATTCTTCACAATAGTCAAAAATAATATGTAATATCTTCTGGTAATTCTAACCAAGAAAGTAAAAACCTTCTATAACAAAAATTTGAATTTAAAAAAAGGAATTGGAGACAACATGAAAAGATGAATAGATCTCTCATTCTCATGGATTAGCAGGACTAACACTAAAAATGGTACTCTTGCCAGAATTGATTTATAGATTGAATGTAATCCTTTTCAAAGTTTTAACACAATTATTTCTATACCCTAAAAGAAAAAAACAACTCAACTTCACATGAAAAACAAGCTAACAAACAAAAAAAGGCATCATCAACAATAACAAAATTCTAAGATATATATTTGCAATCCTTTTCAAAAAAAAGAAGTTCTAGAAATATCACCATCCCTGATTTCAAACTGTTTTACAGATAAATAGGAATAAAAACCTTATGGTAATGCAAGAAAGACAGGCATATTGATCAATAGAACCAAATCAAATATACAAAAGTAACTCCACACATCTTTAGACACTTACTTTTTTTGACAAACAATCCAAAATTATACATTAGAAAATATAAAACATCTTCAACAAATGGTGCATGCCTAAATAAATGTCAGCATGCATGCCAGATTTGCCAGCAGATGAGGGCAGAATAAGAACCAGTCCAGCTGGTCATTCCCTGGAGCTGACCAGGATAGTGAGTCAATGTCCCAGAGTTCTCCTATCTACTGGGGAGAAGTAAACTGAACTTGAAGCACTGATGGCCCAGGGATGAGCTACCAAGAGTGGAGAGCCTCCTCTTTCCCAATGACCATGTGGTCAGCCCCAGTGTCTATAAGTAATCTAAAAGTCTTATCTCCATTCATAAGGCACATCTTTGGCCTTAATCAAGACAACAAATGTATGGCCCAGTGTGCCATAACTGCTCTTTCCCTCTTATTTAACGAGTTTGGGGAATGCCCCTGGTGGAGTTTAAAGGTTCACCCTGGAAGTTGAATTTGGATCTACAATTTTTAGCCCAGTAGAATCCTTTCCTGCTTGAGGGCAGGGGGAGCAAGGTATGCCTGATCAGAGAGAGGACAATGAGGTGCCCTCAGTGTGGTTAGGGCACTCTCTCTTGAAGTGTCCTTCCTCCCCACAATTGAAGCAAGTTTGCTTCCCCCAGTTGAAACTTGCTGAAGGGCATTGACTGGAGTGGTCATTTCTTATGAGCCTCTTATAGAGCAGTAGCCATGGCTCTCACCTGATGTGTAGTGGATAGTCCACCACCCTTAAAAACAAAAATCCATCTATCCATGTTAGATCCCTTAGCCCTGTGAAGGCCAGTTTATGATTGATATTCATGTCTCTGTCTCATACTAGCATTCTGATGAACTTTTCAAGTAGCTCAAAAGAGGGAAATTTTTACTGTAAACTTTTCTTAACTCTTTCTATAAAACTGGCTAAATATTCATTAGCCTTCTGGGTAATTCCTGAGATTGGGGCTTCATTAGTGCCTTGCTCTAGCCTCTCTCCTCTCATCCCCCAAGGGAAAGCTCTGGCTTTTTCTTTTTAGGGGACTGAAATGGAAAGCAGCCCTTCAAGGCAGTAACAGTTGGGATGCCTCCCAGAGGAGATCTTCTCTTTTTCAATATGTGCTTTATGAATTAGGGTCTCTACCCTATTCCATGTGTTCTAATTTAACAGGATTCCTTCCGGGAGCCATGGGGCAAATTTGAGAAGATATGTCCGCATCTGTAGTGCCCGAGCATCAGAAAGCTTAAGGCTCTTGGTTTTAAGTAAAACTCACAGGGACTGTAAGGCAGGGTTTTGCATGGAAGAGAACTGCCCTATATTTTGTGTGGGTACACATATCCCCCATCCAATTGGCCTGTCAGCGTTATTCCACCGAGGACAGCAAGATCCTCGCACGGGGCATCAGTCTGCCAGTTTAGCTGGCAGATGAGGGTTTAGGAAGAACTGGTCCAGCTGGTCACGACCTGGGGCTGAGAGAAATGGTGAGTGTTGATGGCCCAGATTTCCCCTATCCACCAGGGAGAGGCACACGGAATCAGGAGTCTTGTCAAAGCAGGATCTTGCTTTATTGTATCAGGCAGGAGAGTTATTTAGACTTAGGTAATGGGGAGACAAGAGTCTTGGGTGAGGAAAAATGGATGAATGTTTAGTGCCAATAAGATTGTTATGACAGCAGTAATTAGGTAGTGGTAGCCTTTGGGTGGGATATGCAGAGTCACTCATATGTGGAAGTCATGGCCAGAAATAAGTTGCCAAACTTGAGCCAGGCTCAGGAAGTTACACCAGGCTCTAGGATCATTAAAGTCCTAGTGAAAGGCCCAACACATGCCGAATGCAAATAGACCAATATATATATATATATATATATATATATATATATATATATATATATATATATATATATATATATATATATATATATATATATTCATTGGCAAAAAAGGCATCTTCCTGAACAGAACACAAACTGTGTACGCACTAAGATCAACAATTAAGAAATGAGAACTCTTGAAACTGAATAGCTTCTGTAAGGCAAAGGATCCTTTCAAAAGAAAAAAAAAAAAGACAACTCACAGAATGGAAAAAGCCAATCTTTGCCAAACACACATCTGACAGCCAATATGTAAAAAATATAAACTTAAAAAACTACAAGTTAAAAAAAAAATTGTGTTAATTTATCTGCAGGCCTTATAGCAGACAGGGAAAAAGATGATCCAAGAAGAGACAAGAATGACAATCGGCTCAGTCCAATTTTATTGTATCCAGTGCTGGACCAAGATTTCTAGAGCCTGGCCCAGATCATTTTACTTTAGTTATATTTAAGCACAGCACAATTTTTCAAAAAAAAAGTATTAAGAAAACAATTAAAATTAACTCAGTCTCAAGTGCAAAACAATTTAAAACATGTTAACACTGAGATTCCTTGCAAAATACATATGACTTATTTCAAAAGAAAGGGAAGTGTTGACTCGGAGATAGTGCCCAAGATTTAGTGTCTAGGGAGTTTGACCAAGGTAAACATAACTGTATGTGTTAGGTTTGTCCTAGTCCTAAGATAACATAGAAATCACTTAGATGGCTGTAAAGCACAACTGACCTCACTCATAAGAGTAAGTTTGTGGTCTAAAGCAATGCTCAAGATTTTGGAGAAAAGGTTTTGAATGAGTAAACAATTCTTGGAGATAATACAGAACCTGTCTCATGAGACAACAAAGCATCACCAGGATTTAATAGGACAGTATTCCCATTGTTTCAGAAAAAGCAGTTTCGTACCTTATTCTGTTGAAGAGATTAGTTATGCTTTTAACATTCCTGGTTCTCGAGTGTTTATCTGTATGCACAAGATTATTTGGTCTTTACAAAACAAAACAAAAAACCCAGACATATCTCAAAAAGAGGATTCTATAGAATAACATAAATTGTTTAACATTCTTTCTCATCATGGAAATGTAAATAGAAACAACACTGAGATTCCATCTTATACCTGTCAGAATATCTACATTTAAAAATAGATGTAATAGTTCACACCAGTGAGCATGAGGAGTAAGGGGAACACATATTCACTGCTGCTGATGAGAATGCACACTTATACAGGCACTTTTGAAGTCACTGTGATGTTTCTCAGAAATTTGGGGATGTACCTACCTCAAAAGCCTGCTATACCATTCTTGAGTATATACCCAAAGGACACTCCACCATACCATGAGAATATCTGCACAATTATATTCATAGAAGCTTTATTAGTAATATCCAGAAACTGGAAACAACCTGGATGTCCCTAAACCAAAGAATTAATAAATAGAATGTGGTACATTTACACAATGGAATATTACTCAGTTATGACCATAAAATTTGTTTGCAAATAGATGTAAGTAGAAATGTTTATGCTGAATAAGGTAACACACACACACACACACACACACACACACACACACACAAACACACACACAAGTATGGTATATACTTACTCATAAGTGAATATTAGCTCTAAAGTAAAGAAAAATCCTTCGACAAACTACAGTCCCAAAGAAGCTTAGTAACAAAGAGGGCTCTACAGGGGTGGGAGATAATTGAATCTCTGAAGAAGAAAAAGAATGCCCATTGCCAGTTGAAGAAAGAAGGAGTCTGAAATTGGGAATAAGGAAAGGAACCACAGGGATTACATTGGAGAGGAGGGAGGGAAAGAATATTGGGAGAGGCAACTGGGATCTGGGAGCATCACTGGGATGAGCTAGAAACAAAAGTAGTAGAAGCTCCAAGAAACCTGAGAATGAATCTTGCTAAGAGACATAGCAATAGGGCAGATCAGGTCTAACTGGTCATCACTTGTATCCTGGTACAGCTTCCAAGGAACAGATTAAGAAACCAGGCCACCCTGTGGTGTTTTACCACAAACACTTGACTTACCATTTGTCTTGCCTACAAATTATGTCAGGGTAAAGATGATGAAGAAATTGTTGGAGTAAATAACTAATGATGGGAAAAATTTGGAGACCTATACCAAAAGAAGGAGCTCATTTCTGAAGGACATGGTCCAGAGGCTAGATTCCTCAAGGGTACAGAATACAAATAAATACAAATGGAAAAAAATTAATGAAATAATTCCTAATAATATTCTGCTATGCTCATAGACTGATGCCTATTTCAACTGATATCAAAGAGGCTTTGTCCAGCAACTTATGGAAATAGATACAGAGACACAGCTAAACATTAGGTAGATCTATAGGAATCCTATGGATGAGAAGAATAAAAGATTGTAGAATCTAGTAGAGTCAAGAGAAATACAATAAAATCCAAAGAATCAAGTAATCTGGTCTTAAGAAGCTGACAGAAACTTAAAGGACACTCAGGCAGCCTCCATGAGACTGACTTAGGCCCTTCTGCATAGATGTTATAATTGTACATGTGTATCTTTGTCTCCATGGGAGACTCCTAACAGTGAGAATGCAGTGTTTCTAACTATGTTGCCTTCTTTTTGGACCCATTCTTCCAATGGTGTTACCTTATTTAGCCTTAATAAAAAGAGGGTTCACTGTCATACTACATCTTGATATATCATGGCTGGCTGGCATCCATAGGAAGACTGAAAAGAAACAGGGGAGGAGGAGTGGATACGGGATGAAGTGGATGGGGGAGAAACTGGAAAGGGGAGAGAGGAGAAACTTTAAAAAAATGAGTAAACAAACAAATGAAAAGAATGAGCAATACAACGCTCACAAATTCTAAATTAATAAAAGCCAATAAACATTGAAAATCTAAGCAAAATAACACTTGTAAGTGGTTGTTAAAATAAACTCATATTATTTTTCCACAAAAAATAACCATATAGAGCACCAGTCATTATCAAATTATAAGTAATTAAACATTGGTAAAAAATGTCTTATGAGAGCATTAGAGCTGATTTATTTGCATGAGAGTTTGTTTACAAATGCACTTAGAAACATCTACACACATGTATAAAGTTGACACATTTTATACTATATGTGTTCTAAAGTGCATACATATATTTATAAATGTATATTTAAATATAATATTTAACTAGTTTACAATATGAATTTAGCCTTAAAGTTTTTGTGTAAGGACCAATTTCATAAAGTATTTTTCTACTGTAACTTCATTTGAATTTTAAATTTATTGGTGAAGTTATGCAAATTACTCTTTTTAACATATAATATTCTTAGATTGTTAATACATTTTTTTGTTTTCTCCTTTTCTTCATGCTTATTAAAAGTAGTGGTGTATCTTATAGTTTTCTATGTGTGTGAGATTGAGCCCAGAATTTTCTATGCTAGATATCTGTTTTATCACAGAGGTACAGTCTCAGGACACATTTGCTTCAGAATTGTGTTTATCTACTTTCATTAACTACATCTATTTATGAATTTCTTCCACATTGACACTTGCACATATATTTTAATGACCTTTCTAATTTTTTAGTACTTGTGCCTTTACTTATCAATATAAGTGTTTTATCCAAGGGTCTTATTTTTTTATATGCCTGGCATCTCCTTAGGAACAGTTTTGTTCTACAACATAGATTTTATTCTATAGTTGCATTTTAATAATTTTCAAAATTGTACTTTTTCAATATATTTTATTCAATATATGAAATATTTAATAATGTACTGCATTATTTCAGTTGATGTCATTTTATAATGCCATTATGATCTAGTTTACTATACTGTGCACACAAAAATTGTTAAATGCTCTCAATTTCTAGTAGCCAGAAATATTTTTCTGAGTTACATACAGTTCTTTTAAGTTTGCAAGAGCTTTTTTTTATTGCCTGCATTGCCTTTTATTTTACAAATGTTTGTGATTTGACTGACACATTCAATAAAATTAAATTTCAATATTTTCCAACTTTTACATCTTACATATTTTCAGTGATTTGAGGTTATATGGAGGATTACTTAAAGGGTCTGTTTGAGTAAATTTATGTGGATTGGTTTGATATCTTCTGGAGTTTTTTGGGAAATAGGTATTGATTGAATTTCTATTGCCCTTGCTATTGCTTGTCAACCTTTCCTTTGTTGCCATCAGTAATGCTTTTGGCCTAAATGATCAGTGAGAAATCACACTTTTCTCATTCTTTTGTCTTCTGTGTCAGTTACTTTTTAATAATTCATAAACTCTTAATTGTTTGAGTTTCACCTGAATGATACACGATTGCTTCTTTTTAAGTAACTTGGAAATATTTTTCTTTCAGAGACAGGCTTGAGCTCTTACGATATGTCAAATGACAGTGACCTGACTTCCATGTATTTTTTTTAATATTTGTGTTTTGTAGTCTATAAATAAAGATACATGTGCACACTAATAAAAATTAACAAAAGTGCTTATGACACAGATAGAAATACCTTTCCACCTAAAATCTACGTTGTTAGCCCTCTTGGAAAATTTGGTCTTTATTCTCTAGCTACTATTTTAAAGTATTTATCTGTTTTTTTTTTTGTATTGGTAATCAATAAATACAAGCCTGTGCTAGGCAAGTAATCTCTCTCCAAGTCATATTTTCTTGTAATATTTATATCCTCTAAATATAGAAGCAATATGTATCTACAATTATTTATGAAATCTCTACTGATCAACTTTATTTAATCTATTACATTTCCTCTTTCTTTAATTGGAATATAATATCCTATATTTTAAATGCTTAAATACACATATATATACACATATATTCCCTTTCGCTTTTCTTATAAAATATAAGTCTAGTGAATCTATTTCTATTCCAGTTAATGCTATAAAACTATGAGAAAACTGTTTTACTTTCAAATATGCCTTAAGTTCTGAATATTTGATCCTTCAATTTTTTTTTTTAACAGACAATGTGTTTGTGTTAAATTAGCCACCCTTTTCATGGGCAGATGGCAGGATGTCTAAGGGATTTTGTCTGTGGTTGATAGCAGCACTGAATAAATATCTGGAACTTCATGAGTTATTTGCTCAGACTCTGTCTCTTTTACTATAAAGCAGGAGAACTTACAATTTCCATTGGCATTATCAAAATTATTTCAGTGGATTGTTTTCAATTTTGGTGTGTGTGTTTTAAAGTAAATGATTTATGTTGAACTACGATTCAGTGACTAAAGGAAGAGTAAGTGGGTTTCTGCTTTTGCTTAGTTGTATATGTTAACATGATGAAAAAGACAACCTTTCTTACAATCTTCAAAAATACTCTCTACCTCTTTTGAAAAAGGGGTCTCCATTAGGCTTTGTGATAACCAATTAGAATAGAATTGCTAGAAATAAGGCTAGGGATTTTCTGGTATTCACTTCACCAGCACTGCCACCATGACAAGACTTTCACATTTTATTGGACATTGTAAACATATCCTCATGTTTCAAAGGCAAGTCCTCTGTATCCTGAGCTACTCTACTGTCATAATTGTCTGGCATAGTTTGGATTTGCCTAATTTTCCTGGGTAGAGTGCTCATTCATCATCCATGAGAAGAGTTTTATATCTAATGCATCATTAAGATCTATGATTATTTTATTATTTTAGAATACCAGCTAATCCTTTTTCATACTATTTTATGAATATATAATTCAAACACAGTCCTAACTCAGGATATTTATGAGGGGTTGGGATCATAATTATGTCTCTTGTGTCATTATCACCAATTCCATGGATGTGGTTGTGGGAGATTATGTTGTTCCATTGTAAATAACTGTACCACCCACTTGTTTAATAAAAAGCACTGATTGGCCAAAGGCAGACAGGAAGTGTTTGTGGGGCTACTAGAATACTAGAAAACTCTAGGAACAAGCAGAACAGAGCAGAGTGCCAGATAGAAGCTGGAAGAAGCAGAGGACAACTATGCTGCTCTGAGAAAAGGTACCGAGCCTCATGGCTGAACAAGATAAGAGTAATGGGTTAGATTGAGGGTAAAGAGTTAGCAAGTTATATTCCTGGGCCTTAGGCTGACCAGCCTAAAAACTATTAATAGCATCTGTGTGTCTCTGAGGGTCTGCGGATCTGCAGATCTACTGGTCTTCGAGTCTGTGGGTCTGTGAGTCTGTGGGCCTAGCCTGAAAGTCTGGGCCAGAAACCTCATACTACATGTGATGTTGTCTTCTTTTTATTTTTCCTTCAACAACTTCTTCTTCTTCTTCTTCTTCTTCTTCTTCTTCTTCTTCTTCTTCTTCTTCTTCTTCTTCTTCTTCTTCTTCTTGTTCTTCTCCTCCTCCTCCTCCTTCTTCTTTCCTGTTCTTCCTCTTATTCTTTTTTTTTTTCTAGACAAGGTTTTTCTAGGAAACAGACTTGGCTTCTTATAACTTGATTTGTATACTAGGCTGGCCTTGAACTCACAGAGACTTGAATGTGTGTGCCTCCTCAGTGCTAGGATTAGAGGCATATGCCACCCTGCCCTGATGAAACTGTGTATTCTTATATGACATATTTTTATCTGTCAACTTATATTGGTGCTGGGTAATTGTATGAAAATATAAACTTTAAATATTCTTGTCTTCAAAGTATTACAATGATGAAAATTTTGTAATCCAATTGATAAAAGTAGTTTATAATTTTATCAAACAAAAAGAAAATTCAAAAAGGCACTATATTTTTACACATTAATGGATTTAGAAACATGCATTTAGTAAAATGTATTACCCACACATGGTGACATGTATGGGTGACAGTGACATAGATAGTCAAAAAAAAGTTAACATAACATTTAAAATTTGTTAGAAATTATCTATGGAGTATTCTGCCACCACAGAGCAGTGCAGACCATGGATACTCAAGCCACTGAATCCCAATTTTCTGTATCCTTGTGTGTGATCCAGTGTCTGATAGTCTCATGAAGCATTCATAGAGTGTGGTATAAGCAGTTGTGGTGTGGAGTCTGCACTCAAAAGGACATTGGTCCCTCTGATTTACTTCCTTTCTTTCTCTTCCCTTTCATTCTTTCTTTGTATATTCATATGTGTGTGTGAGAGGGGGGGGTAAGTAGGAAGAGAGAGAGAAAGAGAGAGATTGGCATGTATATGTATATTTTCTGTGTTGCATTTGAAAACATAAACAACAACATTTGAGTGATATGAAGCTGTAAGATAGACCATAGATGGGGAGATAATAAAGTAAGTAAAGTGCTCACCTTGTTTAATTTATGAGTTTAATTTCCAGAAGCCACTGGGGGAAAAAAAAAGGAAAAGAAAAGAAAAGAAAATCTTGTATGTGGAGTCATATGATTGAATCCCAACACTGGGAAAAGGAAGATATATGGATTTCAAGCACTTGTTGACTAGAAAGCTTTGATGAATCAGCAAGTTCCATAATCAGTCGGAAACTCTGCCTTGTTAACAGGGTAAATGAAATATAGTTTGGCTTTTATCCTTCAAATCCACACTCATACATATTCAACAACCTGTACAAACATATGAGCAATGTACACTCATGACTCCAGAGTAACTTCTGCATGAGAAAAGAAACATGACTTGGGGAACCATGTGCTATTGCTTTTCACACATGAGTAAATTTTTCTCAGGAAACTCTCATAACAAGGTTGTGGGTAAATCAGAAGTTTCCATTGTGAGATTAATCTATATTTTCTCCATTTTGAAAAGGGATATCCCTTTGGAAGTTATATTTTGACCAACACATGCACACACACACACACACACACACACACACACACACACACACACACACACACACGGTATAAAACTTGAGTAGGAGCAAAGACACAGAATGACAAAATAAATAAATAAATAAATAAATAAATAAATAAATAAATAAATAAATTAGTGAATGAATAAATAAATAAATAATAAATATCACAAAAAAAAATTGTAAAAGATTCTTTGAGTTGGAAACTCCATGAGAAATTAGACTGTGTAGGCAGATTAAAGGTATGGAGTATTTTGGCAATACTATTTGTGGAACACAAAGTAGAGCTAGTAATTCTATAATTTATTTACTTACTTTTCCTCTAATTGTTAGATATGAGAATTTTATCAAAATTGTAAAAGTTTCTCTATGAAGATCTTGAAGGAACTTGTATCAAAATACATCATTTCAACACAGGCTTCTCAATAAAATAATGCGTAGCATTCACATTTATGTGGCACTTATTATGGACCATGATCCTGGAGCATTAAATATTTTATAATTATTCTCTAGGAACCTCAGTTAAAGACAGAAATAAATGCATACTACATGAGTGTACTAATTACAGTTACATGTGGAGTACAATAAGAACAGAGACCATTGTAGTGCAGGGATGATTTAATAGACTATCACACACAATAGAGCAAGTACTTGATGATTATTAAGTATACGGGATGGAATAATGGTATTTTCTAATTTGTCAGATCGAAAAATGTGCTGATCCTAATTTTTCTTTCACAGCAAATTGCTGCTTTATTGAAAAGACTCCTTGGCATTGTTCCTTGTGTTATAAAATGATTTGCCATTAAATAACCTTTAGTCAGCAATCTCTGGTAACTACCAGTTACCCTAGGGGAGGAAACTGCATTAAGGAATTACATTTGAGGCTTGGCATTTATTATGCTTGTGCTGAGTGAAGAGGGGCCTCTGAATGTACTGAGAGAAATAATATGCATTATTCATATTGTCAACCACAGAGACACAGACCAAACTACTTCTCCATCTCTACTGGCTAGCTTATTTAGAAATATACTGAATTACTTACTTAATCATTCAACAACTCCTACTCTATATATGGTCTCTCCTTGGCATTGTATTTCAGAGAAGAATTAATAACAAACATGACATTTGAGAATCTAATAAAATTATCAAAACCAGGGGTCTAAATACAGTAATAATAGTTTATTTCAGAAATATTCACACAGTAACACATTTGGTCTGCATGAACAGGGATGCCTGGGCTCTCTATATAAGTTTATAATGGAATAATATCATAATTGTTCATAAAGAAAGACTGGACAGAAAAAAGAGAAGTCTCCAGACAAGAATCAATAGTGAAATTTAGTCACTATTTTCCCTATATCCAATTTGTCCCACAAAAAGTAAAATAAAAACAAAAAATCCCCGGAAAATATGTATCTATTTCTAAAATTATCCCAATAGAATGGCAAGATTTTAGACATATATTAAGTGAAGTCTCTTAAGTTGTGTGATTTTTTTGGTAGGCAAGAACAAAGCTGTTTGCTTTGCTTTGTTTTGCTTCATTGACAGCAGTGATGACAGAACAAATGAATGAATTCACCTAATTCTGTCTACCTTAATGAACCAATGAGTCTATTTGGCTTACTTACATAACTATGGGTGAAAGGTTATTTACAAAAATAAGTGGACAGTGAATATGAAGAAAATACATTGCATGCATGTTTAAAATTTCCAAATAAGAAAAGATATTTTAATAGATGGTAATATTTCTTAGAATTTGGTGTCAATTAAACAGATTTTCTATAAAAAAATCACATCCATCCCATTTTCAGGCATTAATAAAATTATCTCAAAATTTACTTGAATATAAAAATACTTTAGAGTATTTAAAGCCATCTAGAAAAGAAGCACAGTTTGAAAGTTAATATTTCTTCATTTCCAGACAGCAAAATGATACAATGACCAAAGCAATTTAGTACTGGCTTAATGGATGATAAGGATGACAATGAAAAGTAATCAAAAGTCAAATATAAATTCATGCTATATTTATCATCTGTGACTTTTTGCCAAACCCTGTGGGTTCCCTTTGATGTTGTCACCTCTGTCAGCTTCCTGGTATTACATACCAGGTCTAATTTTCTACACATGTGCTAAGACAACTCAATAAAAAATTTTAAGTGTCATAGTGCCAATAATCTTTTATGATAACCCTTGAAACACCACCACTACACATGTTTGCCCTAAAAACAGACGAGCAGGGAAAAACCCTCTTGGCCAGAACACCACATAAAAACCCCAGTTCTTTAGACACCTCATCTACACATCCTGCCCCAACACCCAATCCATTCTGTCAATCAACAATCTCAGAGGCTACCTGAGACAAACAGTTTGTAAGCACCTATTGGATCAAGATGTGAGTGACACTTCACCCAACCTAGTCAGAGAGAACAATGTCTATGACATAGAACTGAGGATACAACCTTTAGAACAGGACCACCCTAAACTCAGGCCAGTAGCAAAAAAAAAAAAAGAAAGAAAAAAAAAAAAAGAAAAAAAAAAAAACCTGCCAACCAGAGCTGCACATTAAAATCCCTATCT
The DNA here is from genome assembly GCA_033318265.1 of Phyllotis vaccarum. NCBI lineage: Eukaryota > Metazoa > Chordata > Mammalia > Rodentia > Cricetidae > Phyllotis > Phyllotis vaccarum. The sequence goes on from JARWLC010000016.1 coordinate 39,644,657, forward strand.
GTTAGTTACTCCCATCTACTACAAATCCCACCTAACATCCCATTAAGTAACTACCTGAAACACACAGTTTTCCAGCACTTATCTGTGGTGATATCTTTCAAATTTAATAAAAACAGTCTGAGATATCAGAGGGATCTACACACCGTCAGTCTAGAAGAATGAGAGAGTGATAACTCATAACTTTACTCCTAGCACAGGGAATATCTAGGAGTGGTGGCCTATGCCCTTAATCCCAGAAAATCTAGTTTGAGGCCATTTTAGTTTACAGAAGGAATTCCAGGCTTCCATGCAGGCAGTGATGGCACACACTGTTAGTCCCAGCACTTGAGAAGCCGAGGAAAGAGAATCTATGTGAGTTCAAAGACAGCCTGGTCTTCAAAGCAAGTTCCAGGACAGCCAAGACTGTTACACAGGAAACTCTGTCTCACAATAACAAAACAAACAAACAAACAAACAAAAAAAACTCCAAAGGCTGGAAAAGATGGGTCTGTCTTCTGATATTCCTGACTGCTTTTTATTAAATTTGAAACATGTCCCCACACCTAATAAATCAAGAGCTCCCATAGGATCAAGAGTTTTTTCTAGATTAAGAACTCATTTTAAACCAAGATTTAATTCCTCAGAAACACACACAGGCAGACAGATTGCTCCAAGATCAGCTCACTGAGATACAGAGAAATGCTGCACTGATATGAAGAAGCAATGGGCAGATACCAAAGAACAACAAGAACAATATGGTACACACAGAACCAAGTTGTTTTACAACAGCAAGACCAGAATATGCTAATGTAGAAAAGGCATAAGGAAATGAAAAGCAACAAAGAAATACAAACCAAGGAAATGCTGGAAATAAAAAATTCTGAGGAAATAAACAGGAATTACAGATACAAGCGTAACCAACAGAAAGAAAAGAATATGGAAGACTCTCTGGCATGGAGCTTTGACAGTAAAAATATAAAAAAGTAAAAGATCGGTAAAAACTCTCCAATCAATTATACTTAAGAACAAGCTGGTGTAGCCATCTTAATATCTAATAAATGGACTTTAAACTAAAATCAATCAAAGGATATCAGAATGGACATTATTTATTTTTTTAAAAAAAGGTAAAGCCTCAATCCTAAACATTTTTATTTAGCCCCCAGTACAAGGGCATACACATTTGTAACAGAAATATTACTAAAGGTTAAATTTAGTATCAAGGTCCACACATTAATAGTGAGAGACTTCAATACTCCACTCTCACCAGTAGACAGACTTACTGAAAAATAAGGCCTCTAAAAGGTGTTATTTCTCAAATGGAATGGGTATATATATATACATATATACACACATATATATATTTCCCACCCATATATAATATAAAACTTCCTACCCAAATACAAAAATTGAATATACCATTTTCTCAGCATCTCATGGTACTTTCTCTAAAATTGTCCATATGCTCATTAATAAAGCAAATAAATACCAAAAAGTAAGAATAACACCTTTTGTTCTATCAGAAAACCGTGGAACAATGGACTAAAGTCAATGAGACAAAACAAGAGCTTACAGAATAGGAAAAGGTTTTCACTAACCCTACATCTGACAGAAGATTAATCTCTAAAATATATAGAGAATTTAAAAATCTAGAAGTTAAAAAACCCAACAATTCAATTAAAAAATAAGGTACAGGGTTAATTTGCCAATTCTCAACAGAAAAATTCAAATAAATTAAAGACATGTAACTACTTCTCATCCTTAGCTATCTGTGAAATGCAAGTCAAAACAACTCTTATATACCATCTTACATATATCAGAATGGTAAGATAAAAAGCACAAATGACAACCTATGATAGAAAAGATGTGGAGTAAGGGGAACATTTCTTCATTGCTGGTTGGAGTGTAAACTTGTACAGCCACTTTGTAAATCAGTATGATAGTACTTCAAAAAACTGAAAATCAATCTACTCAATTTGAAGCAATACCACTATTAGGCAAAAAATGTACATTCTGATCCCAATGGCATTAGCTCAACTTTGTTAATAGCAGCAATATTTTAATAGCCAGAACATGGAAACAACTTAGATGCTCCTCAACTTAGAAATGGATTAACAAATTTTGTTACATTTAAACACTGAAATACTACTCAGCAGTAAAAAAAAAAAAAAAATCATATCCTGAAATTTAAAGGGAAATGAATGAATCTAGGAATCTGGGGAGAATCCTCCTGAATGAGATAACACAGTCATAGAAAGACATGGTATGTTGATGTGGGAATGTACTTCTGTATGTTGTGAATTTCACTCTTTAAATAAAGGAGCTTTTTTGGCCCTTGATGAACACTATTGCCAGAGACAGAAGCATAATGAGGAGAAAGAAGGCAGAGTCAGATAGATCAAGCCAGATGTCCAAAGAAGAAACGTGCAAGGAACACAGGTGAGCCACAAGCCACATGTCAGGACAGATTAATGAAAAATTGGTTGAGTTAAGATGCAAGAGCTAGTTAGCAATGTGCCTAAGCCATAGGCCAAATAGCGTGAACTTAATATTAGTGTCTTTGTCATTTGGGGGGCCCCAAGCAGTGGTCTGGGACTCTGGCAGGCCATCGGTCTGAACCTCTGCCACATGGGGCTAAGAAACCCAATTGCATCAGATGGTGTTCATACATGGGTTGATTGCCCACATAAAGACTGAGAAAGATTAGAAAGGGTTCTCTCTAAAGCACATAAACTGAGCCAAAGGAGCTTTCAAATTGTGTATCTAAAGTGGGTCATTGTACAGAGATAACAGGGCTTCTGCGCCACATTCAAAATGGTGGTAACTTGGCAGCAGGGAGCATAAGCTGCAACCAGGGCAGTTCTGAAGTCTCACAGAAGACTTGGCAGCATGTGATTGATTTAATGTTTCTGATTATATTGAACAAAATGAAACAGAGTCAAAGACAGTTTCTCAGTAGCAGCATTTTCTTGGGTCTGCTGTTTGCTGTGGTGAACAGACACGACCTCTTCAAAAGAAATTTCTGACTCAGCTGTTTCTGAAAATATGTGGCTCTCTAAGAGAGTGTTAGTATTTTAAAAGCTCTTCTGTTAAGAAATTGATTAAGGATTCACAATAAAACAGATTCAGATGAAAAAAAAAAAACCCTGTAAACAGGTTACAATTATGTGTAAAATGTACATAGGCTTCAGAGAGAAAAGGAAAAGGGTAGAGTAAATCCCTAAAAAAAGAAATAGAATAATAAAATTGTAATAAGCCACATAAAGATGGAAAATAGACACAGAACCTGGATTATGGTTATTATTGTGGTTTCTTTTAATTTTAACTGTTAATGAACTAACTGCAGAAAGAATGGATTACAAAGGTTGTTAAGTTAAACAAGAATGCATACTTTAAAAGTATCATGATTTTCAAATTTATATCTAAGGATTTATTGCCTTGGAAGAGTTCTGCTTTTGTTTCCACAAAAGTTGAAAATCGTGGATTGCTACCAGGATCTCATGGTTTCATCAACCGAGACTATCTTAAAATTCTCTGATGGGAAGAGATGGTTACATCAGCTTCAGGGATGCAGACTAAGATAATCCAGTCTCAAGAACCTGTAAAGATATCAGCACCCCTCAAGCAACAGGAAGTAGTAATGAAAAGCTATACCCAAATTACCAAAATATTGTTCATAAATGTTTGTTTTCATTATAAATGCTTAATCATCAGAGTTAATCTCTTTCAAATCAGAAAAAAAGATATTATATATGAGTTATTTTTAAAAATTATTATTGAATTTACTTTAAAAATCAGCTTTAATCTCTAAATATTTTGCAGTGATATGGACTTTGGTTTATTGATAGAACTTTAAGGTTAGTTTTTTTAAACTGTATGTATTTTTCTACAATGATTTATGGTCTGATTTTTATGTATCTGATTTAAAATTGTAATGTAAATTTAAAAATGCATGTTAGTTAGATTTTTAGGTATAGAAAGATACATTTCAATTTAATGGATAATCTTTAAACACTTCTAAGACTTATAGAATGTGACATTTAAAATATTTTAATAATTTAGAATTTTCTGGACAGCGAGACAGGTCTGCTCCTGGGAGCACCAAGGTACTTAAGAGAAAAATGGGCATTGAAGAAACTCCATATGGACTTAACTTTCTTGTGAAAACAGTTAGCTACTGGATGAGAACCTGTTCTTGTATTGACTTCTTGACAGTGTGCAGTTTAAACATGCAGATTCTATAGGGAAATGACATCTGAACTTTGATAGAATAAGCTGAGATGATCCTTCAGGTTCCTGCTTTTGCAGAGAAAACTGTCAGACATTCTTCAGGACACAAGGAAAAGCAACTGATGAACTATACTAGAGTGGGCAGAACATTCTTTCAGATTTCCTGTTTCACTGAAATGAAGAGACTCTGGGTCTGTATGCTGAAGATGAATGCCCCAACTTTATAAAAGAACTTTGGATGACTGTCCAGTAAGATAGGTACCATCTGTCATTTCTAGATTTTGAAAGTTGCTTGCATTTCCTGTTTACTCAAGTAATACTATTTCCTTTGAAGATTAGATAATTATATAGTTTTTAGTAATTTTCCAAAGATATATAGGGAATGAATCTTTAGATTCACAAGGATAAGATAGATAATAGAATATTTTCTTTAATTTTGCTAAATACAAATAGATATTATAACTGTAATACTTGCTTGATACTATTTTGATATATGTAATTTTGCTATGTTAAAACTGAAACCTTCCTTTTTGATTGGTCAGAAATGGGGAGGTGATATGAAAATGTCTTTCTGTATGCTGTGAAAATCAGTCTTTAAATAAAGGAGCTGTTTTGGCCCTTGAGGAATACTGTAGCCAGAGACTTCCTCCATAGTGAGGAGAAGGAGGGTGGAGTCAGACAGATTGACCCAGACACCCAAAGAAGAAACATGTAAGGAACACAGGTGAGCCATGGGCCATGTGGCAGACAAATTTATTAAAATTGGTTGAGCTAAGATAAAGGAGCTAGCTAGCAATGTGCCTAAGGCATAGGCCAAATAGCATGCATATAAGTGTCTGAGTCACTTTGGGGTGTCTAAGCAGTGATGGGTGGCTAAGCAGTCTTGGACTCTGGGACTGCAGGTGTGTGGGTTTGGACCTCTTCCTAGCAGGGCCAGAAGCCTCATTACTACAGTATGTACTCACTCATAAGTGGATTTTAGATGTAAAGCAAAACAACTATGCTATAATCCATAATCTCATCTCGGCAGCTAGGTAACATTAAGAAGTTAAGAGAGGCATCCATAGATACTCCTAAGAAGGGTAAATAAAGAAGATCCACTGAGAAAATTTTAGTCATATATATGGAGGGAGCAAGAGTGGGTGAAAAGAGGACATGAATGAATGAGATGGTTGAGTGTGGAGAGTAACAGAGAAGAACAAAGAAATAGATATCTTGAAAGAGGGAGCCATTGTGGGATTAAAACAAAAAAATCTGGAGCTAGGGAATACCCAAGAATCTACAAAATGGCCCCAGCTAGGAATTTAAGGAATAGTGGAGAGGGTGCCTAAACTGGCCTTTCCCTATTATCATATGAATGACCATCCTATTCTCATTATAAAACCTTCATCCAGCAGCTGATAGAAGCAGGTCCATAGATCCATAGCTAAACACATTCATAGCTACTAGTATAGTGGAAGAGAGGGAGAAGAGATTGCATAAGCTGAGTGATCAGGATCATGATGGGGAGATCCATGATGTAGGTTGCCCTGTGCTGTTGCAAGCTTGCAGACTCTGAAACAACAACTGAGAATCCTTCATAGAATGGATTTGGACTTTCTGAATATAGATGACAGTGGAAAGGTGAGGGCAGTTTCTGGAGCATCCTGCACTAAGACAAGAGTCTATCCCTGGTACATGAACTGGCTTCTAGGAGCCCAAACCTTTTGAGGGAACATCTATCTCAATCTTGATAGTTGAGGAAGGGACTCATTCCTACCTCATCTGGATATGCCAGATCAATGTGACTCATTAAGAATTCTTTGCCCTTTCTGGGGAATAAATAGGTGGTGGGGGTAGGGGAGGCTGGGGAAGGACTGGGATAAAGCATAGAAGGGGGAGCCATGTTGGGTATGGAAAAAATAATAATCATTTAAGCACATGTTACTTGTGCATCTGGATATTCAGATTCAATTAAATTACTTTTAATCTCTTCTCTCCAAGTACAGAAGCTAATTCAGAACAGACTACAGAAACAAAAAACATTAAATTGGTGAGGTGTCTCACTGAGAAGGCTTTTCACTACAAATCTGATAACCAGATTTCAATCTCCAGGAGCTATACTATGTATAAAAAGATAATTTTCTCACAAAATTTCTGTGCTCCTTATTTATGTGCATGCTTGTACATGTGAACACACACAAAAATTACAGAATTAACATGGCTTTTGATTGACAACTACATGTGTGGGATTCAGTAGATGAGGAATAGGTTCCTAAGACAGCAACCCCCTCATAGAAGGAAGGTTGGGTGCCATAAGCTGCTTACTTATCATCCAAGTCAGCCTCCATGGCTGATGTGGGTTGCTTTCAGTGAGAGTGGAGTCATCTGTAGTATCAGCATCCGCATCTATGGCAAAAGGGGTAAGCAGGGGCAGCCCATCCTTCCAACGGACAGTCAGCCACAGGGGTTTTCTGAGTCTAGTCTGACCTCCCACCTTTCAGGCAGGTTGAACAGGGTAGTACCTCAGATGTGAGAATGATGTACCCAGGGGAGCAATCCTATCCACCTTAAGAGCAGTTGGAGTGGTGAGGATAACTTGGAAGGGCCCTTTCCATTGGGGTTCCAGGTTCCAGTGCTGCTGTCTATGGACTAATACCCAGTCCCTGGGGCAGAACCTGAGAGATGAAAGCTGGCCCACTGTCAGATCCAATCATACTTCAAAGTCCAAACCTGGGTACCAGTTCCTCCAGAATCTTCTTGGCCACAACATGGCTTGTCTTGTTCTTTATCAGATAAGCTTCAGTCCATCCAGAAAGTTATCTATAAACACTAACAAGTACTTATATCCAAATTTCCCTAGCTTAATCTCAGTGAAATCAACCTCCCAGTATGTAGCAGGTTGGGTTCTCCCAAAACAGTTTCCTTTTTAATGGGTCAAGTCACTGGCATTAGTGACCCTGCAAGCTTGACAGCTCTCAGTCACCACCTGGATGAGCCTGCTGGCTTGTCTGAATCTTAAGGGAGAGCTCTGGAGCAGTTCCCGCATCCTTCTGGTTCCCATGTGGGATGCTTGATGTATGCATTTGAGCAGCCTTTTACTAAAGAGTTGTGGCAGGAAGATATTTCTATTGGGCAGGTACCAGCATTCCTCCTGTTTGTGAGCTCCCACTTGTTGGGCTGACCATGTTTCTTCTTTGTTATAATCTGGTCAAGGGGGCAATTCCCCTTGACCAGGGTCAGCTAGGACTGGTAACATTGGTGTTGTTATGGTGGCCTCCTTTGCAGCCTTGTCTGCCAGATAATTTCCAAAGGAGACGAACTCTTTCTGTCTTTGGTGTCCAGGATAGTGCATGGCAGCCAGCTTCTTGTAAATCCAGATGTCTTCCAGTAAGTCCAATATTTCTGACTTAATTTTTATGGTCTTTCCTTCTGCAATTAACAGCCTCCTTTACAGGTAAATTGCCCTGTGCATGTGCAAGGTGGCAAAAGCATACCTCCTGTCAGTGTAGATATCAGTCTTCTTTTCTTTACTCATTTCCAGGGCCTTGGTTAGAGCAATAAGTTCTGCTTTTTGTGCTGAGGTGCTGGAGGGTAAGGCTGTAGCACAGGCAATGGCACAAGTAGTCACCCCACCGCAGCCCCTACATACCTGTGTCTGTCTCTGATGAAGCTACTCCCATCTGGGAACCAGGTGACCTCAGCATCTGACAATAGAACATCTTTCAAGTCTGGCCTTATGCAGTGGACCTGGACCAGTATCTCAGAGCAGTCATGTGGGGGGGGGGGGCTTCCAGATCTGGATCTGGGGGCAGAATGGCTGGATTGAGGGTCACAGGTGCTTGAAAAGTTATTCTAGCTTGACATGTGCATTTCTCAAGCATTGATCAGAGGTTTGCTTGAGCATTGATTATAATGTGTGAGGAGTGGTAATTGTAAAACTCTGTCTCAAAGTCAGTTTATCTGTGTCTTTGACCAGCAGCACCACTGCTACAATAATACGCATGCAGGTGGCCATCCAGCTGCCACTGGATCCAATTTCTTTGATAAGTAGGCCACAGGTCTTTTCCAGGGCCCAATGGTTTAGGCTAGAACTATTTTTGCTACCCCACTGGTGCTCATCGACATACAGAGAGAAGGGTTTGTGGTTGTCTGGCAATCCTAAGAAGGGGGCCACTAATAATTTCTACATGAGGGTATTGAATGCAGCCTGTCTTTCTTTGCCCCAGGTCATGTGGGAGCCTTATTTTATGGCCTTATATAGAGGCTTTCCCAGTTTAGTAAACCTTGGTATCCACAGTCTACACCATCCTGCTATCCCCAGGAATTCTCAAACTTTTTCACTGTCCTGGGAGCCAGTATTTTGACCACAGTCTCATTGAGGGCTTCTGAGAGACATCTCTTCCCCCCTTATAGTATGTGCCCTAGATATATGACCTCGGGATTTGCACTATTGAACCTTCTTCACAGATGCTCAGTACGCCAAGTCCTCATGTACCTTCAAGAGATCCTCTGTTCCCAGGAGACAATCTTCATATGTCTTGGCTGCCACCAACAGGTCATCGATGTAATGAAAGAGGGTGATCTGGGGGTGCTTTATATGGTACTCACCAAGGTCCTTCTTCTTGAATGCTTGTGGCAGTTGGGTCCAGGTGAGTTACCCACTGATTCTGACTTCTCGATCATGCCACTCAAAAGCAAAGTATGCTTTGCTGCTTGGAGCCAAAAGGAGGCTAAAGAAAGTATCTTTCAGATCTAAGATAGTATACCATTTTTCCCCCCTAGGGGGAAGTGTACTGAGCAAGGTATACGGGTTTGGCACAATGGGGTAAATATCAACCACCTGTGTATTCACTTAAGTCCTGGACTGGTCAATAATCATTGGAGTGTGGTTTCTTTACAGGGAGAAAGTAGGTGTTCCAGGATGATTGTATGGAATGAAGAACCCTTTGTTCCAACAACCACCGGATGTGATGCATGATTCCTCATCTGGCTTCAAACATTATGGGTTAATGGTGGACCTTAACATTGTCAACATATGCTTTTAATTCTAAAAATATGGGAGGGCGGTGTCTTGCCAGTCCCGTATCACTAGTCTCAGCCCAGGCAATGGGAAACTTTTGAAGCCAGGCCCCGGATCCGGAGTTTGGGTTCTGGTGCACTCTGGTAGAATCTATGTTCCTCATCCAGGGAGATAATTAGCATGACATGAACTGGCTCTCCTATTGGGTGGGTCACTTGGACTCCTTCAGCTGAGAAACAAATTTAAGCCTTAATTTTTGCAAGAAGATCCAGCCCCAATAAAGGGTATGAACACTCAGGAATGACTAGAAAATAGTGGGTTACCTGTCCCAGGCCTAAGTCAACTGTCTTTTGGGTAGTCCAACAATAGGGCTTGGTGCCTGTAGCCCCTTGTACCCAGGTCTGTCTTTCTGCAAGTGGACCATTCTGGGCAAGGAGTATGGAACTCTCTGCTCCATTGTCAACCATGAACTGGACTGGCTTTCCCCAACCTTAAAGGTTACCCTGGGCTTGAGGAGAGGACTGAGCTCACCCCCATCACTATCAGTTTTTAAGGCTGCCAGGATGGTGGACGTGTGCCCATTTGGCTCCTTTGGTTTGCCTCGGTTTTTGTTCTTGGGGCATTCCCTCACCTAGTGTCCTTCTTCCTTACAATAGGCACTTTGGTTCTTACCTAACCTTGGCCTGGGGCATCTGTTGAGATCACATTATCCAGCCTCCGCTGCCAACAGTACTCTTTCCAACTGGGCTTGTTGTCACTCCAGTATCTTGGAAAGGTGCTTTTCTTGTCGCTTCCCTCTTTTATCCTCTCTCTCTCTCTCTCTCTCTCTCTCTCTCTCTCTCTCTCTCTCTCTCTCTCTCTCTCTCTCTCTCTCTCTCTCTCTCCCTCTCTCTCTCCTTCCTATCCTCTTTCTGTTCCTCTCTTTATTGTATACCTTTCTTGCCATGGCCATTAACTCCTGGAAGTTCTTGTCTCATAGTCTTTCTAGAGATTGCAAATTCTTCCGAATGTCTGGGGCAGCCTGCATGGCTAATGTAGGTTAAAATAACTGCCGTGTTGCTTTCTCTGACTCTGGGTAATTGGAAGAGTATTGCTTAAAAGCTGCCATTAGTTTTTCTAAGAAGGCAGCAGAGCTTTCATCTGCACCTTTTCTAACATCATAAATTTTGGCCATATTGGTTGACTTGCATGCCGCCACTTTCAGGCCTGCCAAAAGAGCCTAGCGGTAGACATGGAGACACTCCCTACCTTCTGCCATATTGTAGTTCCAGGTGGGGTGAATGGAGGAAAAGGTTTTCATGATCAGGACCAGATCTCTCAATGGGGCGCCCATGGCACCTGTCACCAATCTTCGGGCATTCTCCAAGATCCAGCTCTATTCCTTCACCATGAACAGGACCTATAACAATTGTTGGCAGTCATCCCAAGTGTGCTGGTGGATGAAAAGGACAGTCTCAAGCAAGTTAATTAAATCCTTGGCATCCTTAGAAAAGGGAGTATTTTGGGCCTTCCAATTATATAAATCACTGGTGGCAAAGGCCAATAATGAAAGTGTTGATTCCCGTCATCATCAGGGGAACTTGCTGGTCAGAAGGGTAGGACTACCGTGGTATCAGGCTGTGGGGTTCCCCACCATCATTTCCATCATTTCCAGGTGGCTTGTGCTGGCCTGCTATCCCCTCTGATTTCCTGTGGGAGGCGCAATGGTGCTGGAACAGGTTCTGGCTATGGAACAGTGGGCAATTGTCTGGGGAAGTAGGGAGAGGGAAAGATTTCAGTCTATGGTGTCTCTCCCTGCAAGACAGGTGATAATGGGGGTTTTGTCACACTCATGTCCTTGGGCCTGTTCCTTGATTTGGCAATGAAAACTGCAGGCATATGGGGAGGCAAAAATGTTTAACCCGTGGGACTGGGCCCTCTAGTCTATTTATTAGCCCCTTCCAAGTAACTATGTAGGAAACCTGGTCTGGTTGGCCAGTTGGGCTGACAGACAATCTCTTCAACTCGATGTGTTTCTTCAGAGTTGAATGCTTCCCTGACTGTCCAGCTGACATTGAAAGCTGGCCATTCTGCAGAGCAAAAGGTGATCAACTTTTGTTTTTTGACAATCACATTCTTGTTACTGGCAGCATCCTGGAAATCCTCTCAATGAGCAAGAGTTAAGTCTAGGGGTGAGAACCTGATATTCCCCATAATGAGAGATGAGAGACCTGAATGAAAATGGATACCAAGAAGTTGTGACAGCAAACTGATTAGAACATAAACAAAGTACACAAAGACAAAAATACACAAAGACTCTCAACAATTTTTCCCAGGACAAGGCACAATTTATTCTTTTGCAAATGACTCAGCATCTATCAGTCCCTTGTCCAAAGTAGAATTCCAGACATCTCTCTCCCCTTCCAGGATCACTGTACAGGTGTGTCCACCACAGTGAGAGCCTGAAAAATACAAATGCAGTCTACTGGCACAAACTACACAAACACAAACTGAAAATAATGAACATAAAGAGAGAAAGACTGAGTTCTCTTATCAGTTAAGATAGCTGATAAACCCTTGAAACCCTGGGGTCCCCAGAGGAGTCTCTGGGGGTCTTGGGCAAGCCCCCAAATGTTTTCCCCAGAGAATGACCCTCAGAGAGATCATCACGGAGTCCCAGGAAACCAAAATGCAAATGCAAGGTTTATTTAACACACAATACAAGCCAGGCAGGGAACTCATCCATGCACTCAGTACAACAAGGCTAGGGGGAGTTCCCAATACATGTATCCTTTATAGGCAAAAACCGTGAATAGGAGCAAAAATGAGAAAAATTAGGAGACAAGAGTTACCTGGACTTTTGGTCAGGATTGGGTCTCTATTGACTGGCCCCAGGGCAGGATTGAAACATTCTGCAGTTGTTTAACTTGGTCAAGGTGGGTCGGGGTTGCATATGGAATTGTACTGACTGGTCCCAGGGCAGGATTGGAACATTGTGCAGTTAGGCTAGGGCACTGGCCCAGATGTCCTTTTGGTTCACATGTTTTGCAAGTTTCTCAGAACTGAAGCAGGATTTAGCCTGAGCTTCCCTTGACCTGTTCTCTGACATGGATGCTGACTCTAGGATGGAGGAAGTTTTGGGTCCTCAAGGTTAAGCAAATAAAGAACAGGGTATTTTTCAAATAGCAGAAATAACTAAGTAAGACCACCTCCAAATTAAAAGACTTAGTTCTACAAACTTTACATTTGAAACGGATATTCCATTTATTTTATTTCATTACAAGCAATGTAATGAAAAAAATATTTAAGTCAGTGCCTGGTAAGATACTTGTATCCAGAATATAAGAAAACCCCATGTAAATAAATATGATTAAAAACAAAAGAAGGATTTACATGATTTTTTTTCTGTTGTAGTTTTTCCTCCAGAGAAGCACAGAGAGGCATGGTCTTCTAGAAAGCAATTTATAATGTATCATAATAGAAAGCAGTGAAATAATATCTAAAGGCTGGAAAAGCCCTAAGTAGAGTATCTTTTATGCAATTTTAACTGTTTTATCCCCATAATTGGTAATAAATAATTTAATTAGATGTTTCAAAAATAAAATATTATGGTGTTAAAACAGCTACAATGTGGAAAGAGAGTCATCAAGTTAACAGCCAAGTTGTACATGTACAAAGAACCCCGGGTAGGCCAGATTCCTTCATGGTTTTCTTGTCTTCAACTCTTGGAGATGTAAACTGAAATTTTAAGAAGATATACAAATGTCATATATGCACATCAAAATACTCAAGATTGACTGTGGTAGAAATGCAAATTCTTAAATTCTTCACTGATATCAAGTAAAGCACCAATGCCTGCTGCTCAGGAATTCCATGTAAAGGGATGGCAGCATGGCCTCTTAAAGGAGCCACAGGATTTTTGCAGATAAGCTGAATCAGAAAACATCTCTTAAAAGAGTCACACATATTTGCTTACCACCAGAAAACAGAACAATCTCAGAAAATGCTGCTACAAAGAAACAGTCTTTGAATCTTTTCCATTATTGTTCAGTATAAACAGAGACCTTAAGTCCATCATATGCCACTTGTTGCTTATACTGAGTCTTCTGAGAGACTATGGGAACTAGCCTTGTTACAGTTTAAGCTTCATGCCACAAGCCTGCCTCCATTTTGTAGCTTAAGCCAGCATGCCACTCTGTACTAAAACCCACTTGAGAGACACACTGAAAAAGCTGCAATAAATTTCCCAGAGATGGGGTGGTAAAATGTTTCACAATATTTAATACTGCTTCTTAGAATTGGAAAGATAAATGTGACTCTGTATGTCTGCCATGTTGAAAAGCTGAGAAGGACAGAGTCAGAAGTCAAAGCAATGCTTTACACTCTATCATTTTAAAAGCTCTTCTGTGTGCGGATTTAATAAAGTTTCAGAAGTTTTGGAGATAACAGAGGGAATCTACCCACAGTCTATGTGGGGGATTAGTAAAAGCTCCAGAAGTCCCAGAGCTCTAACCAAAGTCAATCTAGGAAAATCAGAGTGGTGATTCAAACCTATAATCCCAGCACAGGGAGTATCCTGGGAGTGGTGACCTACACCCTTAATCCCAACTGAGTCAAGGTCACTTCTGGTTATAGAAGGAATTCTAGGCTCCCAAGCAGGTGTGGTAGGGCCACACCTTAATTAATGAAAGAGTACTTAAGACAGGATTGAAACCCAAGGGAAACCATTCCAAGGGAATCGAGGCTGAGGAAGCTAGAAGACAGCTGGGTAAGATTTGACTGTGGTGTTTATTCCCTCTAGTATCTCCAACTTCTTCAGAGTTCTATCCCTGAGTCTCATTCATTCGTGTGACACTTCTATTTGGAAAATAATTAAGGATATGAAATAAAACAGATTATGATGGGAAAAAATTCTTAATGGGTTACAATGTGTGTAAAATGTATATAGGCTTCAGAGAGAAAAAAAATGTAGAAGTCCTTAAATAAGAGAAATAGAGTAGTAAAAATATAATATGTCATGTAAAGATGGAAAATACACAAAGAGTCTGGATTATGGTTATTATGCTTTCTTTTAATAATTAACTGTTAATGAGCTAACTGCAGAAAGACATTTAATTGTAAAGACTGATAAGTTAAACAGACATATTTTAAAGGTGTCTTGACTTTGAAATTTGGGTTTAAGGATATGTTGCTTTGGAAAAGAGGTTATGCTTTTATTTTCACAGAAGATGAGAACCTGTGTATTGCTTGCAGACTAAAATGGTTTGATCAAAGGAAGACCCCTGAAAAAATCTCTGAGAGGAAGAGATGGCCATGTTAGTTTCAAGAGATGCAACTAAGATGATCCACCCTCAGGACTGCCATAAGATTTACAGTGCTCCCCAATCAGCAGAAATCAGACCAAATTCCCAAAATATTGTTTATAAATATTTGTTTTAATTACAAATGTTTAAAGGTAATTTTCAATCTCTTTCAAAAGAATTATGATATAGAAATGATTAAAAAGATAGATTATTGAATCTACTTTAATGAAAAAAATGGCTGTTAATCCCCAAATATTTTAAATTGGTGTGCATTTTGGTTTATTGAGATAAATTATGGTCAATTTTGTTATACTCTACGCATATTTCTACTCTTGTTTAAGATATGTTAATGCAATTCCTTCAAAATTGTAATGTGTAATCAAGAAATGCAGACTAGTAGTCATATGTGATAGCCAAATTTATAGTCATGTTAGTTAGACATTTTAGGTATAGCAAGATATATTAAAATTAGGTAGGTAATCTCAAAACACTTCAAAATATCCTTTAAAATATTTAAGAAATTAGACTTTTCTGAACAGTGAGACATGTCTGGTCCTGGCAACATTAATCTACTTCAAGAGAATGATGGGTATTGAAGAAACTTAATATGGAATTTACTTTCTTTATGGCAAAAGTTGGCCATTGGAGAAGAAACTGTTCTTCCATTGACCGTCTGGCACTATGCTGTATAAACTGGATATGCAATTTCCATAGAAAATGACCTGTGAACTTTGGAAGAACAAGCTGAGATGGTCCCCATGTTCCTGTTTTGTAGAGGAAAATGCAAGACATAGTGCCAGAATGGGCAGAGCAGTCCTTAAAATTTCCTGCTTTACTGAAAGGTCTGCCAGAGACTTTAGGCCTATAGATTAAAGATGGATGCCCTATCCTTACAAAGAACTTTGACTGACTGTCCAGGCAGCCAGATGTCATATCTAGATTTTGGATGTTGCTTACAATTCCTGTTTACTGTGGTCTTTGATGAAGTTGAAGATTAGTTAGAAGTATAGTTTTCCTTAGCTATTATAAAGGTATATTAGATATGAAACTGTTAGAGCCTATGTCAAGGCATTTTAGAAGGTAGGAAATCTGAGCATAGATAAAGGGTAGAAGGGCAGAGTCAAAAGTGATGTGATACAGTAACCCAAATGGCGAGATTTATGAAAATAGGTTAGCTATGGGCCACATGGCAAGACAGGTTATTAGAAATAAACTGAATTAAGATGAAAGAACTATCTAGCAATATGCATGAGCTATAGGCCAAGCTGCATGTATTTAAAAAAATATGAAAATGCATGTATTTAAAAAAAAAAGATATAAAAATTTAAACTACTTTGATGTTCCTGATCCTATTCTGGAATGAGTATAAAGAAAGGCATCAGTTTACCTTGATGAGACAAAATTAGAATGGAGATCCTGAGAATATAAAGCATGAGTCAACTATGAACACATCTATAAGGTTCTTCAAACTTCAGCATGTATTGTAGGTCTTATACTACATGTATTTTCAATACAAATTAAAACTTCCTTGGTGTGGTGCTTTGAATGAAAATGGCTGGCATAGATTAATAGAGTAGAATAGGCGGTGTGGCATTTTTGGAATAGAGGTGTCATTATTTGAGAGAAATGTACCTCAGTTCACTTTATGCTGCAAATAAGATGTAAACTTTCAGTACTCATATAGCACCATGTCTGTCTGTATACCACTATGTTTCTCACCATAAGCATAGTGGACTAAATGGAAACTGTAAACAAGCCTCAATTAAATGTTTTTTTTTTTTTTGAGTTACCCTGGTGTCTCTTCACAGCAATAGAAACCCAAATTAAGATACACTGGTATACAGGCCTGTTTACTAGTGTTGAAGAGGTAATTCTGTCAAAAAGAGTACTTTCTATACTAGCAGAGGACCTCAGTTTGGTCCACAGCACCCACAAATATGTATTGGTCATTGAGTTTCTCCCCAGTAAGTGGGAAGAAAAATCCACACTAAGGCAACACTGTCCCACAGCTAATAATAGAAAGGATGTCACAGTATATATGCATCAACTTGAATAGATTTGAAAAAAATAATTTTACTAAAGGTAGCTAGCTTAAAAAGAATCCATGTTATGTTACAACCATTTATTTGAAGAAGTTTCACCACATTTACAGAGGAGAAAGAGAGATATCTGATTAACTGGAGCAAGAAAACCAGAGGAAGGTAGAGAAGTGACTATTACAGATAGCAATATTTTCCTTTTGATGTCATGGAAACCATCTAGGCCAGCCATTGACAATATTTATCTGACAATGCATGTCTGTGGGCCCTCTTTTAACTTTAAGTGTTACAATTTATGTGAATACTTGAATCATTTGGTATATAAAATTGCTGGTCGCAGATATTGTCATAGTTTGAAAGAGAATGGTTTCAATAAGCATATAGTTGAATATGTATTCCCCATTTGGTGGAACAGTTTCAGATGGGTTAGGAGTTATGGATTTTTTGGTGGATATATGCCACTGCATCTCAGTTTAACACTTTACAAAGTTTATATAACTTCTGGATTATTTCTCTCTTTCTGCCTAATGTTTATAAACATATAACCTCTCATTGCCAGGCCTTTCTCACTGTGACTATCTTTCCTATCATGATGGTCTTGTACTCTAATGCTCGGAAACTTTAAGCCCCTCCAAAATGTTTTTTGTATAAGTTGCCTTTTTTCCTGGTATTTTAGAAGAGTCATATAAAATTAACTCAAAAAGTTTTAAATATATTTTGCAAAAATAAAAAAAAAACATTCAATAGAAAACTTCATGGTCTCATTGAGCAAAGGAACTCATCACCAAAACTGACTATCAAATTAATTCAAACCACAGGGTCCATATTGTAGAAGGAAAGAACCCATTCCTTGCAAGTCATCTTCTGATGCTCATCCTCTGATGCTCACCCCACCACATACACATGCATACAAACATATACACACACTTAAGTAAATGCATTTTAAAAGATCTTTAAAAAAAACTTCTATCCATTTTCCTTACATTTTCTGTGTCTCTACACAACCCAAATTTTGTTTACCTTCTGTGAAAGTTTTAATACAGTTAGTATTAACATACATAAAAACACTTTTTAGTCTGGGTAGAACTTGCATATTTGAAGGTCTGGTTACAATTGGTAGCAGATAACAGGTGTGAGAATACACATTTGTAACTCTATCACCTGCAAGCAAAAGTATTAGAAGTCAGAAGTCATCCACATTTACATACTGAGTTTGAGCTCAATATAAACCTCATGAAATCCTATTCCACAAGCCAACGGATACAGTTTCCACTGCATTTAGACCTGTGAACCACATATCTTAAATCATAGTTCTAATTTTATCCAACATACTTCATTTTGCCATTGATGACTCCTCTTTACATGGTGTTTTCTCTTCTCTATTGTGTCTTCTTCCAGAGAGTTCATTGGCTCGGAATTCTGCCCTGGCTGTGTTGCTGTTACTGAGTGGGCAAAAGCCTGCATAGCTATGAATTCTTCATGACCTCTCTGGGACAGCTGGGCACTTATAACTCCTGGATGATGAACACAATTACCACATCAGTACCTTTTCAGAGTAATGCTATGCATTCTAACAAGAGAACCAACCATATCTGGATAGCATGCCAAAATGTCAGTCTCTAATTCTGCTGTAGTAGACCAATTTCTGGAAATTACTCACAGCATTTCAAAAGATTGTAAAACTTCTTCTAGAAATTCAATCTCTCTCTCTCTCTCTCTCTCTCTCTCTCTCTCTCTCTCTCTCACACACACACACACACACACACACACACACACACACACACACACACACACACACACACACACACACGAGTTAAGACAGGAACTACCATACTACCAAAAAAAAAGAAGTTATTTTCTTAGAGACTGCATGTGGGAATAACTCCAAAGCAGAGGCTTTCTCCTTTATGATTTCATAATGTGAATATTTTTCTCTTGTGGTTGTTATATGCATAACAGTAGTTTCTCAATCATTCCTGTTGCTGAGGTGCTTAAAAAATGAGGATCAAACTTGCTTGAATAAATTTATTTCTGTTCTCAAAGTCTTCTTTGTACTCTGCCCCATGTTTATTTTATACACTTACTCTACTTCAAGTCAATCTTCTGGATCAAAATATCTATAGATTGTGTAAGTTTGAGTGTGTGTATGCGTGTGTGTGTGTGTGTGTGTGTGTGTGTGTGTGTGTGTGTGTGTGTGTGTATGTGTGTATTTATATATGCACCAGGGCATATGTGTATAGGACACAGAACAATCTTCAGTTTCACTCCTTATCTTTCACCTGGTTTTGATATGGGATATCAATCTTTCAGCTCACATTGTCTATGAGAGCATAATTATTGACAAGACTGTAGGGATACTTTCCTCATTTCTTCTAACAATTGAAGTACGGAAATTACAGTTTGTACCTGAGTTTTACATGAATTATTGAGATTTGAATCCAGGTAGTCATGCACATAGGGCTAGGATATTAGTCGCTAGCATATCTTTATTTCTCAATTTGTAGATTAGATTTTGAATTGTAAAGAACAAATGACTAAATCTTCATTTGCTATATAAAAATGTAATAATGTAAACCCAGCATCTCTCCCAGTGTCGTGTACCAAATAAACATTCAGTAATTCTGCTGAGGATATGTTGATCACTGAACATGCTACCTGAATTAAAAATAGTGAGATGAACTTTGATATGTTCATAAATTTTTGAGAATATCCTGTTTCTTAATGGCAGTGTTTTTGTTTATTTGATTGCTTTTGTTTTTAATTTTGCTTATTAACACACTACACTTGAGCTAACCACTATTGTTTTATGTTCTATCGCTGAATAGGCAAAAAAAAGCTATTATTTTGTGGGGATACTTTGTAATATAATAAAAGCATTCAGAGATATCGCAGGGATCTATCCACAGTCAATCTAGGAAGATCAGACAGTGATAACTCACACTCTTAATCCCAGCACAGGGAATATCCTGGTAGTGGTGACCTATGCTCTTAATACAAACTGAGCTTGAGCCTATCTTCATTTATAGAAGGAGTTCCAGGCACCTAGGCAGGAAGTGTTGGGGTTATGCCTTACCTGAGTGTTGAGAGTATTTAAGGCAGGTGTAGAAAGACAGAAGGGCAGAAAAAGCTAGGAGCTACCAGGTTGAGGAAGCTGAAGACAGCTGGGTAAGAGCTGACTGTGGTGATTACTCTCTCTAGTATCTCCAACTTTTCCAGAGATTTGGCCCTGAGTTTCCTTTATTCATGTAACACTTGGTGTCAAACTTTTGGGCACAAATTCCTCCCTTCCCTATTTAAAAAACAGTGCTTGCCAACCAGAGCAACATGTGGCCAGACCAGTAATTACCAGTGGGCTAGGCTTTTAATTCTGTGTTAGCCTCCAGCTGTACACAAACCAGCCACATGTGTTTCCATTTCACTCTCATCTGGAGAAGTTTTCCAGACAGTGGCCTCTTTCTCTGGTAGGTTGTTTCTCTCTCTCTCTCTTTTTTGGGACCCCTCCTTGGGCTGCTATCACACTAGGTATCTGCTCCAATTCAAAATCAATGTAAACATCAACAGACAAAAATCGGTGAGTAAATCATTTTTTTCTAAAAGAAAGAATTTGTTTAAAGCAATGGAGGGCACTTGGTCCTTCCATGTTCTTTTTCTAGATGATTTGGTATTAAAATCAGTGAAGGAAAATATAAATAAGGTAGATGGGACAATCATAATGAATATCACACTGTTTATTGTGAATATTTTTGTTTGATTTCTATTTTATCACTTAAAAAGTCAAATTATATAAATAAAAAGAAAAAGGTCTCTAAAAAGTCTGTTGAGAGAGAACACAAAAATACTTAAATTCAAACATAGAAATATAAATAACCAATTTCAGCAAGGTCATCTAAAATTTGACAAAACAGGCAATATCAAAATACCAAGTAAAGTTTAAGAAAATGAAGAATGTTAAAGTTGACACAAAACTAGTTGGGCTTCAGTACAAATGTTAGAATTACAGAGAGAAAAATGAGCAATTGTAAAATATGGTATGCATTTACCATTTATAAATCAAATGTTGAACTCCTGGTCATGCTGTAACCGGGTCACCCCTAAAGATTGGTTAGATATGGTTATAGCTGTGCTAGAGGCAGGACCACTTATGTAATGGAAATCGTGGTGCAGGGAGGAGGCTAAAATATAGAACAAAAAGAAGCAAGGCCAGAGGCATAGAAGTCTCCCAAGACCAACTTCTTCGGGAGGGAGATTATGCTGATGTTGAAAGGCAGTCTTTATACAATTAATATACTCTGGATTTATGTCACATGGCAGCTTTAAATGCCTGGGACCAGATTAAAGAAATAGGAAAGAGAACTGAATCATTCACAAAAGTAATTCAAATCCCAAAAGAAACTTTTACAGAATTTTTGCAAAGATTAACTGCAGCACTAAACAGAATAGTACCAGACTCAGAAGTCAGGCTAATAATAATTGAATCACTGGATTTTGGGATTGTTAATGCACAATGTAGAAAAATACTTAGACCTTGAAAAGCAAGGTCAGCACCTTTAGAGGATTGGATTCATGAGACAATTATTCTAGCATCTTATGGCAGTGATGATAACTGGGTAGGAAAGTTCATTTTAAGAAATATAAGTAAAAGTCAAAATGTTAAATGTTATAATAGTGGAAGGCAAGTTCACATAAAAAGTGATGGTAAATAAGGCATTCCCAGAAGCAGTGCTTTTGATAGGAATAATCCCAAGAGAACACCCCTCACTTCTGGAGTATGCAGAAGGTATGGAAAAGGAAGACATTAGATTAATGAATGCAGGTCAACAAGGTAACTTTCTGCCCTTGGGAAATGTCCCAAGAGGGCTTTCAAAAGCCCCCATATCAAATTAAATCCAATATTACCCTGCCATTGTGGAGGAAACACCTTCCGAGAACAATTAAAAAATTTAAAAACTATTTTAAAAAGACATACTACATGGAATGATAAAAAATCTACAGAAAAAGAAAAAAATCAGAAAAAATATGAAATAAATACATTGTAAAACTTCTATCAATGAACAAAGGCCAAAACAAATAAATGATGTTATTATTGTAGGCTTATTGGGCACAGGGGTGGATTTATCAATAATTTTAAGAGAGTCCTGGCATCCTAGCTGGCCTCTGCAGGAAGAAAATGTTCAGTTTTTGGATATTGAATCGATATCCCAGGCAAAACAGAGTGCAAGATGGTTTGAGTGTATAGGACCAGAGGGACAGAGAGGAATATTGAAGCCATATGTGGCTGACTTTGCTATAAATTTATGTGGAAAAAGTTTACTACAATAGTGGAAAACATAGATTAATATTCCTCCAAACACAGAAATGGACCATAATGGTTCTGGAAAAAAAATAAAACCTTAGAAGGTGTTATAAGAAAAAGTCAGATTATGAGACCATTCAGATTATAGAGTAACAAGCCAATGCAGCTGCTGATCTTTCAAAAACACCCACAGTACTACCTCTAAAATGGCTAACAGAGAAGCATATATGGGCTCATCAATGGCTTCTAGCAAAAGAGAAATTGCAGGCTTTAAAGCAACTGGTACAGGAGCAGTTAAATGCTTAGCATATAGAAGGATCAAACAGCTCTTGGAATTATTTTGTATTTGTTATTAAAAAGAAATCTTGAACGTAGAGAATGGTAACAGATCTAAGGGCCATAAACACAGTGATCCAACCAATTGACTCTCTAAAGACTGGGATTCCTTTGCCTTCTTTGTTACCTAAATAATGCCCTTTTATAGTTATTCATTTTAAAGACTGTTTCTTTACAATAGCTTTACAAGAACAAGACAAAAAAAATTTGCCTTTACAGTGCCCACTTATAATAATTTGTAACCTGTAAAGAGATACCAGTGGAGGGTCCTCCCTCACGATATGGTGAATAACCCTACTCCGTGCCAGTATTTTGTACAAAAGCCAATAGAGCAAATGCATAACAAATTCCCACAATCTATGATTTATCATTGCATTGATGACGTCTTGTTGGCCGGTTCAAATATTGATAGCCTAGAAAAAATTTTTTTGAAGAAGTGAAAAGAATTTTGTCTGCTTGGAGATTACAGATTGCCCCAGAAAAAATACAAAGAAAAAGTTCCATTAATTATTTCAGCTATAAAGTAGGCCAACAAAAATTAGACCACAAAAGATCCAAATCAAGACAGATAGATTGAAGACCTTTAATGATTTTCAAATACTACTAGTAGACATTGCCTGTGGTGGGATTCAGGTGTCAGCTGATAAGATCCAAGGATGCTTATCCAGGGTCCTGGGTTCCTGAAGGGGGAGTGGCCAACCCCATTGATAAGGGGCAACTGGGACCCTGGGCAGCCCGTTTCCTGGTTCCTGACTGCTGGAGAGACTGTTTTGGCATCCATCATCCACTGCTCAGATACTCCAGTCCCTACTCAGGTGCCACTATAAGCTGTTATCTGTATCGTGAGTGTTGGTTTATATTTTAATAAATATTAATTTTGGATTAGTGAATTTTAAGAGAAATTCCACCTACATCTGGCACTCAAAGTCCTCGGACATGTGCCCAAAGAAATAGGGGGTCCATTTTGTTTTGAACACTATTAGAAAGCAGAGGACAAGCAGAGTATTCAGCTTTGGAAACCTGCACTCCAGTGTGTGGGCTTAAAGCTCCCTCCAGCAAGCCATGCAGTTCCTGTCTGCTCTTCTTGCTGGTTCTGCAGCTCTGCCCAGCAGGCAAGTTTAAAGCACAGGTGGTCGCACCTGCCCAAGCCAAACAACCGGTCGCTGATTATGACCCAGGCAATTGTAAATTCCTCTGCACACATGCAAGTGATCGAAGGAAACAAAAACCCTTCTATTTTGTGATTGAAATCCTGTCTTAATTTGTGAGATTTTCTTTATCTAAGGATTGTACCCTGCCTTTTGGGGCCCTTTAAGACAGTATAGGGTCTGTAGGTAGCATCCTACTGCTGAGAGTATCAGCATACTGCTCACAGTATACTGTGAGCAGAGCAATTTTTGAATGAATAGCTTGAAGGTTTAAATACCCCAGTCCTACTAGTTTTTGGCTTGTTTCTCTATTTTGTGTTTCAGATTTTGAGAATGATAAAAGAGATGAAATATGAAAATCAACAATTGCTGTCCAGGATATGTCACATGGAAATTTCAAACACCAAAGTAGTAGATGAGGTTAAGGAGGTGAAAAATGGAAATCAACAATTGCTGTCCAGGATATGTGATGTAGAAATTTCAAATGCTAAAATATCAGTTAAGATTAATATTCTGGAAATTGATTACAACAAGTTTTCAGATAAGGCTTCCTCTTTGGATTTGGATAACACTGTACAAGAAAAATATAGGCTCTATGTAAATGACAAAAACAAGAAACTTGTTGACTACATTAATGACAAGAACAAGAAAATCATTAATTATGTTAATGGTGTGGATGAGAAAATTGTTGGTTCAGTGAGGTCTTTGGAAGGACTGCTTCTTTAGGAAAATCAAGCTCTAGAAAAATCAAAAGTATCTAAACTCCAAGAGTGGGAACCAGTAGTATCCAAAATCCAGGGATAGCAACTGGGAGTATCCAAAATCCAGGAATGGGAAATGGTAGTATCCAAGATCCAGGAATGGGAGGACCATATTGCAATATTGGAAAAGGGTAATGATGCATCTTATGCTCAGAAAAGTTCAGGTCAACCCCCAATGGGATATTATGGTACTGGAGATATTCTACCTAAGTTGGTAAACATGATATGGCTACCCCTTTCCCCACCACTATTGTTCCCAGCTACTGTTCAGACAAAGAAAGCATTAGGGAGATCCTCAGAATTTGTAGAGTATAGTTATGAGCCAGTACATACAAGAGACATCAAGGATTTTAAGGAGGCAAAATATACTTACGTCAAGCAGCATTTTAATTCATGGTCAGCAAAAAACTGGATCCTACCAATTTATTGGATGCAGCTAACTGTTGCTGTCTTGAACCAATGTCAGAATTTGCAGTGGAGAAGCTGGTTTAGAGAGGAGGCTAGGACCTTAGAACAACAAGGAAAAAATGGAGGTTTCTTTGCTTCTCAGGACCAAATCCTTGGTGAAAGCATGTTTGCTGATTTGAAGGCTCAAACTACTTATGACAAGCATACTTCATTACTATGCCATACTGCTGCACTGAATGCTTGGGAAAAGATTTTGGAACCGGGTCAAAAAAAATGAGCCTTATACTAAGGTCAAAAAAGGCTTAAAAGAGCCTTATACCAACTTCTAAAGAGGCTTACTATGGCTATACATAGAGCAGTATCAGTCCAGGAGATAGGAAGCAGTTAATACTTTCTCTGGCCTTTGATCATGCTAATCTGGAATATAGAAGAATGCTTATGCCTTTAAAGATCAGAGCCACACCTATAGAAGAATGGATTCAATATGCCATCATTGCTGAATATCTCCATTGCAATGAGGAGAATTGGGTAAGCCAAGCCATTGCTAATATTAGGGTGAGGAACCAAGGCTTCACTTTTTTCAAATGTGGTAAACCAGGCCATATAAGACAGAATTGTAAATAAGGTACTCTTGGAAATTATACCTGATTTAGGTTTGATATGAATAGAAGGCCATTGCCTTCTGGGTTATGCAGAAGGTATGGCAAGGGACAGCATTTGACCAATGAATATAGATCTACCAGGGACAAAGAAGGCAATCCTTTAGCATCAGGAAACGCCTTTCGGAGCTTTCCCCAGGAAGCCCCCAAAAATCAGACTCCAAATTCGAGTAAGTTAAAATCATATCCAGTCACAGTGGAAGACTAGCATTCTCAGGAAAAGTATGGCATCCAATGCCTGATATAGAAGATCATACCATATTAGATAATAAAATAAATTCAAGAGAGAAATCAGAAGTTCCAAGAAGAATTACTAAACAAATATTTTGGCAGATTTCAATAAATGAACAAAGACCAAAATTGAAAATACTGGTAGATAATATTTATATCCAGGGCTTAGTCGACATGGGGGCTGACGTTTTGATCATAACCCCACAATCATGGCACCCCAGATGGCCTTAATGGGCAGTGGATATCAAATTTCTAGGTATTGGAACAATATCTCAGGTGAAACAGAGTGTGAGATGGCTCGAATGCATAGGACCAAAAGGTCAGAAAGGACAGTTGAAGCCATATATGGCTGACATAGTGGTGAATCTATGGGGTCGTGACCTTCTACTGCAATGGAATACCCAGATTAAAATCCCTCCTGGTTCTGATATCAACCAGAGACTTAATTATGTTTCCAAAAGTGATGATTTAAATTGCTATGAAGAAAATTCACCAGTCATTCAGGTTGTACAAAAGAATTGACAGATAACCAAAGAAACTAAAAGGACACTCACAGCACTGCCTTTGAAATGGTTAACAGAAAAGCCTATTTGGGTTCAAAAATGGCCTTTGACAAGAGAAAGACTTCAGGCTTTGGAACTGTTGGTAAAAGAGCAGTTACAGGCTCAGCATATCAAAGGATAAACCACTTCATGGAATTATCCTGTTTCTGTTGTCAAGAAGAAATCTGTAAAATGGAGGATGGTGACAGATCTAAGAGCAATTAATAAAGTGATTCAACCTATGGGCTCTTCACAATCTGGTATTCCTCTGCCTTCTCTGTTACCTAAGGGATGTCCTATTACAGTTATTGATTTGAAAGACTGTTTTTTTTTTTGTTTTTTTTTTTTTTGTTTTTTTTTTTTTTTTTTTTTTTTTACCATACCTTTACAGGACCAGGACAAAAAGTAATTTACTTTCACAGTTCCTACTCTTAATAATTTAGGTCCAGTGGAGGGTCCTTCCCCAAAGAATGTTGAATAGTCCCACCTCATACCAATATTTTGTACAACAACCACTAGATAAACTGTGCAAGCACTTCCCACAATATATCATTTACCATTATATGGATAATATTTTGTTGGCATACCCAAACCCAAAAACATTAGAAACATTGTTTGGAGAACTAAAGAAAACATTGCCTGATTGGGGAATACAAATTTCTCCAGAGAAAGTACAGAGGGGAGATTCAATCAATTGTTTAGGATATAAAATAGGTTTACAGAAAATTAGGCCACAAAATGTGAA
The DNA here is from genome assembly GCA_033318265.1 of Phyllotis vaccarum. Taxonomy (NCBI): domain Eukaryota; kingdom Metazoa; phylum Chordata; class Mammalia; order Rodentia; family Cricetidae; genus Phyllotis; species Phyllotis vaccarum. Next base: position 39,671,309 of record JARWLC010000016.1, read on the forward strand.
ATAGAATAGAGACAAATTGAGGACTCTTAGCAATTTTCAAAAGCTACTAGGAGATATTGTTCATATATGGCCCATTATTGGTATAAAAAACTATGAACTGGTTAATTTGTTCAAGACTTTGGACAGTGAAAAGGATTTGAATTGTCCAAGAGAACTCTCCCAGAGAGAGGTTGCACAGTGACTTATTGACTTTGAATTTTCTTAACACTGATGAAATGGGAACATCAGCTGCTAAGAGATATTAGGTAATAGAGAAATCTTCCAAGATAAATCAACACATGAACTTCAAGGATGTGTTGACTTCAGCATGGAAGCCGGGATATGTGCTTCAATGGAGTAGGGATTTTGCTTTCATTTCAACAGGAATAGAAAAGATATGGGTACTGACAAAATTAATAAAGGTCCACTTCAAAAAGGAGTCCCTTCATGAGGAGAAGTAATTGCTCATCCCTAATATGACAAATAAATACATAGTAAGGAAAACACATTTAACAGGCCCAGGGCAGGGTCTCAAATTTGTCTTTACAATAAAATGGATACAACTGTTTTAAGACATTGACTAGACATTGAATGATTAATCACCTGCAATGGAAGAGAGATCAATGATGAAGGAATGTAAACAATGGGCTATCAGACCAACTGATCAAATATGCACTACTGGGTAATCTCTCAATTCTTACTGCATTGCATATTGAATCTACATCTGTATAAAAAAAAGTACTGTCCTGGTTTGATCATTAATAGGGCTGGTTTTGGAGTAAGAGCAAGTGGCTTTCTCCCTCTCTAAACCCAATCATATTGGAAAAGAAAATGTGAGAAATTGTGTTGCTTATCAGAAAAGCCTCCTAGTGTGGGACAAAGGTCAGTTGGAATGTTTACTGTAGTAGGAAGTTTCTGGCCCTGATTTTCCAGCCTCGCCTCAAGGTCTAGACCCACAGACCCGCAGATGAGCAGACCTGCAGTTCCACAATCTTGCACTCCCACAGAGACACAAAGAGGCTTACAATAGTTTTAGACTGATTGGCCTAAGGCATACAGCTTGATAGCTCTCTACCCTTCATCTAACCCACGATTCTTCCTGTTCAGCCATGCAGCTCAGTACCTTTCTTTAGAGCAGCATAGTTGTCCTCTGCTTCTTCCAGATTCTCTCTGGTGTTCTGCTCTGTGCTTCCTGTTGTCAAAGTTTTACTTAGTCTGGTAGTCCCTCCCACACTTCCTGCCTGCCTTTGGCCAATCAGTGCTTTTATTAAACCAGTGGGTGGGACAATTATTTACCATGAAACAACCTCCCACAGTTTACAGACCAATATTATTGTGACTTCATCTTGAACCTTGTTTCTCTCTATATCTCTACATTCCAAACATCCTGTCTGCATACAATCTTCTCCTGAAGTCATAAAGGATATAAATATCTTCTTTGATTATCAACAATGCTTAAGTTTTCCATTGTAATTAACATTTGCTCCTATCAGCTATCTAAAAAAAATCTGGAACTGAGATGGGACCCCCACCGCAACAACTCCTACTAGTGAAACAGGAATGAAAGGTAGAGTATGAGAGAGAGAGAGAAAGAGACAGACACACAGGCAGACAGAGGCAGAAATAGAGAAATAAAGAACCTTGTGCACACCAATCAATGATTTCTTTTAGAAAATAGATTATTCAAAAACAGATGCAAGATAGCTCTCTGTGATTATCCTTCAAATCACACTTCTAAATAGAATTCCAGATGGAGTTAACCGCTATACTGACAATTGTTATAGATGGGTATAGTCAGTCCATTAGGATTTAACCTTTGTTTTAGCTTTTATAGGATCCCAGAGAGATGCCTTCAACCTTAAGTCAACAGCAAGCAAACTTATCAAAGACTATGCCCTCTTTCCCAATAAGCTTTGTGCTCTGAAGGTTGTGGGTAATTATTATTCTGATAGAATAGTTATAAGTTAAAATTGGGTTGAGGACAGAACAATAATATAGCCTCAAGGATTTCTTTTGAAGAGAAAGGGGATAGATAGGATAGATAAAGGTAGATTGTTCTACCTACCTATAAACAATTTTAGCCAAATATATGGGCTAAGCTAAAGACAATTTGCACTGGCATAGATAATTGTATATTGATACAAATTTGAAATCATTGTATATGTTTAATTGAGATCATTTGTACATTGGTACAAATTTTAATTTAAAAATGTTTTATATAACCAAAGCAACTTGTACATTGATATAAAACTGAGTCTGTAACTGTTATGTAAAATTGAATCTGTAATTGCTATATTTTATATAAGCTTCTACCACTGTTTAAAATATTTTCACATTATTATCATGTCCACTATGCAATTACTACCTCTGTTTAACTATATTAGATATAATGTATGATTGCACTAGTTATGACTTATGCATAGTATGTTTTATATGCCTCTGTTTGGATGATATATATGTATATACAGGTCTAAAATACTGTGGCCACTTTACATGGTATATGTATCTCTGGCTAATGTTTGATAGTCATACTAAAAGTCATTGTTCAGAGATTATACACCCTTATATAAGTAATCTAATTTTATAGTACAGGGTTTAATCCTTAAGATGATAAAAACTGCAGTCAACATTATTTAAGGTGCCATGTCACAGTCATCTCAGATACAGGTTAGAATATCATAGATAGACAGAAATCTTCAACCATTTCACAGACATAGAGAATATGGCATTTAATATTTGGAATTCGGCCATGAGAGACACAACTACTACTGGTGTCACTGCTCCTTTCCTGAGATGGTGTTGAGCATCAAGGACACTCCTTTGGGAGTTTGTCCTTTTGGCAGAGAATGACCAGTTTGGCCATTATCTTGATTGTTGACAGTACACAAATGATGTCCAAGCTGCATGAACAATTTGTTGGATGGAGACTGATGAAACCTGCCTGGACAGGATAAGACAGTCCCTCCAAAATTGCCCTGCTTGTGAAAAGATCTGTCAGATACCATAGGCTTGTAGCCAATATGATGGATGCTCCAATGGCACACAAAAGTATAAGTGATTGTCCAGGTAGCTGTGTTGCTGTCCTCTCCCAAATTTTAGAAGCCACTACTTCCATGTACTTCTGACTTTCAGGTGATACATTTTCCTTCTCAGCTATTGAAAGAGTTGAAGAATAGGTATTTAAGGTAACTACCCTATTATCCTTTAGCAAAGAACATTCAGGTGTTGAATTTTCACTTTCCCAGATGAACCTTTTGAAGTAATTTATACACTCTGCCACCAATCAATATTCTAGAAATATATGGTGTACTTTATATGTGTTAAGTTTTGGTTGTAATTTGTGCCTTATCCTCTCCTAGATACTGCCTCATAATAATTCCTATTGTATATGGTCTTAGTTTAGAACCTTCTTAGTTAGACAAAAGGGGGAGATGTGGTGGGATTCAGGTGTTAGCTAATAAGATCCAAGGATGCTTATCCAGGGTCCCGGGTTCTTGAAGGGGGAGTGGCCAACCCCATTGATAAGGTGCAGCTGGGACCCTGGGCAGGCCCGTTTCCTGGTGCCTCACTGCTGGAGAGCCCAGTTTGACATCCATCGTCCATCACTCTGATACTCCAGTCCCTGTTTAGGTGCCACTATAGGCTGTTACCTGTATCATGAGGGTTGGTTTATAGTTTAATAAATATTAATCTTGGATTGGTGCATTTTAAGAGAAACTCTGCCTACAATTGCCAACTTACAACCCACTATTGGAATTAAAAATGATGACCTAGATAATTTGTTCAAAACCTTAAATGGTGAGAAGGACTTAAATATTCTGAGAGAATTGTCATCTGAAGCTGAGAAATAATTGGATTTCGTAGAAAAGAAATTATAGGATGCACATGTGTATTGTGTGGATCTAGACCTTAATTGCATTCTAGTTATCTTGTCCTCTCAGAATTTTCCTCTAGGAATTTTAATGCAAAGGGAAATGTTATATTGAAATGGATATTTCTTCCACATAAACCAAGCAAGAACTTAAAGACATATGTGGAAAAGATTTCTGAACTTATTTTAAAGGAAAACTAAGACTTTGTCTGTTGACAGGAATGAAACCAGAAGAAATTATTGTACCTTTAACTAATGAAGAAATTAATCTCTTATGGGTGAAAGTGAACCCTGGCAAAGATCCTGCAGAAATTTGGGAAGATATTAACAAAAAATATCCCCAAAGCAAAATAATTGAATTTCTAAGAAAACTAATTGGATTCTCCCTCATATTGTATGAGATAAACCAATTTCTGGAGCCCCTACATTTGATAACAATGCAAAAAAATCAGAAGAGGCATGTTATAAATCAGAGAATATAACTAAAGTGGCTCAAACCCTTTATAATTCTGTTCAAAAGTCAGAATTATATGGTATTGTGATGTTACTAATGAATTTTACTGAACCTCTTAACAGTCACTGACCCTCAGTATGAAGAAAGATATGTTCAACAAATAGAAACAGCTAATTTCACTAATGGTAAATCAGAATTAACTTCATTATTTATTCAGTTACAAGAAATAATTGGGACTAAAAATTATCCCTTCTATATAACACCCATTAGATCCCATATGGGTCTTCCAGGTCCTTTAGCACAAGATAATTATGAAATTTATAAATTATTAATAGGAAATGTACTAGAGGTTTCAGAATTTTATAAAAAGCATCATGTTCATAGCAAAGGATTAAAAAAAAAGATTTCTCTATTACTTGTCAACAAGCCAAAGAAGTTATAAAAAGGTGTTCCACCTCTTCTTTCCAAAACCAAACATCATTGCCCGCAGGAAGTAATCCCAAAAGGTATATATTGAAATGAAATCTGGCAGATGGATTTATTTCATTTTGCAGAATTTGGGAAATTAAGATATGTCCATCATACAATAGATATGTCTTCAGTATTTCAATGGGAAACTGCTTTGAGTTCAGAAAAAGCTGATTCTGTAATCACACAATTGCTAGAAATTATGGCCATCATGGGAATATCTGTAGAAATTAAGACTGACAATGCTCTGGCATATGTCCCTAGAAAAATGAAACAATTTTTGTTTATTATAATATAAAGCATATTACAGGAATACCACACAATCCAACCTGGTAAGTCCTCATATTGAGATCAAATTGAACTCTAAAGGATATGCTAAATAAACAGAAAGGAATAGCAAAGACCCTCAGAGATAGACTACATAATGCTTTATTCACTTTAAATTTTCTCAGTGCTAATGAGACAGGAAGAACAGCTGCTGAAAGGCATTGGACTATAGAAAAAAAAAAAAGACAGCTGAGCTAAATCAGTCTGTTTATTTCAATGATGTACTAACCTCTGAATTGAAGCCAGGATATGTGCTACATTGGGGAAGAGGTTTTTCTTTTGTTCTCACAAGTGAAGAAATGTTATGGATACCATCAAAATTAGTAAAGACTAAATTTGAACCAGAGAAACTTCATGAAACTAAGAATTGATAGCTCATCCACCCATATTACAATTTTTTAAGTTGTAAGAAAAGCAAAAGGGTGGGGAAGGTTTCTGTTTTTGTCTTTATAGGAAACTGGGGATACAAATCTTCAAGAAGTAAAAAGACTTGGACATCTAGACGTCTAAAGCAAAAGGGAGGCTATCCAGAAAAATTTACAAACAAAAGAATATTTTCTCTATTGGTACCAGTATACTTCATAGAGTATAATCTCATTGCTTAACCTCTATAAATTTTCTTTTGTCAGTTGAAGTCCCAGTTTAATTATAATTTAAAGTTGGCTTTAGGGTTGGAGTGTAGATCTATCCTTCTCTAAACTCAAGCATACTTGTGAAAGGAAAATATAAAATTTCTGTATGATATCAGAGCATCTACCTGATATGGTACACAAGAATAACAAAAAAAAAAAAAGGGACTATTCTATTGTTATTAATCCTTTGCCAAAAAATAGTTATAAGGGTTTTAGTCTCTTATCTGTTTTCTGCAGTGATCCATGACAATGCCTAATTGTGAACTTTAAGTATCCAAAAGGAAGATGAGACCCCACAATGATGATTTAACATGGACTCTGACAAAGCAACAGGCTGACAAACACCAACCAAAGATCAGATTTCAACTACAAACTGCTCAGGACAACTTCTAGGCAGCTCCCTGAGATGAACCAGCTTCACAGACTACTATAGCCAGGACCTGAGACAAGACATGCACTTTCTTGTTATGCAGAGATCGGACAACAAATTACAAAACTATTATTTCCAGGACTTCGACATTTATAAAAACTTTTATTTTCAGGATCCCCAAAAGATGCTGTTGACCCCAGACAACAGGAAGTAAATTTAAGAACATGGCACCCACATTCCCTAGATGTTATGTGCGTTGTTTTTGGTCATTCAGTGGGTTATGTGTGATTGTCACTGTTTAGGTTAATTGGTTAAAAATTGTTTATTGTTATGATTAAAAATTTAAACAAGAACAATTAGATTTAAGATTTGTGTTTAAAAAATAGAAAAAAGGGGGATACAGATATATAGTATACAAGGATAAATTATTGAATCTTGTTTTAAAAAAATTTACTAGCTTTAAATATTTAACATTGCATTGGATTTTTGTATATTGTATACAATTTGTGTATATTGAGATTAATTGTGTTACTGTACAAATATCACTGTGATTTTTCAAGGTATGCTTACTCAGTTCATCTAACAATGTAATTCCAGTTACTAGTACATGAAATTTTTTATTGACAACTAGTTAGAATATAAAGTAATGAAAGTTAATAGTTAAATATTACATTCAAACATAGTCTTATTAGATATGTTTTCAAGGTCACACAAATATATTTTAGATGAACATGTCTTCTTCAAATACTTCTGAATTCCATAGAATATGGCGTTTAAAATAGTTCAAGAACTTAGATATTTCTGGACAATGAGACAGGTCTGCTACTGGCACACCAATCTACTCTAAGAGAAAAATGGGTGTTGAAGAACCTCCATATGGAGTCTACTTTCTTTGTGGCAATTGTTAGCCATTGGACAAGAACCTGTTCCACTTTATTCCCAGCAGTAATAGAGTACTGTTCCCCTTACTCCACATCTTAGCGATGATATCACTTTTAATCACCAACATTCTGACAGACTTAAGATGAAATCATTTTGATTTACATTTCCCTGTTGAACACCTCTTTATGTATTCTGGGGTCACTTGAAATTTTTCTGTTGAGTATTTCCTGTTTATATCTGTACTTCATTTTTTAAGTGGATCATTTGGTGTTTGACACCATGAGCTATATACTTTAGAAAAAAAGCACTCTTTCAAATGTGAAATTGGTGAAGATCCTTTCTCCTTTTGTAGGTTGCCGTTTCGTGTTATCAACAGTGTCTTTTGCCTTAAAGAAACTTTTTAATTTCATGAGGTTCCATTTATTAAATGTTTATCTTAGTGCCTGTGTCATGATTCATGGCACATAGTAGCCACGTGGTAAACAAAACATGGTGTCAATATAACACCTTATATAGAGGGCTTGCCCCTAGGCATGGCTAAGTAAATTTCTGCCCACTCACCCTCTTAAAAAGCTTCCCACCATATAAATATCTCTCTCTCCTCTCTCCCCCACTCCTTCTTTCTCTCTGCAACTCCCTTGAATAAACTCTCATGTGGCATCTGGCAGTATATGTGTCTACCTCTCCTATGCAAAACTAACAGCCTGGGCTATTGATATTTTGTTCAGAAAGTTGTCTCCTATGCCTATGCATTCAAGATTATTTCCCATATTTTCTTTTCTCATAAAACTAACAGCTTGGGCTATTGATGTTTTGTTCAGAAAGTTGTCTCCTTTGCCTATGCGTTCAAGAGTATTTCCCATAATTTCTTCTCTTATGCTGAGTGTATCCGGATTTATGTTGAAGTCTTTGATTCATTTGGACCTGAGTGATAGATACTGACCAGTTTTCAATCTTCTACATTCTGATATCCAGTCAAAACAGTAGCATTTCTGAAAGATGTTTTTTTTCTTTTCATTATAAAATTTTGGAAGCCTCTTTTAAATTTGGTTAATACTCATGTGTGAGTATCTTGCTGTAGAATTCTGAACCTTGCCAATGGTTTCCACACATAATTCCTCTAAGAGAAAGATAATTCAGTGAAGCATAAGATAAATATTAAAATCTCACATTCATTTAAAGCTGATGTTTTCCAAGATTCACTAAATAATCTTCTCAGTGACCCTTGGTATTGGGTAGATTTCAAAACACTTAGTGAAATAATCTCTAAAGAGCAGACAAATAAACAAAAAATCATTACATAATTACATAAAGGTGCTCTGCACACTCTCAGGGTAAAGTGAGTATACTTTTGTTATATGTTAGATAAATATATCCGCTTCTATTTTTATTTTTTATATTTATTTTTGGATATGTTTACCTCACTTTATACTTCGCTATAAAATAGGAGGATAATTTAAATCTCAATATACTTTTTTCTCTACAATTTCTAAAATTAATTTCAAAAAGATTGGAAAATAATGTGACCTGCCTCTTGCTGTTTCAGAATAAATCTTTGCTCTGTAAATTCTAGGTTGATGGAGTATCTTTGATCTTCTACAGTCTGTGAAACCTTGGTCCTATCATTTAATCTCTCTGCATCATTATTTCATTACCTAAAATGAATGTAGTATTTGTACCACCTATGTTACAGTTTTGTTAAATAATTAAATTATAGATAATATAGATAGAGGTACTTTATATTCTATAAAATCTAATTAGTAGTAATGATGTAGAAAAGATTTCATACATTATAAGTCACGAACCACACACACACACACACACACACACACACACACACACACACACACACACACACTGTGCTTACTCCAAATAATTTATTCTGAGTTAGACTTTGACCTAGATATCATGAAAGTGTTATTTTAGTATGAATACAAGATTTTGTAGACCTGAAATATGTGACTCCTCTCCCACCCACACAGATAAGGCATGAGAAAAAAGATCTATGCTAGAAAATGCTTTCCTGAACTCAGGGAATGGTCTAACTTCAAAATGAATGTCTTGATCTCACCCTGTACATCCTTATGGTGGGATGAGACAGATCACAGAACACAGCTGACAAGAACATTAATACAATGTTTTCCTATACTTCCGAATCTGAAGAGTGTTTACACTTAAGACTTAATTCCTATTGTTTTTGCTGATTTCTTTCTACACTGACAGCACAGACCAAATTTTGATTTTAGACTATGAACATTAGAAACATAGACTCCTTCCAGCATCTTCAGAAGGACTGAATCAGAAGGAACCAATAACAAATTGAGCAGCCAGTGGAGAAAAATTCACATTGAAAATAAGGATTTTCCCATGTTTGTAGTCACATCTGTTCCTATTTTTTCACTTCTGTGCAATCAAGGATAAAGGCATGTAGCGACAATTCTACAGGTCTCTTGTGAATGGGACATATATTTTATTAGATATCCTTTGGAATATTCTCACTAATATTTGGAGTCACTTGAGGAGTTGGGGACTGTGCAATTTGATATCCACGTAAGCCAGAAAGTGTCTTTCCTAGATACCAAGCTAAAATTAAGTGAGATGAGCAGCAAGTGCATGGCTCATAAAAGCAAAAATGATGACAGCCTGGGAAAAGTCAACAAGTGCTTGAGAGAGGATTTAAGACAGATTAAAGATCCAGGGAAGAAATTACATGAAGTCTCCTAGAAATGAGATATCCTAAGTCCTAGCAATTTAATGGGATATTCATGTACATGTTGAACATCTATTCAAAAACTTTGCCTATATAGAACTTTAGTCATTGAAGGGATGCTCTGGTATAAGTAGTATTACAGTCCTGTGTTTTCAGATGGAGACAAGGTTAGAGGGAGAATGGGACTGACTTGTTTGAAGCTGTTCTCAGACTAATAGAATGCACATGTTTGCCTACATCCTATGTACTAAGCCTCACATACAAATTATGTGAATATTTCTAACGCAGCACTACTCCCTATGGGGAGACACTACCAACTATCTGTCCAGACCAAATAGCTACTCTTTGTCCAACACTCTTTCCTACAGCGATTATATAACCACAATGCCAACTACTTTTCAGTAGCGTTTCTTTTACATTTCAATCCTACAGAGCAACCCTGTCTCTCTCTCAAACTTAAACTAATTACATTTCTCATCACGTCCCTAATCACATACATGAAATTAAATGACTAATTACACACTCCCAGCAAGCCATCTTATTACAGCTCCAGCCAAGCATCTCATTATTGGGATTAGACTCATCTCATTGCCAACAGAGTCACCATCTCATTATATGTTTTTAGAAACAGGCATAGACACCTGGGGCTCTGGACACTGGTTTCATTAGATTTGTTCTGTTGTACTCTACTGCATATCAGTTCCTACAATCCATTAGTATACGTTTCACAGATACATCTAGCTCATTACAGTACATCCAAAGGAGGAAAACGAAACAAAAAATCATTAGAAAACACAAATTATGTTCAGTTTCAGAAGTTAAAAATGTGTCTGTATAATCTTTTATTAAAAATGAATTTATAGGAAATTATCAAGATTGAAGAACATTCACCTGATAAACTTTGTATGTGGGGGGAATCTTTTCAATCTTTTTAAAAACTGAAATGTATAACATCTTAATTTAAATTAAAATCAAAGTTAACTAATATAAAATGGGCTAGAAAGAAAAATCCTCAGGAAGGATAGGAAGTACTGTGAAACACTGTCCCTTTTGTCCTTGAAATACCCAATACACTCAATAATTTACAGTATTTGTGATCAGCTGCATGCAATGGAGCTCATCAGCATTTTATAATTAGAATATGTTTTTGAATAAATAAAAACAAATAAAAACCAGTCTGAGATATCAGAGTGATCTACCCACAATCAGTCTAGGAGTATCAGAGAGTGGCAATTCATATCTTTAATCTCAGTCACGAGGAATATCCAGGAGTGGTGACATATGCCCTTAATCCTATCAAAGATGAGTTTGAGTCCAGCTTATTTTTCAGTAGGAGTTTCCAGCTCCCAGGCAAGCAGTGGTGGTGCCATGCCATTAATCTTAACCAGGATGTGAAAAAAACTGAGTAAAGAGGATATTTAAGGCAGGCATACAAATACAGAGGAGGCAGATGAAGCCAGGAGTGAGGCTGAGGAAGTTGGAAGACATCTGGGTGGGATTTAACTGTGGTGTTTACTCTCTTTGATATCTCTCAGCCTTTCCCTCAATCAAGCCGAGTTTCCTTTATTGTGCAACACTTGGCATCCAACTTTGAGGCACAAATTCCTCCCCTCCCTACCCTTAAAATGGACCTTTCTGACCATAGCAACTCTTGGCTGGAGGAGTAATTACTGGCTGGCTAGGCTTTCTGTTCTTAGTTAACCTCCAGTCCTAGGCAGACAGGCCACACGTGTCTACATTTCACTTTCATTTGAGTAAGTTTTTCAGACACTGGCCTCTTTATCCTGGTGGGTTGTGGGTTGTTACTTATTTTCCTTTTCGACCCCTCCTTGGGCTGCTATCACACTAGGTAGCAGCTCGACTTCATAGTCATTTGAATCATCACAGACAACAAATTGGTCAGTAAATCAATATTTTTAAAAAAGGGGGGAATTTATTTAAGGCAATGGAGAGTGTTTGGACTTTCTGTGTTTTCCTCTAGATGATTTGGTATTAAAACCAGTAAAGGAAAAGAAAAATAAAGTAGATGGGACTATCACAATGTTTACCATACTGTTTATTATAAATAATTTTAATTGATTTCTGTTATGTCATTTATAAAGTGAATTAATGTAAATGCCAAGAAAAAAAAAAGTCTTAAAAAATTCCTGTTGAGAGAAAACACAAAGATGTTCAAATTCAAACAGAGGAATATGAAGAACCAATTTCAGCAAAGTTGTCTATAATTAGACAAAAACAGGAAACATTAATATACCCAGTAACCTTTATAAAACTGAACAATAATAAAGATGATAGAAAAGTTAGTTGGGCTCCAGTACAAATGCTAAAATTAAGAAAAGTAAAAGAAGAAATTGTGACATATGGGATGCACTCACCATTTGTAAACAAAATATAAACAGCTGTCTATCCTATAACCAAATAACCCCTAAAGATTGGTTACTGCTCTTTTAGAGGCTAGACCACTTTTATAGTGGAAATAATGATGGAAGGAGGAGGCTAAAACAATATAACAAAGAAGCAAGACCAGAGACATAGAAGTCACTTAAGACCAACTTCTTAGGAAGGGAGATTAGCTGATATTTAAAGGCAGTCTTTTTACAATGAACATACTCTGGATTTATGCTGCATGGCAGCTTTAAATGTCTGGGATCACCTTGAAAAGATATGAAAAAAACTGAATCATTCAGGAAAGTAATTCAAAGCCCAAAGGAAATGTTTACAGATGTTTTGTACAGATTACCTTCAGTGGTAAACAGAATAGTACTGAACTCAAAAGACAGGAAATAATAATTTAATCAATGGCTTTGAGAATGCTGATGCACAATGTAGAAAATGCTGAGACCATTAAAAACAAGGTCAGAACCTTTGGAGGATTGGATTCATGACACATTTAATCTAGAGTCTGATGATAGTGATGATAACTGGGTAGGGGAGCTTATTTCTAGAGGTAGAAGAAAAAGTAAAAATGTTAAATTTTGCAAGTGTAGAAAGCAAGGTCACATAAAAAGAAATTGTAGACAAGGCATTCCCAGAAGCAGTGCTTTTGTTAGGAATAATTCAAAAGGAACACTCCTCCCTTCTTGAGTATGCAGAAGGTGTGGAAAAGGAAGGCATTGGATCAATGAGTACAGATACAGGGGACAGACAAGGGAATTTTCTGCCCTCGGAAAATACCCCAAGGGCCTTTCCAAAGCCCCCATATCAAATCCAATCCTATTTTACACTGCCATTGTGGAGGAAAAACCTTCCCAGACCAATTAAAAAAAATTAAAACCAATTTCAAAAAGACGTACTACACAGAGTGATAGGAAATATATAGAAGATTCAAAAAACTTTAGAAAAATCATAAAGTGAATATTTTGGCAAGCGTGTATCAGTGAACAAAGACAAAATTAAAAGTACAAATAAATCATGTTATTATTCAAGGCATATTGAACACAGGGACAGATGTATCAACAATTTTACCAGAGTCATGGAATCCAAGTTGGCTCCTTCAGAAGATAACATTCAGTTTTGGGGAATTCTGTTGTTGTCTCAGGTTAAACATAGTTCAAAATGGCTTGAGTGTATAGGACCAGCAGGACAGAGAGGAATATTAAAGCCCTATGTTGCTTACATTGTTATAAATTTATGGGAATGGGATTTACATAACAGTAGAATACACAGATTAATATTGCTTCAAACACAGAAATAAGCAATAAACTAGCACATGTTTCTGGAAAAAACTTAGACGGTATTACGGGAAACAGTCCCAGACTATTAAGGCTACCTCTAAAATGGATAACAGAGGAACCTATATGAGTACATCAATGGCCTCTGACCAAAGACAAATTGCAGGCTTAGAGCAGCTGGTTCAGGAGCAGTTAAATGCTCAGCATATAGAAAAATTAATTATCCCTTGGAATTATCCAGTATTTGCTATTAAGAACAAATCTTGAAAGTGGAGAATGGTAATAGACCTAAAGGCAATAAAAAAAGAGATCTTGCTAATGAGCCCTCTACAGACTGGTATTCCTTTCCTTCTCTGTTACCTAAATAATTGTGTGTGTGTGTGTGTGTGTGTGTGTGTTTGTGTGTGTGTGTGTGTGTGTGTGTGTGTGTGTGTGTGTTGTAATCACTGTTTTAAAAGACTGGTTTTTTTTTTTACAATATCTGCACAAGAACAAGACAAAGAAAATTTATCTTTACAGTGCCCACTTATATTAATTCTTGGCCTCTAAAGAAATATCAGTGGAGGTACTCCCTTAAAGAATGCTGAATAGCTGCACTCTGTGCTAGTATTCTGTACAAAAACCAGTAGAACAAATACATAACAAATTCCCACAATGTATAATTTATCATTATATGGACTACAACTTATTGGCTGATTCAAATATTGATACCTTAGAAAAAATGCTTGAAGACATTAAAAAAAATTACCTGCTCAGGGACTAAAAGTTGCTCCAGAAAAAATACAAAGAAGGGGTTCCATTAATTTTTGAGGCTACAAAATAGGACAAGAAAAAAATTGTGCCCCAAATTGTACAAATCAGAAGAGATAGATTTAAGACACTTAATGATTTTCAAAAACTACTGGGAGACATTGCCAATTTATGACCCAGTATTAGAATTAAAAATGATGAACTGCATAATTTGTTCAAAACCTTAAATGGTAACAAGGAATTAAATAGTCTGAGAGAATTGTCACCTGAAGCTGAGAAAGAAATGGCTTTGGCAGAAAAGAAATTACAGGAAGCACATGTGGATCTTGTGGATCCAGATCTTAATTGCATTCTAATTATCTTGCCCTCTAAGAATTCTCCTACAGGAATTTTAAGGTAAAGTGAAAATGTTATATTCGAATGGATATTTTGTCTATATAAACCACAAAAGAAATTAAACACATATATGAATAAGATTTCTGAACTTATTTTTAAAGAAAAGTTAAGACTTCATCAATTGACAGAAATGGATCTAGCAGAAATTTTTGTACCTTTAGCTAATGAAGAAATTGACCAATTATGTGTAGAAAGTAAACCTTGGCAAAGAGCCTATAGTATTTTTTGGGGAGATATTCACAACAAATATCCTCAAAGAAAAAAACTGAATTTTGTAGGAAAAACTTACTGGATTCTTCCTCATATTTTATGAGACAAACCAATTTCTGGAGCCCTTACATTTTATGCTGATACAAAGAAATCAGGAAAGGCAGGTTTCAAATGAGAACATATAAGTAAAGTGGCTCAATGCCCTTATAATTCTTTTAAAAAGTCAGAATATATTTTATCTTGATGGTATTAATGGATTTTTCTAAACTTCTTAACATAGTCACTGGCTCTCAGTTTATAGAAATAATTGTTCTACACATTGAAATGTCTGATTTTATTAATGAGTCAGAATTAACTAAATTATTTATTCAGTTACAAGAAATAATGAGGACTAGAATTCATCCCTTCTATATAATCCACATTAGATCCTACATAGGTCTGCCAAATCCATTAGCACAAGTTAATGATGAACTTGATAAATTATTAATAAATATTTTACTAGAGATTTAAAAGTTTCAAAAAAGCTTCACATCAATAGCAAATATTTAAAAAAGATTTCCCTGTTACTTGAAAACAAGCCAAGGAAATTATAAAAAGGTGTCCCACCTGTTCCTTCTATGTAACAGTGAGGTTTCTTTGGTCCTGGGCAGCCAGAGGTCCAGACCCATAGACCTTCAGCCCCACACCTCTTAGCCACCTGCCACTGCTCAGGACACCAGAAATGACTCAGACACTTATATTAAGTTCATGCTGTTTGGCCTATGGCTTACGCACATTGCTAGCCTGTTCTCTCATTTTAACTCAACCCATTTTCATTAATCTTTCCTGCCATGTGGCCTGTGGCTCACCTGTGTTCCTTACATGTTGCTCCTTTGGGCTACTGGCTAGGTCTATCTGACTCCACCCTGCTTCTCCTACCTATTCTCTGATTTCTCCTCCTACTTTTTCTATGGTGCTTGTCATGGGCCAAAACAGCTCCTTTATTTAAAGATTGATATTCACAGCATACAGAAAGACTTTCGCACATCACTTCTATAACCAAATTCCATTGCCTTCAGGAAGTAAAGATATACATAGAAATGAAGTCTGGCAGATGGGTGTATTTCATTTTACATAATTTGGAAAATTAAGGTATGACCACCATAAAATAGGTATATTTTCAAGATTTCAATGGGTAACTGCTTTGAGTTCAGAAAAGGCTGTTTCTGTAATTACACATTTGCTAGAAGTTATGGCCATCATGGGAATACCTGCACAAATTAAGACTGACAATGCTGTCTTATGTCTCTTGTAAAATAGAACAACTTTTTGTTTTTTATAATATAAAGAATATTACAGGAATACCACACAATCCTACCGAGCAAATAATCATAGAGAGATCAATTTGACCTCTAAAGGATATGCTAAATAAACAGAAAGGAAAAACAAAGACCTTAGAGATAGACTATATAATGCATTATTAATGATGAATTTTCTCAATGCTAATGAGAAAGAAACAATAGCTGCTAAAAGCATTGGATATAGCAAAAACAGTTGAATTATATTAGCCTGTTTACTTCAAAGACATAGTAACCTCTGAATGGAAGTCAAGAAATGTGTTACATTGGGTACTTTCTTTTGTTTCCCCAGGTGTATAAAAGCTATGGGTACCATCAAATTAAGAAAGACTTGATTTGAACCAGAGAAACGTCATAAAATAAGATTTGATGGCTCAAAGACTCATATTACAATTCTTTAAGTTGTAAGGAAAGACAAAGTGTTGGGGCAGATTTTTGGTTTTGTCCTTACAGAAAACTAGAAAATTCCCATCTTCAAGAAGTTAAAAGACCTTAAACATCTAGACATCTAAAGCAGAAGGAAGGCAATCTAGAAAAGTTAGAAGCAAAAGAATATCAGGACATACTGGTATCAATACTTTCTATAGGGCAAAATCTCATTGCTTAATTTCTATATATCTTCTTTTTTGTTGTAAATTTATGTCTGAGTTTAATTATAATTTAAAGCTGGCTTTAGGTTTGGAATGTGGCTCTCTCCTCTAAACTCAATCATATTTGTTAATGTAAAATACAAAATCTCTGTATCAATTCAGAAGGGTCACCTGATACGGGACAGAAGAATAACTAAAATCAAGGGACTATTCTACTGTTACTAATCCTATGCTGAATAAATAGTTATATATTTAGCTTCCTGTACATTGTATTATGTTTTAATCTCTTATCAGTTTTATGCAGTTATCTATGACAAAGACTAATTGCAATCTTGAATTATCCAAAGGGAAGAAGAGGGCCTATAACTGTGATGTCACATGGACTATGGCAAAGCTAGTAGGCTGACAAACACCAACCAAAGATCAGATTTCAACTACAAACTTCTCAGAACAATTTTGAGGTGGCTCACTGAGAAGAAGTAGCTTCACAGACTACTATAGCCAGGACTTGAGACAAGACATGCACTTTCCTGTTATGTAAGACTAGACAACAAATGATACAGCTACTTACTTCAGGACTTGACAATTAACAAAACTTACTTTTCAGGAGCCTCTAAAGATGCTGTAACTCCCAGACAGCAGAGAGTAAATTTAAGGACATGGCAGCCACATCCCTAAGAGCTCATTTTTGGTCCTTCAATGGGTTATGGATTCTTGTCATTGTTTAGATCAATTGATTAAAAATTGTTGTTTATCATTAGAAAAAAATTAAAGAAAAACTATTAGATTCAAGATTATTGTTTAAAAAATAATAGAAAGAAAAAGGAGATACATATATAATAAGATAATATGTTATTGAAACTTTTTAAAAAGAATTTACTAGCTTAAACATTTTATGTTGGATTGGGTGTTTTTATATTGCATAAAAATTGTGTATATTGAGATTTGTTGTGTTACTCTACATATATCTCTATGTTTGTTCAAAGGATTATACTTACTCCATTCATCTAATAATGTAAGACTAATTTGTAGTCCATAAAATTTTTATTAGCAACAATAAGAATATAAAGTAATGCAAGTTAGTAGTTAGGCATTACATTCAAACATAGTCATACTAGATATGTTTTCAAGATCAACCATATATTTTAGATGAACATGTCTTCTTCAAACACTTCAGAGATCCATAGAGTATGGCATTTAAAAATTTTCAAGAACTTAGACTTTTCTGGACAGTGAAACAGGGCTGTTCCTGGCAGCACCAATCTTCTTCAAGAGAAAAATAGGCATCGAAGAAACTCCATATGGAGTGTACTTTGTTTGTGGCAACCATTAGCCATTGGACAAGAACCTGTTTTTGTATTTACTGCTTGACAGTATGCTATTTACACTGGACATGTAGGCTCCATAGAAAGGTGATTTCTTAACTTTGACAGAACAAGTTGAGATGGTACTTCATGTTCCTGCTTTTCAGAGAATTCTGTTAGTCTTTAAGACTCAAGGAGAAGTAAATGGTGAACTATATCAGAATGGGCAGTGCAATCTTTCAGATTTCCTTCTTCACTGAAATGAAAAGAGAGTCTGGGCCTGTAGGCTGAAGACGGATACCCCAACTTTATAGAAGAAGTTTGGGTGACTGTCCAGGCAGATAGATGTCATCTGTAATTTCTAGATTTGGAAGTTGCTTGCACTTCCTGTTTTCTTTGGTAAATATTATTTTCTTCTTGGGTCTCTGAGATAGTTGAAGATGAGTTGATTATATTTATAGTTTTCTAGTGGCAGTTTTAGAAAAGAAACTTTGAAGTTAAAGTGTATACATTTAAGAGACATCAAAATAATAGTTTTTAGTTAGTAATACAAGTTATAAAGAATGAATTAGATAGAATTCTTTGGACTCATCAAAATAGGATAATTAATGAAATATTTTTTTGAATGCTCAATTGTTAATGGACTGGACATTACTCATTTATTGTTTGTATATATTTTATATAATTATTGTACTAATTATATATGGTTTTTCTTGTGTTAATTATTACCTTTTTTAAAATTTTGACACAAAAGGGGATATGTGGTGATATGTTTAAAATTCCATAAAAGCAGTCAGAGATATTAGAGGGATCTACCCATACTCAGTCTAGGAGGATCAGAGAGTAGTAAATCACTTCTTTAATCCCAGCCACAGGGAATATCTGGGAGTGTTGACCTACAAGCTTCATCTCAGCAAAGCTGAGTTTGAGTCCAATTTAGTTTACAGAAAAAGTTCTAGGCTCCCAGACAGGCAGTGGTGTTGCCATGCCTTTAATCTTAACCTGGATGTAAACAACTGAGTGAAGATGGTATTTAAGGCAGGCATATAATAAAAGAAGAGGCAGAAGAATACTGGAGGAGTGAGGCTGAGGAAGCTTACAGTTGGGTATGATTTGACTGTGGTGTTTACTCTCTTTGATATCTCAGCCTTTCCCTGAGATCTGGGTCTGAATTTCCTTTATTTGTGCAACTTCAATCATGGAATAGTAAATAACCCATGATTCTTTCAGTTCCTGGAGATTGGAAGGAAGTTGGAAGTTGATAGTTTCTATAGAGGTGCAGTTAATAGTTTTTTTTTGTTGTTGTTTTTGTTTTTGTTTTTTTTTTGTTCTTTTTTTTTTTTTTTTTAGAGGAGAAAGATACCTTCTTGTTTCTGTTATTTGTATATTGGAAATACATATATAAAACAATTTCTTACTCATATTGCATTAGGTAAACCTAATACAATTCAGTGCTCCCTGTGCTTCTTCCCCTATCTAGCTCTCTGTATCTATCTCTGTTTCTCTGTTCCTCTTTTTCACAAATATACACACCATGGTAGCAGAAGGAGAACAAATTGGAAATAAGGTAACCACAGTAGTAGGATGAGGGTGTGCTAAAAGGTTGTAAACCCAAATGAAATATATTGATAATGTATATACAAAAGTCCTAATGAACCCCATTAACATATTTAACATACATGTAGTATATTTTAATAAAAAAATTTGTAAAAGAATTGACAGTAATATAATTCAAGTTATTGGGATGAATTTTTAATATACTGTAATCTCTAAAGCTGTGAGCCAAAGTAAAGCTTACAATTGCAATAAATCTCACTTGCAATATACCAAATACAGTATTAATATTTATTGAAGGATATTTTAACACTCGTGTAATACGAGGTTTCTGGCCCAGACTTTCGGGCCTAACCTCAAAGTTTAGGTCCACAGACCCGCAGTCCCGCAGTCCTGCAGTCCCACAGAGACACACAGATGCTTCCAATAGTTTTAGGCTGATCATCCTTAGGCCCAGGCAGATAGCTTGCTAACTCTCTACCCTTAAGCTAACCCATGTCTCTTGCTCAGCCATGCGGCTCGGTACCTTTCTTTAGAGCAGCATAGTTGTCCTTGGCTTCCTCTGGCTTCTCTCTGGTGCTCTGTCTGGCATTCTGATCTCAGAGATTTTCTTAGTCTGGTAGACCCACCTACACTTCCTGCCTGCCTTTGGCCAATCAGCTCTTTTTATTAAACCAGTGGGTGGGACAATTGTTTACCATGAGACAACAGAATACCCCTACATATCCCCTTTTCTCTTTAAATCAAAAGGAACTCCAATTCTAAAATTCTTTCCCCTTATCTATAACAGCTTATAAGCAACACTGTAAATAATGCTGAATCTCTCCATGGTAATGAGGAGAATTGGATAGGACAAGCTGTTGCTAATGTTAGGGTGAGGAACCAAGACATCACTTGTTTCAACTTTGGTAAACAAGGCCATATACGATGGAACTGTACACAAGGTACTCTTGGAAATAATAACCGATCTAGGTTTAATTTGAACAGAAGGCCATTGCCTTCTGGATTATGTAGAAGGTGTGGCAAGGGATGGCATTGGACCAATGAATGTAGATCTACCAGGGATAAAGAAGGCAACACTCTACCATCGGGAAATGCCTTTCAGGGCTTCCCCTGGGAAGCCCCCAAAAATCAGACTCCAAATTCAAGGATGGTGAGATCATATCTAGTCATAGGAGAAGACCAGCATTCTCAGGACAAATAGAGCATCCAAAACCTGAGCTCTCTGAATATGGAAAAGTTCCAAGCCAACAACACATAAGAAATGTTAATATCTAGGGTGAATAATGAAATTTAAAACCTCTCAAAACATCTTTGTCAAAAAAGAAGTGAACTAATAAATGAAATAGACAGACATTTCATAAGAAAAAATATGTCCATTAAATATTTTTTAAATGTTATCAGGGTAATAAAAAGTAAAATTGCTTTGAGATTTGTTCTCATCCCAATCAAAATGGCTATGATTAAAAAAGCAAAACAAGATAGGAAAAGGGATTATTACTTACCACATTAGAGAATAAAAAAAGGTGGAAAGACCATGAAAATTATAATAAAAGTCTCTTAAAAGCTAAAATAGAGTTATCACATGACACATTTATTTTCTAAGCATATGCTCAGAAGGCTCTTTACTTCACAATAAAGATCCATGTTAATTAATGAATATCAGTAGCTAAGAAGTTGCGTAAGGGTATAGGTCACAAAAAAAGAAGGGAAGAGAAAGGAAAGAACAAAAGAAAGAATGAAAGAAAGGAATAAAGATAGGAATAGAGAATGAAAGTGCAAAAGGGGAATAAATATGATATATGTACTTTACAGAGTTTTACTCAGTTTTAAAGTAGAAAAGATACCATTTTCAGGAAAATAGATGCCCCTGAATAATAATCATGTTCACATGAAATAAGCATGATCAGAAAAAATACTACACAATTTTCTCATATACAGAAACCAGATTATAGTTTGTAGATGTGTGTGTGTGTGTGTGTGTGTGTTTGTATGTGTCTGTCTATGTGTGTCTGTTTGTGTGTCTGCTTGTCTGAATGAGAGGTCCTGAAACTAGAAACGGGACCAGAAAGAGAGATTGTTGATGGAGGTAAGAGGAGTTTAATATATACTTGACATTTGTTAAAGCAGTTAGGAGCCTTCAGTGGTTAAATAACAAGCAGGAAAGGAGAATGGGACAGGGGAAGAACAGTGGAAGAGTGGACAGATAAGTATACCGTATACTCAGAATGTTATAATAAAGACTATTATTGCAAATGCTAAAAATAATATGTAGTATAAATATAACTCATCTAAAAAAATACTTTTTTTTGTTTTTCTTGGTGATAAGTGGCCTTTGAGGCAATCTTTGTTCCTTAGAAATTGGATCATGGAACTGGATTATAGGTTAAAGTTAGGCAGTGAAGCTTGCATGAGCAGGAGAATAAAGTGAAGAGCTAAAGATGTAGCCTTGACACCTATGTCCCTCATAGTGAAGCCTGAACTGCAGCTTGAGTGGACTGCACTAAATATGAAGAAAGGAGGCAAACTTAGGCACAAATTTCCACCCTCAGTATTCAAAAATAGCTCCAAGGAAAAATTTGAAGTTTCCTTCCTCCATGATTCTCAGATTGTACATGTTAGAGAATGGAGAACAATTCTATACTGTCAGCCAAGAAAAATGTGAGTGGGTCCTGCTCTAAAAACTCTGTAGGTTTTTCTTCCTTGAACAAGTGTAAAAGAGGCATTTATAGTCAAGACTAGCATGGCAGGTAGGAGAAACCCACATGAATTGTATCCTGCAGGAATATAGTGCTGTGTATATCTGTGTCTAAACATAGTTTATGGTACGTACATATAGTATATGTGTGTTAACATAAGACCATCCAATCATCCATATTCAATTAGAATTACTTAAAAGAATTTATGACTAATTTTTATATAAGAAATTAAGAAATGCATACTTCCTCTCATTAACACACACACACACACACACACACACACACACACACACACACACACATACATACATACATACACACAGTCCAAACAATCAAATGCATGACATGCCTCAAGAATATGAGATCAAAATTATCTTAGCATTCTAACAATTGTCCTCAAATTAATGATCTGCCAATCAGCTCACAATGAAGTGTCAGATTATTTTATATAAAAAAGACGTGCCAATTATTTAATGGTAAGGTGACAGAAAAGTTCCTGGTGTATCAGAAGTGGACAGGAACCTGGACTTGATTATTTTAAATATGAAAACATCATAATTTATTTTCCTTTATATTGCTGAAAGAGACTATATATTGTAAATGAATTGGTAGACTGAAGATATGTCAGTGATAGCAGGCACCACAAGGAAGTGATGATTCTCTAAGTAAGAATGACAGAGCCTTAACAAGCCAGGCAAGGCAAGCTGTTCTAAGGACTTCAATTAAAATGTAAAGTAATGATGTAAGAAAGAGAAAAAGAGATATATATTCAGTATGGCAACATTGGAGTCCTCATCCGAGATTTCATTTTCAAATGGAACCAATAATTATGCTATCTGGATAAGAAAATACTCCTATTACTCATTCACCCACCATGGTCTGTGTACCAGTCTGTATAACAAGGGGTCTAACAAAATATTAAAACTCTGTAAGGTCTCTTTCTGAGAGAGAAGCACCTCCCCTGCTGGAAATTTTGTTTCTTCCCACCATGAATTTCTGAAGAAAATTCCAATTTCTTGGAATCCATTATCTCTGTAGTTTCAATAGTCAAGGAGAGCAACACAAACATCTCATTAGAATATCTTCATTGCACTAGGATAGTTACAGAGTGTATTAGGATTGCCCATGTCTTAGTTTTCTGTTGCTGTAAAGAGATAACATGACCACAGCAGCTCTTATTAGGAAAAGCTTTTAACTGGATTTTTCTGATGCTTTCAGGGGTTTAATCAATTATGGTATTGAGCATGGTGGCATGGTGGCATGTAGGCAGACAGAGTACAAGGGTATCTGAGAGATGTACATCAATAACATAAAATAACATAAAGATAGAGAGAGCAATACTGAGCCTAGCTTTGGCTTCAGAAATTACAATGCCTACTTCTAGTGACACACTTCTTTCAACAAAATCACTTCTACTATTTTTCAGTAATATCATTTACTGAGAAGGGTACCCTGCAGGTAATCATGGCAAGCAAAGATGTGAACTGAAGAAAGTTCAGGTTCTCTTGGTTCAGATTGACTCCATTAACCTGCATCAAGACTTTGGGAAGTCTGATGTTAGATGTGTTATTACCAACAAATTTCAACACAGTATAACTTGGAAAAATGTTAATCCCTGGGGCATACACACAAAAAGTGCAATTACATTGAAAGTTGATTCAGGGTACAGGCCATTACTTACAAGAAGATGGGTTCTAGAAATGTCTACCAGTATTGGCCTAAGGGTTTATAGTCTACCCATATTATCTTAAGGGTCTAAGGAAGGATCTGTCTTGGTTTCAGTCATACAGATAGTGTAGATTTCATTTGGCTATTAGCTGCCTCTGGTCCTAGTACTGGGATCCTGGGGGAATCTCTGGATATATGCAGATAATATAAAGGTTATTTAGAGTATAAGATATCTCTGGTCCTGGTTATGGGTGTTTGGGAACTCCCTAGCTGTAGTGGTCATTTAGATTACTATTCATCTCCAGTCCTAATTGTTAGAGCTAGATATTGTCTGGCCTAAAAGATGGTGCAGATCACCAGCCTATTGATCACTTCCAGTTCCAAGATTTCTATATGGAAAAACAGGTTTTATTTCTGTCCCAATTACTGTGGAACAATATTTTTGAACACTGTGAATATATATTATTCTCACTGATAATTATAGAGCTGATAAGCTATAGCTGGGCTGGACTTGTGGACAAAACAGATGAGGAAGAAGGAAGGTGAAAACTTGAGGACTGAAAATGGTATCATGCTTACCACCACTTGCTAGAAAATAGGAAAGAAATATGGGTTAAGTTGAAAGGGCTAGATAGTTATTAACAAGCCTCAAATATTTGCCTATCTTTTATAATTGATATTCAGTCTCTGTGAATATATTGGGGAACTAAAACCCCCACTAAACCTATTGAAAAGAAACCACTCTGTGCTTAACTTTCCTGGTCACCCTGTATATTTATGGGGACAAGGAACTGTGCTCCCAACAGCCCTTTAGGCATTCAAAGACAAGAGCTGATTGAGGTTACATTTTCTCAACCACAACAGGGAATAACAGAAAAATTTTAAAATACTTCATAGACAAAAGTAGGAATCATAGAAGATATTTAAAGCTGTGAGGGTGTTCCTTACATTATACATGAATAATAATAATGTCCTACAACATTGGCTTTTGGGAGACTAGTTTGCAGTTAACAGTTGGAGTGAGCAAAGGCATTTGTTTTGTGCTCACTGTTTGAAGTACTGACTATGTGTGGTTGTGTGTGTACATTTGATTGTGTGTATGTATGTATAAGTATGTGTGTGTGTGAGTGTGTGTGTGTGTGTCTGCATGAGTCTTGTGAATATTTCCCAAGTGCACATGGCAGATAGTAGTTGCACAGAACCCAGAAGTTTCATGAACACTCAAGGATATATAATAGAAGCATTGCTAGGTGAGGCAGAAAGCAGATGCTGGGATCTGGGAAAATAGTAGCCAACACAGAACATAGGGAAGAATTAAGGTCCATTTTTGGTTTCTTGTTTGTTTGTTTTTTTTGTTTTGTTTTTATGCTCATTTACAATCCTACTCACAGACTGAAAAAATTTTTTAATTGTACTTCTGATGTTAGTAGTTAAGCCGCTGTTGACCTAGGGTGAACTCAATAACTGTGAGAATGAGGGAATTAAATAGGAAAAAAGTAGTCAGTCAAATGAATCATTTCAAAGACCACTGCTAGTAGGGGAGGTTGATACACGGCAATGCTGATTTGCTTTGTGAACTCTATTTTTAGGGAAGGAGACATAGATCAGTTAATAAAATACCTAAGGTTTACCCACAGCATCCATGAAAATAGCTGACTATTAGTCACTTCCTAATAATTTATATTCTGAGAAGATAAGATAAGGAGTCACTGGAGTTTACTACCCTGCTGACCACAATCAGAAAGCCCTAATCAGAGATTCTCCTCAAAAACAAGGTGGCAAGTTCTTGAGGAACAATATCCAAACACCCAAAGTTGACTTCTGGCCTCTACATGGACAAACTCACACACACATACACACACACACACACACACACACACACACACACACACACACACACTAAAATAAGCAGTGTATATTGATGTATTATAAAAAGACAAACCTCAAACATATAAATGTTAAGTCTCACAATTATAAGAAACTACTAATCATTAAACAACAGGACTCCAGAGTTAGTGTGAGAAGCCTTATCAAGGGAATTCACTTGTCAATTTGTGTGTGTGTGTATGTATGTATGTGTGTGTGTGTGTGTGTGTGTGTGTGTGTATGTGTGTGTGTGTGTGCACGCGCGCAGTTTTAGTGGAGCTCTGTTATGTGTAAACTATTTGCACCTATTGTCTGATGTTATCGTGCCTCTTCTCCTTTATACACCTGACATTTATTCTGTTCCTGAGCAAAGACATGGGAAGTGAAAGTATGTGAAGAGAGTCTCTCTGAACCTCTGCTTGCATTCCTTTACTCATCTTTGTTTTGTAAGGCAAACTTTACTGTACTAAGAGAAAAACAAAATTAAGATAAACAGTAATAGAGAAAATGAATACAACTGCTTATTACTCAAATTAATAATTTTAAATTGCAAAAGATTTTAAAAATTAGTATTTTTAATGCCCATGGGATTGTATTATGACATTTAGCAGGCAAAATTTATGTTGTCTTTATCCCTGATAATTTGTAACTAATTTACACAGTCATCATGGCCTCAGTTAATTATTTTTGTATCTCAAGATATTACACACCACTGTGACATTTCTGATAGTTTATCATGAAACCATTAGAAAAATGACTTTAAATACCATCTATGTATTCGGAAGGTGATTCTGTTAGTAAATTATTTGACATGAAAGTACAGGGGTGTAGGGATTTGAGTTTGGTCCCTAAGACCCACATAAAATGTGGATGCTAGGGCCTGAGTCTTCCATGTCTGGAAAGGCAGAAGCAGACGGATCCCTGAAGTTAGCTGGCTAGCCAATCTTGTGAAATGCGGAAACTGTGAACTCCAGGTCCAGCAAGAGATCCTGCCTCAAAAATTAAGGTGGAGAGTAATTAAGGCAGTCAACTGCTGATGATTTCTGGTTTCCATGCTTGCACCCCTACTACAATCACATCACTTGTGCATGCTTATCAAAAATCATTGATGAACACATGCACAACACACACACATACACACACATACACACAATCAGAACATAGATAGTATTTGAAGTTCTTTCTCTTGAGTGATATCTTTATAATTTCATTGCTACTATTATTTTTAATATGCTAAAAAAGCAATCAATACAGATTAACTCTAATATTTTAGTCACTAAATATTTATAGAGGCACCTTATGATGCTTTGAGGACATAATACTTCAGAGATGAAAATCATATGCTGGAATTTGTCAGACAGAGGGAACTACATCATCTTTAATAAACCATTTAACTTAAACATATTCTGAATATAGGCACTAATGGTGTTATTTTAAAGTAGCCCAGTTTATATGTTTTTCTTCCCAAGCTGTCAGCTCTTACTGTATTAAATTGTTCACATTTCTTCTCTAAAACACATGGCTTTATTCCTTTCTTTTTTGTGAGAAAGGCCTCCTAAAATGAATTCCATTGTTTTATCTCTAAAATTCATTGGTGGTTTTAGGGAAATGTTTTCTAGTTTATAAATTCTTCTTCAGGAGCAAAAGTAAACTTTTGTATTGGGTGTCTGGATTTTTGAATATCACATTTAGGTCCATATTTCAAGGTACTGTCAACTGAAGCTTTTGTTACTTAAAATGTTACTCAAGAAAATATTTGTTTAATAAACAGTAGCTGAGGAGCTGGGCATGTGCCTCAGTTGATAACTTACTTGCTTAGTATGCTCAAGTCCTCAAATTACATGCCATATTCTTTGTAACTTGGCATGATCCCACACATTTGTAATTATAACACTTGAGATGTGGAGGCAAGGTATATAGAAGATTAGAAAGCAATGTGGGTTACATGAGTTCCTGTATGAAAAACAGATAAGTATAAAGTTATAGGGAAGATGAAACAGCCAAAAACAATTACTAATTTGTATTTATTCCTGCATTAAGTTCTGGTATATAGATATTGTCTATATCTCAACAGTACAATCATTTGTATTTGTATGACATTAATTTGAAATATTCCTTACTTTGCCTCATTGTGTTTTCACTCCTGGAGTTTCAAAACTAAACTTTGTGTACACCACAATTCTTCTAGAGATATCAATCAAAAAGTCCTGTAGTGTGGCGTTCTGGCATCCACCTATAACCTCAACACTCAGAAGGCTATTGGGAAAGGATCAAGTGAGTACGCCCAACCTGGGAATGTGGTGAATAGTATCTCAAAAAAGAAAATAAAAGCTAATTACATCTAATGTCACTCAAACATTAAAAATGCAAATGAAAATAATATTTGTTACTCTCTACTTATTTCTAATATTTTTAATTCAAATTATTTATTAATCTCTACAATAGATTGTTCTGTTAACATAATTGTGGAAAATGGTACTTTAAAGCACTGTTCCTGTTAATAAAAAATTAAAATTTTCTTTGAAAATATGATTCAGTAAAACATATCAAAATTAAAGTAAATCAAAATTACATTTTTAACCAAAATTTTCCTTTTGGGATATACCTTTTAGACATAAGTATACCACCATAATACATACACACATACACACACACACAGAGGCACACACACACACATGCACATACACATACACACACATGTATGATATTTTGCATTTACTTTTGCAATATTTACAATTGAACTTAGGGGCCTACATATGCAGGGAGGATGTTCTAAAACAATAAGCTGTATCCTAGCTCTTCATCTGGATTTAACTATATATACACATATATCATTTTCCAATTTTTATTGTGCCTATATATTATGAATATTACTCTGCTACATAAGGACATTTCATACAAAAACATATCATGTGTTGTACATATCCTTTAATTTCTCACTACCCTTCCTGTTTCATTACCCCATACTTTCATAAGTTCTCTTGTTCCTTAGAAAGGTCAATGTTGATGTCTACTTTAACAGAATATACACATACAAGATTCATTTTTGACTGAAAATGAAGTAGCAAAAGCTACTAAAAGACATTTAATTATAAATACTGTTGGAAAAATACAACCTATATATTTGGTAAATGAGTTGACTTTAAAACTGAAATCAAAAGATAGGCTACTTTGTAGAAAAGGTTTTATTTTTATTTTCACAGAAAATGGGAGGTTGTGAGTTTATTCCTGATTAAAGAATATAATGTTTGATTAAGAAAGCCTACTGAAAAGTCATCCATGGAAACAGATGACTCAAATGATCCAGCATTTCAGAGCAACCCTGTTGCAGTGGCGTCTGAGCTTTGTATTCCAAACATCTTCAAGAAGACTAGCTGAGAAGACCCAGCCTTACAGACTACTACACTAAAGAATTGTTAATAATCCTAAATTTTACTTTTTGTCACCATGGTATTGAAAGCACCCCCATTCAGCAGAAAGTAGACTAGAAAACTATGCATGCATTCCTCCAAGAATAGATTATGAATTGCTTACAGAGTTGATTATAAGTTGTTATAGATAATATTGGAAAAATATTAGATTTAGGATTCTTTTTTTTAAAGAAAAGAAGAGGAATATGCTGTGGAACTGTGTCCTGATACATTGTAAATATTTGTCTCTCCTACTGGTTTAATAAAAAGCAGATTGGCCCATATGCAAACAGGAAGTACGAGCAGGGTTACCAGACTTAGAGAAAGCTCTGAGAGAAGGAAGAGTCAGGCAGAAACACCAGCAAAGACACCAGCAGATGCAGAGTAAAGAAGTTGAGTTACTGCTCTAAGAAAAAGTACCAACCTGATAAAAATCATCATGGGTTAGTTTAAGAGTTAAGAGTTAGCAAGTTATATGCCTTGGCCATAGGTCAATCAGCATAAAATTAATATGACTTTTTGTGATTATTAGGGATCAAGCAGGTGTGATTAGTCTACTTGGGACAGTTGGTCTACTTCTTGGAGTTAGTCCAAGCCAGAAACTTTTTGCAACAAATGGTTCATTTCACTTATATAGTTATATGTCTTTAATTTTAATATATGGTGATGTGGGAATGCATTTGTGTGTGCTGTATCTTTAAATAAAGGAGCTGTTATGGGTCACGGCGGGCACCATAGAGGAAGTGGGAGGAGAGTCAGAGTTTAGGTAGGAGAAGCAGGGTGGAGTCGGAGCAGATCGAGCCAGCCACCCAAGGAACAACATGTAAGGAACACAGGTCAGCCACGGGCCGGGGCCACGTGGCCCACAGATTAATAGAAATGGGTTGATTTAAGATGTAAGAGCTAGCTAACAATGTGCCCGAGCCATAGGCCAAACAGCATGAAGTTAATAGAGGCGTCTGAGTCATTTCTAGGGGCCTGGGTGGTGGTGCGCGGATAAGCGGTCCCTGGCAGGTCTGTGGGTCCGGGACCTCTGGTGCACGGGACCCGAAAACCCACTACAACAATATGGTGATCTATTATCATATCTATATCTCATGCAGTGCTTCAGATAATCATATAAATGACCATCAGTGCGTAATTGATAGGATAGAATGACATGCATTTTTCTGAAGAAACAATATGATGTAGGGATGTCTTTGTGTTTGCTATGAATATCAATCTTTAAATAAGGGAACTGTTTGGCCCATGGCAGGCACCATAGAAAAAGTAGGAGGGGAAATAAAAACATAGGTAGGAGAAGGGTGGAGTCAGGTCTGATCAAGCCAGATGCCCAAAGAAGAAACATGTAAGGAACACAGGTGAGCCAAAGGCCACATGGTAGACCAATTATTGGAAATGGGTTGAATATAAGATGAAGGACTAGCTAGAAATGTGCCTGAGTCATAGGCCAAAGAGCATGAACTTAATATAAGTGTGTGAATCATTTTGGAGGCCTGAGTAGTGGCAGGCAGCTAAGGGGTCTGGAACTGCAGGTCTCTGTGTCTGGACCTCTGGCTGCCTGGGAACAGGAAAACTAATTGTAACAGATGGCAGCTCAGTGTGTGTCAAACACCCACATAAAGCTTAATAAAGATTAGAAAGTGCTCTAGAAAACATAAACTGAGCTAAAGCAGCATCCAAATTGTGTATCTGAAGTAGGTCATTGTACAGAGTTAGCATGGCCTCTGGGCTACATTCAAAGAAGCAGCAGCAGACTGGTGGCAGGGAGCTTAAGCTGCAACCACTCTGTCTCCTGAAGTCTCACAGAAGGTTCGGTAGCATGT
Source organism: Phyllotis vaccarum (assembly GCA_033318265.1). Lineage (NCBI taxonomy): Eukaryota > Metazoa > Chordata > Mammalia > Rodentia > Cricetidae > Phyllotis > Phyllotis vaccarum. The sequence goes on from JARWLC010000016.1 coordinate 39,702,283, forward strand.
GATTTAAGGTTTCTCTTTATTTTGGACAAAAGGGAAAAAGAGTCAAAATGGTTTTTAGTAGCAGCAATTCTTGAGTGTGCTCTCTTTGCTAGCAGTGAACAGAGATGTGGCCTCTTTAAGAGAACTTCCTGAATCACCTTTTTCCTGCAAAAATTATGTGGCTCTTTAAGAGAGTGTGAGTATTTTAAAAGCTCTTCTGGTTGGAAGATGAATAAGGATTCAGAATAAAACAGATTATGATGAAAAAAGCCTGTAAGTGGGTTACAATGTGTGTAAAATATACATAGGCTTCAGAAAGAACAAAGAGAAGGTAGATAAATTCTTTAAAAAAGAGAAATAGAGTAATAAAACTATAATAAGCTAGGTAAAGATGGAAAATAGACACAGAATCTGGATTTGGTTATTACTGTGTTTTCTTAAATTTTTTTTAACTGTTAGTGAGCTAACTGCAGAAAGAGTTGATTGCAAAGGCTGCTAAGATAAAAGAGAATATGTATCTTAAAGGTATCTTGATTTTGAAATTTTTGTTTAAGAATTTATTGATTTGGAAGAGTTCTGATTTTGTTTCCACAGAAGATGAGAACCTGTGTATTGCTTCCAGGCAAATATGGTTTTATCAACCAAGACCCCTTGAAAAAACCTCTGATATGAAGAGATGGCATATCAGCTTCAGGGCTGCAGACTGTGATCCAGTCTTAATAACCCATGAGATTGTCAATACTCCTTAATCTGCAGGAAGCAGTAATGGAAAATTATACTCAAATTCCCAAAGTATTGTTTATAAATGTTTGTTTTCATTATAAATGTTTAATGGTCATAGTTAATCTCTTTCTAAGAAGAAAAGGGAGTATATAGTATATGAGTGATTTTTAAAAATTAGATTATTAAATTTACTTTAATCCAAAAATCAGCTGTTAATCTCAAAATATTTGAAACTGGTATAAATTTGGTTTATTTATACAAATTAGGTCAATTTCATTATGCTGTATATATTTTTATTCTCTTGTTTAAGGTGTGATGTTTATGTAACTCATTTAAAATTGTAATGTGTAATTAGGAAATGCAGAGTAACAGTCATCTGTGATAATAAAACTTATAGTTATGTTAGCTAAATTTTTTAGGTATGCAAAGATATATTTCAATTAGATAGGTAATCTTCAAACACTTACAAGACCAACAGAATATGCCATTTAAAATGATTTTAATAACTTAGACTTTTCTGTACAGTGAGACAGATCCGCTCCTGGAAGCACCAATATATTTCAAGAAAAAAAAATGGGCATCAAAGAAACTCCATATGAAGTTTACTTTCTTTGTGTCAAGAAACTGATTTTGTATTGACTGTTTGACAGTGTGCTGTTTAGAGTAGACATGCAGGTTCCATAGGAAAGTGATCTCTGAACTTTCGCAGAATAAGTTAAGATAATCCTTCAGGTTCCTGATTTGCAGAGAAAATTGTCAAACATTCTTCAGGACTCAAGGAGAAGCTACTGATGAACTATATCAGAATGAGCAGAGCAGATTTCTTGTTTCACTTAAATGAAAAGAGACTCTGGGCCTGTAGGCTGAACACGGATGCCCCAACTTTATAAAGGAACTTTGGGTGGCTGTCCAGGCAGATAGGTATCATCTCTGTCATTTCTAGATTTGTGAGTTGATTGCACTTCCAGTTTACTTGGGTAAATATTATATCCTTCTGCGGTCTTTGATGTCATTGAAGATTAGAGAGTTATAGGTACAGTTTTCTCAGTTATTTGAAAATTATATTTAATATGAAACTTTAGACTCATACGATAAGGTAGATGACAGAGTTTTTTTTCTTTAATTTTGATAAATACAAATAGATTAGATATTATCACTGTAATTCTTCCTTGATAGCTGTTTTGTTATATGTAATTTTGCTATGTTAAAATTGAAACCGTTCAATTTGATTAGTCATAAAGGGGTAGGTAATGTGGGAATGTCTTTGTGTATGCTGTGAATATCAAGCTTCATATAAAGGAACTGTTTTGGCCCATGACAGGCACCATGGAAAACATAGGAAGGGAAATCAGAGCATAGGTAGGAGAAGGGTGTAGTCAGATCAGATCGAGTCAGATGCCTAAAGAAGAAACATGTAAGGAACACAGGTGAGCCATGGGCCACATGGCAGACAGATTAATGGAAATGGGTTGAGTTCAGTTTGAGAAGCTAGCTAGAAATATGCCTGAGCCATAGGCCAAACAACATGAACTTAATATAAACACCTGAATCATTTTGGGGTCCTGAGCAGCAGCAGACTGATAAGCGATCTGTGGGTCGGCACCTTTGGCTGTGCGGGACCAGAAAAAACTAATTGTAATAATGATAGATAATCATCTTTCTAAAAAGGCAAGTCTACATATACAAATTCAGAATACAACTAAAGCAAGCCTCATAATATTTTTTTTTTGTTATTGAGTGAGGCAAGATCATAAATAGGATTTTTGGATGCACTTAATATCTAATATATTGCATGTTTACACTTTCTATGGTAGAACAAATAACAACATGCCAAGTATCTGGATTGGGGAGTGGGGCTAAAAGTTTGGCATACATTGACAAACAAGGCTATTATGTCATAGTTGAAATTTTTCTATAGCTAGTGTTTGTCACGAGAAGGATCTACCTTAAGATCTGGGGAAATTCCTCAGTCAATAAAGTGCTATCTGTGAAAGTGGAAGGACCTAAATTTTATTCCCACCAGCAGTGGCAATATGTGCTTAGAATCCAGAATTGCAGAGATCTTGTTTCACAGAAAGTGGATGACTGGCCTATGGTTGTCTTCTGACCAGCACCTACATAAATATAGATGGGAACATATAAACACATCCAGGAGCTATGGGGACAGAAGCAATCTTATCTGATGTGCTTATCTCTAAAAGTTCACTTCACCAGTTCTCAGCACTGAACAAGGTTTCCCACCAGACAAGTTAGGATAGTGTGAGCAGGATAGTATACAAGGACAAGCAAGGGTATGTTATATGTCACATTCATATCTGCTACAGTGACTGGAAATCTCCAGTTCTTAAGGCTACAGCTTATGTCAAATCTGTCCATCTGGATGTTAACAAGCTAAAGTTTGTCTGAAAACTTCAGTATGTTGGAAAATTCTTAAAGCCACTATGATACTTTGATGGTCCTAAATTCTTAACTGGGTTGGTGAAGAGTCTGCATATAGACTATTTAAGGTTTTCCTAATAGATCCTTTACACAAAGCTATCAGGAGAAATCTTGACACCCAGTGGATCACTAAAACAGAAAGAGATGTGTGGACCAACATCTGTAGGCCACAGGAGTTGTAGTTTTAGAAAAGGCTATAAGTTCCATCACAGTATTTGGTGGTTCTTGATGTTCAGATTGGAAAAGGTAGTATTATGTCTTCCAGTTCCACCATTACTGCTGATAAACATGTTTGTAAAATTCATACTCTATAAAAAATTTAAGAAACAAAGACTGATCACATGGTTGTGCATATATTTTTAGTTTTTTTAATACTTTTCCACAAATACAGCAGTATCTACATTACAGTTTGCTTACCTCTTGCTTGAAATGTCCTCTACATTCACTGTCCTCATATCCAGAGCAAGGCAGAGTCTTGCCAGAGCCAAGGTCATTATTTTTCTTATTAAGGGCAACCTTGGGGTCAATTCTATTGATCATTTGCTCTAATTCCTTGAGTGTCTTTCTCAGATATGTCAAGCCATTTTGTAAATAAATAACTTACACAATGTCTGTGAAAATAACTAAGTTGAAGAATCATTTTTCTGTGAGAATGTGAAGAGCAGAGTTTAAATCCCCAGTATACACAGAAACCCAAGTAGTTGTAATTGATTTTCCTTAAGGATGTGAAAATAGGAAAATCTCCACAAGCTGTGAAAAGCTGGCCTATAACACATAGCAGTGAGAAATAGAGAGGGAAGGAGAGGGTAAGGAGGAAGGGAGGAGAGAGGGAGAGAGAGAAAGAGAGAGAGCTGTGTGGAAATATATTTCATATTTAATAAAACCAGTTTGAAATATCAGAAGAATCTACCCTCAGTCAATCTAAGAGGATCAGAGGGAGGTGATTTACACCTTTAATGCCAGCACAGGAAATATCCAGGAGTGGTGACCTAAGCCTGACTGGGAGTGTTGACCTATGCCCTTAATCACAACAGATCTGAGTTTGAGTCCAGCTTAGATTACAAAGTGAGTCCTAGGCTCTTGGGCAGGCAGTGGTGGTACCATGCCTTTAATCTTAATTTGGATGTGAAACAACTGGGTGAAGAGGGTATTTAAGGCAGGCATAGAAAGACAGATGAGGCAGAAGAAGCCACAAGGAGCAAGACTAAGGAATTTGGAAGACAGATGGATTAGATATGACTGTGATGCTTTCCTTTCTTTGACATCTAAGCCTTTCCCTGATATCTGTCTCTGAGTTTTCTTTATTCATGAAACAGAGATGAAATAGAGAGAGAGAAAGACAGAGAGACAGAAAGAGGGAGACAGAGAGAGAGTCTCTCTCAAATAGTCTGGAATGCTAGGACAAGCACCAGAATGCTATCTTACCTCCACATGCCCCATGACTTCTGGTACACAGTTAGAAGAAGACAGAGGCTTTAGCCCCATGCATGATGCTTCTCAAATAACAAAAGTACACATACTCCACTGTTTTTTTTCCCCTGTGGTATTGTAGGCATTCCTTACTGTGGTAACATTTCAGCTTCTATTCTTGTCTCTTGGAGTTCTAGGGACACCAAGATACAAATGTTGTGATTGGTATCATGTTTAGAATTCTACTGCTAAAGTCAGAGGTCCACTGGAGTGTCCCTGTGTTTAGTAGTTTGAAGGATGGATTAGAGAAGGTAATAACTATCCTGTGTCAGAGCTAGGGAAGTTTTGAAACCATTTCTAGACTATCTCTGGTCAATGTAAGAGGGTTGATCTGGTAATAAAACAATATCAAATTTCTAGCAATAAGCATGAATAGCACATGGTTATTTCTGCTTAAATTCTTTAGAATAGGCAAGACTGCTCTTTTTGTAGTAACATGGTTCAAAATAGTCGTTTTGTTTTTGGAACAAATAAATTTCTTTTTGAATTCCTATTAAAAATAACTGGTACATTAATGAACTGTTCTTGGAAGTATTTTTTTTTTTTGCTATCTAAATTTGTTGAAGTTCACATAGACAAGTTATATAGTTTTCCACAAAGTCATAGTTTAAAAGGAAAAAAAACCCTTTTGATTAAGGTGTAACTTTGAAGAAAAAAATCACTTCATGCTTATTGATCAGGATTTCACTGTATGTGTAATTGTGCCATCCAAGGTGGGTTGAAGCCTTAAATTAACTTCACAGGCACAAAAATATGAAAAGTGATCCCAAGGATTACTCTTTCTTGAGAACTTGATAGGATTTAACTCACCCTGAAATTATTGTAAGTGAGCTTTTAGATTAGGTTAAGTAAAATAGGAAGACTTACCTTAAACATACACAAAACCATTCTATTGAATATGATTCTAGACTGAAAAAAAGGGAACATCAGCATCAATCTTAATTATTAATGCTTCCTAGGAGCATGTGCAGTGTTATTTTGGTACTTTATAGCCAACCCCTACCTCTACACCTTCCTCCCTATGATGTAGAATATCCTCAAATTGAAAGGCAAAGCAAATCCTTCCCTAAGTTGATTTTGTCATGTACTTTGTTAGAGCAATAAATGAATAATTAATACAGTCATGAAAGTTATAATGAAATTTAATAAATATTGACTATTTTTTAATCAGGATAGGCTCTAAAGCTAAAAACTGGGGTGCTTCTAAATAGAAGTAGGTCAGGGCCCAAAGACATACTAGGAAGAAAATTATATGATGACAGAGACAGAAACTAAATTGATACATCAGCATACCATGGATAACCTAACATTGCTTAGAACCACCAAAAGCTAGAAGAAAGTCCTAGGACCTCACAGCAAAGGGAGTCCACCCGGCTGTCATGTTGGCCTAATGGATGCCAACTAAGAAACTCAAAATAACTCTAGTAAGTCATAATGACCAGCTGAACTGCCTGGAAAGGCTCAGACCACCTGAGCTACCAGGAATGACACATTTGAATCTGTTTAGCTGCTTACAAGGTGTGCTGTATGCTCTATGTCTCTAGCTTTTGTAAATTGTCACAAATGTTGGAATGGGCTTTGATGTTGCAGCTGTTTTTGACTCATTTTCATTCTTCAAACACGTATTATTTCTACAAATAACCCCATTAGAGAATTCATTGGTTAACCAAGCTGAATTCTAGTGGTACCATACTTTACTGTCATAATCTCTATATCTGGGCTGCTGAGAAGTTTATTTATGTCTTCCCAAGAATAGTGGCACACAACACATGCTTTTCTTTGTTTCCAATAATTTCATGTCTCACAGAGTTACTTCATGTTTCACATTTTGTTAAGGATGGTAGTGAGGGCAGGAACTCAAGGGAGGAATCTAGGAGCAGGAACTAAAATAGATCCTATAAAGGAATGTTGCTTACTGCCTTGCTCTTCATGACTCTCTCAGCTTGTTTTCTTTTGACCTAGGACCACCTGTGCAGAACTGGAACCATCTAAAGTGGGTGGAATACTTTCATATTTATCACTAGCCAAGAAATTGGCATTCATGTTTGTCAACAGGCTAATCTGGTATGGCATTTTTCCAACTGAACTTTTCACTTTCCAGATGACTCTATTTTTTGTCAAGGTGACAAAAAACTAATAAATAAAAATATCCAACAAAACAAACAAATAGAAAACATAATCAGAACACTGGTGGAGCTATCACTACAGTCTACTCCCCTTATTCCAAAGAATATTTTTGAATGACTTTAAGCACAATTGTATTTGCTATTCATGTAGAGTGTTTATATCGCTCCTTTGTTTCTGGAGAATGCCTTTAGTTGATAAAGATATTTATATCTTTACTTTTAACAATTAAAAGAAATATTCTACCAATTACTTCTGTCCTCTATGATACTGAGAAAGAGACTAATTTTAATTGCTTTTCCAAATCACTTTTTTCAGTTGTCTCTGTTTACAAAACCTATGTTAAATAATGTTAAAATCTAATTTGACTCACTATTATTAACTGCATATATCTTTTCAATGAAATACTGACCATCTTGGACCTTCCTGCACTGACTAGTTGTTTTTCCATATATTACAGATATTTTCTCTATTGTGTTATAAGACCCTGTGTGATGTTTAATTAACATTTTTATTAAAATATAGATGACAAATCAGAATTGTATGTATTTAAAACATACTTCATAGAAAATGCATAATGTGTTAACAAAAATAGAAAAATAATTGCAAACTTAATTACAAATTTAGTGTCATTTGATTTTGCAAATTCATCATCTGGAAGATATTTAGATATTTTTTCTTATCCACTTACACTGTTTTGATTACCTTGTTGATTTCCTTTTAGCCTTGAGAAGTCATGAAGCTCACCCTTGATGTGCCTAGCTCATTATTGCCTTGTAATCTCCTATTATTCCTTGCTATGATGCTGGTGTTCAACAAAGTGGATTCCTGGAATCTGGCCAGAAGCCATCAGGTTTTTCCCTGTGATATAAAGATATGATAATATCCTCCAAGAGATACATTCTCACTGTCTCATTATCTGTGATGGAACAGAAAATGCCTGTGGCCCCAAGTTTTCAAGGTGGATTGCTTGTTACTGAGGGAGACCCAGCTGGTGTCTAGACAGGGAAGGGAATCCACAAAAAAATGAGAATAAAAATTGGTTCAGATTGATATGTTAACCTGGACCAGACTTCAGGGAGTCTAATACCAGGATGTTCATTGTCAGTGTATTTAAAGCACAGTATAATTTCAGAAAGTTTCCAGGCAACAATCATTTCCATTCCAAGTTTCCAGGTAACAATCATTAAGGTGTGAATATATAGAAAGTCCTTTACAAAGTACATAGGACTATGGCTTTCACAGCTAAAAGGTCTTGAATTTAATTTTGTCTCTGTCCAAGATAGCATAGAGTTCAGAAGTACATAAAACAAATTCATATTTCCACTAGGAAAGTGTTCTTTAAACTTGTAACTAAAGATAATGATCTATAGAGAGTAGAATCTAGAATAATTATTCTGGGGAATTTTGGTGAGGTCTGCCTCTATAGCAAAAGCCATATGAGGCTTGTACTGGATGCTAAGCAATATCTACTTGTAGACCTCTGGCATGCAAACAGGTATTTCCTTTTTTGAGGAGAGGCTCATACATGTTTAACATTCCTGGTTCTCTAAGGCTCCATGGTTAAAGGACCTTTGTTTCTCAGAACACTGTAGTCTGGGAACTTCTCTGAATTTCCCTTGCTCCCCACTCCCCACCACTTTAAGGGCCATAACCTCAGGCCTAGGAGAAAAGAGAATGCTGTTCTGACTCATTGTCATTAACAGGGCTCTAATCAATATCTCTAGGCTATGGTATTGAGTTCACCTGATACTTTAAAAGAAAAACAATTGAGTGAGTGGATATTAAAGGAGTGAGGTCTGGGAAGAATTTGAGAAAAAAGTGTCCAACCTGGACAACCAAGATTACTATGTTGGGCACAAAAAAGGCTAGGTGAGGAGTCCATAAGAGTAAAGTACTGCTGGTGACTTTTTTCCACTCCTGGATCTCTGATCCCAATCTTTATTTACTCCTCCTGTTAGCATTTGCATCTGTCAATACCATTGATTATAGCTATGTAACACAAGATTGGAAGGAAAACATTACTCTGTAACTTCTTGTCTGGACTACATTTTATTGCCTGTGTATTGATTATTCATTATAAAAGTATACATGAAGCTGACTTATGAGCTATCTCAGTAGGCAATGAAGTTATAATGAAAGCATGATGACTGAAATTCTGTCACCAGAAACCATATAAAAAGCTGGACACAGAAGAGAGTATATATAATTTCAATGCTAGAAGTGTTGTGCCTTATTTTGGAGTCCCTGGCCATACAGACTACATGATATTTTTCAAGCCACTGACAGACCGTCCTTTAAACAAGGTGGCAAGCATATAAAATGACTCCCAAGATTGTCCTGTGAGCTCCACATGTATATACATACACAAATAATCAAATGCACCTGACCACTCATGAAAACACATATGAGCACACAGAGTTAGATTAAGAGAAAGAACTAAAAATAGTCATGAAAAATCAAATGTAATACACATTTATGCATATGCATGTTAGAAAATATCTTCCATCTCTACTATTTTTATAGTGAAAAGATGGGTGCGCTGAGTCAGGAGAGCACGTGAATATAGGTGGGGAAAAAAGCTGAATGCCTATATTCTACTGAATTTAAGTAGCAGTTTACTTGTCCCTATAGAGAAGCATATGAAATAAACTGCTGTATTTGCACGTAAGTGGATCCAAAAGCAATGATAAAATAGTATAATTCTTAATTTTGATGAATACTGATTGCTGACTTTCAGAAATTGAGCAGCCAGATTCCCAAGTTCGCTTTCTCTGCATTCAGTCTCATTCGTAAGATTTGTCCTGCTGATATAGACTTGATAACTTGAGGTTACCTGGACAGGTGTCATCTCTGCCACCATTTGAGATGAATGATGATGTTTATGTTGGTATATAATGTTCAATACTCAAGAGACAGCCAAACAGATAGAATCAAACCAGAAGACTACTGGTATATTGTGGTGGGATTCAGGTGTCAGCTGATAAGGTTGGAAGACACTTATCCAGGGTCCCAGGCTCCTGAAGGAGGAGTGGCCAGCCCCATTCAAGAGGGGCTGCTGGGATCTTGTAGAGTCCCATGTGTTCCTGCCTTCTGGAGAGACTGGATCAGTGTCTATTGCTCATCCATCCAATTGTTCAAGTATATTCCTAAACTGTAGCCTATTATCCTGAATGTTAATTTGTTTACCAATAAATATTTATCTTATATTGGTATATTTTAAATGAGATTTACTGCCACATCTGGTGGCCCAACGTGGGGCTGGGCTGTGCCTACCAGAGTAGGGTGCTGGGGGTCCATTTGTGTTTTACACACTGTCAAAAAGCAGAGGACAAGCAGAGTGTTCAGCTTTGAGAGGTAGACTGTGAATCCATGCCAGCTAATCTTAAGATCCCAGACTGCTGTGGAGATCGCATACCACGGCAACTATCCCTGACTTTCTGGTTCCCTCTCCTTTCCTGCTAAAATGTGTTAGGATGCATGATATGTAAATTTCAAACACTAAAATGGCAAATAACATTAATTCTGTTGAAACTGGTTACAACAAGATTTCACATAAGGCTTCCTCTTCAGATATGGATAAAACTGTACAAGAAAAATATAGGCTTTACATAAATGATGACAAAAAGAAACTTGTTAACTACATTAATGATGAGGACAAGAAAATCGTTAATTATGCTAATGATGTGGACTGATAATTACTGGTTCTATGAGGTTCTTGGAAGGACTACTTCATTAGGAAAATCAAGCTCTAAAAAATTAGTAGTATCCAAACTCCTGGAATGAGAGGACTAAATTGAAGTACTGAAAAAGGGTAGTAATGCATTTTCTGCTCAGAACAATTCAGGTCAAACCCCAATGAGATATTATGGCAATGAAAACACTCTTCCTAAGGTAGTAAACATGGTAGGACTATCCCCTTCTCCATCAGTATTGTTTCCAGTTACTGTTCAGTCAAAGAAAACATTTGGGGGATACCTGGAACTTGTAGAGTATAATTATATGCCAATACATATGAGAAATATCAAAGATTTTAAGGAGGCAATATCGCTTCATGGTATATATTCTACTTATGTAAAACAGCTGGTAAACCAATGGTAAACAAAAAAAGTGAATTTTGCCACATGATTGGCTGCAGCTAAAGGCCGCTTGGACCAAAGTCAAAATTTAGAGTGGAGAAGCTGGTTTAAGGAGGAGGTTAGGACCTTAGAACAACAAGGAAAAATTGGGGTTTATTTATTTATTTATTTATTTATTTATTTATTTGTTTATTTGTTTGTTTATTCGTTCGTTCGTTCATTCATTCATTCATTCATTCATTTATTTATTTTTTGCTTCTCAGGATCAAATCCTTGGTGTAGGCATGTTAGCTGATGTGAAGGCTCAGACTACCTATAATTAACATACGTTATTGCTATGCCATACTGTTGCATTGAATGCTTGGGAAACAATTTTGGATCCTGGTCAGAAAATTGAGCCTCATAGTAAGGTCAAACAAGACTTAAAAGAACCTTATGCCAACTTGCTACAGAGGCTTACAATAGCTGTACATAGCTGTTGTAAACCAGTCCATATAAGACAGAATTGTACGAAAGATACTTTTGGAAAAAATGCCCATTTTAGGTTTGATTCAAACAGAAGGCCATTTCCTTTAGGGTTATACAGAAGGTGTGGCAAAGGATGTCATTGGAACTACAAATGAAGATCTACCAGGAACAAAGGCTACACTCTACCATCAAGTAACACCTCTCCAGGCTTCCATTGGATACTCCCAAAAATCAGACTCCAAAGTCAAAAAGGTCAGATCATATCCAGTCACAATGGAAGACCAGTATCCTCAGGACAAGTAGGACATCCAATGCCTGATCTAGAAGACCATATGACATTGGATAATAGAATAAATTCAAGAGAGAAATCAAAAGCTCCAGGAAAAATGACAAAATGAATATTTTGGCAGATTTCAGTACATGAACAAAGACCAAAATTGAAAGTACGGGTAGATAATATTTATATCCAGGGCTTAGTCGACATGGGTGCTGATGTTTCGATCATAACCACACAATCATGGCATCCAAGATGGCATTTACAGGCAGTAGATATCCAATTTCTGGATATTGGAATAATATCTTAAGTGAAACAGAGTGGAAAATGGCTCAAATGCATAGGACCAGAAGGTCAGAAAGGATGGTTGAAGTCATAAATGGCTGACATAGTAGTGAATCTGTGGAGTGGTAACCTTCTACAGCAATAGAATACACAGATTAAAAACACTCCAGGTTCATATATCAACCTGAGACTCAATTATGTTTCAAAAATGATGTTTTAAGGTGCTATGAAGAAAATTCACCAGCCATTCAGGTTGTACAAAAGAATTGCCCAATAACCACAGAACCTAAAAGAGCACTCATAGCACTGCCTTTGAGATAGTTAACAGAAAGGCTATTTGGATTCAACAATGGACTTTGATAAAGGAAAAACTTCAGGCTTTGGAACATTTAGTACAAGGGCAATTGCAGGCTCAGCATATTAAAGAATCAACCAGTCTGTGAAATTCTCCTGTATTTGTTGTCAAGAAGAAATCTGGAAAATGAAGGATGCTGACAGATCTAAGGGGAATTAATAAAGTGATTCAACCTATGGGCTCATTACAATCTGGTATTCCTCTGACTTTCCTGTTACCTAAGGAATTTCCTATTACTGTTATTAATTTGAGGGATTGTTTTTTGTTACCATACTTTTAGAAGAACAGGACAAAGATAAATTTGCTTTCACAGTGCCTACTCTTATTAATTCATGTCCAGTTAAGAGGTTCAAATGGAGGGTTCTTCCTCAAGGAATGTTGAATAGTCCCATCTTATGCCAATATTTTGTACAACAGCCACTAGAAGCACTGTTCAAGCGCTTCCTACAATCTATCATTTACCATTATATGGATGATATTTTATTGGCTGACCCAAACCCAAAGACATTAGAAACATTGTTTGAAGAACTAAAGAAAATACTGCCTAATTGGGGACTACAAATTTCCCCAGAGAAAGTGCAGAAGGGAGATTCTATCAATTATTTAGGATATAAAATAGGTTTACAGAAAATTAGGCCACAAAAGGTGAAATTGAATAGAGATAAATTTAGGACTCTTAACAGTTTCCAAAGCTACTGGGGACTAATGCTTATCTACAACCAATTATTGGCATAAAAAACTATGAACTAGTTAATTTGTACAAGACTCTGCATGGTGAAAATGACTTAAATCATCCAAGAGAATTCTCCAATGAAGCCAAGAAAGAATTAGAGTTGGTGGAAAAGAAACTTCATGTGGATCCAGACCTAGATTGCATCCTAGTTATTTTACCCTCTAGACAATCTCCAATAGGAATCTTAATGCAAAGATAAAATATTACATTAGAATGGATATTTCTGCCACAGACACCAAGCAAGAAGCTGAAAACATATATCAAAAAAAAATATGATCTGATTTTTAAAGGTAAATTCAGACTTCGCCAATTGACTGGAAAGGACCCTGCAGAAATTGTTGTGCCTTCAACTAATGAAGAAATTGATCGATTATGGGCAGACAGTGAACTTTGGCAAAAGGCTTATAGTGATTATTTTAGGAGATTAATAATAAATATACTTGAATAAGAGAATTTAATTTATAAAGGAAACTAATTGGATCTTTCCTCATGTGGTACAGAATAAACCCATATCTTTAACTCCTTTATTCTATACTGATGCAAACAACTTAAAATAGGGTGGTTACAAATCTAAAAACTTTAAGTGGCTGAGAGGCCTTATAACTCTGTTCAGAAGTCAGAACTATATGCAATTATTATAGTGTTGCTGGATTTTACAGAGCCTCTCAACATAATAACTGACTCTCAGTATGCAGAAGGAGTTGTTTTACATATTGAAACTGCTGACTTCATTCCTGTTGATACAGATTTGAACTTGCTGTTCATACAACTACAGGATATCATCAGAGATAGAAAACATCCTATGTACATAACACATATCAGGACATACACGGGTCTCCTGGGTCCTATAGAGAAATATAATGATGAAATTGATAGGTTGCTGATAGGAAATGTTCTAGAGGCCACAGAAATTCATGAAAAACATTATATTAATAGCAAAGAACTAAAGAGTACTTCCATAACTTGGCATCATGCAAAAGAAATATTAGGGAATTGTAACACTTGGTCTTTCTATAACCAACCATATTTACCTTCAGGAAGTAATTCTAAGGGTACATAGAGAAATGAGATCTGGCAAATGGATGTGTTTCACTTTCCAGAATTCAGATCCTACAGAGAGACAGTAGTTGTAAAGAGATCTCACTGCACTTTGAAAGAGATGCTTTATAAAGAGAAGAGAGAAATGAGAAAAACCAGGGAGAGATTGCATAATGCCTTATTGACTTTGAATTTTCTTAATGCTGATGAAAAGGGAATATCAGCTGCTGAGAGACATTATGTAATGGAGAAATCTTCCAATATAAACCAACCCATCTACTTTGAGGATGTGTTGACTTCAGAATGGAAGGTGGGATATGTGCTTCGGTGTGATAGGGGTTTTGCTTTTGTTTCCCCAGGAAAAGAAAAGATATGGGTACCAACAAAATTAATAAAGGTTCAATTGAAAAGGAGTCCTTCCTGAGGAGGAGAAGTAATTGTTCAACCCTGATATGACAAATGGATACATGGTAAGGAAAACACTGTTAACAAGACCAGGGCAGGGTCTCAAGTTTGTCTTTACTGGAAAATGGATACAACTGTTTTTAAGACATTGACTGGACATTGAATGATTATTTAAATCACCTGCCATGGAAGAGATTGATGATGAAGGAATATAAACAATGGACTTTGAGACCAACTGATACAAATATGCACTACAAGGTAATCTCTCAATTCTCACTGCTTTGCCTCTTACATCTATAACTCTTCAAATAAATTGTGGGCCAGACTTGGAGTGGGAATAAGTGGCTTTCTCCCTCTCTAAACCCAAGAATATTGGTAAAGAAAATGTGAGATATTCTGTCTCATATAAGAAAAGTCACCTGGTGTGGGATAGAAGACAGTTAGAATGATTAGAAACCAATATTATTGTGACTTCATCTTTAACCTAGTTTCTCTCTGTATCTGTACCTTCAAACTATCCTGCCTGCATACAAATTTATCCTGAAGTCACAAAGGATGTAAATATCTTCTTTGGGTATCAATAATGCTTAAGTTTTCCATTGTAAACAACATTTCCTCCTATCAGCTACCTACAAAGCATCTGGAACTAAGATGGAGTCCCCACTGCAATGACTCCTACTGGTGAAACAGGAATAAAAGGGAGAGTATGAGAAAGAGAAAAAGACAGATAGGCAGACAGACAGACAGACAGAGGAAGAAATAGAGAAATCAAGAACATGGTGTACACCAATCAATGATTCAATGATTGGTTTTAGAAAATGATTTTTCAAAAACAGTTGCAAGATAGCTCTCTATAATTATCCTTCATGTCACATTTCTAATAAGAATTCTAGATGGATTTACCCAGTACTCTGAGAATGGTTATAGATTTGTATAGTCCATCCATTAGGATCTAACCATTGTTTTAGCTTTTATAGGATCCCAAAGAGATGCCATCACCCTTAAGTCAGCAGGAAGCAAACTTATGAAAAACTAAGCCGCCTTTCCCAATAAATTTTCTCCTCTGAGGGTTTTAGGTAATTATTATCCTTATAGAATAGTTATAAGATAAAATTGGGTTGAGGATGGAACAATATTGCCTCAGGGATCTCTTTTAAAGAAGAGAAATGGGAATAGATAGGATTGATAAAGGTAGATTGTTCTATCTACCTATAAAGAATTTTTAGCCAAATATATGTGCTAAGCCAAAGACAATTTGCACTGACATAGATATTTGTATATTGGTACAAATGTGAGATCATTTTATATGTTTGATTGAGACAGTTTGTACATTGGTACATAGTTAAATCTAAAATTGTTTTATATGCCCAAAGCAACTTGTACATTGATATAAAACTGAACCTGTAACTGTTACATAAAATTGAATCTGTAACTGTTATATTTCATATACACTTCTACCTCTGTTTAAAATATTTGTGCATTATTGTCATGCCCACTATAAAATTGCTACCTCCGTTTAACTATACTAGACATAATGTATGATTGCACTAGTTATGATATATGCACAAGATGCTTTACATACCTCTGCTTAAATGATATATATGTATATACATGTCTAAAATACTATTACCATTTTTATGGTATATATACTTCTAGCTAATCTTTGATAGTCATACTAAAAGTCATTGCTCAGAGTTTTTACATCCTTTTATAGTAACCTGATTTAACAGTACAGGTTTTAATCCTTAGGATGATAAAAAAAAAAACTGCAGTCAACATTACTTAAGTTGCCATGTGACAGTTATCTCAGATACAGGTTATAATACCATAGATAGAAAGGAGTCTTCAACAATTTCATAGACCCAGAGAATATGGCATTTAACATTTGTAACTCAGAAATCGGCTGTGAGAGCATGACAACCACTGGTGTCCCTTTTCCTTTCCTGAGATGGTGTTGAGCATAAAGGACACTCTTTTGGAGTTTGCCCTTTTGGCAGAGAATGGCTGGTTAGGTAAAAAACTGCCCTTACCCTGACTACTGAGAGTAAACACATGATGTCCAAGCTGTATGAACAAGATGACAGAAGGAGACTGACAAAACCTGCCTGGACAGGATAAGACAGCCCTTCCCAAAATTCCCTGCTTGTGAAAAGATCTGTCAGTTACCATAGGCCTGTAGCCAAAATGATGGATGCTCCAATGGTGCAGAAAACCATAGGTGATTGTTCAGATAGCTGTGCTGTTGTCCTCTCCCAATTTTTGTAAGCTACTACTCCCTCCCAAATGCTTCTGACTTTCAGGTGATATATTTTCTGTCGCACGCAACCTTGCTAGCAAGGACGACGTGACACCAGGCTCTTCCTTCTTTCAGTGGTTTATTCAGGACCTTGAAACTTCTTCTGCCTCTTCTGCCACTTCTGCCACTTCTTCCACTGGGGAAAACCCACTCCCAGCTAAATACCCTCTGGACTGCCAGTCACGGGGTGCCACGTGGGCCAAGCCAATAGATCCAGGTGCACAGAAGCAAGCTACACCTGGAAGCAAGCCACAAGCTTAGCCTTAGCCAAACAATGAGTTGTTTATCTCAGACAGCTCTCACCGTCGGGAAGGTGGAAGGCGGAAGCCAGGACCATCTTTAAGGTTCAGCCACATGGCTCTCTACAGTTCCCCCTTTTGTTTTTATAAAGGAATTAGCAGGTGAAAACAGAGGCCTACTCTCTGTTGTGCAAGGGACATTATACCAAGACTCCTTTTGGGGCGTCCCCCTAGGGATTATGGAACTTGTTCGACACCCTTTTTTCACAGAGGTGGGACATTAGGGTGAGAAACCCACATGCAAGCAGAAATGCTCTCCTGGAGCCCTCCAAAACATAGCTGAAGTGCTCAACTGCAGTGCACTAGCCTTGCAACCTGCAAAAAAACTTAATCTTTTAAGGCAGCAAGCCAAACATAGGGGTACTGTCCAGTCTCTATGGCTACAAAGGCTTGGGAAATCATGGCTGCATCCCCGGCACTGTCTGGTCCTAATGCGGCAAAGGCACCACAAGCAAACCCCAGAGACCAGCGCCATCAGGCCAGCTATAGCTCCTAGTACCATCCACTCCTTCAGAAGATCCATGGCAACAGTGGACCAGGTAGCCAATCCCTCGGCTATGGTAAAGAGAGCCAGAGAAAGTCTTTCCTTTGGGGAATTTGGGCGTAGTTATCCATTACTACTTCCTGCTGATTAAGTGGCATTGAAAATCTCACGGATTGTTGAGACTGGATCATAATCTGCAGCCATGAAGCTGATCTTGCCATCTCTTCCCATCAGAGATTTTCTTTAGGGATTCTTTGTTGATGAAACCATATTTGCCTGGAAGCAATAAACAGGTTCTCATCTTCTATGGAAACAAAAGCAGAACTCTTCCGAAGCAATAAATCCTTAGACACAAATTTTGAAATCAAAATACCTTTAAAATATATATTCTTGTTTAACTTAGTAGCCTTTGCATTTGCAATCCATTGGCTTTCTGCAGTTATCTCATTAACAGTTAAAAAATTAGAAGAAAACACAATATCAACCAAAATCCAGATTTTGTGTCTATTTTCTATCTTTACATGGCTTATTATATTTTTATTACTCTATTTCTCTGTTTAAAGACTTTTTCTATCCTCTTTCTTTTCTTTCTGAAGCCTATGTACCTTTTACATGCATTTTAACCCATTTACAGGTTTTGCTTTTTATCTGAATCTGTTTTATTGTGAATCCTTAATCATCTTCTAACCATAAGAGCTTTCAAAATACACTCTCTCAAAAGAAGCATAGTTTTTGCAAATTAGACTGAATCACTAAGTTCTCTTAAAGGGACCGTGTCTCTGTTCCTGGCCAGCAAACAGACCATGCCCAAGAAAATGCTGCTACTAAGATACTCATAGAAAAATCCTTTTCTCTTTCACTTTTTACTCGCTCATCAGCGAGTCTTATCCCGCTTTTGTCGCGGATCCTCAACCCACCTGAGGACTCTTCCCCGCTTTTGTCGTGGGTCCTCAACTTGCCTGAGGACTCTCTGGTGCACCCCCTGACCACTGAAAGTTCTGGGCCTTTGTTGACCATAGGGCGTTCTCCCCATATGGGCCACCACTTGTCACGTGCAACCTCGCTAGCAAGGAAGACGCAACACCAGGCTCTTCTTTCAGTGGTTTATTCAGGACCTTGAATCTTCTTCTGCCACTTCTGCCACTTCTTCCACTGGGGAAAACCCACTCTCAGCTAAATACCCTCTGGACTGCTAGTCACGGGGCTCCAGGTGGGCCATGCCAATAGATCCAAATGCACGGAAGCAAGCCACACCTGGAAGCAAGCCACCAGCTTAGCCTTATCCAAACAATGAATTGTTTATCTCAGAGAGCTCTCACCATCAGGAAGGTGGAAGGCAGAAGCCAGCAGCATCTTTAAGGTGCACCCATGTGGCTCTCTACAATTTTCCTTCTCAGGTCTTGAAGGAGTTGAAGAATAGGTATTTAAGGTTTTGACCCTATTATCCCTTAGTGAGGAACATTCAGGTGTTGGATTTTCACTTTCCCAGATGAACAGTTTTGAAGTAATTTATACACCCTACCATCTACCAATATTCTAGAAATGTATGAGGTACTTCATATGTGTTAGGTTTTGGTTGTAGTTTGTGTCCTATCCTCTCTTAGATATTACTTCATAATAATTCCTATTGTGTGCAGTCTTAGTTTAGTTTAGTTACCTTTTTTTTATTTAGACAAAAAGGGGAGATATGGTGGGATTGAGGTGTCAGCTGATAAGGTCAGAAGACACTTAACCAGGGTCCCAAGCTCCTGAAGGGGGAGTGGCCAACCCTCTACAAGAGGGGCTGCTGGGATCTTGCAGAGGCCTGTTTGTTCCTGCATTCTGGAGAGACTGGATCAAGGTCAATCACTTGTCTGTCTGATTGTTCAAGTGTATTCCTAAGCTGTAGTCTGTTATTGTGAGTGTTATTTGTTTACCAATAAATATTTATCTTATATTGCTATATTTTAAGTGAGATTTACTGCCACAGTGTGTGCCATGACATTACTGTGTTTATGATCCCTCAGATTCATATGTTCAAGCTCTATTGCATAGTGCAATGAATGGTACTTAGGGGTGACACACTTAATAGGAAATTAAGTCAAGAAAATTGAGTCATTATAAACTGGATTAGTACTTTTGTAAAAGAGCTTTTGAAAGTCATTTAGTAAAACACTTGCCACAAAAATCACAAATACTTAAATTAAATCTCTACAACCACAATAAAAAGATGGGCTTAGTGGCTCACATGCATTGTCACAGCACTGGGGAGATGGACACAGGGAAATTCGTGGAGCTTATTGGCCTAATTGGCAAGCTCCAAGCCAGTAAACAAAACAACATGGCTGTTATCTGTGAAATTCCACCTGTAGTTTCCACATGTACTTGCACTTATAAGCATTGTACTAGTACACATAAGAGCAGATTAAAACGCAAAAATGCACATATAGAGACAAACTAAATAAATAGTGCTACTGAGAATTTCCTAGTTCTCTTTCTGTTATATTATAGCTACAGTAACACGTTTCTGCTAATGGAGCACAGACCAGAAACTTGACCTTAGGTATTCAGTGTACAGAACACAGCACAAGATTCTGTTGCTTAGAATTCTATGATTCTATACTAAAAGAACCTGAAATGAGTATGGTATCATCTAAATACATCATTTCATCAGTCGTAAAATTCCAATAATCAACTGGGACAATGTTCTGAAAATGGCAGAGCCTCAGGAGAGAACAGAAAAATCTTGGATGAATGCAGAAAGTAAAAGTCTGCCTGAGTCCATTTTATGTCAACAGCACTGACTTTTACCATACTACTGCATCTCTGATTGTCAACTACAAAAAACTTAATTTGTACTAAAATGCCATCTGGACTTAATCATTATGTTCTAATTTCTAAATAACAAAAATAACAATGAACAAAATTGATTATCAAAAAAGATGCATATAAAGATATGTGTTTCTTAACATATTTTTTCTTTACTACAGTAATGGAAGTACATAAAAAGTAAGATTATTAAAATATTTCATAGATCCTTATTTTACTCTTTACTTTCTTGGCTTTTTTCATGATCATTTCCAGGTGCTAAATCTATTTACTATATATTTATTGTGATGAAGGAAAAATTCAGGTTTAGCATATTAATGATATAGCTGTGGCTTTACCCTCACTTCCATTTTGCATTGGTTTTCTATCTGTTGGCATGATAAAATACATTCTGGAAAAAAGAAACTTCAGTGAGAAAGTGTTTATTCTAGCACACATTTTCAGGGTACAATGCTTTATGGCAGAAGAGTAAAGGCAGAGTAAATTGAATCAGTTAGTCACACTTTATCTATAATTAGAAAGAAAAGAGATGAATGTATGCAGTTAGCTCACATTTACCTTTTTCACAATTTAAAATTCAATCTCAGGCAATGATTCTACCCATAGTTGGTGGGTCTTATCACTTCCATGATTAAAGCCAAGATAACTCGAAAAGGTGTATCCAGAGATATAAATCTTCTATGATTCTAGATTTTGTTACATTGTCAATTGGCATTGACCACAAAATTCCCAATTAAATTATGTATAACATATTATTAAGACTACAATATTTCACACTTATTTTAAACAGTAGATGGAGGAAACAAAGAAACAACACCATGAAAATTACACCTGGGAACTAAAAAGCAACCCAAGGATTGACAATGTAGGTATGGTGTCTAAACAACACAGAAGATTGAAAGGCAAAAAATTGATGTTCTAATATTTTGAATAGTAAACTCCAGTATATAGAATAAGTGATTACTTGTGGTACAAAACAGAAAAAAAAAAGTTTTTAAAACTGAGAAATCACACAGGCCATTTTGAAATTGGTATCCAGTGGAATTTTTACTAGCATTTTTTTTTTGTTTGCATTGAACAGATATTTCCTATGAAAGACTGAGAAGATTGATATGTAGTCTTCCAGGATAATCAGGGCCATAGATTTTAGTGATTAAAGTTTGTATCTTAGAATATTGATGATGCTAATTATGGCCTAGAGCTTACAAGGACAGAGTCCTATGGTGATACTCTTCTCTTGCAGTTCTTCTCTTACATAGAGATGCTAATAAGCTGTATATATTTCCTATCCAATCAAAGTTATTTACTTATCCTCTATTCTTGAAAGATCAAGAACCTCAGACCCTCCTTCAAAAGTAAAGAAGTATTCACAAACATCAACACTGTGTATGTTTCTCCATCCACTGTTAAGATGGTTAATCTTAGTTGACAACTAATGGGATCTGAAATCGACTAACAGGCAAGTCTCTGGATTACTTGTGGGTGAGACCACTTATCCCAAGTGTGGGAGAACTCCTGACACTGGCCTAAATACAATATTTGACACAAGAGCTTTTCCTTTTTGCCTAACTTCCTTTGTGTCTCACTAGTAGATTCATATACTGTTCTAATTCTGCTTCCAGCTCTGTTCTTACCTCACATCAGAACCCAGTTTATTCACCCTCCCTATGTGACCAGAGGTCATTAGATCTCCAGGAATCTCTGATCTTTGACCAAATTGTAAAGAATGAAGCATTAAGCTCAGGAATTGAATAGCTACTAGGTTCTCAGACTCTCCTGAGCAAATATAGTCATATTGTGTTTATCTAGAGAAATGGTTCTCAAGTTAGCTAATGATCTTTAATACAGTTCTTTATGTTGTAGTTACCTCCAAACATAAAAATTATTTTTGTTGCTACTTCTTAACTATAATTTTGTAACTGTTTATGAACTATAGTGTAAATATTGGTGTTTTCCAACAGTCTTAGGTGACACCTGTGAAAGGGTCTTTCTACCAGACTATAATAAACAAGTATGTGATAGAGAAATGGGAAAAAGTAGAAAAATGGAGCAGTGCATGCATTTTAGATAGAGACATAGTTGTAAATACAATGATGGTGACAGTTGTGGAAGAGACCTAAAGTCAACAGTGGAACATACCATTGCCCAGTAAGGTTGGGTTTTGATGTGTAGCAGCCTGGTTCTTATGGAGACACAGAACCAGCTTCTAAATACATGATCATCCTTGCTTAGGACACCAACAAATGCTTGGGATGAGGAAAGCTTCAATTTCTATATTGGACTTTCTTGATGGACCACCATGGTACATGATGTAACCACTGGCCATTATAATGCCTGTGGTGCATGCTGCTACTCACTACCCTAGTGAAGCCGATACCCATGTATGTGGTTTGCGCTGTTGACAGAAGCCTTGGTGATATCCTCTGGCTTTACTATCTCAAAGGGCAATGTCAATATGAGTATCCTGTGTAGCTACCTGAGGACTTGGTGACGTCTGTAATCCATGCAGCCTGGAAGGCTATGTGTTGAACCATCATTCTGATGCAATTAGAAGCTATGTTGATGACTGTGATCCATCTTGCCATCTAAGGCTTGCAGATGTTTGTGGTCTGTGCTGCAGCTGTAAGCCATGTTGATGTTCATGAGCTGGATGATGTAAAGTTCAAAGAAACTGCTTTTACAGTGTATTTGATGACTATAGACAATAGTTGAGAGAGAAAGGAACACAGAAGGCTTCTCTGACAACCTTATCATTCATAACTAACCCCCAAACACACACAAAGTAACAGCTTAAACAGAAATCCATCAATGAGAACTCTTAAAAAGTGTTAACAGTGATGCCTTTTACAATTAATGACTTTTGGTTGGGTTCAGGAGGAAAATAACTTAGTTCTATTCAAGGATCAGGCCACAAAGAGTTTAACTCTGCTCCAGTGAGTATATGAATAACACAAAATGGACTTCTTTCTTTGTTTTTTTAATTTTAATTTTAGTTTTTGTTGTTGTTTTTGTTTTCTGGGAGTTGGTCACAAGGATAGAGGCAGACAGAGAAGGATTTAAAAGTGTGTGCTGTCTGAGTGCCTGATGTGAAATTCTCAAAGAATTAATAAAACCACTCATATGGCAGCTTAAAGGTGCCTGCAACTTCCTGATGAATTCTTTTGTCTGACATGGGCATCTGTTGTTTATATGTAGCACAACTATGCATCAGGCAAAACAAAAAATAAATCTAAATACAGAAACAATAAGAAAAAGACAATATATAAGGCACAGTGGGATTAAGGGGGATTGTAGGCGGAGTTTACTTAGAAGGCACCAGTACCAGATAAATATTTATTAAAATATAAATCAGAACTCATGGTACAGTTAACAGATTACTGTAGCACCTGAACAGGGACTGGAGTCTGGAACGGTGAGGACAGTCGGTAGAGTCGATCCTATCCCCAATCATCCAGGAACCAGGAAGAGAGCATCTCATGTTCCAGCAGCCCCTTTTCAATGGGCTTTTTCCCTGCCCCCTTCAGGGGGCCTGGTGCCCTGTATAAGTGTCTTTTGACCTTATAAGATGACACCTGAATCCCACAACATCTCCCCCTTTTTTCTAACTAAGAAGGTTCTAAACTAAGACTATGTACAGTGGAATTACTATGAGGTAGTATCTAGGAGAGGTCAAAGTACAATTTCTAATCAAAGCCTAACTTATATAAAGTACATCTAATAGTTCTAGAATATTGGTAGATAGTAGGGTGTATAGATTATTTTAAAGGGTTAATCTGGGGAAGTGAAAATTTAACACCTGAGTGTTCTTATCTAAGGGATACTAGGGTTATAACCTTAAACATCTATTCTTCAACCTCTTCAAGACCTGAGAAGGAAGGTGAATTGCCTGAAAGACAGAAGTACATGGAAGTAGTTACTTCCAAAATTTGGGAGAGGACAGCAACACAGCTACCTGGACAATCACCTCTGAATTTGTGCACCGTTAGAGCATCTATCAGATTGGCTATAGGCCTATGGTATCTGACAGATCTTTTCACAAGCAGAACAATTTTGAAGGGACTGTCTTATCCTGTCTAGGCAGGTTTCGTCAGTCTCCATCCATCAACTTCTTCATCCAGCTTGACATCATGTGTGTACTGTCAGCAATCAAGGTAAGGACAGTTCCTTACTCAACCAGCCATTTTTTTGCCAAAAGGACCAACTCCAATGGAGTATCTTCGATGCTCAACACCATCCATCTGTTGTAGTGGGGTTTCTCGGGTCCCGGGCGGCCAGAGGTCCAGAGACCCACAGACCTGCCGCCCGAGACCGCTTAGCTGCCCAGCCGCCCGGGTCCCCAGAAACGACTCAGACACTGATATTAACTTCATGCTGTTTGGCCTATGGCTCAGGCACATTGCTAGCTAGCTCTTATATCTTAAATCAACCCATTTATTTAATCTGTTAGCCACGTGGCCCATGGCTCACCCTTGCTCCTTACATGTTGCTCCTTGGACGGCTTCAGCTCGGTCTGCCTGACTCCACCCTGCTTCTCCTACCTAAGCTCTGATTTCTCCTCCTACTTCTATGGTGCCTGCCATGGCCCAAAACAGCTCCTTTATTTAAAGATTGAGATTCACAGCATACATAAACGCATTCCCACATCAGGGGATCACTGAGTTCCACATGCTGGTACACATACATGCAACTAAACACACACACCACATACACACACACACACACACACACACACACACACACACACATACACATGCACGCACGTTATTATGTGGTGCTGGGAACTGAACTCTGGTTCTCTTCAAGAGCAGCCGGGTCCTTTAAACACCTGAGTCATTTTTTTCATTTTTCATCTTAAGTTTAGGACTGAATCTTTTATTCAACTTGGAGTTCATCTATCCTTAAATTTCTAGCTGGCCAGAAAGCCCTGTGGCTCCTCCTGTCTTTTGCCAGTACTGGGTATACAAGTAAGGATCATGATATTGAGTGCTTTTACACAGGTTTGGGAGATTTAAACTTGGACCACCATGCCTGTATGGTAAATACTTTACTCCAGAGTTCACAAACTATTCTGTATCCAAAAGTTTTACTACCATCTTTTGCCCACTTCCAGCACTAAAGTCACAAAAGCTTTATTAACTGCTTTGTGTCTCTGACTTCTTTGACACTCTGATAGCCATTCTGGAAAGCCCTTTGTTCTGCAAACCTTTTTATATTGCCTACATTTTAAAATATGCTCCAAAGAAAGTTGTTACATGCCCTATTCTCACAATGTACATAAATTTTCATGTTATTTGCCCTGTTGATATTCTTAGTGGTTTGTCAGAAAAGGATGTAGATCAGTAAATGTAACTAATTTACATGTTACTAAATACCCTTTATTCATTCTAATTCTTAGTACTGATTATTTCTAAAATATTACCACTTTTCATTATTTATTTTTAAAGCAATAGTTTAGAAGATATGGACAAAGGCAAGTGTGGCATTCAAGACTGTTGTTGATATTTAAATATATGTATATACTGCTTAAATGGCTATCAAGCTTCTTTGTGTTTTTCATACAGATACAAAGAAGATATAAAGAAATTAATAAGATCAAGCTCATGACTGAATAGCATTAGAATTACTTCTATTTATGGAAAGAGATATGAATATAATGAATTTATCTTACAACAATAGATGAATAAAATTATAAAAATTGTCATTAATATAGCCATAAAGTATAGCAGCAAAGTGCCTCAGTGGATAGAAACACTAGCTGAAACAAACTAACAAACTCTGTAACCTGAGTTGGACTCATAGGACCGAAATGCTGGATGGAGAGAATCTATTTTTTCTTTTTCTTTTTCTTCCACATTCATAATGAAGCATGAATGTGTGTGGCCATACAGGCACAACACACAAACAAATAAACAAATGAATAAATAAATTTCTAAGATAAGCAGAGACTTTTTTATTGGTTAACTTCTAAGTCCATGAATAACATTATTCCAAAAATGTTAAATCAATTTATAGTTGCAGAGAGCATTCTACCTGTTGGAGTCACTATTTATGTGACAGTGAATGGTATGTTGCTAACTTATGGACCCATTAATAGATTTTTTGACTACCTAGGAAATATAATCCAAATCCTTTTTTGCTGTTTTAAATTATACTACTGAAATTTTTCTGTTAATAGTTGCTAATAATGTAAATGTTCTTGATTCTAATATGAAGTTCTATTGCTCAGTTTAATGGAGTAAATGGTAATTCATTTGTCATATTCACTAAGTGTTCAGAAAGCAAAACATTTTGAAAAAAAGTAAAAGCATAAATCATTTAACACAATGCTTAGCAAAAGTAGAGAAAATGTTCTGGTTTTGTTTAAGATAAAACTTAGTTCTTGGAGAAATTGGTGGCTACTGCAGTCATGCCAAGTTCAGTTTCCAAAATTCATATGAAGCAGGTCACAATTGCCTATAATTCTATTACCTCCAGATCTAATGTCCTAGGCTGGGCATTAGGGGCATTTCCATTATATAGTACAGGAGAACTCACATAGGCACTTGAACACACATCAAATGAATATATGTATACACACACACATACACACATACAACTGGCACCTATGCTATGCAAGTCAGGAAACATAGTTACAGAGGCTGTTTGAAGGACTGGAATAAAGAATCCCTTGTTTCTATCCCTGCTCCGCCCAGAAGCTCCCATGTGATATTGAGTAAACAGATGTATTTTACCTTTTGTAGGTGGAGTGTTATGGGGATTGATTATTGACTTTGTGTGAATTATAATTAAATATGCATCTGTATACACAAGTGGGGAACTTTATATATTTGATTAACTAATAGAGGAAGACTCATTCTAAACTAACAAGGGTGTCACAATACTATGGAATGGGATTTTTGATTAAATAAAATAGAAAAACTGAGCCAAGTACCAACATTCCTTTTTCTTTACTTCCTCACTGTGGATGCAATGTGAATAGCTGCCTCACATTCCTGTTGCCATCACTTGTGACCTTAAAAGAGAAAAAAATGACAGAAACCTGTGAGTCAATCTAAGCCCTTCTTTAGTTACCTTTGTGAGACCTTTTATTTTATCACAACAAATATAAAAGTTATAGATACTAACGGTATATGCAAATTTGAAATTTTCCTCATGCTGCTCCTTAAGACTAAAGTAAAATTATATTCTAAAAATAGAAAATTAATAAGTCCACTAATCATTTCCCTTCTAAAGCACTACAAAAGATCTTAATTGGCATATAATTGTTATGTCACATATAAGGCAGGGCACAGTTGACAAAACTTCCTGAATGGCAGAATCACCAGAGGCTATTTATTCCTGCCTCTGACCCACTTTAGTAATAAGATGATGGTCACAAAACATACTTGCCTACCATAAAGTAATCCAATTCTTGTGAATGGGAGTCCTGGGAAAAATTCAAGGTATAGCCTTGCTCTCCTGCACTACTATTAACTTTTATAGGAAGTAGGAAGTTGGAGAGGAAGAAGGTAATGGGAGGGTGGTGGAGAAAAATGAGGATATGTTGAGAGAAAGATGGGAAAAAGAAGGAAGGAGAGAGCATTTGAATCCTCTGAAAACTGCTTTATATATACCTTGCTTATTCTTCCAAACTTGCTACTTGATGCCTCATTCTAAATCCAATGCTCACACCTGTGCAAGCACATTGTCTTACAACTATTTTATCAAATGATTTTCTTCTAGCCCAAGGGAGTCTCTGTGAAAAGGACTTTTGGAAATTTTCCAGTGCCATTGATCTTTGCTTGCCTAACTTCACTGACAATCTACTCTATCTAGCCAGATGAATCTTCTGGTTTCTAGGTTCTGTTTCCTTAGCCCAGGGTCTCCTTAAATAAGCACATTTCTACAATATTGCAGAAACTGTCCTCAGATCCTGATTTTGGACAATGATAAACTGTAAAACATTTGACTACCATAGATCACTGTGCATTGCTCTTTACTGGACAGTCTCCTAAAAACGCTGTTTAATTGAATTTTCCTAATATTTTATGTCTGTTATTGCATCTTAGATAGAAATAAAATACTCCACAAAAACTTTTCTGAAACGTGTGCTTGAGTTTATATTTTTCCATACATTTTTATCAATTTACTTACCTCACTGAGTATTTTTGGAAGAGACTCATAAAACTATGAAATCTGATATGGGCCGGGCTCTCTTTCAAGAAAATCAGTGTTCTGGAGTCTCCTCCTGGGGACCAAACTGGAGAAATGATGCAAACAGAACTGTAGTGTGAGTTTGTAACAGGCCTATTACATGTTGTACATACATGGCAGAAGAATTGGCAGGATGGAAGACACTAACTTTATAGAATTTCCTGACTCTCTAGAGTTCTTCACGATAGATCAGAGGGTAGAGAATGATAGTAACAGAGGGTAACTGTGACCAAGGATAAGAATAAGAAACATAAGGAAGGGACTAGGTGGCTGTAAGAAAATTGTATGGTGATGAGATGATTATGAAAAAGAAAAGTAGATGGTAGCAGAAGACAATAGAAAGAGAGGATGATTAGGGGAGAAGGTGATATTCCTAGGATGTGATGGTAAAAACAATGTGATGGACACAGAGATTATTGTGAGAAAAATGATGTCACTGAAAAGACAATGGTAAGAGAAGTTGTTGGTAAGAGATGGTGATGCTAATAATGAAGAACTGAGACTTGTGGTGAGATTCAGGTATCAGCTGATAAGGTCTGAAGACACTTATCCAGGGTCCCAGGCTCCTGTCTTCAGGCCAACCCAAGATCCTAGCAGCCTTTTATGAATGGGGTTGGCCACTCCCCCTTCAGGAGCTCAGGACCCTGCATAAGCGTCTTCGGACCTTATCAGCTGACTACTGGATCCCACCTGTAGAGAGCTGCGAAGCCACACCTTAAAGATGGTGCTGGCTTCTGCCTCCCACCTTCCCAATGGTGAGCGCTCTCTGGGGTAAACAACTCCTTATTTGGCTTAGGCTGAGTACTTGGTTTGCTTCCTCGTATGTGGACCTATTGGTAAGGCACACGTGGTGCTTGTGGATTGGTTATCATGAAGGCATATAGCTGGGAGGGGTTTCCTCCAGGGAGGGAAACAGAAAGACAGAGGAAGAAGATCCATGTACAAGGTCCTGAATAAATCGCTGAAAGAAGAGCCTAGTGTCATGTCTTCCTTGCAGGTGAGGTAGAAGCGACAAGTGGTGGGCTGTCGGAGGCCCAGAACTTTCAGTGATCAGGGAGCATGCTGGTAAGTCCTCAGGTAAAGTGGGGATCTGTGTCAAGAATGGATAAAGGTCCCGACAAGAGTGGAGGTTTTTAGCTTCACTCTGTAGATAGAGAGGAAGCAGTCTCACGGATGTGTGAGAAAGTAAAACTAAGAATTTGCAGAGCTAGGGCTGTTTGGCTATGGCTCAGAACAAGCCTTGAAATTAGAGAGAAAAGGGTATAAGAGACTAGAGGAGAAGGAGGAAGAGATGGGCGCCTCTAACTCGTTAGAGGAGAAGGCGCCTCTAACTCGTTAGAGGAGAAGGAGGAAGAGATGGGCACCTTTAACTGGCACCCATTTTTTTTTTTTTGGCTCTGCAAGAGCTGCTGCATTCTAATAACTTAAGGTTAAAAAGGAGTACATTAGAAAGATTTTTGGAAGAATGTGATATGGTGGCTCCTTGGTTCGTTGTTTCCAGGAGCCTCACAATCCCTTCTTGGGATAAGTTAGGAAGAGATCCTATCCAAGCCCATCAGAGAAAACCTCTACAGGGACTTGATGTGGGTATGCGTTTATGTATGCTGTGAATCTCAATCTTTAAATAAAGGAGCTGTTTTGGGCCATGGCAGGCACCATAGAAAAAGTAGGAGGAGAAATCAGTTTAGGTAGGAGAAGCAAGGCGGAGACAGGCAGACCGAGCGGAAGCCGCCCAAGGAGCAACATGTAAGGAGCACGGGTGAGCTACGGGCCATGTGGCCAACAGATTAATAGAAATGGGTTGATTTAAGATATAAGAGCTAGCTGGCAATGTGCCTGAGCCATAGGCCAAACAGCATAAAGTTAATAAAAGCATCTGGGGTCGTTTCTGGGGACCCGGGCGGCTGGGCGGCTAAGCGGTCCCGGGCGGCAGGTCTGTGGGTCTCCGGATCTCTGGCTGCCCGGGACCCAAAAACCCACTACTACAGGGACTGGGTTTTTTCTATGGGCCACGGGGGAAAGCTTCCCATTACATGAAAACCCGGGGAGCCTGTATGAGTTCCTCAGTGGCCACTTTCCTCTGAAAAACTAGAAGCAGCCCAAACCTTAGTTAAAGAGCAATTATAATTGGGCCACATAAAACCTTCTGTATCACCATGGAATACGCCTATTTTTGTTATAAAGAAAAAATCAGGGAAGTGGAGACTTTTACATGATCTCAGAGCAATAAATAATCAGATGCAGATTATGGGCCCCATGCAGCATGGCTTACCTCTCTTGTCTACTCTTCCTGCCTCCTGGCATGTTATTGTAGTGGACATTAAGGACTGTTTTTTCTCCATTCCTCTTTATCAAGAAGATACAGAGAGATTTGCCTTCACTATTCCAGCCTGTAATCATGAACAACCAGACCAGAGATATGAATGGATAGTCTTGCCCCAGGGTATGGCTAATAGCCCTACCATGTGTCAGCTTTTTGTAGGCCAGGTGCTTGACCCCATAAGACAAAAGTTTCCCAAAATGAGGTGCATCCATTATATGGATGATGTGCTGTTGACTGCTAAGAACAAATATGACTTAGAAAAGGCCTATATATGTCTTATTAAGGCTTTAGAGAATAGAGGGTTGTTTGTTGCTCCAGAAAAGGTACAAATGAATATGATAGTAGATTATTTAGGAGCAAAGATTACCCCAGAAGAAATTTATCCACAAAAATTAGAAATAAGAAAAGATAATTTGAATACACTTAATGATTTCCAGAAATTGTTGGGAGATGTTAATTGGATAAGGGGATATTTAAAGTTAGCTAATTATGAATTTAGGACTCTTTATAATATTTTGCAAGGAGATTCAGCCCTAGACTCCCCCCAGAGTCTTAATGAAGAGGCACAAAAAGCCCTCAATTTAGTTGAGAGTAGGTTGCAAAGTGCCAACCTAAAAAGAATAAATGAGAACCGAGAGTTTGTTTTATGTATTCTCCCCACCAAATGTCAACCCACAGGGCTGTTATGGCAGGATGGGCTGCTTTTGTGGATACATCATAAAATATCTCCAGCCAAGTCAATAGAATATTTTCCTACAGCTGTTGCCGGTATAGCCCTAAATGGGATTCAGCAGTCCCTGCAATTTTTTGGAAGATTACCTTCCTCCATTATTGTACCCTATTTGGCTAATCAGGTTCTTACCTTGTGTACAGTTTTGGATGATTGGGCTGTTTTGAGCTGCACATTTGCTGGAAAGATAGATAATCACTATCCTCAGCACCCACTTATGACCCTTTTTAAAGAAAATTCTGTGGTTTTTCCAAAAGTGACTAAATCTCAGCCCATTGCCGGAGAGGTCAATGTGTTTACAGATGGTTCTAAAACAGGCTGTGGGGTGTATATGGTAGAAGGTCAAAAGCCTGTACAATGTCAGTTTCATCCAGGCTCACCACAAGTGGTAGAGCTACAAATTGTATACAAAGTGTTTGAAGATTGTTCCTTTCCTTTTAATTTGATTTCTGATTCTGCCTATATAGTAAATGCCCTTAAGGGGTTAGAAACAGCAGGCCCACTGTGACCATCTAGCACTGTTAGTGCCCTCTTTCGTCAACTTCAGGCACTGATTCTGAGTCGCACTAATGGATTCTTTCCTCAACATATTCGGGCCCATACAGGATTACCTGGTCCTTTAAGCAGTGGCAATAATACTGTAGACCTTTTTACAAGGCAAGATTGGGCTTTTGCAGCTATTGCCATTGAGTGTGCAACAGAATTTCATAAAAATTTTCATGTTAATGCTAAGGCTTTGCAACAAAAGTTTTCTTTGTCGGGTGCTGACACACGCCTAGTTGTTCTAAATTGCCCTCAATGTGTTGTTCAATAGTCTCCTCAAGGGCTTGGAGTAAATTCTCGAGGATTATATCATCTAAAAATGTGGCAGATGGATGTTACTCATATTTCAGAGTTTGGAACACTTAAATAAGTACGTGTCAATAGATACTTGTTCTTGCATTAAGTATGCCTCTGCAATGACTGGAGAAAAAGCAAAAAATGTCAGAGCCCACTGCCTTGAAGCGTCAACAGCTTGGGGAAAACCCCTACAATTAAAGACTGATAATGGCCCTGCTTATACTGGACAACAAGTAATCTCCTTTTGTCAGCATATGGAGGTTCAATTGCTTCATGTATTACCTTACAACCCTCAAGGTCAAGGCATTGTTGAGCGCACACATCATACTCTTAAAGAATGTTTGTTTAAACAAAAAGGGGGAGTTGGCTACAGCCGCACCCCCAAAGAGAGACTTTCCTTAGCCTTATTTACTATTAATTTTTTAAATTTGGATTCCAATGGATTATCCGCTGCTGACAGGCATTGCACACCTTGGGGTGGCTGTCAAGGCATGGTAAAATGGAAAGATATCTTTACAGGAGTCTGGAATGGTCCAGATCCAGTGCTAACTTGGGTGAGCGGGTCTGTTTGTGTTTTCCCTCAGGACCGACAGGACCCAATCTGGGTACCCGAGAGGCTGATCAGAAGAGTCCGGTCCTCAGACTTGAAAGATGGCAATGATCAAGAACCCATTGCTGCTCAGCCTGACCAGCCTGCTAATACTGCAAGGAGCAGCGGAGCTATGCTGGGGGATTCTATCCATATTCCTGAGACTGATGCCAATTTGTCATGATGCCAGATTGTTTCCACGCTTATTTACTAGTAATTGGACTGGACAGTTTGACAGCTTAATAGAAGAACTTTGAGTGGCTTTCGTAACTGTTAATTCCACCAGGATGGATGCTGGCTGAGCTGAATGATTGGTCACCTGGTTTGCCCCTGCCATGGATTATTTGAAAGAGTGAGCGGGATTAAGAGCTATGACCTGCCTGATGGTGCTAGCCGCCAGGGTCTGCCTGTGGTGCCTTTGCCGCATTAGGCTCCAGCAACACCAAGATGCAACCATGATCGCCCAAGCCTTTACAGCCATTGATGCTGGACAGTCTCCCAATGTTTGGCTTGCTGCCTTAAAAGATTCAGGTTTTTTGCAGGTTGCGAGGCTAGCGCACTGCAGTTGAGCACCTCAGCTACGTTTTGGAGGGCTCAAGGAGAACATGTCTGCTTGCATGTGGGTTTCTCACCCTAATGTCCCACCTCTGTGAAAAAAAGGTGTTGAACGAGTCCCATAATCCTTAGGGGGATGCCCCAAAAGGAGTCTTGGGATAATGTTCCTTGCACAACAGAGAGTAGACCTCTGCACTCACCTGCTGTAATTTTAATTTAAACAAAAAGGAGGAACTGTAGAGAGCTGCAGAGCCGCACCTTAAAGATGGTGCTGGCTTCTGCCTCCCACCTTCCTGATGGTGAGCATTCTCTGGCGTAAACAACTCTTTATTTGGCTCAGGCTGAGCTTGGTTTGCTTCCTTGTATGTAGACCTATTGGCAAGGTCCACGTGGCACTTGGTGATTGGTTATCCTGAAGGCATATAGCTGGGTGGGGCTTCCCCCAGGGAGAGAAACAGAAAGAGAGAGGAAGAAGATCCATGTACAAGGTCCTGAATAAATCGCTGAAAAAAGAGCCTAGTGTCGTGTCTTCCTTGCAGGTGAGGTAGAAGCGACACCCACCACAGAGACTACTGGTAAAGAGATGATTGAGAAAGATGCTGATGGATAGAAAAAGTAATGGTTGTGACACTTAATGTACCTATAGCTGGCAAATGGTGTCCCTAGAAGCCAAGTGGTGAGGTGAGACACACAGGGATATAAGAAAGAAACACACAGGCTGGGCTCACATAGAGGAATTTTATCATAGAGTAAAGAAGGTTAGGGGAGGATAGAGACAGGGGTCAGAAAAGCACTCAAACACTGTAAAAAGGAGAGAGTAAAGGAATGAGAAGGAACAAAATAGAGGAGTCTTCTTCTTAAACAGAGCTTGATTCAAAACAATGGGTGGGCCAGGTTATTGCCCATTGGCCAGGGCTCCAGAAAGTGGGTCAGAATCCTAACATGATAAGATATCATGATGGTAAGAGACAGTGAGAAAGAAAGCATGTTGTTGACATAATGTGGTGACATAGGGTAATGGAGAGAGAGCATTGTGGTGAACAGGTAATAAGAGGGTGGGGGAGGGTGATGGATAGAGAAATAATCATAGCAAGAGAGGATGATGATGGCAGAGGATATCTGTGATGGTGAGAAAGAATAGCATTGAAAGAGATGATAAAGGTGAGAGAGAGCATGATGGGGATTATGTTTTTTCTGCTTTAATTTAGAATTTACTAGTTTATAGTCAAACACAAACCTGAGGCTTTAAAAGGTATTTTATTCTTGAAATTTTCCTTGTGAATTATGAGCTTAAAATATTTCTTGCTCACATAATTGTCTTTCAGATAAGCATAGGAATGATATAATACATAGCAAAATACAAATTCTAGGTGCAATTTTTCTTATTGCCACACACAATGCACAGATCTAACCAGAGGCTAAATGGTGGTAACCAAATGGAATAAAAGACAGCCACACCAACAACTGTGCAGTGATCTTAGATTTTGATATAAATCTAGTTGTGTCATCAGTGTTCTATGGTTTTAAAGACATACTATGACCACACCAATTATAATAAAGAAAAGCATTTAATTGTGGTTTGCTTATATTTCCATAGGTTTAGTACATTTTAATCATGTTGGGAAACATGTCAGCATGCAAGCAGACAATGCTGGATAAGTAGCTTGAGAAATTAACATCAGAGGCTGCAAAGAGCTGGAAAAGAGAGCCACAGCACCTGGCTTCAAATTTCAAACCCCAGCACCCACCCCAAGTGACACATTTTCTCCATCAAGATCATATATACTCCAAAAAAAATTGTGCCACTTCCTAAGCATTCAAATCTATGAGCCTATAGGGACCACTATTATTCTGATTACCACATTAGTGAATCAGAGTTCTATAGCAATCAAAACCAACAATATTAAGATAGGTCTGTGAAGCAACAGGTACCTAAATAACACCTTTTGTAAGGTGTGTATTAGTCTAAATATCCTTGACAAAAAATAAAAGTCATACAGGGAGCAGAAAATTCATGGTGTCAATTAGATCTGTCAAATTCTTTCTCCATGAAGATAGAATCAAAAGAAAATATGCACATTAGATGTAATATAGAGGTACCTGGGTTGGCACAATGACCTTACATTGGAGCAGGATAAAAGAACTTCTATTTTGATAGAACAATAATTTGCAAGTAATTGTAGGGGTGCCAGATGTTGGCTAATTACCTCTGCTTGAGTGTTGCTTAAAGAATTTGCAATAAAATAAAATTCCTTACTCCCCTGTGTGTCTTATAATAAGTAAAATAAAGTCCTCATGGTCATGGTCATGTGCTTATTTACCTTCCAGTATTTATGAGTTTAATGCCTACATTTCCTCTTCGTTCTTTAAGATACTGAAGTTGAACTTGTTCTGATCCTCAATGCCTTGTCTAGAATAATAAATTTTCCCACAATTTTCCTGATTTGTCTTTTCACTGCTCTGATCTCTTCCTATTCCTCTACAATCTCATCAACAATGTACATGTTTAATGCATGTGGGAAAATTCATAAGCTGTGAGATAAAATGATATATATGTTAGAATTTGCTGGCTTGTATTTTTATCTCTTTGTGTGTGAGTGTATGTTTGTGTGCATATGTGGAGGTCATAGCTTTGCTTAGGTGTTTTCCACAGTAACTTTACACCTTAGTTTTTAAGATATAAAATTTCACTGAACCTGGACCACACTAGTTCAGTGACTAGGGAACTACAGAAATGCTTCTATCCAGACATCTTGAGAACTGTGATGGCAAGTCTACATTGCCATTTCTGGAATTTTACAGGAATGCTAGTGATCCAAACCCAAATCTTTATAAGTTCACAACAAACACTTTTCCAAAGCCATGGCCCAGGCATGGCCTTTACTTTTAATTTACATGAAAGATATTGACCAGAAGATACCTTCTCCCTCTTGTTCTCACCCATTCATGCTTCTAAAAGTTTTAACAAATTTCGCTTATACCTTCCTCACAATACATAGCAATCCACAGTGATTGCTATCTCTGGTGCTACACATACATTAAGAGATCTGGAAGCTGTTTCTTTAAAAATCTATAGCCTCAAACAATGACTTCATAAATACCTTCATTCCAGTGTTTTTTATTAACTTTCCATGCATAATTGGTATTTATTTTTAGAAATAAAATTGTTGAATAACAGGGTATGAGCATAATTAACCAAATGTTCTGTAGAATGGTGACACTTAATTTTTCTCTCATTGGCATTTACACAAATGTCCCCAGTCACCTCACAGATCCAGTCAGACACCAAAAGAAGAAACAAGTAAGGAACACAGGTGAGCCATGGTCCACATGGCTGACAGATTAATGAAAATGGGTTGAATCAAGATGAAGGTTCTAGCTAACAATGTGCCTAAGCCATAGGCCAAAGAGAATGAACTCAGTATAAGTGTCTGAGTCATTTTGTGGGGTTCTAAGCAGCAGTGGGTGGCTAAGAGGTCTGGGATTTCAGGTCTGTGGGTCTGGATCTCTGGCCACCCTGGACCAGGAAACTTTATTGTAACAGGCCTCAAACTTTCTAATATTCCTTCATCTTATTATTGGAATATGGAATGTTTTGAAAGTGTGTATTCCAACTAAACTATAAAAGTAGAAGGAAGAAGACAGAGAGAGAGAAGGAGAGAGTGTGGGGAACAGTGAAAGAAAACAAGGAAATATGGAAGGAAGGAAGACAGGAAGGAAGGAAGGAAGGAAGGAGGAAGGAAGAGAGGGATGGAGGAAGGGACAGAGGAAGGGAAGAAAGGAGGGAGGGGCAGAAGGATGAAGGAAGGGAGGAGGTGTCAAAGTAATGATTCAGATTAAGACTACTGACTGTTTTGGGGGTCTTTCAATTGATTCCTCTTGCACATGGCAGTATACAAACATATGTAACTCCAGTTCCAAGGGCTCTGATAATCCTATTCTAGTCTCCATAATCACTGCTCTTATTTGCTTCTTGGATGAACATGAATACAAATACTTATACACATAAAAGATTTAAAATGTTTTAAAAATAATTTTTAAATTGATAAAGATAGAATAAAAATGAATAAATATAAAAGCTATTTATATGCCTGTTATTTTCCTACAGTTCCTTGTTTTGAGAACTACCATTAAGATGTCTTTTTTTCTTTTTTAATTTTATTTTCATTAAAAAAGTCATCTCCATAAATGTTTCCTGTTGCATGAATAAAGGAAACTCAGAGCCAGATCTCAGGGAAAGGCTGAGATATCAAAGAGAGGAAACACCATAGTCAAATGTCAACCAGCTGTCTTCCAGCTTCCTTAGCCTTTCTCCTTGTGACTTATATTGCCTCATCTGTCTTTCTATGCCTGCCTTAAATACCCTCTTCACCCAGTTTCACATCCAGGTTAAGATTAAAGGTGTGACACCACCACTACCTTCCTGGGAACCTGGAAAACTTCTGTAAACTAATCTAGCCTCAAACTCAGAACTTCTGGGATTAAGAGCATAGGTCAAAACTCCTGGATATTCCCTGTGACATGATTAAAGGTGTGAGTTACCTAACACTTTCTGTTCCTCCTAAACTGACTGTGGGTAGATCCCCCTAATATCTCAGACTGGTTTTTATTAAATTTTAAACATATTCCCACATGTTCTCTTTTCTGTCAAAATTAAAAGAGAATGTTGTAGCTAACATAAGAAAAATCATATACAATAGGTACAATAATTACATAAAATATGTACAAGGAATAAATGATTAATGTCCAGTCCATTAACAACTGACAATTCAAAGAAAATATTCCATTAATTATCCTATTTTTTGGAAGTCCAAAGGATTATAGCTTATTCACTTTCTTTCTAAATTGTATTACTAGATAAAAACTATTATTTTGATGCCTATATATACTTTAACTTCACAATTTCTTATCTAAAACTGTCACTAGAAAACTATAACCATCTCATCTTCAACTACCTCAGAGACACAAGAAGGAAATAATATTAACTAACTAAATAGCATGGGTAAGCCAGCAACTTCTAAAAATAAGTAAAAATGAAGAAGCTGCCTGGACAGTCATCCAAGGTTCTTCTGTATCATTGAAGCATACATCTTTTCTCTAAAGTCCTAACACATCTGACAGACTTCTCTGTGAAGCAGGATATTCTCAAACACCTTCATACCTTGTCGTGGCAAGCTTCAGCAATTCCTTTGTGATTGTATTTATGCTTGGTCAACTTCAACATCATACCGTCAGCAGTCAAGGCAAGAATACTTTTTTGCCTCATGGCTACCTTTCATTACAAAGAAGGTTAATTGTTTACGGAGTTTCTCTGATGTCCATAATCTTCTCTGAAGTACATTGGTGCTGTGAAGAGCAGTTGTCTCATTGTTATAAAAATAATAAAAATCTATGTTATTAATTGCCATATTCGATGAAGTGTTTAAAGAAGACCTGTTAATCTAGAGTATATTTGTTTGATCTTGAAAACCTATCTAATATGACTATGTTTGAATGTAACAGCTAACTACTAGTTGTATTATTCTACATCCTAATTAGTTGGTAATCAAGAACTTTAATAGACTAGAAATTTGTATTACATTGTTAGATGAATAGAGTAATTATGATACCTTGAACAAGCATAGAGATATATGTACAGTAGCAAAAATAATCTCAATATACCAATTTGTATACAATATACAAAATTTCAGTCCAATGTAAAATATTTAAAGCTAGTAAATCCTTTAAAAAGAAAATTCAATAATCTACCCTATACCTGTTATATCAGTATCCCCTTTTTATTTCTCTCCCTTTGTTTTAGCAGGAACCTTGAATCTAATCACTCTTGTTTAATAACCATAACCATTAACAATGTTTAATCAGTCACCCTAAACAATGAAAATAATCCATAACCCATTGAAAGACCAAAAACTACCCACCCCAACTCTTGGAAATGTAAGCACCATGTTCTTCAATTTTCTTCTATCTGTCTGGAGGCAACAGCATCTTTAGAGGATCCTGAAAAGAAAAGTTTTGTTAATTATCAAGTCCTGAAACAAGTAGCTGTAGACTCTGTATAACACAAAAGTGCCCGGCTTGTATTAAGTCCTGACTATAATAATCTGTGAAGCTTGTTAATCTCAGTGAGTCACCTTGATTTTTTTCTGAGTAATTTGTAGTCCAGATATGATCTTTGGTTGGTGTTTGTCAGCCTAGTGGCTTTGTCATTGTCCATGTTAAATCATCATTGTGGGTCCCCTTCTCTTTATTGATAATTCAAGTTCAAAATTAGGCCTTGTTCTGGATCACTGCAGAAAACTGATAAGAAAATAAAACCCAATAAATAAATGTACAGGAAACTAAATATATAACTATGTATTCAGCATAGGATTAGTAATAATAGAATAGTCTCTTATTTTTTTTTTTATTCTTCTGTACCATATCAGGTAGCTGTTCTGATATAATTTAGAGATTTTGTATTTTCCTTTAACAAATATGGTTGAGGTTAGAGGAGAGAGAGACAACTCTAAAGCCATATTAATTACAATTAAACTCTGACTTCAACTTACAAAAAAAAAAGATATATAGAGAATAAGCAATGAGATTTTACCCTATAGAGTATACTGGTACAAATAGGTCTGATATTCTTTTGTTTGTAATTTTTTTGGATAGCTTCCCTTCTGATTTAAATGTCTAAATGTCCAAAGTCTTTTAACTTCTTAAAGATTGATATTTCCAGTTTTCTGTAAAAACAAAAACAAAAATGTGCCCCAAACCTTTGTTTTATCTTAAAACAAAGAATTATAATATGTATTGATGAGCCATCAAATTTTATTTTCATGAAGTTTCTCTGGTTAAAATAAAGTCTTTATTAATTTTGATGGATCCATAGCTTCTCTTCACCTGTGGAAACAAAAGAAAAGCCCCTTTCCCAATGTAGAACATATCCTGACTTCCATTTGTAGGGTGGTACAACTTTTAAGTAGACATGCTGACTTAATTCAGCTGTTTTTTTCTATATTCCAATGTCTTTCAGCAGCTGATGTTCCTTTCTCATTAGCATTAAGAAAATTCAAAGTTAATAAATCATTATGTAGTCTATCTCTAGGGGTCTTTGCTATTCCTTTCTGTTTATTTAACGTATCCTTTAGAGTTTGATTTGATCTCTTATGACTGCTTATCCTGTATGATTGTGTGGTATTTCTGTAATTTTCTTTGATTGTGTGGTATTTCTGTAATTTTCTTTGTATTACAATAAGCAAAAAATTGTTTCATTTTACCAGAGACATAAACTGTAACACTGTAAGTATTAATTTGTTCAGGTATTCCCATGATGGTCATAACTTCTAGCAAATGTGTGATTACATATGATTTACATATATTAATTCTCTAAATTATGTAAAATGAAATGGACTCATCTGCTAGATTTAATTTCTATGTATACCTTAAAATTACTTCCTGCTGGCAATGGTGTTTGGTTATAGAAAGAACAGGTGTAACACCTTTTTACAATTTCTTTGGCTTGTTGCCATGTGATAGAGAAATCTTTTTTTTAATCCTTTGCTATTGATATGATGCTTTTTACATAATTCTGAGGCCTCTGGTATATTTTCTATTAATAATTTATCAACTTTATCATTAACTTGTGCTAAAGGACCTGGCAGATGCATATATTGTATGCTATATAGAAGAGATGATTTCTAGTCCTGATTATTTGTTGTAACAGAATAAAATGAAGCTAATCCTGGTTCACCATTAATAAAATCAGCCATGTCAATGTGTAGAACAAATCTTTCTACATACTGAGAGTGACTATGTTAAGAGGTTTGGAAACATCTACTAATACCATCATGATAGCATATAATTCTGACCTTATAACAGAATTATAAGGATGTTGAGCCACTTAATTTATATGTTCTGACTTTAAACCTACCTTTCCTGATTTCCTATCATTGATATAAAATGTAGTGGCTCCAGAAATTGGTTTATCTCATACAACAAAAGGAAGAATTCAATTAGTTTTCTTTAGAAATTTATTTATTTATTTATTTATTTATTTATTTATTTATTTATTTATTTATTTATTTATTTATTTATTTATTTATTTATTTATTTGCTTTGGGGGTATTTGTTTTACTATCTCCCAAAAAACACTGCATGCTCTTTGCCAAGGTTCACTTTTTACCTGTAATTGGTCAATTTCTTCATTACTTAAAGGTACAACAATTTCTGCTGGGTCCATTCCTGTCAATTGACAAAGTCTTAATTTTCCTTTAAAAATAAGTTCAGAAAAGTATTCCACACGTGTCTTTAATTTCTTACTTGGTTTATGTGGAGGAAATATTAATTCCAATATAACATCTTTCCATTTGCCTTAAGATTCCTGTAGGAGAATAATTAGAGGGCAAGATATCTAGAATGCATTTAAGGTCTGGATCCACATGTGACTCCTGTGATTTCTTTTGCACCAAAGACAATTCTTTCTCAGATTCAGGTGATAATTCTCTCAAACAACTTATGTCCTAGTCACCATTTAAGGTTTTGAACAAATTATGCAGTTCATCATTTTTAATTCCAATGTTGGATCATAAATTGGCACTGTCTCCTAGAAATCTTTGAAAATCATTAAGTGTCTTCATTCTGTCTCTTCTGATTTGTACCATTTGGCTTATAAATTTTGTTGGCCTATTTTGTAGCCTATATAATTAATAGAATCCCTTGTTCATAATTTTTCTGGGGCAATTTGTAATCCCCAAGCAGGCAGTTTTTTTTTCACTTCTTCAAATATTTTTCTAAGGTATTGAATTTGAATCAGCCAACAAGATGCCATCAATCTAATGATAAATTATAAATTGTGGGAATTTGTTACACATTTGTTCTACTGGCATTTGTACAGAATACTGGCACAGAGTTGAGCTATTCAGCATTTTTTGAGGGTGGACCCTCCACTGATATCTCTTCACCAGATGAGAATTACTATTAGTGGGCCCAGTAAAGGCAAATTATTCTTTGCCTTGCTCTTGTAAAGGCATTGTAAAGAAACAGTTTTTTAAATCAATAACTATAATAGGCCATTATTTATGTAACAGAGAAGGCAAAGGAATCCCAGTATGTAGAGAACCTTTGTTGGATCACCTTGTTTATCACCCTTAGGTCTCTTAACATTTTCTATTTTCCAGATTTCTTTTTAATAACTAATGCTGGAGAATTCTAAGTGGGGTTGATTCTTCTAGATGATGATCATTTAGCTGTTCCTATAACAGCTGCTCTGAGGCCTGCAATTTCCCTTTTGTTAAAGGGCATTGATGAACCCATATAGGCTTCTCTGTTAGCCATTTTAGAGGTAGTTCTTTGGGTATGGGTGTTTTTAAAGATCAGCAACAGTTTTGTCTTGTTTCTGTATAACCTGAAAATTCTGTGACTGTTTTCTCATAATACGTTAGTATTTTTTTTTTCCAGAAACATGTGCTAATTTATGGTTTATTTCTGTGTTTGGTGAAATATTAATATGTTTGTTTCATTGTTTTACTAAATCTCATCCAATAAATTTATAGCAATATTAGCCACATATGGTTTAAATATTCCTCTCTGTTCTACTGGTCCTATAAACTCAAGCCATCCTGCAGTCCCTTTTACCTAGGATAGTGACACAATTCCCAAAAGCTGAACATTTACCTCCTGTTGGGGCCAAATTATATGCCATTACTCCATTAAAATAATTCATACAGCTGCCCCTGTGTCCAATAAACCTTCAATAATAGCATCATTAATTTGTACTTTTAATTTTGTCTTTTGTTCATTGATAGAAGCTTGTCAAAATGTTAACTGCATAATTTTTCCTGAGTGTTTTCTCTAGATTTTCTATCATTATATGTGGCAGGATTAAGGTGTCAGCCGATAAG
The DNA here is from genome assembly GCA_033318265.1 of Phyllotis vaccarum. Lineage (NCBI taxonomy): Eukaryota > Metazoa > Chordata > Mammalia > Rodentia > Cricetidae > Phyllotis > Phyllotis vaccarum. Next base: position 39,745,653 of record JARWLC010000016.1, read on the forward strand.
GTCAGAAGACGCTTCCAGGACACTGGAGGGGGTGTGTCCAACCTGGAGGGGGTGTGGCCAAGCCCATTGATAAGTGGCTGCAGGGACGCGAGGATGCTCTCTTCCTGGTTCCTAGCTTGGATACGCCAGTCCTTGTTCAGGTGCGACCATAAACTGTTACTAATATTGTGAGTGTTAATTTATATTCTAATAAATATTAATTTTGGACTGGCACCTTGAAAGTAAAACTCCATCTACATCTGGTGCCCAACGTCCTTGGCCCTGTGCCCTAACCTGTAAGAAGCCAGGGAACATACAGACTGTTCACTTGGGCTTCAAGCTCCCTCTCGCTAGCCGGGCATGGTTTCTAGCAAGCTGGTCCAGTATGTAGGTGAGTGTTTTCGGCTCAGTGTGCAAACTTGAGATTTCAGCTCAGTGTGCAGAGGCAAGGTTTCGGCTCAGTGCACAGGCACAGTTTTCAACTCACTGGCCTGCCACAGCACCTGGCTCTGCTTTCAGCCCGCTGCAGCACTCGGTTTTCAGCCCGCTGCAGCGCTCAGTTTTCAGCCTGCAGCTTCCTGCTGCTGAGAGTCTCTGCACCTACCATACAGTGGGCAGGGAAATAAATGCTACTGTGACACCTGTGGACTAAACAGCGTAATTATATCTGAATTGACACAATGGCTGACTATTATTCTTTTGAAGAGTTTAGGTCATATTTTGCCATGGTTGTTGATAAATTTTTTAATGCATATCTTGAAGGATTCAATACCCAAGTCCTACTATTTTTTGGCTTTTTTCTCTATTTTGTATTTCAAAATAAGAGGATGATGACAGAGTTGTCAAATGGAAACCAACAATTATTGTCCAGATTATATATTATGGAACTATCGAACTCTACAGTGGCAGATGAGGTTAAACAGGTGCAAAATGTAAATCGACAGTTGCTGTCCAAGGTATATGACGTGGAACTGTCAAACACTAAAATGGCCAAAAGGATGGATACTCTCGAAATTGGTTACAACAAGCTTTCAGATAAGGCTTCCTCTATAGATAAGGATAACACTGTAAAAGAGAAGTATAGGCACTATGTAAATGATGAAAACAAGAAACTTGTTGACTACATTAATGATGAGAACAAGAAAATCATATGTTAATGATGGGGATCGAAAAATTGCTGACTCGGTGAGGTCTTTGGAAGTACTGCTTCATCAGGACACTCAAGCTCTAGAAAAATCAATAGTATCTAAACTTCAAGAATTGAAACCAGTAGTATCCAAAATCCAGGAATAAGAAAAACTGCAAAGGATTAAAGAAGAGTTTTTCCATCACTTGGAATGAAACAAACAAAATAGTACAGAATTGCAACACTTTCTCTTTCTATAACCAACTGTCTTTACCTGCTGGACGTAATCCTAAAGGTACACAGAGAAATGAGATCTTGCAAATGTATATGTTTCACTTCCCAGAATTTGGAAAGATGAAATATGTACATCATACTATGGATACTTACTCTGGAATGCAATGGGAAACTGTTTTGAGTTCTGAAAATGCTGATGCTGTAATAACTCACCTTTTGGAAGCCATGTCCATAATTGGAATTCCCACTCAGATTAAGGCTGACAATGCTCCAGCTTACATTTCCCGAAAAATGAAGTAATTTTTGGATACTATTATATAAAGCATATTACGGGGATACCACACAATCCCACAGGATAGGCAGTTGTGGAGAGATCTCATCACACATTGAAAGAGATGCTTTACAAACAGAAGAAAGAAATGAGAAAACCCAGGGAGAGGTTGCACAGTGCCTTATTGACTTTAAATTTTCTTAACACTGATGAAAAGGGAACATCAGCTGCTGAGAGACATTGGGTGATAGAGAAATTCTCTGAGTTAAATCAACTCATCTACTTCAAAGATGTGTTGACTTCTGAGTAGAAGCCGGGATATGTGCTTTGATGGGGTGGGGTTTTGCTTTTGTTTCAACAGGCAAAGAAAAGATATGGGTACCGACAAAACTAATAAAAGTCTGCTTTGTAAAGGAGTCCCTTCCTGATGAGAAGTAATTGCTCACCCCTTATATGACAAATGGATACATGGTAAGGAAAACACATTTAACAAACCTGGGGCAGGGTCTCAATTTTGTCTTTACAGGAAACGGATACAACTTCTTTTAAATTATTTTTAAGACATTGACTAATTACTCACCTGCAATAGAGGACAGACTGATGATTAAGGAACGTACATGATGAACTACGAGACAAACTAATACACATATCCACTACTGGGTAATCTCTCAATATTTACTGCTTTGCATCTTGTATCTACACCTCAAAAAAAGTGGTCCTTATTTGACTGTTAATAGGGCTGGTTTTGGATTCAGAGGAAGTGGCTTTCTCCCTCTCTAAACCCAAGCATATTGGTAAAGAAAATTTGAAGTATTCTATCTCTTATCAGAAAAGCCACCTTGTGTGAGACAGAAGATAGAATATTTAGGGACCAATATTATTGTGACTTCATCTAAAACCTTGTTTCTCTCTGTATCTGTACCTTTCAAACATCCTGTCTGCATACAGTCCCCTGAAATCATAGAAGATATGAATATCTTTTTTGAGTAACAACAATGCTTAAGTTTTCCATTGCAAATAACATTTCCTCCTATCAGCTATCTACAAAGAATCTGGAACCGAGATGGTGCCCCCACCGCAACAACTCCTACTAGTGAAACTAGAATAAAAGAGAGAGTATGGGAGAGAGAGAGTAAGAGACAGGTAGACAGACAGACAGAGGCAAAATTAGAAAATCAAGAACCTGGTGCGCACCAATCAATGATTGTTTTAAGAAAATAGACTATTCAAAAATGGCTGCAAGATAGCTCTCTATGATTATTCTCCAGATCATACTTCTAATTAGAATTCCAGATGGAGTTAACCACTGAGAATGGTTATAAATGTACATAATCAGTTCATTAAGATCTAACCATTGTTTTAGCTTTTACAGGATCCCAAAGAGATGCCATCGCCCTTAAGTCAGCAGGAAGCAACCTCATGAAAGACTACGCACCCTTTCCCAATAAGTTTTGTGTTCTGAGGGTTGTGGGTAATTCTTATTCTGTTAGAATAGTTTTAAGTGAAAATTGTGTTGAGGACAGAACTATAATATAGCATCAAAGATCTCTTTTGAATGAAGAGAAGAGGGATAGATAAGATAGATAAAGGTAGATTGTTCTGCCTACCTATACACTATTTTAGCTAAATGTATGGGCTAAGTTAAAGACAATTTGCATTGGCATAGGTATTTGTATATTGATACAAATGTAAAATCATTTTAAATGTTTAATTGTGATAATTTGTACATTTGTACAAAGTTCAATCTGAAATTGCTTTATATAACCAAAGCAACTTGTATTTCAATATAAATATGAATCTGTAACTATTATGTAAAACTGAATCTGTAATTTCTATATTTTATATATTCTTCTATCTCTGTTTTAAATACTTGCAGATCATTGTCATGTACACTATGTAATTACTACCTTCATTTAACTATACTAGATATAATGTATGATTGCACTAGTTATGATATATGCACAAGATGTTTTATATACCTCTGTTTAGATGATATATATGTATATACATGTCTAAAATGCTGCGGCCACTTTACATAGTAATATACCCCTGGCTAATGTTTGATAGTCATACTAAAAGTCATTGTTCAGGGATTGTACACCTATTATATAGGTATTCTAATTTTTAGTACAGGGTTTATTCCTTAAGACAATAAAAATTACTGTGAACATTATTAAGGTACCATATCCCAGTCATCCCAGATACAGGTTACAATATCATAGATAAACAGAAATCTTCAACCATTTCATAGACCCAGAGAATATGGCATTTAACATTTGAAATTCGGCCATTAGAGGCATGAAGACTCCTGGTGTCACTGCTCCTTTCCAAAGATGGTGTTGAGCATTGAGGATACTCCATTGGAGTTTGTCCTTTTGTCAGAGAATGGCCGGTTGAGTAAGGATCTGTCCTTACCTTGATTGCTGACAGTACACACGTGGTGTCCAAGCTGGATGAACAAGTTTATGGATGGAGACTGATGAAACCTGCCTGGACAGGATAAGACAGTCCCTCCAAAATTGACCTGATTGTGAGAAGATCTGTCAGATGCCATAGGCCTGTAGCCAATATGCTAGATGCTCCAAGGGCGCACAAAACCAGAGGTGATTGTCCAGGTAGCTGTGTTGCTGTCCTCTCCCAAATTTTGGAATCCAGTACTTCTATATACTTCTGACTTTCAAGTGATATATCTTCCTTCTCAGGTCTTGAAGGAGTTAAAGAATAGGTATTTACAGTTACTAACTCATAATAATTCCTATTGTACATAGTCTTAGTTTAGAACTTTCTTAGTTAGAGAAAAGGGGGAGATGTGGCGGGATTACCGTGTCAGCCGATAAGGTCAGAAGATGCTTCCAGGACCCTGGCGGGGGTGTGCCCAACCCAATTGATAAGTGGCTGCTGGAACACGAGGACTCTCTCTTCCTGGTTCCTGGCTGCTGGCTGCTGAACAGACAGAATTGGGATCCATCGTCCTTCCATCGTGTGTCCATTGTTCGTCCAATCGCTTGGATATGCCAGTCCTTGTTCAGGTGCCACCATAAGCTGTTACTAATATTGTGAGTGTTAATTTATATTCTAATAAATATTAATTTTGGACTGGCGCCTTGAAAGTAAAACTCCATCTACAATTATGTGTAGTGTGATTTTAAAGTAAGTTTTAATTTTTTAATTGTTCTGGGAAGGTGTTTCCTCCACAATGTCACAGTAAGATTGGATTGGATTTGATATGGTGGCTTTTGAAAGCCCCCTTGGCACATTTCCTGAGGGTAGAAAGTTCCCTTGTCTTTCCCTTGTTGATCTGCACTCATTCATCCAATGTCTTCCCTTTCCACCTTTTGAATACTCCAGAAGGGAGGGGTGTTCTCTTGGAATTATTCCTAACAAAAGCATATTTTCTGGGAATGCCTTGTTTACAATCTCTTTTTATGTCACCTTGCCTTCCACAATTGTAACATTTAGCATTTTGGCTTTTTTTTAATGCCTCTAGAAATAAGTTCTCCTACATAGTTATCATGACTATCATAAGACTCAGATTAATTGTCTCATGAATCCAATAATCCAAGGGTGCTGAGCTTGTTTTTAATGGTCTAAGTATTTTTTTTTCTTTTTTTTCTTTTTTACTTTGTGGATCAGTATTCTCAAAAGCCAATGGTTCGGTTATTATTCACCTGGATTCTGAGTCTGGTATCATTCTGTTTATCACTCCAGTTAATTTGTGCAAAAAATCTGTAAAATTTTCTTTTGGACTTTGAATTACTTTCATGAATGATTCAGTTTTCTTTCCTTTTTCTTCAATCTGATCTCAGACATTTAAAACTTCTATGCAGCATAAAGCCAGAATATGTTCATTGTATAAAGACTGCCTTTCAATATCAGCATAAACTCCCTCCTCAATAAGTTGCTCTTAGGAGACTTCTATGCTTCTGGCCCTGCTTATTGGTTCTATTGTTTAGCCTCCTCTTTTCACCATGATTTCCAACTGTAAAATTGGTCCAGCCTCTAAAAGAGCAGTAACCATATCCAACCAATCTTTAGGGGTGTTCCAGTGCAGTAGTGGGGTTTCTTTTGTCCCAGGCAGCCAGAGGTCTGAGACCCAAAGACCTGCTCTGCCAGACCACTTAGACACCCGCCACTGCCCCCAGAAATGACTCAGACACTTATATTAACCTTATGCTGTTTGGCCTATGGCTCAGGCACATTTCTAGCTAGCTCTTACATCTTAAATCAACCCATTTCTATTAATCTGTCTGCCATGTGGCCCGTGGATCACCTGTGTTCCTTACATGTTTCTTCTTGGGTGCCTTACTCGATCTGCTTCTGACTCAGCACTTCCTTTCCTACCTATTCTGATTTCTACTCCTACTTCTTCTATGGTGTCTTTCATGGCCCAAAACAGCTCCTTTATTTAAAGATTGAGATTCACAGCATACAGAAAGGCATTCCCACATGATTTTTTAAAAAATTAGATTACTGAATTTACTCAGATCAGGAATCAGCTGTTAATCACAAACTGCTTTACATTGGTATAGATTTTGGTTTATTGATATAAATTTAAGGTCAATTTTGTTATGCTGTATGTGTTTTTCTATTCTTGTTTAAGGTATGATGTTAATGTAACTAATTTTAAAATTGTAAAGTATAATTAAGAAATGAAGGTTAATAGTCACATTTGATAATCAAACTTATAGTTAGGTTAGTTAGGATCTTTAGGTATACAAAAAATATATTTCAATTAGGTATGTAATCTTCAAATACTTCTAAGACCTACAGAATATGGCATTTAAAATGTTTTAAGAACTTAGACTTTTCTGCATGGTGAGACAGGTCTGCTCTTGATAGCACCAATCTTCTTCAAGAGAAAAATGGGCATCGAAGAAACTTCATTTAGAGTCTACTCTCTTTGTGGCAATGGTTAGCCACTGGAGAAGAACCTGTTCTTATATTGACTGCTTGACAGGTTCCATAAGAAAGTGACCTCTGAACTTTGGCAGAACAAGCCTAGATGGCCCTTCAGGTTCCTGCTTTGCAAAGAAAACTGTCAGACATTCTTCAAGACTTGAGTAGTAGCAACTGATGAACTGTGCCAGAATTGGCATAGCATATTTCCTGTTTCACTGAAATGAAAAGAGACTCTGGGCCTGTAGGCTGAAGATGGATGCCCCAACTTTATAAAGGAAATTTGGGTGACTGTCCAGACAGATAGTTGTCATCTCTGTCCTTTCTAAATTTTAGAAGTCACTTGCACTTCTGGTTTACTTGGGTAAATATATTCTTCTATGGTCTTTGATGTAGTTGAAGATTAGATAGTTATAGGTACAGTTTTTCTTAGTCATTTAAAAAGTATATTAGATATGAAACTTTAGATTCATAAAGATAAAATAGATGATAGAATATTTTCTTTAATTTTGCTAAATACAAATAGACTAGATATTATAACTATAATTCTTGCTTGATAACTATTTTGTTATATGTAATTTTGCTATGTTAAGATTAAAACCTTCCTTTTTGATTAAACAAAAAGGGGGAAGTGATGTGGGAATGCGTTTATGTATGCTGTGAATCTCAATCTTTAAGTAAAGGAGCTGTTTTGGGCCATGAAAGGCACCATAGAAGATGTAGGAGTAGAAATCAGAATAGGTAGTAAAGGAAGGGAGGAGTCAGGAGCAGATCGAGCAAGCCACCCAAGGATCAACATGTAAGAAACCCAGGTGAGCCACAGGCCACGTGGCAGACAGATTAATAAAAATGGGTTGATTTAAGATGTAAGAGCTAGTTAGCAATGTACCTGAGCCATAGGCCAACCAACATGAAGTTAATATAAGCATCAAAGTCATTTCTGGGGGCCTGAGTGGGCAGCTAGGTGGCTAAGAATTCTGGTGTGGCAGGTCTGTGGGTCCAGGTCCCTGGCCACCTGGGACCCGAGAACCACTACTATATTCCAGTTACAGGATTACCAGCTATTTAGCATTTGTTTTATAAATGCTGAATGTATTTATAACTGCTATAGTTATTAATTATTAATATGATTAAAATTATTAATTATTAATATTATTAATATAAATATAATATAATATTATTATATTGTTATAATTGTTTCTTTTACTCTCAGTAGTCTTAGAATCTGTAATGGAGTCCAACCAGCTTTTCTATCATCTTTATCATTGTTTATTTTTTTAAAGGTTACTAGGTATATTAATATTGCCTGTTTTGTGTAATTTTAGATAACTTTGCTGAAATTGGTTCTTTTTATTCCTCTGTTTGTGTTTGAACATCTTGTGTTCTCTCTTGACAGGCTTTTCTAAGACTTTTTCTTGGCATTTACATTAACTGACATTTTAAATGATAAAACAACTCAAACAAAAAATATTCATAATAACTAGTATGATAGTCCCACCTAATTTATTAATATTTTCTTTTACTGCTTATATTATCAAATCATCTAGAAAAAGATCACATTAAAACCAAACTCCATCCATTGCCTTAAACAAATTTTCTCTTTAAAAAAATTGATTTATTCACTAATCTAGTTGTCTGTGATGATGCAAATGGGATATCCACCTAGTGGGACAGCTACCTAGTATGATATCAGCCTAAGGATGTGTCCAAAAAGAGCCAAAAAACAACCAACAACCTACCAGGAGAAAAAGGCCACCATCTTAAAAACTTACTCAGATGTAAGTGAAATGGAAACATGTGTGTCCGGTCTGCCTGTGACTGAAGTTAACTCAGAACAGAAAGCCTAACCAGCCAGAAATTACTCCTCTGGCCAAGTGTTGCACTGGCCAGAAAGCACCTTTTTGGGGGGCAGGGAAGGGAGGAATTTTTGCCCCAAATTTGGATACCAAGTGTTGTAAGAATAATGGAAACTCAGAGCCAGATCTGACAGAACTCCTAAGAGAGGAAACACCATAGTCAAAAATCTCACCCAGCTGTCTTCCAGTTTCCTCAGCCTTGCTCCTCCTGGCATCTATTGACTTCTCTGTCTTTCTATGCCTGCCTTAAGCAGCCTCTTCACCCAGTTGTTTCACATCCAGGTTAAGATTAAAAGCCTTATACCACTACTTCCTACCTGGGAGCCTGGAACTATCTCTGTAGCTAAACTGGCCTCAAACTCAGATTTACTTGAATTAAGGACATAGGTCACCACTCCTGGATATTCCCTGTGCTGTGATTAATAAAGGTGTGAGTTACCACTCTCTTATCCTCCTAGACTGACTGTAGGTAGATCCCTCTGATATCTCAGGTTAGTTTTTTTTTATTAAATTTGAAACATATCCCCAAAATATCTACCTGTTCCCCCTACCCATCCCCTTCCCAATCCCTCCCAGACAGCTCTCAGCCTCAACCTTCCCCATCCATCCATCTCCTCTCCCCAAAGGGTGAGAAGTCCCAAGGTGGGTTATCCCAATTTTTTGTTTATTTTTGTAGATATAGAGAATCTTATTATATCATTTCTTTCTTAACCTTATATCAGACTTACTAGTTATTAATCAATAGTAGGCAGGTTGATTTTTTCCTTGTCAGGTGTTTGCTAGATTCTTGAATACAGGATTGAAACACATATATGAAAATCCATTAAAGCTACTTTTTGCTTGCAATGATCTCCACCAAAGGCCCATGTTGTCTGGTAGGTTTTCTCCTTTATTTTATTCTGATTTAAGTGATAGCATTCCATTGAGATTTTGTACTTTTATTGTTCGAGATCTATATATCTTTTATTTAAGGTTTTCTAGAAGAACAAAATTCATGCAATGAATCTATATAAATATAAAGAGGATTTATTAGAGGTGTTTGCAGACTATCGTCCAATTTGTCATATAATAGTGTCTCTTTTACCAAGCATTCAGTAGCTGTCCAGTCCATAATGATAGATGCCCTATTTGTTCTAAACCAGAATTCTGAAGACATGGGCTTTAAAGTTAGATAAGTGATGAACATTGTAGAAGAAGTGAGGGAAACAGCAAGGACATACTTCTTTCATGTCTTTTATATAAGCTGTCACAAAAAGGAGTGTCCCAGATTTATTGTAAGTCTTCTGATAACCTCCAATGATTTGGATGTAAGGTCAGTCATCCCTCTCACAATGACCCAACTAATTTAAAATCTCTCAAAGTTAAACCTGGAGCTTTATTTTTTAGTTACTTCCAAATGTAGCCAGATTGACAACCAAGAAAATCCATCATCATAGTTAAGTTTTAGTTATAAGAGATACCCCTCTATTCTATTACAAATGACATGCTAAGAACTGAAGAAATAGCTCTTACAAAAGATTTGTAGAAGATAGCTAAAAAGTGCCAGAAACTTCAGCTCCAGGGGATCTGACATCCTCTGTAACCTCCTTACGCATCCTCAAATGCACATATACACACAAAACACAAACAGATATTTTCAAATGAAACATTATAATGAACTACCATAAGTCAAGACTCTAAACATATTTTGTTGTTTCTATAGTCTCTCTCAAATGGATATTTGACAAAAAGATAAATCAAATTAAAGTAACATACAGGACATATGCTTTAATGAAATGTAGAGTGCCCTTACTTTGCCAGTCCTTTATCCTGAAATTTGGGTTAGGATAGCCCTTCTATTATATACTAGAAAAATCACACTCCTTTATCCTTTAATCATCAGCAAGTAACACCCTGGAACACTGTGATAAACACTTTGCATTCTATCAGTCTGTGTCAAATAAATGATTGAATAAATAATCCCCCATTTTACATTCAAATTGCTTACAATTGAGCTCAAATCATATATTTAGCCCAATATGTTCATGCCAGCTCCACATTAAGTCAGTATTTTATTTACTAACTTATTAATAGGTAATTTAAGAAAAGTGCTATTCATATTTATGTGAAATACACAGATGTCATACTATGCTGGGGAATCTTAGAAAATATATAGAGGAGACTACAGAAACACTTCAATACTCACAAATATATAATGATGATATACCACTTCTTCCTTGCCGGGAAATTCATCCTGAACCAAATGTAAGGCTATTTTTGCAATATGAAATGGAAACTTTATGATTCAGAGCCTTAGAATTAATGTTCCAGGAATGTCACCTGTGTGTGCATTTAACTTTCTTTCCATTAATTTCTGATTTCTTGCAGCAAGAATTGTTACATACATCTTTCTACTTGCTAAGTTTAGAACCAAGCACTTACTTTAGTTTTGTTTTGTTTGGTTTGTTTCATTTTGTTTTGTGTGTGTATGTGATTGGGTTTTTCTTTGCTTGTTTGTTTATAGTCTTGATGTTTAAGGTGGTCAGCTATACTTTCTGATTAAAAAAATATTATAAAGACTAGGGAACAGATCTGGGAATAAAATGCTTGCTGTGCAGGAATGAAAGTTTTTTTTTCTGTACCCCAAAATCAACATAAAAAGCATAGTATAGAGGTATGTACTTGAAACCCCCATAGTAGATTGGTAGAAACCGTCATGTCCAAGGGATGCACTAGCCAGACAAGTCCAGCTGAATCAGTGAATTTATAGTTCAGTTTGAAACTCTGTCAAAAAATTCAGGTATAGAAGAAATTTCACAAGGCATGTGGTGCTGATTTCTGCCCTTGATATATGTGTGCAGAGGCCAGCTTGCCCACATACAAATGTGTACACAAGCATACAGCACCTCACATCCTCACACACACACACACCAATTTAAAAAAGAAAAGAAAGAAAGGGCAAAGGGGGGAGAAATAGGAAGAGAAAGACAGAAGGTAAGAGACAGGGAGTGAAAAAAATGAAATGAAATAAAATAAAATAAACTGAAGAATCTGACAGAAAGATTATTTTCTGAGCTAGGAACACATTCCTGAGGAAGCTAAATTCCAAAATTATCTGTCAGTCAACCTGAGTTTGGCACTCAACATTTTATTCTTAATAGACTATATTTTAGGATATAAGTCATACATCACTTAACTGAACTTCAGTTACACTAATATCTCCATTAGTAGTATATTATTTTATAACTGTCTTAGTATTAGGGCATTATTAGGATTTCCATGCTTAGGGAGGTAAGGGGATCTTACATTCTGTTATTTTTGCTGAATCACCTGCTCCTCTCATGTTCTCCACTGCCAGGAAGAGAAACCATCTGCTCTATTCCATTTCAGACAAATAAAATCTCTAGCTCTGTCCTTTATTTATTCTTTTTTCTTTTCATCCTTAAATGGAAAATGATTACATTAAAAAGTAAATGAATACTTTTAGGGTGGTTCTTTCTCCAGAGAGTTTTATCTATATATGCATTACCTAAAGCAAGTAAGCCCACTCTTCATTAGAAGTTATTATATATACAGGATGAGCAAGGCTTTACCACTCTAATGGATGTTAGGAAGGCACACTAGAATTTACTACTATTAATATCAATTTGATCAGAGATTAGAAAGATGTTTCTCTTGGTGAGGACATACAAGCATGAGGACTTGATCTCAGATGCCTAGCACCCACACAAACAACAAGACATTGTGCCATGTATCTTTAGTCCCAGAACTTGGGAAGCACAGGTAGCATGATCCCTGGGGTTCCCTGAGCCCAGCTTTAGGGTGAGAACCTTTTTCAATAATTAAAGTAGAGAGTAACTTCAGAAAAAAAGAAATGTGAACATTTGGTATATATACACATAAAATAACAACAGAAACAGTAATCTATATTATCTTATTTGCATGTATTCCTTGGTTTTTTATAAGATAGATATTTTAAAAAATGAATGCTTTACTATTGTGGATCAGTATATCTGAAAGGATTATAAGTATGTCTACCTCTATTGTTTCACAGAGAGGTGAATGAAAGCCAGGAGCTATTGTTTAAATTTTCTTAACATTGTCATGAAGAGCTTCCTGTGCAAAAATAAGCAGAGTGCTAACTTAACTAATTAAATACAAGAAAAAAAACTCAGATGAGTTTCAACAGTAATCATGTGGTGGGTTAAACTAATTAGTATTCCCCACCATTTGCCTGCTGATATGAAGTTATGAACAAATGTGATTGTGTGCTGTTAAAAATTATTAAGCATGACAAGTGTTGAATTACCTCTGCAATGCACGCTTTTCTTCTATTATTATTAAATTCTTTTAGTGATCTTGAAGGCACAAGACGTAAGGCTGTTGTGAAAAGGCATCCATCTTGAGATGTCAACCATCAAACAAGGCTGCTTTACAGCAATGCTTAACAAAAAGAAGACAGCCACAATAGGCACATACAGAGAAAAGTGAAACACACCTTAGATAAAAGCATACATTGATCTATCTGTCCTTACAGTTTGAGTGAAGTCTTGAAAGCTTCACAGATGTTATAGGAGACAAGTTTGATGTCTTCTAATTACTTCAAAAAGGATATGAGATTGTTGGATGGCCCACTGTGGGCATAACCTGTCTTTAAACATGAAGCATATTCAAGACAACCCTCTATATCAGTAGCATATAACTATCCACCCATATGCTTACTGCCCTCTTCATTTTAAAAGATGTTTTTTTAAAAAAAGAATTTTTATGAATCTAACACCAATTCTCTAAAGAAAATGGTCTCTGTGGGAAGATAGAAATCATGAGAGGTCCATCATCAGTCTGTCTTTTGAAGCACAAAGTCCAGGACTCTGTGAGGATAGAAAACTTCCTTTAGTTTCTTCCAATTATTAAGGAGATTCTCTTTGCTGTGCCATTGTCCAAATTACTTTTTGATCTTGTACCAGGTGAATAATAACCAGCAGAATTTACATCAAGTTTAAGTGTAAAAGAAGAAGATGGCAGAGAAACTTTGAAAGACTTCTAAGAATCAACTGAGTTTGGATGAGAAAAGTTCAAAGTATTCAAGAAGAAGTTGAGGTGGGTACTATGCAAATAACCTGGGAGGGGTAAAAAGCCTCCATGGGTTTTTCTTTTAGCTTACTGCTGTTTTTCAACTCAGGATTCTGTTCCTTTTCCTAATGAGTTGTCAGTATTTGTATTTCTAGATCTGTGAACCTGGTCCAATTATTTACTCTGGAAATCAAAAACATGAAAATACCAGTTGGTGAAACCATCAGTTTGTGAAAAAAGAAGTAGACACTCCCCCAACACAGATTGCAATTTTAACATTCTATGTCTACACTTCTGAGTAGGTTTTCAACATTTGCTGTCTTACATTACTCATTCTGCTACTAGATATTTGCCTCTGAATAGTCAAATATCTAATGGAGCCTTGTGAATACATGAAGATTAATTCAAGAATATATACACCAAAAAAATAAAGGAAGTGAAGTTTATTTTCTACTCTTCTGTCCCCATATAACTGCCTAAATTTTATAAAAATGAAATTCTTCTCTGCCCTTTAAGCTTTCTTTTACTCTGCTAAAATATAATAAGGTATAGGAGAGGTCAATATTCTAATAGCCATAGTTAGAGCATTCCTTTGTAAGAACAGAAATTGCAAAGAGATTAAAATGCGTTGGTAAAGGTTGCCAATGAGAGAAAGCTATGATGGTGCAACTAAGCATAGATCCATCAAGGCAGATACGATTAGAAAATTGGCCAACAGTTGGAGTGAAAGAAGGATGAAAGGACAAGAAACAGACAAATCCAGTGGAAAGCAGCTATAAAGAAGAGGATAGAAGAGAAGCACAGGCCTCACTGGAGAACATTATTACTACCAATGGCTTCAGACTAAGTCCAAGCCTATGAGGCCAAAGTCAAAGGCAGGAGTACTACTGAAGAGGTTGTTTTGTAAGTATTTTTTTTTTAGGAAATATTACAATACTGTTTTGGAGTAGACAATAACTAGAACATACCATCATGGCTATAAATAAACAGAATAAAAATACCTTAATAGCCAGGTCTATAAAACAACAATACAGATATGAGTAGAAGGAAGTAGGGGAGGGTCACAATATTTTACATTGACTTCCAATTATTACTCCTCTTGCCTTCTTTTAGTTGTACATGATTTGTGGAGGTATAAGATTATGTAAGAAGTAGAATCTTAATTGAAAGTGAGAATGTTCATTGAAATGACTATGATGTCATCATCTACAATGAGGTGGAACTATGTGGTGACACATCTGTTGGTGTGTTATCCATACTCATTTAATCTTCCACATCAGTCTTCTGTAACTAAGCCTGACATTTTGTTCAATTTAAGAGGAACTTTGGTGGAATCATAGTTTGGACTTCTGCTGATGTACTATCTGAAGTGAATAAATGTCTTTTTGCCCAGGACAGATATACTTATTTGAATAATAGAAGGTTTGAAAGAGTAAGTTGGACAGAAAACCAGGCACCATGGACCATCATGTTTGTATCAGAAAAATCACTTCCATATAGTCAGGGAAAGTTAGACAGAAGTTGGAAATAGGTGGAAATTCAGTGCTCACTAATCAACCCACAGGAGGTACATATGTCTCACAAGTGCTCTCATCAATGCCCTCTCTGAACTTTCTTCACTGTAACTGTTTAATTTGAATATTCCTATAAGAAATTGAAGTATTTCTCTGGCATCATGGTAAAGGTTTTTATATATCACATCCAGGAATTATATACCTGCTTATTTTGCTACAATATCAATACAATAATAATAAACAACATGTTTTGTCTATTTTCTTTCTCCATTTTATGATACTATCAGTGATTACCAAAGACTGGATAAACTAACTATAAAAGGAAGTATAATTGTAAATCAATCTTTGAAGTCTGGGGAATCTAAAGCATAGTATGTATCTCCTCAAAGCCTTCATGTTGAACTGTAACTCAGTGGAAGGAAAGGGATGTAGAGAGCAGATAAAGAAAGACTAAAGTATGAGTGTGGAATTGGCTGTTTTAGCATTGTGCTCTTGAGATAACTAGCCTAATCTTCAAATAGCAACATTAGCACATTCTCATGGAAGTCATTTCTTAACTGTGACTAAACCGGAACATGATATTTGGAGTAGCCTCAATCTGTATAGTCTGACCATACTCACTTACATTGGAGAACTCATCTCTCAACTGTGTGATACTGGAGAACAAGTTCCAATACATTAGAGGTGACAACATATCCAAAGAACACACAGTATACAATGAGTTTGGGCCATCAGCACATAAACAGACTAAAACAATGAACTTGACTTTCCAGAACAAAAGTGTTGTTCATCTTTGACATTCTTTAAAGCTAATTGAATAATTGTGGAGAGCTGAAATGTTACAGATTGGGAGCTGAAACTATCTTTCATCATCTTTTAATAATCATTTTAAACTTAGTTTAAAAACTACTTAAATAAAAAATAGATCAAACACTAAAAGTTTTCAGACCTAAACCTATGTAATGCAAAGAAGACCAAGAGACATGTGTGACCAAATATCTGTTTCATGTGATTGTTATAAAATCTTACTGAAAATCTCAGTTTATACAAAGCCAAAGACTAAGAAAGTAACCAGACAGTGCAGAACAGAGGGCACTGTCCTTTGTTATAACTGCATCCCTGGTACTGGGCAATAAATTAGGTGTAAAATTTAAAATGTTGCATTTAATTAATAATTTATTTGATTATTTATCTATGTGCATGAATGGTGTTTGCCTGTACAAAGTTCCAGTTGATGTTCTAAAATGCATTTCAAGAGTTGTTTCTTTTACTCCAACATGTAAGGTCCAAGAGTAAAACACAAGTTCTCTCCTGGCAGCTAGCATTCTTTCTGAGTGAGCCATCCTGAAAGCTCAAAAGTGAATCAAATTCCAAGCAGATCTTTGTAAATATATCTTAGCAGTTATGAGCATGACAGGAAATTATGATCTCAGCTTAAATTTGGTTGAGAGGCGACAACATTGAGGATAATTATGCCCCAAACAAAATTTGTAGTGTGATCCTATGTAAAGAGAGGTAGATATGTGATCTCAGATAAAAAGGGAGAAGAGCAAGAAAGAGGGAGAAGAGAGAGAGCTCACACACTTGCTGGCTTTTATTAAAAAAAATCAGTGACTCAGCTTCTAGTTTAGGAAATACTAATTGTAAATCATTTAGTTTATTCCCATAAAATGCATCATAAAGGCAAACCAATGAATTCAATGTCAGATTATATACAACCGATGATGACTCATTAACACAGACAGCAAGATACCGATGTGTAATGGTGATAATTTATAACAGAGAATGGTATAGCATGAAAAGAAAAGAAACAATAATGTCTAAAAAAGAAAAGGTTTCCTTTTTCTTGTTACTTCTGCATTCAGAAAGATTGTTTAGTTTTATTAAACCACAGATCCTGAAGGAACTCAAAGGAAAAATTATATCTCAGGAATTTAAAACAAAAATTACATAATATCTTAAGTAATAGATCTAAGATATAAAACAAATCTTCCATAGAGCAAAACCTAAATAGCAGGCATGGTGGCACATGCCTTTGGTAGATAGAGATGGGAAGATGATGACAAGGTACAGTTGAAAATCAGACTCTTGTGACACACAGAACAATAGAAACAAAGGGCAGGGGAATTTGGAAAAGACAAGAGAGTAAATGTCAAATGAGAAAGGTGAACAGCAGCCAAGCTCCACTGCAGGAAGCCAGATGACTAATGGAGTTTCCAGGAAATACAAAAAGCAGATATACACATAAAAAAAATCAAACACAAAGACACATACATTCACACAGAAACAAAAACATTTATATACCCACTACACACACACACACACACACACACACACACACACACACACACACACACACACACACATAGAAAAGAGACTAAACAAAAACATACAAATACATATACACACATATACAATTATCAATACACATACGCACAAATTTCCAAATATATATACATATACAGACTAACCATATATATCAAAAACACATACACAGAAATATACTATACATATATAAGTTCAAAAGCACACAAGCACACATATATATGCACACATACAAAAAACAAACACAGAGGCATGGACACAAACACACATTTTTTGCATATATATATATATATATATATATATATATATAAAACAATCCACATATATACATACACATACTGTCACAAATTACCATACAGAAAACACACGTATCCACAAAACACACATGATACTCTACACACTTTTCTACATACACATGACAAAGATGAAATTTCCTTCATTAATACAACTTGAAATTTCAACTTTTGTCTCATTTCTATTTTTTTTGAAAGTTTTCCTTGTTTATTTCACAGATAGTTTCAGTGTGTGTGTGTTTCTTACATTTTATTCTGATTTGTTTTTCTTTTGTAATTGTCTATTTCTGATTGTGTTAGAGAGGGGAGAGAGAGAGAAATGTTGATTTGGGTGGGAAGCGGTATCTAAGGAAAGTTGGGGAGATCAAACTGTGATCAGATATAGTGTATGAAAAAAATAATTCTCATTATAAAAATATTAAAAATATTAAGAATTGTAAGTGGTGGCTTCACTGCAACAGAATGCAGTGTTTAGATTTAATTATCAGGTAGGAAAAATGACAGCTTCCTGAGGATCATAGTAGAGATTGTTGAGTATAAACATTGCTTACAAGATCATAACTTCAAGAATTAGGGATTTTAGAGCATATTCACTGCTCAGATACAAATGAAACCCTCCCCTTCTCCCTAAGGTTCAGGTGAAAGAAAGAGCAACATAGACAAAAAAGTGAAAATGCTCCTTAAAATAGTGGCTTCTTTTTCTTAGAAGTCATTGTAAGGATGGATTACAGGAAGGTACTGAAGAAGATATAAAAATAGGACTGATAGAGTAAAGAATAAGACAGAAGGGCTTTATAAAATACCTAACCCAAAGTATGTAATCTCATGGGACTCTGAGACCCCCAAGCATCCTGATTAAGCCTGTTTACATCTTTTAATGAAGCTGTAAATTTTGGTTTCTCTTCATCTCGTTCTTCTGCTTTCTGGATGTTCAATTTGTTTTCATACTCTTTGGTGATGTCTGAGACAATGAACACTAATACTTCTAAGTTCATACTACTCAGTCCTTACTCACTGATAGTATGCCTGACTGAACAAACAAAAGGACGCAGATGTGGCCATGAGTTTTGACACTCTGAGGATTCCTTTTCAATGAAGGGCCTTCCCTCTAACCATGAGTAGCATGGAACCTCCAATTATTCTTCACCTCTACTAGGAGAGAAAAGAGTTGAGCCTCTGTTGGAGATACCAACAGAGAACAAAGATATTGATTTATACTGACAATCCTAAACTGAGAGACACTTGGAAAATACCTAAGGACTCATCATATTCTGAGGGAGGAAGGATTGGAGATGGACGTTTCCCACTTGTCATACTGACTGTCCTCTTTGTACCTAGTTCCAGTAGTTTATCACTTAGTAAAGAACAGTGAAAAAGGTGAGTCATCTATTTGATTATTTCCTCACCCTATGATTGGAAAACTCTTTAGACATTCTAAGTGCACTTTCTGTCATAGAACCTGTGTCCTTCACTTTAGACCTTGCAAGGCTTGCACTTGCAGAATATTTATAAGTTTATAAGTGTGGATAAGCAAGTTCATTGGATAACAAGTATGTTAGGGATACATTTTAAAAAGAATTAAGACAGAAATGAAGCCCTGCATGATCTGAGGCATAATTTTCTACCTACCCTCTTAGTTCTCCTGTGTCTGTCACTTGTATGATTTTATAGAATAGTGTTACTTCCTGAATTTTTGTAATTAGATAATTTAATAGGCCATCAATCAAGTAGTAACAAGCCTACAGTTTGGTCCTTAGACTTTCATTTTGGAACTACAGGTAAAGTAAGTGTGTGTGTTTGTGTGTGTGTGTGTGTGTGTGTGTGTGTGTGTGTGTGTGTGTGTTTCATTTACCAATATTTTTTTCAGTATTACATTTTCAATTTGGACCACACACCTCTTAGTCTGTTGCTGTCCTGTTTACTATGGCCAACAAATGTCTGGAGGTCAGAGGATATTATTATCCCAGTACACAAGAGTATATTTGCAGATGTCAAATTGAAGGAGAGCAAAAGGAACTGTCTGTTCCTATAAAGCAACTGAATACTGAAGCTACATGTATGTGATTCAAGGGATCAGGATCCACCACAAACTGGCAATCAAACTTGGTAGTGCCATTCACATAGCACTTCCTTTCATAACATTAAAGATGTAAAAGTAAAGAGTTCATGAATTCTTCTGTGGTGTAAGAACATCACTAAGAGCAGATATCATGTGGCTAAACAATCCCTGTGTGAAGACCCAGGAAGTACAGGAAAATGAATGATCATTGTGTGAATATAGGAAAATAAATAAAACACAAAGTGGTAAAGATACCAAAGCCATGAGGTCTCTGAGAAGTAGAGCTGTATAAAGGGAGTCTAACCAGCCCAAGATGTGTTTAGTAGTCAGGAAAGCTAGAGGGGCAGAGATTACTAAGTCCTTTGAAACTAAAGTCTCCCTCCCTTCCTTCCTCCCAATTCCTCCCAGTCAGTCTTAAGTTTCACCCCTCCCCATCCACCTTTCCCCTCCCCCAAAAGGGAAAGAAGTCCAAATTTAGGTGTTCCTCTGCAGGGAATGGGCCAGCCCATCCAAAGGGACATAGTCTGATGTGATCCCACCCCTCAAAGCTCTACATACTGCCCATGCCAATTGACAGTTGCTTACACTTGGAAGGTCTTGCTCTTCCCCAGTGTCTATTCTTTATTCAGTGAGACCCCAGAGTTCCAGCCAGCCATCACTGTGAGAATTTTCCTCATAATCCCTCTCCTCTTGTACACACACATTTTCTTTCACTGTTTTCAGCTGGACCAGGAGCTCTGCCCCCTGCTCAGCCATAGATCTCTGCCTCCACCTCTATTTGATGTAGGTTTTGTGATGATACTTAGGGTGGTTACTCATTTGATTCTAGGGTAATTCCAGTTTATGCACCCCTCCACTATTGTTCTGAGGCTCACATCTGTGAGTTCTTTGAGGTTTCCCTCATACCCAGTCTCTTTCCAACCCCACGTTGGCTTCCTCTATCAAGATATCCATCTCTTTCTATCTCCCTCTTTGCCCCTTTCCCTCAACAATCTCCTTCTTGCAAGATTTAATAAAATCAGAAGAAATTTCCCCAATCTAAAGAAGGAAATGTGTATAAAGATACAAGCAGGAAGCTTACAGTACACCAAATAGGCTAGAAACCCCCCCATACCAAAATCTGCTTACCATATAATAATCATGGCACTAAACATACAGAACAAAGAAAAAAAATTAAGCTACAAAGGATAAAGGAAAAAATACCTATAAAGGCAGACCCAACAGAATAACACCCTACTATTCAGTGGAATCAATGAAAGCAAGAAGGTTCTAGTCCGATGTTATACAGACACTAAAAGAGCATGGCTACCAACCCAGACTACTATACCCAGCAAAACTATCAATTATCGTAAGAGGAGTAAACAAGATATTTCATAACAAAACCAGATTTAAACAATACCTATTCACAAATCTGGCCCTAGAGAAAGTACTAGAGAGAAAAATCCAACCTAAGGAAGCCAGATACACTATTGAAACCACAAAAAATTGATGATCTCACAGATGTAAAAAACAAAGAAGGGAAACACACATACATGCTACCGCTAAAAATAACAGGAAATAACAATCATTGGTCATTAATATCCTTAATGTCAATGGACTCAATTCACCTAAAAGAAGACACATCCTAACACAATGAAGACAAAAGTGGAATCCATCCTTCTGCTGCATAAAAGAAACACATCTCTACTTTAAAGACAGACACAGGCTCAGAGCAAAGGTTTGGGAAAGTTGCATGATTCTCAGTTTTAAGACTAGAAGATTTGGGGAACTTTTGAGGTTTGATTAAATACTAGTCACTTTGATATGTCTATAACCCTAAGGAAGTGAAAGTTTTAAAATGTAATGATTTGAATGGGAAATATTTCCTACAGGCTTAGGTATTAGACCATTTGGTCTTCAGTTTGTGGTTCTATCCAGAAATATTGTGGGAGATGCAGCCTTGCTGTAAAGAGATGCTATGAAAAAGTCAACTATTATTAAATAAAGTAGTTAACTGAGAATTGGTTGGCTTGTTAAAAACCAGAAACTTAGTCCATCATCAACATGCTAAAGGAGTATGGGAATGATGAACTGAAAGCCACATTTTGACTTTTAGACATAAAGAGTGAGACTGAGTGTGACATGAGCTTTTGAAGCCTCATAGTCCACCACGTGATACACTTCCTACAACAAGACCATATCTCCTAATCTTTCTAATAATTTTGTACAGTTCCTGTTTTTGTGATGATGTTCATAATATATGAGCGTATGGGGGACATTTTTATACAAACTATACAAATCTTGATTCATATTTTCAGTTCTAGTAGATAGAATTTTATAAAATAAGAAAAGTCCAATCAACATTGATACTAACACAGTCAGTCTCATTGGATTCTGTTATGTAAGCAATGTGGTTTCTATTAAAATGGCTCTGTATAAAGGAAGTTTAAAACTTTGAAGTGAGATTTAACTTTTGGGGCTGGAGTGATGACTGGGTGGGTAAGAACATTGGCTGCTTGTACAAAGGATCCAGATTTGATTCACAGTACCCACATGACAGGTGGTTCATAACCATCTATAATTTCAGATCAGTGATCTGGTGCCATTCTCTTACTTCAAGGGCTTCAAAAATACACACAGACCAAAGACTAATGTGTATGTCAAATCATTAGATATGATTTAAACAAAAGATTTAACTTTTATTTTGAATATTTTGCCACATTTTATTTCACTATTTTTTTTATTGTTTTGTTTTTTGTTACTATACTTGATCAAGGAAGAGAGGCAAGATCAAAAAAAAAATACTGCTTCAGGATTTAAATGACATTTTCTTAGCTGGCCAAATTTACTGAAAAAGTAGGCAGAAACAATCTAAATTGTCCAGTCCTGTTTCTGGGTTCTGTGATGCACACACACTACCACTGTGCTAGAATTATATTATTTTGGGAAGTAGCCCAACTACTTTCAATGTGTCTGATTAACATTTAAAATAATAACACCAACTCATTTTGTAACTCATAACCCAGTGTCACTCTTTTATGTGCTGTGACCTACTGACCTTAGGAAGGACTGTTTTTCAGCTTGTAAATGAGGAAAAGTGGGCTACTGCCTCTCATCTACTAGTGAAATGAATATCCATTAAGCTCATTAATTCATGAACACTTTTTTTTATCACTTTCAGTGGCCTGTAGCATTTAACTCACCTTTAGTTTTAAGCTGACATTTACTTCACACCAAAATTAATGAACATTTTGGGAGAGTTGAACAAATTCAAGAATCCCTTGGAAGCTAGAAACACTTTAGAGTCCAGAGCAGGGTCACATTTTTTTTCTAAATTAAGACACCTACATTTAACCATATAAAGGCAATTTTTCAAAGGATTCTTGTGGTTGGTTGTGTAGTACAGAAAACTTTGCCTTTCCACAATTTGATCCTTTGATAAGATAAGACTCAGGACCTTAAATGCAGTACCTAGTAAAAACCAAGAAACATCAATCTTTCAGTCTTCAAATTTCTGTAACATACAACAAAGAAAAGACAGTGGTGGAATTAGAAATACAGTGCTTCAAATGTCTAGTTTATTAAAATTATTTGCATCAAAGATTATCATTAGTATAAAAACAATTTATTCCAATGTGAATTACTTTGTAAGTTTTCAGTTGAAATCATGAATAGACATATATCCAGAGGGATAATTGATGACAAAACAAGAAGAATGATGGATTTGTATCCATTATGTTAGGGTGTGTCTTTTTATATTATAATTGAGTTCATTGATATTAAAGGATATTAATGACCAGTGATTGATTTCCTGTTATTTTTAATAGTAGTTTGTGTGTGTTTCCCTTCTTTGGGTTTTTCTTCTGTGGGATTATCTATTGCTTGTGGTTTAATGGGAGTATCTAGTTTCCTTAGGTTGTAATTTTCTATCTAGTGCTTTCTGTAGGGATTCACTTGTGGATAAGTATGGTTTAAATCTGGTTTTATTAACAAGAGGAACACTTCTCCATTAATGGTGTGAGTGTAAACTTGTACAGCCATTTTGGAAATCAATATGGTGGCTCTACCAAAAAAAATTTGAAGTCAATATTCCCAATGATCCAGCAATAAATACTACTATTGCAAATATGTCCACAGGATTCTCATTCTTACCTCAAGAGCATTAGCTCAACTATGTTCCTGGCAGCATTGTTCATAATAGCCAGAACCTGAAAAGAACCTAGGTCCCCACAACTGAAGAATGAAAGAACTGAAGAATAAATTCTGATACATTTATACAATGGAGTACTACTCAGCAGTAAAAAATGATATTCTAAGATTTTCAAGCAAATAGATGGACTTTGAGAGTATCATTCTGATTGAGGTAACAGAGACCCAGAAATATAGACATGGTATGTACTGACTCATAAATAGATTTTAAACATAAAGCAAAGAATATCCAGGCTGCAGACCACAACCCTTGCACAGCTTGGTAACAGAAGAAACTTAAGAGAGACATCCAGGGATCCCCCTGGAAGTGAAAAATAAAGATTTCCTATATAAATTGGGATCATAAGGAGGAGCAAATAAGGAGAGGTAGAAACAAAAAATGAGAGGATATGGTTGAGTGAGAGGAGCAACAGAGAGGTAGAAAAAATAGAAATGAATATCTTGATAGAAGGAGACACTGTGATGTTCGAAATAAACCTGGTTCCAAAGAAACCTCCAAGAACCCACAAGATGTCCCTGGCTAGGTCTCCAAGCAAAAGTAGAGGGAGTGCTTAAACAGGACTTCTTCTATAATCAAATGAATGACCACTCTAATTTTTATTATAGAACCTTCACCTAGCAATGGATAGTCAGAAGAAAAGATCCATAGCTAAGCACCAGATTGAGCTCCTGGGCCAGATGAAAAGAGAGAGAGGAGATAGTCTATATAAGAAAAAGTATCAGGATCATGAGGAGGCGACTCCCTAAATATGGCTGACCTGATCTATTGGGAGCTCACTGAATTAGAGACAACCTCTGAGGAACTTTCAGGGAAAGGACTAGACCCATCGAAAGGTAGATGATTGTGGAATGATGTGGGAGGTTTGTGGAGTCTCTTGCAGTAGACCAGACTATGTTCCTGGTACATAAACTTACAACTTGGAACCCATTCCATACAGAGGAACACCTGACCCAGCCTTGATACTGGTAGGAGGAACTCAGAACTACATCAGCTGGATATGCCAGACTAAAGTGACTCACTTTGGGACTCCTTGCTCTTTTGGGGAAATGGATGGAGTGGAGAATGGAGTAGCAGAAGGCTGAGGAAGGACTGGAAGGGACTAGAAAAGGGAAGGTAGGGGAGCAATGGTATGTATGAAAAATACTTTTAAAAATGTATAATTAAAAAAACTACTGATGACTTCTGATCCTAATAATCAATGTCTTACTTTGATTTGAACCTTGTTAAAGTTCTTTATAATCTATAATGCAAAAAGTCCTAGTGTAGTATGGTCTAATGCCAAAGTGGGGGGGGGAACACTACCAATATCATCAACAATAAAATTATCTTAGTTGCTTCTGCTTGGATAGAAATAAGAAAATTTTTATTTGGTTTTGTGATCTTAAAAGTTGCAGTCTGTACTTACCAGTAGTTACCATTAATTGGCAGGTTCCTTCATCAGTATGAATCTCTAATGAAGCATACATAATGATGTTAGAGCTTACGACTGGGTAGTCTGCTCAGCTCATGATTGCCAAGAAACAATGTGGAAAAGAAAGCGACAGGGGATAAAAACACTTGCTTTAAAGCCTTGCAACCAGTGACTTACAAGAGTGGTGCATGTGTTAATGATTCTATCAGAAGGTTAAAGGTCTGACAAGTTTAAAGCCATAGTGATGCACTGACCTCTCAAACTTTTGACTCCAGTATTGCTGCATGATGGTTAGTGGCAGTTATCTCCCTGTATAGTCCTGGAATCATGTAAGAGACAAGATTCTGGGAAAACGTGTCTAGATATCTCTAAATTGAATTAAATAAGAGTGAAATACCTCACCAAAATCTTGATAACATTCTTTGTTCAGAGAGCCTAGACTACATAAAAATGTAAGTAAGCTGAGCTGAAAACCCATATTCCTTTATTTTTCTTGATGATTGCGGATATAGTGATTAGCTATCTCTTGGTTCTGCTATCATATGTCCTTTGCATGATGGTGTACCTTCAAATACTATGCTGAAATATACATCACACCAGTTACTTGGTTTTTTTTTCAATTATTTAATTAGAAGAATGAGAAGAGTCATGAATACAGGGACCAATAATGACCAAAATGAGCTTCTGTGGGATAAGCCAGAGCATCTAGATATATGTCTTAGAAGCAGGAAATCCTGTTGCCTGGATCTGGGAATTCTAGAATCATTGCACTTTGGGAATCTACTGGGGAACTACATCATAATTGAATTTCATCATTTTTCACAGCCTCTATCTTCTGGAAAAGGCTTGGGTCTGTGCACTGTGGTATCATTTATAAAGGCGTTAATCTTGTTTATGGAATAAATTCTCTCCTGACCTCACTACCTCTCAAAGACACAATCTCTTCATACTACAAGCTAAAATGAGTATGTGTAGTTTCAGTTTAGAAATATTAGACCGGCAGTAATAGTCTGACATGGAAAAGATGCAATCTACTTTTTAAAAACAGAAACTGAGGAATATTTCCTTTTGGGTCATGGTGATATTATTCATAAAATGTTAGAAAGTTCTCTTTGATGCACTGAAATGCTATTTGATGTTCAAACAAATGGTCAAGAAAATAAACTGAGAACTTTCTCCAAAATCCAATGCTTACACCCTGGAAAGGAGGCTGTTTGGGCAATCTTCTGTCACCTGTTCCATATGGCTAACAAGTTAGGATGGTAGATTGCATTCCACTAAAGTACACTTGAGAGCATCTTTTAAGAGGTTTAGATAATATCCTTTATTTGGCCCTGTTCCAAGGAGAGTTGGTACCTTCAGAATATGCTATCTCTGCACATGTTAACTTGGAAAAAAGACCATTTAAGCTATATGTTATATTATATAGACTACACATAGTATAATATTACTATTCCCAGATATTTACCAAGGTCTGGAGGTTGAATTGAGGTCTTCATGCCTGCAATCAATGCACTTTACCAGGTGAGATATCTCCCCATTCCTGTACAAATGGAACTTCCTAATTGCTGCATGTATTTAAGATGCATTTTCATAAGTACTTTTTTGCCCAACCTCAAGAAAAAGCATTTTAGTTTTGCCATGTCTTTTGCATCCTTTTAGTTTTGTAGCTTGAATATTACCTGAAATACTTACTTTGTTTCCATCAGTCTATTGCCAGATCCAGATGAAAATCATGACAGATTAGAAGAAAATTTCAATTCCACTATGGCAAAAAGTATTGCAACAACAGTCATGATCCATCTGGTTGGAAGCAAAAAAGCTCAATGGAATCTAGAATTGCAGTTCTGTGAGGCAGAGTGGTACCTATAATTTTTTTCTGTATGAAATCAAACTCAACTCTCATCTTTTACAGGTCAGTTAGATGGGATGGCATCAGTAAATATGATTTCTGAAGAGCAAAAGTCTTGAGTGAATGTATTTTTTCTTCTCCACAAAAGATAATTTAACTGTTCATTAATAAAAATAAAAGTATAAGGATAGGCATAAAGCTCATTTGGGAGAAAATTTGCTTAGCATGCATGTGTCACTGGGTATTATACCCAACAACATATGTACAGAATGAATATGTGTATATGTAATTCCAGCACTGTAGAACTACAGGCAGAAATTAGAAGTTCAATATCAGCTACATATTGAGTTTCAAAGTAGATTATCTATATACTACTATGTCCTTTAACTGGTTTACTGGTGATTTTGTGTGCTTCTGTGTGTTTTCATCTGCATGTGTGTTCAAACTCACATTTATTTAGAAGGTTAAGGACATTTGTTTTCTTAGGTGCCATCTGCCTTATTAATTCATATGGGACTATTTGCCTATTCCCTTAGGTTAGCTGGACAGAGAACATAAAGCATCCCCTGTTTCCTTCTTCCCTTAAACTGTGATTGAAAGCAGGCACTATCATACCCAACTCTGTTTTTTTTTTTTTTTTTTTTTTTTTTTTTTTTTTTTTTTTTTTTTTTTTTTTTTTTTTTTACCACTGGCTTCATAGATTGATCTCACATCTTCATGTACCCAAGGCTAGCACTTTTCCAGGTGACCTATCTACCCAATTCAACGGGTATTTTTAAGCCAGTGATCATCTAGAACATTTTATCAGAACATTCAGCCTTGGTTGCCTTTCAGTTTGTAGTGGAGAAATGAGCTCACTCTTTCTACCCAAGGACCAACCCTCATCTTTCCATTCTCTAGGAACTGACAGGAGCTTCATTTATAATTAAATTATAAGGCACACTCATGGCTCTCAGGAAGAAGGAAGCATTTTTAGTGGACTTTTAAGAAATATTATGCCTTACCCTACTATTCTTTATTAGATTATAGGCAAGGGGCTTCCTGTGATCAGCAAGAAAAAAAGGCAAAAGGATACATAGTGAATTCCATTCTTTGAGAAGATACAATCATAAACAGTATACAAACACTAATTATAGACATGCTAGCATGCTGAATATACAGGTGATTGTAAGAGGCTTGCTTAGTTTTCCTACAAAAGCCTAGGAAAAGTGTTGAAGTGGGGGTTTCTTTGGTCACTGTAACCATGACTGCAGATCCAGTGCTGTAGTATTCATTTTTCTTGAAAGAAATGAAAGACAGCACAAAATACAACAGACTTCTAAATCAGAAAAGAAAACCCCACGATATTGTATTTGTATTCTACAAATTTAAAGCAGGTTCTTATGTAGACAAATATATCTTAAATAAATGCCTATTTATGTCAGGATATTTGTGCATTGTAAACAATAATAAGTGTGCAGAAGTTAAAACAGTGAATCCCTCTGACTCATCAACAAAATTTAAAACAATTGTCCTAATACCACAATGTGGGTTTTTTCATTCCTATTTTAATGTAAAGCTTGTAAACATATGAAGACTTTTATAAATTGTAATGTCATTATTTAGCTAGTATAATTATTATTTTCTGGGACAGATTCCTATTTACTGCATGAAAATCTGCTTCAAAGTTTATTTCTAAAGATTACATTTTGGGGACCCAGGGAGATGGTAGTTAAGAACAGTTGCTGCTTAATCAGGAGGACCTGAGATAAAATCCTCACACTCACATCAGGTGTCTGAGCCACAAATGACTGCAACTCTAACACTAAATGATTCAGCAGTCTGTCTTAGCTTTTAGGAGCAACCAAACATACATATCATCATATAATCACATATATGCACACACAGGGGGGTGGGGGGCAGGAGAAAGAGAGAGAGAGAGAGAGAGACTATGTATGTGAAGGTGTGCATATACATGTTTTAACAAGTGTGCAGAACTAAAATTTCTTATGCCTTCATTAATTACTCTGCCTTATTTTTGGGAGTTGGGGTCTCTCAATAGGTCGGGGCTCACAATACTCATGAATTGGCCAGAAGATAAGCACCAAAAAAAAAAAAAAACCATGTAATTTTACCTTTTTTCCATTAGAATTGATTTCAGATACTACCATATCCAAATAGAATTTTTCATTAATTATTTTAAAATGTTATATTATGCATATGTGATTGTTGGTGTAAGTATATGCACATGAATGCAGTTGCTCAAGGAGGACAGAGGCATCATCTCCCTACAGGTCATTGTGAGGTACCTGGCTGAAGTTTTGGAAATTGAACTTGACATGTGCAGCTTTTTGATGTGATGAATAATTTCAGAACTTCATGCTTATATGGCAAGCACTTTAATAACTGAGCCATCTCCTCAGCCATATGAAATAATATAATATTTATAATATTTTCATTATATTATATATAATAATTATAAAAAGATATTTGTAAAATTCTGTCTCAAAGTGCCTATCTTATAAAATATATACTAACATTAAAAACAAACTAAACATTCTTCATAAATATATTCATTATATATATTGTATATAATGGAGTTAAGCTCAGGTGACATGCATCATAAATTCAAAAATATTATAAAGTAAAATGTTATTAATACATTTAATTTGCAAAGTTTCATACCTCAGCATCAAGGCACAATGCCCCCTTATTACTGCCAGATCAGGAATGGAAGTTGTTGCTACTTCGGTCCAACATGATGAAAATTAATTGTGCCCACACAGAGGAAAATATGATAAAAACCAAATTTAATAGCTGAAAAGATGGATCAGTGGAAAACTATTTACCTTGTAAGTGTAAGAACTAAAATGTGAACTGTAGTAGGATTCAGGCATCAGATGATAAGGTCCGAAGATGCTTGTCCAGAGTCCTGGGCTCCTGAAGGGGGAGTGGCCAACCCTATTCATAAGAGGCTGCTGAGATCCTGAGAGAGCCCTGTTTTCTGGTTTCTGACTCCTAGAGAGATCGGTTTGGCATCCATCATCCACTGCTTAGATAATCCAGTCTATCAGGCACCTATATAAGCTGTTACCTGTATCGTGAGTGTTAGTTTATATTTTAATAAATATTAATCTTAAATTGACATATTAAAAAAAAAAAAAAACCTTCACCTTTATCTGATGTCCCACATTGGGCACCATCTGTAGAAATGAGGTTTTTTGGTCTTGGGTGGCCAGAGGTTTAGACTTATAGATTTGTTGTTTTAGATATTTTTTAGTCGTCTGTAGTTGAGTTAGTTTGTTATTTTAATTTAATTTAATTTTATTTTATTAATTTGTTTGTTATGTGGCTTGTGGCTTATTTGTGTTTTTTATAATTTTTTTTGTGGGATGGTAGCTAGCTTCGACTAGTGGTTAAGATTCTGCGCTCGCATCTTCGCGGCCTTGAGTTTGATTCTGGTCAGGGAACAAAGGAGAAAGAGAGAACGGGACCCCAAGATCTCAGCAGACTCCCCTTTCAGGAGCCCGGGACTCTGGATAAGCATCTTTGGACCTTATCTGCTGACACCTGAATCCCACCACATCTGTGAACCTTCAAAATAATTTTCTGGGTCCTCCTACATTAATCATCAAGCAAGCTAAGTCCTAAAAGACATAGATACAGGCAAATCTGAAGAAAAAATATTTAATCAAGTTTATCTATTCCCAAGAGACTCTGGACTTTATCAATTCGACAAAGTGTTACAGTCTCAACACTGCTTAAAAGTCCAAAGTCCCCTCTGACAATCAAAACAATCTATTAACTGTAATACCATTTAAAACCAAAATCAGAAAATAAATCACATACTTCCAATATACAATGATACTGTATATACAATACTCTTCCAATAGGGAGGAAAGTGACAGTGTGTTTTATGGAGGAAACACTGGACCAAAGGAAGATTTTAAGCAACTAAGGCATACTCCAAACTCTGAAGCTTCATGTCTGATATCAAAGTGCAATTCAAACTCCACACTTCTTTCAAGTTTGTGTGTGTGTGTGTATGTGTGTATATATGGAAAAGATCTTGACAGGCATCCCATGACTCTTAGCATCTCCAACATTTTGCAATATTCATCAAATCCCAGACTTTAACTTCATAACTTTATAACTTCATAACATACACAATGATCTCCCTTTGTAGACTTTCATGCAGAAAGCCCCTGATATATGCCTGGTCTCAGCAGGTTTCTTTAACCACGGAGGGATATTACTGAACCACTTTCTTCTATCCTTGATTCTAACATCGGGACAATGTGACCAACACTTCCATGTTACATTTCTTGCTAAAAACTAGAAGTTGGCTTCCTCTTTCAGATACATTTTCATATATTTGTTTTCAGTGATTTCTTTCACATTTTGTATTTTTCATTGCTCAATGTGTTCTTTTCCTTTAAAGACCTGCAAAATGGTGACCACTAGTAATCACATGACAAAGTCAGTACTAGCCTGTCTCAAATTTTCCCTGTCAATACCATTAATCCAATTAGCCTCTTAAATTTAGCCTCTTGCAGATTTTTATAACAAAGGATAAAGTAATTGGTTTTCTTTTATAGTGAGGTTTCTGGCCCCATCTGGCAAGAGAACCAGCCCCACAGACCTGCAGTCTCAGGCAACTAGTTGCTCACTGCTGCTTAGCCCCCCCCCCCCCCACAATGACTCAGATGTTTATATTAATTTCATGCTGTTTTGGCCTATGGCTCAGGCACATTGCTATCTAGAGCCTTCATCTTGACCCATTTTAATTCATCTGTCCTACCATGTGGCCCATGGCTCACCTGTGTTTTTTACATGTTGCTTTTTGGGCATCTGATTTGATCTCTCTCTGATTCTGCCCTCCTTCTACCTATGCTCCTGTCTCTGGCTATAGTGTTCACCAAGGAATAGCTATCAAAACAGATCCTTTATTAAAGATTGATATTCTCAGCATACAGAAAAACGTTCTCACATTAAGCTTCTTTGTCAGAATGTTCTAAGAACAGTTTTATGGCTACTTACTAATATTAATGTCTTTGAACCTTCTTAAGTCCTCTAATTTGAATCACCATCAGCACTATCTTTATTCTGTTACTAATACAGCTCATTAAAGCTCACTTAAAGCATCCAGTGGCTTTTCTAGTCCAAATCCCAAAGTCTTACATATTCAGCCAACAAGCAGCATGGTCAAGTTTGTCACAGTAATATTTCAATTTCTGGTAATTTTTTTATATTAGTCACTTTTCTATTGATGTGAAGAGATGCTATAATCACAACTCTTACAAAATAAAGCATTTCACTGGGGTTTCAGAGGTTATCACTATGAAAAATAAGATGGCAGAATTCAGGCAGGGAGAAAAAAAATATTGAGCCTGGTATGGGCTATTGAAACTTCAAATCCTATACCCCTTGACACACTTCTTCCAACAAAACCAGATTTCCTTATTCTTCTAATCATATCAAAGCCTCACTCCCTGCTGACTAAGAATTCAAATATATAAGCCTTTTAGGGTTATTCTCATTAAAACCAACACAGGTAAGATCTTTTTGATATGTCATTAACTATCTTTGTTGAGTAAATATTTATTTATAACTCACCAAGATTAGTGTCATGTAGCATTGCCCACTGGTGCAAATTTGTCTCAATGGATGTGGAACCGACCAATCACATCTAATTTTATTCAATTGGATGCCTATTCCATAAAATAAAGTATATGGCTGATTCTGTAAACTTGAGCAAAATCTTGTTGTGGAAGGAATCTTGAGTCCTGGGAAGAGAGAATAAATGGTAAATTTTTCTGAAAGTATTTTATTTTCTCAATTACTGGTAATTCTGAGTATTTTATGCATGGTATCATTTTAGTTTTCCTTCAGAAGTTCTGTATAAATGCATTCTAGTGCATATCTTTATATATATGACATTTATTTATATGAAGGTGCAATATAACTTCTTAATGTTTAGTTTTCTTTTTTTTTAAAAAAAGTATTCTGTAGGCAGAGTTTCTCTTAAAATGCACCAATTTAAGATTAGTATTTATTAAAATATAAAACAACACTCACGATACAGGTAATAGCTAATATTGGCCCCGATAGACTAGATTATTGGAGCTGTAGATGATGGATGACAAACTGGTATTTCCAGCAGTCAGGAACAAGGAAACGGGGCTTCCCAGAGTCCCAGCAGCCCCTTATGAATGGGGTTGGCCACTCCCCCTTCAGGAGCCTTGGACCCTGGATAAGCATCTTTGGACCTTATCAGCTGACACCTGAATCCCACCACAGTATTCTGTTCATATTTTTGTGCTTGTGCGTGTTTGTGTGCATACATGCATATGAACCCACACAGTCATATTTATATGAACGTTCGGGACTCTGTTGTGTGAGTACATGCATGCCATAGTGTGCTTGTGGAAGTCAGAAGGCCGCTATGAGTGTCAACTCTGTTTTCCAGCATGTAAGTGCTTGAACTCAGGTCAATAGGCTTAGTAGGAAGTTGTTTCATGTGCTGAGCCATCATTTTTACTCATTATTTCATTTTGTAATATTTTTAATTTTTACTCTTTGTATTTTTTACAAGTTTATAGTGACCTTTTGTTTTATGGTGGTTATTACTTTGTCATATAAATATATATTTGAAAAATATATAAAATCACTGAAGTTTAAATTTCTTTTATTTTCCTGAGTATGTACTTTACCTTTTAGAACAAGGAGGTAAGTGTAGTTTCATTTTCACCTGTTAATACATATAAAATTTTTTTTGAAGTTCATCATTAGAGCCAAATATATGAATTTTTTTTCAAAAATTACACCTTTGTGTTTTATTTAAAAGGACGTAGGTTGGCCAATGCTTTGCTTTATACAGCCAGAATCTTGAATTCTGTGTGCTCCATCCAACTTCAGTATATTTAGTTTTCATTCATATAAGTTTTTCTGTGTTGACATTAAAACATACTCTTTGGTTTTCAGGGCTTTGTAAGTTGAGAGTCATGGGTTGTCTAAAATTTGTATAAAAATTCAAAAGTATAGGCAAGAATAGTGCAGGTATATGCTGAGGGATGCCTATCAAGCTCCAGTAATCTCCATGAGATCTATAATTACTTAACTTCCTAATAATAATCTTACCTAGAAATTTATACTTAAGAATATTTGGATAAGCCTGCTTTCATTTATATTTGTAGAAGTTTGTAACAATGCCATAAAAGATAAACTTAAAGTCATACTTCTTCATATCAGAAGCAATTTTACTTAGTATTATAGTTTATTTTTAAAAGAATTACTTTTAGTGTATATGTCTGTGTACTTCAGTGAATGGATGTACACTGGAAGATAAATATGTATATGTATGTATGTATATATATATATATATATATATATACATACATATATATGCTCTACTATACTTTTCAATTCTCTCACAAATTCTAGACAACCTATGACTCCCAACTTACAAAGTCCTGAAAACCAAAGAGAATGTTTTAATGTCAACACAGAAAATCTTATATGAATGAAAACTAATATACTGAATTAGGAGAGAGCACACAGAATGCAAGCTCCTGGCCATACAAATATACATACATACATACATACATACATACATACATACATACATACATACATACTTTCTCATATATATATATATGTATACACACACACACACACACACACACACACACACACACACACACATCATATGCCTTGGAACTGGAGTTACCTGGAGTTGTAAGCCACTGTAGGAGTTCTGGGACTTGCCTGGACTATTTTCAAAATCAATGCATAATCTTCAATATGCAAGCACCTTAGCTTGCACTGCAGTTTACTCATAACATGTTAGATAACTTATTGACATTATTTAATGATATATAGTAGCATATTATTAGTATGTTAACAAAAATGTACAATGAAGTTATCTGGCTTATGTATTGATTTATTTTTATGTCAATAACAATTTAAATTTTCTAAAAGTCAAAAGTACATGTGTCTATCTTGACACCTGTGGTATCTGGAATATTTCTCTAGTAAGAAAGAGAAAGAGGTAAGGGAAAAAGGGAGAAAGAAACTAGTCAGTTTCTTCAGAGAAAAAGAACCTATATAAATATGCAGACATTTAATAAATATATTAAATATATATAATAACTTATTAATCTCAAATAATAAAGATTTGTTTACCAGATAACCAAAGAGCACATGTTCTCATTGAATGAAAAAAAAGAAAGAATAGAAAAGGAAAGGAAAGTGGTGTACCTAATTATGGTGGAGAAAAGGGTTTACTATACATGTGTATGTATGTATGTATGTATGTATGTATGTATGTATGTATGTATGTTTGTATGTATGTATGTTTGTATGTATATATGTATGTATGTATGTATGTATGAATGTATGTATGAATATGTATGTATGTATGTATGTATGTATGTATGTATGTATGTATGTATGAATGTATAAGGAAGCATCCCTACAGGCATGGACATCTGGTAGAATCCAGAGTAAACATGTTTCTGAGTCACATAAGAAGAAGAGGGAGAAGTCAGAAGGGAGGAAAGGGAACCAAGTACATCAGTCAGAAGGCTCAAAAAAGAGTAGATGAAACACCCAGGTAACAAAAATGTTTGTATTATATAGGGAGCAGCAGCTGGGGGAGGAGAAGCTTGGCTCTGACCTAGACAAGTTTAAGGTAGGGAGAGGGGAATGATAGGCAGGATGGCTTTGTAACTAGTTGAAAAGGAGAGATGCTGAGAGAACCTGGTGGCCACATTTGTTTTAATATATTAATAGTCCACTCAGAAGTTTGCTACATGTTTTAAATATAACAAAGCTCAACAAACAAAATTACAGAATTAATAAAAACTAAAACTTCTGAAGTAAGAAAAGAAATATATACACTGTGAGCTCCTGCTTCCCACAAGTACAGCATTGG
Organism: Phyllotis vaccarum; assembly: GCA_033318265.1. Taxonomy (NCBI): domain Eukaryota; kingdom Metazoa; phylum Chordata; class Mammalia; order Rodentia; family Cricetidae; genus Phyllotis; species Phyllotis vaccarum. The sequence continues at coordinate 39,781,624 of JARWLC010000016.1, forward strand.
CCTAGTGATATCTATCTGGGTAAAACACAAAAGTATAATTTTTGATAAAAGTCTCTCTTACACACACACACACACACACAGACACACATACACACACACACATACACACATATATACATATATACATATACATATATATGTTAGACTAACTTACTGGCTATGGTCTGTTTAGCAGACTTTGCCTTTCTCCTGTATCTGTTCTATGCTTGGATTTTCTGCCTTCCTATAAACTGCCTTACAATAGGTCATAACAGCTTTATGGTTAACCAGTGGTAATAAAGCATATTTGCAGCATACAGAAAGACATCTTATAACATATACCTTTATAAAGAGCTTAAGGGATTTGCCCCATGTCTAAGGAAAGGTGCTCAAGCCATGAATGATAGAAGTGTCCAAGAATGAAAGTCTAGAGATGCTACTGCACGAACTCATAAAGTTGAAACCTACATTGCTTTGGGAACTCCAATATGTTAGATATTCCAGAGTCGTGGAATAACTGCCAAGGAGAACTGCAAACAGGGAGTGGAAACATCCCAAAAGAGAAAGGAAAGGTGTGATGCTTGCTGTCAGCAATGCTTAAGGGTGCTGGAGACCTGAAGAATATTTTTACATCAAGCATAAAGCTTCAGAGTTTAGAGTTTGCCCAGTTGACTTTCTTTGGCTTAGTATTACTGAGTATTTTCTTACTCTGCTCCCTTTTGTATGTTTTGTAATATATATATATATATATATATATATATATATATATATATATATATATATATATATATATATATATCCTGTGCCATATATTGAACGTATGTAATCCATTTTTAGATTGTTTGATTGTTGTACTTTTATTTTGTAGAAGATTAAAGCTAGGAGATTGTGTGAATCTCAGAAGAGACTTTGAACTTTACTCTTTTAAGTAAATTTGGGACTGTTATAGACTATGGAGACTTTTGACATTGGATAAAATTCTGCATTATGATTTGACAATAAGCCTGACTTCCCCACTTGGAAAGAGAGATGTCCAGGAACTTGGGAAGACTGTCAACTAGGGTTTACTGGTGGCCATCAGTAAGGCACCTGTTAGTATCTGTGAATGTGAGGGAAGAATGAAGCAGCAGGTACTGGACACTGAGAAACAGTGTGATTTTAATTCTAAAACAACCCACAAAAAAGAAATATTATATAAACAGGAATATTCATAACTAAAAATAAAACAACTATAAAATATATTATATACATATATACAATTATAATAAGTGAATAAAATAATTTTTGAGTAAATTTTATTTTCTAGCATTTTCACTTCTCATTGGTAATGCCAAATGAAATGGAGATACAAACATTGTGTATCTTCCTGCTGATTTGACATGAGGCAAAGGTCCATTGTAGGCATTCTGCTAGGAGCACAATGAGTGCTTCCTATATGCCTGGGTTAGTGATAATTTGGAACAAAATGTAAAGGTCAGTCACTTAGTGCTCATGAGCGACCTTTTACTCCCAGCCCTTTGGAAAAAAAAACAGATTTAGCAAACGCAGATACACATTTAAAAGCTTTTTGATGTCTTTCAGGACCCGAGTTTTTACTATAAAAGAACCCCACAGGTAGGGTTCTGTAGAAAAACACACATGAAAAAGAAATCCCTTGGGAGACTGTGTAATTACTGAAAAAGCTAAGTTTGAGGGCAGCAGAAACTTGCACATTAAATATTATTACTGGAAATTCTATATTTCTTGGATCCTGGGAGGCCAGCAGGGACATTTCTTTTCAGTAAGAAAATGGGGTCTGCAAAGGTCAACTGTATTATCAGCTTTTGTTTCATAATATAGTTAACTCGCCATTGTACACATGTCACTAAGAAGCCTCCAGGAACCACTGAAATTTCCCCTTTATCCATAATACCTGAGGTCATTGGAAACAAAAACACTATCTAATAGTATTTGAAAAATTTTTTTGTACAAAGTGAGTGCTCATTAAATGTTACTAGCATCAAATAAATTATACTTCACTTTGGTGTTAGAACCTGTGTGTTCCTAACTAAGAGGAAGTAGTGGGAGCCAATAGACCTCTCAGCCCAGCCAGGCAGGTAGTGCTGAATTCTCTGTGTGCATTGGCCTGCTCCAGAAAAGTCACTAAGGCTGATCAATGAGCTCAGAACAAAGAATTTCTCTTTGTATCCTCTATGCTAGCATTTCAATTTCTGCACATTTAACTGCTATTAAATAGAAAGTTGAAGCAATGACAAATATGCAATGTGTGTGTGTGTGTGTGTGTGTGTGTGTGTGTGTGTGTGTGTGTGTGTGTGTGTATGCATACACATGCTGACTTTACAAACAGGTACTGAGATGATTTTTGGAACAAGCAGGTTCATTAATCTTATGTGACTCTATGAAAGGAGTTGATGGGAAGATGTGTATGTCTGAGTCTTCAGGGATCAAACAGAAAATGTTAAAATTATTCTTTATTTAATTCAAATAAAATTACATATTTTTCCCTTCTTCTCCTTCCAGACCTCACATATCCACAATCATTTTTAAGATCCATAACTTCCTCTTTAATTTTTATTGATATATACGTTTAAATATATATGAAGGTGACTTGTTGACTCTAATGTTGCTTGTGTGTGCATATGTATTTTAGGACAGGACACTAGGGATTGGATAACATCTAGAGTGCTCACTGGTGAGAAGACTCATTCTCTCTCTGTAATTTTGATTGCCTATACCTGATAATATCTAACTTTTATAACATTATTCCAGGTCAGGGGAACTTTTTATTAATGTTGTACATGGTTAGAGGAAACACATAGCATAAAGTCCTTGTGAATCTGACCCTAAGTCACAGACTGAGACTACAGAAAAAAGAGGTAAAGGTTTGTTCATGTGTTGTTAACACTGTAGTTAGGGATCAGTGCTTCAAGAGAAGTATGGCTAGGTCTCCTTTATTCTCAGCCCTGTATTTTTTAAGTATTTAGTAGAAGATTGACCTCCTACAGTGAAGCCTATCTGAAGGAATAAGTATAGTTTAACAGACTCTACTTTCCAGCTCTTAATTCTTTTAAGTCACCTAATTCTGAATCGTCCAATTTCTCAGATTTAATATAGATGAAAGTTAAAACTATGCTTTGTGAGACCCTAAGTCAAATAATGGATCTGTGACAGAAGGAAAATATGAGTGTCCTCATAAATAAAATATTAGTATCATAAAATACTACTGTAAGCTAGATTACATTCTACTGGGTGAGAATAGAGAATTTATTTTTTATTGAACCTATGTACTAGTGTTAGTTCTGTTGTTGTGATATAATAGTCTGATGGATAGTAATTGATTTGAGTGAGAAATTCATTTCAACTTACAAGTTACAGTCAATCATTGTGGAGAAGTCAAGACAGGAATTTGAAAGAGCCAGTTCCATCATATCCGCAGTCAAGATCACGGAGAAATGAATGCATACATGCTCATGTCCTTCATTGCTTATACTCAACTTGATTTCTCAGTCCTTTGGGAACCCTTGTCTAGGAAATGGTGCTGCCCAAAGTATGCTGGTTCTTCCCACAACAATTTCCTCAATTAAACAATTCTTTACAGCCAATGTAATGTAGTCAATCTCTCATTAAAACTCTCTTCACATTTGGCTTGGGATTGTGCCTTGTTAACCAGGAAGCTGGTGAATTTATTGTTAGTTATAAAGTGACAAAGAAGTGTGGAAAAAGATGGGGGGGGGGAAGTACTGATGTTAATGGAAGATGGCAGATGAAGACTCTGTTCTGTAGACATATTATAGGTAAATCTGATACATATATAGTGTTTAAAAACTACTGTTTGAGAGCTATAAATTGATTTGTATTACCTTCACTCATTCTACTTCTTTTGACTTTACATATGTTGAATATATACTTTTATTTGATTTTTTTTGTCAAGATCAAAATGTATTTTATTGTCTGTAGAAGGTAGACATCTCTCTCTCGGTGTGTGTGTGTGTGTGTGTGTGTGTGTGTGTGTGTGTGTGTGTGTGTGTGTGTTTGTGTGTGAGTGTATGGTACATACCATCATGCCTAGGTTTTCTTTTATGTGGGTTCTATTGATCTGAACTCAAGTACTTACACTTAATATCTTCAGTTCTCCTGGAAATTTCTAAAATATACCATTTTTGGGAGAAGTTGTAGGATCAGAATTAATAAATCAGTTCATTTCCCTATCTGAGGTTGAAGAAGAGACCTCACAACTTGATGACATAAATTCAATTCCTTGCCCCCAGATTTCTACAAGTTGTACTTTGACCTTCCCACATGTGCCAGCATAATGGGAGCACACATATGCAGGCACACATAAACACACATGCACACATTTGTGAAGAAATGAATGTGATAAAAACAAAATCTCATCCCTACCTCTACATATGCGAATCTCTTTCTATTTCAATGCACTCAAATGATAATACAGGTCATAGGTATATACCTATGTTCCATATATTTAATAATGTTTATTTTCTGTTTGCATACCTACTACATAGTATCACATATATCTGTTGTATTTTAAGAATTTAAAAACATTTGTAACAGAATGAGATTTTCCTAATAAAAGTTCATGAAACTATATTAAAATTCCTCATAAATGATTACGGTTTTTCAATGTCACTTTGAAATTCTAATATACTTTACTTTTATGTTAATATATTTCACTATTATGTTATAAGTGGAAAGGACTCATGACTATTAAGTCTTTTTTAAAGATTCTGCCATTCATATTATAAATATTCCTTGTCCTTTTTTAATGGTTTTCACCTCAAAAGTGACTTCCTATGTCATTATTATTAGCACATTTGTTTTCTTTTGACAATTTATCATTGAAAGTCTTTATTCAGTCTCTGTCTAGCTTAATCCTTTTGTACTGTTTTGGCTCAAATGATCTCTTATAATAACAAAACCTGTAGCTGCTAATCCACACAACCAAATTCTAAATTATTTAAAATTCTGATCATTGTGGGTCGATCTTTAACACTGATACATTTATTGTATCTTCACCAATGTTCTATTTTTCTGATTTTTTTTCTAGTTCATTAATACTTTTAACAAAACATATTTAATAACTTGTATTTATTTCTGTGGATTTTTGTCTGTGCTTGTAACATGAAACTGAAGCACAGGCAAGGAGGACTGTAAAAAACTTGTGGAAACATGTTCTGTCCTGCTACCATGGGGGTTCCTGGGGTCCTACTGAGGTGGCAAGCATGTAGGCAAGTACCTGCACCTATTGAGTTAGCCATCTCAACAACTCAGTTCCTTATTATTTTTGGTGGCTCTTGTCTTTCTACTCTGAAAAACTTACTGTTTCTAAAGTGTTTTATTTAGTACAATTTTTATCTTTAACAGCTTTATAGTTTCTTACAGGTAACATATTTTGAGTCATGTATCCCAAGTTAGCCTTAAACTTTTTATATAACAGTGTTGAGCCTTTTGTAGACTGTACTCTATTGCTAAGACAGCAGGTGTACACAACCATGCCTGGTTTATGCTGTCCCAGCGATGAATCTTCAGACTCCATGAATGGTACACATTCTACTAAGACACCTACACAGAATTTTGAATGACAAATTAAATAATAACTTTGATCTTCTAGAAGATATGCCTGACTAATTTTTATTTCTATTCCAAGGGGTTACAGGAGACAATTGAAGGTTGAGTTGTTTTATTTTTAGTTATATATATATATAGTTTATATATAGGATATATATATATATAGGATATATATATAGTTATATATATAGTTATATATATATATAGGATGGCAGGTGGAGACAGGAAGATCCCTGTGGTCAAAGGCCAGATAACATGGAGTCTACAGCTCAGTGGCAAAAATAAGAGTGGCCTGTCTTCCTCAGAGACAAGGCAGATGGAGGGTCTTTACAATAACTCAGTGGGTAAAGAAGCCACTCAGTATGAAGATCTGAAATTGTTCCCTGGAACCTACATGTTAGTAGAAGAGAGCCAAACTCAACAACTTATCCTCTGACCTACAAACATACACATCACACACACACACACACACACACACACACACACACACACACACACACACACACACACACATACACACGCGCGCGCCCATGCGTGACCTGGATTTCCATTTGCATCTTCCTCCCAATTTTATGTGTTTTTCATTTTCCCCACTAAGTCCACTTAGTGCTACCTATATCCTCATGGCTATAAGACGCCATCCACAGGAATAAGAGCAACCTACCAGTTGACCCTGAAGAAAACTGGGTCTCCCTCTGTCTGGGACCATCAATTTTCAGTAGCTTCTCAGCTAGAAGTGGATCCTTGTAAACTTCTCTTCTTTCCCTGCATGGGTATTGACCAGGCTTATGTTACCCTTCAAAAACACTGACAAGTTTTATCCTGGCGAAGCCAGAAACAGTGAGTTTATGTGTAAATTAAAATTCTTACTCAGGTGTTAATTGCCCTGATAGGATATGATCACTGACATAATAGTGGTATGAATGTTACAGAGTTATTCCACAGTTTTTTATTGAGATTTAAGGCCTGGTCCACAGAAATAAACTCATGTTTGGCTGTAAACCTGTCTTAGAACCCACTCCTGAGAGTCATTGGCCTTACTGCTTTCTGCCTCCTATAATACTGGTCTTCATACTCACAGACAAGTGCAACTCATATCACTGAAGCCTCTTCATGCAAAGAATGGCAACTAATAAACCCAGAGACTCACAGATGTTCAAATTTCAGAGCATAGGGGACTGTGGAGTGCTGAAGAGAACTAATAAAAGAAGTGGCTAAAGAATTATAAAGGCCAGAGGACTTGTAGTAAAGTAATTTATTATTTAAATAATAATCGTAACTGTAGTAAAATAATTTATTATTTAAATAATAATGATAATGATAAACAGTTTTAATGGAATATTTAGTTGTGTGTTTTTATTATGTATTATCATGTATTATCTTTATAATAGCATAAAGAAAATTAGTTTTGTAATGTTGAATAAAACAAAATATAATTTATTTAACTTGGGAATAGACATTTGAACTATAAACTATATGTGTATAACTATGCAGTCTTCATTGTGAAATAGAACACTTACATAAACAGAAAACAAAATATACACAATTGGCTATAAATTATTTAAGAAATAGTAATTAAAAAGTAAAGTGTTTTAAGTTTGCTTTACATTGCTTGCAAATGTTCTTATATTTTTCATGTAAATTCTTAAAAATTGCTCTTTCCCTTTCAAGCTGCATGATTAAAAAATGCTAAAACATATTTGAAGAAATGAATTTAGTCTGAATGTCAATATATAGAAAATCTCATTAATCAATGTACCCAAATTTTATCCTAAAGGAGAATAAAGAATCCTGAGAAGAATAAGAATAGATAAAAGTCTCATTAAGTCTTACCAGAACATTTCCAGCATGAAGTTTCTTTTTAGAGAGAAAGTGTCTGGGGCATTTCACAAAGGGTTGAAACCCACATCAGAGAAGTAAGGGGAAGGCTAATTGCAGTGCTTGTTACTAATGTTAGTGGAGTAAGTGATGAGGCTGCTCTGACTTTGTTTTCCTTATGCCTTATATTTGACTCTATCAAAATTATAGCTCTCTTACACAAAGCCACTTTCTGTTATTTTTATGACAATTAAAAAATCTTTCAACATATTTTTATGTAATCCTTATTAATCGACTAATGAACATTACAGTATTTTTTTTAGTAATTTGTTTTTATACATAAGTGTGTTGGGACTTATCTATAAATCCAGTACTCAGAAATTGAGGCAGGATGATGATGAGTCAAAGGCCAGCCTGGGTTGCATAGTCAGACCCTTTTCTTTCTTCCCTGAAGAAAACGTTGAGGTAAAGCGTTTTGACTGTGTATGCGCAGATGCTTTCTGATTCTTCTGTATACTAATCTTCAGACATAGGGATGGGTAATGCAATATAAATGAGAATTTATGTTTTACTTTCTTGTCAGTTTAAGTTCTTTGTTTTCTTCCTCTCTGTTCTGAAAATGCATTTTATTTTACTGTCCAGATGCTCATAAATTTAAGATGCTTGTCATCAAAAGTGATGATTTGACTCAGTGGAAACCCAAGGACATAACCTTTGACCTAGAGACTGTTGTGTTTATGGGATATGCTTGGGTGAGTGTGATGAAGAAATTATGGGAGTTTCCAGCCAATGACTGTTCCAGCTTGAAACCAAGGCCATTAGAATGAGTCCACCCTGACACTGTCTGGAGCTCTAAGATTCAGAGCCTGGATGTCCCAAGACCCAGAATAGAGCTAAACACAACTAGAGAAGAAATATATAAATGTAATAATATCTAATGATAATCATCTGCTCTACTCAGATTGGTGCCTAGTCCAATAGTCATCAGAGGAGCTCCATCACATAACTGATATAAACCAATGTGGTATTATATTTTATATTTAATAAAAATTAGCCTGGAATATCAAAGAACAGAATCACCCACAGTCAAGCTATGAGGGTCAGAGAGTGGTTGCTCACACCTTTAATCCCAACACAGGGTTGGCAGTCAGGAGATAGAAATCTTACAGTACTTCTGTGAATTCAAAACCTAACTACTACACAGTAGTAACATTTTTAATCCCAATTCTAGGATTATGATGCAGAGTCAAATCTGGCAGTAAAAGAACTGGGTGGAGAATATATTTAAGACAGGCATAGGCAGACTTTCAGGCATTCTGTAGGATCAACCAGCCAGACGGAAGACTCTTGAAGACAGCACTTATATAGTTTGGACAAAGAAGTTGGTTGTATGAGAATTGACTATGATCTGTTTCCTCTCTAGAATATTCCAGCTTTTCCCCAAAAATATGACTCTGAGGTTTTATTAAATACCAACTAGAATTTGTGCAATAAATAAATAAAGAGACCCACAGCCAAATGTCAGGCAGAGCTTTGGCAATCTAACTGAACATGGGGAGGAAGATTATCAGGAGCCAGAGGGGAGAAGGAAATTACAAAAAAATCAATAGAGTCAACTAATCTAGGTTCATAAAAGCTCACAGAGTCTGAACCAAGTCCAGAGAACAAGCAAAGGACTGACTTAGGCATTCTACATCTAAGTATCACTTTTCTATAATGGTCTTATTGTGGAATTCCTAACAGTGGGGGCTGGCTTCAATTTTTGTTGGCTTTTGGGACCCTACCACTCATACTGGCTTGATTTACAACATCTTAATAGAAGGGGAAGTGTCAGCAGGAAGTCTCTTAAATACACCAATCAAAACTTAATATTTTTTAAAATATATGCTAATACTCACGATATACATTACAGCTTAGGTAGACGCCTGATAGACTGGATTATCCACACGTGGACGATGGATGTCGATGGATGCCGAACTGGTCTCTCCAGCAGTTGGGAACCAGGAAACAGGGCCTTCCAAGATCCCAGCAGTGCCTTATGAATAAGGTTGGTGACTCCCTCTTCCAGAGCCCGGGACCCTGGTTAGACATCTTCAGATCTAATCAGCTGATACCTGAATCCCACCATATCTCCCTAATTTGTCTAAGAAGGTTTTAAATGAAGACTATATACAATAGCAATTATTAAAAGGTAGTATCTAGGAGAGGATAAGGCACAAACTACAACTAAAACCTAGCACATATATATAGTATATTTCTAGAATATTGGTAGATGGTATGATGTATAAATTACTTCAAAAATTTTGATCTGGGAAACTGAAAATCCAACATCTGAATGTTCCTCACTAAGAGATAATAAGGTAGTAACCTTAAATAACTGTTCTTCTACCTCTTCAAATCTGAGAATGAAAATGTATCACCTCAAAGTGAGAAGCACATGTAAGTAGTAGCTTCCAAAATTTGGGAGAGGACAGCAACACAGCTACGTGGACAATCACCTATGGTTTTGTGGGACGTTGGAACATCCATCATATTGGCTAAAGGCCTATGGTACCTGACAGATCTTTTCATAAGCAGGGAACTTTTGGAGGGATTGTCTTATCCTGTTCAGGCAGGTTTTGTCAGTCTCCATCCATCATCGTGTTCATCCAGCTTGGACATCATGTGTGTACTGACAGCAATCAAGGTAAGGGAAGTTCTTCACCAAACTGGCCATTCTATGAAATGGTTGAAGACTCCTGTCTATCTATGATATTTTAACCTGTATCTGAGATGACTGTGACATTGCACCTTAAGTAATGTTGACCATAGTTTTTATCATCCTAAGGATTAAAACCTGTACTATAAAATTAGATTACTTATAAAGGGGAGTATAATCTCTGAACAATGACTTTTTGTATGACTATCAAACATTAGCCAGAAGTATATATACAATGTAAAGTTGCAAGAGTATTTTAGACATGTATATACATATATATCATCCAAACAGAGTTATATAAAACATCTTGTACATATACCATAACTAGTGCAATAATACACAATCTTTAGTATAGTTAAATGGAGGTAATAATTGAATAGTGGACATGATAATAGTGTGCAAATGTTTTAAACAGAGGTAGAAGCACATATAACATATAACAGTTACAGATTCAATTTTACATAACAGTTACAGATTCAGTTTTATATCGAAGTACAAGTTACTTTGGTTACATAAAGCAATTTCAGATTTAACTTTGTACCAATGTACAAATTGTCTGAATCAAACATATAAAATGATTTCACATTTGTATCAATATACAAATATCTATGCCATTGCAAATTGTCTTTAGCTTAGCTCATATATTCAGCTAAATTTTGTTTATAGGTAGGTAGAACAATCTACCTTTATCTATCCTATCTATTCCCCTTTCTCTTTTCAAAAGAGATCCTTGAGGCTATATTATTGTTCTGTCCTCAATCCAATTTCAACTTATAACTATTCTCTCAGAATACTAATTACCCATAACCCTCAGAACACAAAACTTATTGGGAAAGGGGTGTAGTCTTTCATAAGGTTGCTTCCACTAAGGGCAATGGCGTCACTCTGGGATCCTGTAAAAGCTAAAAAAAAAAAATGGGTAGATCCTAATGGAGTGACTATACATATCTATAATCATTCTCAGAGTGCTGGATAAATACATCTGGAATTATTATTAGAAATGTGACCCAAAGGATGATCATAAAGAACTATCCATTTTTGAATAATCTATTTCTAAAAGAAATCATTGATTGTTATACACCAGGTTCTTGATTTCTCTAATTCTGCCTCTGTTTGTCTGTCTGTCTGCCTTTCTCTTTCTCTCTCTCTCATACTGTCCCTTATTCCTGTTTCACCAGTAGGAGTCGTTGAGGCAGGGGCCCCATCACAGTTATTTACAGTGGAGACATTGTTGATACCCAAAGAAGATATTTATATCCTTTTTGTCTTCAGAAGATTATATTCAGACAGGGTGTATGGAAGGTACAGATACAGAGAGAAACAAAGTTCAAAATGAAGTGACAATAATATTGTTCCCTAATCATTCCAACTGTCTTCTGTCCCACACCAGGTGGCTTTTCTGATATGAGACAGAATCTCTCACATTTTATTTACAAATACACTTGGGTTTAGAGAGGGAGAAAGCCACTTGCTCCCAGTCCTAATGCAGCCCAATTAATAGTCAAATCTGGACCACAATTTTTTTGAGGTGTAGATGCAAGATGAAAAGCAGTAAGAATTGAGAGATTACCCAGTAGTGCATATTTATATTAGTTGGTCTCATAGTCCATTGTTTACATTCCTTCATCATCAATATCTCTTCCATTGTAGGTGATTAATCATGCAATGTCCAGTCAATGTCTTAAAAACAGTTGTATCCATTTTCCTGTAAAGACAAAATTTAGACCCTGCTCTGGACTTGTTACATGTGTTTTCCTTACCATGTATCCATTCATCATATCAGGGATGAGCAATTACTTCTCCTCAGAAAGGGACTCCTTTTTGAAGCAGACTTTTATTAATTTTGTCGGTACCCGTATCTTTTCTTTTCCTGTTGAAAGAAAAGCAAAACCCCTACCCATCGAAGCACATATCCCAGCTTCCATTCTGAAGTCAACACATCCTTGAAGTAGATGGGTTGATTTATCTTGGAAGATTTCTCTATTACACAATGTCTCTCAGCAGCTGCCGTTCCAATTTCATCAGCGTTAAGAAAATTCAAAGTCAATAAGGCACTGTGCAACCTCTCCCTGGGTTTTCTCATTTCTCTCTTCTGTTTATAAAGCATCTCTTTCAAAGTGTGGTGAAATCTCTCTACAACTGCCTGTCCTGTAGGATTGTGTGGTATCCTCGTAATATGCTTTATAATATAGTATCCAATAATCAGCTTCATTTGGGGGGAAACATAAGCTGGAGCATTGTCTGTCTTAATTTGAGTGGGAATTCCCATTATAGCCTTGGCTTCCAAAAGGTGAGTAAGTACAGCATCAACCTTTTCAGAACTCAGGGCAGTCACCCATTGAATTCTAGAGTAAGTATCAATAGTATGATGTACATATTTCATCTTTCTGAATTCTGGGAAGTGAAACACATCCATTTGCAAGATCTCATTTCTCAGTGTACCCTTAGGATTACTTCCTGCAGGTAAATATGGTTGGTTATAGAAAGAGCAAATGTTACAGTTCCTTAGTATTTCTTTTGCTTGATGCCAAGTGATGGAAAAATCTTTAGTGCTTTGTTCTTAACATGGTGTTTCTCATGAAATTTTGTGGCCTCTAGCATGTTTCCTATCAGAAACTGATCAATTTCATCATTACCCTGTGCTAGAGGGCCTGGGAGACCCATGTGTGTCCTGATATGTGTTATGAACATAGGATGTATCCTACCTCTGATGATATCCTGTAGTTGTATGAATAGTAAGGTCAAGTCTGTATCATCAGAAATTTAGTCAGCAGTTTCAATATGTAAAACAACTCCTTCTGCATATTGAGAGTCAGTAATTACATTGAGAGGCTCTGTGAAATCCAACAACACCATAATAATTGCATATAGTTCAGACTTCTGAACAGAGTTATAAGGGCTCTGATCCAGCTTAACTAAAATTTCCAATTTGTAGTGAGCCTTCCTAAGTTGTTTGCATCAGTATAAAATGTAGGAGCTCCAGAAATGGGTTTATCCTGTACCACATGAGGAAAAATCCAATTAGTTTCCTTTATAAATTGAATTATCTTGCTTGGTGGATATTTATTATTAATCTCTCCTAAAACAATCACTAAAAGCCTTTTGCTATGTTTCACTGTCTGCCCATATTCAATCAGTTTCTTAACTAGTCAAAGGTACAACAATTTCTGCTGGGTCCTTTCTAGGCAATTGGTAAAGACTGAATTTATCTTTAAAAATCCGATCATAATTTTTTTCAATATATGTTTTCAGCTTCTTTCTTGGCATATGCAGCAGAAATGAAATATAATGTTTTCTCTTTGCATTAAGATTCCTGTTGGAGACTGTCTAGAGGGTAAAATATCCAGTATGCAATCCAGGTCTCGATCCACACAATCCACATGTGCTTCTTGAAGGTTCTTTTCCGCCAACTCTATTTCTTCCTTGGCTTCACTGGAGAATTCTCTTGGACTATTTATAACCTTTTAACCATCTAAAGTCTTGAACAGATTAACTAGTTCATAATTTTTATTCAAATAATGAGCCTTAAATGAGCAATATTCCCTAGCAGCTTTTGAAAATCATTAAGAGTCCTCAATTCATCTCTATTCAATTTCATCTTTTGTGGACTAATTTTCTGTAAACCAATTTTATATCCTAAATAATTTATATAATCTCCCCTCTGTATTTTCTCTGGAGAAATTTGTAGTCCCCAATCAGGCAATATTTTCTTTAGTTCTTCTAACAGTGTTTCTAATGTTGATGGGTTTGGATCTGCCAACAAAATATCATCCATATAATGGTAAATTATAGATTGTGGGAAGTGCTTGCACAGTATTTCTAGTGGTTTTTGTACAAAATATTGGCATAAGGTAGGAATGGACACTCCATTTGAACCTCTTAACTATAAATGAATTATTAAGTGTAGGCACTGTGAAAGCAAATTTCTCTTTGTCCCGTTTCTGCAAAGGTATGGTAAAAAAAAAATCCTTCAAATCAATAACCATAATAGGCCATCCCTTAGATAACATACAACGAAGAGGAATACCAGATTTTAAAGAGCACATAGGTTGAATCACTTTATTAATTGTTCTTAGATCCATCACCATCCTCTACTTTCCAGATTTCTTCTTGACAACAAAAACAGGAGAATTCCATGGACTGGTTGATTCTTTGATATGCTGAGTCTGTAACTGCTTTTGTAAAAACTGTTCCAAAGCCTGAAGTTTTTCTCTTTTCAAAGGCCATTGTTGAATCCAAATAGGTTTTTCTGTTAACCACTTCAAAGGCAGTGCTGTGAGTGTCCTTTTAGTTTCTGTGGGTTATTGGGCAATTATTTTTTACAACCTGAACGGCTGGTGAATTTTCTACATAGTACCTTAAAGCATCACTTTTGGAAACATAATTGAGTCTTTGGTTGATATCAGAACAGGGAGGGATTTTAATCTGGGTATTCCATTGCAGTAGAAGGTCACAACCCCACACATTTACCTCTATGTCAGCCATATATGGCTTCAACCATCCTTTCTGACCTTCTGGTCCTATGCATTCAAGCCATCTCACAGTCTGCTTCACCTGAGATATTGTTCCAATACCCAGAAATTGAATATCCCCTGCCTATAAAGGCCATCTTGAATGGCATGGTTGTGGGGTTATGATTGAAACATCAGTCCCCATAATGACTAAGCCCTGGATATAAATATTATCTACCCATATTTTCAATTTTGGTCTTTGTTCATTTATTGAAGCCTGCCAAAATATTCATTTTGTGATTCTTCTTGGAACTTCCAATTTCTCTCTTGAATTTATTCTATTATCCAATGCTGTATGATTTTCTAGATCAGGCATTGGATGCCCTACTTGTCCTAAGAATGCTTCCACTGTGACTGAATATGATCTTACCTTCCTTGATTATGGAGTGTGATTTTTGGGGACTTTCTGGTGGAAGCCCCAAAAGGTGTTTCCCAATGGTAAAGTGTAGTATGAGGTTTCTGGCCCTGACTTTTGGCCTTTGCCTCAAGGTCTAGGTCCACAGACCTTCAGAACTACAGACCCACAATCCCACAGAGACACACAGATGCTTTCAATAGTTTTAGGCTGATCGGCCTAGACCCAGGCATATCCCTTTCTAGCTCTCTACCCTTCATCTAACCCATGTTTCTTGTTCAGCCTTGTAGCTGGGTACCTTTTCTTAGAGCAGCATAGTTGTCCTCTGTTTCTTTTGGCTTCTCTCTGGCATCTCTCTGGCATTCTTCTCTGTCCTTCCTGTTCTCAAGAGTTTTCTTAGTCTGGTAGCCCAGTCCACACTTCCTGCCTGCCTCTGGCCAATCAGTGATTTTTATTAAACTAGTGGGTGGGACAATTATTTACCATGAAACAACACAATACCCCTACAGTAAATGGTTACCTTCTTTGTCTCTGGTAGATCTACATTTATTGGTCCAATGTCATACTTTGCCACACCTTCTGCATAACTCAGAAAGCAATTCCCTTCTCTTCGAATCAAACCTAAAACTGGTATTATTTCCAAGAGTACATTGGGTACAGTTCCACCTTATATGGCCTGGTTTACAATAATTGAAACAAGTGATGCCTTGGCTCCTCACCCTAACATTAGCTTTGCTTCACCTACCCAATTCTCTTAGTTCCAATGGAGAGATTCAGCATTGATTGCAAACTGAATCCATTCATATTGGTGCAGATCTGATTTTTAAAGGCATAAGCATTCTTTTACATTCCAGATTAGCATGATCAAAGGCCAGAGAAAGTATTAACTGCTTCCTAACTTCTGGATCTGATACTGCTCTATGTACAGCTGTGGTAAGCCTCTGTAGAAAGTCAGTATAAGATTCTTTTAAGCCTTGTTTGACCTTAGTATAAGGCTTAATTTTTTGATCCAGGTCCAAAATCTTTTACCAAGCATTCAATGCAGCAGTACATCTAGCAATAAAGTATGCTAGTCATAAGTAGTTTGAGCCTTGAAATCAGCAAACATGCCTTCACCATGAAGAAGCAAAGAAACCTGAGAATCAAAGAAACCCCTAATTTTTCCTTGCTGTTCTAAGGTCCTAGCCTCTTCCCAAAACCAGCTTCACCACTGAAAATTCTTACTTTGGTCCAAGACAACAGCCATTAGCTGCATCCAATCAATTGGTAAGAACCGGCTTTTTGCTGACCATGAATTTAGAAGCTGCTTTACATGAGTAGAGTGTATACCATGTAATGATATTGCCTCTTTAAAATCATTGATGTCTCTTGTATTTACTGGCCCATAACTATACTCTACAAATCCTGAGGATTCCCCCAAATGCTTTCTCTTTTCTGAACAGTAGCCAGAAACAATAGTGGTGGGGAAGTGGGTAGTCCCGTCATATTTACCACCTTAGGTAGAGTATCTCCAATACCGTAATATTCTATGGGGAGTTGACCTGAGCTGTTCTGAGCCTAAGATGCATTATTACCCTTTTCCAGTACTGCAATATGGTCCTCCCATTCCTGAAGCTTGGATACTACTGGTTCCCATTCCCGGATTTTGGATACTACTGGCTTCCATTCCTGGAGTTTAGATACTGTTGATTTTTCTAGATCTTGATTTTCCTGATGAAGCAGTCCATCCAAAGACCTCACTGAACCAACAATTTTTTGATCCACATCATTAACATAATTAATGATTTTCTTGTTCTCATTATTAATGTAGTCAACAAGTTTCTTGTTTTCATAATTTACATAGAGCCTATATTCGTCTTGTACAGTGTTATCCATATGCAAAGTGGAAGCCTTATCTGAAAGCTTGTTGTAACAAATTTCCAGAGAATTAATCTTATCTGCCATTTTACTGTTTGAAATTTCCACATCACACATCCTGTACATCAATCGTTGATTTCCTTATTTCACCTCTTTAACCTCATCTGCCATTTTAGTATTTGAAATGTTCGTATCACATATTCTGGACATAAATTGTTGATTTCCCTATATCACCTCTTTCATCATTCTCATATTTTGAAAAATAAAATAGAGAAACAAGCTGAAAAATATTCAGACTGGGGTATTGAAACCTTCAAGATATTCATTTGAGATTTGCTCAATCATTATTGAAAAATATGACCTGAAGTCATTAATGGAATAATTATCAGCCATTACCTCAATTCAGGTGCAATGGTGACGTTTGGTCAACAGGTGTCTCAGTAGTGTTCAATATTCCATTCACCAGCAATATGGTGGATGCAGGGACTCTCAGCAGCACCAGGCTACCTATAGACTATATGCGGTCTTAAGGGGCCTCAGCAGGCAGAATACAATCCTTAGAAAAAGCAAAATCTCACAAATTAAGACAAGATGGCAATCAGAAGGTTTGTGGTAGTGTGGTTTTTTTGCATGTGCACAGAGAAACTTACACTTGCCTGTTCCCGGCTCAGTCTCAGACAGTGATTACACTTGCACAGAGGTGGGGCAAGACCTCACTTGCATTTGTGCACTGGTAGCATGGGGCAAGATTGCACTCGTGCTTGTGCTGTGCACTGAGGTTACTCAGTTGTGGCTCACATTACAGAAGTTGCTGTGCACTGAGGTCACTCAGGTGTGGCTCACAGTACAGAAGTTGTGGCGGCTAAGAGGCAGCAACTATAATCCTCCACTTAGTGCCAAGAAAAAGCTTCACAAAGGGGCAACTCTCGGCTCTGCTGACTTGGGCAGGGGACCACACATTGCTCTGCTGGCTGGCTGGAGAGTGAGCAGTGGAGTCCAGTATGATGGAAGGACAGGCCAGTGAGGGAGGGAGCTTTCAGCCCACACACCAGAATGCAGGTTCCCAAAGCTGTACACTCTGACTGTCCTCTGCTCTCTAACAGTGTTCAAAACACAAATGGACCTCCTAAACCCAGATGTTGGTGGAAATTCTCTTAAATACATCGATTCAAACTTAAAATTTATTAAAATATATGCCAACACTCATGATACAGGTTACAGCTTAGATAGATGCCTGATAGACTGGATTATCCACACAGTGGACAATAGATGCCAAACCAGTCTCTCCAGCAGTCTGGAACCAGGAAACAGGACCTTTCAAGATCCCAGAAGCCCCTTATGAATAGGGTTGGTCACTCCCCCTTCTGGGAGACTAGATAGGCATCTTTGGACCTTATCAGCTGACACCTGAATCCCACCACAGGGAAGTGCTTAGTCTTACCACAACTTGATATGTCTTGTCTTGTTGATAGTAGTAAAGGGTCTGCCCTTTTCTGAACATAAACAAAGGTGGGTGGATTGTTTGGTTGGACACAGGGGATAATAAGGGGGCAGAAATTGGAAATGAGAAGGTAGGGGAAACCACAGTTGTGATATAAGATATATCAATTTAACAATAATAGTATAAAAGTGATGACCTGAGTTTAGTTTCTGGAAGAAACATGGTAGAAGAAGACAAACCACTTCTTCATATTGTCTTTTTATCTGCACTTATGCAATCCAGATTGCAGGTTAGTACCACACAGTCCTATAATAAAATAATATAAATAAATAAATAAATAAATAAATAAATAAATAAATAAATAACTCCAACAATCTCAAATTACCTCAGATTGTGTGGACCTGGTACTCTGAAAAGTATCCGTCAAGAACATACTTGAAGATGTAGTTATTGGATGGTTTACTGGACGTGGAAGACAAGTTTCTGTGGAATTCATTCCTAGGATCATTCCTAGAAAGCCTTGACACTTTTTAAAATTGCTTCCAGATGGGTATGCTTTTAAATTTTATGCATTCTTTCTTGCTGTTGAAAGTGAATAAGAGACTAGACTTCTGCTATATAATGTTTAGGACACCATGCTTTCTCTTTCCACTGCATATCACACCTTCATGTATATTCTTACTCTAAACTAGTTCATTTCTTCCTTACTAAAAATTTGTCTTTAACATGCTGTATTGTTTTGTAGTTAGGACTTGCTGAAAAAGACTTCTTTAGCTGTTCCAGGAAAGAGAAAATCATTTCTTCTTGTTGTTTGGTAGTAAAGAGTTGCATGAATTCAGTATCTTTCCTGAATCTGTCTAAAGCAAGCTGTTACAGTGGATTTTTTCTGCTACAAATTTCCAACAAAACAGCAACTAGAGACAAACATAAATTAACCTTGTCTCAGAAGGGCAAATGATGTATTTTCTGTACATCATTTTTAGACATTATAAATATATATATATGCATAAATTCACACATGTACATAGGGAATGAAAGTGGAAATGATGCCATGTAGGGGAATACGGAGGGCTAAGTGGAGTAGGAAATATGGCAGGGAATCTGTGGAATTTACATGTTAAATTATTATACAATACCACATATAAAAAAATACATAGCATTTTTAATTTTAAAAAAGTTAAATAAATGACCAAATATTTGACCATCCTTGTTTCTGTGTCTTTACACATGTATTTTTCTTGAGACTCATTTTAAATCTTTCTTTTGATCATTTTTGAAATTATTCAATTTGATGTGGAAATATCCAGACTTCTGAGATTATAGTTTCTCTTTAAACTTTTTACACTTATTCATTTGCTTGGGCAGTTGTGAAGTTATCATGGGATGAATGTGCAGTTTAGCATACAGTACAGGGTTTAGAAGTTGATTCTCTCTTTTTGCCACACAGAACATGGTGGCTGAACACAAGCTGTGAGGCTCGGACAAGGATATCTGGGCTTCCTTCCTCACCCAGTTGTTTTATTTTAGTTTTTGTTACTTAGCCTCATGAACCTATGAGTATAATTACTATAAATTTAAAATATCTGACTGTCTAATAAGCTTAATGTCTTAGTATACTACTGCTTCGATTTATTATTTTGTATTTTCATTATAAATCATTTTCACTTTGTTTTTCCTTTGCCTGTTAATTTTGATTTCTTCAGTCTACATAGCTTGAATTAGCAGTCTAACCTCATCAATATATAAAATATTTTCCTTTTTCCTATTTCTTAAAATTGCCTAATCAGATCATTCAATGAAACAATATTGGTAGCAGATTGTACACTTTGGGAAAAATACTTCGTAGAATATAATAAATGCCAATAAATAGTGTTTTAGTGAATGCATTGAATCATATCTACCAAGAGTTAACATTTTGGGTAGTTATTTTAGAGTATGAATTTCACTGGTTTGTATAGTTTCACCTTAGCTCTTGATTAACATATAAAATAAATCATCTCTAAAGACATAACCATCAGCCCTGCTACAAATTCTGATACAATCTAGATTTGTATATGCCCTACATGCTATGCACTTCCTCTGAAAGAGTATGAGGCAGAAAGGATAGAAGTGACTACAGATTCCTTTCCCACCTTCAATATTGATGTCTGAGCTTATAATGCTAGAGAACTGTAACTGATTGAGTAACAGTATTAAATGAACCTATATTTCACATCAAAATAAGAAAATTTCTTGATTGTACTTTGTTGATTAGAATAGAAGAGATGGCCATACAATGACTAGACTAGATTATCTAAGGATCATAGGGTGATAGTCTACAAGGATTCGGGATCTCCACTATTCTATCATGCTAAATTTCTTTGTGTACATTTTCTTGTGTACTATTCATACCATGAGAAAAAGTAGAACTTAAATTGTACAGTTTAGGCAGGTCAGGATAAGCCACTGTAAAATGTCTAGTTGTACAATCTCTGCCTACAAAACAAAGCCAGGCAAAATTACCAAGAAAATTAAAGCAGCTATGGTTCAAAGGTCATGTAACAGAGTGCCAAGCAACACATTTGTTCTGCCAGGATACCACATTCTGTGGCTACACATTTGGGATTCTTGGACCACAGTTGTGAACGCTTCTAACAGGGACCAGGTCCATTTTCTGGACTATTATTAATGGTTTTCTCTTTATAGTGTTTTCTTCATAGTACCTTTCTTCCACTGTAATTAAATCTACTACAGCTTAGTGTGTCCAGCACAGAATGTAGTACTCCCTATCTCCTCAGTAGGAGCTTTCTGCTTTCTACTTAGCTTTATCAAGACAATGTCCAACTAAAGTGTTAATGACCTAAGAGGTGAGAAGCTCTGAAGAGTAAGGTTGACTTGACAGACCACATTTGTGGAAGCTTCTGTTAAAAGAGCTCCACACACTATACCTGGTGGCATCTCCACTTTCAGATTGCAGAGAAACTAAATAGTCAATGCAACGTTCAAGCTCCAAAGTCATCTCTTTAACATCCTATATAATCCAATGCTCATATTGAGTGCACACAGTCTGACTTCTATAGAGAAGCTATGGCTTTCAGCTGTTCTGATCAATGAACAATTCTTCTTCTGGAAATGCCTCCCTGACATCTTTAATTTCCATATTACCACTATCAATCTCTAGCTAATGTTAACAGACTGCTTTGGTGCCCCATTGTGCTTCAAACCTGAAATGTTTTAAAATATTAGGGGGAAGTAATTGGACACCATTATTCCTATTCAGCTCTATCACTCATGGTGAGTTGGAAACATTACTGTTCTGAGATTCTTCATTGCCCACCAAATTCTCTCCCTTCAATTATTTGTGTAAAAAATAGTATATAGGATAGTATGCTTTGCTTCTTTTTTTCCTTTAACTAATGTATTTATAAAAAGAAATAGAAAGAACAGGATGTCTGTCTCTTCTATAAACCATGGTTAAAATTTTATTTCATCAAGATCCATAAATTCAGAATTAAGTTAAGTGCCATGATAATGCCATGATGATATGTTTTGAAAAATTTAAAGAATCCCACCCATCTCACACCTCACCCTTTACTTTTGAGCACCTTTTTCTCTCATATTTAGCATGGGGTCACTTTCTAGTGGAACTCATACTTCTCCAGCTCTCTGCCCATTTTCATAAGTCACCCAGAAAGGTTTATACACTCTACTCACAGTCTTACACTGCACAGAAGCAAACTCCTAAAAATGACAGAGGTTTCATTTTATCTATCTATCTATTTATCTATCTATCTATATATCTATCTATCTATCTATCTATCTATCTATCTATACATGTATGTATATAAAGTTTAAATAGATGTGGAGAGGATGTCTAGAAAGGAAATTGATTATATATATGTGTGTATATATGTAATCTTCAAAGAAAATGGGCTGTCTGGTGAAATAAGACCTCCCTATAAATATGTGAGGTCATTAAGTAAATAAGGGTAAGGATATGCAGTCACCTTTCTATACCAGGGAGAAGGGCATGATGGTAGTCTCCACAGATCCACACAAGCCAGAAGATCCAAACAGCCAAAGCCATCCTCAGCATAAGGCCTGATGCTAGGAGTATTGTAATATCTGTCTTTAACAAAACAAAACTGCATGAAAACAACACAGATACAAAGATATACAGTAAGTCTAGGCAGAGGGACTTTAAAATAAACAATATCCAAACACACACACTAAGGAAAAGAGACTCTATTCAACAAAGGCTCTTGAGAACTTCATACGCACATACAGAAGAATGAAATTATAAAACTTCTTTCTTACCCTGTACAAAAATCTATTCAATATAACTTAAATGAATTGATATAAGACCTATGTCCTTAAAATTTCTAGAGAAAACTTTTAAAACACCTCTAAATATCTTCCAAAGCTGGAATGTCTGTAAATAATTATAAAAGTTGAAAAATAATGGCAAGAATAGATAAATGGACAGCGCAAAGCAAGAATCTTTCTTTACTGCAAAGAAACAATTCAGAGAAGTAAAATAAAAGCCTGAAAACTGCAGTTTTATCAACTATATCTCATTCTGAGATTTACAATATAAAGTATATAAAAAAACTAGAAAGATCCAAAATAAGCAGAAAAATAAGGTCAATTAATGGCCAAGTGTGCACACAGTAATAAATAGAAATGACATACCAATAAAGCTAAAAATGTCAAATATTCTTATCCACCTTGGAAATGAAAACTAATACTAATTAAGATTTCACATCACCTCAGAGAGAATGTGTTTTTATCAATAAAATCAGTTAAATTTTGCTGAGATGATATGAAGGCATTATGAACACTACCAGTAGAAATATAAAAATCCAAAACAGTACCATTTAACCCAACCCCACAATTCTTGAATATTCATCCAAAGAAATATAAATGAGTATACCACAGGAATAACTGACATTACTGTGACACATATTGTGGCACTATTCACAATAAACCAGATATCCAACTAGCCTGAGGCTGTCAATGAAAAAGTATGTATAATGTGGATATGTAAACAGTTGTTTCAATCATCTCCCCCCTAGAGAAAATTTTTACAATTACAAAAAAATTTACAGATAAAGGCCATAATGATAAAAGCCTGAAAGGTAAGCGTTGTGATATAGCTATAGTAAATATTTATCTAAAGGGAGAAGGTTAGAGAGTAAGAGATGATCATCAATGAAACAAATAGTATGCTTTGTCTCATGGGAGGAATTCAGATCATCAGGTGAATGTGCACTCAGACTTCAGTCATCGTCATGAATTCACTCCTGAAGGGACCTTAAGGGGAAAAAACTAAACTGTAGAAGAAAACACACACACACACACACACACACACACACACACACACACAATATTCTGCAGTGAAATCCATTATTTTGTATTCTACCTAAATAATAAAAAGAAAAATTTAACAATAAATACAAATCAATATATAATTATTGGGAAATAGACAAAGCAAAGGAAATATAAAGAATACTCAGAAACCCGTGTTTCTTCATTTGGAAGTATTTCATTAATATGTAATCACAAATATTCTATGTCCACTGTCAAATGCTCCTCATATGAGGTTTTCCCAGACCACTGGCTCAACTGGCCTGTGATTAAGGACAATGAATACTTATTTATGAGAATTTTCTAAAATAGTTACAATTACTGAACTAAAACATAAATTACTAAATAGTATTGAGTCATGTAGGTGTGCTTTTATGTGTCTATAAATATCTGACAAGCAATCACAAACTTTGGGCACCTTTTATATACTATTTTCACAAAATTAATGGTGACTAAATTTTCAAGGTAATTTTAGGTAGAGAAAGCTTCCTAATAGAGATTGAAAGTATATAACAAACCAAAATATCATGGAGAACAGGAGGCACATGAAGGAAAAGGACTTATAAATACATATTACAAAAGCAACACCATGTACCAGGACTTTGAGAACTGAAAATTTGTGAAAACAAAAATTTTGTTCAAGAGACAAAAAAAAACTAGCAAATTGCATAGGAAAATATAAATGATAGATAGATGGATAGATCATAGGTAGATGGATAGATAGATAGATAGATAGATAGATAGATAGATAGATATAAAGATAGATATATAGATATAGATAGATGATAGATAGATAGATAGATAGATAGATAGATAGATAGATAGATAGATAGATAGATAGGTTGGTAGAAGTGCAGATCAAAGCCCTACAGATAGTGATAGATGCCATGCAATGAAAGTTGTCCCTGGATTTCCATATTTGTATTATGACACACATATCAGATTTCCATATTTGTATTATTGCACACATATGTCCTCTATAGATAGATAGATAGATAGATAGATAGATAGATAGATAGATAGATGATAGATAGATAGATAGATAGATAGGTAGATAGGTAGATAGATAGATGATAGATAGGTAGATAGGTAGATAGATAGATAAGTAAATAAATAATGTGACATAAAGATAGTTTACAAATTAAAGAGAAATAACTTGAAATTAAAATATAGATCATGGCTGCAATAAGAGTAAAGAGGAGCTTGAGTTAACTGACTCAGAACAGTAGCTATGAAAACAAGTGTGAAGCAGTATTAGAAAGTTAAGAAAAAATGGAAGCTGTTTTCATATGGAATGTCCCTCACTGATGAGAGTGTGGCAGGAAGGGAGGGATATACTATGAACTCCATGTTCTCGTTATTATGACACTCTATCAATCATATAAACTTGTTCTAAAAGAAAGAAAATTGATACTTTATTCATTAATGCCTTAATTATTTCTTTTAAAGTTTAATCATTATGAAAAATATGAACATAGTGAACTTAAAAACTAGGAGAAGTATCTGACCAAAAAAAAACCCAGAACAATAGCAGTCTACTTCTAGATTTGTCTGAACAAAGTTAAAACGTTAATATTAATTCTTTGTATTAAGAATCTTATTTTGAAGACAGTAAACTATGTAAAAAATAAATTAGTAAAACTTTTATACAACAGTGTTACATAAGATTCTGAATCACCAGACAAGAATTATTCCTAAATCAGGAAGCAAAAACTGGAATTAGTAATGTCCCATTAGCACACATTCCCAGTCATCATACTTCAGGAGAAGAAGTCTTGGAACTGGAGAGATAGCCCAGTATTTAGTGCAGTTGCTACACACTTATGAGGATTAGAGTTTGGAACCCAGCCCCTACATAATAATTTGGACATTGCTTGCATATCTGTGACCCCAGCTCCAAAGACAGAATGAAACAAGAGACAAGAGTAAGAAGAGAGAGACAAAACAAATTCAAAGTGCCTTGGGGCTTCCTGAGAAAAGGCGAACTCAAGGTTTAGAGAAAAACTCTGCCTCAAAGAATGAGGCAAAATGTAATAAAGAACAACGGCCAATGCTCATTTCTGGCCTCACTGCACCCAAGGACAATATATGTGTATGTGTATATACATATAGTAATATATAGCTGTAAATCTATAATCTTTCAAATAAAAAAGGGGGTATAAAGATAGCTCAGTAGTTAAGATAATCATCTGATCTTGAAATAGTTAAGCTCCTAGCAACCGTGTCAAGAAACTCATAGCCACATGTAACTCCAGTTCCAGAGATTCCAGTAACTTCTTCTGGCCTTCAAGATACCAGACATAAAGCACATCTATGTGTATGCAGCAAAGTACCTGTACATATAAAATAATAATAAATAATTGATTAACCCCCTTCTCCAATGAAAGAAATTTAAAGAGAAAGGTAGGCCACAGATTCAAAGAAATAGTACTCTATAGATTTTCAAGTGTTGTTTAAAAGAAAAAGAAAAAAAAACAGACAGAAACAAAATATATGTAGCTTGAGAAACCCATCACAGGCACACAACAGCCCCTTTCCATTCTAAGACTACTTAGTGAAAAAGTTAATATGTAGCATTCACACTTTCATAGAACTACCTAAGTGTTTCATAATACCCTCTGTGAAGTGTGTCTGTGCTTATCCAAAAGCAGACACTGGACTGAAAAAACTCATGTGTCTGGTTTCTAAAGCAATGTTGATGACCAAATTGAATCAACCACCCAACACATTGATCAATAATGAAAGGAGTAGCTATTAGTACACAGGAACACCATTTCATATGAAAAATAGTCACTTCACAGCTGCCTCTGACTTCCAAGTTCATCTATATTGGCACAACCTTCAGACTGGATAGCTTGGAAGGATGGAATTGTAATTTGGAGAAAATATAAAGCTGTCATGTCACGAATGTTATAAAGACTAATCACCTTACACAGATTTTAGATTCTTATTTCTAAATCGTGAGTGACTTCTCCTGCTATGGCTTTGAGTAAAACAGCAGATGATACAATGCCAGGGTAGCTGTGCTTAAGAAAGTGCTACAAGTTTCTTTTTTCTCATCAATCACATGGATGGTATCATCCAATGTGGCCAATTAGGTTAATATTTATATAAGCAATATATATTTATGAGTATTTATTTGGCACAAAGTCTAGAACATAGCAAGTAAAAAAATAAATGTTTATTAAGTAATCTATTCTATGAATGACTAAATGAATGAATGAGTCACTGAAGATCACATATGAGTTTCTTAGAGCTTGGAAGAAAGGGGAATTTGTTCTGTAAATCTGGCTCTCCAGATGCCTCCTTTACTTGCTATGCAACAAAACTGGGCTCTTGTGATGCTTAGGTTTTACAGTTAACTTGATACAATGCAAAGTCATTTAGGAAGGGAAACACATTTGAGAAAATGTACAGAGCAAACTGGCCTCTTGTCATGTCTCTGACTCATAGTTGGTGTTTTAAAGAGAGGGCCCAGCCCACTGTGGAAAGCATCATCCCTGAGCAGGTAAACCTAGGCAATTTTTTAAAAGCTAGCTGAGGCTATGCAAATAAATGAGCCAGTAAACAACTTTTCTCCATGAATTCTGTTTCAGCTACTGCCTTAACTTTTCTTAATGATGAACTGTGACCTAAGGTGGAAGCCAAATAAAATATTTCTTCTCCAGAATTGCTTTTAGTCAGAAGGTTTTATTGTAGTATCAGAAAAGCAAACCAGAATACCTACCAAACAAAAGCCAACCAGAAAGCCAGAAGGCAGCAATAATAAGTGTTTTCATTGAAAGAATGATTGCTAGGTGCCAAGCATTCATATATATATTACTTATTAATAATGACAATTACTTAAGACACTTTGTCAAGATCTAGAAAAAGCACTTTAAATATGTACTCTGTCAACATATATGAAAAATTGTGAATAAAGTATGGAGCTAATGATTAAAACAAATAAGCTATTCTAGCCAAGAAACCAATGAGTTTAGTAGGGATGATTCAAAGAAGTATGAATAAGGGTTCACCTACAAGCAAAAGAAGAGCCTAATACTGCTAGGAGGAAAAAAATAAAAACCTTTCTTTGACCCACCAGCCCTTAACTGTTAATTACTATCAGTTTCTTGGAGTAGTATAGCCTCAAAATCACCTCTGTTCAGCAACCATTAACTGCCTATAAAGTCTTAGGTGTTTCTTTCTAGCACTTGTTAGTTGTCCATATATCCTTGCATATGGACATGGCCTCATGAGTTCTTTCTCTCCTCCATGATGGAAATGTAATGCTCCAATCATTTATGAGTCTCCTTTGAGAAATTGCAGTGGCTAAAAATTCAGGGAGGTAATGACCATGTCATTCCCAAAAACAGAATTCCACAAGCGTGGTTTATAATTATGATTTTCAGAGAATTTTGCAAAGTATGTACTATATTTCCCCACATGTCTTCCATGAGATTCTTACTCTCAAATGTCAATGTCTTTGGTCCTCTCCTCTAGGGATCAGTTTGTATGTTACTTTTTTCAAGCTGTCCAACATCCTTGTGAGTCCATTCTTTCTCTTTAAAATGGAAGCATCTTTTCATGAGACAAGATTTTATGGTCCTAAATATCAAATTTATCCTATTGAAGACTTTTTCCTGAGTGTGGTGAAATGTGCACTTCCTGTGTGTTTGAAGTTTGGTGCCTCCAGGGAAGTTCAACACAGCAACCTAAAGTCCAGACATTCAGAAGTTTTGTTCTTTTTTGTCTTTGTCTATCTCTATGTCTACCTCCTCACAATCTGACTCCTATATAGCAAATTTTCATTTTTCTACACATAAGGGAACTGCTACTATTTATAAGGTCTGGGTGAGCAATAAGCATGGAGAATCATTTCCATGTTTATTAGTTAATCTTCTTGTAGCCAAAATAAAAGAAAAAACCCAAGCAAAGCAATTTTATAAAGAAAAGGTATATTGTCACTTATAGTGGGAAGATTTATAATGCACCATTGCACAGGAGAAAGCACGCTGCTGGGAGAAGGAAGCATCTGGTCAAAATAGTTTGTAAATCTGGAAGAGAGTGAATAGTAAATAAGGCCAGGTTGATAATCCATCATCATCCCCAACTGCTCCTATTTACTTACTTCCTACAATAACATTCCACCACCTAAAATCTTTATAATTTTCCAGTTAGGTTAAATCAAAAGCTTTTAGAGTAAAGAAAATGAAACAATTGATTCTGGAGCCAGTTTTGAGTGAGCATTTTCAAGGAACACAAATTCAGTTCTCTTGAAATATAATAGGCTGATGTGGAAACAATGTCATGCAGATTTTTTAGTAACAAAAAAGAGCATCACAAATTAAGGCATTTGTTGTAACGAGTTCGCCGGTCCGGTGCAGGCAGAGGTCCCAGACCCACAGACCTGCCGCCGGAACTGCTTATCCGCCAGCCACCGCCCGGGTCCCCAGAAATAACTCAGACGCTTATATTAAGTCCATGCTGTTTGGCCTATGGCTCAGGCACATTGCTAGCTAGCTCTTATATTTTAAATCAACCCATTTCTATTAATCCGCGGGCCACGTGGGCCCAGCCCGTAGCTCACCCATGTTCTTTACATGTTGCTCTTTCGGTGGCTTCTGCGCGGTCTGCTGACTCCACCCTGCTTCTCTACCTAAGCTCTGATTCTCCTCCCACTATTCTACGTACCTGCCATGGTCCAAACCAGCTCCTTTATTTAAAGATACAGTACGCACAAATATATTCCCACATTTCCCCCTTTTTCTCTAATCAAAAAGGAAGGTTTCAATTTTAACATAGCAAAATTACATATAACAAAATAGCTATCAAGCAAGAATTATAGTTACAATATCTAGTCTATTTGTATTTAGCAAAATTAAAGAAAATACTCTATCATCTATCTTATCTTTATGAATCTAAAGTTTTATATCTAATATATTTTTCAAATGACTAAGAAAAACTGTATATATAACTATCTAATCTTCAACTACATCAAAGACCACAGAAGGATATAATATTTACCCAAGTAAACCAGAAGTGCAAACGACTTCTAAAATCTAGAAAGGACAGAGATGACACCTATCTGCCTGGACAGTCACCCAAAGTTCCTTTATAAAGTTGGGGCATTCATCTTCAGCCTACAGGCCCAAAGTCTCTTTTCATTTCAGTGAAGTAGGAAATCCGCTCTGCCCATTTTGGCACAGTTCATCCGTTGTTTCTCCTTGACGAGTTCGCCGGTCCGGTGCAGGCAGAGGTCCCAGACCCACAGACCTGCCGCCGGAACTGCTTATCCGCCAGCCACCGCCCGGGTCCCCAGAAATAACTCAGACGCTTATATTAAGTCCATGCTGTTTGGCCTATGGCTCAGGCACATTGCTAGCTAGCTCTTATATTTTAAATCAACCCATTTCTATTAATCCGCGGGCCACGTGGGCCCAGCCCGTAGCTCACCCATGTTCTTTACATGTTGCTCTTTCGGTGGCTTCTGCGCGGTCTGCTGACTCCACCCTGCTTCTCTACCTAAGCTCTGATTCTCCTCCCACTATTCTACGTACCTGCCATGGTCCAAACCAGCTCCTTTATTTAAAGATACAGTACGCACAAATATATTCCCACAGGCATTAAAAACTGTATTGTTGGAAATATAAGTGGACATTTGTATATAGGCAGAAAAATCTCAACTATAGGTCTTAGATGCTAAATTATGGAATATTTAGCCCTTCCTATTGGTAAACAGGATTGTGTTTAGTTGAAAACTTTTTTTTATCAAGAAGTGTCTGATACAGAGGTGAGCAAGAAATGGAGGTTCTTTATAAGTTTACATATAGCCAGAGAGGAGCTGTAGGTAGACTACAAGATCAACATAATTACACATTCTGCATAGTCAGTGAAATTATCAGTCAATCTGCCTATGCAGAATCGTCCTTTATCTAACATTTCTCAAACAGTTTCACCAGCTGGGAACCAAGTGTTCTAACACAGAACGTATGGGGGTGTTTCATATGAAAACTTCTGCAGCATATATCCTATCATATATGTATATGTATATACATATATGTATATATATGTGTGAGTATATATATACACACACATACATACATACATACATACACAGACACATAGATATAGAGATATATAATGCAGAGGTTCAAAAGAAACAAGACTTTTGTGTATGACCCATACACCTGAGATGTTGGACAATCACAATCTTCAAAAAGTGAATTGACACAGGGGTTCTGAGTTAAATTTCTCATATGAATGAAGATTAATTACATAATCCTTAATGGGAGTATGCAAAGAAAAAATAAAACCTATTTATTTATTGGTTATTGAATTATTAATTACAGAAAAGTGAGAAATTTGGGAAAAGTGAGTAATTAAGGGTAAATGGTAGGATGGACACTCCTGAGAGCAGAGGATTTGCAAGAGAAAAAAAACATCAAGCTCCATAGTCTAGGAGATTTAGAGGGCATGAAAGAAACAGGGCAAAGGATAAGGTAAAATCTACTGAAGATGCTACAGTTCTCATTGCCCCAGACCTGGAGTTCTCAACCTTGCAGTTGTGGCTCATTTGGTCTTGAATAACCCTTTCCCAGGAAAACCTAAGACCATTGGAAAACATAGATATCTACATTATGATTCAAACAGTAGTGATAATTCAGTTTTGAAGTAGTAATAAAATAATTTTGTGATTGGATATCACCAAAACGTGAAACTTTATTAAAAGGGCTTAAGAATTAGGATGGCTGAGAACCACTGTCTTGGTTGCAGGAAAATGTTTATGAGCCATTTATGAGCTGCCTACCAAGTTTGAAGTGGTTGAAGTCACCTTCTGTCCATCCCTAAGTTGTGCTTTAATAGTTACTGACTTTGACAGTCTATAGGCTATTAGTCTCTGGTTGTTATCACTACCTCTGATGTTTGTGTTATCTCAGGTCATGTTGATAATTTTTGACATCACATTTACATAACTGGCTTGTCATTTTACACTGCACAATCACAAAGATGTAAAGCAGTTCTTTTTGGTCATCTTATATTTTGTTCCTTGTCTATGGAATGGCCTGAAATGGTCTCTTATAATAGGTGGACATTTTTTCACTTAGTCTGTAAAATTCATCTGAATTACAAGAGAGAATACAAGAAAAACAGTGCTTAAGTGTGTTTGTCAGGGTCTTCTGGTGAGGTGAGAGTTGAGCCAGTTTGGCAATCTTGGCTCAGAGCCCTATCCCTCCTTTTGTCGTTCTAATTTTGTCCTCTCATGGGCTTTGTGCTCTTTTATTTGTCTTCCTCAGTGTTCAAGAATTTTCTGTGCCAGACTTAATCTCTCTGGACACCAGGTTCTGTATGTGAACACCTTGTAGTGTTTTACAACGAAGCCTTTCTTTACCTCTTCCTACTTCATACAAAATGAGCTCTTTCATCACTGTCTAAGCAATTATGTTTTACCTGAGGATTCATTCATATTTGAAATTAGTGAGTAATGAACTACAAGCTCATCTGATATGTAAACTCTAAACAAACTAAAGTTTATATTTGAGACAGAGTTGAACCTCAGCCAATCATAGCACTTGCAATAAAGGCAATGACAGATTCCAAGTGGTCTGACCGTAGTGAAAAGTTATAAATGCCTCAAGTCTCCAGAGCAAAAGAGGCAATGACTCAACTCAAATGTTGATCATTTCTCTTTTTTGTCTGCAAATCTTTCCTTTACATACTGTTTATTACAATACTCTAAATTTTTCTGGG
The DNA here is from genome assembly GCA_033318265.1 of Phyllotis vaccarum. Classification (NCBI taxonomy): domain Eukaryota; kingdom Metazoa; phylum Chordata; class Mammalia; order Rodentia; family Cricetidae; genus Phyllotis; species Phyllotis vaccarum. The sequence continues at coordinate 39,813,945 of JARWLC010000016.1, forward strand.
TCTCACAGCCTCCCAATATGTAAATCTTTTCTTGAACTTAAACTCTGCTAAACTTAATTTTTATAAATGTATTATATATCTAATAAACAGACTGCTTGAATTGAATATGTTCTATAATGTTAACTTAAAAATATAACTTTTTGCATTTTTTAAAATTTTTTTTAGTTTATATTATTTATAATATTTCTCTGTTCTCTTATCTTCCTCCAAACATTTTTTGATTGCAGATCCTGAATTATCCTTGCATTTCATAAATCCAACTTGGTTATAGAGAACAATCTTTTCCATGTATGACTGTATTAGTTGGCAATTATTTTATTGGACAATTAGAAGCTTATGTTCTCCTATATTGGCCAGTTTTTCTTTCTTTTCTTTCTGTGATTTTTGTTATTGTGTGATTGCCTGGTTTTAGTAATAGAGTGATAAAAACTTTCTATATTCCTATAATGAGTTCAGGAGTAGTCCCTCTGTTTCTATTTCTTTTGTTTGGTTGTTTTTTCTTTCTTTCTATTCTTTTTAATATATATTATATATGTGTGTGATATGCCTCTATATATACATATATAAAAATAATGTATACTGACATACATAAAGAAGAATTAAATAGATATTCTTTGTATGTTTGATAGAATCTATCTGGCCCTGAATATTTTTCCCATTAAACCTAAAAATTCCTTATATTACTATTTTATTTTTTTTCATTTATTATTATTCTGATTAGGTTTATTAATACTTTGTGGTTCAATTTTGATGGGTTTGGGAAATGTAGAAATTCACCCATTTCATTTGATTTCCTAGCATAGGAATGTATAGGTTTTAAAATATTCCCTTTTAATATTCAGTACATCTCTGGTGTTAGTTGTAATATTTCTGTTTATTTAAGATTTTGTTGATTTCTGAGCTTTCAAACTTTTTACTGGAAAATTAGGTGTTTATCTAATCGGTTTTTCTTTGAATTTGATTTGTATTTTTTACCCTGTGGCTGTCAATATATATCATTAGTTATGTATATTTATTGTTTTAATTATGATATACTTATGATATAGAAAAAGGATCTTCCCTTTTTGGCATGAGGAGCTGGCTATGTGAGAAGTGGCTTTGGCTTGTTTCTCTGTCTCTATGATCTTTTTGCTTTCCCACAATATCTTGTCTTGGGTTTTTATTATAAGATTGAAAAGGATTCATATAATAAGACTGGAAAAACACAGGTGCAAAATATTTTTCTTTTTTCCTATTCTTTTGAGAAAGATGAGGTTTCAGTGATGGAGAGTAGATATGAAATAATTTGATATTGAGTGGAACTGGGGTGCATGATTTGTAAATCACCAGGAATCAATAGATAAATATTTTAAAAATATAAAAAGTTCATTTGATTGAGCAGGTATCTGTACCTGGCCAAGATGTTAGCAGTAAGATCCACTTATTGGCCAATAATCAAGTGATACCCTGGCTTGGCCAGCATCCTGACATCTTTCTATGAAAAGATCTGTATAAGGAAATTCTTTCCTCTTTCCCTCTTTTCTTCTTGCCATGAGGTAGTATGCACCTCTGTTCTTTTCCTCTCCTTTCATTATCTCTCTCTTCATTTCTCCCTTGCTCTAATAAAGCTTTTAAAGTGAGTAGTGCCTATAAGATGTCTCTTTCTGTGGCTCACTCACACACCGATAGCTGTCCACTGTGTCTGCATGGCATATCTCTCTCACCTACCTTGGAGTCCTTGGATTCCACCTGCAACTATCCCAACTTATCACAACATTGGTGCCAATCAACCCAGCAAGAGCCCTCCTGGTGTTTTCTGATGCCAGATGGCAGATAATCACTGAGACCTCCTGGAACCTTCATATTTGGTAAATGTCCTCCCCTTTTGGCCATTCCCAGAAGTGATGTTTCTTCTCATCTCGATTGTGGTTTCTTTACTAAGTCTAAGTTTTAGTATTGGCAACCATGTGTCTTTTGGAATCATAGTCCCAGGCCCCACTTCTATGTGATGACATACAAAATACCTTGCACATACTCACTCACCGCATGGGCCCTAGTCTTTAAATGATCATTCCCTGGTTATCTTGTGCTGTCATTGTTCCTATCTGAACCTCTTTGATGCCAGATTTCAATCAATAGGATCTTTCTCCAACTCATGCATAGAAAAATGAGCCTAGCAGCAAACTCTAGTATCCCTTATCCATTTTTCTCCTGACATTCTCTCATCTGCTTCTTTATTTTTTTCACTCTAAATGTCTCTTTCTGTCTTTTTCTGCTTCCTGTAGCACCCTGCTTCCTAAATGCCTGGTGCCCTCAGCTTCTGGTACTGTCCCTGTTGCTGCCACCACCACTACCATCACCCTGGGACTGGCAATCCCAGCTGCAATTACCATCACCATTGTCTCCACCACTTTGGCAGGAAATGATTTTCTTTCTTATGGTTTCTAAAAGGATATCTTATACTGTAAGACCTTATTTACCTATTTTTAAGTTGGTCAGCTTATAATTTTCCAGGAAAGTTTTTTTTTCTGTCATTTTGTATGTGTAGATGAAAATGTATGATTGACCACACATACATCACTATGTTTCTGACTGATTCTCGAAGACTTGAGATTGTGTGTTTCATATCTGTTTCTCTGTCTGAAATTTAAAAAAAAAAATGGTATGATCACATGGGCAGACATCATCATGACCAAAGTCAAAGACATAGTGATAATTGGCTTATTATCATCTTTGTTGTGTCAAACCCCTGCTTTGCCAAGTCCCTGCTCTAATGTGTTCTTTCACTCCTGTACTCCTTTGCCTTCAGACCCCTGCTTGCTACTCTACCGGGCCAAGTGTTCCTGTTTAGCTGATATGGGCTCCCCACTTCATTCTTCCTGTGCCTAGACTATTCTGAGGATGACACTGGATCAGCCATTTCCTGCAGTTGCCTATCTGTAAGGTGAGCCACGGGCCACGTGGCAGACAGATTAATAGAAATGGGTTGATTTAAGATGTAAGAGCTAGCTAGCAATGTGCCTGAGCCATAGGCCAAACAGCATGAAGTTAGTATAAGCATCTGAGTCATTTTTGGGGGCTCGGGCAGCAGGCCGCTAAGCGGTCTCAGGCAGCAGGTCTGTGGGTCTTGGACCTCTGGCCACCTGGGACCCAGAAACCCTACTACTACACCTGTCCCTGTTACCCAACCGGGTTCCAGCTGACCAGAAAAGGGGTGGCCTGAGGCTGAGGCATGGGGCCAGAAATGACACAACCAGATATGGAAGCCCATGGGTCATGAGAGCAAGGGCTCTCTGGCTAGTTATAGAAGAGCCATGAGGCCTCCCCCAAGCTGACAGGTGGGTAGGAAGTACAGGCTAGTGTAGTAGCAATTCTGGTGCTTCGTGGCTCCAGGCCCTGCTGGGAGATGACAAGCTGTCCAGAGCCATGTAGAGATGTCTGTCCAGAGCCTGACTATATCTACAGTGATAGCCCCCAAAAGCATCAGCCACAGTAAAATAAAATAGCCTGAGATCTAGAAGGCAAGCTATCTATATGCTATCAAGAATGACAATGCCATGTTTTCTTTCTTTAGTACTTTATTGCAGAAAGACATCTGAGAGATTCTAAATATACTTAAGAACAGTTTAAAAGATATTTAAATTTATAGGATGATGACCAATTTGTCACATCATTTTATATATATATATATATATACATATATATATATATGTATATATATATATACAATCAAGCAGTGTTTTTTCTACTACTACTAGGTCTCTTGACAAAAATGTTCTAAAGATGTAAAAGTTTATGCAAGCTTAAGTCTTAAAAGTAATGTAAGACACAAAAGTTGACTTACAAAGGAACAAATAGATATTAATGCTCATGTTATTTTCCTCTTTTAGAATATTATTATATTAAGATATTGATATATATTAAGATTGGAAAATTTCTTGTAGTCTTCTAAGTATAAAGTGAGTAATATTATTTTCATTGTGTTAAAAAGATGCTTTTAAGCGATGTATACCCTGTATTCTGGATAGTAGGAAGATTGTTCATTCTTTTAACCTTAAATTGTTTGGGGTCCCAAGCTTCTATTACAACTCAAAGTCATCAGTCTAATGCCGTTTCTACAATATGGACTTCTAAGACTATGAATTCTTCTAATTCAAGGTCTACTCTGGCCTAAGAATATGTGTCATTTTTACTAAGGCTTGCTAAAGTTAAAAAAAATATATTCCCTCCTAATGGCTTCTCCATTTATTTTGTCTTCTTCTAGAATAAGGAAACAACAAGCTTCAAATATTTTGTTTTTTTATGGACTTCACATGATGATAGAAAATGTAAAGCTATATTTGATTCAATACTGTCCTTGCCAAATGTTCCACACCAAGCTTCTAGAGAAGTTAAATAAATGATGGCATATGTTTGATAAATAAAATATTTAACAAAAAGGTGTGTATTCTATAATGTGTGCTTCTGGTTTCCTAATAGGGTCCATTTCTCAGAGCAGAAGCACATTCCGATTCAAAAACCCCTTTTCTTCTATTCCCTTTTGACCGTGGGAGATCATTTTCTTGTCACTTTTCCTTGCCTTCTCAAGAGATAGTAATTTCTAGTTCTATAAAAGCTGCTAACATATTAAAGACTGTAAGGAAGCAAAAGTTAATAGTCATTCATACTTAATAGACAGACAGACTTTAAATGCTCAGAAATCAACAAATATGACATTTAAAATGTTGATCATGAAGTTTAATATGTATCAGACAGAGACTTTCAGATTCTAGTGACCCAAGGTTTCTGAAGAAGATTAAAAGGCACCACAGTGTTGCTACTTGCATTATGGCAGCACTGACTTTGGGCATAATGCCCCAATGCCCCAATGCCAACCCCTACTGCCAGATCCTGACATAGACTGTAGCCAAGTAGCAGGACATTGAAGAGATAATAATTGTACCCCACTTGGCCTCAACAAAGTACGATCATTCTTTCCTATGTCCCTTTTTCACAGGAAAAACTCTCACTTTGTGGGCCTGGTGACCAAAGCTCTGATACTTCTGCCTGCCAGTGCTATAGATATATGAGTATGGCTGACTGGGTATGAACTGGTCCCTGGTATTTTCAATAGAATTGGAAACTACTTGGTGAGCACTCAGTTATAATTTATTCTCAAATCTCTGATGCCATTTGATGACCAGGCTTTGTCAGTTCAAATGCAGCAACCAAGGTTTAACTGCCTTCTCAGCTCTCTATATAAAGTTCACAGATTTCATTCATTTTTTTCTCATTTTATTATGTATTTAAAAAGGTTTTTTTTCCATGTATATCCCTGCTTGCCATCCCTTCCCTCCTTCTGGTCCCTCCCAGTTGTCGCTCAGCATCTCCCCACCTTATCACCCCCTCCATTCTCTAAGGACGGCAAGGAGACCTATAGTAGGTCAGTTCCGTTTTGGCATATCCATTTGAGGTAGATCTGAGTCCCTCACCCCAGTATTACATCTGGGTTAGGTGTTCTTCTGTAGAGAATGAGCTCCAAGATGCCAGTTCATGCACAGGAACACAGTCTGATCCTACTCCAAGAGGCTCTACAAGTTGCCCATTCCATACAATGGTCTTCTACCTTTGGAGCGTTTAGTTCCTTTCCCTGTAGGTTCTTCAGTATCTTTTTCTGATACAGTAAGCTCCCAATAGCTGCAAATATCCATCTCTGTGAATCTCCTACTCATGAACTCTGCTCTCCTCTTTCTCTCTTCAACTGGGTGGGGAACTCAACATGGTGCTTAGCTATGAATCTCTCCTTTCATCTCTATTCCTGTATGAAATTTCTATAATATCACTTAGAGTGGTCATTCATTTGATTGTAAAGGAAGACCTATTATTTGGAGTTCCATCCAGGGATATCCTATGGGTTCTTGGCAATTTCCCTTGCACCCAGGTTCCTTCCCACCCCACAGTGAGTCTCTCTACCAAGTTATTCCTGACTTTTTCCCTCCCTCTTTATTATGCCTCTCCCTCAATCATTTCCTTCTCTCATGACTTATTTCCACCTCTGCTTGTTCACTACCTATTAATATCCAAATTTTGTCTTCCCAGGAGGATCTCTGAATGTCTCTATTAAGTTCTTTATGATTTCAAGTTGCTCAGGGATTGTGGTTTGCAGCCTGGATATTCATTGATTTTTGTCTAAAATCCACTTATTAGTGAGTAGAGACCATGTCTATTTTTCTGGTCCTGTGTTACCTCACTAGGGATGATTCTCTCCAAATCCATATACTTGCTTTAAATTTCAGAATTTTTTTCTGCTGAGTAATACTCCATTGTGTAGATGTACTGTGGTTAATACTTGTTAGCCCATTCTTCAGTTGACAGGCATCTAGTTTGTTTCCAGGTTCTGGCTATTATGAATAATGCTGCTATTATCATAGTCAAGCTAATGCTTATGGGGTAAAAATGTACATCCTTTGGGTATATGCCTAATACTGGCATGGCTGAATCTTTGGGAGATTGATTCTTTGTTTTCTGGAAAGCATCATACTGTTTTCAAAAATTTCTGTACAGGTTGACACTCCCACCAACAATGGAGGAATGTTCCCCTCATCCAATATCTTCTCAAGCATAGGCTGTCATCTGAGATTTTAATCTTAGTCATTCTGAGAGGTGTAAGATAGTATCTCAGAGTGGTTTTGATTTGCATTTCTCTGAAGGTTAATGATGTTGAACAATTATTTAAGTGTCTTTTACCTATTTGTATTTCATCTTTTGAGAATTTCCTTTTTAGCTCTGAATCCTATTTTTAATTGGAATTTTGGCTTCTAGTTTCTTAAGTTCTCTATATACTTTAGAGATAATTTCTCTGTCAGGTGTTGGTTGGTGAAGATATTTTCCCATTCTTTAGGCAGTATTTTTGTCTTATTGACTGTGTCTTTTGCCTTACAGAAGCTCATTAGTTTTAGGAGATCTCATTTATTAATTTATTAATTGTTGTTCTTAGCATCTGTGCTACTGGTATTATATTTAGGAAATGGTCATCTGTGCCTATGCATTGAAGAGTATTTCCCAGTTCCATTTTTATCAAGTTTGAGGTACCTGGACTTTTGTTGAGGTCTTTGATTCACTTGGATATGATTTTTCTTCAGGGTGATAGATATGAATCAATTTGTATTCTTCTACATACTACTATTCAGTTATTCCAGCACCATTTCCTGAAAGGAAGAAATAAACAAACAAGCAAATGATAATCTCTTTAGATGCTGAAAAAACAAGGACAAAGTCCAACACTCCTTCATGATTAAAGCCTTGGAGAAATCAAGAATATAGAAAAAAAATATAAATATGATAAAGGCAATCTATAGCGAACCTACAGCCAACATCAAACTAAATGGAGAGAAATTCAAAGCAATCCCAATAAAATCAGGAATAAAACAAGTCTTTCCTATTTCCCTTTTTCTATTCACTATATTTATGGAAGCTATAAAAGAACAAAAGGAGATTAAGGGGATACAAATTGGAAAGGAAGAATTCAAACTATTTCTATTGCAGATAATATGATTGTGCACATAGGTGATCCAAAATTCTTCCAGAGAACTCCTACAGCTAGTACACACCTTCAGCAATGTAACAGGGTACAAGATTAAAAACATCAATAGCTCTGCTATACACAAATGATAAAAGGGCTATAAAAGAAATAAGGGAAACATCACTTTTCATAATAGCAGCAAATAACATTAAACATCTAGGTTAACTCTAACCAAAGAAAAATCAGATCTGTTTCACATTCTCTCAAAGTGAATATTAAGACTAGACACTGTTCATCTTACTGCTGCCAGACTAATAATAATAATAATAATAATAATAATAATAATAATAATAATAGTAATAATAATAATGAACTTATTCTACAGTGACTGCACTCAGTATCTCCTGGTGAATTTGATTAAAAGAAGGTGCTTTGATTATTGTTTCATTGAAGATAGAAAAGCTATCTCACGTTTCTTTATTTACCAATTCTTAGATCTGATGGTTTTTGCCAGTTACACAGCTCTCCACCAATGCCAAAGCTATAAGCACCTTGGTAGCTCATTTGTAAATTTTCCATTAAAAGTAAAAACAGGTAACCCTAATTCACAGACTCCATACAGGGTAAACTGGTTTTAAATGTAACTTTGGTGGTTCAAAGTTTTAAAATTAATAAATGTAGTTTTGACAAACTGACAGAGCACAGTCTACAAACAGTTTTGGGAGTTCTTAATTTCCATGAATTTTACTAGTCCCAGCTTTTAGAGACAGGTTAGCATCAGAGAGGGTATGAAATCCTTTCTCCTCCTCCTCCTCCTCCACTCACTGAACCATTTCCATTCAGTAAATTTCTTTTGCTTATAGATTTAAAATTCTGTTTGATTGTGCTATAACCAGACCCCCCAAAAAATGTGTTCATATCTGTTATGTCAAAGACATATAGCTTTTGCTATGACACACAGAGATGTAAATCTGTTCCAGTTGTTTTATAAATATTTGAAAGTTTTTGCACAGGTTCACTCTTCCTGATAATCTTATGCCTATGCCAAACTATCAAGGGCTCTTCCAATACACCACCAGCTACTACACCAACTGAGTACACCAATCAGATGAATGTTAACAGGATAATTTCACCTACATACCCACATATAAGAACTCCGTTATCTCTTAATCTGTTGACCCTCTCACAAGGTGGATAAAAGCATTCCTCAACTCCAGAGAAAGAGTTGAAGAACACATATTCCTCAATTTGCCTCCCATTCCCCAGATCTCCTGGAAATTCATTGCTGGTAGCACCACTCCAGATTCAAAGGCATACCTGCTCCTTTATCAGGATCATCCACAGTTGTACTTCTGTACAATGGTGGCTCTTTTCCATTTCATCTTTTCTGGTAGTTTTTCTCTTTGTATGGCTAGCCCTGCTTATATGTCCAGTGTCAATAGTCTATTTTTTTTTTCTTCTGACAATCTGCCTTGTCAGTTTTCTCAAGAGGTCTCCACGATGACAGTTAACAGAATGCCTCTTCTTCATTCACACCTCTTTTGTGTATCATTTCTACTCCCAACTTTTCCCTCCCACTTGGCCTCATGTCAGCAGAAAGCAGTCTCCACTCACTCCTTTAAATTAATTAGAGAGACAGAGACAGAGAGAGAGAGAAATGTTAGCATTCAGACTAGCTTTCTGGCTTCCTAGACATTCAGCAAGTAATCACCTGGCTTTCCCAGCATCCTAAAATCATTCTATGGAAAGATCCCTTTAAGAAAAGATTTCTTCCGCTTCATCTCTCTCTCTCCCATTTCTTTTTCTATTGTCGTGAGGTCTCGCACACCTCTGTTTTCTTTCTTTTTGCTTTTTTCTTCATGTCTTCCTCTTCTTCTTCTCCTCCCCCTAATAAAGCTTTTTACTTGAATGTGGCCTTTGAGACATGTCTCCTTCTATGGCTCAAACCCACACTGACAGCCATCCACATTTTCTGGTTGGTTTGTCTGCAGGGCATACCTTTCTTATTCACACTGGGGCTACTAAGCCTCTCTCCTGATGTATCACAACACAAGAGAGTACTCTTCAGGAAGCTGAGTTCACCTTAAGTCATGTCAATAAACCTTTAATGAGATAAAAGACTTTGCCAGAATTTCTGCCCTTAGTTTAGACATAGCCGTATAGCTTCATGAGTCACACTGATTACATTAAAATGCATGCTTTTTTTTTCTTTTTTAAATTTTCATCTCTTTTTTTAAGTGTGTTTTCCTTAACATTGTGGAATAAAAATCCCCACTCTACACTATACAGCTGCTTGTCTGCCATGGGACTCCCCTTCATGTCCACTAAGCTGAAAGAGTATGGCTTTTCCTTCTCTTCATCTTCATTTTCTTTTGCCAAGTAACTGCAGCTTGATTGTACTGGGGGTTTTCTTTTATATGCAAACATTCTGTTGAGTGAATTCTTAAATCACTTCAACAATAAAACCTTTATTTGCCTCTAATTGTTGTGATAAGCGTCATGACAAAAAGCAACTTGGGGAGAAAAGGTTCATTTAGCTTATATGGCCCAATCATAATAAAGAAAGCTAAAAAGGTATCTGAAAGGGGGAACTGAAGCAGAAATCATAAAGGAATATTACTTGATGGGATGCTCAGCCTGTTTTCTTATGTAACCCTGGCAAAAGCTAGAGTAGGCTGGGTCCTTCCATGTCAAACATTAATAACAGAAATATCCTATAGACTTGCCTATAGTCTAATTTGATTGAAACATATTTTCAATCAGGGTTACTTCTTCCAGAGGTCAACAACACACTAACAAGTACTTTTATTTCTCTTTGTCCACCATGTTGGTTCTGAGGGTTAAATTTAGACAGTCATGCTTGATGACAAGCTGTGTTACCCGTTATGCCATCTTGTCCATTGGAAGATAGAAATTTTCATCTTATTAAATGCCATAAAACTTAAGATAATCATATTTTAAATATATTAGTTTATTGAATTATGCATAAAACATATGGAGCTTCAAACTGAAATTATAATAATGAAGATTTTTATATCAACAAGTTCTAATATTCTCAAACCACATGGAAAATAAAAATATTAGAGTTGGGATGGGGAGATAGTCCAGTGGTCAAAATGATTGCTGATCAAACAGCAAGCATGAAGACCCTAATTTGGATTCCAGAACCCAGTTATATGATGGTGGGCAATCCATCTGTAATTCCTGGATTTATATCCAGAGGCAAGTTACTCTGGGACAAGCTTCTAGCTACACTAGTTATGACTATGAGATAAATGTTGAGAAAAGTGACTACCTCAAAGAATAAAGTAGGTAGGTTTCACCATCAACCCTGGAGCCCACACATACATGTGTATGCCCTCACACATGTGGCTAAACATACATGAGCACACACATGTATATCAGATAAAGAGATAAAGATACAAGACAAGGGGAAAAACATACTCATTGGAGTTACCTATAATCCATATATATATATATTGCTGTTATTTGTTGTCATGGAACTCCATTTTTTCATGTGACTTTGACATACTGCCCAGTTGTTTTCAGTTTCAACATGCAGGTCTCATCTTTACATTTTTAAGAGCACAGAGATATGGTAATGAAATCTATTATCTGTTATTTATCATAAAAGAGGTTTTTTTTTTCATTTTCAAAGAACTGTTTGTTAGCTCCAGCAAAATTTTATCCAGATTTTATTGTTGTAGAAATCAGTATACTGCCTTCTAAATTCTCTATTTGTGAAAGAGATCATTGATAGTGGCTGAAGTTTGGGAGTGAAGAGTAGTAAAATCTATTGCAGAAGGCCAGGGTTGGATTCTCACCATACACATTGCATAGCTCATTACTAAGTGTATTTTTAGCTCCAGAGGAATCCAGTGCCTCTGCTATCCCAAAGCATAAGTACTCATGTGTAGATACCCACAACAGACACATAGGCATAAATATAACTTTAAAAATAAAGTTTTAAAGTTTCTAGAAGAGAAAAAATTATGTCACTTTATCAAGAATTGTTTGTTCTTAAACTTAAAAAATTTTAAACTCTAAGAAGAATTTTGAATAGGAATAAGGAACCAGCCTGCTAAGGAAGATTTTGAAGACTAAGTTATCATTTTTAATTTACAAAAATAGACAACTTTGAAATATAATTATTTAAGACGTTATATCCTACAAAGACAAGTGTTATCTGTTATATGAGCAGATATGTTTGCACGTGTGTCATTTTCAGCACTCAGTGAAATCTTGTGACTTTCCATGATGAAGTCTAAGTGTCACAAAACCTTTACTTCTAAAACTTACCTTTTTCATAAAATTTAGGATCAATTGTTCTCTTCCATAGCACAGCCCTTTACCTCATGAGTAATGAATGAACAGGAAGCTTGGAGTTGGATTAATTTCAGGGACATTTGGCCAAAAAGCTTCTTTGCCCTGGTGTGGTGACATTTTTATAACATCTAAAATTGTCAGTTTCTGATAAATCCAAAATTAAACCAAAGGGAATGAAGATCTGTCGTTTCACAAGTTGGAAATCATGGTGACCTATTTTAACCTCTTACAGTCAAATTTTCTGATAATATATATCACATGGCATATGATGAAAATGGTACTTAAATTTCTTATTAAGTGATGTGATTTCCAACATTGACAAAATACCATCTTAGTTTTCTTGTTATATAAATATTAGTATAGCTTTGAAAACAAATATCAAAATTATTACTTTATATATTTCAAGTTTACATTCATGTTCAGTATCAATGTCTAAACATAACTATTTAAATGACATTTGCAAAGTGATTTTTATGTGCGCATACGTCTGTCTGCAGACTTAGAAAACCACAGAAGTCAAGGTAGCTTACATAGCTACTCATCGTTTCTCAAACTAAGACTTCTGTAGAAGTTAATTTGTTTAATAATTGTTATTCTCCTAACCATTGGATATTAACATTTATTTATTTTGTGTATACAAGTATAGTGCCTTTGTATGCACCATGTGCATATCTGTTGACCATGTTTGTCAGAAGAGGGCATCTGATTCTCTGTAACTGAGTTAAATTGGTTATGACCTATTATATGGATGCTGGGAACAAAACTAGGGTCTTCTCCAAAAGCAGTCAGTGAGATTAACTGCTGACTCAGTGGTAGAATTTTTATATTTTATCTCTTTAATTGAACATATAAAGATTATACAATATATTGGTAGATTGAGAAATTTAATAATCTTGAGCACAATGTAAATAAATGAATACATTCCGTTTATGAAAAACAGAAACATACAAAGAAACAAAATTTTCACCTTCGTTAAGACACCATCCCTGGTAGTTTAGCCTTGATCTTCTAGACTGCACTACATTTTAAAACATTTTAAAATATTTTAAATTATTTACTTTTTAGTTTATTTATTGTTATTATTGTTCTCATTATGGTGTGGTGGTTATTATTATGCATGCATAATGGAGGTTATGTCACAGTGTACATGTGGTAGTTGGAAGACAACTTTGTAGAGTAGCTTCTACCCTTCCATCTTTACATAGATTCTGTAGATGGAACTCAGGTTGGAATCTTGGATAACAACTATACTTATTTGCTGAGGCAGATCACCAGGCTCTCATTGATATTATTTACTACACACACACACACACACACACACACACACACACACACACACACACACACACACACACACGTAGGAACCATTACCAATTGGTTTCACTTTCCATGCTTTATTTATTCAACAGCCCCTGACCATCCATTTTACCCTTTTAAAATCCTACAATACATTCAAAAGGGAAAAAAAAATGTTAGTTTCTTTGGTGAATACCTACTTAATAGAGTGTGCATTTATTTTGTTTTTCAGCTTTAATACAAATATTTTTTCCGTTTTATTTATGTGTAAGTATTGTTCTTAGAGACACTGAAAAAAAAAATCAAGTCCTATTCTATTCCACATTACCAACAATTCTAAATTGTCATCTAATCTCACAAAAATTTATTTTCTTACAACAGCTAATAGAAGTGTCAGTTTCTCTGCATGGTCTTGTCTCATCACAAGAGTCAGTGGAGGGAAGGATCCATGTTGTTCACATTAGAAAGAGGAACAAAGACATCCAATAACCCACTTCAGTTCATCTTTTGGGAACTGAGTGAGATTAAAGTTGAAGTAGAGGCCACAGTGTTACACATCTAAGAAGTCTTGGTCAAACTGTAGTCATACCTTTAATTGAGTCATTTTTGTCTCACTAGCACTGTGGTCTGATAATGTTTTAGAATTATGTGAAATCTCCAGAAATCTCTTCCCTCTGGCTAGTACTTTTTTTCTTACCTCAGAATGAAATTCCTGGAGAACATTGCTTTTCATTGGAGTCTGTTATTTCTGATAAACTGAGAGACATAAGTGTGTCTTTATAATGTCTTTATTTCTGTAAGCCCAGTCATAGTTTATCTAGGTTAGAAACATGAACTCAGACTCTAAACACATAGAAACTTCTCAGATTCCTCCAAACACACAGCCATTGCCAAGGTGTTGGAAACCTCCAAGAGCTCCATCATCTCATTGTGAGAAGGCTAAGCATCTTGTTCCTGATTAGGAAGCACCATCTCTCTCTCCTCACAGATAATGTGCTCTCAGAAATCAGGTCATATATTAGCCACTCATCTCAGAAAGTTTATCAAAAGCCAGTGCCTCCATGGGGTTACTCAAGACCATGCCTCTATGTTGTAAGTCATGGTAGTCATATTTGCTATGTGACTTTCTCCCTGTCTTTCCAAGGATCACACAGGTTTACTTTGCTCTGCATTAAATCCAGATTTACTAATTTAGATTGATTGGCTTACTAGATCAGCAGTGGTAGATATTCAATAACTGGAAATTCAATATTTATCAGTATCCTGCATAAATACAAATTAAAAGATTATAGGTAATATTATAGAACACAGATTTAGTAACTTTTGCTGTAATTCATTTGCATATTTTTTTCTTTCGAGATTGATTCATTTTCTTTATATTCTTTTTAAGGGAGCAAAGGACAGAGGAGATCTATTAATAGCCAACAATGTCTCTTTTCCTCTATTTACAGTGAACTCCTTAAATAAGTAAATGATTCTATAAAACCCAGGTATGTTAAAAGCATCCCATAAACATTCATTAGTTTAGTGTACATAATTAGTGGATGTGATGGTTTAAATAGGAATGGCTACCACAGACTCATATGTCCAAGTGCTTGGTTCATAGAGAGTGCTTGGTTATTAGTGTTCTCAGTTTTGAAGATTTATAATGAAAAGAAACAAATTGAACATATAAAAATTAAAAATGTACAGCTTGAGGAGAAAGGGAGCACAGAAAGTGGAATGTCCTATGTTGAAGAAGAAAAAGAGTTTAAAGAAAAACCTGATATTAGTTGGAAAAAAAGAAAGTAATAACCTGAAGGCAAAACTCCATTCTGCTAAGCTTTCAACTTGTGAAAAGGAATCAGGGAATGGTAGGTCCAGCCATGGTGGTGCATGCCTTTAATCCCAGTTCTCGAAAGGAAGAAGCTGGCAGATCTCTAAGTCTGAAACCAACTGGATCTATTTTAGAGCAGCCAAACTTATGTAGTAAAGAAAACTATGGAAAGAAGAAAGCTTCTGAAGTTGTCAATTTAAAAATGTGACTATCTTCCAGAGGCAGAAAGCAGTAGAACATTGCAGCTTCAGCCATGTTTTTCTGGCTCTAGAGTTAAGAATAGAAGGAAGGTATTATATGTTATCTCTCCACAACTAATAAAAGCCAATAAGACTAGATGTGTGGCAAAGGGGTCCCTGGGTGGAGGCCCAAAGAGGCCACTGTGTGAAACTCTAAAGTTGAAGACAGGATTGCTTTGAAAAACTCAAAAAGTTGTAGAGTCCTGGGATAATTGTTTAGAAAATTTGTTAACAGAGAATGGAACTGGCCTCAAAGAAAGAAGTGTAGTGCAGTAAATGAAATTGAAATGAGTTAAAGATTAGAAAAGTATTTTTATATCAGACATGGGAAATTCAGGCTTTGGAGATTGTACAGGTGTTTTCATCTTGCTTTGGCCGGTATTATTTTCCATACTATGCTCCTCTCCATACTTTTAAGAATGAGAATGTGTATCCTGTGGCATTGTATAATTGAAGTATGTGATTTGATTTTCATTTTTGATTTTTATAAGAGATTACAGTTAAGGGATTGCAGGAAATTCATCATAGATTTTCAAATATTGCCTTTTAAACAAGTTTGAGACAGTTAGAGACTTTGGAAAGTTTAAAATTTGACTTAGTAAATTTCTGCATTATGGTATGACTATAAGTTTATGAGGCCAGGAAGTGAAATGTTCTTGTGTGAATATAATTGGTTCCCATAGACTCATGTGTTTTAGTACTTGGTCAACTGGAACTGGTACTATTAGCATGTATTGTTTTATTTGAGTAGGTGAGACCATGTAGAAGAATATTCCACTGTGAAGGTGGGCTTTGAGGTGTCATATTGAGGAACCTATCTCTCTCCATTATAATAGCAAAAGCCATTATGCTCTACTACTAAAATAAAGTTTTATTTACTTAAAGGATTGAGTAACTCTGTTTTCTGAAACCTGACCTTCCCCAATCCATAACTTTGATTAGTATTTTAGAATACTCTGACCCTCCCTGACTTTTTAAGGTCCTCTCTGGCCCCTCCTATCACATGGTGGGTGATCACATGTTGTTACCTAGGATATACATATATATATATATATATACATATATACATACGTATTTACCTATTGTTACCCCTTTATAAAACTTCTCATGATTTTACTCCTTTAAAGGGACTCACCTGACTTAGGCGGCAATCACTGGCCTTCTCTTGGGTGCTCCCCATTGAAAAATAAAGCTTGCTTCAAATTCAGCTCAAATTGTGGCAGTGGTTTAATTCTCAATATTGGAATTAACAATATATACTCAAGCCATGTCCAGCATGCCAGGCATAGTTTCTTTGGGCTGTTTGCATATTAAGATGTAGAATTTCAGCTCCTCCAAAACCCAGTCTGCCTGCATGCCATCAGTTTTCTTGCCACGGGGATAATGGACTAACACTTTAAAATTCTAACCAGCCCCAATTAAATGTTTTCCATTATAAGAATTTCTGTGGTTATAGTACCTCTTCACAGCAGTAGAAACCCTAACTAAGACAGTGTCTATTTATAACCTCCCCTCTTGTATCATGTTTTAATCTCTTCTAGTCCTCTGATGTCTTTTCATCTGAAGACCCAGAAAAGTAGACATACATAATAGAGCCACATGCCACTTAGTGACTGTATAAAGCATCTCCATTTTGGAAAGAAAAAGTACAGTATCTCAGGAAAAGGATAATGATTCTTCTATCTCTTTATCCTGGCTTAAAGTGTTTCTGCCTTTCTGAAGGGTGGTCCCTTAGTCAGATGACAAATCAGCTCAATTTTCTTGTATCTTAGGAGAGGAGAAAAATGAATGCCTCCACCCAGAGGCAGATTTTATTTCACCAGTGGGTCTGTAATGGTAAAGCATCAACTCCCTAAAAATGTTGGTTATAGAGAATGTTAGGGATTCTATAGAAATAATGTATGGAGCCTTTAAATTGAGTTTCATAAATTCTATTTTCCATATAAATTTGAACAATGTTCAAGCTTTTGTTATTAAGAAAATGTGCACATTTATTTACTAAATTGTGGGGGGAAAGTGACCCTGCATAATCAAATCCTTGAAAACTGTCAGCTAAAACAAACATCGGTTTTACAGATATAACTTTATATTTTATTAGACACATAAATTAGTCATTTTTTTCATTCTTATCAATTTTTACTTTTATTGCTGAGCTAAGTTACTGACATGGGAATAGAAATTTCTGCACTTTCCATAGTCTATTACCCCCATGCCATTAATCTACATTGCTACGAAGCATGTATTCTTTTCGATTAGTTAAGGCCTATTAAAAAGCATATTTGCTTAATCCATATTAAAGCTCTTCTGCTAGAACATTATGACTGTACTGACAGGAGAGAAGATATTTTAAGGAGAAATACTTGTTATATCAAGTATCTTTACTACTAAAACAATGGGCCTGAAGAAATTAAAATTTACATAGGAATCCAATGATTATAAAAGAAAGTGTCTAAAATCTTGATGGCAGCTAAAGAATGAGCTGACTTCTAAAGAGAGATTTATACTATTTCTATAATTGTCAGGCCACTCTGAAGAATAACTAAAAGCAATGATGAGTAAATTATGGGTTGGACTTCACTTGTCCTCTGGTAGAGATCACTCTTAGTCACAGAGAGAAATTCAGATTCTTGTGACTGGGAATAACTGCACCTGAAACATATAGTTAGTAATAGACATAAACACAGTCCATTAACAAAGACAAGGCCACTCCTTTTATCTTAGTTATCCTGTTATCTTGTTCTATTGCTTTGCAGAGACATTATTATCATGGCAACTCTAATAAAGAAAAGCACTTAAGTTGGGCTTGCTTACAGTTTTAAAAGTTTAGTAGATTGTTATCATGGCAGAGATGAAAGCAGACATGATGCTAAAGAGGTAGCTGAAATCTCTACATTCTAATCAGCAGGTAGCAGAAAGAGAGAGCCTCTGATCCTGGTTTGAGATTTTGGAACATCACAGTATTTACCTATTTATTCACTTCAGCATGGCTGAACCTAGGCCAACAAGGTCATAGCTAATTTCTGATAAATAAAACTACTTCCTAATGACCAATCATTCAAACATATGAGCGAATGAGAGCCATTCTTATTCAAACCACCACACTAATGAATGGGAACAGGTCTTGAACTAGGAAAAGCATACTCTGAAATCACAGACCACCAGTCTCATGTGCATTATAGTTCATTTACACAACATCTGTCATTTCTGTATTTGATTATTAGGGTCTTGACTGTAGTAATAGGTTTCTGGCCCCGACTTTCAGGCCTAGCTTCAAGGTTTTAGACCCACTGACTCGCAAACTTGCAGTCCCACAGTCCTGAAGTCCCACATTCCTACAGAGACACACAGATGTTTACAATAGTTTTCAGCTGATCGGCCTAAGGCCCAGGCACATCACTTGCTAGCTTTCTAGCCTTCATCTAACCCATGACTCTTCCTGTTCAGCCATGTGACTGGGTACCTTTACTCAGAGAAGCATAGTTGTCCTCTGGTTCTTTTGGCTTCTCTCTGGCATTCTGCTCTGTGCTTCCTGTTCTCAGAGTTTTCTTAGTGTGGTAGCCCCACACTTCCTGCCTGCCTTTGGTCAATTAGCACTTTTTATTAAACCAGTCGGTGGGACAATTATTTACAATGAAACAACACAATCTCCCACACTTGACCATAGTCTATTGGGTATGTGTAGCCCAGTTCAGGGAATAGTTTATAGTTTTTCTGTCCACTGATTTCCCTCACATTAGTTCTGTTGCTTCTTGCCACATATAAACATTTTATTCTGCTTGATGTAGAGACACTGAGTGAGCCTCTGTAACTGGCATATTTAGAACAAGTAGCCAAACTTAGTTTGTTAGGGTTTCTAGGGCTGAGTGTTTTTCCATAAAAACTCTGGTGACTTTTATACATGGGAGTAAAGGTAAGAACTTGTAATCAATTAAGTCTCCTAAACATTGATCAAATACAAAATACAGTCAGGAGATGGCCCAGAACTTAAAAACTTAACTATGCTCTTACTTAGGAATGGAGTTTGTTAGATAGCAAATGACATACAAAGTGTATGAAGTTTTCTGGAGTCACAATTTGTGAAAAAAAACTGAAGCATTTGTGTTCATATAGACTTAGGATTGAAGCCCATACTCCAACAAGCCAAGTTTATCCCCCTATTCTCTATAAACCCAGCAAATAAGCTAATGTAAAAGCCAGAAGATGAAGAGTTATTCAATGTGGGCTATTGGTAAGAGGGGCAAAGAGATTCAGTGGACATCACTCACCAAGTCCATATTGGCAATCCTATGGTGAAGAGAGAGTATAAGTAGATAGGGAATGTGTCTACTAAGCAGTCATTTCAAATATAGTTTTGCATATTATTCTAGCTTGGATAAGGTGTATATTGTTCCCAAGAAGACAAATACCTCCTATTCTTGAGAGTACCTGCCCTGACCATTTCCAGAACATCAACTCTTTCTTGCCTCACCAGAAGACTCTAGAACAAAATTACAATTTCCTAAGTTGTAATGGGCTTTGGTCTCTTTTCTCTCTTATGAACTCCAATAAATTCATTTACACCCTGGGCAGACTTTGTTGGAATAGCACCTGTTTGTCTTTGGGACTGTAAGAGGAGTGGGTTGAATTGTTCAAGACCCCCCAAGAAATTATAGCAACAGGAGCACAAGTACCTCATTGGAATATTATTATCTCTCCCAAGAATATTTATTATATTTGTAGCAACAAAATATAGTTGTTCTTGGTAAGTAATATGTGTACATTTGATCCATAAAGCTCACCCATTCTGCTCTCTGCTACTTTTTTTAATTTTTTTTTCTTCCTAGAGGACCTCCCTCCCTCATTATCCCAGCCTGGCACTAAACTTGCAACATAGCCCAGGTTAGCACAGAATTCATGATGATTTTCTTCTGTACCTCTCAATCTCTGGGATCCCAGGACAGTGTATCCACTCTAATCACAAAGATAGTTTTTAAAGATGTCCCTTCTTAAGCTTTTCCTGGATTAAAGTGTACTTTCATATTTCAGGCTTTTATATACATAGAGTCTTAAGCAAATTATGTGTGCAAAACCAGTGATATAAAACATTGCCCTGCCCAGGCATCACTTCATTGTCATAACAAAAGCCTTTGGAAAATACCACTTTTTTCTTTCTTTCTTTCCTTCTTTCTCTCATTCTCTCTTTTATTCTTTTTAAATCCTGGGCACAGCCCCCACATTGAGTTTGGTGAAATGTTGAAACTGTTTTGGCAACTGTGTTATTTTTAAATTGGAAATGAGAACAGAGTGCTAGCCCATGGTTTCCCTCTTTGGTTAATTACAATGCCAGATTGTGCTAAGTGGTCATATGAACATGTATTCAAAAAATTCACTAAGAAAGGAACAATATTCTAAAGCTAGGATTCTCTCAAACTTACAGGAACTATCAGAGACAAAGTTGAGATGTAGAAACAAAGCCCACATGCTTCCAAATTCCCAGCACATCTCTGTGCTGGTGTCATACTGCCTTTATGAAAGTACATGGTTCCTACAAAATGTCTACTTCAATGGTTAGTGCTAGTTGTCAACTTAACAGAACCTAGGATCACCTGAGAGATGGGTCTCTAAGCATGCTAGTGAGGATTTACTTAATTGTATCAAGGAGTGAAGACTCAGATACCTTGGTGACACCATAACCTGGCTGAGCATCATTCTGTCTTGGTCACCTTTTGCTTCCTGATTGTGGAGGCCATGTAACTAATTGTTTCAAGCTCCTGCCATGTTACTTCCCAGCCATGATTCCTGCACTTTGAACTGTGAACCTTGAAACAAATTCTCTCTTAAGTTGATTTTATCTCAATGACAACAAATTTGAAAGTGACTTTAAAGAGGCAGATGTAGGGGAAAGAAAAATGCAAAGAATGTGATTTGAGGAAAAATTGATGAAGCTGGTGAGAAAGGCAATATAACAGACTGACAGATAGAAAACAAACTAAGACACCCACCCTTGTAAAATGCCTAAAGTGCTGTGAAACCAGAAGGTATAGTTCTAAAGTCCATAGGCACTATTTGATTTCTATCATGTTGCTCAGATTTTAGGTCACTTCACTTAGAAAAATAATAACTCAGAGAGAGAAGAGAAATTGTTCCTTGTACAGAGGTCTCTGTCATCTGACCTCTACCACCTACTTGGCTCTACTCATGAATGGAAAAATAAATAGAAGAGTGGTACCCTGTATACCAAACAGTTGAGCTTTCAAATCAGCTCATCAGCCCCTATGTTTCCCATCTAATTCGTGTTTCTCATGGTCATAGCCCACAGCTCTGAATCCTGCCTTCTATAACATCCACCTACTTTCTCTGATCTCAATCTGTCATATTGCCTTTCTCACCAGCTTCATCAGCTTTTTTCCTTAAATCACATTCTTTGTATTTTCCTATCCCCTACATCTGCTTCCTTAAAGTAACTTTTAACTTTGTTAGGGAACAAATAACATGTCTCTTTATTCCCCATCACCACCTAACTCAACTTAGAGAAAGACAATGACTTTGAAAAATCACACATTTATAGGAAAGAAATGTCCTTCACAGTCAGCATCTCTGAACACAGTCATGGCTCCAGCCTAAAAAAGCAAGATTGTATATTACTATCATCAAAAGCCCATTACTTTAGGGAGAACCATACACATTTTGAGTGATGGTATTATGGTATTTGTATGAAGCTGCAATTGGTAAATACACTGAACCAGTCATGAAAGAAGCATTGGAAAATATAAAATATGATGCAATCAGGCATTGAACCTAATATTTACTCTCTGAATTACTTAACTATAATTTATCAGCTCCCTAGGTCTCCTGAATTTCCACTGAGAGAGTATATATTATGAAAACCTCAAGTCCAGATGAAGGTCATAACACTTGCCTGGTAAATTTCATGGTGATGACATTAGAATCAGAAAATACATTTATTTCCTGGAATATTCCATTCCTTTTAAAGTGAGGACAGATCGAGGGTTCAATCAAAACAAAGTCAGACAAATCCTCTCTTCCGATCTTAAATCTCATAGAGCCTGCCACTGTCCTCTTAGCTCATTTTGCATAATACCACTTTCCCTTTCTGTCCCCACTGTTTCTCACCTCACTCATATACCAATTAAGCAGGATAAATGACTAAATATATATTTGAAAAATCATTACTCTTCAGTTTTTTTTAAGCTTTGAGCATGTATTTAGTACCATGTAATTCAGTAACACTTTCCTGGCCTTATCATTCAAAGGGCAGATGGAGAGGTTAGGATGTACAAGCAGTAGGTGTTCTTTGGGGAAAAAAAATGGCATAGGCAAGCCATGTTAACCTCTGCCATTTTGTAACTGTAGGGTGTTGGCAAATTATTAAATCCACTATATTGTCATTTGCTAATCTGTAAACTGGGGAGTTACTAAAAATAAAAAAAAAATAAATTCTATAAAGTAATAAAAAATGCCTAAAGTACACGTATTACTAATTACAAAAAACAGCGTTCTAAGCTTATTTACCATTTGATAGTATATTTATATAGATGTTTCAATAAATGCTAGTAATGAATGTCACTGAGTACAGAGTTAGGAAGTATGTTTGAACTTGACTCTGTGTTTTCCTGTTGGATTTCTGTAAGCAACATAGTGGTACTTTTCAATTAACTAGCTTATTTATTTACTTACTTTGTAGATGATTGTATCATAGGTGTATACAGATGTGTAGACCATGTACCCATGTGTAGAGGCCAGAGGTAGACCTTATATGTTCTTCCCTATTATCCTCCACAGTATTCACTGGAGGAAGAGTACTCTGCTGCCTGGAGCTAGGCTTGTTATGAACAAATCTTAGCAATGCTCCTGTGCTCTCCATCCACAGCATTCGAGTCTCAGGCTCATAAAGCTATACCTTTTTAGTTTTGTGGATACAGAGGATTTAAACTGATGTTGACAGTTTACAGCCTTGTTCATTACGAGTTCTTACACACAGAGCCATCTTCCATGTATCTTAGTATACTTAGTCATTGATAATGGAGTTATGATATTTCTGTGACAGTTATAAGGTAGTGTAAAGTGGAGCTTGCATAGGAATAAAGTCACCCTATGCCCAGCAAGTGGTGGAACTCTTTTGTTTGTGTAATGTAGGTTGAGATTATAAGCAACTGTGTACAAATGCTACACATATATACCTGTGTGAAAATGAGAAAATTAGAAATTTGAGTCAGCTGTTTTCTTCATCTTGTTTTGTTTATTTTTGTTTTTGTCTTAGAGAGAGGGTTTCTCACTGAACTCGTAGTTCAATAATATAGCTGTACTGGAGAGTTCCAAGTCTGTAACTTTCCAGTGCTGGAACTGAAGACAAGTGCTGCCATTCCACCTTTAACATGAGTGCAGGGATGTGAATGTAGGTACAAATGCCTGTGTGGCAGGCACTTTAATAATGGAGCTAGTTTCCTAGTCTGTTAGAACTGTGCTTATACTCTTTTTTTTTGTTTTTTTTTCTTGTTAAATCAAGTTTTTTTTCCAGTTTTGCATGTTTTAGAGATGTTCATTACTATAAAAATAAAGATACATAAAGTAGGTTTTTGTGAAGAATAAAGGAGAAAAAGACAACGGTTAAATTCTGTCCTTTTCACTACAAACCATAAAAGCACAATATCAATATATTGATGATCTATACCCTCAGAAGGCTGTTTTACGTGTGAAGCTCCAGGTTATAATGACCACTGTAGTATCAAGTTTCTGTCCCTGCCTTTCCATTCTAGCCATGAGGTTCTGACTCACAGCCCCACAGTCTCACAAAAACAAACAAATGCTTATATTAATTTTATGTTGATTGGTTTAGGGCCCAGGCATATAACTTGTTAATTCTTTACTCTTAAACTAACTCACAGTTCTCATCTTGTTCAGCTATGTGGCTTGGTATCTTTTCTCACAGCAGCATTTCAACTTTTTTCCTCTGTGTCTTCTGGTGTCTCATCTTGGTGTCTCTCTCGCTTCTCTGCTCTGTTCTTCCTGTTATCAAAGTTTTTGCAGGCTGGTAGCTCTGCCCACATTTCCTGTCTGTCTTCAGCCAATCAGCACCTCTTTTTAAACTAGTAGGCAAGGCAATTATTTACAAAATAATAACATAATTCCTCTACAATCAACTTGGCATTTGTAGTATAGGACTTTGGGCCAGCAAGATGCCCTCATGGGTAAAGATACTTATTACCAAGTCTAAATACCTGCATTCAATCCCTTGGTCACACAGGAGAGAAGGAAGAAACTTCTACAAGTTTTCCTTAGAGTTCATATGTGCACCAGGAAATGCACATGCTGCCCTCCATCACAAAATAAATAAAAGTATTAACCTAGATAATTGATAGTGACTACAAAACAGATTTGGAGACTGTAAACTGATTACACATTATAATATTTTTATTTTTTTAAATGTATTATTTTTTCATACATTGCATCCTAACTGTAATTTCCCCTCACTCTACTCTTCCCAGCTTCTCCCACAATTGCAGATTCATTCTTCCTGAATTTACTTCTTCAAAGAGCAAACATCTCATGATATCAACCCAAAGTACATAGACAGTTAAAATAAGACTAGGTACACAAAGTAAGACCAAGACTAGATGAGGTAACTTTAGGGTAACAAGTGCTGCAAAATCACTCTGCTGAAAATATGGCAGAAAATTAAATGTATTCAACTGGCTGGGTATTTGGTATAATACAAACACATTACTACTACTACTACTACTACTACTACTACTAGTAGTAGTAGTAGTAGTAGTAGTAGTAGTAGTAGTAGTAGTATAGTAATAGTAGTAGCACTTTGAGGTACAGTCTCACTAGATAGCCAAGTCTTTCCTGGAACTTAAAGCAATTTGCTGCCTCTGCCATATAAGTGCTGGGGTTAAAAACCGCACGATAACACATCCATCATAGAAAACTATTTTAATTTTAATTTTAAAAATTCATGGCTGATCTCTCAGTCAAAAGCATGCCGTTTTGAATGTTCAGTATAAACCCTTTACTCCAAGTAAAAAATATATTTTGATGCACTTGAAGTATTAATATATATTATATAAAAATATAGTATATGAAAGACTGGGTCCCTTTACTGTAGAACTATAGTACTTTGAATATAATGAGCTCAGATCTAAAGCTAACTGTTGGGTCAAGAAGGCGACTCAGTGAATAAAACACTGGCTGGACAAGATTAAGGCCCTGGATTCAAATTCTCAGGATCCACATAAAGTTAGATGTGATCACATGTTCTGTCTCTAACTCTGATGCTACTATGGGAAAATCAGGGAATCCCTAAAGGTTCTTATGTACCTTTTGTCTGAAAATCAGCAAGAAAAGCCTATTTCAAGTCTCCAGAGTCTCTCAGGGAATATTGTAGAAATTTACATCAGGGACTGTCCTCTGACATTTATATGTACATTGTGGTGCATATACTTACACATACTAAAACACACATACACACACAAACACACACATAAATACGCACATATATATATGTATATATATAAACACACTTCATTTTAACATTATTCTAGAAGAAATCAAGCAATCTTTAAGGGATTTAGCTCAAAGATAAAGTGATTACAGATCATACCCAAAGCTTGGGGTTCCTTTTGCAGTATACCTGGGTTGAGAGAGAAGCAACAACAAAACCTTCTAAACCTGATGAACACAAAACTCTGCTAGTTCTTGATTCCCACTCTGCTCTCCCCAGCCTGATTTAAGCACTTCTAACATGGTTTTCTTCATGTCCTTGAATTTCCTTTCCATGGGTGATTGAATGGTGTCTCCTTACTCTTTGGACACTGTTAAAGTCATCATTGCTCTGGACCACTTCTCCTGCCTACTGTTTTTCTTCTCTTTTATTCCTTTGCTTTCCTCCTTATTTCTTTTCTCTCCTTTCTTTTTTCCCACTTCCCCTTTTCCTTTCCTCTCTTTTGAGTTTAGTAGTGCTTAGCAATGTTTGGTTTGAACTTTTTTTTAATGTCATACAGTTCACCCTGATTTATGAAGAAAATGTTTTGTCTGTGTGATTTACTGCTAGATCCTCAGCCTCAGAAGAGTTATTTGTTATTCAGTAGATATTTGATAAATTAATGCTGAATTATTACTTTCAGAAGAATAGAAAATAAAGTCATTAGTAGAGCACTCCTATCAAAGAAATTTTATTTTGAAAAATTAAAGAATAATGCTTTTTATGTGGTGGCACCAGCTGGAATCTCATCACTGGGAGGCTAAACAAAATTCTAAGTTCAAGAGTAGCTTGACTATATGGCCAGATGTTGTCTCAATAGAAAAACAAGTTTGCTGAAGAAGTTTATTTGTATTGTGTAATTATGCTCTTGTACATTGTAAATAAATATTTGTCTCTCCTACTGGTTTAATAAAATGTTGACTAGCCAAAAGACAGCCAGGAATTAAGGACAAGGATATCAGACAAAGAAAACTCTGGAAAGAGGAAAGGCAGAACAGAGATGCCAGGAAGATTCAGAGGAAAGTAACAGAAATGCTCCTAGAACAGGTACTAGGCCACTTTGCTAATCATTGGTTTAAGAGTAAGCAAGTAATATGCCTGAACCATAGGCCAAGCTAAGCCTGTAATTAATATAAGACTTTGTGTGATTATTTAGGACTTTGGATCGAGAGTGTGGCCAGGGCAGAAACTTCCAACTACATGGTGGACAAAAACACTTTCTTCAAAGCAAAGTTCCCTGATTACCTAATACTCTCAAAAAAAAGAAAAAAAAAAAAAAAACTAAACATAAAGATCAATGTGACCATGTACTTATATCCACCACTGCAGTTGGTTTCAAAGGCAGCACGATGACTGAGAATTGTTGGCTACCAGCACAGCTCCATATTCTGTGAGGGACTTTGACTCAAGGGAAAATGGCAGAAAGTGATAGAACATAACATAGGATATCTACCTTTCATCTGCTACACAGCACAAACATGGTCATGCAAATACCCTACAGACATGCAGCTTACAGATACATACATACATACATACATACATACATACATACATACATACATATATGCACATAAATGTAGACGTCTGTTTCATATTTAATAAAAAAAAGTCTGAAATACCAAAGAAATATACCCACAGTCAATCCATGAGGATCAGAGAGTGGTGATTTACACCTTTAATCCCAGCACAAGGCATATCCAGAAATAGTGACCTACACCCAACTGGGAATGGTGATCTATGCCATTAATCCCAGCAGATCTGAGTTTGAGTTCAGTTTTATTTACAGAGGGAGTTCCATGCTCTCATGTAGAAAGTGGTGGTACTAGCCCTTCAATCCCATAACTCCAGAGATACAGATCTTTCTGTGTTTTGTGAGTTTAATCAAGGTTGACTACCAAATAGTAATAGCCCACGCCTTTAATCTTAACCTGGATGTGAAACAACTGGACTAAGAGGATATTTAAGGCAGACATAGAAAGACAGATTCACCAGCAGAATCCACGAGGAGTGAGACTGAGGAAGCTAGAGGATAAATGGGTGAGATTTGACTGTGGTACTTCCTTTCTTTGATATCTCAGCCTTCCCCTGATATCTGACTCTGAGTTTCCTTTCTTTGTGCAAAACATAAAGGTAAATGAAAACAAGAGTCAGATATATCTTCCTTTCTTTGTGCAACACATAAAGGTAATTGAAAACAAGTGTCAAATATATCATCTAATAAAACTTTGGAATAGCACAGGAATGCCAAGAGGTTTTGATGCATATATGCTTATCAGAAGGAAGACAGCAAGATATGAAGCAGGCAATGTTCAAAGAACATAGCCTTCTGTTCCCTTATTCACAGTGTGGCTGCCCACTATGGCTTTTGCCAAGTCGTCAAATCACTAAGAAAATCTTTGGGAGTTGCTCATTCAGTATATGACTCAGGATTGTAGGCTTGAGTGTGGTTGTGGATATTTCAGTGTCTTGTAGAACAGCTGGAAGTAGTGGGTATAGCAGGTACCCCCTTACCTCCACTTAAAAAGATAATAATTAGGGTGTAGTTTGACAAAACATAATAACTAACAATGTCAATATTTTTTAATTTAACCAGAAATGTGAAAGGAATTAAAAATCAGTGGGGCATGGAACCTAGATAATAGCTAAAGAATTCCTATCTTGAAGAGCTATATAGAACCTGGTATGCGCTTTGCAAATCATCAAACAATGGAATTCGTACCTTTGCATTTCCCAAAATTATGATATTGGAGAACATAAAGTGTGGCTTATAGCAGACATAAATGATACAAGAGATTTCAAAGACTAATGAAAATATTGTTTTGGATGTGATAGAGACAAAACTAACATTAGTTAGTTTCAGAGGGGAAAACATTTTTTTAATTAAATACATATGCTATTCATTATGACTGGGGCACATGCCACAGTATTCAAGTAAAAATTAGAGGCTAACCTCCGAGAGCATTATTTCTCCTTTAACTAAATGGGTGTTGGGTGCTGGGGAGTAAAAGGTCCTTCGTCTTGAGAGGGGCCCTCTTTACAGAACCACTTTACTGGTCTTCAAACATCGCTACTTTAACATTGAATAGCTATATAAATAAGCAATACTGACTCTCTGTAAGCAAATTTCATAGTTGTTGATTGTAGTGGGATTCCTGCTTCTGAGCTGGGTGGAAACTTCAAATATACTCTAAACCGGAGATGGTTTTTCTTCTCAGGTCTCCATGATTACCTTTTCTTTGTTTCCTTCTTCATACCTTTGATATTAAAATTCCCCCATTGCTATCATCTTACTGAGAGGCAGAGTCAAGCGGAACACTTGAATTGCATTTTTCTAGAGGTGAAATATCTCACTTCACCAAGAGGCCAATGCTTCTCCATTACATTCTCCTTAGGTTGGAGCCAAGCTTGGAAATTCAACTTTTCTTTTTCAATGTTCCAACTTCAGGAAAAGTCTCCTAAGAAACTGAGCCCTCTGAGTTGGCTCTCTTCACTTGCCATAGCATCTGGTCTTTGGCCCTTGGTACCCACATACTTCCTGTGTTTTTTCCAGTCCCAGAGTGGAGGCTGTTGTTTGTCCATAGAAATCCCAGAGACAACTTAAAAGGCTTCATTATAAAGTGGAAAATAAGACCTTAAAATATGTGAATGGTTTCTGAGCCCACATCAATGGAACATTTCCTCTCTCACCTTGTGTCTCACACAATTCTTATCAGTTACATTCCACTAAAAACATTCCGATGCTCTTTAGGTGATCAGATAAATGAACAGATCATTAAAAAGTGATTGGCATCTATGAAGTTAGCAGACAATTGCACTCAATAGAGGACCATACATTATGGAGCAAGGCATTGGCTGACAATCTTTTCCACTTTGTAACTTAGGCTATGTACAGATTTCTTAAATTTAATAAAATAGTATAAAAAATAATAATTTCCTAATATTTGACCACTCAAATTCTCCAAATACAGCAGTCTTCACTCATGAAAAAGGTGCTGCAGAGGACATGAGAAAACAAAGATCCAATGAAATCTTTGAGATCTTAAAAACAGTCCAGAAGCCTAAGAGATGAACACTCTTTAGTAGTTTCTCTCTATCTAAGCTATCATATAGTATAACATCTCATCTTCTTCCAAGCCCAGAAAGTACAAGTGGCCAAGAATAGCACTTGGAGAAGTAAACATCATTTTTGCAAGATCATTGTTCTTAATCTATAAATGTAATTGGAAATGTATTGCAAATAGGAGTTGGCCACATTGTGTGACAGTAACTAAGGCACAGAGCATTTCTGATGACTATAAGACATTGGTGGCAATAAATCACAATGTGATCCTACAAAATTGGCCAGCAAAATATTTGGAAGTCTTCTGTGACCTTGACCTAGCACAGGAACTACACTATAAATATTCCTATGAGTTATATTTGAAGTTGATGTAAGAAAGCATTGGCATTAGTAAAGATAAGTTAAATGAAAAGGCTGCCCCATTGGTATCCCCAAAACAAAAATGGTTGTTATCGCTTCCTGGAAACTTTTTTAATCCAATTTTTGTGTCTATGTCCAGTCTTATTTCACAATATGTTAAATAGACAATTCTATATTTGACCTCCATTGTTGAATAAATGTCTTCCACTTTCCCTCTAAAGTCATTTTTCAGAGTGACATATTGTCTTTCTGCACAAAGACTCTCTATTATGTTTTGATTTTTACTTCTGCTAAAGGACAACTCAAGAACAGTTCTGTGATTCTTCAAAAACAGAACTTCTGCATATTCCATATTTATCATGCCATTTAATAAAATCAGCAAGATGATGATTTTTCTGCATAGAGATACTCCATTTATCATTGCCTTCTAGAATATCACATTTTAAAAGGAATGGGCATTTTACTTACATTTTTTCTATATTTTATTATTTTTTATACAAAAATGGCCTTTTTATCCATGTATCCCCCCTTCCTTCTACCCCCTTCCCTCCTCCCAATCCATCCCAGTCAACCTTCAGCCTCTTCCTCTCCATCCTCCCATCCGCTCCCCCCAAAGGGCAAGAAGTTCTAGGTGGAATAAACATCTCATTTAGTCCTTAGGCTTTAACTCTAATTTGTTAATGTTTTCCTGTTTAGAAAAGTAAAAAAGTAAAGTAAGTAATTAATAAGAAGTTAAAATAGAAAATTTTTCCATAGAATTAACATTTATACTATTTTCTTCCTTGTTTTCAGGTTGTAATGTTAACCTGACTTTGACCATGTCACATGGGTCACACATTATCCAAATCTCATTCTTTAAGAAATCTACCTGTGCTGATATGGGAAGCACTGTATAACTAGGTGGTATAGAGGCTTTCTTGTCTTAGGGGTGTATAGGGTAAAGGGCTAATTAATTTTCTAAATAATTTAACAGCCACCAGAGCAACGGCAAGCTAGTGGCTTCTAGATATTGTTCTTCGTCAACTCTCAACCTAATTTTAGATAATGAGTTTATAAAAGAATAGTTCTTGGTATTTGGGAGATTTTTAGTAGGGACTTGTAGTACGAGGTTTCTGGCACAGACTTTCAGGCCTAACCTCAAAGTTTAGGCCTGCAGACCCGCAGACCCACAGCTCGCAGTCCTACAGAGACACACAGACACTTCCATTAGTTTTTGGCTGATCAGCCTCAGGCCCAGGCATATCTCTTGCTAGCTCTCTACCCTTCATCTAACCCATGTCTCTTGTTCAGCCATGTGGCTCAGTACCTTTCTTTAGAGCAGCATAGTTGTCCTCGGCTTCCTCTGGCTTCTCTCTGGTGCTCTCTGTGATGTTCTGCTCTCAGAGATTTTCTTAGTCTGGTAGCCCCACCTATAATTCCTGCCTGCCTTTGGCCAATCAGCTCTTTTTATTAAACCAGTGGGTGGGACAATTATTTACCATGAAACAACACAATACCCCTACAGGGACTTGAGAGAGAAAATTGGCAGAAATCTTGTATAGTAATAGTCGATCTGGAAAATTGGGTTCTATTGGCACTAGAATAGATGCTGTCCCTAGAACATATGTGAGAAATTTTGGTGAGATCTGAGAGGTGTCAGCCCAGTTCAAATGCCTCAAAGATATGGTATCCAAGTGACCTTCAGTTTCAGTCATATATAAGATGTAGATGGGGTGTTCATCTCTACATTACCAATATAATCAATATACCAAGAATCCAGAGCTCCTTTCTGACAGGCCTGTCCTTACACCTAAACAGTAACAAAGATATATTGAGGTTTCTGGTCAAAAAAACACTATTTATAAGGACCTACACTAAATTTTCTGATCATATTTTACCTTTTGTCCTTATTAGTGTCAAGTTCTTTAAGCCAAAAGTCACCTTTCTTTCTTATCAAGTTAGCACATTACATATTACCTGAGGAATTTCTTCAGAACAAAAGCTTTCTCCTTCCCTCAGAATTCTTTATTTGTATGGCAAGACTGAAGCTTCTCATTCACTAAGCACTACTTGTTGTTATTAATTAATCTGAGGAATGATTTAAGGCACTGGAGTCCTCTACAGAAACTTTTCTTTTTTCTATCACCATCAAATTCTACCAATGTGAATATGTGTTTTTACTCCTCTCTAGAACATGTACGAATGCAGCTGCAAGGCTGATATATAAGAATGACATATTTTCATAGAAATGGCTAAAGTGTTACCAAAATAAAATGTACCAATTATTTATCAACAATGACAAAAACACATATCTACAATGTACTAAAAGACAATCGACAACAGTTATCTCCCATTAATTACAGCAATCAAGATGATCACCCATAGATATGACTACAGGTCAACTTGACCTATGTAATATCTCATCAATACTCTATTCACAGGTGAATCAAACTGACAAATAAAACTACTATGACAATAAGTATGTGCCAGTTTGTCATCTATCTGTTGGAGGACATTAGAAGACAATTTGAGTGTCTATGAAAATAGTACTTTAATGCTTGTTTGTAGTTTTAAAATTGTATTAATGTGCATTGTGGAAAGGGAATGGTAGGTGGTGGTGAGGGTTGTCCATGTAAACTAAAACCAGGTGTCCTTGGACTAAGAGTTAGAGGCATTTGTAAAACAGCAAGTATTGGTGCTGGGATCTGAGTGCCTCTCTATGATAAAGAAGTTAGCCCTCCTAACCATGGAGGCATCTCTCCAGTATAAGTGAGGAAGTAAGTAGTAAAAGCACTTAATTAGACTACTCTTTAGATAAAAAAGAATATTTTATTAGAGAATCAAAGTGCTGGAGGTGTCTCTTCATATGGAGTAGGCTGGGGCCAGCAAAATGGTCTTCCCAGTTTTACGGGGACAAGTAGAGGTGGGGAGCATGTGTGAACCAGAATAGCCTGGGAATTAGAGAAGCCCAAATGCAGTTCAGCTAATAACAGCTTTGAATGATCATAGAGACTTTGATCTGTTATAAGCTTGTTTGAGTTAATTGGAAACTAGATACCTGTGCTGGAGGTATTTGGTTGTAGACAGCAGATAAGAAAGTAATGTCTTTTCTTGACAAACAGAAACCTGCTTTATAAGATTTCTGAGGGATATTGAGTTTAGGTAACAATCCTCTGTTTATCCAATTTGAGTCCAGCATGAACTTAGGCTAGACACTGATTTAAGACAATGTTGGGAGTACTATCACTGTTTGGACCTAATATCCAGCCCCACGTATAGTTTCATTTTTTTGGGTAAAATTTCTTGGAGCAAAATTGCTGGCTCTTTCCAATGTTAACTAGGTGATGTTTTATGATCATTGAATTGTTAATGTTATTTATGTAGTATTCACAGAAGCTCTTTCTAACAAGTGGAACACAGCAAACTAGAACTTTTCTCTGTGGCTGACCCAGGAAATTGCAACCCAACTCATAATAATCCTAAATTTGAGACTTCTGGGTACATTGTCTCTATATCTACCAGGTCCTGAATTTGCCCTTCCTGTGAGACTTTGATTGCCTCTCCTCCCACTAGCTGGACTTGTGCTCGAGGAGCTCCTCTTTGCTCTATGAGCCTCCTTTTCTTCCTTTTTGATAATAACCATCTTATTCGTCTATTTGATGTCTTACTTTGGTTGGCATAGATACTACTCCTTATTTTGCTGACTATTCTTGTTTATTATCCCACATGAAGATACCTTCAGATATGCCATTTACATATTTTTTACAGTATTTGATTATTTATTCAGGGCCCATGTACACATGGGCATTTGTGTGTGTGTGTGTGTGTGTGTGTGTGTGTGTGTGTGTGTGTGTGTGTGTCACAGATACATGTGGCAATTGGAAGACAACCTGTAGACGTTGCTGCTATCCATTATGTGAGATGGGATAAAACCCAGCTCATCAGGCTTGAAGGCAAGCACTTTTATCTTTTGAACCATTATTTCCAAAACCTCTGACCTCCCCTAGACAAATCCTTTATTTTTAGTTTTAGCTTACTATGAAATTTTTCATTTTTATTATTTGTATTTATTTATTTGTGTATGGTGCAAGTTTGGAAGTCAGAGTTCAACTTATCGTAGTCAGTCCTCACCTCTTACTATGTGTATTCTAGGTACCAAACTCAGACTCTCCATTTCAGGTACAGACATCTGTACCCACTGGTCTATCTTTCCTTTCACAAACTATAAATTTTTTTATTCTCTTTATTCTTCTATTTCTTTTTGAGATCTATCTTTGTTTTGATCATACATATATGTTTGTATGTTTGTGTCAGGGTACATGTATGTTCACAAAAGACAGAAGATATCAGATCTTCTAGAGCTAGAGTTCCAGCTGCTCTGGAAAATAGTATAAAAAACCCTTAACTTCAAGGAATAAATCTACCATATGATTCAGATATTCCAATCACTGTCATATGCTCAAAGATTTGAAATCCTCCCCTACACATACATGTTCATCAACATTAATTACTTCCCTATTCATAAGAGTTAGGAAGTAGAAACATCCCAAAATATCCTACAACTGAGGAAATGTATAATAAAAATGTTGTGTATGTATATCATGGAATACTATGCAGATGTAAAGAAAAATTAAATCATAAAATTTGCATAAAAAACTAAAACATAAAAATTATATTAAACAGGTAGACCCAATCATAAAGAAAAACATCATAAAATTTTAAATTACTTGCTTATAACCTGAAATCTTTAAAATATGAGTTATGTCCTAGAGTATTTGCAGAAACTAAGAAAATAGTCAAGGGGATAATATGAGGTGGCAAATAGAGAGGGGAGTATTACAACAAGTGATTTTAAGAGAAAAAAATGGAAAAGGAGCTTTAATTAAAGAGGGGGAATCAATATAAAAAGGGAGGAAGGAAAGACAGGTGAAGGTAAAATAACAGAAGGGATGTATGAAGACATCAAAGGTATAACATAAATTACTTAAATATCTAAAATTATATATAATACACATAAACCTGAAGGCAAATATACACATGTAGTTTAAATAAAATTTACCTTTCCAGGCTGACAATGCTTTCCTCAAGAGCATTAAATAATTTAACAAAAACCCTCACATAGGGCACAATTGTCCAAAAAACTCCCATAACATTAGCTATAGCTAATGCCTTTGCTTGCTACACAGAGATTAAGGATAAATCCTTACTGTTGAAGACACCATGCACTTTGGGCATGGGACCTAGAGAACATGAGAGGAATCACACTCAATTAATTTTAATGGTACTAAGGCATAATGCAAATTTTAAGGGAGGGAATAATCCATCATCCAACCCAAGTAAGAGACCTGTGTACCACAGCAATGATCATCACAGCATGACAAACCTAGGCATTTATGCTTTAAAAATTCTAACTAAACAGATATTGATAAAGTAATTTATTATTGAAGAATGTATTTCTATGTTTGTAGATTTGGCTCTGTTGGTACAGTGCATGCTTAGCATAAATGAAGAAGACCTGAGCACCAAATAAATTATGTGCACATCATGCAATTGCAATGCTAACATTCAGGAGATAGAGGAGAATAAGATGTTACAGGTCATTACATAGGAGTATAATGACAGACTGCACTGCATGAGCCCCTGTCACACACACATTAGTTACCTTTTGTTCATTTTTATGGTTTTGTTTAAATTTTTGTTCTCAGTTTTCATATTTTAGCTTTAAAACTTTTAGTTGATCAATATGTGTTTGTTTGGGGTGTCCTAAGGGTGAGTGCTAAAGAGGTATCCTCTAAAGGTGGAGTTATATATAATTTTGAGATGCTGACTTGGGAACATCACTTAGCCCTTCATGAGAGCACAAGTATTTCTTAATATTCTGTCATCTCTCCAGGCTCAAATTTCAGCTTTTGTTGGTTTGTATTTTTCATTGCTTCTTCAGGCAAAAACGTGAATCAATTGATTTAGATAAAACTATTTTATGTGACTGAACTCTTTGCCCATATGTATGCATGTATGTGTATGTGTGTTCAAGTATTTATGTATGTGTGTATACGTATGTGTTTGTATATATGTATGTGTATGTGTGTGTGTGTGTGTATACCAAATGCTCATCTGGTATCAAATGTGGCCCTATGAAAGCATCATATCTCCTGAAAGTGGTATTAATAGACAATTGTGAACCAGTTGTTTTGCAGATCCAAATGTGGATTTTATGTAAAAACCACAAATACTCTAAAGTGTGGAAACATCTCTCTAACCCCTAAATCAATATTTACTTCTTAAGCATACATTTAATTCTGTGTCTTTTTTGTTCTATTTTAGCAATTTTGATGCATTTTCTTTTTTTTTCTTCAACTCAGTCTCTTCCTGATAACCCTCATGATTTCATTGTGACATAAGTTGTTTTTGTTTAAACTATGGTGATAAATTTACTCATGTTTGATTGAGTGAGGTTTTTTGTTGTTCCTTTTTTGTGGTATTCCATATTTATTAATTGGTTGATTGATTGATTGAGTTTTTTAAAGTTTTTTTCCTCTTGTATACCCCTGCTCCCACTGTCTTCCCCCTCCTAGTCCCACTCAGTTAACCTTCAGACTCCTCCCTCTCCATCCTCTCATCCACTCCCCAAAATGGGCCTGAAGTACCAAGATGGGTCAGTTCAGCATACATAATGTATCAATACCAGGAAAGTATGATTTCCTCATCCCAATATCAAGACAGGATTACATGCTTCTCTGCAGGGAATGGGCTCCAAGGAACAAGCCCACAGAGGAACACAGTCTGATCCATCCCTTGTGGTTCCACATATTGCCCATGTCAATCAATAGTTGCCTACACTTGGAGGTCCTTGCTGTTTTATCCAATGGTTCCCCAGTATCTGTTCCTGAGTCAATGAGCACTCCAGAGCACTAGCCAGCCATCGCTGTGTGAATTTTCTTCATAATGCCTATCCCCTTGTTCATACAGACTCTCCTCCCCCGCTTCCAGTGCTCAGCCATGGATCTCTGCCTCTACTTCTATTCATTGTTGGATGTTGGTTCGATGAAAACACTTAGGGTGGTTATTCATTTGTTTACAGGGGAAATCCTGTTTAGGCACCCCATCCACTATTGGTTGGAGATCTATCCGGGAACATTCTGTGAGTTCTTTGAGATTTTCCTAGCACCTGGGTCTCTTTACAACCCCACACTGGCTTCCTCTATCAAGATATCCATCACTTGTTTTCTCTCTCTATTTGTTGCTCCTCTCACTCAGCCATCTCCTTCTCTCATGA
This sequence comes from Phyllotis vaccarum, assembly GCA_033318265.1. Lineage (NCBI taxonomy): Eukaryota > Metazoa > Chordata > Mammalia > Rodentia > Cricetidae > Phyllotis > Phyllotis vaccarum. Next base: position 39,851,260 of record JARWLC010000016.1, read on the forward strand.
TTTATTCCCACCTCTCTGTGGGTGCAACCCATTATGATCCCCATTTGCTAAGGTGATCTCTAATTTTTCTTCCTAGAGCAATCTGAGGATGTTTTTCTAAAGTTCCTTTTGATCCAAAGCTCTTATGGGGCTGTGGTGTGCAATTTGGATATTCTTTGCTTTTTTGTCTAAAGTCCACTTATGAGGGAATCCATCCCATGCTCATCTTTCTGGGATTGTGATATCTCACTCAGGAAGATATTCTCCAAATCTATCTATTTGCTTGCAAATTTTAGGATGTTATTTATTTGTTTATTGATTTTTTTTAACTGCTGAGTAGTACCCCCATTGTATAGATGTGCCTCAGTTTATTAATCCATTCTTCGGCTGAGGGACATCTAGATTATTTTCATTTTCTTTCTATTACAAATAATGTTCATAAACATAGTTGAGCTAATGCCTTTGGGGGTATGAATGTGCATCCTTTGGGTATATCCAGTGGTATTGTTGGATCCTTGGGGAGATTGATTCCCAGTTTTCTGAGGAATTGCCATACTATACTCCAGAGTGGCTATATAAGTTTATACTACCATCAACAATGGAGGAGTATTCCCCTTGATTTGTGTCCTCTCCAGCATAGGCTGCCATCTGTATTTTTTATCTTAGCCATTCTGACAGGTATAAAATAATATTTCAAAGTTGTTTTTATTTGCATTTCTCTGAAGGCTAAAGATGTTGAACAATTTTTTAAGTGTGTCTCCTCCATTTGTAATTCTGAGGTTGAAAATTCCCTTTATATCTCTAAACTTCATTTTTAGTTCGGTTATTTGGGTTTGAGAGATTTAGTTCCTTGGGTTCTCTAGAGATTTTAGAGATCAGTCTTCTTTGAGATGTAGGTTTGGTAAAGGTCTTTACCCATTCTGTAGGCTGTCGTTTGCCTTATTGACTCTGTCCTTTGCCTTATGGAAGCTTCTCAGTCAGGAGGTCCCACTTACTGATTGTTATTCTTAGTGTCTATGCTATATTTAGGTGTTATATTTAGGAAGTGGTCACCTGTGCCAATAGATTGGAGGGTATTTACCACTTTTATTTCTATAAAGTTCAGTGTAGCTGGGTTTGTGTTGAGGTCTTTGATGCACTTGGATTTGAGTTTTGTGCATTCTTCTACTTGCATTCTTCTCCATATCACCATCCAGTTATAACAACACCATTTGTTGAAGATACTATCTTTTTATGTTTAATATTTTTGGCATCTTTTTCAAAAATCATGTGTTTATAAGTGTAGATTAATGTTGGAATCATCAATTTGATTCTGTTGATGCACAAGTTGTTTTTATCCCAGTACCAAGCTGTTTTTATTACTGTAGCTCTATATTATAACTTGAAGTAAGGGATGGTGATGCCTCCTGAAGATTTTTCTTGAGCAGGACTGTTTTGGCAATCCTGGGTTTCCTGTTATTCCATATTAAGCTGAGTATTATTATTTCAAGGACTGTAAAAAAATGTGTTGAGATTTTGGTGGGAATTGCATTGAATCTGTAGATTGCTTTTGGTAAAATGGCCATTTTTAATATGTTGATTCTACCTATCTAGGAGCATGGATGATTTTCCATTTTCTGATATCCTCTTCAATTTCTTTCTTCAGTGACTTAAAGTTTTTGTCAAACAGGTCTGTTCCTTATTTGGTTAGAGTTATTCTAAGCTATTTAATGCTATTTGCAGCTATTATAAATGGTGATGTTTCCCCCATTTCCTTTACAGCTCTTTTATCCTTAGGGTATAGAAGCCCAATTGTGGTATTTTTGGTTTTTTGAGTTAGTCTTGTACACTGATACATTACTGAAGGTGTTTTTCAGCTGTAGGTGTCCCTTGGTAGAATTTTGGGGGATCATTTATGTATACAATCATATCATCTACAAATAGAAATAGTTTGACTTTTTCCTTTCCAATTTTTATCCCCTTAATCTCCTTTTGTTCTTTTATTGCTTAACCCTTCTAGAACTATCATAAATAGATAAGGAAATAGAGAACTGCCCTGTGTTCTCCCTGATTTTAGTGGGATTGCTTTGAGTTTTCTCCATTAACCTTGAGGTTGGCTGTCGGCTTGCTGCGTATTTCTTTGTTAAATTTAGGTATTTTTCTGTATGCCTAATCTCACCAGGACTTTTATCATGAAGGAGTACTGAATTTTGTCAAAGTCTTTTTAATCATCTGAGATGACCATGTGATTTTTTACTTTCAGTTTGTTATATGGTGGATGATATAAACACTTTTTGTATGTTGAACCATCCCTGTATCTCTGGGATGAAGCTTACTTGATTGTAGTAGATGACTTTTTTTGCTATGGTTGTTGTTAGATGTGGTTTGCCAGAATTTTATTAAGTAGTTTTGCATCAATGTTTATGAGGGAGAATGGTCTATAATTCTCTTTTTTGTTGCATTTTTCAATGGCTTGTGTATCAGGGTGATTGTGGCTTCATAAAAAAAGTTTGGCAATGTTCCTTCAGTTCCTTGTTTCACAAATAAATGAAACTCAGGGACAGAACTCTGAGAAAGTCAGAGATATTAGAGAGAGAAAATTCCACAGTCAGATCTTACCCAGATGTCTTCCAGTTTCCTCAGCCTGGCTTCTCTTGAACTCTTCTAACTTCTGTCTTTCTTTGATGACTTTAAATACTCTCTTCTTAAATTAAGGCATGGCCCCACCACTGCCTGACTGGAAGCCTGGAATTTCTTCTGTAAACTAAGATGACCTTGAACTCAGGTTGGATTAAGGGTGTAGGTCACCACTTCTGGGATACTCCCTGTGCCAGGATTAAAGGTGTGAATTTTCTGATCCTCCTAGACTGACTGTGGTTAGATCCCTCTTATATCTCTGAAACTTATGGAGCTTTTATTAAACCCCCACATACTACCTTTTGTGTAAAATTTTAAAGAAGAAGGTCACAGCTAACATAAGAAAAACCATATATAATACATACAATAAGTATATACAATATATACTAACAATAAATGAGTAATATCCAGTCCATTAACAATTGACAATTCAAAGAAAATATTTCATTAGTTATCCTAATTTGATGAGTCCAAAGGATTATATCTAATTCACTTTCTTTCTAACTTGTATTACTAACTACAAACTATTATTTTGATGTCTCTTAAACATATACACTTGAACTTCAGTGTTTCTTTTTTAAAACTGTCACTGTAAAACTATAACTATCTCATCTTCAACTACCTCAGAGACTCAAGAAGGAAATAATATTTACCAAAATAAGCAGGAAGTGAAAGCAACTTCCCAAAACTAGAAATGACAGAGATGACACCTATCTGCCTGGACAGTCATCCCAAGTTCCTGTATAAAGTCGGGGCATCCATCTTCTGCCTACAGGCCCAGAGTCTCTTTTCATTTCAGTAAAGCAGGAAATCTGCTCTGCCCATTCTGGTATAGTTCAGTCACTTCTCCTTGTGTCCTGACGAATATCTGACAGTGTTCTCTGAAAAGCAGGAACCTGAAGGACCATCTCAGCTTATTCTGTCAAAGTTCAGATGTCACTTTCTGAGGGAACCTGCATGTCCATTTTAAACAGCATACAGTCAAACAGTCAATACAAGGACAGGTTCTTGCCTAATGGCTAACCGTTGATACAAAAAAAATAAAAGTAGACTCCATATGGAGTTTCTTCAATAACCATTTTTCTCTTGAAGTAGATTGATGCTGCCACAAGCAGACTTGTCTCAGAAAAGTTCTGAAAATATTTAAATGCCATATTCTATGAATCTCTGAAGTGTTTGAAGACCTGTTCATCTAAAATATATTTGTTTGATCTTGAAAACATATCCAATATGGCTATGTTTGAATGTAATCGCTAACTAATAACTTGCACTACTTTATAATAGTTTGTAACAATACTTTGCATGGACTAGCAACTTATATTACATTGTTAGATGAACTAAGTATGCATATCTTGAAAAAGCATAGAAATATTTGTAAAGTAACAAAATTAACTTTGATATACAGAATTTGTATACAATGTGCATAAATCCAATGCAATGTAAAATATTTAAAGCTAGTAAATCCTTTTAAAAGAAGATTCAACAATTTATCCTTGTATCCTATATATCCTAACAATTAATCTCAATATACTCAATTTGTATACAATATAAAACATCCAGTGCAATGTAAAATATTTAGAGCTAGTAAATCCCTTTATAAGAAGATTCAATAATACATTCTTATATTCTATATATCTGTATCCCCTTTTTTCTTTCTGTATTTTTAAACACAAATCTTGAATCTAATCATTCTTGTTTAACTTTTTTCTCACCATAAATTGTTAATTTTTTAACCAATTAACCTAAAAAGTGACAATCATTCATAACCCATTGAACAACCAAAACCAACCCACCTCACCACTTAGGAATGTGGGCTCCATGTTCTTAAATTTACTTTCTGCTGACTGGGGGGGGGGGCACCTTTGTGGATCTGAAAAGAATAGTTTTGTCAAATGTCAAGTCCTGAAATAAGTAGCTGTGTCATTTATTGTCCAGTCTCTGCATAACTTGAAAGTTATGTCTCAAGTCCTGGCTATAGTAGTCCTTGAAGCTGGTTCATCTCAGCGAGCTGCCTTGAAATTGTCTTGAGCAGTTTATAGTCCAAATGTGATCTTTGATTGGTGTTTGTCAGCCTAATGACTTTGTCAGAGTTCATGTGAAATCATCATTGTGGGGCCCCATCTTCCTTTTGAATACTTCAAGTTCGCAATTAGGTAGTGTACTGGATCACTGCAGAAAACTGATAAGAGACTAAAACTCAACACAATGTACAGGAAACTATATAACAATTTATTCAGCATAGTATTAGTAACAATAGAAGAGTCCCTTGTTATTTTGTTATTCTACTGTCCCATATCAGGTGGCTCTTCTGATACAGAGATCTTTTATTTTCTTTTAACAAGAATGCTTGAGTTTAGAGGAGAGTGCCAAACTTCAATTCTAAGGCCAGCTTTAAATAATAATCAAACAGGGACTTCAACTTACCCCCCAAAAATTGTAGAGGTTAAGCAATGAGATTTTACCCTATGAAGTATACTGGTACCAATAGTTTCAATATTCTTTTGTTTGACAGATTTTCTGAATACTCTCCCTTTTGTTTTAGACATCTAGCTGTCCAAGGTCTTTTCACTTCTTGAAAATGCATATTTACAGTTTTCTGTAATACAAAAACAGAAACCTGACCCCACACTTTGTTTTTTCTTACAACTTAAAAAAATTTAATATGGGTATATGAGCTAATAATTCTTAGCTTCACTGTTTCAAACCAAATTTTTATTAATTTTGATGATATCTGTAACTTTTCTTTACCTGTGGAAACAAAAGCAAAACCCCTTCCCCAACGTGGCACATATCTTGGTTTCCATTCAGAGGTTAGTACACCTTTGAAGTAAACACACTAATTTAGTTCAGCTGTTTCTTCTATAGTACAATGCCTTTCAACAGCATTGAAAAAATTTTTTGTTAGCATTGATAAAATTTTAAGTTAAAAGAGCATTATGAAGTCTATCTCTGGGGGGTCTTTGTTATTCCTTTCTTTTTATTTAGTATGTCCTTTAGAGTTTGATTTGATCTCTCTATGAGTGCTTGCCCTGTAGGATTGTGTGGTATTGCTGTAATATGCTTTATATTATAATAAGCAAAACACTGTTTCATTTTTACTAGAGACATATGCTGGACCATTGTCAGTCTTAACTTGTGCAGGTATTCCCATGATAGCCATAACTTCTAGCAAATGTTTGATTATAAAATCAGCCTTTTCTGAACTCAAAGCAGTTTCCCATTGAAATCCTGTAAACATATCTATTGTATGATGAACATATCTTAATTACCCAAATTTTGTAAAATGAAATACATCCATCTGCCAGATTTCATTTCTATGTATATCTTTAGGATTACTTTCTGCTGGCAATGGAGTTTGGTTATAGAGACACATTTTTACAATTTCTTTGGCTTATTACCAAGTGATAGAGAAATCTTTTTTTTAATCCTTTGCTATTGACATGATGCTTTTTATGAAATTCTGTGGTCTCTAGTACACGTTATATAAATAATTTATCAATTTCATCACTACCTTTTGCTAAAGGACCTGGAAGACCTCTATGGGATCGAATGTGTGCTATATAGAAGGGATGATTTCTAGTCCTGATTATTTCTCGTAACTGAATAAATAATAAAGTTAATTCAGATTCATCATTAGTAAAATCAGCCATTTCAATGTGTAGAACAACTCTTTCTGCATACTGAGAATCAGTGACTATGTTAAGCGGTTTGGTAAAGTTCATTAATACCATCATGACAGCATACGATTCTGACTTTTAAACAGAATTATAAGGTCTTTGAGTCACTTCACTTATATGTTGTGATTTGTAACATGCCTTCCTGATTTGTTTGTATGGGTATAAAATATAGGGGCTCTGGAAATTGGTTTAACTCGTACAGTACAAGGGAGAATTCAATTAGTATTTTTTTTTTAGAAAATCAAGTATTTTGCTTTGAGGATATTTGTTGTTACTCTCTCCCCAAACATCACTGCAGTCTTTTTGCCATGGTTCACTTTCTACATATAATTGGTCAATTGCCTCATTAGTTAAAGGTAAAAAATTTCTGCTGGGTCCATTCCTGTCAATTGACAAAGTCTTAATTTTCCTTTAAAAATAAGTTCATATATGTCTTTAACTTCTTACTCAGTTTATGTGGAACAAATATTCATACCAATATAACATTTTCCCTTTGCATTATAATTTCTGTAGGAGAATGCTTAGAGGGCAAGATAACTAGAATGCAATTAAGGTCTGGTTCCATACAATCCACATGTGCCTCCTGTAATTTCTTTTCCACCAAAGCCAATTCTGTATCAGCTTCAGGTGACAATTTTCTCAGACTATTTAAGTCCTTGTCACCATTTAAGGTTTTGAACAAAATAGTTCATCATTTTTAATTCCAATTGTAGGTCATAAGTTGGCAATGTCTCCTAGTAGTCTTTGAAAATAATTAAGTGTCTTCAATATATCTCTCCTTATTTGTACCTTTTGGGGTCTAATTTTTTGTTGGCCTATTTTATATTCTAAATAATTAATGTAATTCCCTCTTTGTATTTTTTCTGGGGCAATCTATAATCTCCAAGCAGGCAAAATTTCTTTTCAGTTCTTCAATTTTTTTTTTCAAAAGTATCGATATTTGAATTGGCCAACAAGATGTCATCCATGTAATGATAAATTATAGATTGTGGGAATTTGTTACACATTTGTTCTATTTGCTTTTGTACAAAATACTGGCACAGAGTAGGGCTATTCATAATTCCTTGAGGTAGGATGCCCTACTGGTATCTCTTTACAAGCTGAGAATTATTGTAAGTGGGCACGGTAAATGCAAATTTTTCTTTGTCTTTTTCTTGTAAAGGTATTGCAAAAAAACAGTCTTTTAAATCAATAACTATAATAGGCCATTCTTTAGGTAACAGAGAAGGCAAAGGAATCCCAGAATATAGAGAGCCTATTGGCTGGATCACCTTGTTTATCACCCATAGGTCTGTTACCATTCTCCACTTTCCAGATTTCTTTTTAATAACAAATATAGGAGAATTTTAAGGGCTAGTTGATTCTTCTATATACTGAGCATTTAACTGCTCCTGTACCAGCTGCTCTAAGATCTGCAATTTCTCTTTTGTGAGAGACCATTGATGAGCACATATAGGCTTCTCTGTTAGCCATTTTAAAGTTAGTGATGTGGGTATTTTTGAGGGATCATCTGTTCCTGTGGACAATAAACCTTCAATAATAACATCATTTATGTGTACTTTTAGTTTTGACCTTTGTTCATTGATAAAAGGTTGCCTACAGATTTGCTTTATTTGCTATATTTCCTGATTTTTTTCTTTTTCTTTTTCTATAGATTTTCTATCATGCCATGTAGTATGTCTTTTAAAAATAGGTTTTATTCTTTTTAATTGCTCTGGGAAGATGTTTCCTCCACAATGGCAGGGTAAGACTGGATTGGATTTGATATGGGGACTTTTGAAAGACCCCTTGGGGCATTTCCAAGGGCAGAAATGTACCTTGTATGTCCCTTGTTGGTCTGTATTCATTAGTCCAATGTCTTCCTTTTCCATATCTTTTGCATACTTCAGAAGTGAGGGATGTTCTCTTGGGATTATTCCTATCAAAAGCACTGTTTCTGGGTACACCTTGTTTACAGTCTCTTCTTATGTGAACTTGCCTTCCACAATTGTAACATCTAACATTTTGACTTTTTCTTATACTTCTAGAAATATGCTCTGCTACCTAATTAACATCAATGTCATAAGACTCTAGATTAATTATCCCCTGAATCCTCTCTTACAAGGGTGCTGACCTTACTTTTAACAGTCTAAGTATTTTTCTACATTGTGCATTATAATTCTCAAAAGGCAGTGATTCAATTATTATTTGCCTGGCTTCTGAATCTGTTACTATTGTGTATACTGCTGCAGTTAATCTATGCAAAAAGTCTGTAAAAGTTTCTTTGGGGCTTTGAATTACTTTAGTGAATGATTCAATGTTGTTTCCTATTTCTTCAGTCTTGTCCCAGGCATTTAAAGCTGCCATGCAACATAATTCCAGAGTATGTTCATTGTATAAAGATTGCCTTTCAATATCAGCATAATCTCCCTCCCTAAGAAGTTGGTCTTGGGAGAGTTCTATGCCTCTGGCCCTGCTTCTTTGTTTTATTGTTTTAGTCTCCTCCCTCCACCATGATTTCCATTGTATAAGTGGTTCTGCCTCTAGCACACCTGTAACCATACCTAATCAATCTTTAGGGGTCACCCGGTTACAGCATGACCATGGGTTCAACATTTGTTTTAGAAATGGTGAATGCATCCCATATGTTACAATTACTTCTTTTACTCTCCATAATTCTAACATTTATATTGGAGCCCAGCTAGCTTCTCTATCATCTTTCATTTTTTTGAAAGGTAACTGTGTATATTAATGTTACCTGTTTTTGCCTAATTTTACATGACTTTGCTGAAATTGGTTCTTCATATTCATCTGTTTGAGTTATAGCATCTTTGTGTTCTTTCTTGACAGACTTCTTAAAGACCTTTTACTTTGGATTTATATTAATTGACTTTTTAAGTGATAACAAAAAATAATCAAACAAAAATATTTATATTAAAAAGTATGATAAACATTATGATATTTTCCATCTACCTTGTTTATGTTTTCTTTCATTGGTTTTAATACCATTTGTCTAGTGAGAGTTTACAGTGTGACCAAATGTTTTAAGCAAATTACAACCCTCAATTGTTTTAAGCAAATTACCTCTTTAAAAAAAAAATACTCACTGATTGTTGTATGTTGATTATTCATGATGTGATTGTGAAGTGGGGCAGCTACCTAATGTGATAGCAACCCAAGGAGGGATCCAAAGAAAAAGGAAAAACAACCCACCATGAGAAAGAGGCTACTGTCTAATAGACTTACCCAGATGAAAGTGAATTGAAAACAAGTGTGGCTGGTCTGCATAAGGCTGGAGGCTAACTCAGAACAGAAATCCTAGCTGCCAGTAATTACTCCTCTGGCCATGTTTCATTCTGGCCAGTATGTGCAGTTTCTTGGGTAGGGAGGGAAGGAATTCATGCTCCAATTTGGATACCAATTGTTGCACAAATAAATGAAACTCAGGGATAGGTCTCTGAGAAAGTCAGAGAGTTTCTACTGTATGGAAAAGTTTGAGAAGTATTGGTATTAGTTCTTCTTTATATGTCTGGTAAAATTCTGTACTGAAACTGTCTGATCCTGGGTTTTTATTAGTTAGTAGGCTTTTAATAACAGTTGCAATTCCTTTTGGGCTTCTAGTTCTGTTTAGGTCATTAACTGACCTTGATTTAATTTTGGTAAGTGATATGTGTTCAGAAAGGTACCGATTTTATTTAGGTTTTCCATTTAGTGGAATATATATTTTCAAAGTGTGACCTGATAATTCTCTGGATTTCCTCAGTGTTGGTTGTTTAGTCTCCCTTTTCTTTTCTGATTCTGTTGAATACTCTCTTTCTATGCTTTTTAGTTAGTTTGGATAAGCGTTTATTTATTGTGTTAACTTTTTCAAAGATACAATGCTTTGATTCATTGATTCTTTGTATTTTTCTCTTTGTTTCTATTCTATTGATTTCAGCGCTAAGTTTGAATGTTTCTTGCCATATAGTCCTTTAAATTGAGTTTGCTTCTAATTGTTCTAAAGTCTCAGCTATGCTGTTAGGTCTCTAGTCTGAGATTTCTCTGTTTTTCAAACAGGCATCTAGTGCTGTGAGTTTTCCTCTTAGCACTGCTTTCATTGTGTCCCATAATTTTGGGTATGTTGTGAATTCACTTGGATTGAATCGTAGAAAGTCTTTGATTTCTTTAAGTTCTTCCTTGACCCAGAGGTGGTTCAATTGAGAAATATTTATTTTCTTTGAATTTCTAGACTTTCTGTGTTTTTTTGTTGGTGGTGAACTCTAACTTTAGACCATGGTGGTCTGATATGATACAAGGAGTTATCCTGGTTTTTTTCTGTCTATTATTATTTGCTTTATGACTGAGTACATGATCAGTTTTAGAGAAAAATACTTGGAGTGCTGAGTAACATTTATATTCCTTTGTATTTGTTTAGAAACTTCTGTATATATTTATTAAGTCCATTTGGCTCATTACATCTATTGGATCCCTTATTTCTCTGTTGAGTTTCTGTCTGGTTGACCCATCCAAGGATTTCAGTGGGTATTGAAGTCTCCCACTATTAATATGTGATGTTTGATGTGAGGTTTAAACTTTAATAGTGTTCCTTTACATATGTAGGTGCCCTTGTGTTGGAGGCATAAATATTCAGGATTGAGACTTCATCTTGGTGGATTTTTCTTGAGATGAATAAGTAATGTTGGTTCTGGTCTCTTTGGATTGATTCTAGTTTAAAGTGTATTTTGTTACTTATTAGAATGTCCACACCAGCTTGTTTCTTAGGACCATTTGATTAGAATATCTTTTCCCAACCCCTTACTCTGAGCCTGTATCTGTCTTTGAAATTGAGATGTGTTTCTTGTATGGTGCAAAAGGATGGCTTCTGTTTTTGTATACATTGTATTAGGGTGTATATTCTTATAGTTGAGTCAACTGATTATTTACTATAATTTTTGGTGGTAGCATGTGTGCATTTCTCTTCATTGGGTTTTTCTTCTGTGGGATTATTGATTGCTAATGGTTTCATGGGAGTATCTGTTTTTTTTTTTAGGTTTGAGTTTTCTCTCCAGTACTTTCTGTAGGGCCAGATTTGTGGGTATGTATTGTTTAAATCTTGTTTGACATGGATTATCTTGTTTACCCCATCTATACTTATTGGTAGTTTTGTTTGGTATAGTAATCTGGGTTAGCAACCATGCTCTTTTAGTGTCTGTATAACATCTGACTAGGACCATCTTGCTTTCATTGTCCATTGAATAGTCTAGTGTTATTCTAATGGATTGCCTTTATAGGTAATTTGGCCTTTTTCCTTTTCAAGTCTTCGTATTTTTTCTTTGTTCTGTAGGTTTAGGGGCTTGATTATTATGTAGTAAGCAGATTTTTTTGTGGGTATATTCTATTTTGTGTTCTGTAAGTGTCTTGTATCTTTACCTGCATTTCCTTCTTTAGTAGGGAATCTTCTATGAGTTTCTTAAATATATTTTCTGTGTTTTTTAGCTGGTATTCTTCTTCTTCAATTCCAGTTATTCTCAGGTTTGGTCTTCTCATGGTGTCCGTCCCAAATTTCCTGGATGTCTTGTGTTATGACTTTTTTTTTTTTTTGGTTTCAGTATTTTCTCCAACTGAAGTATCTATTTCCATGTTAAATCTTCCACTCCAGAGATTTTCTCTTCTATCTCTTGCATTCTGTTTGTTATGCTTGCATCTGTAGTTCCAGTTCATTTATTATTCATTTCTATTTCCATCTTTGCCTCATTTTTTACCATTTTTTATTGCCTCTATTTCAATTTTTAATTACTGGAATGTTTCTTCCATCTCTTTATTTCCTTTCAGTGATTTGTTTATCTATTCCAATTTGTTGTTTGTATTTTCTTTTATTTAAGGGAGTTTTTAAATATCCTATTTTAAATATTTTATTATCTTCATAATGTTGTTTTAAGGTCATTTTCTTCTCTTTCCTCTTCATTGTTATGCTCAGGTCTTGATGTTACATAGAACTACCAGCTTCTTCTGGTAGTGTCTTTTAGCTATTCAAACCACTACAACCCTTTACTTCTTTGGGGTCTGAAATAAAAGTCTAACATATATTATGAGACTTCTTGCTTTTAGCCAGAGGAAGCAAAAATGATTTTGCATTCCAAGGTTCATTAAGAACCATAAGATTTCTTTATGTTTCTTATTCTTCATAGATATCATTCTTGAAAAATCGAATCTTGGGAGAACAAAATAGTTCAGAAGGTTAACACATTCTTCACCAAGCCTGTTGATCAGAGTTTGATTACCAGGACACACATAACAGTCTCTAAACAAACAATAATAAATAAATAGTAAGAATGAACGTTGCTGAGTTACTTTACTTTATTTGTTACTCTGCTCATGGAACTCTTATTAGACTAAACACTTAAATGTACCTCATAGGGATTTATGATTTTTTATTATTATTATTATTTAAACTTCCTTAAGATTTATAATTTGAAATATGCAAGCAAGTTAAAGAGGAAGACAGATTAACACTTTCATTTTGAAAAGGAAATAAAGATGATTTTATTAACCATGTTGCATGGTGGGCATTAGTTGTACAATTACAATTTCCATGAAGGCAATAGAACCTTCTAGAACAAAGAACATACACAGAAGCATAGACAATTTCATAATGCAAACCACTCAGATAGGTTTAAAAGCAACTTTGACCAATTAGGTTGTGACAATGAACAGAAACATATATGGTCAAATATGCATTCTAAAGAGTTAGGGGTATCCTTGTGCACAGAAATGTAGGTTTCAGAGAGCTGATAGAAGGTCCATGTACTACTCTATAGTGTCCCATTCTTAGGAATGAAACAAAATGCTTTAATGAGGATAATGTTATAAAGAAAGAGTAGAGACTCTAGCTCACAGCTTTGGAGGTTACAAGGTCAGACAGCATGGACCAAGCTCTGATGATGATTTCCCTGTGGATGAATCACCTCATGGAAAATGTCATTGATAGGAGGGAGAGATTCCATCTCCAGGGAAGCCAGAAGGGCTGGGTGGGAACAGACTCAGAATTTCTATACTCCTTAATTATAATTTAGCTACAGTTTCACCAGAAATACCACAATTGCTTCTGAGGACAGACTCATAATTAAGCTAAGAAACTTATCTGATTCTTTTCTTTAAATTTTATAGCATTGCCAATTTCTCATACTCTGAAAACAAGGTTCACAACATAAGAATCTCCACATATGAACCACATTTACTCTATGTCACAATGCATAGTAAGAATCAAAGCCAAAACAGTGGGGAGTCTGGGGAGTCTCTAGCAAGGTCACATATAATAGGCAGAAGCAACAAAATAGGGTTTGCTTATTTCCAGAATGTTCCAATGCATCATCTGACACTGAGTCTTGGAGGGAACTTAAAGAGAAAATTAATGATTAAGTAGAAAGATCAAATTTTATTTTTAAAAATTGGATTTCAGAGTCTTTAAACAGTTGCATATGCTACACCCATGAGTTAATAGCTTAGTAGATAAAGATATATGCTACCAAGCATAATGACATATACTTAATCCCAGGAATCCATCTTGTATAAGGAGAGAATCAACTCTCATAGTTGTTTTTGGACTTTCATATGTACTGCTGTATGCATGCATCTACCTAACTAAACACACATATAAATTAAATAAATGGAAAACCTATGTTTTCTTGCATATGCACATATATATTTTATATACTAATAATTATAGATAGAGGCACAGCACAAGCTTGTGGACTGCTTGCCTAGCATCCATAAAGCTTAATGTTACTAATATTGAATGTGGTGGTTTGAATGGAAATGGCTTCTCTAGGTTCATAAATTGGATGACTGATAATTAGACAGCACTACTACTTGATAGGGATTAGGAGGTATAGACTTATGGAGGAAGTGTTTTACTGGGATGGGCTTTAGGGTTTCAAAAACTCAAATCAGATCCAGTGAGTCTCTTTTCCTGCTGGTTCTGGATCCAGATGTAGAATTCTCTGCTACTATATTTGTCTACTCCCTGCCGTAAGGACAATTAAACAAACCTCTGAAACTATAAGTTAGCTCCAACGAAATGCTTTCTTTTACATGAGTTACTTGGTGAATCTTCACATAAATAGAACACTGACAGAGGAACTGGGCATGATAGCACACAGCTCTAATTCCAACTCTTGGAAAGTAGAGGTTGAAGAATCAGGAGTTCATGGTCATTCTCAGTTACAAAGGAAATACATAGCAAACTTGAAGCCAAATCGAGGTACATGAGATTCTATCTCAAAAATGATAATACTAATAATGATGATTATAATTATAACAAGATCTAATTTTTGTTAACTAAAAAACAATTTTCTCTTGGAATAATAATAGTTAATAATACCACTATAATTTCTCACTTTCTGCAAAACATAGTACAGTGAAAATTAGATTTATAAATTATTCTCCAATGTTGTATTTTCACTCTTAAGTAAACAACAACTTTATAAAACTGAGAAAATAATGCTTGGAAGGCCCACACTTTAAAAAAAAAGTGTCAATATGGAAATCACTTCTGTTGCATTCACAATTTCTCTTGCAACATATACCAAACCATTTTTTGGTAGTTTTTCTAAAACAAAATGCCAATTTATATACCTGATTTTTATAAATTTGCTCATTTGTCCTAGACAAGAAAGCACTGTTTTTACTAAAACCACAGTGTGTGGTCTGCATTTGGAATAAAGCCTTCTCTCTCAGTTAGGAGGAACATTTAGGAGAGTCATTTGGCCTAAAATGCTGAAGATGGAGTTTAGAAACCAGCAGCATGTAATTACTCTGTGCTGCTGAGCCCATCTCTGTGGATATGTACAAACTTGTTTTTAAAGGGCTATAATTTATGTTTAAGGATGGACTATTTCTGAATAAACATGGCAGAGCTCTTCTAAGCTGAAATAATGCTCACCTCTCTTTTCACACAGGTATGCTTTCATAAGACAAATTCTTCAATCAGCAAACACATCCCCTTGACTTAATCATTCTGATTAACATGTAATGAAGGATGAATTTTATGATAGAACATGAGTAAGATTCCTTGACAGTTTGCCTGAGGATGTTTAATCCCTATCCTATTTTGTTTCAATGGATGTTTCATCTCAAGCAACTTCACATCTACAGAAACACCATGATGATACTGAAAATTCCCATGGATCTCTTACCCAACCACCACACATATAGATCTTGGCTGAATGTGGAATATCTACTTTAATTTAGGAACTGATATTTATTCATTATTATTAATTTTAGAAGATGTGGTTCTTTATTTGGGCCCTATTAGAAACTAAGATCTAGGCAGCAGGTGTGTTTGTTGCTTCAATCTAGTACTAAAGTATATCAGGGTATAAATTATTAACTTATGTCCTATGGGAAATAACCTTATTAATTAAACTTTATTTTTACTGTGGCCCATTTTGCATTTTCACTTACAAACCCTAAACTTTTCCAAACTTGCTCAGGTCAGCACATTATTTTTATCAGGCCAAACTGAGTTAGTTGCAAACATTCATAGTACACTTGCATTGATTTCTTATAAGCTTAATTTAATTCCCTCTACCTCATTGACAATTTTTAAAAACATAAATGCCTAAACTATTTTAGTTAAAGTTCTGAATCTGCAGTGATGAAAAACTATCTCAGTTAGTAAAGTGTTTGCTGTGAAAACATAAAGAGTTGAATGTAATCCCTAGGAATTATGTGTAAAGCTGGGTTTGAAAGCAGGTGAGTCCTATTCTAGCACTGGAGAAGCAGGCAGAGGCTGATTCCTTGGGGCCAATTAATGAGATCCAATTTCATTGAGAGACACTGCCTCAAAACTTAAGTCTGAAAGCAATGGAGGAAGATGCTTAAAAATAAACTCTGCCCTCTATGTATATACACACATACATACATACATATACAGCCACATACATATGTACATGTGAAAACACATGCAGAAACACAGCAGGTTTATATATTTTGTCAAAATTACAGTACTCTGTGTCCACTTTTAAATCATACTAAGTTTATCACCTGAAAATTTTCTTGTGGGATGGGGCTTAGCACAGCTATAGAACATTTACCTGCTACAAGCAGTCCCAGGACTAAAATCAAAATTCTGTGCTTTATGTTATTAGTCCTCCATCTTTGACTTGAACTCCTGGCTGTACTAAGACATTTCCAGCCTGGCCTGGCCCGAAGATCTGAACCATCAGTCCCAAATAACCACACAAATTCTTATATTAGGTACATGCTAGTTGGCCTGTGGTTTAGGCATATTCCTCACTAATTCTTACTCCTAAACCAACACATGAATATACAAGTGTCTTAGTACCTCTTCTCAGAGCAGAATATTGTCTCCTTTCTTCTGAGTCTTCCTGGCATCTCTGTTCTTCTCTTCTGCTTCCCAGAATTCTCTAAGTCTTCCAATCCTGCCTATACTTCCTATCTTCCTTCTGGCCAATAAGCATTTTATTAAATGAATAGAATGGCAAGTATTTACAATATACAAGGGCATAATCACACAGCACCTAGCAGTTAATATAATTTTGATTTCCCAAATGTTACTAAGAGGTTTTTTTTTCTTTTTAATAATATGGTAGTAGAATCTACAAGCATCTAGCTAATCTAATTTCCATTTTAATTTAAATAAACAAGATTGAGAATTTATCTAGGCATTCTTATATTTCCAAGACTTGTTTTCTCTTGTTAATGAGACTATTCCAATGTTAGATGTACCACCATTTGAATGTCCATTTTTCTAGTAAAGGATATCTTGAATGCTTCTTATAGTTGAGAATTAAGAAGAAAGTTGCTATGAACCATATGCTCACATTTATGCGAAAGCACCTTTTTTCAGCTATGTGAAATTTTGAGTCAAATCTGCTTTGATCTTCCTAACTCCCTTGTCTTAAACCCTCTGAAAGCCTTTAGGTGGAGTCTACTCATATGATGTGGGATGTGTTTCTCTATAATGTGAATTATCAGTAGATAATAAAGATGCTATTTTGGCCTATGGTAGTGCAGTTTAGAGGCAGGCTGGAATTCTAAGCATAGATAAAGGAGGAAGAGAGTGGAATCAGGAGAGACACTATGAGCTGCCACCTGAGGAAGCAAGATGTAAATAAACATAGGTAAGACATAAGCTACATGGCAATACACAGTAATGGGCCTAAGCCATAACCCAAACAGCTTAACTCAACCCATTTTCTATGTGATTGAAGGACTGCAGGTCTGGATCTCAGGCCACTCAGCCTCTGACTATACCCATGGTCTCCAGCAACCTCTATAAATAGACATCTTCAGACACCTGACCTATCATTTTTATTCACCATACAACACTCTAGTGCCTGAATCCAATGGTTCCAATCTTTTTTAGTGTTTAGTGAACCACAATGTCTGCCTGTCTGATTTAGTTGTGAAATAATTCCTCTCATTGGCCTGCTTATGTTGGGATGAACAGCTTTTACCAAGACCTCTAGTATTCAGTTGCCTTTGATTTCTAAGAGTTGCATGACTTTTCCCAGGGGACATGAACAAGTTCCAATTGGAAGACCAAATGAGCAATTTATTGAGATTACTTATAGAATGGATGCAGGTGGAGTTTTACTTACAAGGCACCAGTCCAAAATTAATATTTATTAGAATATAAATCAACACTCAATGATACTAGTACCAGCTTATAGTGGAACCTGAACAGAGACTGGAGTATCCGAGCGATGGACGAGCGATGGACAAGCGATGGACGGATGATGGATTACGATCCGGTCTCTCCAGCAGCCAGGAACCAGGAGGAGACCTCCTCGTGTCCCAGAAGCCCCTTATCAATGGGGTTGGCCACACCACCTCCAGGTTGGCCACACCCCCTTCAGGAGCCCTGGATCCTGGATGAGCATCAAGAATAAAAGGGACAGTATGAGAGAGAGAGAGAGTAAGAGACAGGTAGACAGACAGAGGCAAAAATAGAAAAATCAAGAACCTGGTGCATACCAATCAATGATTGTTTTCAGAAAATAGACTATTCAAAAACGGCTACAAGATAGCTCTCTATGATTATGCTCCAGATCACACTTCTAATTAGAATTCCAGATGGAGTTAACCACTATTCTGAGAATGGTTATAAATGTATATAGTCAGTCCATTAAGATCTAACCATTGTTTTAGCTTTTACAGGATCCCAAAGAGATATCATTGCCCTTAAGTCAGCAGGAAGCAACCTTATGAAAGACTATGCCTCCTTTCCCAATAAGTTTTATGTTCTCAGGGTTATGGGTAATTCTTATTCTGTCAGAATAGTTTTAAGTGAAAATTGGGTGGAGGACAGAACTATAATATAGCATCAAAGATCTCTTTTGAAGAAGAGAAGGGGGATAGATATGATAGATAAAGGTAGATTGTTCTACATACCTATACACCATTTTATGGGCTAAGTTAAAGAAAATTTGCATTGGCATAGGTATTTGTATATTGATACAAATGTGAAATCATTTTATATGTTTAATTGTGATAATTTGTGCGTTAGTACAAAGTTTAATCTGAAATTGTTTTATATAACCAAAGCAACTTGTACTTCAATATAAATCTGAATCTGTAACTATTATATAAAATTGAATCTGTAATTACTATATTTTATATATGCTTCTATCTGTTTAAAATATTTGCACATCACTGTCATGTACACTATGCAATTACTACCTTCATTTAATTATACTAGATATAATGTATGATTGATTGCACTAGTTATGATATATGTACAAGATGTTTTATATACTGCTGTTTAGATGATATATATGTACATACATGTCTAAAATGTTGTGGCCACTTTACATGGTAATATACTCCTGTCTAATGTTTGATAGTCATACTAAAAGTCATGGTTCAGGGATTGTACACCCCTTATATAGGTATTCTAATTTTTAGTACAGGGTTTATTCCTTAAGACAATAAAAATTACTGTCAACATTATTAAGGTATTATTATTAAGTCCTGGAAGATTAACCGTGTGTTCAGAAATTGAAAGAACTATAAGAATACTTGGCAGAGTAAAGGTGTGTTCAGAAACTGAAAAAAATAAAAGAATCTGGGTGGAGTCAATCATCCTAGCCAAGCAAAGGTGTGGTCAGAGACAGTGGCAGATTAAAGGTGTGGTCAGAGACAGAAAAAGTTAAGAAATAAATATACAGTAAAGACAGTGTTTTTAAAAAATCAAAGTGGCTTTGAGTGTGTTGAAAATATATATACATAGACTTAGAGAAAGGAAATAAAAGGTGGATAGGGCCCTTTAAAAAGAAATAGAGTAAAATAAATAATTAAATAAAATAAGCCACATTATGATTGAAAATACACAGAATATCTGGATACTGTATATTATTGTCCTATCTTTTAGCTTCTTGACTGAAAATGACTTAGTAAAAGCTGCTATAAGACAATTGATTATAAATGTTGTTGGAGTAATTCAACCTATATATTTTTAAAATGAGTTTACTTTAAAATTGAAATGCAAAGATATGCTACTTTGGAGAAGATGTTTTCATTTTATTTTCACAGAAAATGAAATTTATTTCTGGATAAAGAACATAAAGTTTGATAGAGGAAGCCCACCTGAAATATCTCCAATGGAAATGGATGAACCAGATGATTCAGCATTTCAGAGCACCTCTGTTGAAGTTTCACGAGCTCTGGATTCAGAAAAATTTCAAGAAGACTGGCTGTGATGACCCAGCCTTCCAAATTACTCCACTAAAGACTTGTCCATAATCCTACATTTTTCTTTGGATTCCCATGAGATTGCCAATGC
Organism: Phyllotis vaccarum; assembly: GCA_033318265.1. Classification (NCBI taxonomy): domain Eukaryota; kingdom Metazoa; phylum Chordata; class Mammalia; order Rodentia; family Cricetidae; genus Phyllotis; species Phyllotis vaccarum. Next base: position 39,871,297 of record JARWLC010000016.1, read on the forward strand.
CCCCATTCAGCAGTAAGCAGCCTATGGGGAAGTGATGTGGGAATGCCTTTCTGTATGCTGTGAATATCAATCTTTAAATAAAGAAGCTGTTTTGAGCCATCACAGGCACCATAGAAGAAGTAGGAGGAGAAATCAGACATAAGTAGGAGAAGAAGGGCAGAGTCACAGACAGACCAAGCTGAAGCCCAAAGGAGCATCATGTAAGGAGCACAGGTGAGCCACGGGCTATGTGGCAGACAGACTAATAGAAATGGGTTGATTTAAGATGTAAGAGCAAGCTAGCAATGTGCCTGAGCCATAGGCCAAGCAGCATGAAGTTAATATAAGCGTCTGAGTCATTTCTGGGGGCCTGAGCAGCAGCGGCAGGCTACTAAATGGTCTTGGGTGGCAGGTCTGTGAGTCTCAGACCTCTGGCCGCCAGGGACCAGGAAACCGCACTACTACAAAGGATGAATTAAAATTTACAAGAATACAAAAAGAAAATAAGCTACTTGGCTAAAAATTTCACCCCAGTTTGGCTGATGACTTTTAAAATGCTATATACGCAGAGTTTCTAATCTCAATCATTCCTTTTTCCTTTGTATGTGCTGGTACCATCTGAGATTATGCAGCTGAAGCCAGATTATGTACAGGTTTATGTTGCAGGAATGAATGTGTGACCGTATCTCACGAGGTTCAGTTGTGCCTAATTGTATAATTTCTGTATTACCAATGGTATTAAAGTCCATGCCTTTTCCAGAGGAAAGTGCTGCATTATGTCAAGTCTTCCTGAAAATCCTTGCTGGGTTAAATATGCCTGGGCTAAGACAAACAAATAGTTGTTCAGCTCAAAGCATTGAAAGATCCCAAATAGCAATTAAATAAAGTTCAACTTCTTAATAAAATAATGTGAATATTGGACTTACAGATCATGAATGGAGGACACTCACAGACTTGGGAATAACCCCAAAATAGCTGATTCACTGCAAAAAAAAATCCACTACAATATGAATGACAGTCTCATGGAAGCTGCATCAATAAGTGTCTCTTTCAGATAAACATCTTCACCTACATACAATACATCACTCAAGATCATTTACTGCCAGGGAAGGGTGATAAGAAGTAGTAACTTTAATCCTAGGTATATTATTTTCCTTTTGGAATAAAACATTATGACTAAAAGTAGCATATGAAGGAAAATTTTAGCTTATAATTTCAGGGAGAGAAAGGGTAGAGGGCAAGAATTGAAAGTGAGGCAAAGCTATAAACTGCTAAAAATCACCACAAGAAACAAACATACTTCTTCCAGAAAGACTTTACTTCCTTAGGCTCTCCACCCTCCCCAACATGGTTAGCAGACAAGGGACAACTGTCTGTGGACCATCTCTCATTTAATCCACCACATTCCGTTCTGTGCCCTCCACTGGCTTATTGCAATATCACAGTGTAAAATGCATTATTTACATTTCAGTAGTTCCAATAGCCTTTCATAAGCATAACACTATTTGAAAGTTCAGATTTTCTCCTGAGACTCTAGGCAATCTTTTATGTGTTAACTCCATAAAAATCAAAACAAATAATACTGTTTCAACAGAATCTATGTTATAATTCTAAAAGAGAAAAATGGGGTCATAATGGGGAAATGCTGGGCCAAAGAAAGGCCAAACTTCAAACTTCACATACCAAATACTGTATCTCCATGTCTACTGTTAATTGGCTTCAATATCTCTCTACACCGGATTTACTGTCCACTACATACATCTTTCTTTTGGGCTCACTGTACTGCCTGTATCTAGCTCTCCTTGACAGATCTCTTTTGAATCTATCATCTTCAACAATTAGGGATCTGTAGTGCAACACAAGATTCACTTTCAAAGTTTCATTGTTTATCACAGTCTCCTGCACTTTATGTAGGGACCCCCATCACATGTTTCTTAGCCTTAGCAGATTTGGGATCTAACAGAGGAAGAATCATGACCAAGACTTCAGTCTTGTATTTTTGCATTACTCAAATTACAAAACCATATATAAGATACTTCCAAGTTTACATACCAGCTTGGGATACCCTTGAATCACATTAAAAATTGGTCTTTTCTTTATTCAGTTACTTTTTTGGATCAAAAAGCTTCTTAGGTTTCTATCAGAATTTGGAAGCATAGATAGGTGAGGTGTGGCTCTGAGGACACCCTTCCACTTGTTAATGTGATAAGCAGGGGCCTCTCCTTATCAGTCTATTCTCCTTGTCAATTACAACTTATATTTCAGCATATGCTGTGGATGCAACATTAAGATCTGTACTGTTCTTTGTTCTCTCTAAACTGTAAATGTCATGTTTCTTTCTCCATCACTTATTCTTTCTCCACTGTAGATCTGCATAAGCATCATTAATAATAACCATGCCACTGATTCAATATGATGTTGCCTTCAAATGTCTTCCTGACAAAGTACTGTCCATTTTTTTAACCTAGACTCCAGAAAGTTCTTAGAACAAGTGAAAAAGATAACCCTATTCTTTGTCATAGTATCATAAAGGTGGCATCTAGATCATTTACTAATATAGACTATTTTCTTAAAAAAAAAAAAAAAAACTTTATGGGCTAGTTTTAGACTATTCATGTTACTACAGTCTTGAATAGTTTTACTACAATGCCTAACAAGTCTCAGCTTACAAAACTCAAATCATTTTATTGGCCAAGTTTTTAAAATTTTTCATATTCCTCCATAAAACAACATGGTAAAATTCTTTATTGCAATAGCCCACTTACTAGTACCAAATTTTATACTGGTTACTTTACTTTGTTGTGAAAAAAATCCTATGGCTAAAATTAAATTCTGGCTTAATGGTTCTAAAAGGCAAAGGGAGAATCCAGAATGATGGGGGAGCAGGGCAACTGGCTCCAAAATCAGGAAGCAGGGAGATCACAACTTTAGCTTGCAAAGATGAAGCAAAGAGAGTGTGAACTAGGAATTGGGTGATGTATTTCCTCCATCAAGGCTTTTCTTCCTAAAGCTGCACAACCTTTCCAAACAGTATCACTCACCCTTATTCAAATGAATGATTCAAATATGTGAACTGATATTTGACAATTGTCATTAAAACCATTACACCAGCTGTGTAATTAATCTCAATTTTCAATTTGATGACACTGAGAATCAACCAGGACAGGAACCTCTGGACATATCTGTAGGAGATTCTCCTGATTAAGTTTGTTAAAATAATAAGGCCTTCCTATTATGAAAGATGACATTTTGTGGACTAGGATTCTGGACTCTTTTATATTGAGAGGAGCTTATTTGGATAATGTATTTATTTCTCTATACTTCTTAACTAAAGAAACAATGTGACCAGCTATGTGAATTCCCTGCTTCCATTACTTTCTTACTATGATGAAATAAAATCTTGAACTAGAAGCCAAAGTAAGTCCTTATGATACTTTTGTCAGAGAGTCTTATATCAATAGGCAAAGTAACTACAGCAATAGACAAAAATTATGAAATAATATTCCACTTTCTTCCACTAGGAAATAACAATGGCTCTATTCCAATATCATATACTTATCTATCTCTGTATTGTTCTGCTAACTATTTCACCTGGTTACTGGATTAATGTTACCTCAAGATAGCGATTCTGTTATGAACGACAATATTTCTAGATATTGGATTTTTTTACACTTTTTCTTACCAGTAAATTCAATTACATAAGAAAAAATTGATGAGAGTATGCACCTTAAAGATTTAAAGTAGAGCTGACCAATTCTTTTTCATAAATTTTAAAATGGTGATTATTTTAACATTTCTTAAAAGATTACCCTTTAAAATAAATAATAAAGTTATTGGTCCTTAATTTGCAAATACAAAATGCAGTTTGCAAGCTTTAAAAAAATAGCTTGTTTGCTATTTTTAACTATTGATTTATAATAAGTTGCTTTGGTATGAATGCATCTGGGTTCTTGTGATAATTAATTTGTTTGCATGTAATATATAAAATTTTTACTCATGTAAAGGATATGTAAAACATGAGTTTTTTTTTTTTTACTTGTACTCATTGTAATTATTTACTTGGAAAACAGATTGTAACTATGTTGTTGTTGTAACTTTATATTGTCTAAAAGATATTGCTGGGGTATCTAAGCTGTGAAGGAAAGAATAAAAATAGAGTTAAATGAGTTAAAAGACAAACATCAAGAATGAGAGAGTTATAAGGAAAATATTAAGAATTAGAGAGTTAAAAGGAATTAGAAGAAAAACATCAAAAATAAAAATATGATTAGAAGAAAAACATAAAGAATGAGAGAATGCAATAATCAGGAAAATAAAGAATATGACACACAAGAGAAGAATAAAGAAATGTTTAAAGGAAAACACCAAGAGAATGTGTGTCATTTTCCAAACTTCCTCAGATAAAGATAAAAAGTCCACTACAAGGCTCTGTGGCTTCACTTTGAGCCCTTCACTGCTGGAGACTAGTCCCTCACCTCAAGCAAGGAAACCTTGGCTTGACAAACTCTACTATTAGGACCAGCCAGAAGGCTCGAAGGGTAAAGGTGTTTCCTGCTGAGTAATACAACCTAAGTTTGATTCCTCAGAACCACATTTTGAAGGAGAGAATCAATTCTCATTGTTAGTCATTAGACATCCATTCACATTCTGTAGCATGCAGAGCCACATACATGCAATCCTACATATACAATAAATAAACAAGTAAATTAATTAAATAATAAATAAAATAATAAGAATTGTAATAACTCACCTAATAACTATGATATATAATATATGTAGTTCCTTGAGACAGGTTTTTCTTTTGTAACAACGGTGGCTGTCCTGAAACTTGTTCATGTACACCAGGCTGATCTCAAACTCATGGTATTCTGTCTGAGTCTAACTCAGGAGAGAGCTTGGACCTAATAAAACCCTTACCCAAAAGCGCAATATACCTTAGCAACACATTTGAACATCCATTTGTACTGCTAGCCCAGACCTCACTCTAGCCACCTCTCTCCACCTACATGCTTTATTGTAGATGGTGTCAGTGATGTTTACTTCAGGTTAAGTTTGCTCTCCTTCTATGACTGGGATTATAAGATGATGTTTAGCACATAGACTTTTGTGGTATGATTATAATTCTATGCACAGGCAAAAAAAAATGTTTCTCAGAATCACACACTCATTATCTAAAGTGTGTTCAATTTATATTTTTTAGTCAAATACTCAAAGAATTAGAATTTGAAGTCTATCTTTTCATATAACTTTAATATAAACCTTCTCAAGGGCACTTTCTAATGGAATACATGGGAGGATAAAACTAAAGTGTCAGAGTCCAAGACTTATTTCACTTCCTGTTATAGGTGGAGAAGCAGCAGATGGCCAGATGGAAATGAGACCTCAGGAAGCTCTTGACAACCTTTTCAGCTGCACTTCCTTCATGCTGGAGAAAATTGACTTCCTAAATATATCAGCTCCTGTAAAATTCCTATGGGATCTCTGTGACCATCATATAGTACTCTGAACATTTAGATGTGCCTTGAAATCAAAGACCTCCTTATGAATATGTGAACTGGTTAATTTTTTTTTAATGCTGGAAACAGTAGTTAGTGGCATAAACAGCATAAACTTAGAAGCTGTCATTTACACCATTTACATCCCCATCTTGTTATCCAAAATCATCTCTAAACTAGTATGTTTGAGAACAGCACCCTTATGAGAAGAAAGTAACTAGAGTGGGACTGAGCTAGTGGGCTGGTAAGTAAGGTGTTTGCTGCACAAGTGTGAAGACTTGAGTATGCTGTCTAAAATCATTATTAAAAATGGTCTTATTTTTCGTTATTTCAGAACTAGTATTATCAAACTTGAGTGTAACAACCTGTACCCCAAGCCGGATTCAGTCACTCATCTTCAAGAAGCCAATTAAAATAGTCAAGTTAATAATGGAAGCCAAAAAGGTGTGTTCATTTGATGTGGCCAGTTTGGCAAAAGGACAAAGAAATTTACCAAAGTTTTCAAATTTTCCTAGACAAAGAGAGGGTCAAGAATATGGTCATTTAAGCAGTTCTGGTCAAGAGAAAGTCCAGCAAAAGAGATCCACACTTTTTTATGCTCCAGTTTCACTCTGTATAGTGGTCTACCAAGTGGTTAGAAACATTAGTTAATTCTCTTTCTAGAAGATAAACTCCCCTTTGGCTGTTCCCTCTTTTGTCTACCAGCATGAGAGTTTTGAACAAATTCTCATTTCTTTGGTGTCTGTTATTTCATTGGAAAACGAGTTAACAGATATGTGTTTCTTTAGAATGCCTTCCTTTCTACCAGGACAGTCTCACTGAGAAGGTGGAAACAATTGAAGTGGATCCCTGGGACTGACTGGCCAACTAGTCTAGCCTTTGGAGTCAGCTTTAAAACAGTGAAAGTCTCATAAAGCAAGATGAATGGAGAGTGGTTCATTAGAAGAATCATTGGAAATTATGCTCTGACCACATATGCATGTGCACATAACTGTACACCAACCCACACATGAACACACATACAGAGTGAGAGAGAGAGAGAGAGAGAGAGAGAGAGAGAGAGAGAGAGAGAGAAAGAGAGAGAGAGAGAGAGAACCAGAAACTGAGACAAAGACACCATGAAACAATTTAGAATGGGAAACTCAAGATTAAAAGAATGAATTAGAAATTATCTATGTTCACTTTCAAATTGATATTACTAAATATATTCAGAATGAATTACAATCTGAAAAAGAATTTGTGGTGAATTTTGGTACTTTATTAGCACTCAAAAGCTGAGTCTTAGCCCCACTAGGAACATATTCCAACCAGGGCTTTCCATTATCCTCAGTGAAAGAACTTTAGTAGTCTCTTTCCTGTACTGGGATACTCTTAAAGTGAGTGGCAGGCACCACATTCCTGCTTCTTCTGTCCCCTCATAAGTAAAAGCAACCTTACCACAAAGACACAGCCAGCTCCTTATTAATCACATGATATGGGGTGTTCCCTGACTGCTAGAGCATTATTTGGTCCTGGGAGAATGACTTCTTTTTTCAAAAGTCTTGCCTTGTGGCCTGTAGTGCTAACAAATATGTTAATACATTTCTTACCCTGAAGGGAAATTTAGCTTACCATCTTTTTCCTGAAGCTTAGCTATCTTCCTTAAAACTGCCTGATGGGAAGCAACTTTCTTATGTCAAAATTGGCCTCTTCAAGATGGGTCCATCACTTAGCACAGGTTACTTGGAATTATGCATGAGAAGAACTTTATTAGCAAGAGGATCCCTTAAAATATCACTACCGGCAGAAGAGCAACCATGAATATGACTTCTTACATGAATAATTCATGTAATTTGTATTATCTGTGCAAAGACTACAACACTTCAAGTTGTTAGAACATCAAAGACTCCAATATTCACACAGGCTTTTCATTAATTAGCCTTGAGTAAGAAACTAAACTAGATACATCTGAGAGTAGTCATTTTTCCTGCTGGTAGCTTGTCATACAAATTTATAATTTACATGTGAAAACTGCCTAAATTTTAATCAGAATGAAATGCTTAGAAAAATAAATAAAAAACTTGATTATTTTGACCAGGAAAGAGTAACAGACACAAGTGCTAATATTCAACAATTAATATTATACAAAAGACTCTAATTTTCTCACTACTAACTCATTTATGTTCACTAAATCCCATGAACATTTATGGTTATCTTCTTAGGATTGTGTGTATTATAATGTGTATGTGTGTGTTGTTTGTGTCTGTTGTGTGTATTACAAGTAACATATAATTGTGAGTGTGAATGGGCATACATGTCTATATGTGAACATGTATGTGGAGGCCAGTGTCTGCCATCTGTTGTCTTCCCTATCATTCATCGGCCATCTTGTTTTTTGTATCATAGTCTCTCACAGAACCTGGACCTTACTCTTTCCAACAAAACTAAATGGTCAGAAAAGCCCAGAGAGCCTCTTGTGTCTACCCTCCTCTGCAACCAGGGTTGTGGGTCACAAACACACACTGCTATACCTAGCTTTTAATGTGAGTGCTAGAGATCAGAAATAAATTATCATGCATGCAAGCTAAGTAGTTTAACAACTTAACTATCTGTGAGTTATCCTATCTATACTCTGTAGGTGGAAGTTTATGTCCTGCCACAAACTCAAATACCTGGCAGCTACTTTTCAAATAATTGACTTGGAGGATTAGTAAAAATTACAGATTCTTAGCTGATAGCTAGTTTATCACTAACTAACTCTTACACCTAAATGAACATGTAATTTCTCTCTGTTTAGTCACGTGCCTCAGCACCTTTTCTCAGTCCAGCGTTCTCACCTTTCTTCTTCTGTGTCTGTCAACTGTATCTCTGTCTTCCCATTTCCCAGAACTCTCCTAGACTATCCCCTGCCTACACTTAATGCCTAGCTACTAACCAATTAACATTTTGTTAAACCAATACAAGTGACAAATCTTTACAGTGTACAAGATCATTATCAGACAGCAATATCCAATTATTTTTCAATTTTGTATCCTTCAAATATGTAGATTCTGCAACGGCATGTTAAAAACAATTCACTATGCTTCTTTTGTAATATTTATTAATTCATTGAGAATTTTGTGCAATTTATTTCCACCATATTTACCCTTCCACTGTCTCTCAGATCCATCCTTATCATTCTGACTACCAAATTTTATATAAAAACAGCATCTAGTCTTATTTGTTCTGCTTTTGGACATGTAGCCTTCTATGGGAGAACAGTAAAGCTACCAGGAAGCACAATGTTAACAACAACAAAATAAAAAATGACTCTTCTTCCCAAAGCTATTAATTGCCAATATCTCTTTAGTTAGGAGAAAGAAATTGTGATCAGCTGGCTGGCTGGAACTCTAGGGAGCTCACTGAATCAGGAATTGCCACTGGAGATTCATCGGGAGGGGGAGCTGGGCCCTCTGGGGCATGGGCAGCTTTCCACTGCCATGAGTGTGTGGAGCCAGGAGGAGTGGGATCAGACTGTGTTCCTGTTCATGGACAGGCACGTTGGAGCCGATTCCCTGTAGAGGAACACCCATCCCAGCATTGAATTTGGAATGAGTGAATCAGACTTGCCTGTAGTGGATGTGCTGTGCTGGGCTGGCCCACCTTGGGGCTTCTTGCCCTTTTAGGGAGGGGATGGGTAGATGGGGAGGGGCAAGGCTGAGGGCTGGCTGGAAGAGATGGGAAGGGAGAAGGGGAGTGGAGGGGGAGCAGGGAGATACATTGATGAAGATGACATTTTTTTTAATGAAAATAAAATAAAATAATATGTGGGAGGTTGTGTTGTTTCATTTTAAATAATTGTCCCAACCACTGGTTTAATAAAAAGAGCTGATTGGCCAAAGGCAGGCAGGAAGTGTAGGCGGGACTACCAGAATAAGAAAATCTCTGAGAGCAGAATGCGAGAGAGAATTCCAAAGAGAGGCCCGGAAGAAGCAGAGGACAACTATGCTGCTCTGAAGAAAGGTACCGAGCCACATGGCTGAACAGAACAAGAGACATGGGTTAGGTGAAGGGTAGAGAGATAGCAAGTGATATGCCTGGGCCTGAGGCTGATCAGCCAAAAACTAAGGAAGGCATCTGTGTGTCTCTGTGGGACTGTGGGACTGCCAGTCTGCGGGTCTAGACCTTGAGGTTAGGCCCCGGAAAGTCTGGGCCAGAAACCTCTTACTACAATAATGATAGTAAAAAGGAACTGTGATCACCTCCCATCACTATTCAGAGATTTTTTTTTTTTTCTGTTTTTGGGTCTTGTGTGTACTGCCATAAATTATACGTGTAACTGTCCTGCTATTTCCAGATAATTCTACTTTAGAATTATACTACTTCTGGTTCTTACAATTTTCCATCCTATGTCTGTAATAATATTTTAGCATTGGGGGAATGAAGTAAAATATAAATGTCCTATTTAATCTTATTCTTTTATTTGAAAAGGTTTTTTTATTTATTTATTTACCACTGTTCCCCTCCCTCCCTTCCACTCAGTCTCCTTCAGCCTCCCCACATCCCATCCCCAACTCATTTCCTAGGGAGATCAAGGAGTCCCAAGGTGAGTCAGTTCAGTCTGGCATATCTAGTTGAGGTAGGATCAAGTCCTCCCCCCAATAAAGGCTCATTAAGGTATTCCTCTGTAGTTAATGGACTCTGAGAAACCAGTTCTGCTCTGTACTTGGACCAACTGGGAGTCTCTATGTTTCTCAACATTTACTGAAGAAAGAAGCTCTTCCAATCTATTGGAATAATAGTAAGCCATTGAGATTTAGCTTAACATTGAGGCTATTTAGCAAAAATAATAGTAGTAGGTTTTCTCCATAGGGCTTATTAACTGTCTAGACATGGATTCTTGGTCTGAAAATGTTACCAGGAATGATTTTTCTTCTGCTGAGTGAAACTTAAATTCATTCAGAAAATAGTTGGTTATTTCTCTGATATTTGTACCACTATTACATCAGAGGGCATGCCTTTCAGGTCAGTCTCCATTGTACCTAACATTGCAGAGTTCACAGCTGCGTAAGATTGATGATTACTTTTCTCTTCTTGTAGTATGCCCCATAGTGCTATGAAAGCCACCCAGTTTAGGACAAGAAAGCTTTCCCAAGTAGCAGAGCTATATTATACATGCAAAGGGTCTGGCAGGCAATATATTACTTGCTATTTACTATGGGATGAAAAACAATTCAAAACACAGAATATAAATCAAGAATGTGGACTTGCAACATAATGACAGATAAGAGCCAAATTTCACAAACTTAAAGTAATTTATAATCAGTAATAAAAATCCACAACCTAAGAGTAAACTGTCCAAATGTATAAATAGCAGAATTTCAAAATGATTGCTGACAAGCATATAAAAGATCTCCAACACCAGTTTCAATTCACATGCAATTTAAGGGGCTGGGTCATGTGAAGACCCTATGGTTAGGAGGATGTCCTGAAAAGCTACACTTGGTCACCCAGCTCCCAGATACCAATAAAAAGACCATGTTGGTAGGTAAAAGCAGGAAAAGGAGATATATTTCATATGGCCACATTAGAAAGAGAACAAGGAGATTCAATATGCTCCCTAGTCCACTTTCTGGATTCTAGATGAGGTTTAGGTACAAGTAGAGCCCTATAAGTGTATAACCAAGCAGTCTTCAAGGAGTGAGTCTGCCCATCGTTGGTCCATAATTGTGGGTTCAGCAAAATGATCCGACAATCATCTTCGAGTACTGCATGTAATTCTAATCTCTTTTTCTTCCCAGGAGACAAGTTTATCTTCTAGAGAAAAAAAAAAAAAAAAGGAAGGTGGGAGTGCTTTGCCTTATTCTTCTCATAGGCTGTATTTCCTGTGAGAAATTACATTTCCGTGGTTTGCTTTGCTTCAGCAATCTTAGTCAAATGGCAGAGCACCATTGTCCCTTTCGAATATCCTCATTCCTTTCTGGCATGCTGTAACAGCATCAGTAAAAGTAAAAATGAAAGTGCTTAATGGTTCTGAGCATCAGCAAGTGTGAGAACAGCAAGGCCTCTCATAAAAGTTGATGGGAATCTAAGCTGGTGTGAAATTTCTGGCCGGCAATTTGGCAATGCCTATTAAAAAGCGAATGCACACAAACTTTGACCCAGAAATCTTATTGTGAGGAATACACTTTCCATTTCTCCTTGTGTGATATTGCCACTGTAATGTGCAAGAGATGCTCCTTACAGCACTGTGTGCAACAGCAAAAACTAGAAACTATTAAATTGAAAATCAATAAACCCTAAGAATTATTGTATATAAATATGATGAAATACTAGTAAACTGCTCTGACAGCCAACATATTAGGTCGCCTTCAATAAAGAACTAGCTCATAAGCTTATAACCAGTGACCAATGTGTGTTTTTGGTTTCTTTTTGTATAATCTCTCCTATTTTAATTAATCCATTTGATGGGTCCTGCATTTGGGCCTCAATGGGAACAGTAAGGCAGATTATCATTTTGGTTAGAGTTTTTTTAATCAGGAGAGTAATTATGATCACAGACAGATAGGTATAAGCATGATGGGAGCTCCAAGGAGAGTTCAGGCCCATGTGGCAGAGTGATGATGGTGGTAGTGGTAGCCTGTTCTTTCCTATAAGTTTCAAAAAGGGGGGTTCCACATAACTGACAAGCAGCCATGGCTTTTGCTTACAGTCAGGCTATCTGATACAAGGTGGGAATATCAGGAATCTACATAGAAAATTGTTGACTATAGGGAAAGTCAATTTTCCCAGGGCTGGATAGTTCCAATCTTACCATTGTCCCATGTGGCTGGGAAAAAAAATTACAATTGAGAAGTATCCACTCTGAGGTGACATTCTGCTTGGAATTAAACATTGTCACTAATGATTTATTTTTCCTTCTTTCTTTTCTTTCTTTCCCTTTTCTTTTTTTAAACATATTTAGAAGGAAAAAGGCCTCCCTTACAGAGGATGGCCTTGACATTAAAGGATGTTTACTTTTAAAATGAAGAGCTATTGATCTTCAATCTATTGATCATAAATAAGACAGAAAATTAATTGTAATTTGTTTTCATAAATTATAGATATGTTGATATAACTCCTTTATGCTCAATTATATGTGAAAGTTTTATTTAACCAATAGAATTATTTAGACAAACATTGGTGAGACTAAATCATAGCCTGATTCACTGAAGAATGCTAAGATATTTATGAAAAAGTAGCAGTTTGGTGTGACTGGGCCTTTGGCAGAAATCCTCTTTTGACCTAGTTCTGTGGGGTTCTGTTTCTGATGAAGGAGGGTGCTGCTTAACCTGAGCTAATAGCTTTTTCAGCCCTTGCAAATGCTATCTTCTATCCTAGCAAGAAAAGTTCTTTCTCTGCCCTCAAGTACCAAGTGCCTGGCTGTTGCTTTTCTTATCACTGAACTTTCCCTTTCTCCACCTACTTGTTGTTTACTAATTGACTGGGGTTGCAGATTCATTGTTCAAGGGTGGATTGGGGGGCGGGGGAGGGAGTCAGTGAGGCAGATGTCCTCTTATGTAGGAAATTTAGTGGAATAGTTATTAATACTTTGGAGAGACTGATAGAAACATGATAGGGGCATGCAGGACAGTTGAAGCACAGATAGACACTTTGGCAGGGGCTCTGCTAGGAGTTCAGCCCCACAAGACAGAGTTGGATAGATCCTCCTTAAAGATGTCAGACAAAGGGGAATTTTGTATACTCAGGCTCTCTCTGATTTCTCCTGAAGGTCAGAGTCATGCATTGCCAGGAAAAAATGCATGACTCCCTGGATTTGAGTGAAATGAATTAGAAGCAGATGTCAAGTTGAGGTATACTCACTATACAACTGGGAGAATGGTTTGATGCCTTCAGATGTCACAGAATCTGGCAATTTGGGGTCTGTGAGCTTCCCAGTTGCTGTAAGAATGTCACTTGCATTTTGTTAATGGGTTATAGATTCACAAAAAGGCTATCAGTAAGGGACTTGTTATTTCCTTTACTGAGCTGCAGTCTGGTCTGGCTTCTAATGCTAATATTATTTATTTTCTTATAAATATAAAAATGTAGCGGTCTGAACTTACTTTTAGATAATCCTTTTCAAATCTCATAAAGATCTAAACACAAAATTGCAAATAAATGGTAATTTCTATTACTTTTGCCAATACAAGAGAAGCCATCTGTGATTTCCCTGCTGCTTCAATCCCCCAATATTAAATAAAACAGCCATAATAATTTAAAAAAATGATTAGTGGAACTCAGTATTAACTTCACGCATTGTGGGTTTGGAAAGCAAGTACAGCATATACTTCTAAATCCAGTCACTGCAATAGATTAATGACCCAGGCACTAGGAGTCAGCATTACTCTACATTCTTAGTCTGAAATGAGATACTGAATGAGATACATTTTTTTCTAGCTTTGTAGAAGACAAACATTGATGAACAAAAGGCCATTTGATTTGGAATACATCATGAAATTTGACTAATAAATATCAGCTGTGAAACAAACATTAGTATGTAAAATGCATGTTTCAATATTTAGCACTAGCATCTGCCTGGCCGTAAAACAAAAGGTGAAAATGTGTTTCTTAAGCAGCAGAAGTACCTTAGAAATCGAGTAAGCTTTTGTTGTTGTTTTGAAAAGATAATCATGCTATTAATTTCTTGTAGCGATTCAATCACACACTTGACATGCTCACGCACATGTGCAAGTAAAGAAAATATTAGGAACTATTGTCATGATACATTCTCTATGTTAAATTTCTGATGTGTTGAAACATTCTTTACTGTGTGATTTTGATAGGGAGTGAAAATAATTTAAATGATAATGTGTTCTGCAAATGTGTCTCTTTACCTCAGCAGTGTCTAGGAAAAAATTCCTCATCCAAATAGCCTCACGTGCTCAGCACTTATGGATACTCTCCTTTTCTGCTGAAAGTTGTTTTTGTTTGTTTTTTAATAGTAGTGCTTGAAGGATGTTATCAGTGGGTGCTTAGAAAATTACCGTATGTATACATGATTATATTATATATATTATTATTATTGTCCTCATCTCTTTTTAAATCATTTTTTTTTTATTCTCTAAAACTCCACCTCCTATATTCACGTTTCCTTTGATTGTTTGTTTGTGGCCCATGGCATTTTACTCTTATACAATACCAATGCCCCAGGCAAACTGGGCCAAGTGGTTCATCAATGACACAACTGTTTAAGGGTAGCCAAATGTTTTCTGCTTAAAAGTAAAGCCTCCTACACTAGAAGAATTCATGTTTGGTAATGTAAATGTAGTCAGAAACTCATGGGATGGGAGGGAATAGACAATAAGAGAGACCCTACTATTCTTTTGCTGGATGGGCAGGATCTCAATTGTTTTCAGAGTTTTTTTAATGATCTATTAGTGGGATTCTTGCATTGCTTTCCAAACTTTTATTCTAAGTTCACCATGTTCTTGTGGTAAAGAATTATCTAGACCTAGCATAAGCCTTTCCTTTCTACTTTAGAGAAGTGGTAACAGAAATGTTTCATAATTTAGTCAACATTACACTGATACCTGAAGTTAAATTACATCCAACTGTATGGTCTATTCTTCCATCTCTAGATAATACTCACATCATTGCTGACATATCAGCTATGACCATGAGCTTCTATTTTACAAGATGTGATTTTGTATAATTGACAATCCAATTCTCTGACATATGTTGTAAATAGGCAGGGTCTGACATGTAAGGTGTGTTACTGTAAACAATATTTGATTTTAGTGACTATTCCCTTAGGCAGATACAGTTTTGGGAGTTGTGCATATAAACACTTGGTCTTACATAGGGCAAGAGCAGGATAAGGGAATAGAATTAAGTGGCAAATTTAATGCAGAAAAAGTGACGAAAGTAAAAGACTCAAAAAATATGTCATAGAACCCATTATTACCATAATATTCTTATGCCCTGAGCAAGTGGTACTCTACTTGAGTTAAATTTCAGTCTTGTTGTCTCTAACAGTTTAACTGAGCCTGTGCCCCCACACACTTGAAGAGAAGTTTTTAAGAAAACATATTGCTTTTCACAGAAATGTCCTGAGCATATACTTCAAGAAATCCATATTGAACTGCAAATCATTTTCTGGTTGATATAAAGTTATGATTTATATCCCATTACATAACATGTACTGTATTATAAATGAATCAGAGTTTTCAATATAGGTTTTGTATGTTATAAAAGGAACTGAAGAAGCTTTTTTTAATTAGAGCTGAAAGTGTGTTTTCTGTAAGGAAGGGTGAAAAAAAAACAGTTTAATCTTATGAAAAAAAAATCACATTTTACTGTAAATTATAGACTGAGAATTTAACAAATGTAACACATAGAAACAGGCTTATGGATGATAGATCTATAATCTACCCAGAAAGTGTGGAAGTGGAAGCATGGTAAGAAGACCAGGGACTGGGACTGGCAACACTATCATCTTCTGCTGGATATTACACACTGTTTTATGTATTCAGGGTCAGGATCTGTTAGGAAGATCGACACAGTCTCTCCTATGAATTTCTTAAAATAATTTTCAAAGTTGGGTAGCCAAAGCAATGAATATGTGTATTTGAAAATAAATGAGACTGTAAGGTACATATGATGTCTGTCCCTTGCCGAAGTATTAGAAATAACCATTTCCCACAATTAAAATAAGGTAATAAAGGTTAAGGCACTGCTGTGTAGAGTGCAAAGAATAAGGTTGACACAAACTGAGGTACATTTTCAACCACTGTCTGTGTTCACAGTTTCTGTCTATAGTTGTTCTGGACGACATGCGGGAAGCACTTGGCAAATCTCAATATTCTTTAATCTGGTCAACTTAAGTTACATCAACCATTGTTGATGCTGCATTTCCAACTAAACCAATTTCTGGATTTAATTAGCCACAAGCATTCCTGTCCTCCAAACCTAGAGTGTTTTTTTTTTTTTTTTTTTTTTTTTTTTTTACCTCAACACGTGTACCAATAACCCAAGGCTATAGCAGATATTATTTTAACATGACTGCAAAATAATTACACTGAATAGCATCTGTCCTATTAGCTATCTCCTAATAACTATATAGATTAGCATGAGATGTATTTCAGTTTTAAAAGCAATTAAATTTTATCATTAAGTGAGTGCCAGCCGGTAAGTGACAAACAATAGTATAAAATGTGTGTGATATGTTAGCATCCTCCATTTATTTTTTTTTTTGTAAATAGTGTTGATATGAACATTGAGTTAAGATAAATTTTTAAAAGATTCTTATTTTTAAAATATCTTGAGGAAACAACACTACAATTTTATATAATAACCTATTCCAGAAAGAGCATAGTCACAAATTAGCTCTGGCTTTTAGTGCCTACGCATTTACTATGGTCTGAGTTAGGTTTGAAGCAAGCTTTTTGCTTATAAGAATTTTCATACAAGTCCATCTTGGATCAATTCAATCTTCAGAGACAAAAAAAAAAAAATCTAATCAACATAGGTCGGCACTTACGGTAAATGAAAAAACGAAAGTAAGATTTCATCAAAGTGTGACTTGTTGAGAACAATTTATTTACTGGATTTATTTACACTAGAAAAGGTGAAGTGCTACTGGAGTGTCAGTGACCTCCAAAGAGCTTAATCATTGAAAAATCTCATCACATGACAGGTGATGACCTCATGAAAGCGTCAAGGAGTCTTATTTTCAATTAATCAGCCTTTCTTTTTTTTTCTCTCTCTCTCTTCTTTACCCTCTTCCCCTATTTCTTTCTTTTCTTCTTTCATTTATTCACATTATTTTAAGATATAGTGTCGTATTATCCAACATCTTTTGTATCTGGGTAAACAGCAATAACTAAAATACTAATTCAGGGTCTCAAGACCATCCTCCTTAAGGAGTAATCATAACTCTCTTTTTTTTTATCATAGAGATAGCTGTCATTTGTTGAAATATCCTCATTTACAAGGCTAATAAATCAAACCCTAAGATGCATGAGATTATATCTGCTAGGGCCATATACATGAGGAAACATAGGATTTCATAAAATTTTACTAAGCTATTAGCATTAATTCATTGATTTGTTCATCAGTTTATTACCATCTGAACATTTTGAACAATGTAGTTGAGCATTAGGATGCTGCCTCTGAGATTCCAGCCTTGAATTTCCTTGTGGAAGATGCACAAAGGGTAGAATTATGAATAAGCCAATATGATTCTGATTGATCCTCTGGTAAGCACAATCTGTGATGCAAAAGACTGCTACTATTGTAGATCTCATGAAAGGTTCTACAGAAGAACTAAAGAAAATGCTTTTAGGACTATTGAAATTCTTGAACTTTGTAATTCATCAGATTGAACAAACATAATATGAGTAAGTACTAATGTTATTCATCCACAATAAGTGTAAATGCATGATATTCAATAATACTGACTTACCATAGAGGCTCAGCCAATCTGAGGTCTAGTGTGACTTCTACAAAAGACTGATATTTTAGCTGTGAAGGAGCTGGTCTCTCCTCAGAAGAACTGGAGAAATTATTTTATAGCTGAATATTAATGTGCAAAGACACATAGAAGCCAAATTTAACAATATATTGAAAAGATTCAGTTCTCCAACAAAATGTTGGTATCACTCAGTGGTAGAGCTGACCAGAAAGGAAAAATAAGTTTAGGGTCATAACATACAGAGTTGTTTAAAGCAGATTTACAAAGATCTGAGTTTAACACACTAATTTGGAGGGGTATTAACTCTCTTTTCTATAATGAAATTATGCCTAATTTTTTAAACTAAAGTTATATTTCAATCTTGATTTGATGGCTTTATTCTAGGATCATATGGCCTTTCAGCATTGAATAATCATGAGTCAGCATCTCTTGATGGAAACACTTGGCAGAGAAAATGACTGACCTCCTCAGATGGGAAATTAAGGGTCCTACAATCTCCTCTGTAGACACATCCTTAACAATTGAAAAGCCTCTCACTCAGTGCTTTTGCCTGTAAGTCTTAAAATCCCCACTAATAAGTTTTGTAGAACAAACCTCCAGGGAATTTTTAACATAAATGTTGTCACAAAGACACTTTTCTTCATTTTCCCTCACATCTTTTGTTTACTCTTTGATAATTATGGGCTTACATACAATATATCTTGATCCTATCCAAAAAAAAACCCTGCTCTACTCGCACTGCACCACCCACAACAGGTCCCTTTCTGACCATCGTGTATTTTGGTTTCTTTTGGATCAGTTTTTGCAACACACAGAGTCAAGCTAGCACTGCCTCTTGGAAGGTTGAGTCTGGTCTAAGAATTCCTGAGTGCAATGAGCACGCCTTGTCCAGAAGACAGCACTCTCCTGTGCTCTGTCTCTTGTAATCTTTCTGCCCTCTCTTTAGCACTACTCTCAAAGCCTTGGACATAGTTAAGATAGATAGATATCACATTTAAAGGTATACAGTCAATATTCATTTGTTGACAGATGTCACAGATTGACCAGTCATAAGTTCCTTCATAAACTGTTACCTATTGTAGAAAGCAGCTTCCCTGGCCAAGGTTGAGAGCAGCACAAATTTCAGAATAAATTTCTGCCACAACTGTGCTGAGTTGAGAGATTGAATTTTCTGTGATTTGCCTTTTTTTTTTTTTTTTTTTTTTTTTTTTTTTTTTTTTTTTTTTTTTTTTTTTTTTGCTTTTAATATGTTTTTACTAAATTAGTGGCCACACTTTTCTGTGACCTCTAGTTTAGGCAACTGAAGCCACAACTGAAGCTTCCTATGTCAAATTTGAGAAGACTATTCCTCCCTCCAGACTTTTCTTGATGTTCTTTAGCTTCATTTGTAATTCTTCCAGCATTTGAATCCTCTGGTTCCTTATCCTTCTATTTCAGGCTAAAGTGTATCTTCAAGATACCTTCCTGCATAAATGTGTGTCAGACTAGTACAGTGACATGACTAAAACCCTAGTTGGCTACTTCAGATATCAATCTTCATATTTGATTTTATTTGATCTCCTTGCCCCTTATAATTCATCATTACACAGGCTGACCCAGCTGGTCAGTCTTCACTTTACATATACTGAGCATGCTGTTCAAGAAGCTATCGCATTTGATTGCATTATCTCGTATCTCATTATAGAAATTTTAGGATTACAAACATTACTAAACAAGTGCCTTCACATTGGATCTTGGTATCTGAGCTCATATCCACATGTTTGCAAGGCAAAAGTTTATCCAGTGAGCTATTTCCCTACTTCTA
Source organism: Phyllotis vaccarum (assembly GCA_033318265.1). NCBI lineage: Eukaryota > Metazoa > Chordata > Mammalia > Rodentia > Cricetidae > Phyllotis > Phyllotis vaccarum. Next base: position 39,890,987 of record JARWLC010000016.1, read on the forward strand.
CAGTGACAAATATTTCAAAACTCCATTTGCTTCAGGTCTACAAGTTCAATCATGCTACTACATTATAGTTACTGCTATCTTAAAAACATTTTCATTTCACACAAGAAGTCCACAAAAGACCAATATTTCAAGCAGTAAAAATTTCACATTGATTTAAAATAGAACAGAAAACAGACTAGAAAAGACAGCATAGATGTATATACCCACCCTGGCCTCACTGACTCCAAACAAGAACAAATGTACAGCAAAGTGGAATTGGAACTGCCTCTGAGGAAAGCTGTTCATTCTCTCACATTCTCATTTAGGTTTTAGCTTTTTTGAATGGTTGTGTGGGCATTTGCATGTATACACGCATTTTATAACTGTAGGATGTGGAGAAGAGACTAATATTTATTATTCCCCATGGGAAGTTTTGATACAGCATTTCACTGAACCCAAAACTCATAAACTAGCTAGGGTAGATGGTCATTAACCTAGAGAGAGACTCCTGTCTTGTTCTTTATCACTCAGTATTAGGGCCACAGATACGAACTACAATGTCTGGCTTTCTGTATGAGTGCTGGAACCTTAACTCAAGACCTCAGGCTTATACAACAGGAACATGGATTGAGATGTGTCAAAGACTTGTAACATACTTTTTAAGGGACAGGAAAAAGACATATCTTCCACAGTCCAAAAGCAACAAGGCAACATGCACTAACTGACTTTCAGTGGACAACCCTTCACACCATCCATCACCTTGTGCCTTTACCCTCTATCTTTTTAATTTTGAAAGATAATTGATACAAATTAAAATGATGAAGATTGGATGAATTATAATTTTTAAAATTTGAAATTATTATATAACTCCATAATTTTTCCTCTTTCCATTTTCTCCCTCAAAATGGTATTTGGGGCACAATTTTGAAACTGTTGTAAACAGTAGACAGTACTGAGTGATTTATGATGTCAGTAGGATGGTTTCATGTTTTTATATACATAGGATGATATTAATGGATTTTCTATAAAGCTTTTGCTTCATTGAGGTATATTCTCTCTAGTCATACTCTTTCTAGGATTTTTGTTATGAATCCATGATGGATTTTTGTCAAAGACTTTTTTGACGTCTCATTGAAATATGATCTAAATTTTATATCTTTAAATCTATTTATGTGGTTTATTACATGTTTTTATTGACTTATCTCTTGACTTATCTCTTGAATTATCCCTGCATCTCCAAGAAAAAGCCAACTTAGTTGTAGATATTCTTTTTGAGGTATGTCTCTATTCTTCTTTCAAATATTGTATTGTGTATTTTAAAATCATTTTAATCTGGAATATTGACCTGCAGTAGTTTCTCTCTCCTCTCCCACTTGTGTGTGTGTATGTAGTATGTGTTTGTCTATAATCTGTTTTGATAGTAGAGTGATATGGATTACATAGCTAAAGTTAGTAAGTGGTCTTTTATTTCTATTTTTTTGTTAAATAGTTTAAGAAGTGTTTACTATTTACATTCCTTGAAATATAGTAGTGAAACACCTGGAGTTCTAGGCCTGGTAAACCCCTGAAGACAAGCACAACTTCTGCCCAGGTCTCTTGGGGTAGGAAGAATTCCCCCATGGAACACGTGGTATTTCTGGGCCTAGTGGATCCCAAAGGACTTGCACCACTCCATCCTAGTCCACTGTCTGTTGTACACCACAATTGAGCACCATTACAATTTTTGGAAGCAGGGTCCTTCCCAGAGCCATGATAGATGCAGCAGGACAAATGAACCACATGTGGTGACTGGCATATGGGCAGTATTATGGTGAACAAATGTATGGAGTGGTATGGGAAGAAAAAATGATTCTTTTCTTGTAGACTGAATACATATGAAGAGGTGAAAGGTTTGAAGTGGATGGCTTGGTTGTCATCCTGGCAACAGTGATGCCTTTGCTTGGACAGATGCAGGGATCCACAAACTGATGCATTCACGGTTTGTGTTGTTGTTCATGCTCCTGATATCACTGCAGGTACAAGCCAATAGAATGGGGTTATACAGAGTTGTACCTAATCCCCTCACTGGTTACAATACTATGGAGAACTGGTCCTGACCATCACCAGCTGAAGAACTCTCCTGGGCAGCACAATAGAGCTGACCCTGCTCACAGAGGAAAGGTTCAGCTGGCCTTTATTGTGGGAAAATGAAAGAGCAGGTCATGCTTGTTATGTGGTCATAGAAAGATGCCTCCCTTTGCACCTTGACACCTGCAGTAGGTGGGAGACCTTAGCCAAATCCTCACCAGCTGTAGGACTCAGGTGTTTAAGTCCAACATCTTGCCTGGGCAGGATGAGTTGCCCTTGTAAACAGGAACGTGGATCAACCAGCTCTGAGAGTGTGAGAGGACCATAGCTGGTACTCCCTCCCTCATCTGCACTTGAGGAATGGGGGCAAGGAAAAGATATCCTCCCCCTTCTCTCTTACAATCTCCCCCTTTACCGTCTGCAACATTAGGAAAAGTAGGTCTTATACCCGGTCTGGGCAGTGCAGCAGAGCTGACCTTGTTGACAAAGGAGGGAGTGGGAGTGCCTGAGAATATAAGCATGGGAGATTTGGCCCCTGCCTCATCTATGGTGGCATGAGCAGGGGAGAGGTGCTATACCCTCTCCATCCTCTTCGCCTAAATCAGGTGGAAGAGCTGTTCTTGAGATTATAAAAATCAGGGCCTGCACCTCACCAGTTGCAGTACTCAGGAGAGCAAGCCCTGCACCTCACCCAGGCAACATAGTAGAGCCAACCCTATTGATGGAGCTGTAGGTGAGCCAGCCCTGAATTTGTAACTGTAAGCGAGTTGTCTCTACTCCATATTCTATCATGCAGAGGCTTAGGCAACTGAGAGTATTTGCCCCTCTTACTTCCCACCCTCTTACTTCCCCTGGATACCTGAAACAGATGAGGTACTTGATCCTCCCCTTTACTGGCTGCAATGCTCAGGAAACCAAGCCTGTACCTCACCTGGGCAGCACATTAGAGCTGACCCTACCTACAGGTGTGCAGATGAATAGGCCCCAGAACATAAGCATTGGAGATCTGGCCCCTTCCCTCTTCTGCCATATTGTGGTATAGGCAGAGGAGAGATGCTCTCCCCTCCCCTGCCCTTTGCCACTTGAGGAAGGTGAAAGAACTAGACCTGAGATCATTAGAGTGAGAGAAATGTCCCTACTCCTCACAAGCTACAGCATTCAGGAGAGTGACCCCTGCACCTCAACTAGGCAACAAAGTAGAGAGTAGAGCTGGCCCTGATAGGGTGGATGCAGAAGAGAGGGCTTGAAAGCAGGAGAACTGACCCTGCTCCATACTCAGTCCTGCAAGGGGTGAACTAGACAGAGCTCACTGTGGTGGTGAGCATAGGGGAGAGATGGCAGGCAGACCAACCCTGAAATTACCCAAGCTCAGAGCCAGGATTATGAGTTAGCCCACCTACATCCACCTCATCTATAATCTGGTGGAGTACATGAAGGGGCCGTTCATGCAGGTCTAGAGCTGTAGGATCTCCAGGACACAGGACAATGACAGGATATCCAATTGCAATGAGGACTCAGCATCAATAATGGAGTGGAGAACAGACCAGTAGCTCTTTGCAATGAACACTTGCAAGTAAAGATATATAGATAAAGGAGTTTACTTCATGACTCACTGTGTCACACTGTAGCTCCCATAATGTGATTGATATTTTTCTTTTTCTTTTTTCTCTTTTATTTTATTTCACTTTATTTTAAGGGCAAGTTTGCAAGCACATGGCGTTAATACAAAGACATGGGAAGATAAATGAGATTAAGATGCATGATTTGAAAAAAAATCAAAGAATAAATATAAAATATATTTTAAAAAGGTGTAGTAAAATTTTCTGGGAATGTATCTGGGCTGGAGTTTTTGTTTTAGTCTTGATATTTGTTATGGTTTATTTAGATTATTCATCTCTCCTTGGCTTAATTTTGCTAGTTTGGCTGAATTGAAAATTTCACCCATTTTATTTAGGTTCTCAATTTAATGGATTACAGGTTTTTAAAGTATTCACTTGGAATATTCTGAATTATTTTGGTGTTATATAATGCTTCTCTGTTCATTTCTGACACTGTATATTATTTGTATATTTATTTAGTAAATTGGGCCAAGGGTGCGACAATCTTGTTTATCTTCTCAGTGAACACATTCTTAGATTCCTCAATTCTTTCCAATGTAATTTTTGTCTATTTCATTAATTTTGGTATTAATTTTGGGTTTTGATTGCTGTTTTTACCAAATGTTTGTGTTGCATCAGTAAGTCATTTATCTGTGCTCTTTCTTGGTATTAATGGAAACACTTACAGCTATAAATTTCTCTGATAAGACTTTATTTAAAGTCTTCCAGGAGCTTTTTGTGTTGTGTTTTTATTTTCATTTATTTTCAGGGATTTTTATTTTTCTTGACTCTTTTATTTAACCTATACATCCCTCGATAACGAGTTGTTTATTCTACATAGGTTTGTACGCTTACTAGAATTGTTTTTTTTTTTTGTTTAAATTTAATTGCATTATAGTTAGATGTTTTACAAAAGTTATTTCTATAATTCTGAGTTTGTTAAAAAGCATTTGTGTTCCAGGAAGTGGTTTATTTTAGAAAATCTTCTGCTGGGTAGAATGTATTTTATAAATAACTGCTAGTTTTAGTTTATTTTTTGTCTAGATGACCTGCTTATTGTAGAAAGTAGAGTATTGAAGTCACCTTGTATTGTGGGCTGATGTTTATTTGTCTTTAAATTTAACAGTACATTATTTAAAATGTAATTAATGACCTAGAGCTTGGTCCATTATGTTTAGAATATTTTTGTCTTATTGGTTAACTATTGCCTTGATTTAAATAAAGTGTCCTCTTTATCTCTTCTAATTGTTTGGTTTCTTTCATTTTGAATGTATTAGGATAGTAATGCCTGCTTGCTTCCTGGTCCCATTTGACTATGGTACTTTTTTTCAGTTTTCTCCACTATAAAATGCCTATCTTCAAAGCTAATATGAGTTTCCTCTAGACAACACATAGAAGGATTTGGTTTGTTGATTCATCTATTTCATCTATGTCTTTTTATCAAAAACTGGAGACCACAAATATTTAAAGTTGTTTTTTAAAAGTATGTGTTGTTTGTCATCATTGTATTAATTTTTTTGGTGTGTGTTCTTTGTATTCTCAATGGTAGGTAGTATTTTAGTAATTATAAATTTATTTTTCTTTCTACAGTCTTTATCTATTCTTATCTAGAGGAATTTATTTTTGGTATCAAAAACTATTGTTTAAAGTGGTATCTGACAAAGTTTATCCTGCACAAGTGCATCTCAGAGTTTCCAAGTGTCTTTTCAAATATAAATTCTGGCAAGGGACAGGTTAGAGACTGGATCCACTTTTAGTAGATGAAAAATGTATGTGCAATATGTGTCTTTTTGTTTCCAATAAAACTACCTTTTGTTCTGAGATGTAACTTGTTTGGCCACACACTTATCATACATATATGACATTCTGGATTGAGTCTCTGGCACAGCATAAATTGAGTATGGAGGTTCTCCACCTGATGACACCTGTACTAGCACTTGGAAAGTGGCAGCAGAAATATCAGAAGTTCAAGGACATACTCAACTGCTTGATAAATTCAAGGCAGCATGGACTACATGAGACACCATGGGAAACAAAACAAGTATAAGTCAATAAAACAAACTGTCTTCTGGGTTTAAAATTGTTTAAAGAAAATCATGGCTTAAAGTTTTAGACTCTGAAAAGAGAATGATAAATATGATGGGGATAGAATATACACAGATAAGTGCTAGATATTTGTGCTGCCACTTCTAGTTATTTGTGCACTCAGTCATCTACTCACCTATTTTTATTGCTTTATTTAAATTGTTTGCCTTAATTTTGATTTTATAAAATTCAATTTACAAAACTGTGTTTGTAAATGTGTGTCTGTGTGTGGGTGTGTGCATGTGAGTGAAGATGCCTCAAAGAGAGCAAAGACAAAAGATTCATCTGGAGCTAGTGCTACCTGACATAAGTACTGGAAATACATTATCTTTATCTGCTGAACCACCTTCCAGTTACAAACGTTTTAACATTACATTTATTTATTTTATTTATTTGCCTGTGTGGAGTACTTATATGGATGTCAGAAGACAATTTGAGAAATTCAATTATATTTTGTCATCAAGTGTGTCCCTGAAAGAAAATATTGGTATCACTAGGCTTAATGGTGAGTACCTATACCCCTTGACTCATCTAGGTAACCATCTTGTTTATTTCAAAGTACAAGTATTTAATATGTGGTTTCAGAGACTATTTTTAAATTAAGTATTATAGAATATCTCCATTCAAGAGCTGGCCCACCATAAGGTAAAGTAGAAAAATATATAAGGACATAGTATCCCAACATGGTTTTGAGGTATTTTATAATAATATTGAACACTATACTAGAGAATCGCATACTATCAGTAAAGGCCTCATTTATTTATAAACCATTTGTTGGAGAAGAGGGGTTAGGGAAGTGCTTCTTAGATCAGAGTAATGAACACAAAGCGTAAAATAGCACCAATCCCAAAGATTGATAAAACTCTTCTGTATGGGATAAAAGGAAGAAGACAGCTCCAGAGAGAATGTCATGAGGAAGATACTGAGTGAAACTTCCTCAACATGCTACCAGCCAATGAATGATTCATTTTCACCAGACCCATGGTAGTCATTATTTGCCCCACATTCAAGTTGAATAGGGAGTCAGTTGAACACAGAAAGGCAGCAGAATAAGGTCTTTATCTGCTACCTCCTGAGACAGATGAGGGTTAAGTAACAGTTGACAAAACAAGCTTTTCATTTGGTATTTGGACTAAGGAATGAGAGATGGAAGAAATCCATGCCACTCTTTAACATTCTACAAGGTTGATTTATTTGATCATGTGAAACTAGAATTTTATAAAAGCTACACTATCTCCATCTGTTTTTACTTCTGTTAATAGCTATTTATTTTCTTTCGTCTGTGTCCTAGCATCTTTGTGGCAATTGTGTAAACACCATGTTAAATTTACAAATATGCCTAGCCTTCTAAAGGCTAAAAGTTTCTTAACATCTGGGTTGTATGTTAAAGCTTGTCCTACTGTGCTGCCACTAGCTGCCTGATAATCCCAAAATAGCCCAATTCACAACTGTTTTTATTGTGTTGCTATAAAAATTTTATAAATCTGACTCATCTCTTTCCTAAATTCAGACCAACAAGGAAATCCTTTGCAGGACAGAATTCCCCCAATAAAATCCAGTTATCTGGGCACCCCCAACTATAAAACTTGCTATCACCTTCAATCCAACCCACCACCCAGTAACCTCAGTGACTACCTTTGAACCACATATCCTCAGCACGGATTAGACCAAGAGGGGAGGTTTAGGGGTATTGTGTTGTGTCATGGTAAATAATTGTCCCACCCACTGGTTTAATAAAAAGAGCTAATGGGCCAAAGGCAGGCAGGAAGTGTGAGCGGGCTACCAGATTAAAAACTCTGAGAACAGGAAGCACAGAGAAGAATGTCAGAGAGAAGCTGGAAGAAGCAGAGGACAACTATTCTGCTCTAAATAAAAGTACCGAGCTGCATGGCTGAACAGGAAGAATCAAGTGTTAGATGAAGGGTAGAGTTAGCAAGTGATATGCCTGGTTCTTAGGCCAATTAGCCAAAAACTATTGAAAGCATCTGTGTGTCTCTGTGGGTCTGCGGGTCTATGGGACTGTGGGTCCTAAACCTGGAGGTTAGTCCTGAAAGTCCAGGCCAGAAACCTCGTACTACAGGGAGGAACACTTCACTGAACCTAACTAAAGAGCAGGGCACAGTCAGAACAAATTGCAAGAAACTCAGCTCCCTGAGATATAAACAAAGTCTCCATTTACCCAAGGAAATGATGGTCAGATGCTAGTGCAAGAACATTTAACAACATTGAAAACAAAATGACATGGCACTACCAGAATCTGGTGGTTCTACAACAAGACATAATCATGACAATATAAAAGAAGCAGAAGGAAACTACCTTAAAACAACTTTATGAATATAATAAAGGCCTTAAAAGAGGACATTTTAAAAAAACTTAAAGAAACAGAGAAAGAGAGAAAAAAATGGATGAGATTTTTAAAAATCCCTTAAAGAAGATCAAGAAAAAGCAATCAATAAGGTGAAGGAAACATTTCAAGATTTAAAAACTGAAATAGAATCAATAAAAGAAGACATAAAAGAAGGAAATGTTGGAAATAGAAAATCTGAAGAAATGAACTGGAACTACAGATGTAAACAGAATCAACAGAATGCAAGAGTTGGCAAGAGATACTATCCAATGTAGAAGATTAGATAGTGGAAATTGATATATCAATCAAAGAAAATGCTAAAACAACAACAAAAAAAAACATCATAACCCAAAATGTCCAGGAAATATGTGACACCATGAAAAGATAAAATCTAAATATAATATAAATAGAAGAAGAAAAATAATACTACCATTCAAAGGCACAGGAAATATATTCAATGAAATTACAGGGAAATAAAACTTTTCCAATCTAAAGAGAAAAATATCTATGAATATACAAGAAACTTACAGAATACCTAATAGACTATAATCCTCCCAAAAGTCTGCTTGCTACATAATGATCAAGCCCTTAAACATATAAAATAAAGAAAGAATATTAAAAGCTGCAAAGGAAAATGGCCAAGTAACTTATAAAAGCAGACCCATCAGAATGACACCAGACTACTCAATAATTAGTGAGAGCCGTAAGTCCTGCTCAGATGTTATATAGACACTAAGAGACCATGGTTGCCAGCCCAGACTACTACACCTACCAAAATTATTAATGACTATAGGTGGAGTAAACAAGATATCTTACAAAAAAAAATCTTTAAATGATACTTATCCATAAATCTAGCACTATAGAAAGCACTAAATAGAAAACTCCAACCTAAAGAAGCTAGATATACCCACAAAACTACAAGCAATAAATAATCCCACAATAAAAAGGAAAAAAAAAGAAGAAAAACACATATACACTACCACCAAAAATAACCAAAACTAATACTGCTCATTATATCCCTTAATATCAATGGACTCAATTCACCTATAAAAAAGACATAGCCTAACAAGATGGACACAAAACACAATCCATGCTTCTGCTGCATACAAGAGACACACTTCAACTTCAAAGACAGAAAAATTTTCAAAGTGAAAAATTGGGGAAAACCTTCTAATCAAATGGACTTAAAAAACTAGTTGGTGTAGCCATCCTAATATCTAACAAAACAGACTTCAAACTAAAATCAATCAAAAGAGATCATGAAGGACATTACTTATCTGAGGAAATGTCTAATAAGATGAGTTCTCAGTCCTGAACAATTATATCCCCAGCACAAGGGCAATGACATATGTAAAAGAAACACTACTAAGGCTCAAATCTCAAATCAAACCACACCCACTATTAGAGGGAGTTTTTAGTATTCTACTCTCACCAATATATATATCTATCAGACAGAAATGTAAAAGAAAAATAATGGATCTAACAGATTTTATTGTAGGGGATTGTGTTGTTTCATTGCAAATAATTGTCCCACCCATTGGTTTAATAAAAAGCACTGATTGGGCAAAGGCAGACAGGAAGTGTGGGGCCACCAGACTAAGAAAACTCTTGAGAACAGGAAGCACAGAGCAGAATGCCAGAGAGAAACCAGAAGAAGCAAGAGAACAACTATGCTGCTCTAAAGAAAGGTACCAAGCCACCTGGCTGAACAGGATAAGAATCATGGGTTAGATTAAGGGTAAAGAGTTAGTAAGTTATATGCCTGGGCCTGAGGTCGATCAGCCAAAAACTATTGAAAGCATCTGTGTGTCTCTGTGGGACTGTGGGACTGTGAGTCTGCAGGTCTGCGGATCTGCGGGTCTGTGGGCCTAAACCTGGAGGCTAGGCCAAAAGTCCAAGCCAGAAACCTCTTACTATATTTTATGACTCAAATGGGCTTAATAGATATATACAGGACTTTTCACCCAAACACAAATAGTATACTTTTTTCTCAGAACCCCATGGAACCTTCTCTAAATGAACACATATACTTTATGACTATAAAGCAAATAAAAATAAGTACAAAAAATGGGAATAACTTCTTGTATACTATAAGACCACCATGGACTGAAGTTAGAGTTCAACAACAGAAACTACAGAATGCCTACAAATTTATGGAAACTAAAGGTCTCTCAGTTAATCCACCTCTGGATCAAGAAAGAAGTCAAAAAGAAATTAAAGACTTTATAGAATTTAAATGAAATGAGTACCCAAACTTATGGAACACAATGAAAGAAGTTCTACAAGGAAAACTCATAGCACTAGATGCCTATATTAAAAACCTAGAGAAATCTCACACAAGAGACCTAACAGCACAGTTGACGGCATTAGAACAATTAGTAGCAAATTCACCTAAAAGGAGTTGACAACATGAAATAATCAAACTCAGGTAAAATCAATAAAATTGAAACAAAGAGAACAATACTAAAATCCAAGAATTGGAAAGCTAGTTCTTGGAGAAAGTCAACCAGGTATGCAAACCATTATACACACTAACCAAAATGCAGAGAGAGAGAGAGAGAGAGAGAGAGAGAGAGAGAGAGAGAGAGAGAGAGAGAATACAAATTAATAAAATCAGAAACAAAGAAGGGTACATAACAACAGACACCCAGGAAATCCAGAGAATTTTCAGGTCATACTGAAGTGCTATAGATTTGGGCTGTCATTTCTCAGTTACTTGTGCACTCAGTCATCTACTCACTTATTTTTATTGCTTTATTTAAATTGTTTATCTTAATTTTGATTTTATAAAAACAATTTACAAAACTGTGTTTATGAATGTGTGTCTGTGTGTGGGTATGAGCATGTGAGTGAAGATGCCTCAAAGAAATCAAAAACAAAATATTCATCTGGAGCTAGTGCTACCTGAAGAATATACTAACAAACTGTGGTACATTAACACAATGGAGGACTACTCAGCAGAAAAAAAAAAAAAAAAGTCATCCTGAAATTTACAGGCAAATAAATGGATCTGGAGAGTATCATCCTGAGTAAGATAACACAGACCCAGAAAGACAGACATGGTATATACTCATAAGTGGATTTTAAATATAATGCAAAGAATAACCAGGCTATAGACCATACCCAGTAGCTAGGTAAAAAGAAAGTTAAGAGAGACATCCATAAAACACACCTGGAAAAGGGAAATAAAGAAGTTCTCCTGAGAAAATTATAAGCATATGTGGAGTGGGGACCAAGGAGAGGTGAGAAGAAAACTTGAGGGAAAGGATAGTGGGTGGATCAACAGATAAAAAGGAAGTAGATATCATTGTGAGATGAGAAACCTGATAGCAGGGGAACACCCCAAGAATCCACAGAACTAGCTCAGCTCAGACTCCCAGCAGTAGTGGAGAGGGAGCCTAAACTGGCTGTTCCCTATTATCATATGAATGACAACCCTAATTGCCATTATAGATTCATCATCCAGCAGCTGATGAAGGCTGATGCAGAGATCCATAACTAAACACAGAGCTTGGCTACTGGTTCAGTTAAAGAGAGGGAGGAGAGATTGCATGAGCAAAGTGATCAGGATCATGATAGGTAGACCCACAGAGTAGGCAGTCCCATGGTGTTGGGAGCTCACAGACTATGAAATAATAGCTGATGAATCTTCACAGAATGGATCTGGATCCCTTAAATGTAGATGATATTCAAAAAAGCACGGGCAGTTTCTGGATCCTCTTACATTAGGACCAGAGTCTATCCCAAGTCCATGAACTGGCTCCTTGTAGCCCATGCCTAGCAGGAAACACCTTTCTCAGCCTTGACACTTGAATGAGGGACTCAGCCCTACTTCAACTTGATATACCAAACCTAACTGACTCACCTTGGGATTCCTTGACTTCTCTGAAGAGTGAAAGTGAGAGGCTGTGGAAGGATTGGTTAAGGTGCAGGAGAGGGAGCAGTGGGGATATGGGAAATTTTTTTAACAAAATAAAATAATATTTTTTGTAAGTAAGATCCTTATTGTTTTGATCTGAGAGCTAGATGTTTTGTGTTGGGAGTATCATTGCCATGCTCACCTCTAAGATGACAGGTAGTGGCTACATAAGCCAGCGTCTGTATGATACACTTTTTCTCCAGCCTTCACTACATAAATTGTTTTAAATAATAAAAAAAAAAAGACTTGGTAATCCATTTACGTCAAAGGTACTCTGAAGGAAAATAGAAATCTTTCACTTCAGTGGGTTTTCGAAGAACTTGATTGTAGTGGATTTATGATGTTACACTGTAAATAATTGTCCTGCCTATGAGTTTAATAAAAAGGACTGATTGGCCAAAGGTGGACAGGAAGTGTGGGAAGGGCTACTAGACTAAGAAAATTGGGAACAGGAAGAACAGAGCAGAAATGCCACAGAGACTCCAGAGTTGCTGGACAAGCCAGAAGATACAGAGGACAACTATAATGCTCTGAGAAAAGGTACCAAGCCCCATGGCTGAAGAGGGTAAGAATCATGTGTTAGTTTAACGGTAAAGAGTTAACAAGTTATATACCTGAGCCTTAGGCCAATCAGCCTAAAATTAATGCAAGCATCTGTGTGTCTCTGTGGGGTCTATGAGTCTGCAGATCTAAGCCTTGAGGCTAGGTCCAAAATTCCGGGCTAGAAACCTCTTACTACATTTTATCATATAATAAAAGTATTTTATTCTGCATATCTTTCCAGTTTTTGTGGGTGTCCAGCTATGAAGTAGACTTTTCTGCTCACTCAGCCTGAATAAAATCTGCAAATATAAAAACAAGCTGTATTAAAGGTTATATGGTTCTTTCCAAACACCATATATCATAGTGCCCCTTTTTAGCTTATACAAGTGGTGAAACTATAGAGATTTAATGGAAACTTATGGAAATAAAATACCATATTTGAATACATATCAGTAAAAGAAGTTAAATATTTGATATATCCCTCAGTCCAAAAGGCCATTTTTAATGTGCACTTTAATATTTTATTGTTATTATATGTATTCTTGACATTTTGTACAGATGAGCATGCAGTGTATATGTGTAGGTCTGAGGACAACTTCAATGAGTAAGTTCTTTCCTTATACATTCTTTTGAGTTTGGGGAATGAGACTCAGGTCAACAGAATTGAATGCAGCAGGCCTTCTTACCTTCTGAGCCACCTTGGGAGCTATATCTTTACTGCTGTTGGGAGAAGTTTATTCACAGTGCAGCAAGAGATTGGAAAATTGAAATGGTTTTCCACCTGTCATCAGATTAGTTGGTAAAAGGACTGTATGTTCACTCAAAAGACTAACAAGCAAGTGTATCAAGAAATTACCACACTTTTCTTAGGACCTATATCTTATTTATATATACAGTCTATCTTTTCTGATAATAAATGAAAAGGCATATTTATAATTATCTACTAGATGTCAAATATATCCATGGACAGCTTTGAATGGATGTTCTGACATCCACACGCCTCTGCTACACAGCTGCTGGGAAACCAACATAGCTTGAGATAAAGGATGACTTGAGAGGGATGATTTCAAGGAGTCACTGGGAAACTCAAAAGGATTTCTCCATGGATCCAGGAATCACGTCTTTCTTCATCTTCTCATTCTCATCATATTTCAGTGTTTTCTACTCTCTGATAGAGATTTTTTGCTATAATCCTATGATTAAAAATTTTATTTAGAGTTATTGTTTTGGTCTGGATAAATTTGTTCAGTGTCTAAGAGCATGTTCTTATAGAACACCTGAGTTTGGTTACCAATGCCTAGAACCAGCAGTTCACAACTGTATTACTCTTACTAGTTAATAAAATACCTGACAATCCAGCCAGTAGCCAAGTAAGAAGTTAGGCAGGAAAGCCAAGCTGGGCATGATGGATAAAAGGAGGGTCAAGTCAGGAGATGCCAGCAAGCCACCGAACAAGCAGAACTTGTAAAAACAATGAGTTAAGAAGCCATAAGCCATGTGGGAAAATGTAGATGAATAGAAACTGGTTAATTTAAATGAAAGAGCTAGTTGGTAATAAGCCTAACCTATAGATTGATAATTTATAAGTAATATAAGCCTCTAAGTGGTTATTTGAGATCAGATGGTTAGGACATGAAAACTCCATTAACATAGAGTGTAAGTCCAGCTTGAGGGGATCCAAAATTCTCTACTGGATTACACACACACTGAAAGCATTGCACATACCCAGATATATAAACACATTTATTTATTTATTTATTTATTTATTTATTTATTTATTTATTTATTTATCTATTTATCTATTTATTTATTTATTTTCATTAATTTATTCATTCATTTATTTATTTATGTATCTATCTATTTATTTATTTATAAATTTATTTAATACAAAAATAAATGTATTTATTAAAAATAAATTCCAAAAGACTTGTTTAAGCCTAGTTGTATATTTAATTTTACTTCTTATTTTGTTATTGTTTATTTTGATACAAAGAGTCATGCAACAGGTTGGCCTTGAACTAACTAAATTGTAGAAAATAATTGGAACTTCCTGGTTCTTTGTTGCAACCTGCAGAGCTTTGGGTTTGCAGGATCACTGCACTAAACTTGGCTAATATATGACTGTTTAAAAATGAATGTAAAAAGAGTTCAGAAAGTTGAGCTGAAGACTTTGTCTGCAGCAGTTCTTAACCTTCCTAATGCTGTGACCCTTTAATGAAATTTCTCATGTTGTAGTGACACCACACAACACAATTATTCTTCTTGCTGCTTTATAACTGTAATGTTGCTACTATGATGAATGTAAAGTCAATGTTTTTGAAGACAGGTTTGTTAAAGGGATATCGACCTCTTGAATCAGGACACTGTTCTAAAGGAACAGAGAATATGAAGACTGAAGTTCCCTTTGTTTTTGTTTAGATCAGATTTCAGTAAAATGCTTGAAAGTTGACCCTAATGCTCTGGTAACAGCTTTCATATTTTTTCAAAATCTCCCGTCTAGTGTGGCTGACTCCTTTCTGTACTATTGAATGAACTTTTCTATTCATTTTTTCCAGGTTCTCCTTTTGTCTTTATCTTCAGAATTAAATCCCTGATGAACAAGTGGCTCTTGTTGTCCTGTCTTTTTAAAGTAGGTTATTAAAGGCAAAAAATTCTATCAGTCACTCGTGCATTCACTATAATAAAACTTGCAACAATAAAATTATTTGTAAAATAAAGAAAGAAAGAGAGAGAGAGAGAAAGAGAGAAAGAAAGAGAGAGAGAGAGAAAGAAAGAAAGAAAGAATGAATGAATGAATGAAAGAAAAAGAAATGCTAATTAAAGAAACAAACCTAACTCTCAAATACAAGCCAGGGTGAAAGTAAAGATATTCACATTTCAATTGTTTTACAATGCTGTAAAAATCTTATGGATATTGTTGTACGTTGCTAATAAACAAGAATTGAGTTAATATCTTCAGGATGAGTCCTGGTGTTCTAGAACTCCACAAATGTAGCACACTGAACAGATGAAGACATTGAGTCTCTTATGTTATCTCTAATACCACACATCTATAAGCAACAGACAGCAGATTGGAAGTAGCTGACCTCTCCCTTCACATGTTCTATGCAATCCTCTCTGCAGTGGCCTCACTGGCAGGGATGAGGCCATTCCAGGGAGACCCAGATAACCAGCCCCTAACTTAGTGATCAGATTATAGAGAAAAAGGACAACCAGAAATTTCTCCAGGAATACAATGCTGGGAGAGGTAAAACGATAAAACCTGGTGCTAACCAGAGTTAACCTGATTCTCAGGAAGTGATTCCTATATTTCTATTGCAAGAAGGATTTTTATATTACTTAGTAAATGATCTCAGAATGAAGTTTACTGCTTATACTTATCTTCCATGTAAGTTCATTTTGTTGAGGCATATAATGTAACTTCAAGGAAATCACCCCTAATATATTATTTAAGACCAATTTTAATGTAGACTATCATTTTTACAGACATTTCCTTATAGTGTCTTTTAAAATAAAGAGCCTTGAAATTGAAACTACAGTCCTATAAGGCCAGAATAACATCTAGTGACAGATTTTGTTTTCTAATGCTACAGTCTCTTGTGTGTCTATAATCATTAAGAAAATGAAATTACAGCTAGAGGGTTATCGTAGTAAAATGTGTTTGTGCAAGCATGAGAATCTGAGTTTAGATACTGAGTAAGTACTCAGAGTTACAGGTCCACGTGCAAAACCATATGCCCCTCTTTTCTTTTCTTCTTCTTCTTGACATTGTTCTTGCCCTGAGTCGAGACACACACTCTTTGTCTATTTTGATTTCTGATTATATCTTAAATAGGGGAGAAAATACAAAGAAAACAAATTACAAGGTTTCAAATAATTTTTTTTCATTATGAACAAATCACAAGGGCTGACAAACAACTTCACAGACATATTTTCTCTTTATAACCTCAATTGAATAATTAATTGTAGCAGACCTGAGTTATGGAAGCAAAGATCTCTATAGTTTTTATTGCATTTCAATCCAGCAGATTGTTTTCAGATTTTAGGGTTCTATGAATACCCACTATTTCAAAGATATTGTAATAATAATAAAGAAAGCAGAAATGAAGGGCATATATGATTATCTGTGAGTTTGTCTTTTAAAGTTTATATTAATCATTTTTGGATTGATAGCTGTTTAAAAATATTAGTCCAGATAAACACATCACCAATTCTGCCCTTCATTTTAAATGAATCCTATTACTTCTGTTTGCATTTCAATCCACTTTAAGGAGTCACAAATAAAATATATTATATCATAAGAGTCATAAAATGCAGGTGTTGGACTGAAAGAGCATCTCAGCACCTGCATTTTATGGGGCTATAAAAGAAATATATAACCCACTCGAAACTAAGTTTGCCTTGCCTTTGTTTCTGCTGAGAAAGAATTTAAACTTGTCCTATCTACTCAGAAGGAAACATGAGCTAAGCTGTGCCTTTTAAAAAGAGGGCATAAGAAAAAAATAAAGCTTTGCTTCCAAAGAATAATAAAGACTGCCCCCTGAGTAATAATAAGATGCTTTAATCAATGACGTCAGACACATAACACAGGAGCACACTATAAATGAACATGCAAAAACTCTCATTGCTTCTTAGAAATCAAAGTGGGATATATAATCAAAAGCAAGTTGAAAGAATGATCTGGTTTTAGTGCAGATATTTTAAGAGATACTATGCATTTTCATTTACTTATTTTGGCTATTGAACTGTTAGCACAATGGACCCCTAAGAAACTAGAATTTTCTCATGAATCTCAAGATGAGTTTATGGAAAGACCAAAGTCTTGTACCTTCCAGAAGAGTAGTAGCTTGTATTCCAGAAAAAGATTTCACATAGTCCTGACAACTTCTCAGAGGACTTGATAAGGACAGCTTAGTTACCAAAAATCTGTTACAAAAAAACTCTTGCACTCTAATCTTTACACTCAAGTAAGAAGCTTGAAGGAGAGAGAGAGAGAGAGAGAGAGAGAGAGAGAGAGAGAGAGAGAGAGAGAGAGAGAGACAGAGAGAGACAGAGAGAGACAGAGACAGAGAGACAGAGAGACAGAGAGACAGAGAGACAGAGAGAGAGACAGAGAGAGAATAAGGATCCTGGCTGGGCTCTGTCCCTAACTCTGTAACATCACTCCATCAACTAAAATCTATGCATTCATTTTAATGATGCCCAGACTACAATTTTTTGTAAATCCTGCTAGAGAAAACCATAAATGAATCTTGGCCAGCTTTGTTGTCTTTCCAAACTCCAAATACAGATTTGTAGGTCAATGGCTGTAGCATTCAATCTATTTCAATCTATGTCTGTTACAGCCAGGACATTAGAGAATAATAAGTACTCTTTAGCTCAGAGAAATGAGTTGTGCTGCACAATTCTGTTGTCCATAAAGGTCTGTGTTTTTGGGCTCCAGTAAATAACCATGTGCTTCCTTATATTGTGATGTCAAATAATTCTGAAATGTGGATCAACCTTTCACAAAAGACCTCCAGTGAGAAACAAGCTTACTTACCAATTTTATAGAGTGTTTGGATTTCTTTTCATTGGTGTCTGAAGTCTCCAAAGATCTCCCTGAGAAGAATATGAGTGAGTTCATGTTTCAGGGACACAACACTTCCAGTTTGATCACCCACATAGTGTTAGAAAAGAAAGAGAGAGAGATCACAAACTGTCCTCATCTTCTTACTCATTTTCATGTTCTGTACACACCCACACCCATCCCCCCCCACACACACACACACCCACACCCACACACACACAAACACACTGTAAAAGAAAGTAGCTGCACTTTCCCCCGAACTGCCTGCAAACTTATTTGACTAAAACTTCAATGATGTAAAGAGATTACAATGTTGCATGTTCAGAGACAAATTATAATTTGCTTTGAGCAACCTTTTGCCTTCTGAGAAGTCATTCCTTAATCATATCCACATCTTACCCAACACACTGTGACTATCAAAACCTTATGAAATAGATTAATTTACCAAAACCCCAAGTTCCCACCAACCAAAAGTTAAGAGTGGTTCTGCATTTGTTCCCTATAGCAGAGACCTACTCCTCTTTGCAGTAAATACCTATTTGTTGATTTTGCCAATGGATTTACAAACAATACCTTTTTATAGGTTTCTTTGTTACATTACTATACAAAGCATCAAATGGTTACATTTGGTTCCAGTGTTGGAAAATGCAACTTAGAGCAACCTAAATCTGTGATCATAGAAACAGCCATCATAGTTGGCTTCAGAATAAGCAATAATTTATATCTTTTGAGGCTTGCTTTTCTGTGAAAATAATAAAGTTTTGAACATATTTTAAAATATATGATAAAAGCTTCTCTGCTCAGTTCTTCACAGGATATCTATAACTTCTCCAAGGCTCAGAAGATATTTTGCAAAAAGGAGCAAAAACTTCAAAATACAAAAATGAGGAGAATGGGAATTCTTACAGGTTATGAAGAATTTCCTCTGATTTGAAATACTCCATCTTGGAAGGAAGCTCATTAAGACTGATAAATCTCTAAAGAAGGCTTCATAAGACTGGAGAATTCAAAGTTCTGTGTTTTAGAAAGAACATAAGAGGAAATTTTACACATGCTATCATCTGAATGTGCCATACTGTTGTACTCCCCAACTCACAGCACTGGTGGTTATCTGCACAAGATCTGTACAAAACTGTTCTTCAAAATTCCTCCCTGGAGGAGAGAGAGGCTCATGGAACTACATGCCTTCCTGAAGCATGATAAGTAGTTAGTGATTGCTGAATGGATGTGAGGGTTTTGCTCTTTTGTAGAGCATAATAAACTGTACCCTAGGGTGAAACAGGACACCTGTGCTCATGAATACAAAGTTAATTAAATTTAGCGAGTAACATGCAGTAAATATGAAAGTAAGAGTGGGGCTTGCTGGGCAGAAGACAGACTTACAGAAGAGAGGGTGTTGAGAAAGGTCAAAGGGGAAATGAAAATAATAATAATGGAGTGCATGCATACATTTGTGTGTGTATGTGTGTGTGTGTATTGTCAAAAAATAAAGAGTAAAAGGCCTCTATAACACAGCTACTTTTTTCTATTAAAATTCTCTGCATTGTATTTATTGTGTGTGTGCATGTGTGTGCTCATGCCAGATGTGCATGTGGCAGTCAAGATAAAATGCTGGAGTCTGCAATTTCTTTCCACAATGTGTGTTTTAGATAGCAATATCAGGTCATCAGGTTTAGCCACAAATATCTTTATCCAGTGAAACATATTGTCAGCCATTATAGCTGCTTTGCCTAGAACTAATAGTAAATTCAACAACAATATTGCTGAGCTACTGTTCTAAGTCAATATGTTTACATTTCCAAAAAGTCTTCACGAGTCATAGTGCCATAGCAGGGAATAAGGAAAGAGTACTGCTTGTCGAGTACTTTTGTAAAATGTGAAGAAAGCAGTAGTTTAAGATGAGCATACTTAAAATAATCTTCAGAATAAGAGAGGAATAACATGAAAAGATAAATTATTAAATTGAAATTGACTCTCTTACAAAATTAGTATAAAAAGAATTAAGGAACATGGAAAACCCAATGGATAAATAATTCAGAAATTTCACTATTTATTTCTCTTTCCTGGAGGGTCATTATGCCTTTTTGTCACCACCCTGAAAAGTGGTTACATTTAACTGTCTTCTCTCAGGAAGACGTACCTGATATTGAAGTTCTGCACAAGTCTGACGTACCTTTTTTGTGTACATATTCCATACAGCCATGAAGATTTGTTTATTCTTGTATTATATGGTAGTATTCCTGAGAAGACATAACAGACAAAAGAAAGAATACCATCAAACCCAACGTGGAGAATATTTTTGTTTGCTTTCTCTTGTTATGATTGAGACCTGAAAGCAATTTGTTAAAGAAAAGATTTATTTCAGTTATATTGTTCAGATCATACTATGTCACCAGAGACATTCAGGGTAGGAACCAGGAATGAATGCTGCTTTCCCTGGCTTGTTCAGCCTACTTGTCCATGGTAGCATCACCACAGTGGCTTGGACCCCCTCATGTCAATCATTAATCAAGATATTGTCCCCCACAGACTTGTCCAAAAGCCAATCTGATAGAGGTATTTTCTTGATTAGGGTTCTCTCTTCACAGATTACTCTAGTTTTGTTGTGTTGTCAAAAGTAACCAATACAATGAAGCAATGAGTTTTGTGGGTTTCTTTCTTGATTATAGGTAATGACTCATAAGATGTCACTGCCTCAAAAAACCTGCATCACTAAAGTTTCACCCAAGCATAAATGATGATGGTTCATGAAGAATGGAGTTCTGGAGCTCTTTACAGAATATGTACGCATCTTTACAAGCAAGACTTTCTCCAGTATTTCATATTCTTTACTATTTGTGTAACTTTGGGAAGGATGTGGCCTTGTGAATCTGATGTTTGAGGGATCTTGACTCTCAGACTTTCACTTCCTTCAAGGGTAAATCGTCTCAACTCGGGAAATTCTACACATCCTGTAAGAGCTTTTGAAAGTTATATTAATGCTCAACAGGAAGTCTGCTCTCATATAATTATCATATTAAACACTTGAGGACACTCCAAAATTCTCATTTTTGGTACTTGTCTGTGTTCATATATGGGGTCACAGATGGCTTCCTGTCATTTCTAATGTGTATAAATAAGAATAAAATAAAATAAACACTATTATGTGGAAGTAATTTGCCATCTGTCAAATTACTTTGCTGTTGCTTTAAATACAAAAATCTAAATTTCCTTTCTTTTCTTTCTTTTTCTTTCCCCTTTTTTTTCTTTTTTGAAAGTGAACAGATCAGTCCTAGAACTTGCTTTGTAGGCTGGGGTGGCCTCAAACTCACAAAAATCTGTTAGCGTCTGCCTCCCAAGTGCTAGAATAAAAGAAATATATCACCACCATCCAGCTTTAAAATCTACTTTGAAAGTAGATGGCTATGTTATATAACATTTAGCTTAAATAAAAACTAGGGGATCTTTTCATGTATTTAAATCCTTAAAACCTCTGTTAATATTTTATACATATATACAGTGAAATGGAAGATTTCCACTCCCATGCTCCCTGTAACTCCCTGATATCTTACTTTATATGTCTAGCTCTCAGCTTTATGTGCACTCCTTTCTATAATTAGTTCATCAATTCCATTCAGTGCTTCCCACATGTGCATAAGTGTGGGACTACCCATTAGAACAAGGGCATCCTTCTTGTGGCCACACCCCCAGAGAGTGTTTCTCCCTCAAAAGCAGTCATCAGCTGAACTGTGATCTCTAATTCAACTCTTACTGATCTCAGTTAGTTCTGCTTTCTGGCGGTTCACATGTGAGCACTCAAGCTGATGAGGAAGAGGCACAGCATTTCCCCGACATCAGGTTATATATTGCATGCAAGTAAATTGTGCATGCAGATTTAGATATGCAATTTGTGAGCCTTATTTAAAAGTTTATTATAATTTTCAAGTTATTTTATCCTCCTTTTAATAAAGAAACAAACCAAGAATGATTATGTTTTTAAACATATGAGAATAATAGTAGATGAAAAATAATCTCTTACTGTAAAATCCAAAATTTAGTAGGTCTCTCTGCATGGCCCTGAATACCTTGAAACAAACTATGTCAGCCAGGCTTGCTTCTGAGTGCTGGAATAAAATGTGTCTATCCCCACACTCAGCCTAAATTTTTCTGTTTAAAAATAAGCCAGGGTCACTGAGATCACTTACCAATTAAGAACAATTTCTGTCAAGCCAGAGGACATAAGTTCAATTCATGAATATATGATAGAATGAGTGAACCAACTTATATAATTTCTCTTCTAACCTCTACACAGTGGAGGTAATACAGCTGTCACATGTTCTTTCTGCATAAAATAAACTAATAATAATAATAATCATAACATAAATTTATAAACAGTTTTTACTGTTGTGGTTTGGTTTATTGGATTTTTAGGAGTTTCTGTGCATATGTTTTGTTTTTTGTAGTGGGGGTCAAAATCAGGTCATTACATGTTATACACATGCCTATGTGCTGTGCTTCACCTAGTCATTACAGAATCTCATGCATTTCATTAGTACCAGCACAACTTTAAAAAGATATGTTAACTCTTCCTATTAGATCTTCATCTGCTTTACATTTGATAGAGAATTAATTAATATCTCTAATATAAAAATTTTTAATTAAATAATAAAATGGTGTATTCCAAAAATGAGAGATGGCTCAACAGTTAAGAGCACTGGTTGCTCTTCTAGAAGACCAGGTTTCAATTTTCAACACTCAACCCAGGTCACATCCATTTATAACCAATTTACAGGGAATCTGAGTCCCTCTTCTGAACTCTGAAGTCACCAAGCAAGAACACAGTGCACAGGCAAGCCTATAGGTATGAGCATCTCTCATGAAGGAACTGCAACTCTGTCAATCAGGTCTCCCACAAGGGGGTTAACGAAAGGTGAGTGCCCTATCCACTGGCTCCCTACCCTCTTTCTTGAAAACAATCAGATGTACAAAGAGTCAGGTCAAGCAGGAATTCATTTATTCTAAGTTATACATTATCTTATAAGGGCAAAGACCACAGAAAATTCCAGGGCAGTTCTTAGGCAACCAAACACTTTAAGGATCAAGTCAGCATGCAGGCTGCAAGCAGAGGTTATCCTGTATAAGTATATAGTAAGCAGGAGTTATCAATAAGTAGGAAAGTAGTGGGAACCAATCAAATGTTGGTTAAAACAATTCAGGTCATTTTAAAGATGCACTCTCTTAACTTTCTCTAGGTGCCATCTTTGAGTAAACATGCCAAGTTTCTAAAATAAACCTTGGGCCCCTCATGCAGTCAAAATACTCATAAGTTAAATGTAAAAAAATAAACTCAAGTTTTAAAAGAATTTTCTAAATACAGTGTACTCGAAAATATATATATGGGCAATAAACATCTTAAAATCTCTTTAATACTCAACGATTAAGAAATGGATATTAAACTATTGTGTGATTTCATATAAACCCAGGCAGAATGACAATTGTCAAGAAAACAAAGGATGTTCATGTGGCAGAGGAAATACTGTGATCACAAAGATGTTTCTCCCAGCATGAGGCTTATCTTTTGCACTTTGGATGTGCTGACCCCTGTAATTTAGCCAAAGAAGGGAAGGGCGACTGCATACTCCCTACCAAAAATAAGTTAAAAGAGAAGAAAGAGAAAGAGAAAATGATTGTAAATGCTGGAGGGAATTTGGGAATGGGGCAACATATCCACTGTTGTAAGAATGTAAACTAGTCTTGCCACTGTGAAAAATTGGTGTGCAGTTTTCTCATAAAGCCAATACTAGAACTACCATATAAATAACTGTACCTGAGCTCACATCCCTAGGACTCTGTCCATCACATACATACTGGCACATCAATGTTTATTGTTGCTGTATAGGCAATAGTAAAGAGATAAAGTCAACCTAGATGTCCATCAACAAATGAACTCACCATAAAAATATTGAAATGTTAGAAAATCTGTTGGTTTGTAAATTAATGAAAGAACAAAAACATGAGTTAAATTTCTTACTGTTAAGAATCAAGCTGCTCTTGCATGTTTTCCTTCATACAAAGCACAGAGGGGTTAAAGTAAGGTCACAGTGGTAGCATATGAAAGGCTCATGAAGTCTTCACATCTTGATGCTGTTGACCTCATACCCAGATATTTACAATTTTAACATTTACTAAAGATCAGAGACTCCCCGGGAATCTCTCAGGCTTTCAGCACCAGACTAGAACTGTTGGGGCCTCATGGATTGAGATGTTCCAAAATTCTCAGGACGTACCCAAGCATTATCAGTTGTAAGTGCATAATAATTGTTGGTTTGTGTTCTGTTGTTTTGTTCTTTGCTCTTTGGAGACCTGACACCAAGCTCCCAAAGAAACACACACATGGAAACTTATTCTTACTTATAATTACCTGGCCTTAGCATGGCATATTTTGCTTAAATGGTAACATCTACCTTTTGTCTCTGCACTTTTGTCTTTCGTCTATATACCTTTCTTTACTTCTTACACTGTGGCTGGCCATGTAGCTGAGTGGCTGGCCCCTGATATTATTCTCTCCTTTTTTTTCCCTAATCTTTTCACAGATATCTCCTCATATTTATTGTATCTGTAATCCATGCCTACCCTTTCTCCTGCCTTGCTATTGGCTGTTCAGCTCTTTATTAGACCATCAAGTGTTTTAGACAGGCAAAGTAACATAGTTTCATGGAGTTAAACAATGCAACATCAAAAAATGCAACACATCCTAGCATCGTTAAACAAATGTTCCACAGTATAAACAAATGTAACTCATCTTTAATTAGTATACTACAAAAGTTAACTGATGTAGCCTCTTTATTTCAAATTTTTAAAATTATGAATGTTTGCTTGCATGTATATCTGTACACTATATGTACCCAATGAAGCCATAAGAAGGTTTTGAATCCCAGGAACTAGAATTATGTATGGTTGGAAACTGCCACATGTGCTCTGCATGCTGGAAACTGAACCTTATATAAGTTTGGTGCTGGGAACCAGAAAACTAGCAATGCTTTAATCACTCTCCAGACCCAACACACACACACACACACACACACACACACACACACACACACACACACACTCAGGACAGAACCTCATAAAGTATATATAATACAGTACATATTAATATGTATGTGTGGAGGTATGTATATTTTCTATAATTTTTGTTGCCTCAAGACTCTGCCTAAGACTGTGATATGTGTTCCTTCCTCGTGTTCTGTTCTCAGGGCATTCACTGTCCCTTATAAGTGAGTCTTTAATTACTGTCTGCTGACAGCTAGGATAATAGCAGAAGTACTCTTAGAGTTTTGCAGTGCGTATGCATCTCCATTGACTTTAAAAAGCTCCCTGCAATAAGAGAAGAGGGTTTTCCAAGACAGGAAGTGGACACTGTGAGTAGGAAGCACAGATGGGCTTGAAAGGGAGAACAGGTGAGACCTTGGGTAAATGCCTCATCCCTGTCAAAAGCAGGAGGGCTGAAACTCTGTTAAGGCACAGGAAGTGCACTGTCACAAGAGTAATTGTTACCCTTGTTATCCATTCTCACGTGCTTTCAGGCGGTATTGTCGAATGTCTATGAAAACTACTCACTGTATCCAGACCCCATTTTGTACTAGACAGAGATGTACTCTGGTTGCCAAGCTCTCTGCACACTTCCATAATGGGCTCTGTGTAAACAGCCCACAAAATGCATCTTCTTCATTGCCTTGTTATTAGACTGGTGTGGCCAAAGCATACATTTGTTAATTACATCTTAGTATTTTGTTCAGCTTCAGAGCTTAGAAAACTCATTCTGCTGAGTATCAATGTGTGTCATATCCTCTGGTATGGAGATAACTGTATAGCTGAGGATGGCCTTGACTTTCTGATCCTTCTGCCTGTACCTCCCTACTGCTGGAACTGTGGGTGTATACCACTGCTGTTAGATAAAGTGTGGTTGTGTATTAAAGCCAAGGTTTCCTGTTCTTTTATCATCTGCTGAGCTCTCTCTATAAAGAGCACCACATGGGGATCAGATAATGTGGCTCACCACTCTGGAAGATTAAAAACACTTCTTGACCAAGGTAACACACAATGCTGAATATCAATGGGTCTCAAGAGTACTGAGTCTCAGTAATACTCTTATTAGGGTAAATAATTTTATAGAAATTATATATAGCTACAAATACCTCTTAAAATGCTGCAGCTCCCTCTTCTATCAATCTCTCAGTCTGAACTCTAGAAGTAAAATTGAACTAGACACAGAGATTTCTGTTCATTGCAAATCTAGCAGGAATTGCTGCCATTGTAAATTATATTTTTCATCAAAATATCCACCCACCAAACAGTCCATCTGATTCACCTATTCATTGTAGTGTCTTTGTCTATGTATAAAAATAAAAGCACCAGAATAAAATGGTGAAAATCTAACTTCATTGTTTTAAAAATTAAAACTTAATAACAAGGGTATATTGTGTTTAATATATATGTTGAGAAGACAAAGTTTTATCTTAAGGTGACAAAGTATCATATCTTTGAAACCATGTTTTTTGAATAATAGTGTGTATATTGGGTTAAATTTAAAGAAAGTTTTCAGTTTTGTGCTTATTTTACTTTATTTATTACATATCCCCCTAAGAGAAAACTATCATAATTTATTTGTAATATATAGGAATAAATTAGTGAATGAATAAATAAAATAATTCAGTAGTTCTTCTACATCAATACTGCATATGAAACATGCTACATATGTCATTTATAAGTGCATAGCTTTTTTGTCCTCAAAAACTTTGAACAAATAAGCTCTTTACTTATGTTATCCTAAAGTTCTTTGGCCAAACCAAGACCCTCTTGGAAATATTTTCCTATCATAAAAAATACTAGGTGACTTCTAAAGCAAAAAAATTGTAAATGGAGTCAACAACCCAAAGCTTTGGAGTCTAGATACACCAAGGATACTGTTAGAACCCTACTGACTACTTATTTGTGAGTCTTTTTTAATAATATTCATTTCAAGTAAATGTTAGTAAGAGAAGATGAGATTAATACAATCAGGTCAGTGATTTAATGAATGTCTGTTGGATTCACAATGAACTTGGCATACCAATTGATATATGTGCTTTAAATTTTAATAATGTAGAAATATAAGGGTAGGGGAGACTTCTCAGTGAGTTAAACATTGAATGTATGTAGTAAGAGGTTTCTAGCCTGGACTTTTGAGCCTAGCCTCAATGTTTAGACCTGCAGACACACAGACCCACAAAGACACACAGACATTTACATTAATTTTAGGTTGACTGGCCTAAGGCCCAGGCATATAACTTTCTAACTCTTTACCATTAAATTAACCCATTATTCTTATCCTGTTCAGCCTTGGGGCTCAGTTCCTTTTCTCAGAGCAGCACAGCTGTCCTCTGTATCTTCTGGCTTGTCTGGCAACTCTGAAGTCTCTGTAGAATTTCTGCTTCGTTCTTCCTGTTCCTAGAGTTTTCTTAGTCTTTCAGCCCTGCCAACACTTCCTGTCTACCTTTGAACAATCAGCGCTTTTTTGTAGTAGATGGTTTCTGGCCCTGACTTTCGGGTCTAACCTCAAGGTTTAGGCCTGCAGACCCACGGACCCGCAGAGACACACAGATGCTTTCATTAATTTGAGGCTGATCATCCTAAGGTCCAGGTGTACAACTTGCTAGCTCTCTACCCTTCACCTAACCCATGATTCTTCCTGTTCAGCTATGCGGCTCAGTACCTTTCTTTAGAGCAGCATAGTTGTCCTCTGCTTCTTCCAGCTTCTCTCTGGCATTCTGCTCTGTGCTTCCTGTTCTCAGAGTTCTCTTAGTCTAATAGCCACGCCCACACTTCCTGCCTGCCTTTGGCCAATCAGCGCTTTTTATTAAACCAGTGGGTGAGATAATTATTTACAATGAAACAACACAATCTCTCACATTTTTTTTTTATTAAACTCATAGGTAGGACAGTTATTTACAATGTAACATCATAATTAGGGTCCATATAACCACCAAGTAAAGCTTTGCTATCTGCTGCTCATTAACTCCACTTAAGTATTTGGCAATGTGGTTGAATGTCTTAAAAGACTCACAAGTGTTTTGCCTCTTGGGCTGAATTAGGAAACTTCTCTTTAAAAAGCTATGCCTCAGTTTGCCTCCAGTAAACAGAGCTGATCCAAGAAAATACCACCACTACTAAGCCGTTTGATTCTGTTCCCTTTTTGTCCTTATGAACAGAAATCTTAAATACATCATTTACAATTTTTTTGCTCATATTGAGGGTCCTGTGAGACTTCAGAAACAAGCCATTTGACACCTTAAACTGCACTCCAAAAGCCTGCCATTATAGCCTAAGCCCACATGCCTCACCAGGGCATCTCTGTACCATAGCTCATGTGAGAGATACAACTAGAAGCTGCTTTTGGCTTCATTTCTGTACTCTAGACCATTTTTAAGCTTTCAATGGCTTTTTATGGTTATATTTTACCCAAGTTGGGCTGCCATTTGTAGTAAGAAGTTTCTGGTCCAGACTTTCAGGCCTAGCCTCCCTCAAGGTTTAGACCAACAGATCCACAGACCTGCAGAGACACACAGACACTTACATTAATTTTATCCTGATCAGCTTTATGCCCAGGCATTCAATTTGCTAACTCTTTACCTTTAAACTAACTCATGATTCTTGTCCTGTTCAGTCATGGGGCTCAGTACCTTTTCTCAGAGCAGTATAGTTGTCCTCTGCATCTTCTGGCTTGTCTGGCAACTCTGATGTCTCTGTGGCATTTCTTCTTTGTTCTTCCTGTTCCCAGAGTTTTCTTAGTCTGGTAGCCCCACTCACACTTCCTGTCTGCCTTTAGTCAATCAGCCCTTTTTATTAAACTCATAGGCAGGACAATTACTTACAATGTAGCATCATAAATTCACTACAAATGTACAAGCAAAGAGTTAATAGTTCAATTCTTAAAAACCACATAGAAATTCTCAGTATGAATTTCCATACTTACACTCGCAGTACTGAGGAAGCAGCAATGGGCAGCAAATGGGGCTTCCTGGCCAGCAAGTATAATAGATTCAGTAAATCTTAGATCAATGAAAGTCACTATTTCAAATAACAAGGTGAGTGACTCCTTATATACAACACTTGAGTTTCATCTCTGGCCTCTACCCACTTGTGTGAAATATCCCCAATGCATGACAAATACACACACACACACACACACACACACACACACACACACACACACACACACACATGCAAATAAACAAAAATATGATAAGTAAATCAAGGTATTATAAAGAAACATTTGAATAATAAGACCAAAAGTGTAAGAAATGTAATTTTAGAACTTCAGGTCCACTAGGCAAAGAAATAAAAAAGGTAACACAACCTTTAAGAAACTCCCTGTATATGAGATACTATGGTTCTACTATTTGAGACAAAATTAAAGGCCCTGATACCTTAATCTGTTTAGTCTGTAAATAGAATGTGAAGGAAAGACAAGACTCCAGAGATATTCAGGAGGGCCTACAGCTTGCAGTTCAGACTTAGAATTCTAGTCTAAGTTTTATTTAAAAAAAAAAAAAAATCTGGGTTTACACTGAAGCTGGAGTGACAGAATCTGACTAACAGATTTTTCTGGCTGTTGCTGTAAGAAAGACATCTCTGGGTTAAAGTAATATTAGCTAAGAAGCATTGATATTTAGGTTCAATGAGAAATGACATCTTCTTGTACAACTGTCAGGCAATGGAAACAAGACAGTTCCAAGTACATCTGAGTGTTGTCCTTACTGACTAGAACAAGCTACATGTGCATAGTGTAGAAGCATTGGAATGGGACAAGAAAAAAAAATGTGATTCTTTAAAAAAAATGAATATTATCTTTAATTTTTTTTAAATTTTATCACATATTTTAGTACTTTAAATTTTGTACAATATATTATGATCATATTCTTTCATGTATCCCTTCAATGTTTTAAAAATGTGTTTATGGTTGAACACATGAAGAACAGAGAAGGACATCAGATATTGTGCTCTGTCATTTTCCATCTTGCTCCCTTAGTCAAGGCCTTTCTTGTGAATATGAAGTTAGACTGGCAATAAGCAAGTCTGAGAAATGCTCTGTTTCACTATGCCATAGCACCAGGGTTATAGGAAGTGTGCAACCATATCTGACTTCTCTTGTGAATATAAGAACTCAGGGCCTTAGGACAACACAGTAAACATTATTACCTACTGACCCAACTCCTTAGACCAGTGGCAGTAATTATTCTCAGTTAGGCCAGTTAGATTTTGAAAGAAGAGAGAATAGATTTATTGCCTGTAATGGGCTCATGTAATATAGAAGACAAAAAAAAAATGCTTGGGAAATGAGAGAGAGATACATCCCACCCCAAGGGCCAGTCCATCAGTTTAGGAATCAATGACAGTAAAAAGATCTAATTGTAGATAAAAGCAAGGTCACAAATGAACACAAAGAGTGTTATGTGCAGTGGATGAAGCACTATACACTTAATCAGTGATAGAATGAAATGAAGGCTATGAAAGGTGTGTAAAAATACTGATTGTACAGTGCATTTCTGTTTTTTATCTTGTATTTGAGTGTGTGCACCTGCTAGGGTGTGTTCATAAGAGTTTATATATGAGTATGCTGCATATATGTGTGCAATGCAAGTGTACACATGAGTGTTTGCACATGACTGTGTATATGTGCATGAGAGTATGTGAGTGTGCATTGTGAACATGCATGTGTGTATGTGTTGTGTAAGTGTGTGATTGTGTTTGTGTACACATTTGTGTGTATGCACACAGATTGTGACTTTTTCTACTAAAGACCCTGAAAAGTACCGGATCCTATGATCTCTGGAGGTCTGGATTACATAACACATATAATGAACACACAATAATCTAAGGGACCACTCATCCTGTTCACTCCATAGAAACCTGTTCCTTACTTAAGAGTCAAAGAGCCAATGTGAGGGGTGTGGCTACAAACCTCTATAATTCCAGCACTTGTCACACAATGAGAAGTGGATCTATGTGAATTTAAAGTAATTCAGGTCTACAGAGCTTGTTCTAGAATAGCCAAGGCTGCTGCACAGTGAAAGCCTGACTGAAAAAACAAAAAGAAAAAAAGAAAAGAAAGGAGAGAAATAAAGAAAGGAAGGAAGAAAGAAAGGAAGGAAGAGACTGTCTACTATCAATTATTGTGTGTTGCTCATCAACCACAGGGCACAGAAGCTTCTGTACTCTTTGTCATGTGTGTAATCATGGAGCCCCTACTAAATTGTATATTTCTATTACTAATTACTGCTATAATAAATATCTTACCTCAAATTACAATTTGCCCTAGGATTATTTTCTTTGAGCCTTCACCCTTCAGAAGAAAATAATGGGTAAAAGATCTGATATAATAGCTCAAGACAAAAGACAGTTTTTAGATAGAATGAACTTCCTCTTGGAGACTGTACTGATCATAGAAAGTAGGGAGACAAAGTTTCACTGAAGAATGGAAAGACATGCAGATTTCTGATGAACATTACAGACTAGGTACAGGAGCACTATATTGTAAAGAGCCTATCACACTGAAGGCAAACATTCCCATCCTGAGATGGTCCTTTTGATTAAGTGCCTCATGAGATCTTGGGGAATGTTTCAATTGACAAAGTGCTTTGTGTACAAGCATGAGGACCTGAGTTTGAAAGCTGAGTATCTTAGAAAAACAAGGACAGTGGTGCATTCTGTAAATCCGCCCTGAGAACAAGTTTAACAAAATCATCTACTTTCAAGCTCATCGTCCATGCCCACCAAAGGATGATGTGGAAAATGAGCACAGAGGGCTAACTCCACTAATATGCAAACAGATGTGTAAGCACACATATGTATACATACACACATGCACACAAACACACACACGCATACACATCATGTGAAGATATACATGAATATAAGAATCCCACAAAATTTCTCATGCAGATGGAGAAAAAGTGGCCCAATGTGTCTTTTATTTTAGCTAGGACACTGAAGTTTTTTCAGCTCTGCCCTTTGGCAAGGAGTATTTACCAGACATTGAAAAGAAACAGTATACAATAGAGAATGTTTTTTCTTCACAGTTGGCTCTTACTGAAGTAAAAGTAACACACACACAGAAAAAAAAATCATCTATTTTAGAAGTCTTATCAAGTTTCCATCAGCTCATTAATATTCTTTTAATCTTCTACTTTCAACAGTTTAATTTAGTTGATGTTTCTAATTTACATAGAGACAACATCCTTAATTGATTTAATCCAAGTTTCTGTCATTCTAGCAATCCTATTGCTATTTATTGATTTTCATTAATATATACAGACCTCAGATACTATCTTTGCCAGTTCCTTTTAAGGACTCTTTCCCTTTGTTTCAGACATTAACAATTATCTCCCACTGCATGCTGCTAGCAGATTTACCTGGATTCATTAATGTACTGATTCATTTATCAGATATTATTATTGACTATTTATCATGTCCCAAGCAATATACAGGCAGGATTGTTATGGTGAGTTTATACTGCACAAATACTGGTAAGAGGGCAAGACCCTCCTTCTACATATGGTGTAGGTTAAAAAGGTAGTTAGTACTACTGAAATTCCAGAAGAATCTGAGGAGAAAAAGCAGTACTTTAGAGAAAAATTTCTGCAGGGTGCAAGAAACATGGGAAACATTTATTGTCAAGCACATAGCTCTGTAGAGTGCTTGCTAGCATGCACAAGCCCTGGGTAAGTTCAATCTCCAGCACCTAATAAACAAAGCATGGTAGAATATCTCTGTGATCTTACAATTTCAAGATGAAAACATGAAGACCTGAAGTTCAAAGTCATTCTTAGCTACATAGAGGGTGGGAGGTCAGCCTGAGATACATGAAACACAATCAAACAAGATTTTTCTGCTCCATTTTTTTGTTATTGTTAAAGCTGTTTGTTTGGTGTTTGGTGAGTCATAAGGAGGCACAACAAAGTATCCTATTCTTAAATATTATTAGATTAAAATGAGGGTGTGGATATTATTCAATGTGCAAGAGAGATAAATGGGGAGGTTTATGAACTGTTAAAATAACAATACTTAAATGGTTGAAAATATTCAGAATGATATTTTTGTTGTCAAACATATGCAATAACAGAATCTTAAGAACAAAAGCTGTAGATATCTATTTCCAGGTACTTAGTACAATGTATTAAAATGCTTTGGTTTTAGGATGCATTGATGTTTCATTCTAACAGAGCATGTGTCTTGGAAAACTGTTTCTCCTTTTCTTCAAAAGCCAGAATTCAGGGAGAACTTTGTATCAGTGTCTTCTATATGAAGTATGACTGGTATATTTAGAAACACACAGCAGCAGCTGTGGTTGCAAGCAGAAGACAAGATACAGACAACCAGCACTCCTGTGCAGATGTATCAGTGTCTTTTGAGCCCCTGTGGTCAGCTAAGGAGTATTTGGTAATTGACAGCTTGACAACTTCTTGAGAAGTAAGATTTAGTTTTCTTAAAGGATGTGCTTCCTGGTATGACAACTATACTTTAGTGGATGCCCCACATACCTGTATGAACATAAGCAGAGTGATCCAGTGAGTTATAGATAGAACACATACACACAAACGAATGGGAGGCTTATAATACACGCATTGTCATGGGGGCCTAGGATAAGTTGGTTGGTGGAAATAGAAGATGAGTATGGTCAAGATATATTGTATGCATTTATGAAGTTGGCAAGGAATAAATAAAATTATATTTATGGGTTGAAGAGATGACTCAGTAATTAAGAGCAAATACTTTTCTAGAAAAAGACTGAGTTCCATTCTGAGAACCTGTGGTAGTACCTGCAGGTGTCATACAGGGAAGTGAACACCTCCAAAATATGAGGAAAAAAACCTCTGTCAACCTGGATCAGACTTGTGGAGTCTAATGTCAGATGATTCATTGTCAGAATGTTTAAAACATAGTGCAATTTGGGGAAAAGTTTCCAGGCAACAATTTTTTCAATCCCTCGAATTATAGGTGTAAAATAAAGGTTAAGGTTTGACAATGTAGAGCCTCTTTACAAAGTACATGTGACCATAAGGCAGGGTTTCATAGCTAAAAGACCTAGAACTAGTTGTATTTGCATAGTGGTCAACAGGGCATAAAATATTTGTGATATCTCTCCTATAGATGGGTAATGATCTAGGCAGAGTCTATGATAACCATTCTGTGGAATTAGGGTGAAGTCTGTTCCTACAGAGAACAAAAAAATCACCAAGTTGCTAAGAACATTAAATCTCAGTTTTGTAGTTGGAATGCAGGAATTTATTTGTATATCATCTTGTATTTCCTCCATTGAAGAGACATCCCTGTGTAATTAACGTTCTTGGTTCTGGTATTGCTTCCTCTAGGAATACAAGGACCTCTATGCCACCAACAAGGACCCATGTTTTATGGCTCACTGCATATAATGCCAGCTCTAGTGAGATCTGATGTCTCTAGCCTCCATGAGCACTTCCACTCATTTGCACATGACCATGCTGAGATTAATATCCACATTATTAAAAATAATAAAATAAACATTTTAAAACATAAACTATTATTTTTAAATGACCTAAACAAAATTAAGGGATGTGCAGTATTTTGTTTCTAATTTCCTTTACTTAGCATAACACTGTGACTAAGTCAAACAAAATACATTTAAGTAGGAAGGAAAATAAAAAATTGTTTCTGTTTGTAGATAACATTTTATGCATAGAAAACTTAAAAAGCTCCAGCAAATGTCAAGTTAATTTGATAAACTACCAATGGACATGTAGAATACAATATCATTACTCAATATCTTTTTAAAGAGTTTTATAAAAAATTTCACTATGCAATTTTAAAAATAATTAACTAAAAAGTCATAATTATAATTAAAGTAGAAAACAATAGAAGGGTAAGTAAACACCAGTATATTAAAGATGATTAACTACTACAATTATTACATTTCTTTAACATAATACATTATATTGTATTATGAATTCCAATGGTAATTAGTTGAAAAATAAAACTATATAAATTTTTAAGTTCTTGTACATATAAATAAAAGAAATTATATTGTGTACAAGATTTGTTATACTGTATATATGGTATATATATATATATGCATGTACATATGTATGCAACATCTTTCTCTCTGTTTCTCACACATAGAGATATAGGTGAGAAAACAAAGCTTGTGTAAGACCCCTTTTCCCTTTCCTCCCTTTTGCATAAGCAGCCCCCTCTTTTAGCGATTTCCCCTCACCCAAGAAGTAGTGCTAGCAACAGCACTTTGCAAGAATAATAAATAAACTTGCCTAAGACGTGTTAACAGGACAGTAAAGATTAGCTCCGCTGATAAAAGAAGAATTGCAGTTAGGAATAAGACCAGGTGCCTGGGGCGGAGACAAAGGAATGTAGTCAGGAGCGGTGATCAGGAGCTAGATGCCAAACATTCCCCAACCAAGGATAAACCCTGTGGGCTGTACATCTGCTCTTAAAACCTGCTCTTAAAACATATATCCTAGTGCTGGAGACATCAGCATCCCTGTAAAACTTAATAATAAAAAACTTTCACAGTGTATGTCAGCAGGGCAGAGAGGGAAGGGAGGGGAAGCGGTTACTTGGCTACTGATCAGGCCCAGTCTGATCACCAAGGGGAGGAATTCCAGGAAGAGATAAGGAACAAAGGAAGAACAAGCAACAGGCCTGGGGGCGAGTGATAACTAGGACCTTTGGTCAGGCCAGGTGGCAGCCTGGGGGCCCTCACCTCTCAAAGGGTGAGGGTGATTTCATTCAAACCAGCCAATGAAAACCTTGTAACTTCTCTTCTGCTTCTGTACGCATGCTTTTGCTTCCCTAACCCTATAAAAAGGCCCTGAACAAAGGGCTGGGCGCGCAAGCCCTCCCGAGAGACTTGGCCCACAGGTACCTGTGTCTACCCAATAAACCTTGTGCTGTTTGCATCTGAACCGTGGTCTCGCTCGGTCTTTGGGTCCCAGGGTCTCCTCCTGAGGAAAGGTCCATTTCGGGGGTCCCGCACCCCCAGGGGTCTTTCACTTGTAAACCTATATTTTCATGCCTGGAAGTAATAATCACAGCATCTAGGTGACCCCACTATGCACTATCACATCTGCATATAGCCTCTGAATCATGTGCATGCATGACCTAGGATGTCCTATTTTAATGAGATTTGAAGTAGAGATAAAAGAAAGGGAAAATTATGGGAACTTGGAAAGTCGAAATGTGTCCCCTTACAGTTTGGTTAAAATTTATTGCCAACCATAAATGAAGACATCTAGATTCATTTGAGAAATTGGAATCCTCCACCTCTGACCTATAATTAACCCATGTGCTGTTTACCGAAGCAGGAACTTTCCGAAGCTTGCACACTGTACCCACTGTGACCATTGCTCCAGGAAATGAATATCCTCAGGTGGAGTTACTCACTCACCTAGCCTGCTGTTTGCCAGAGACTTGCTATTGTTTCACAGGAAATAAGCCTGCCTGCCTCATTGCAAGCTGTCACATTCCTAAACTCTGTCCCATGACCAACTTCCCTGTCCCAAAACAGACCTTTGACCCTGCTCTGTTGTAACTTCCCTATCTTATGAGCCCAGATGTTCTCCCTCCCCTACCCAGAGTGCTGTATAAAACTTCTGCCTTAAAAATATCTGGGGCTCTTGCCTCCAACAGTGCCATGAGTTCACAAGCATGTGTATCAGTATATCATTAAACTCTCTTTTTCTTTAAAGTCAACAGTGGTCTGTGGTTGTGGTCTTGGGTCATCTTGGGGTGCCTGCCGGTTACACATTAACATCTGCTTAAGATCTTTCTCCATTCCTAGGTGCAAAACTTCAGTTTTCTAAGAATATTACTAAAATAAACTCTTGTGAAAGACTAGTGTTTCTTTTTATATTTTATTAGATGATATTCCTATCCAGCCACCTCCAAAAACACCATGTAATTTTACTTATCAAGAAGAAAGAGAAAGGGGGAAACTTATCATTAACTCATTGAAATGTAACTTGAAAGCCACCCAGATATATGTGTCCACATCCAAATCACTTAAAATACAACTCTTTCTTGAGGAACTCATACTCATGCTTGGATATGACTTATTTTTTCCGTGGATATCTCTTTCTTTATAGTTGTGTTCTATTTAAAATTTGTCTTCTAGTAGCCATAATTAGTCTTTAGAGGCCTACATCTTTGCTCTTGAGTGCTACCAAGAGGAATCTGACCAGATTCCTCCACTTTTCCATATGGCAATTTAAAATTTAGGGGGTGGTAAAACTAGGGTTTACTTTCCTAGAGATGTGGTGGTTCAAAGAGTGTATGGGATGTCCTCAAAGGCCACTTTAATTTAAAATCTGTTCCCTCACTATAGTCACAACTCTTTCTATAGTGTGTCTTTTCTCACAGTAAATATTTAAGGTTGTTTGAACACCTGGGCTTGGATGACAGTTTAAATAAACAGGGCTTCTTGTCATTCTCTGTCCCTCTGGCTACAGTTAACTGTCAAGTTATGCTAATGATCACTGACGGACTTGGCATCCAAACAATAGCCATGCCTAAATGCTAATCTCAAATTTTAAGGGGCAAGTTGTTGATACTAGCTTTTATGTTTGTTCTCATCTTAGAAGAACTTTGCATGCTTCCCTCCAGTAAAGTAGGCAAATTTGTGTTTTAACTTACTTCTTGTCAAAATCATCTTTGTTTATAATGCTTTGGGCCTGAAATTCTGCTCATAATGTTTTCAATAAGGTAGCTCCATTAAAGAAAACATTTTTTTCTCTTTTTTTTTTTTTTTTTTTACTTTGCTTTTCCCTTAGAAAAATATCTCAACAAATAGTTGTGAAATTCAGGCTCTAAAAAGATAGTGATGTACTTCTTTTTGATTTATACACCTTTAACCTCTGACCTTTACAAGGACAAAATAGTGTTCCTTTAATAAGCTTCAGTAAAGTCCTGTTGTGGCTAGAGAATAGACACCAAATTAACATAATAATAAGAAGAAAATATAGTAGAGAAGAACTAGATTATTATTCCTACAGCTATATGCCAGGGACAGAACACATAGATTACCCATAGGCAATCTAAAGATATGTTTCTACCTTAACCTGTCCCAGCTCTTCAGCCCACTGCCATTCTTTTTAGTGTCTATTTTTTTTCAATATTTTTTCCTGTTTCTATCACATCAATTTATGCCTAATCCAATTATATTTTCTATAATCAAAAACATGGAAATCTCAATAACTGCTCTCTGAAATACAATCTACACTTGTAACTGTGAAGGAATAGATTTCCTCTTACAAAACTTTATTTCAGGGAAAGATCATTTAGTGTCTCAAGGCAGGGTTCAGGTGTAACAAGATTCTAGGAAAAAATCTCAAGAAAAAGCCTATAGCCAACAGATACAAAACTTGGTTTAGCATTGAAAGTTCAGTCAGTAGATTCAAAATATGGGTGTGCTCCAAAAGTTTCTCATAGTTTCAAAAGACTGCTCTACCCTATATTCCTTTATCTAATTCTGAAATGCTAAGATGTATATCACTCCTCTTAAAAAAAGTTCTTTAAAAATCCTCTTACCCCTGAGCTTGGGGGCAAATTCCTTTTGCTGTACTGGAACATAGGGCTTTGACCTTGATTTGTTTGAACCTTTCCAAAAAAAAAAAAAAAAAAAAAAAATGAACTCTCCGTAATTTGCTTGCATTGGAATTCAGCTCTCTAATAGTCTTTTGTGGTCTCTTCACACACAGATACAACGGTAACACTGCCACTATTGTAATATTTTGTCTAATAATGTGGCTGAGCTAGATGCCTGGGTGTGGTTTCAGGCTTGAAAAAACCCTAGGCTCTGGATGGTTGATGTTATACCTAGGACTAAAACATTTTAATGTAGGTCAAGAAAATTCTTTTAAATAATTTCAATTGATTATAAACTTTGTATGAAAAGTCATCTTTCTTGTGTTTCTGTACTATGAATTTCAGTTGTGATTAAATGAAAACTCAAAACCAGATATTGGGGAAAAGGCTGGAATATCAGAGAGAGGAAACAGACCACTGTGGATTCTCACCCAGCTATCTTCCAAAATCCTCAGCCTTGCTTGTTGCTTCTACAGAATAAATCTCCGTCTTCCCATGCCTGCTTTAAATGCATTCTTCACCCAGTTGTTTCACTTCTGGGTTCAAGTATGCATCATATTCTAAGACTAAGATTAAAGGCATGAGCTACTACTATTTGGTCATTAGGCTTTCAACTCACAGAAACACAGAAATATCTCTATCTCTGGAGTTATGGGATTACAGGTATAGGTCACGACTCACAATCTTTCCCTTGATGGGATTAAAGGAGTGAGATACCACTCTCTGACCCTCATTGCTTGACTGTGGGTGGATCTGTTCTCTGATATTTCCAGACAGGTTTTATTAAATATATAATATATTACCACATATCTCCTTTTGTGTCAAAAATAAAAAGAAGGATATAACTATCATAAGCAAAACCATATATAATAGGTACAATAATTATACTCAATATATTAACAATAATTACATGAGTTATGTCCAGTCCATTAACAATTGACAAATTCAAAGAAAATATTTCATTATTTATTCTATTTTATGAGTCCAAAGGATTGTACCTAATTCATATTCTATCTAATTTATATTATTAGCTAAAAACTATATTTGTTGTCTCTCAAACTTTTACACTTTAGCTTCTAAGTATCTATCTCATCTTCAACTCCCTCACAGACCCAAGAAGAAAATAATATTAACTAAGTAAAAAGCACAGGCAATTTCCAAAAAATGTAAGAAATGAAATAGCTGGACAGTCACCCAAGTTTCTTCTGTACATAGACACATCCATCTGTGGACTATAGGCCTAACATGTCTGACAGACTTCTCTGTGCAAAGACCTTCCTATCTTGTCTTGGCAAGGATTGGCAATTCTTTAATGTCTGTGTCTCCTGTTTGTCCATTTGAATATCACACTGTTAGAAGTCAAGGCAAGAATAATTTCTTGCCCAATAGGTAACTTTTGTCACAAAGGTCAACTCCATATGGAGTTTCTTTGGTATTCATATTCTTTTCTGAAGTAAATTGGTGCCGCCAGTATAAGATGTCCTGTTGTCATATAAATAATAAGAACCAATTCCAGTGACCTCAACAACAACTGGAGAGCCACAGCCCCTTGGCACACAGTTGACAAAGGGCCAATGAAAAGCATACAAAGAGGGCAATTAAGGAACAAATGGAGACCCACAGACCCCTGGACCACAAAAGACTAAGAGCTGAGAGTGAATCAAGGAAGCAATGGACAGATGTCAGTGCATGAATACATATGACAACATAAAGAACAACAAGGCGAACAAAGAAGAAGCTGGTGGTAGTACATCATCAAGACCTGAGCATGGCAATGTAGATGAAACAAACGGAAATTACTTCAAAAACAACATTATGAGTAGAATTCTTAAAATAGGATATAAAAAATTCCCATAAAGAAATTAAAAAAAAATACAAACAAAATATTGCAAGAGATTAAGAAAATTCTGAAAGAAAACAATTAGGTGAAACATTCCATAAATTAAAAATTGAAATTGAAGGAATGAATAAGTCATAAACTGAGGCAATGTTGGAAATAGAAAACCTGAGTAAGACCCACTGACAACTGGAAACTCAGAAGCCTCCTTCTGGGTCTAAAGCTGACTAAGAGGTGAGTGGCACCCCCAACTCCCCAGGCCAGGCAAAAACCTTGGTCTCTGAATCTCAGCCAGGGGACAATGTCCCCGCAGGCAACTCAACCACACTTAGCCCCACCATAAACCAAAGAAAGTTTGGAGTGCTACTCTCAAGCCCAATTCCCAGCAAAACACAGCTCTAGGAACATACCATGGGCGAAAACAAGCCCAAACTGCAGCCTACATCATTACTACCAACAGACGGACATCCAGAAACCTACTTCCGGGTCCACAGCTAACTAAGAGCTAACAAAGACTGAGCTGAGGAAGCATTGGGCAGATGTCAGTGTAAGAATACAAATAACAATAAAAGAAGAACAAGACACCCCCAGAAGAAGCTAAGGGCTCTACAACATCAAGATCCGTGCAAAACAAAGAAGAGGAAATAAAAGGAAACAACACTAAAAACAACTTTATAAAGATGATAGAAGTTTCTAAGAGGATATAAAAATTTTCTCTAAATAAATAGAAGAATATACAAAAAAAATTGGAAGAGATGAACAAATTTCTGAAAGAAAATAAAGAGAATCAAGAAAAAGAAAACAGAGAGGTGAAAGAAATATTCCAGGAATTAAAAATCTAAATAAAGCAATAAAGAAGACACATACTGAGGCAAAGCTGGAAATAGGAAACCTGAAGAAATGAACCAGAAACACAGATGCAAGCATAACCAACAGAATGTGAGAGATGGAAAAGAAAATTCTCTGGAGTGGAAGATTCAATCATGGAAATAGATACATCAGTTTAAGAAAGCACTAAAACCAAAAATGTTACAACACAAAATGTCTAGCAAATCTGGGATATCATGAAAAGACAAAACCTGAGAATAATCGGAATCAAAGAGAAAGAAGAATACCAGCTCAAAGGCACAGAAAATATATTTAACAAAATCATAGGAAAAAACTTTTCCAATCTAAAGGAAAAAAAAATGTCTATAAAGATATAAGAAGCTAATAGAACACCAAATAGACTAGACCCCATCCCCCCAAAAAAATCTGCTCACCACATAATAATCAAGCTGCTAAACCTACAGAATAGAGAAAAAATACTAAGAGCTGCAAATGAAAAAGGCCAAATTTTCCTATAAAGGCAGATCTATCAGAAAAACACACGGCTATTCAATGGAAACAATGAAAGCAAGAAGGTTCTAGTCAGATATGATACAGACACTAAAATAGCATGGCTGCCAAACCAGACTACTATACCCAGCAATCCCCATAGATGGAGTAAACAAGATATTTCATGACATAAGGAATTTTGAATACTACCTATCCACAAATCTGGCCCTACAGAAAGCGCTAGAGGGAAAACTCCAACCTAAGGAAACGAGATAATGCAGGGAGGCGTGTTTGACAAACAGGCTAAGATAATGTAGGAAATCTGGAAAGTCCCCCAAATCAAGCTAATCAGAATTGTATGCATGCTAAGACCCCTAATTGATATATAACCTTACAGATTTTGCCGTAAAAACCCATCTTGCAGAGGGGCAGGTACCTCCTCCAGTCACTGCCATGTCTGTGAGTCAAATGGAGGTCCTTGTCACGACTTGCATTTTTAAATAAAACCTTGCTTTTGCATTTTGGAGAGTTTGTGTCTCTCGTGGTCTCTTTGGGGATCTCATGACCAGGGCACAACAATCAGCAGAAGTTCCCCAAACAATATCTAGCTATCCTTCATGTGTTCAACTAAATTTTGTTCTGGTGTGGGCCAGGTGGGGTGAGGTGTTAATTATGGCAACCCACCTTTCATTCAGTTTGGTATTTCAAATTCTACAAAGACAACTGTCAGGTTTTTCCCTTCTAGGAATAGTACGAAAATTCAAAATTAACCTTGAAGGAGAAGCCCATTCTCAATTACTTTATCTGCCAACTACTCCATCTCTCCAACTACCTAACAGTAACACAGGGAAGCACTAAGGACATTGCAGGTTCCCAATGTCAAAGCCACCCTCGGTCACTTAAGGAAATCCTGTCACAAATAGAAAGATCAAGAGTCAGCTGAAAAAAATTTGTTTTGAAACAACAAACAATAAAAAAGTAAGAGAAATTAAAATCAACTTTTTCATTTATTAAGAATTTAGAGATTATAATAGAGTAAAATAAATTATGGGAGGCACATAAAAGTGGAAGTTTTCTTGTCTTTATTAGAAATAGCCTCCACCTCTTCACTTCTTTATGACCTTTAAGTTCCCATCATGACAACTATTGTTTGTCACAATATGGGGGCTGTCATTTGGCATACAAATGAGATTATACTGAAGTCATGCTGGCAAACATGTTATGACTATTTTCTGAATCCTTATGTACTCTATTATCATGATATTTTCACAAGCTAAGAGCAGTTTGTCTTCTAAAAAGTAGCATATTCAGTACCACAAATGTGACATTAAAGTTAGATCTGCCAAGGATACACTGTTTGTCAACTGAGAGGCCCTAACTCCTCTTAGGGGAATTATTTTATAGCTCAGGATAATTGACCTTGAACTCAATGATCTATTTAACAGGTTAAGTGAGTTCAAAACATTTTTAGCAAATGAAAAACATAAGGAAAATATAACTTCTAGTTTTATTTTTGTTGCCAGTTTTATTTCTTGACTTATAAAATCATGGATTTTCCTAAAATATGTTCTAGAAAACTTCAGAGGCACATGCATTTTCATATCTTTCCAGTTTCTCTTTTCTCCTAAATTTAACCAGCTATAGCAAAGCTAAAGCTTAAATGTCTGTTTGAGTAGAAATTTCCATTACCATTTAGGGTAATTCATCACCTCTGTGTGCACCTACAATGTCAGGGATCAGTGGCCAAAAGCCTGTGTTCTTGGCTATAGTGCACCACATTGTCCACATAGTACTGACCTGATCTATATTTGTCATTTTTTTCATCTCAAAGAGAATAAAAAATGTTTATTACCAAGTAGTTAAATATGATTAATCATGACCTAGGAACACAAGACTACAGCCATATGAATTTTTTATAGTAATACAACAAAAAGTCATAGAAAAACTATTTTTACAAAACATTGGTGAAATCATCAAGTTATAGAAAAATATCTACAGCATGCTAGAGATGCTATGTAATTCCTTCCTTAGCCTTTGTGTGCATTGAAAGGATGGGTAAATGACAATTGATAAGGCCAATGATAGCCAAAGACAATATGACTCCTATTCCTTAATGTCTCAGCTGCCACTGTTGCATAGGTTTTCATCATTTAGTCTTGTGAACTCTTTACACAAGTGTCTTTTTTATGAATCTTCACTCACACTGTATGGGTTTCTTAGATACCTTCTGCTTCATGATGACCCCACAAGCAGTATTACCTGCTAAGCCCTATTCAGAGAAGTTTAAAATTTCTCTAGTCTGTACCTTTTTTTTTTCCTTAGAAAGGTATTGACTATGACCTTAACAATTTATAATAAAAAATATAAACAATATTTTTGAAATTTGGGTATAGTTTTTCATGAACTAATTTCTGCTATTTGAGGGTGCTGGTAATATTATGGAATTATAAGCCTGGATCATTTTAGTTGACAGTTTAACTTAGCAGCCTTTACAATCACATGCCTTTCTTTAGTTAGCCAATTAACAGTTTAAAAATTAAAACACAATAATAAACATAATGTAAACTATCTGTATTTTCCATCTTTTTGTGTCTTATATTTTTATTCCCCTACTTCTCTTTTTTAAAGGATTTTCTATACTTTTTTTTCTTTTCCAGCCTATGTATTATTTTTTACACATTGTAACTCATTTAAAGGTTTTCTCCATCTGAATCTGTTTTTATTACATATTCTTAATTATTTTCTAAACAGGATTGTTTTTAAATTGCTAAACTGTAAAACACTTCTCTGACTTCTTGGGCAGAGGTACAAGAGCCATGCTTATTTTCCAAATTCTGGGAAGCAGTATTAAATATTATG
This sequence comes from Phyllotis vaccarum, assembly GCA_033318265.1. Classification (NCBI taxonomy): domain Eukaryota; kingdom Metazoa; phylum Chordata; class Mammalia; order Rodentia; family Cricetidae; genus Phyllotis; species Phyllotis vaccarum. Next base: position 39,935,759 of record JARWLC010000016.1, read on the forward strand.
GAGCTATGGTTTTAAGCTCACAGTTGTGTTTCTAAACTCAAAAGCAGTGGATGGGAGAAGCCCCTCTATATTGAAGCCTGTGAAAGTGACTGTGGAAACTGACCATGCTGTTCAACTCAGATTGGCTGGAAGCTCTGAGTTACAACTGCCATTAGACATCAAAACCAATGCAGCTCTGTTTTGTGCATTCAAAATATTTTAGTTTTTTGTTTTTTTTTTTAATGCCCTACTTTGGAACACAATTTGTTGTATGAAATTTCTGTCCAGGACTTGCCCTGAAGTCCAAATGAATCTCTCTTGCCTCTGGTCTGGCTAAACTTGAAATTGGAATACACTTACAATCCCACTGCCACTTAGCCACAAACAATGACTCAAAAATACTTATCTTAATTACATGCTGTACTGTCTGTATTCTTGGGCCATTGCCACCTCACTATCTCAAATATTAACCCACTTCTATTAATCTGTCTTGACATATGGCTTGTGGTTTACCTGTATTTTATAATATATTGCTTCTTGTGTAGCAGGATTGCATTTCTCATGACTCCACCCTCCACCCGTATCTATGCTTGGATTTCTCACCTGCCTCTCAGTTGCTCTGCCTGCTAAATGCTATGACTAACAGCATGTGCTACCACTCCCTGGCTGTACTGGAACTTGCTTTGTAGACCAGGCTGGTTTTTCACTCATAGAGATCATCCTGCCTCTGCCACTCAAGTGCTTAAACTAATGGTGTGGATCATCAACTCTTCTTAAAAACTAATTCAAAACACTTTCTAATTGCATTCATAAGCAACGCACCAACCTTAGATGCTAGTTGATCAAATGGTAGCTTTTCTCCACTATGAAAAAATAACCAAGGCATTTAACTAACAAAAAGGTTTATGTTTTCCATTACAGTTTATGTACAATTTTTACTGTGACTATAACAAAACATGACCAAAGCAACTTAAGGAAGAAAGTATTTTGGCTCATAGTTCAAAGATTTATAATGCATCAGGCAGAGAAGGCTTAGTTGCCATGTGAGGCCCCTAATCATGCTAGTCCATTGTCAAGAATTGAAAAGAAATTAAAACTTGTACTCAGCTTGTTTCATCATTTTTACTCAAAGACCCCAGCACATGAAATAGTGTTGCTTACCTCAAATAATCCAATATAGAGATTAACTAACAGACATAGCCGGGTATGATTCTAGACCCTATCTCACTGACTGCATTAATACCTTAGTCTGAATCATCTATTTTTCTTTTTTCTTTCTTCTCCCTTTCTACTTCTATTTCTGTCTGTGTATGTGTTTTGCTGCCCATGTTCTTTTGGAATGTTATTTTAACTATGAATAAATTTCAATTATTTAAAATCTTCTATCCAGGGTGGCCTTGTGCCCAACTTCCCTCTTTGTAACTGAATCAGTTTCTCTTGTTAGGCCTCATCTTTCCCTCACCTGTCTTCTGGACCTATTCCATCTGGAATCCATCAGAGACATCAGAGTCTGCATACTTTAATACTATTCAATGTATTCCTCATCTATTATTCATAAACTTGCCTTTCATCTGCATTCATTTATTATGTTTACGGTACGTGAATCCTGCTTTGTAGAATTCATGTTTGATCTTCTCCTTTAGCACTTGTCCATCAAATGTGCTGCCTGTCACCACTCATTAGGCCCTTGTGTTTATGCTAAGCATATAGAACATAAAACTGAGCTGCAAAGTTATTCATTATATATAAAATTAAAAAGAAAGTCAACCTTTAGACTTTCCATTAGTGACAATGGAAGCTGTCCAATTGTCAGAAATTTTTATTCTCTATAAAGGAGCATGTTTTATGTGTAAGTTATTCAAGTTAATAGAAAAGTAATATTTTTGGTATGTGTGTACATATATATGTATGCAAGTCTGAATGCATATATTTATGAATTCATGTGTGGGACATGGGGCAATCTCAGGTATTATTCTTTAGGATGACATAAAAATGGTTTATGTGAATATCTTTTACTGTCTGGAATTGGTGAACTAGATGGTCTGGCTAGCCACCAAGCCCCTGAAATCCTTCTGTGTCTGTTTGCCCAGAGAACTAGGATTACAAGATCTTGTCACCATGACTGACTATTTTAGTTTTGTTTGTTGGTTTGCTTGCTTGTTTTAGATATTGAGTGTGTGGGTTGCATATAACTCTCTATGGTTGCATGACAAGCATTTTATCCACTAAGCATCCTTCAGTTCCCAAGAAAAAATTACTTTATCGAAAATAGTTCTTATCTTCAATCTGATCTAAAGGCTCTGCAAGACATTATTTAGCCTCATTGGTTATAATTATAAACCAGGAAAAGTATATATTACCATGTAATTTTAAACACATATTCGTAAAAGTCTATTGCACACTAATAGAAAACAAAAAACAATAAAATCCAAAGCCTGGACTCAATTGTCAAGAAGACAACCTTTGAGAATTCATTGCTCTCAACCAGCTCAACTTAGAATCATCTTTCTCAGTTAAAGTGTCAGTGGCTGTTCCTACCTTTATACAGTCATGGAGAGGGGAGTCTGGATTTGAAATTTCAGGGACAGAAGAATTAGACAGAGACAAAAAACTATAATCAGGAGGGCTCTGATTTTATTTCCCCTAGGCTTTTATACCAAGCAAAGGGGAAGGGCAAGTATAGACTGTTGTGCCATGGTCATGATCCCCCCCAAAGACCATGAGCAATGCAAACTCTCTAAAATGCAAAAAGCAAGGTTTATTGAAGAATGCAAGTCATTACAAGGACCTCTGTCTGGTTCATGGGTGTTGCAGTGGCTGGAGGAGGTACCTGCCACACTGCAGTTTGTGTTTTTAAAGGCAGAAAACCACAAGCTTATACATTAAATAGGGGTCTTACTATGGATACAATTCTGATTAACTTGTTTTGTTGTGACTTTCCAGCAAGCTGTTTGTCAAACACTTCTTCCTAGACTACCTCCTGGGCTATCTCCTGTACTGGGGCATTCCATGATTAATTAGTTGCTATCAGATAGCCCCTAGGCCATCTCCTGTTGTACTTTGGTCCCTGCAACACTCAGGCAGGTCTCAAACTTGGGTTAAGAAACTTTTCCTCAAAAATGCAGGTATTCTCTGGTACTTCATAGACAGGTGTAAACATTTCCTCAGTTCTCAAACATAAGATACCTGTTAACTATATCTTTGTCCATAGCATCCTATTATGCAGCTTTGCAGGGGAAAAAACCCAAACTCAGATTCTCTGACCTTCAGTCAAAATGGAAATAAGCTACAAGCTGGAATCGTTGTGTGCTCCCCACAAATTCCATGTTCTTAGTATTTTTAAAAGGTCTCCATAGATCCCTCAGAGTGAATTGTCTTTTAAAAAATTGGTCCAAAATGTCTATAACAATTTTAGCTGCATTAAGTCTTTTTAAAATTAGCAACAAGGACACTTTAGCATCATATCAGATTCCTCTCAGATGAAGTCTAACTTTTTTTTTTCAACAAGTATTCTTTATCACAACATAGTTCACTAACATTAACAGGTTGGCATCAGTAATTTTAGTGGCAATCTCTTAATAAAACTATTTACATTGTAAGGGTTGAGAAACTCGCTGCATAAAGACTCCAAGAGACATTCTCTCATGCAACAAGCAAAGGGGAATTTTATTTAACAAGTATACCTGGGGCTCAGCTCACTGAACATGCAGGAACAGAGAGAGAGCCTCAAGTTGAAGTGGAGTAGAGTTTTTATAGGGTGTAGGGAACAAAGAAGTTCATCTATATGCCAAGACTGTCAATGTATATTTTATGGCTTCTCTGAGAACTGGGTAGATAGTACACTCTTTCCTGGAACTTCAAACACACACTCTGTGATGATAAACATCCAGATAACTTTGGGGAGTCTCTATCCTAGAACTTCAAACACACACTGTGGGGGATGATAAACAGCCAGGGAGTTCCTATCTTTTTTTTCTTAATCTTTTGTCCTAGGTCAGGAGGTGGTTAAAAGCCACCTGGAGCTCATAAAATTTCCCTTTACAGCATTTTCTTTCCAACTTAAAAAACAGAGTATTAACAAAAGCTAAAAGATTAAATCATTCAAGGGACAAAAAAAAAAAAAAAAGTTTTTGCTTTTTAAGGTGCTTCTCTCCCCAAGAAGCAGAACTTTATATTCCTTCTTTTGAGGTCTGAAAAGTTACACATATATTCAAAAAGCCAGTTCTGATACCAGTCTTAATGTTTTCCGTTGAAAGTTGAGTCAGGGGCTGGATTGCCAGCTGCCTAGAAAGTCCTTGGGTATTGTTCAGACCATAATGCCTCTGAGGCGAAAGGTTCTCAGCTGCCTAGAGCTGCCAGTGCTTAAAGCCAACCTCTTTGGTAGCTTGCAGTTCAGCCATTACTTGTTCTGTCTGTGTCCCTGAGTCTAGTTTTCACAGGTGAACGCCCATCCCTAGGGCAGCAGCCCTGCCCAACTCGGGGCCCCAGCTGTGTTACTTGGCTGTCCAAGCTCCATTTAGCAGTCGAATTCCACAAGCTTCCCAGTGAGCTTCACACTATCTAGCTCCAGCTGCCTTCTGCCATCTACTCCAGCTGAAAGGCTTGCCAAGGTGGATAATAGGCTCCAGCCAAGAAGGTTTGCTCTCATAAACACTTAGGATGTCTCTCTGTCTTGTGCCTCTCATTTGCAAGCTGGCTCTCCTAGCACTGGCTGCCTGGGATGCAGCAATGCCTGGGGTCTCAGCAGGGTCGGTCCCTAGCCTCCCACTGCTGCTCACTTTGGACCACTGCTGGGTTTGAGGTGGCTGTTTGGTCCCAGACTTTACTTATTTTTCCCACAGAATTGTTTGCTGTATCCAAAGTCATGTGCTCAGGAAAACCATGGGAAATCTACTTTATTCAGACTTAAATATTTTCAAGCAGTTGTACAAATAACTGTAATCTATTACTATGCTATACTTATTGCAGCTTAACTTTTAGCTTCTCTGATTTTTTTTTGAAAATATCTTTATAGAGCTGTCTAACATTACACTATTCTATATATAAAATTTTACACCTGAGCTGAATCATCCCATCTCTAATTTTCCAAGTGCTAATTTTAATGTACAATGTCTATCACTTTTCTCTGTATCCAGGTTCCTGTTCTTGGCACCGTATGTTGGTGCCTATTCCAACCTTTAGTGCAGTCCTAGAGAGGGGAGTGTGGAGGATTGGAAATTGCAGAGACAGAAAGAATTAGATGGAGACAGAAAGCTGAAGACAAGAGGGCACTTAATAAATATTCAACTGTCCTGATTTTATTTCCCCTAGGCTTTTTATACCAAGCAAAGGGAAGGGACAAATATATACAAATGTAAACACTTCCTCAATTCTTAAACATAAGACATCTGGTAACCATACCTTTGTCCATTGTATTATATTATGAAATCTTGTAGAGAAAAAACAAACTCAGATTCTCTGACCTTGAGTCAAAATAGAAATAAGCCACAAGCTGGAATCTTTGTGGGCTCCCACATTAAAGAGAAGAAGGTGAAATACCAAATCCTCAAAGAGATGTGTATTAGCTACATCTCTGCTGCTGTGATAAAATGCCATAACAGAAGCAACTGAGAAGAGGGTTTATTTTTGTTTATGATTCTATATGGAATAAATAGAAGATCACAGGAAAGGCATGGACAAAGACAGGAAGGGCAAATAATTGGTTGATCATGCTTTATCCATGAGAGCTTAAAGTAAGATATTATAAACCTTCAAAGTCATTCCTCAATGACACATTTTCCCCATCAATGTACCACCTCTAAACACTTTATAACCTTCCCAAAAGTCATAGCAAATGCTCAAATACATGAACCTGTAGGCCAGTTTTCTTCAAGACAGCAGAGATACCTCCCTAATGGATCCTGATAGAGTAATTGTCAAAAGGTTCACTTTGGTAAATGGACAAATATAGTAACAATGATACAGGAATTTAAAGACCTTGTTCAGCTCTTGAATTGGTATTCAGTTTGGTAAATGGATGTGTGACGTTTCAGAGCTCTTGAATTGCCTCTCTCTTTGGCAGATTTTCATAAGTACAATGTACTTAGAGTTTTGTATCAATTTACACTTTAGCAGTTAGTTTCCATTTTTTAAAAAAATGTATTTACTGCTTAGGTGGTACGTATGACCTGCAATATTCATTTTTAAAGTCTAGTCTTATGATTGTAAACTTTGTTATGTCCATTTTTTAAATTATTACTGAACACTCTGCAGTTGCAAACACTTGTTCCAATCTGTGATAGTCACAGCATCCTTGTGAGTGAGTTAATCAAGATCAGTTTAATGCCATTTCACAACTGAGAAAACTGAGGTACTGCAGCAGTTACTCTTCTATCACTGTGATCAAATTCCATGAGCAATGCAATGTAAACAAGCAAGAGTTCAGTTAATATTGTCAGTGTGAACAGGTAACAGTCTATGACCAACCACTGTGGTAGAAGGCATAGCTGCAGGCAAGAATGTCTAAAACTAAAGACAGCTCACATCTTAAGACACAAACACAAGGCGGAGATAACAAAGTGGAAAAGACATAGGCTTTTGAAATCTCTGAACTTCCCTCCAGTCCCAAATACTTCCTAATTCTTTCAAAGGAGTTTGATCAACTGGAGACAAATTATTCAAATGTATAAGCTTAGCAGAGCCATTCTCATTCAGACCTCTATAAGTATTCTGTTATGACAGTATAACCAAGAATGTAATGCAAGTGACACAGCCATGGCAAGAGTCAAAGCTCCAACTCCTAACCTATTTTGTTTGGATTTTGGTTTTCATGTATTTGTTTTTGCATGATATAACTGTACTGTAGTATAGTGTCTTGTACTGATTTACTATAGATAAATTCTAGCCCACAGGTAGGGTCTTTCAAATGTAGGGTGGGCTCCTTAAAATTCAAATTCAAAAAAACTCAAAACTTTAAATGACCAAATGTACTAGGTTTCTTAGCTCTCAAAGTAAATAGTATGTACTTATGTAACTAGTAAGGACTGCTGAGATAATTCAATCTGCTGAGCCATCTACAAGTTTTTCTGACAGGAGCATCTACCTGGAAGAGCTTTAGACTACCTGGGAGCCCCAAAAACATATTCTCCACCTTACTGAGTTGCCTGGATAACTATAAGTAGACATCAGGTAATTATCTGTCATACATACTGAGGTGGGTTTTTATGATGCAGCTGTCTTTGAGTTATTTTTGCCCCTATAATTAGACTGAATTAAACAAATTAGTTTACCAAGTTGGCTTTTGGTGTTATCCAGAAATTTCTATTAGAGATGAGTAAACATTTATCCAGATCTCCCCAGAAAACTCAGGGAGACACAAAACACCTGTTAATGCCTCTGCATCCTCACACAATGTAACACTGAGGCTTCATTTCTCCTGAAACATTTTCTTTTGTTTTCCGCCAATTTATCCTGTGCATACAAATTTATTAGCCAGATTGGCTTCCATGCTTATTTTTCCTTCTATATATAATACATGCAGAAAGGAAACTAGACAGATTTATATGTATAATTTCTTAGCTGTCTATAAGAAATTAAACCCAACACCAAACAGGTTATCTGGTAAGAAGCTTCATTTTCTCTTTTAAGCTGCAAAAACTGCCTGTCTTTTTTTTTTCTCCAGTAAGTTAAAATACTGAACATCCAAATTAAAAAAAAAATAATCCACCAAGATGTAAGAAATAGTTTACTTCAATAAACAAAAATTTTAGAGTCTTGGAGATGTCTCAGTGACTTGGAATATATACTATGCAAACATGAAGACCTAATTTTATTTTCGAGGATTAATTTAAAAATCCAGGCATGCCTGTCATCTCAGCAGTATGGGCTACAGGTACAACAGACCTTCTGGAGCTTTCTCACTTCTTTCCTCATTGAAACAGCAAGTTCTAGGTTCAGTGACAGACCCTCACTGAGTAAGTTGGAGAGTGACATGGGAGTACTTTTGATGTCCCCCATATTCCTAGACACTTTCATGGGTTCACATAACTGCTCACACCTGTGCGCATTCACCATTCACACTATGGCATGAATGCAGAAGAGAAAGAGAAAATGAAGTAAATAAAATAAACAAAGGCTTAAGAGTTCTGCCCAGGGGACCATAAAGACTTCAATTACTCTGACTCACAAACAGAATGGATGAAACTGTCATGTTACAAATACCAGAAATTTACTTTTTTATTTATCATGGTTTATAATATACTTATAGCTCTAATAAGCTTGGTTGAGGAGAGATGTTGTCACTTCCTAGACAACTTCCCTTAGGATGACATATATTATTTCATGTTCTGGACAGTCCTCCACTTCTGGATCCTCAATTAATGGACCTGGTGTTGTGGCTCTTTTTTTCAGGTGATAGGAGCTAGTCTGTGAAATGTTGAGTTACCAATATAGGAAACAAGATTGCTTTGTTCTGTAACAGCTTTGCCATTACATCTTAAAAACAAAACCACAGGCATTCAGGATATGATAGAGAAAATAGATTCATTGGTCAAGAAATGTTAAATTCATTAAAATTTTTAACATAAAACATCCAAAAATATGAACAACATAAAAATAACAAACCTAAGATAATAGGAATAGAGGAAGGATAAGAACTGTAGCCCAAAGCCACAGAAAATGGATTCAACAAAAGTCCTGAAAAACTTCCCCAACCTAAAAAAAGACATGCCTGTGAAGTACAAGAACCATATAAAACAACAAATAGACTTCATTAAAAATGACCTCTTGCCAAATAATAATCAAATACAAAAGATATTGAATAAAAAATCATATTAAAAGCATCAAAAATAAAGGCCAGTTAACATATAAAAGAACTGTCAGAATTATTCCCAACTCCCCAATGGAAACTCTGAAAGTCAGAAGGTCCTGGACAGACATTTTACAGACAGTAAGAGATAATAAATACCATCCCACACTTCTATATACAGCAAACTTTTAAAAAATGATTTTAAAAATTATAAGATTTTTTTTCATAAATAGCACTGTTTTTCATCCCTTCCTTCCTCCCAGTACCTCCTGCTCCTCCATCAGCATCCCCCTGTAACAATGAGGTTTTCTGGCCCCAGGCAGCCAGAGGTCGCGATTCTCACTCCTATACCCCCATCCATTCCCCAACAAGGGTACGGAGTCCCAAAGTAGGTCACTTCAGTCGGGCATATCTATTTGTGGTAGGTCAGAGTCTCTCATCCCAGTATTAAAGCTGGGTTAGGTGTTCCCCTGTAGAGAATGGGCTCCAAGATGTCAGTTTATGCACAGAAAAATAGACTGATTCTGCTCCATTTGGTTCCACCTATTGGCCAAGCCAGTAGGAAAGTTTAATTCCTTTTCTTTAAGGTTTCTCAGTGGCTGTTCTTGATTCAGAGAGCTCCTCAGAGCTATAGTCAGCCATATCTGTGGGAATCCTCCTCATGATACCTATCACTTTGCTCATATACACTCTCCTATTTCTCTCTTCATCTGGAACAAAGCTCAACAGGTCATTATTTATGAATCTCCACTTCCACCTTTACTCATTGCTGGATGAAGGTTCTATAATGATATGTAAGGTAGTCATTCATTTGATTATAGGGGTAGTACTATTTAGGTACCTCTTCCACTATTGGTTGGATGGAATACTAGCCAGGGACATCTTGTTAATTTGTGTAGGTTTCCCTAGCATCCAATCTCTTTCTAAGCCAACATTGGCTTTCTCTATCAAGATATTCATATCTTTTTTTTCCTCCTTCTTTGTTGCTCCTCTCGCTCAACCATCTCCTTTTCTCATGATTTATTCCCACCTCTCCATGGTCTCTACCCATTATGATTTGAATTTTCTCAGGAGATCTTCTCTATTATCTCTTCCTAGAGGGAATCCTTGGTGATCTCTTAAGTTCCTTCTGATCCCAAGCTATTTAAGGGGTTGTGGTTTGCAGCTTGGGTAATTTGGGCTTTTTGTCTAAAATCCAGTTATGATTGAGTACATCCCATGCCTATATTTATGAGCTTCTAACCCCTTGCTCAAGAAGATATTCTTCAAATCCATCCCTTTAATTGCAAATTTTAGGACATCATTTTCTTTTTTTACTGCTTAGTACTCCACTGTGTAAATGTACCACAATTTGTTAATCCATTCTTTAGTTGAAGGGCATCTAGTTTCCAGGACCTTGCTATTATGAATAATGCTGCTAAGAGCATAGTTGAACTAATGTCTTGGGGGTAAGAATTTACATCCTTGGAGTATATGCTCCAAAGACATATTGCCAGATCTTTGGGGAGATTGATTCCCAGTTTTCTGAGGAACTGCCATACTGCTTCCTAAAGCAGCTGTACAAGTTTATACTCCCATCAACAATGGAGAAGTGTTGCCCTTGCTCCACATCTTCTCCAGCATAAGCTGTCATTGTGTTTTTGATTTTAACCATTCTGATATGTGATATCTCAAAATTGTTTGGATTTTCATTTCTCTGATGGCTATATATGTTCAGTAGATTTTTAAATGCCTTTCAGACATTTGTAATTCTTCTGGTGAGACCTCCATCTTTTAATTTGGTTATTTGAGTTTTGGGGCTCTAGTTTCTTGAGTTCTCTATATATTTTAGAGATCAGTCCTCTGTCAGATGTAGGATTGGTGAAGATCTTTTCCCATTTCTGAAGGCTGTTGTTTTGTCTTATTGACTATGTCTTTGCCTTACAGAAGTTTCTCAGTTTTAAGAGGTCACATTTATTAATTTTTCTTAGTTACTGTGCTACTGATGTTATTTTTAGGAAGTAGTCACCCATGCCAGTGTGTTGAAGGGTATTTCCTACTTTCTTTTCTAACAAATTCAGTGTATCTGGGCTTATGTTGAGGTCTTTGATATACTTGGATTTCAGTTTTGTGCAGAGAGAAAGATATGGATCTATTTGCATTCTTCTACATAATACCATTAAGTTATACCAATACCATTTGTTGAAGGTACTACCTTTTTCCACTGAATATTTTTTGGCCTCTTTGTCAAAACCCAGATGTTCATAGGAGTGTGGGTTAAGATAGGGGTCTTTGACTCAATTCCATTCATCCACAAGCCTGTTTTTATGGCAGTACCAGACGTTTTATTACTATAGCTCAAAGTATAGCTTGACATAAGTGATGGTGATATCTCCTGAAGTTCTCTTTTTGAGTAGGATTGTTTTGGCAACCCATAGTTTCATGTTATTCCATATGAAATTGAGTATAGTTCTTCCAAGGTCTGTAAAAAATTGTATTGGGATTTTTATGGTAATTGCATTGAATTTGTAGATTGCTTTTGATACTTTTCCATTTTTACTATGTTGATCCTACCTATCTAGGAGTAAGGGAAATTTTTCCATTCTCTGATGTTTCCTACTTCAGTGACTTAAAGTTTTTGTCAAACAGGTCTGCTACTTTTTTGGTGGGTTAGAATTGCACCAAGATATTTAATTCTATTTGCAGATATTATAAAGAATTATGTTTCACTTATTTTTTTTTCTGCCCTTTTGTCCTTAGTATATAGGGGCTTATTAATCATTGTGAGTTAATCTTGTGCCCTACTATATTGCTGAAGGTATTTATCAGCTATAACAGTTTCCTGATAGAATTTTTTGGGTCACTTATGTATATGATCATATCATCTACAAATAGAGATAATTTAAATTCTCTCTTTTCCAATTTGTATCCCTAAATTTCTTTGTGTTCTCTTATTGCTTTAGCTAAACCTTTGAGAATTATATTAGTTAGGTAAGGGAAGGCTTTTAAGCATCTAAAGGGATGATCATTTTTTTTCTTTCACATTGTTTATATGAGGAATGAAATTCACAGTTTTTCATGTGTGAACCATTCTGTTACAATAAGGTTTCTTGGCCCCAGGCACCAGAGGTCCAGGCCCACAGACCTGCCTCCCCAGACCGCTTAGTTGCCTGTAGCTGCTTAGACCCCTCAAAAATGATTCAGATGCTTATATTAAGTTCATGCTGTTTGGTCTATGGCTTAGGCACATTTCTAGCTAGCTCTTCCATCTTAACTCAACAAAATTACACTAATCTGTCTGCCATGCGGCTTGTGGCTCACCTGTGTTTTTTATGTTTCCTCTTTGGGCAGCTGGATTGATCTGTCTGACTCTGGCCTGTTTCTCTTGCCTATGCTGTGATTTCCCCTCCTACTTTTTCTACGGTGCTTGTCATGGGCCAAAACAGCTCCTTTATTTAAAGATTGATATTCACAGCATACAAAAAGACATTCTCACATCATCCTTCCTGCATCGTAGTGGATGCTTTTTTTGATGATGTTGAAAATTGGTTTGCTGGAATTTCATTGGTATTTTTGCATCAATGTTCCCTAGGGATATTGGTCTGTAATTCTCTTTCTTTGATGCATCTTTGAGTAGTTTGAATATCAAAGTAATTGTGGCCTCATAAAAAATGTTTGGTAATATTTATTTAGTTTCTATTCTATGAAACAGCTTGAAGAAAATTGGTATTATTTCTTTTTCGAATGTCTGTTAGAATTATGCACTGAAACCATCTGGTCTTTGGCTCTCCCCCCCCCCCTTTAATTTCTTTGGTAGTTATTCATCTGTTTAACTCATTTATCTGGTCTCAATTTAATTTTGGTAAGTTGTACATTTCCAGAAAACTGTCTATTTCTTTTAGGTTTTCCATTTTATGAAATAAAGATTTTTAGAGTTGTGACTTGATAATTCTCTGGATTTCCTTTGTGTCTATAATTATGTCCCTCTTTCCACTTCTGATTCTGTTAATTTTGATTCTCTCTGCCTTTTGGTTAGTGTAGATAAGTGTTTATCTATCTTGTTGTCTTTCTCAAAAAGAAAAAACCCTTTTTGATTCATCATTTCTTTCTATTGTTCTCTTTGTTTCAATTTTATTAATTTCAGCTTCAAGTTTGATTATTTCCTTCTCTCTTCTCCTTTTAGGTGAGTTTGCTTCTAGTTGTTTTAAAGCCTTCAGCTGTCCTATTAGGTCTCTTGTATGCGATTTCTCTAGGTTTTCTCATATAAGCATCTAGTGCTATGAGTTTTCCTCAACACTGCTTTCATTGTATCCCATAAGTTTGGTAATGTTGTGGTGTCATTTTCATTGAATTATAGGAAGTCTTTAATTTCTTTCTTAATTTTTTCCTTGACACAGAGGTGGATCAAATGAGAAATGTTCAGTTTCCATGAATTTTTGGCTTTCTCTAATTTTTCTTGTTGTTGAGCTCTAACTTTAGACCATGGTGGTCTGATGTGATACAAGGAGTTATTCCCATTTTTAAAAAATATATTTATATTTGATTTATTAATTACTTTGTGGTCAATTTTAAAGAAAGTTCCATGGAGTGCTGAGAAAAAATGTATTTTCTTTTGTGTTTGGGAGGACAAATCTGTATACATCTGTTAAGTCCATTTGGATCATAACATTTGTTATCTCCCTTATTTCTCTGTTGAGTTTCTGTCTAGTTGACATATACAATGTTGAAAGTGGGGTATTGAAGTCTTGTACTATTAATGCATGGCATTTGATGTGTTTTAGTACTCTTTCTTTTACATATGTCAGTGCCCCCATGCTAGGGGTATAAATATTGAGGATTGAAACTTCATCTTGGTGGATTTTCCCTGAGATAAATAAATAATGGTCATCCTGGTCTGTTTTTATTGATTTCAGTTTGAAATCTATTTTGTTTGGTGTTAGGATGGCTATGCCAGCTTGTTTCTTAGAAATATTTGATTGAAAAGTCTTCTCCTAACTCTTTACTCTGAGCCTGTATCTGTCTTTGACATTGAGGTGTGTCTCTTTGATCCAAAAAGAGGATGGATTCTGTTTTTGTATCCACTGTGTTATGGTATGTCTTTTAATAGTTCAACTGAGTCCATTGATATTAAGGAATATTAATGGCCAATCACTGTTATTTTATGTGGTAGCATGGTATGTTTTTCTTCTTTGAGTCTTCTTTGGATTATCAATTGCTTTTGTTTCATGAGTGGATCTGGTTTCTTTAGGAGGAGTTTTTCATCTACTGTTTTCCATAGGGCTAGATTTCTGCATTGGTATATTTAAATCTGATTTTGTCTTAAAATAACTAGTTTACTCCATCCATGGTTATTGACAGTTTGTCTGTGTATAGTAGCCTAGGATGGAAGCCATGCTCTTTCAGTGTCTGTATAATATCTGACCAGGAGCATCTTGCTTTCATTGTTTCAAATGAGTAATTCTAATGAGTCTACCATTATAAGTAACAGCATTTTTCTATGTTAATTTTAATTCCTAGGATGTTTTCTTCATCTGTTTTTGTTCTTTTTCTCAGTTTTCTTTATTTTTTTCAGGCATTTGTTAATCTCTTCTAAATTTTTGTTTGTATTTTCTTCTATTTTTTTAAGGAAAATATTTATATCCTTTTTTATAGGCTTCTATTATCTTCATAATGTTTTTTAAGGTCATTTCCTTCTGTTTCCTTTTTATTTCCATATTTAGATTTTTATGTTATAGTAACCTGCTGGTGCCTTTTTGTTCTTTATGTTGTTATATGTATCCTTGTATTATCATCTGCCCATTGCTTCATTGATTTACTTTTAGTCAGCTCTTAATTGTGTGCCAAAGGGCTGTGGCTCTTTGTTGTCTTGGAAGTTACTGGAATTGCTGTGTGATGATGCAGCTTGTGGTTGGGGCAGGTTTGACCATGTGTTGCTTCTCTGGCAGGGTTATGGACATCAGGGTTCTCCTTGATGCCATTGAATTATGACAGAGCTGGGTGTAGGTGAGGTTCTGGGAGCTGTGATTTGGGACTGGGCTTCAGATACTGTTAGTCTTTGATATGCCTGGGAATCAGGGGTGCCTCTTACCTTTTTATCAATTGTGAGTCAGGGGTCTGTCCTTCTCTGGTTGTTGTGGAAGTCACTCAAACTTCCAATAACCATAGATGAAAAGATTAAAATATTTTGATAAATCACAATTTAAAAAATATATATTCACAAATTCTATCCTACAAAAATACTAGATGAAAAACTCAAGGAAGTCATCTTCATCTACCAAAGTATCTGCAGTAGATTATCTCACACCAGCAAATTCCAAGGAAACAAAATACACACATACACACTACCCATAAAAACAAAAATTACAATCATTGGTCATTAAAATCTCTTAATCTCAATAAATTTATTTTACCTTTTAAAAAGACAATGGCTAACCAAATGGGTATTAAAAATAGGATCTATCTTTCTGCTGTATACAAGAAACACACCTCAACCTCAAAGACAGACATTGTCTCAGAGAAAAGGCTTGGGAAAGGTTGTTCAATAAAAAAAAAAAAAAAAAAAAAAAAAAAAAAAAAAAAAAAAAAAAAAAACAAAAAACTTGAAAAAATATCAAGATGTCTGCTATCCTAATATTTAACAAAATAGAACTTAAGCTAAAATTAATCAAAAGATATGGAGATGGACATAATATATTCATCAGAAGAAAGATATATCAAGATGAAGTCATAACTCTGAACATTTATGCATCGAATAATACAAGGATACATATATTTGAAAAAAAAGACAGGAAAAAGAAAAAAATTACAAAAACTTAAATCATATTTCAAATCCATGCACTAAGGTGGGACTATTCAACACCTCAGTCTTACCAATGGACAGGTTTGTCACACAGACACTTAAGAGAAATAAAGAAACTAATAGATGTTATGACTCAAATGGACATTACAGACATCTGTAGAACAGTTTGTCTAAGCATAAAAAATATACCTTCTTTTTAGTACCTCATGGAATCTTCTCCAAAATTGATCACATCACCACGTCATTGGAACAAAGTAAATCTCAGCAGATACAAAACCAAACCAAACCAAACAAACAAAAACCATTTTATACTATATCAGACTACCATGGCTTAAAGGTAGAATTAAATAACAACACAAATTACAGAAAACCAACTAAGCCACAAAACTGCACAGTGCTCAACCAAATCATTACTAGGTTGAGGGAAAAAAAATGAGAAATTAAACACATCCTAGAATTAAATGAAAATAAATTCTCTATATACCAAACTTATGTGATACCATGAAACAAGCACTAAGAGGAAAGCTTATAGCACTAAGTACTGGCATAAAAAGTAGAGAAGTCTCACACTAGTGACTTAACAGCACACCTAAATTCTCTAGAGCACAAAGAAGAAAGCTCACCCAGGAGTAGACTATAGAAAGCAAACTGAGGTGTGAAATCAATAAAATTAAAACAAAAAGATCAATTAAAGATTCAATCAGTCTTTGAATTTTATTCAGTCAATAAAAGGAACAAACAGTAAGATCTTTGAGAAAGTCAACAATATGGACAAACCTTTCTTCAAATTAAAAAACAGGCAAAGAAGTACTATCTAAATTACCCAAAGTATAAATTAAAAGAGGCACATAATAATAGACACTGAAGAAATTCAGAGAATTACTAGGTAAACTTCAAACACCTATACTCCACAATATTTGAAAATGTAAATAAAACAAATGGGACAATTATCTGGATGGGTGACACATACAAAAATTAAATCAAGATGACATGAACAATTTAAATAGATATATACACTCCAATGAAACTGGAACAGTTATCAAAAGGTTTCTCAAGCTAAAAAAAAAACCCTAAGGCCCAGGTGTTTTCAGTACAGAATTCTACCAGAATTTCAAAGAAGACCTAATACCAATATATCTGAAATTGTTCCAAACAATAGAAAAAGAAGAAAGATACATTGCTAAACTATTTTTATGAGGCAACAGTTGTTCTGATACTGATACCCTCATCATAAAATGACAAAATTCAAACCTCATAAATAATGTTCCAAAGATATTCCATAAGATACTGACAAGTGAAATCCAAGAACACATTAAAAAAAGCCTCCACCATAAGTAAGTAGATTTTATCCCACTGATACATGAATGTATGGCTCAATAGATACAAACCCTCCAATGTATTTTACCATAGAAATAATCTAAAAGAATAAAAAACCACATGATTATTTCATTAGATGCTAAAAAAGTCTTTGACAAAATGCAACACCCTTTCATGATAAAGGTATTGGAGAGTTCAGAGATACAAGTAACATACCTAAACATAATAAAGACAATATACAACAAAACAACAGTCAATATCAACCTAAATGGAAAGAAACTTAAAGCAATTTCACTAAAATCAGGAACAAGACAAGGCTGTCCACTCTCTCCATACCTATTTAATATAGTAATGGAAGTTCTAACTGGAGCACTAAGACAACAAAAGGAGACCAAATGGATACAAAGTAGAAAAGTAAAAAGTGAAATTTTGCTCTTTCTAGATATGATACTATATATAATTGACCCCAAAAACTTTACCAGGGAAATTCTACAACTGATAAACACCTATAGTAATGAGGAAAGATAAAAAATTAACTCAAAACAATGAGTTGACCTTCCATAGACAAATAATGAACTGGCTGAGAAAAAAAATTAGAGAAACACTACACTTTACTACAAGTAACAAAAAAAAAATCTTGTGAAAACTCTAACCAAACAATTGACAGACCTGTGTGAGAGGAATTTTAAATCTTTGAAGAAAATAAGTAAAAAAAGATATCAGAAAAAAAGATCTTCCTGATTGAATAGGTAGCATCCAAATTTACTGGCAATTTTATCAAAATCAATTTACAGATTCAGTGAAACCCCCATCAAAAGCCCAACACAATTCTCACAGACCTCAAAACAGTAATCAAATTTATATAGGAAAACAACAACAACAAAAAACTCAAAATAGCAAAAACAATTTTATATAAGAAAGGAATGTCCATTGGCATCCCTATCCCTAACTTCAGGCTCTATTATAGAGCAATGGTAATTTTTAAAAAGTTTTGTTTTTGCATAAAAGCAATTATGTAGATCAATGAAATTAAATCAAAGACTCTTACATTACTCAATATACCTATAAATGCCTGAATTTTTACAAAGAAGTCAAAATTGTACAATGGAATAAAGAAAGCATCTTCAATATGTACTGGCATAATTTGATGTTGACAGACAAATACTAATAGACTCATATATATTATTATGCAGAAATGTCGAGTCCAAATGAATCAAAGACCTCAACGTAAATCTAGTTACACTGTACCTGATAGAAGAGAAAATGGGAAGTTGCCTTGAATATATTCCTACAGGAGACTGCCTTCTAAATATAACACTAATAGCACAAACACTGAGAGCAACAATTATCCTCCTGAGACTGAGAAGCTTTTGTAAGGCAAAGGTCATAGTAAAGAAGAGAAAACGGTAGCCCACCAAACAGGAAAGATCTTTTTTAACTGCACATCTGACAAAGTGCTGTGTTACAATGAGGTTTCTGACCCTGTCTGGCCAGAGGTCCAGGCCCACAGACATTCAGTTCCAGACTGCTGAGCTGCCTGCTGCTGCTTAGTCCCCCACAAATGACTCACACCTATATTAGCTTCATAATGTTTAGCCTATGGCTCAGCAACATGACTAGCTACCTCCTTCATCTTAACTCAACCCATTTTCATTAATCTGTCTACCATGTGTCCCGTGGCTCACCTGTGTTCCATACATGTTTCTCCTTTGGGTATTTGGCTGGATACATCTCTCACTCTATCCTTCTTTTCCTTCCTGTTCTGATTCCCCACCTACTTCTTCTATGATGCTCACAAAGGGCCAAAGTAGCTCTTGATTTAAAAATATCCACAGAATACAGAAAAAACATTTCTACATAACATCTCCATTTCTGTCTAATCAAAAAGGAAGGCTTCAATTTTAGAATAGCAAAATTACATATAACAAAATAGCTATTAAGCAAGAATTACAGTTACAATATCTAGTCTATCTGTATTTAACAAAATTAAAATATTCTATCACCTACCTTATCCTTGTGAATCTAAAGTTTCCTATCCAATATAACTTTGAAAATAACTAAGAAAAACTATACCTATAACTACCTAATCTTCAAATATATTAAAGACCACAGAAGGATATAATATTTATTCAAGTAAACAGAAACTGCAAGCAACTTCCAAAATATAGAAATGACAGAGATGACACCTATCTGCCTGGACAGTCACTCAAATTTCCTTTGTAAAGTTTGGAGTTCATCTTCAGTCTACAGTCCCAGAGTCTCTGGCATACCTTTCAGTGAAGTAAGATATCTGAAAGAATGCTCTGCTCATTCTGCAATAGTTCATCAATTGCTTCTCTTTGTGTCATAAAAAATGTCTGGCAGTTTTATCTGCAAAGCAGGAACCTGAATGAACATCTCAGATTATTCTGCCAAAGTTCAGAGGTCACTTTCCTATGGAACCTGCATGTTCAGTTTAAACAGCATACTCTCATGCAGTTAATACAAGAACAGATTTTTGTCCAGTGGCTAAAAGTTACCACAAAGAAAGTAAACTCCATATGGAGTTTCTTCAATGCCCGTTTTTTTCTCTTGAAGTAGATTGGTGCTGCCAGGAGCAGATCTGTTTTACTATCCAGAAAAGTCTAAATTCTTGAAAATATTTTAAGTTCCATATTCTGTAGGTCTTTGAAGTGTTTGAAGATTACCTATCTAATTTAAATGTCTTTATATAGCTAAAAATCTAACTAACATGCATTTCTTAATTATGCATTAGAATTTTAAATGACTTACATAAACATCATACCTTAAACAAGAATAGAGAAATTCATACTGCATAACAAAATTGATCTCAAATTTGCATCAACAAACCAGTGCAACACCAATGCAAAAAAAAAATTGAGATATAGTAGCTGATTTTCTGATCAAAGTAAATTCAATAATCTAATTTTTTTAAAAAAAACATTCATATACCATATTCCCTTTTTTTCTTAGAAAGAGATTAACTATGACCATTAACCATTCATAATGAAAACAAACATTCATGAACATTATTTTGGGAAGTTGGAAATAACTTTCCATTACTACTACTTCCTGTTAATTTGGGGATGCTGGCAGTATTTTGAGGGTCCTTAGGCTGGATTATCTTTGTCTTTAGTCTTGGAGTTGATGTGACCATCTATTCCCATAAAACAATTTTCAGGTGTTCTTGGTTTATGAAACCATAAGAGCCTGGAAGCAATCCATAGGTTCTCATCTTTTGTGGAAACAGAAGCAGAACTCTTCCAAGGCAATATATTCTTAGAAACAAATTTTAAAGTCAAGATACTTTTAAAATATATATTTATATTTAACTTAGCAGCCTTTAGAATTGTCTTTCTACAATTATACCATTAATAGTTAAACAATTTAAGGAAAACACAATAATTACCATGATCCAGATTCTGTGTTTATTTTCCATCTTTACCTTGCTTATTATATTTTTATTTCTCTATTTCTCTTTTTTAAGTACTTACTCTACCCTCATTCTTTTCTCTCTTTTTTCAACTGAATATGTTTTGTTGTGTATCCTTAATCATTTTTCAAAAAGAAGACCTTTTAAAATATTCTCTTAAAGAGCCACATAGTTCTTACAGAGAAAGCTGAGTCAGGAAGTCCTCTTAAAGGGGCCGCATCTCTGTTCCCAGCCTGCAAACACCAGACCCAAGAAAATACGGCTACTAAGAAACTGTCTTTGACTTTGTTTCCTTTTTGTTCAAAATAAACAGAAACCTTAAGTCAATCATATGCTACCGAGTCTTCTGTGAGACTTTGGGACCTGGCCTGGTTACAGTTTACTCTCCCTGCTGCTGTTCCACACCATTTTGAATGTGGCCCGGATGCCACACTTTCTCT
Organism: Phyllotis vaccarum; assembly: GCA_033318265.1. NCBI lineage: Eukaryota > Metazoa > Chordata > Mammalia > Rodentia > Cricetidae > Phyllotis > Phyllotis vaccarum. Next base: position 39,956,491 of record JARWLC010000016.1, read on the forward strand.
GTACAATGACCCTCTTCAGATACACAATTTGAAAGCTGCTTTGGCTCAGTTTCTGTTATCTAGAACTCTTTCTAATCTTCCTCAGGCTTTATGTGGGTAATTGGCCCAGATTCTACACTGTCTGCAACATTTTTTGCAATAAATTATATTCAGTAACTTCCTGCTACCATGGAGAGAACATAATCACAGAACAATTATTGAACATAATGCTTATTGTAAAAAAAAATACTGCTCTGAATATAGACATATTAGGTATGTTTTTAAGGTCAAAAAGAGACTTTACATGTATAAGTTGTCTTTAAACATTTTAGAGATCTACAGAATATGGCATTCGAGATGCTTTAATAACATAGGTTCTTTTTATTTTTATGACAATGAGACATATCTTCTCCTAGCAGCATCAATCTATATCAGAGAAAACAATGAACATTGAAGAAACTCCATTTGGAGTTTATTGTTTTTGTGAAAAAAGTTACCTACTGGGTATGAGAGTGATCTTGCCTCAACTGCTGACAGTAGATGAACAAGCAGGACACAGATTAAATGACTGCCAATCTATGTCAAGATGAGCTACAATAGCCCATCAGAAAATCCTGGTTCACAGATGAATCTGTGAGATATACTAGGCCTGTAAATTGAAGATAGATGATCCAATGTTACAGAGAACATTGGGTGACTGTCCATGGAGCCTACTGTTTCTATCATTTCTCACATTTTCTGGAAGATGGTTTGCTTGCACTTTCTGCTTACTCCATTATATCCTTCTTGAGTCTCTTGGTGAGTTTAAGCCTAGGCAGTTATAGTCATAGTTTGTCTTGTTAACAGATTAAGAAAAACTCAATAAAGATCGTTGTTTGAGAGACATCAAAAGATAGTTCTTGGTTGGTAATACATGCTATATATAAAGAGAATTATGTACAATCCTTTGAAATCACTGAGACAAAATAAATAATGAAGTTTTTTCTCTGAATTGTCAAATGTTAATAGACTGAACAATGTTACAGTAATTGTTAACTGTATATATTGTATATAGTTATTGTACCTTTTAAAAACAGTTTTTCTTACATTAATCATAATCTTTCTTATTTTAGAAAATAAGGAGAAAATGTGGTAATACTTTGTGTATTCTCTAAGAAATAAAGCTTGTCTGAAGATCAGAGGTATTGGTCATAGAGACAGTGAGTTAGTCATAGAGAAAAGTGATCTACACAAATTAATGCAATCTAAACGAGTAACAGAACTAGGCAATGGGGCACACATCTTTAATCTCATCACTTGGAAGGTTATAACAAGAAGTTTTATGGGTAGGGAAAAATAATATAGGCAGAAAAAGACAGGTGTTTGGTCCTATATTTCTCTTTACTTTTGGCTGACAACTCAGAAGTCTAAGGATTCATGAAGATACGATATACCCCTTTAGGCTGAGAAGTTGGAGAGGTGAGAAATAGTTGTGGTTTGTTACTCTCTTGTTCTGATCTTTCAGCTAAACCCTAATATCTGGCTCTAGGTTATTTATTATAAAACCAATTAATATTTTTTTGCAAAAATCACCTATTAACCAAATCAACATATTAATAAAGTAAACTGTTCAATTATAAAAAATGAAAGTTAAAGCATTATGCAGTTCTTCTCTGGGGTATTTGTTATGCCTTTCTGTTCATTAAGAATGTTTTTTAGAGTGTGAATATATTTTTATAGCTACTTTCCATGTTTATATGCCTCTAATATGCTTTATGTAGTGTTATGCAGAAAACATTTATTTTACTAGAGGCATTTTGTTCTTAATTTGTACAGGTATCCTCATGATGGACATAAGTTTTAACAAATTTGTAATTACAGAATCAGCCTTCTCAGAACTTAAAGCAGTGGCTCATTGAAATCCTGAATATGTATCTATGATATGGTGCATATCTTTTAATATTCCAAACATTGCAAAATGAAATATATCTATTTGGCAAATTTCAATTCCTTGAATACAATTTGATTTTCTTTCTTTTTTTTTTTCTGTAGGCATTTGAGTTTGGTTATATAAAAGAAGGATATTTCTTTATAATTTCCTTGGCTCCATGACAAGTGATATAAAAAAATTACTTGTTAGTAATCCAGTGTTTCTTATAAAATTTTGAGACATCTAGTATATATTTTACCAAGATTTGCTCAATTTCAACATTACCTTGAACTGGAGGGCTTAGCACACCCTAATGAGATCTGATATGTTATATACAAGAAATGATTTCAGTTTCTAGTTATTTCTTATAATTGAATAAATAACAAAGTTGAATCTGAATAATCTGGATTAAGCTCAGCAGCTTCAATATGTAAAACAACTCTTTTTACATATTGAGAAACAGTAACTATATTTAAAGATTCTGGATTCAATAATATCAAGTGGATAAAGTGGATAGCAGATAATTCTAACTTTTGAGCAGAATCATAAGAACATTTTACTTAAAATTTCTTATGTATATCCTGCCTTTTATAATTTGTATGCATCAGTATAGAATGTAAGGCCTCCAGAAATTGGTGTCCCCTGTACAATGTGAGAATGAATCCAAATAGTTCTTTTTATAATTTGAAAAATCTTGTTTTTGTGATATTTGCTGCAAATCTCTCCCACAAATTCCTGCAAGCTCCTTGTAAATGTTCATTTTCTGTCCACAAAAAGAAAATTTTAATATTATTCAAAGGTATTGCCAAGCCTAAAACTTTTTCTACATGACTTCAATTTTTTACTCCATTTGTGTGGTAAAAATATTTATTTTAAGAAATCATCTTCTCTCTGCATTAAAAATACTTTAAGAGAATGTGTAGAAGGTAAAATAACTAGAATTAAGCTTTGAATCCAAAGATTCACATGTGACACCTATAATTTCTTTTCTACCAAAGTCAATTTTCTCCCAGCCTCAGCTGACAATTTTCTTGACCTACTTAAGCCCTTATTAACTTGTAATGTTTGAAGTAAATTACTTAGTTCTTGAGTTGTCAATATAATTGTGACTCATAATTAATATCTCTAAATATCTTTAAAAATTATTAAGAATTTATAATAGTAATATTATAAGTCAATCATTATAAGAGACCACATTTTAGGTAACAGAGATAACAAAGAAATTCCAGACTGTAAAGTCCCCATTGGCTAAATTAGCTTATTAGTACCTCATGTATCTATTACCATTCTCTATTTTATGGTTTGTTTCTGGTATTGGAGGAATAGTAATCTTTGTATCCCACTGCTATAACAAATATTGTCCCCATAATTTTATTGCTATATTAGCCACTTATGCCTTTAATTTTTCTTTCTGTTATTCTGGCCCTAAGAGTTTGACTCATCCTGTGCTTTGTTTTACCTGAAAAAAAGCTGAACATTTTCTTCAGGAAATGGCCAATTTGTCATTTTGGTGCCATTGTTGTTTCACCTGTCCATTTGTTTACCAAACCCTTGATTTAAATGCTCTTTATTTGCTTTTTTAACTTTAATCTTTGATTGACTCTAGAAGTTGGCTAAAAATTGCTTTGTGGTTTCTCTTAAAAATTTCTGTATCATCTTCTAAAGCTGTTCTGTCATCCAGAGCACTATGTTTTGTCTTGTTTTGTTTTGTTTTGTTTTTTCACAACAGGCATTGAGATTTATAATTGTTTTATAGAGAAGTTTCTCCAATACTGACAGGGAATGATTAAACTATGTTTGATATGGAACTCTGAGAGAGGCCCTCTAAGTCTTTTTCCAATGACAAAGGGCTACCTTGCTTGACCCATTTTTATCTGCATTCATTAATTTGATATTGGTATTTGCCACCCTTTTGCATATTCCAGAAAGCTTAAGTCTTCTGTTTGGATTATTTTAATGAAAAGTTTGTCTTATAAATGTCTTGTCTATAATCAATTTACATATTATCTAGTATAATACAATTAAACATTTAATTTTTCTTATAATTTTAGAAATCATTTTTTATCCAAATAATATCATAAGCATAAGATTTAATATGAGCTGCACTTCTTATCCATTCATCTATGGTTTCTGATCTTTAAAGGTCTAATCACCCTTTGGAATTCTGAACTAGCATTTTCAAAATCCAAAGATTCAATCATTATTGTTCTAATTTCTAGAATTGATATCATTCTATTGATGCTGAAGTCAATTTTTGTTAAAAAAAAAAATCAGTGAAGGCTTTTTAGGGCTTTGTATAATTTTATTAGATGGTGTAGTCCTTTGTCCTGATTTTTCAAATTTGTTTCAAGAATTCAAAGCTGCTGTATGGTATTGAGACATGGTGTAATTATGAAATGTAATCTGTCTTTTCCAATCAGCATAATGGCTCTCACAAAAGATTTGATCTTCGGAAATCTCATAACTCTTACTTTTACCTCTTTGTTTTGTGATCCAGCTTCATCTACCCATCACTGTTTTTATTGAAACTAAGAACTAACTTCTAATATTATTGCAAATAAGTAATTCCAGTCTTATATAATCACTCTGCTCTGAATTTAATATCTGCTTTACAAAAGTGAATGCATACCATATGAAACTATTGCTTACTTAAATCTCTTCAAATATAATATTTCTATAAGATGTCAATTAAGTTCTGAATATTTTTAAGGGTTCCTATTATCTAGTGCTTATTCTTGAATGATAACAAGATAAATTAAATTGGTTCTCTAGTAATCTTGGGCCATGTGGGGATATGTTTCAAAGATAATGAAAAAAAAAAGCTGGAGATATCAGAGGGATCTACCCATAGTCAGTCTAGGAGGATCAGACAGTGGTAACTCACAACTTTAATCCCAACATGGAGAATATTCAGGAGTGGTGACCTATGCCCTTAATCAAATCTGAATTTGTGGTCATCTTAGTTTACAGAAGAGTTCCAGGCTCCCAGGCAAGCAGTGGTGGTGCCACGCCTTAACTAAGTGAAGAAAAAATTTAAGGTAGGTGTAGAAAGACAGAACAAGCAGAAGAAACTAGGACGAGTGAGACTGAGGCAGCTGGGAGAAAGCTGGGTGAGATCTGTCTGGGGTGTTTACTCTCTGATATCTCTGCCTTTCCCAAAGATTTGGCTCTGAGTTTCCTTTATTCATGAAACATTTGGTATCCAACTTTGGAACACAAATTTCTCCCCTCCTTACCCCAAAAAATGGCACTTGAAGGCCAGAGCAATACGTGCCTGGAGGAGAAATTACCAGCTAGCTAAGCTTTCTGTTCTGAGTTAACCTCCACTCTTAAGCAGACCAGTCATGTGTTTCCATTTTATTTTCATCTGGGTAAGTTTTTCAGACAGTGTCTTCTTTCTCCTAGTGGGCTGTTTATTTTTTTCTTTTAGGACCACTCCTTGGATTTCTATCACACTAGGTAGCTGCCCCATTTCACAGTCAATTGAATCATCAACAGAAAACAAATTTGTGAGTAAATTTATTTTTTTAAGAGGAAATTTGTTTAAAGCAATATAGGGTGCTTTGTCCTTCTGTGATCTTTTGCTAGATGATTTGATATTACAACCAGTGAAGGAAAAGATAAATAAGGTAGATGAAACTATCATAATGTTTTCCATACTGTTTATTATGAATATTTTTGTTTGATTTCTATTTTATCACTTAAAAATTCAATTAATATAAATGCAAAGGAAAAGGTTTTTAAAAAGCCTGTTGAGAAAGAACACAAAGGTGACCAATTTCAGCAAGGTCATCTAAAATCAGACAAAAATGGGCAACATTAATATACCCAGTAACTTTTAAAAAAAATGAAGAATGATGAAGATGATACAAAAGCTAGTTGGGCTTCAGTACAAATGATACAATAAGGACAGAAAAGAATCAATTGTAACATATGGGATGCATTTACCATTTGTAAATCAAATGTTCAATAGCTGGTTATGCTGTAACAGAGTCATTCCTAAAGATTGGTTAGATATGTTTACAGTGGCAGGGCTACTTATATGGTGGAAATCATGGTGGAAGGAAGAGGCTAAAACAATAGAAAAAAGAAGCAGGGCCAGAGGCATAGATAAGTCTCCCAAGACCAACTTCTTGGGGAAGGGGATTATGTTGATATTGAAAGGCACTCTTTATACAATGAACATACTCTGGAATTATGTTGAATGGCAGCTTTAAATGCCTGGGATTGGATTGAAGAAATAGGAAAGAAAACCAAATCGTTCACAAAAGTAATTCAATTCTCCAAAAGAAACTTTCACAGACTTTTTGCACAGATTAACTGCAGCAGTAAACAGAATGGAATCAGACTCAGAAAAGCAAGGTGAATAATAATGGAATCACTGGCTTTAAGAATGCACAGTGTAGAAAAATACTTAGACCATTAAAAGCTAGGTCAGCACCTTTGGAGGAGTGGATTCATGAGACAATGAATCTAGAGTCTTATGACAGTGATAATAACAGGGAAGGAGAGCTTATTTGAAGAGGTATAAGAAAGAGTTAAAATGTTAAATGTTACATTTGTAGAAAGCAAGGTCACATAAAAAGAGATTTTAAACAAGGCATTGCCAGAAACAATGCTTTTGTTAGGGATAATCCCAAGAGAACTTCTCTCCCTTCTGGAGTATTGAAAGATGTAGAAAAGGAAGACATTGGACTAACTCATGAAGATAAACAAGGGACTGACAAGGTAACATTCTGCCCATTGGAAACACTACAAGGGGACTTTCAAAAGCTCCCATATCAAATCCAATCCAATCTTACCCTGCCATTGTGGAGAAAACACCTTCCAAGTAGAATTAAAAAAATTAAAACCTATTTTAAAAAGACATACTACACTGAAAGATATAAAATGTATAGAAAAAAGAAAAAAATCAGGAAAAATTATAAAGATAATATTTTGGCAAGTTTCTATCAATGAACAAATGCCAAAAGTATGAAAATTGATGTTCTTATTGAAAGCTTATTGGACACAGGGGAGGATGTATCGATAATTTCACAAGAGTCATGGCATGCAAATTGGCCCCTTCAGGAGGTAAATGTTCAGTTTCTGGGTATTGGTTTGATATCCCACATAAAACAGAGTGAAAGATTCCTTGAGGGTATAGAACCAGAAGGACAGAGAGGAATATTAAAGCCATACATGCCTAACATTGCTATGAATTTATGGGGATGAGATTTACTACAATGATGGAACACACAGGCTAATATTCCTTCAAACACAGAAATAAGCCATAAATTAGCACATGGTTCCAGGGGAAAAAATTAGAAGGTATTATGAGAAACAGTTACAGACCATTCAGGTGATAGAGAGACAAGGCAAAACAGCTGCTGATCTTTCAAAAATACCCACATCGTTACCTCTAAAATGGCTAACAAAGATTCCTATATGGGTTCATCAATGGCCTCTAACAAAAGAGAAATTGCAGGCCTTATAGCAGTTGGTACAGGAGCAGTTAAATGCTCAGCATATAGAAGAATCAACCAGTCCTTGGAATTCTCCTGTATCAGTTATTAAAAAGAAATCTGGAAAGTGGAGAATGGTAAGAGACCTAAGTGTGATAAACTGTGATCCAACCAATGGGGTCTCTACAGTCTTGGATTCCTCTGCCTTTTCTGTTCCCTAACAAATGGCCTAAAATAGTTATTGATTAAAAAGACTGTTTTTTTTTTTTACACAATACATTTACAAGAACAAGACAAAGAAAAATTTATCTTACAGTGTCCACTTAAAATAATTCTCAGCCTGTAAAGAGATACCAGTGGAGGGTCCTCCCTCAAGGAATTCTGAATAGCCCTACTCTGTGTCAGTATTTTGTTCAAAAGCAAGTAAAACAAATAAGTAGCAAATTCCCACAATCCATAATTTATCATTACATGTATGACATCTTGTTGGCAGTTTCAAGTATCGATACCTTAGAAAAAAGTTTTGAAGAAGGGAAAATTTTTTTGCCTGCTTGGGGATTACAAATTGCTCCCAAAAAGTACAAAGAGGGTATTCTATTAATTATTTAGACTACAAAATAAGTGAAAAAAATTAGACCCAAAAAGGTACAAATCAGGAGAGATAGATTGAAAACACAAAATAATTTTCAAAGATCACTTGGAAACATTGCCAATTTATGATGCACTATTGAAATTAAAAATGATGAACTAGATAATTTGTTTAAAACCTTAAATGGTGACAAGGACTTAGATAGTCTAAGAGAATTGTCACCTGAAGCTGAGAAAGAATTGTCTTTGGAAGGAAAAAAAATTACAGTATGCACATGTGCATTGTGTAGATCCAGACCTTAATTACATTCTAGTTATTTGCCCTCTAAGCATTCTGCTACAGGAATTTCAATGCAAAGGGAACATGTTATATTGGAATGGATATTTCTTCAATGAAAACTGGGTAAGAAATTAAATATATATGTGGAAAAAAATTCTGAACTCATTTTTAAAAGAAAACTAAGACTTTGTGTATTGACAGGAATGGACCCAGCAAAAATTATTGAACTTCTAACCAATGAAGAAATTAACCATTTATGGGTATAAAGTGAACCTTGGCAAAGAACCTAAAATAATTTTTTGTGAGATATTAACAGCAAATAACTTCAAAGCAAAAAATTGAATTTCTAAACAAAACTAACTGGATTTTTCCTCATATTGTATGAGATAAACCAATAATTGGAGCCCCTACATTTTATACCAATGTCATCAAATCAGGAAAGACAGGTTCCTAATCAGAACATATTAGTAAAGTAGATCAAAGCCCTTATAATTATGTTTAAAAGTCAGAATTAAATGCTATTGTGAGGGTATTAACAGATTTTACTGAATTACTTCACATAGTCAGTGACTCTCGGTATGTAGAAAGAGTTGTCCTACATATTGAAAGGGTTGATTTAATTAATGATGAGTAAGAATTAACTTCACTATTTATTTTGTTACAAGAAATAATCAGGACTAGAAATCATTCCCTTCTATATAACACACATTTGATCCCATATGGGACTGCCAAGTCCTTTAGAACAAGGTAATCATGAAATTGATAAATCATTAATAGGAAATGTACTAGAGACTTAACAATCTCATAAAAAGCATCATGTCAATAGCAAAGGATTAAATAAAGACTTTTCTATCACTTGTCAATAAGCCAAAGAAATTGTAAAAATGTGTCCCACCTGTTCTCTCTATATTCAAATCCCATTGCCAGCAGGAAGCAATCCTAAAGGTATACATGGAAATGAAATCTGTCAGATGGATATATTTCATTCTACAGAATTTGAAAATTTAAGAAATGTCTATCATAAAATAGATATATTTTCAGGATTTTAATGTGCAACTGCTTTGAATTCAGAAAAGGGTGATTCTATAATCACACATTTACTAGAAGTTATGGCCGTCATGGGAATACCTGTACAAATTAAGACTGACAATGCTCTGGCATATGTCTCTGGTAAAATGAAATGATTTTTTGCTTATTATAATATAAAGCACATTACAGGAATATCACACAATTCTGCAGGGCAAGGAGCCATAGAGAAATCATATCAAACTCTAAAGGATATGCTAAACAAAAAGAAAGGAATAACAAATAGCCCCAGAGATAGACTACATAATGCTTTATTAACTTTGAATTTTCTCAATTTTAATGAGAAAGAAACAACAGCTGCTGAAAGGCATTGGACTATAGAAAAACAGCTGAACTAAATCAACCTGTTTATTTCAAAGATGTACTAACCTCTGAATGGAAGCCAGGATATGTGCCATGTTGGAAAAGGAGTTTTGCTTTTGTTTCCACAGGTGAAGTTATGGATACCATCAAAATTAATAAAGACTTGATTTAAACTATAGAAACTTCATGGAAATAGAATTGATAGCTCATCCACTCATATTACAATTCTTTTAAGTTGTAAGATCCATAACTTCAAATATATATATATGTATATATATATATATATATACATATATATATATTTGAAACTATATATATATATACAGTTTCCTGTACATTGTGTTGAGTTTTAGTCTCTTATCAGTTTCTGTAGCTATTCAGGTCAAGCCCTAATTGCCATCTTGAAGTCTCCAAAAGGAAGTTGGTACCCCACAATGATGATTTCACATGAACTTTGACAAAGGCACTAGGCTGACAAACACGCGTCAAAGATCAGATTTGGACTACAAAGTGCTCAGGACAATTTCGAGCAGCTCCCTGAGATGAACCAGCTTCACTGACTACTATAGCCAGGACTTGAGACAAGCTGTGCAATTTCCTGTTATGCAGAGACTGGACAACAAATGACACAACTACTTATTTCTGGACTTGACAATTATCAAAACTTTTCTTTTCAAGATACCCAAAAGATACCAACACCCCCAGTCAGCAGGAAGTAACTTTAAGAACATGGCACCCACATTCTCAAGTGGTGGGGTGGGTTGTTTTTTGTTGTTCAATGGGTTATGTATGATTGTCATTGTTTAGGTTAATTGGTTAAAAATTGTTAATAATTATGGTTAGAAAAAAATTAAACAAGAATGATTAGATTCAAGATTTGTGTTAAAAAATAGAAAGAAAAAGGAAATACAGATATATAGGATATAAAGATAGATTATTGAATCTTCTTATAGATGGATTTACTAGCTTTAAATATTTTACATTGCATTAGATTTTGTATATTGTATACAAATTGTGTATATTGAGATTAATTGTTACAGATATATGATATAAGGATAGATCATTGAATTTTCTTTTAAATGGATTTACTAGCTTTAAATATTTTTACATTGCATTGAGGTTTTGTATTTTGTATACAATTTCTGTATATTGAGATTAATTGTGTTATTGTACAAATATATCTATGCTTGTTCAAGGTAGTATACTTATTCAGTTCATCTAACAATGTACTGCAAGTTGCTAGTCCATGAAAGTTATTATTTCCAATTAATTAGAATATAAACAATGCAAGTTAGAAGTTAGACATTATATTCAGATGTAGTCGTGTTAGATATTTTTTCAAGATCACAAAATATATTTTAGATTAACAGGTATTCTTCAAACATTTCAGAGATTCATAGAATATGGCATTTAAAATGTTTTAAGAACTTAGACTTTTCTGGACATTGAGATAGGTCTGCTTCTGGCAGCCCCAAGCGACTTCAAGAGAAAAATGAGCATTGAAGAAACTCCATATGGAGTCTACTTTCTTTGTGGCAATGGTTAGCCATTGGACAAGAACCTGTCCTTGTATTGACTGCCTGACTGACAGTATGCTGTTTAAAATGGACATGCAGGTTGCCTCAGAAAGTGACCTCTGAACTTGAACAAAAGAAGCTGAAATGATTCTTCAGGTTCTTTCTCTTCAGAGAAACCTGTCAGATATTCTTCATGACACAAGGAGAAGTGACTGATGAACTACACCACAATAGGCAGAACAGATTTCCTGATTCACTGAAATGAAAAGAGACTCTGGCCTGTAGGCTGAAGATGGATGCTCCAACTTTATAAAGGAACTTTGGGTGACTGTTCTGGTAGATAGGTGTCATCTCTGTCATTTCTAATTTTTGGAAGTTGCTTGCACATCCTTGTTATTTGGGTGATTATTATTTTCTTCTTGGCTCTTTCAGGTAGTTGAAGATGAGTTAGTTATAGTCATAGTTTTCTAGTGGCAGTATTAGAAAAAAAAAGTTTGAAGTAAAATGTGTAAGTTTAAGAGACATCAAAATAATAGCTTTTAGTTAGTAATACAAGTCATAAAGTGATTTAGGTATAATCCTTTAGACTCATCAATATAGAATAATTAATGAAATATTTTCTTTGAGTTGTCAATTGTTAATGGACTGGATATTACTCATTTATTGTTTGTATATAAGGCATATAATTATTGTATCTATTGTATATGGTTCTTCTTATGTTAGCTATAACCTTTTTTAAAATTTTGACACAAAAGGGGATATGTGGGGATATAATAGAACATTCAGAGATATCAGAGGGATCTATGCACAGTCAGTCTAAGAAGATCAGAGAGTTGTGATTCATACCTTTAATCCCAGCACGGAAAGTATCCCAGGAGCTATGACCTAATCCAAACTCAGTTCAAGGTCATTTTAGTTTGAAGGAGTAACAGGATCCCATGCAGGCAGAGGTGGAGCCATACTGAACAAAGAGAATATTTAAGGCAGGTGTAGAAAGACAGAAGAGCAGAAGAAGCCAGAAGGAAGGAGCCAGGCTGGGAAAACTGAAAGATAGTTGGGTAAGATTTTACTGTGGTATTTACTCTCTCTAATATCTCCAATTTTCCCAGAGATCTTTCTCTGAGTTTCCTTTATTAGTGTAACATGTCTCTAGTAGTATTATTCTATAGTAGAACTTGAAGTCAAGGATGGTGATGCCCCCAGAATTACTTCATTAAACAAGATACATATTGGATAATCCTGCAGGATTTGTTGTTTTTTTTTTTTTTCATATGAAATTGAGTATTGCTCTTTCAAGGTTTGCGAATAATTGTGTTGGGATTTTAATTGGGATTGTATTGAATTTTTAGTTTGCTTTTGGTAAGATTGCCATTTTTACTATGATCCTACCTATTCAAGAGTGTGGAAGATCTTTCCATTTTCTCATATCTTCTTTAATTTATTTTTTTAGTGACTTAAAGTTCTTGTCATGCAGGATTTTCACTTCTTTATTTAGAAATACCCCCAAGATATTTGATGTTATGTGTAGCTATTTTAAAGGGTGTTGTTTTCCTGATTTCTGCCTTAGCTGTCTTATATTTTTTAAATGAGTGCTATTGATAGGGAAATAATCTTGTATCCTGCTACATTGTGGAAGATGTTTAGAAGCTCTGGAAGATCCCTGGAAGAATTTTGGAGGTTACTTATACATATGATTATATCAGCTGCAAATAGTGATTGCTTGATTTCTTCCTTTTCATTTTGCATCCATTGATCTTTTGTTGTCTTACTGCTATTGCCCTATCTAAAGTCTGAATTACTATATTAAATAGATATAAAGAGAGTGGGCAGTCTCATCTTTTTTTCCTGACTCTAGTGGGATTACTTTGAGTTACTCTCCATTTTCTTTGATGTTGGCTGACAGCTTGATGTATATATTCTTTATTAATTTTAGGTATTTACCTGTATTCCCTGATCTTTCCACAACCTTTATGGTAAAGGAATGTTAGATTTTTGTCAAAGGTTTTTCCAGCATCTAATGAGATGATCATGTAATTTTTTCTTTCAATATGTTTATATGATGAATGACAACAGGTTTTTGTATGTTGAACTTTCCCGGCATCATTGGGATGAAGCCTATTTCAGTATTGTGGATGATTTTCTTGGTAGGTTCTTGAATTTGTTTTGCCAGTAATTTCTTGACTATTTTGGCATCAATATTCATGAGGGAGATTGTTCTATTTGTGTGGTTTGGTTATCAGGATGACTTTAGTCTCATAAAATAGTTTGACAATGTTTCTTCTGATTTTATTGTGAGGAATAGTTTGAGGAGTATTGGTATTACTTCTTTAAAATTCTGGTAATTCTGTGCTGAAAGTATCTGACTCTGTTTTTATTTCTTGCTTTGGAGATTTAATAACCACTAATATTAGGGGCTATAGGTCAATTTAGGTCATTTATCTAGTCTCAATTTAATTTTAGTAAGTGGTACTTTTCCAAAAAGCTGTCCCTTTCTTTTAGGCTTTCCAATTTTGTGAAGTATAGGTTTTTAAAGAATGACCTAATAATTGGATTTTCTTGCTATTTGCTCTTAGGTCTCCTTTATATTACTGATTTTATTAGTTTACATATTCTCTCTCTGCTATTTGGTGAGTTTGGATAAGTGTTTGTCTATCCTGTTTACTTTCTTAAAGAATAAACTGTTTAGATTCTTTATAAAGTTTTCTTCATTTAACTTTTATTTATTTTAGCCCTGAGTCCTAGGAAGTCTGGTTTTTTCTGTACTTCTTCCTTGACACAGAGGTGGTTGAATTGAAAAATGTTCAGTTTCAGTGAGTTCATAGGCATTATGTGGTTTGTGTTGTGGAATTCTAACTTTAGTTCATGGTGGTCTAATAGGATGCAAGGGATTATTACCATTTTTGTATCTATATTTGTTTTATGACTTAGTATGTGATCAGTTTTAGAAAATGCTGCATGAGTTGCTCAGAAGATGGTATATTCTTTGGTGTTTGGGTTGAACATTCTGAATATACCTGTTTACTCCATTTGAATCATAATATTTGTTTGCTCTCTTATTTCTCTATTAAATTTCTGTCTGGTGCACCTATCCATTGGTATGAGGGAGGTATTGAAATCTCCCCCTATTAGTGTGCAAAATTTGATGTGACATTTAAGCTTTAATAATATTTCTTTTACATATGTGTGTGCCCTTTACTGGGGACATAAATGGTCAGGATTTAGACTTTATCTTTATGGATTTTTCTTAAGTAATATCCCTCCTGATTCCTTTTGATAGATTTAGTTTAAAGTTTATTTTATTAGATATTAGGTAGTACATCAGCTTTTCTAAAAGTCCATTTTATTGGAAAGTCTTTTTTTTTTCAACCATTTATTCTGAGACAGTGTTTGTCTGTAAATTTGAGGTGTATTTTTGTTTATAGCAGAAGGGTGGATATTTCTCAGGGAGACACTGAGGTTGCTGGGTTATCAGGTAGTTCAGGGAGTGGTATGGGACTTGTCAATGGGGATGTCCAACAAACTTAGGGTGTTAATGAGGAGTTCTGATCTGCAGGAGGCCTCCTTGCTAGCCTAGAATCGGGGCAGCAATGGGTGAGGGTGGGATTCCATGGATTGTGCCCTGAGACCTAAATTGAAGAGACCAGACTCTCTGGCTATACTGGATGAGGTGTCACTCACCTTTTGATCCAATAGGAGCTGGCAAACTCTGGGTCTCAGAGAGCTTCCCATATCTGTGTTTTATGATGTATGTATGTGTATTAATTTTTGTATCCTGCTAAATTGCTTAATGTATTTATCAGGTGTAAGATTTGTTTCTTTCTGGTGGGAGTCTAAACAGGCATGGTCACTGTAGATATGGATACAGAGGTCTCTCCAAAAGCTAAAAACAGAGCTATCACAAGGTCAAGCTATGTCATTTTTAAGTATTTACTCAAAAGATTTAAAAACTTTCTACAGGGATACTTACTCATCTATGCTTTTTGATACTGTATAAACCACAGTTGGGATAAAGAAATAGTTTTGATATTCTAGTCCTTAATGGGTAAATAGATAATTAAAATGGGGTATATTTGCACTATTGAATATTATTCAACTGATAAAAAGAAAATCATGAAATTTGCAATTGATGGAATTAGATAAAATTGAGTATTGTAATTAAGACCCCAAAAGCAAACAATATATGTTTTCTCTCTTCTCTCATAAACCTTTTAAATTTAGATATTAATATTCATTTGGAATACCCATAGATACTATGAAATAAGTAAACAATGATGGAGCAACAATTAAGAAGAAGAGGGGAAATACAGAAGAGAAAAATTAAGTGAAATGGATGTGGGAGATTGTGTTGATTCATGGTAAATAATTATCCCAACCACTGGTTTAATAAAAAGCGCTGATTGGCCAAAGGCAGGCAGGAAGTGTGAGTGGGGTTACCAGACTAAAAAAAAAACTCTGAGAACAGGAAGCACAGAGTGGAATGCCAGAGAGAAGCTGGAAGAAGCAGATGACAACTATGCTGCTCTAAGAAAAGGTACCGAGCTGCATGGCTGAACAGGAAGAGTTATGGGTTACGTGAAGGGTAGAGAGCTAGCAAGTGATATGCCTGAGCCTTAGGCCAATCAGCCTAAAACTAATTGTAAGCATCTGTGTGTCTCTATCGCTGGAGTCTGTGGGTCTGTGGGTCTGTGGGCCTAAACCTTGAGGTTAGGCCTGAAAGTCCGGGCCAGAAACCTGGTACTACAAATGGAAAATGGTAGAGCAGAGTTTAGGAGGAAACGTATGGAGATAAACACTGCCTTTTAAAACATGTCTTTTTAAAAAACACATGAAAACCTACTACCATAAAAGCTTCCTAAATTATTCAAAATGTATACATAAACAGTCTTTAAATTCTGTTATCAACTAGCTCTTATAACTTAATTCAATCCAGTTCTATTAATCTATGTCTTGCCAATTGGCTAGTGGCTTACCAGTACTTTTACTTCTTGTTACTTAGGTAGCTGGATCATGTCTCTTAGACACTGTCTTTATTCTCCTGTATTTCTATATGGACTTTTGACTGTCTCTAAGCTGCCTTGCCGTAGGTCAAAACTGTTTTTTTATTAACTAGTGGCAATAAGCATGGTCTCAGCATACAGAAAGATATCCCATATCACTTCTACTTTTTTGTCTAATCCACAAAAGTGGATATGTGGAGATTTAATAAAAGCTCCAAAAGTTTCGAAGGTATAAGAGGAATCTAACCACAGTCAGTCTAGGAGGATTAGAGAGTGGTGATTCACACCTTTAATCCCAGCACAGGGAATATCCAGGGAGTGGTGACCTAGGCCCTTAATCTAAACTGATTTCGAGGTCATCTTAGTTTACAGAAGGAGTTCCAGGCTCCCAGACAGGCAGTGGTGGGGCCACGCTTTAACTGAGTGAAGAGAGTATTTAAGGCAGAAGCAGCCATGGTTCACAGAATCAGTCCCAGCACTTGGGAGTAGAAGACAAGAGAAGTCAGGCTGAGGAAGCTGGAAGACAGCTGGGTAAGATCTGATGTGTTGTTTACTCTCTCTAATATCTCTGACTTTCTCAAAGATCTATCCATGAGTTTCATTTATTCATGCAACAAAGTAGCTCCTTTTGAATGGGGCTGGACATACCCCCTTCAGGCATTGGGGACCCTGGATATGTGCCTTCCAATCTTATCAGATAACACCTGAATCCTACCACATGGGATGAGTAATGGCAGAATCAAAAGTCCCCAGACAGATACAGAGGGAGCAGGAGATGGTGTCATGTTAATAAATGTACAGCTCTTCACCAGAGAATAATTAAGTTTGTGTTAGCTTAAAATGTAAGAGCTAATTAGAAATAAGCCTGGACTATTAGATAAGCATTTATAACTAATATTAAGAATCAGTGTGTCTATTTGAGGGTAGCTGTGGGACAGTAAAACTTTACCAACAAAGGATTTTTTTCTGGTTCAAAATTTGTAGGGACAATTATATTGTTGTGGGAGACATGGAACTACGGTCAAGGAATGGAGTAGAGAAGAAAGACCAGTTTGTTTCAGTTGTCTTCAGTCAGGAAACAGCGGAAGAACAAAATAGAGCTGTATATAAATTATTTTGGCTCCATACTCCTAAAAATTATGTAACATTGATGTGGGAATGTGTTTATGTGTGCTGTGAATCTCAATCTTTAAATAAAGGAGCTGTTTTGGGCCATGGCAGGCACCATAGAAAAAGTAGGAGGAGAAATCAGAGCTTAGGTAGAGAAGCAGGGCAGAGTCAGAGGCAGATCGAGCCAGAAGCCCAAAGGAGCAACAGGTAAGGAACACAGGTGAGCCACGGACCACATGGCAGAAAGATTAATAGAAATGGGTTGATTTAAGATGTAAGAGCTAGCTAGCAATGTGCCTGAGCCATAGGCCAAACAGCATGAAGTTAATATAAGCATCTGAGTCATTTCTGGGGACCTGAGCAGCAGGCAGCTGGGTTCCTAAGGGGTCTCGGATCTCTAGCCGCCTGGAACCCAGAAACCCCAATACTACATAACATGGCCAAAATGCACCACCAGCTAAGGACCAAATGTTTAAACAAAGAAACATGTGGAGGATGATTGACATTCAAACTAAAACATTCAGTCATAGAGGCTGGAAATCACATGATCAAGAAATGGCTTGACTTCGCATCTAGTGAGAGTTTATTCAGTGTGCCTTGAACACTACATCTCAGAAATAGATAAATTCTGGGTGCTCCTCACATGCCAGAAAGAACAGAAGAGCATAGCAAATTATGTTGTTACCTACAGCTTCCATCATCCATACATAAGTTCTTTCAAGATGATTTCAGCATAATAAAAATTCTCTCTTAAATATCTCATAATAGATTTCCTTCATATTGACCATAAAAATGTAATACATGAGGCCAGCAATATTCTCAGTATGTCACCAAACCTGATGATCTGAACTCAATTCTCTGGACCTAAATAGTAGAAAAGAACCAAGTCTAAGTTGTGCTCTGACCTCCATACACAGAATGTATCATGCCCATGCTCCACCCCTTCCTTCTCTCTGTCTCTCTCACACATACACACAGAGGCAGAAAGACAGAGAGACAGAGAGAGAGAGAGAGAGTACAAAATAAGTAAGTAAAGATGTTAAGACTGTGTATAAATTTGAGGTAATCAGAATACAACACTGACGTTCCGTAAAATTATGTGCTCCTAAAATGTGGAACATATTTTATTCACTAAAAGTTTCCCTTTATGTGTGTCTGTATATCTCTCTATTTTAACTCCAAATTTGGTTACACATTTTAAAAGAAAGAAGAGTTTTTCATCCTTGCATCCCCCAGAGCTCTGAGCTCACTGCCCTATAATGGTATGTATTCAACATATATTCTCTGCTTCATTGGTTGAGCTTCCCTGGAGTGTTCATTTCAAATTAGTGCACTTTCAATTCAAACTCGTTTTGCTGATGTTTCACTTTTGTATTCAACTTCAGTGTTTCTATTTTCCAGGGTTCAGCCCATACTTTATTTCTTTCTTCTCTGATCATATTTCTTCTTATGGGTTAAATGCCATTTTTCTCATAAGTTCATATTTCTCTATCAGGCTGCTCTCCCAGAAGCTCAAATTGGATTCCCTGACAAACATTTCAAGCTTGATATATCAGCAACTGTTTTAATTTGTTTGTTTTTCAGACAGGTTCTCATGTAGCTCAAGCTGGTCTTGAAGTTACCTAATACACTCAGGATTCCAA
This sequence comes from Phyllotis vaccarum, assembly GCA_033318265.1. Taxonomy (NCBI): domain Eukaryota; kingdom Metazoa; phylum Chordata; class Mammalia; order Rodentia; family Cricetidae; genus Phyllotis; species Phyllotis vaccarum. The sequence continues at coordinate 39,975,347 of JARWLC010000016.1, forward strand.
GTGTTGAGATAATGGCATGAATCATTAGGTCAGGTTTTATAGAATGTTGGGATTGAACTAGTACTTTGCACATGCTAGCCAAGCATTTCTCCATCTGAATTAATTTTCTTGGTTATTGGGTAATTTTTTCTCTTCCTCCTCCACTTCCTCTTCCTGTGTATGTGTGTATGTATGGCGGGGTGTCTGCCTGTGCTGGGGTGTACTTGCCTGGGAAAGCATGTCTCTAAACACATGTGTTGTTGGACCGCTCACTAGGCCTTTAACAATGAACCTGAGGCCTGGTGTAACTTCAGAGACTGGCTCAAGTTTGGCAACCTGTTTCCGGTCATGACTTCTGCATATGAGTGATTTGGCATAGCTCACCCAAAGACTACCTCTGGCTAATTACTGCTGTCATAACACAGTCTTATTGGCACTAAATTCTCATTCATCTTCCCTCTACCAAGACTCTTGTCTCCCTATTACCTAAGTCTATATAACCCTATGCCTGATACAATAAAGCAAGATCCTGCTTCAATAATACTCTGGTTCAGTGTGCTTTTCTCTGGTGGATGGGGAGGTCTGGGCCATCTGCTCAGCCTCAGGGAGTGACCATCTGCACTGATTCTTCCTCAGACCTCATCTGCTGGCTAAACAAGCAGCCTGGTGCCCAACATGAGGACCTTAATGTCCTCAGTGGAAGAACGCTGATGGGTAAATCAGACTGCAGGTGAGTGTACCCCATAAAATATGGGACAGTCCTTTTCTAAGCAAAACCCTGCCTTAAGAGATCCTGTGAGCTTTACTTAAAAGCAGAAGCCTTAACATTTTTGATGCTCAGGCACTCCAGACATAAACAACACATTCTCAGAGTTGCCACATGGCTGCCAGAAGGCAGTCTATTGGATTAGGACACTTGGTATAGGGTAAAGACCCTAATTCATAAAGCACATATTGAAAAAGGAAAGATCTCTCCTCTGAGAAGCATCCCAACTGTTACTGCCTTGAAGGGGTGCTTTCAATATCGGCCTCCAAAGGAGGAAAACCCAGAGTTTATCCCTGGGAAAATGGGGGAGAGAATAAGGAGGAATGCAGTAAAGATAATGTAAAGGCACAGCCTTTCCCTTCCCCAAGGCCCCCGACTCAATTTGGCTCATCTAGTAGACTTCACCCATCCCTTGATCCTTTTGACAATGCTCTGTGGCCTGAAATAGCCCCTCCCCACTTGGACCCCCTTACCAATAATTTCCATGATCCCTCAGGGCCCCTGCCCTATCAGGAGAGGTGAGCATCTGGAGGGGAGGCCACTGGTCTCTCCCCTTTGTTAATCCTGGTGGCAACTGACCAAATGGCTGGTATCCCTGGGAAGTACAGGAGCTTAAAGAGTTAAAAATGGCAATCTCAATCACGGAGGAAGGACCAAATTTACCCTGGGCTTAATATCACCCATGTACCACCCGGGATTGGAAAGATCTTACCAGGGCTGTACTTTCAGGCCCCTTGTACCTGAAATGGAATGCTTTCTTCCAAGATGAGTCCTGAGCTCAGGCCTAGTGGAACCATGCTTCCTATCCCCTGGCTCCTATCACATTTGGGATGCTTGCAGGTACTGCTGATCAGTTAGTTCTACACAGGCATCCAACAGGCAGCCATCCCTGCTACTTATTAGGATCAAGTGCGGATACTGGTTTTGGCTGGCTGGAAGAGGCTAGAGGAGGGCCCTAATGAAACCCCAATCTCAGGGATAACCCAGAAGGCCAATGAAGATTTATCCACCTTTACAGAAAGGGTTAAAAAAAAAAAGCCAGCAGTGAAAATTTCCCCCTGGTGAGCTACGTGAAAAGTTTGTCAGAATTCTAGTATGGGACAGCAAGGATATGGATCATAAACTGGCCTGCACAGGGCTAAGGGACTGAGACATGGATAAATGAATTATTGCTTCTAAGGATGTAGGCTCTACTAGACATCAAATGAGAGCCACGGCCACCACTCTACAAGTGTCTCACAAGGAAAAATTGGCCACTCTAGTCAAGGACCTTCAGCAAGTTTCGACAGGGGGAAAGCGTACTTGCTTTGGTTGTGGGGAGGCAGGGCACTTTAAGAGAGAATTCCTCTAACATCCTAAGGGCCATTCTCCCCCCCCCCACCACCCCATCGGGCATACCATGCTACCCAGGCCCTTGATGTAGGAAAGGATTCCATTAGGCTAAAGATTATAGATCTAAATTCAACTTCCAGGAAAATCCCCTAAATTCCACCAGAGGTATTCCTCAGCCCCCTTAAATAAGGGGAAGAGAGCACACTGGATCATACCTTTGGTGTCTGAATTGAGGCCAAGGATGTTCCTCATGAACGGACATAAGACTTTTAGTTTCTTATAGACACTGGATCTGACCACATGGTCATTAGGAAAAAAGAGGCTCCCCTCTCTTGGCATCTTGTCCCTGGGCTACTAGTTCCTGGTGTGGGTGGGCATTCCACATCATGGGAGATGGCCACTTGGCTGCCTTGGACTGACTCTGATCATAATTGCAGGGAAGTGCGCCCCCTGGTGGTTCCTGGTATAACTAACAACTTCCTTGGCCAAGATATTTTGGGAGAAGCTGTGGTATATATTACCACTGATAATAAGGCTCTGTATCAGGATTTACTTGACACGGAGGAATGAACAGGGACAAGCAGGGGCCACAGGGATAGGCCTGTCTTCCCACCTTTTCAGAAAGTTGTCCCTTTAATTAATTGATGATGTAAAAGCCATCTCCAGCACTATACTGGACTTGCAGGGTCAATTAGATTCCCTGGCAGAAGTAGTCCTCCAAAATAGGAGGGAATTAGATATACAAACTTCAGAGAAAGGGGGTCTCAAGCTTCCCACCCCAATTGCTGAAATGATCCACAGCTTGAAAAGCTTAGACAAAATGTCTCCCATGTTGACCTCCCCAATCCTAAGGGCCACTGTTCACTCCCTGGTGCCAAAAATTCAATGAATTCCTGGGGAACCCATATGGGTTGAGCAGTGGCCTTTACCCTTTTAAAATTACAACATCTGGATGCCTTGGTTAGACAACAATTAATTTTGGGTCATGCGCAACCCTCCACTAGTCCATGGAACTCCCCTGTTTTTGTTATAAAGAAAGTTGATGGATCCTGGAGGTTTTTACATGATTTAAGAAAAATTAATGAAAGAATGATCCTATTGGGACCCTCCAGAAATAGCTCCTCTGGATACCAGCCATTCCTAACAATTATTATTTGACCATTATTGATATTAAGGATTGTTTTTTTTTTCTCTTTTCCCCTGCACCCAGATGATATGGAAAAGTAGTTTGCATTTTCTTTTCTCCCAGTTATGTTTTGGGGTCTAGACCAAAGATTTGAGAGGACTGTGTTACCCCAGGGGACGACTAACAGCCCTCTTATTGGTCAATATAGATGTCACATATTTTTTCCTCCTTAATGAAATGCCCCAACATTTTGTTTTATATCTATATGGATAATATTATTTTAGGGTGTTCCACTTTATCTGGCCTCCATGAACTCACTTCTGAATGCCTTACTGTTTTAAAAGAAAATAATTTTAGGGTTGCTCCAGAAAAGATTTGATCTATTCCTCCTTTTAACATTCTGGGCTCCATTTTGACTCTTCATTTGGTTTCCCCAATCAAGCACCAATTACATATCCAAGTCTTATACTTTACCTCAACTTCAAAAGATACTAGGGGAAATAAAATGGCTGAGGCCTCAGGTCTTTATGTCCACAGGACAGGTTGTCCCAATGTATGAGCTTCTGAGGGGTCTTGATCTCTCATCCCAAATTATTTTGTCTTCTCAGCATCAAAAGATTTTATGCCCAGTTCAACAAGCCATTCCAGCGGCCCTGTGGAGGTTTGACCATGGCTTGCCTGTCTTCATATATATTTTTACTGGGGAAACTTTATGCACTGCATTGTTGGCACAGGAAGGGGAACACATTAATTGCATTCATCTCTCAGTGGGTGGGACCCCCAGTGTATATTCTATGACCAACCAGATAGCTGATTGTATCATTAAAGGCCGAGATACTGCGATCAGGACATTTGGCACAGAACCTCTTTCACTGATTGTTCCATTCAAGATTACTGATTTCACCTGTTTCAATGAAATAATAATAGAATTGCTACAGAACTTGAAGGGTTTTTAGTAAAAAACTGACTGCCATTATGGCCCATACACATGGATGAGCTCCTTTCCCCACTCGTAATGGAGACCCCCTAGAATTTTCCTATCTGGAACCAACCCCTTTTTATGGTATTTACTGATGGAGCAAATTTGGGAGCCTCCCTAGTCATATTCCATTTGGGAGGAGGAGATTTTATATGAGAACACCTATAAAAATCAATCTCCCATAAGGTAGAAGGGTTTGTACAATTTAAAGAGTTATTTGCCATTTCTATGGCACTAGATTTTATATTAGAATTTTCTGACAGCCTTTATGTTGTTAATCTCTTGCACAACTTGGTTGAGACCTGTATTAAATTGGACTCCAACCCCATATCACCACTTATGCTTCAGGCTTGCTTTTTGCTTAAACAAAGGCTCAATTCCATTTATTTACAACTTCTCAGGGGGCACCAGACTTTACCTTAATTCGTATCTTAGGGAAATCATGTGGCTGATTACCTGTCTTCATTGCTTCAATCTAATATTGCTACTCAGGCTACAGACTTTCACTTCTTAATTCATGTCAACTGGAGGGGGCTAAAGCACGAGTTACCATAGGTACCTCAAAAAAATTTTTTTTCAGACTTGCAAAACTTCCAGCGCTTACCTCATCCCCCCCCCTTTCAAAATGCAGGAAGTAATCCTTGAAGACTTTATCCCAATCATCTTTGGCAGATTGATGTTATACACTACTGCCCATTTGGAAAGCTTAAATATATTTTTCTTTCTGTGGATACCTCGTCCCATGATTGCTGGGCCTCAACACATGCTGGAGAAAAATCCTAACATGCTTTTAGCCATATGCTCCAATGCTTTGCCACTCTTGGGTTACCTAGCCAAATTAAAATAGATAACGGCCTATGCTTCATTGGCAAGTCCTTTACAAGCATTTTACATACCTGGAAAATTTCTCACTCCACTGGCATTCCCTATAATACTAGGGGCCAGGCCATTGTGGAAAGATTTAATCAGATATTTAAGGCTCAATTGCAAAAACAAAAGGAGAAATCTCTACCTCTGTATGATCAACTAAGAAAGGAATTATTAACTTTAAATACTTTAAATTTTTCCAGAAAAGATAAATATCTGTTTCCCTTTCAGAAACATTGGTCCTCATCAGTCTCCTATTGCACCATCTTGATTAAATGGAAGGACTCCCTGACTGGGGCTTGAAGAGGACCAAACCTACTCCTCACTGCAGGAAGAGGATTTGGATGTGTTTGTCCTCAAAATGAGAGAAAGCCCATCTGGATACCAGATAGATATCTTAAATATTTACAAGGGGATAGTAATGATGATGTCTCCAGGGAGTGTCCCATTCCTGAAAATAGTCTTTCTGTTTTGTTTTTGTTTGTTTGTTTGTTTTTGTTTTTCCCAGAAATAACTGATAATGTGGATGCTGTTGCTCATTCTGATGCTCATGTCAACTGTTTTGCCTGGTGACGGGGGGGGGGGGGGGGGGGGGGAGTGTTGGAAACCCACATGATGTCATTAAATTCCTACAAACATAAATGGGAAAGACCTGTGACTATGTCAGAGAAACATACATTTCTATAGATTGTGGCACTAAAATAACTCACAATAAAATTGACTTGTCTGGATCCCTGGTCTCCAGATCCAATCAGTGGATATGCATAGAAAAGCCAAAAATTGTACCCCCAGTTAATAGCTGACAGGGACCCATCCCCTACCAGACCTTATGCCCCACAATGCATTGCATCTGCTATATACTCTCATGGGCTCCAGTAGAACCTATTGGATGAGCACCAGGGGTCAAAATGGCATTGGAGGCCTCAGCTTTGGGGAAACTCTAGATGGGATAGTGACAATCGTTTCTGGATCTGCTTCTTCCCCTTACTATGGATCCCCTGGGCAGACTGCTTGGAATTGACCTCTCTCATTGCCTATTCTGATGGTGGAAGAGTCCAAGATGAAGCCAGAAAGCACCAGGTTCAACACAAAATAAAACAACTTCTTACTCTGTATCCAGAACTCAATTATTGTCTAGTCTCCATTTCTAAAATCTGGGGAAATCCTGTGCAAGACCCCACAAAAGAATCTCCCCTTTATATGGCCTTTATTGTGCTTAAACAACTCCTTCCCTTGAGCAAAATTGTTGGCTTTGCCTTAGATCAGGGCTCCCCCAGATCCATTTCCCATAGCTAGCAATACTTCTTTTACTAATGTTATCCTTACTGATTTTCATAATTATTCCTCTGCCACATTTCCCATTACTGTTCAACTTCTACCCTTGATCCCCTCTAATTCTTACATGTTGGCTCAACTCCCTCCTAGTAACTTCAATATAGATGTGGGCTATATTTTTCTTTGTGATTAAAGTGTGACCATACCTAATATTCAACAATGTCCAACTCTCAGGAAGGTCCTAGTTTGTGAAAAGGGGATGGCCTAAGATTTCCTCCCCATTAATTGGACAGGCCTTTGTACCCCTACCTTTCTCATCACCAAAATAGATATAATCCCAGAGTCGAGGCTGTTCCTTTGCCCTCCTTTGATTATGTAGGGAGAAGATCAAAAAGGGCCATTCAGATGATACCCTTTCTTGCTGGGCTGGGGAAAACTGCTGGCATGGCCACAGGGACTACAGGGATAGGCCTGTCTTCCCACCTTTTCAGAAATTTATCCCTTTAATTAATTGATGATGCAAAAGCCATATCCAGCACTATATTGGACTTGCAGGGTCAATTAGATTCCCTGGAAGAAGTAGTCCTCCAAAATAGGAGGGGATTAGATCTACTAACTTCAGAGAAAGGGGGGTCTCTGTTTGTTCTTGCAGGAAAAATTCTGTTTTTATGCCAATAAATCTTGAATTGTCCAGGATAAAATAAATTCCAAGAAGACTTAGAAATTAGACAAAAAAAATTTCCAAGACAATCCCCTGAGGACCAGGCCTCATGGATAAATTCCTTCCCTATTTTCTTCTCCTACTTGACTTCTCCTCCTCCTCCTTCTTACCATTGGGAATTGTACTATCAATAAAATCACACAATTTGTTCACCAAAGGCTAGAGGCAATTAAGATAAATCAGGTCAAGGTGTTTTATCACAGGCCACTCAGGGATCTGCCCCCTAGTATGACTAGTTGTTCTCCTACAAACACTCCTCCTCGGCTGTCTATTTGACCAATGACAGGTAAGCTCTCAGCTGTGCTGAGGCAACCTAAGACAGGCCATGGAGCAAGCCGCGCTACTCAAGATCCATGGTACTCAATGATGGGTAAGATCTCCATGTGGGAGACAACCTAAGATGACTCATAGCTTACAAAAAAAGGGGGGAGATGTTAGGCCTCTCACCAGGCCTTTAACAATGTTTTTGGGGCCTGGTGTAACTTCCAGAGCCTGGCTCAAGTATGATAAGCTGTCTTTGGCCATGACTTCTGCATATGAGTGACTCAGCATAGCCCACCTAAAGACTACCTCTGCCTAAATACTGCTGTCATAACACAATGTCATTGGCACTAAACTTTGATCCATATTTTCTCACTCAAGACTCCTGCCTCCTCCTTACCTCAGTCTATATAACCCCCTGCCTGATATAGTAAAATGGGATCCTGCTTCAACATGACTCCCAGTTCAGTGTGCTTCTCCCTGGTAGATAGGGAAGGCCTGGGCCATCCTCACTCATCATCCTGCTCAGCCCCAGGGAGTGACCAGCTAGACTGGTTCCTGGCTAAACCAGAAATGTCTCTATCTGGCTATGTGAATATGCATGCATTGCCATAGTGTTTGTGGAGGCCAGAGAAGAACTGAGAAGGTTTGCTCTCATTTTCTGTCATGAAGATTCTGGGGACAAACTCATGTTACCAGGCTTGAGTACATAACACTCTCCTCTGAGCCTTCTCACTTCTCTGGCTTTATTTGTTAGGGCTGAGATTTCTCATGGAACCTGGAGCTCATTATTTTGGTGAGACTAGCTGGCCACAGAGTTCCAGAGATCATGCTGGGTTCACTACTTCCTTACTCCAATGCTGTGGTTGCACTAACATATCCAACACTTCTGAATTGTATGTCAGTGCTGGAAATCTGATCTCAGGACCTTGTACTCATGTATGAAGCACATTGTCCACTGAGCCATCTTCTAGGCACCTCCTTGAAATTTAAGTCACCATTTTTCTACTTTGTAAGATAAGTCAAACTTTATCAGCTCTTCTTTACCTTCTCCTACACCAAGTAACTCTATTAAATTAATTTTCTCAATTTAATCCTGCTACAATCACATGGGGCCCCTTTCTGTTGCTCAAAATTGCCCAAATACCTGTAACTATTCTTTCTACTGAGAAATTTCATATACCAGCTACCATTGAATCTAACGGCGATGTTGTAAAATCAATGAGGCATTTATTTTTAATGGTTTACTAGCACATATTGATCATACAAAATAAGGATCTGGAGAGATTGCCCAATGTTTGGAATTCAAACTGAACTTGCAGAAATCTAGCCATTAGTTTCTACTACGATGTCAGGTGACTCAGAACCACCTGTAATTTAAGCACCAGAGGATCTGATGATTTCTTCTGCCTACTATAACACACACACACACACACACACACACACACACACACACACACACACACACACATACACATGCACTACAAACACATGCAATTTTCTTCTAAAAAATTGCTTTCATTATGTGTGTGTGTGTGTGTGTGTGTGTGTGTGTGTGTGTGTGTGTGTGTGTGTAATTTGAATGTCATCCTATGTATCCTTTTCTCACCATGATACTCCTGCTGCTCCTGTTCTCCAAAAAGCATTTATTGATTAAGTATTTCAAACTAAGGCTGATTTACTGAGTGGACACTCAAGTATCACTTCAATTTCTCTGCTTTTTTTTTTCTTTTTCTTGCACAATACAATGCTCATCCTTTGCTCTCAATTTACTATTTCATTCTTTGCTGTATGTTTTTCCATTTGGCTAACCTCTCCAAAAGATGGTTCTTTGGTATTTTAATTATTGACAAATCTATGACTATATATATATATATATATATATATATATGTATATATATATATATATATATATATATATATATATATATATAGTATATGCTGCAGAGCAGAATTTTGTTATAATTATTATTAGCATGCATTAGTTGTGAAAAATGAATAGGGTTCATTGTGCTATCCCCATAAAGAATATGATGTGAGTTACTAATGATCATTTATTATGGTCAATTCTAATTGAAAATTTAATTATCTCAACTGACAGAAATAACTTTGAGTGAATTTCCGGATGAACTAACCAAGGGTAAAATCCAAATCTCCAGAAATTAGGAAATGTTACCTATCAATTGTCAATATGTAAAAAGACTGGGGAAATTTTTGCTTTTGACTGCCTGTGACTGTATCTACTCTGCTATTTCCACTGTACTTTCCACCCTTTCCTGATGTCTGAACCCAGCTTCTTTGAATTTCTAATATTGATTGAAGATTAGCAGCTTCCCAGGAATCCTCTTGATCCTTTAGCATCAGTTTTTAACTTCTGAAACATGAAGTTTTTTGGACTGTGTAGTTATTGCATGTTTAGATTCTCCATCTTGTAAACAGCAATTTCTGAATTTCCTAGAGTATTTCATGTGAGCGAATCTAATACATTCCCTTTGGATTATCCATTTAATCCATTGGCTCTGTTGCTCCCTGACTAATGCATCATCCATCCTTCTTGTATTCTCTTCACTTCTACTCCTTTGCCTTTCCCTCAGATTAGATGCCTTTCTTAGTCCTGAGTAGCCACCTTGCTATTTTTAGGTATTAATTTTTTGTATGTCTTAGTTTCTACATGTAAGAGAAATTATGACTTTTGTTTTTCTGACTATTTACATTCATTAATATTATTTTATCCAATCCCATCCATTTCCAACTAATGACAGAATTTCATTTATCTTTATGTTTAAGCTTTGTTTCATTGTATGATGTATAAATGTGCATGCATATAAAAATAGATAATACATAAATGATAGATTCACACCTATCTGTAATCTAACACAATATTGTCTTTATCAATTCATCAATTGATAAACATCTATGCTAATTCCTTATCTGGAAAATGTGAATTCTGGTGTATCATTTGTTCATAAACATCTATAACAATTTCTTATATAGGCTATTGTGAATTCTGGTATATTATCAGTTGGTGGGAATCTATGCTGATTCCCTCTCTGGACCATTGTGAATGCTGGTGTAACAAATATGGAGGTATAAGTCTTTTTAGTGTGTTGAATTTGTTTTTCTTTTTCTTTTTTAAAAGCTATATAGCTCAGAAAGACAAAGTTGGATTTCACCATAATGAGCATTATTGAATGGAATAGAAGAATAAAATATAAGATGTTTGCTCATCAGATTTTAATTTCTACTGTCACTTGGAACAAGAAATGATGAAATCTCTGTTCATCTAATTTTGTTAAGTCCTTCTGCAGGCACATTACTTACAGTTACATTAGAGGTTGCATACAAGAAGCCTTGATACTTACTGTGAAAAGTTATGCAAGTAAGAAACCTATAGCAGAAGATAAAGTTTGAACAAGGAAGAGTAAGAAGAATGTGAAGATTAATTCAAATAAAATGGGCGGACTAAAAAGCAAGTCAGAGAGAGGGCAGCATGTCAGATCTATTAGTTTGTACACTGTGGAAGGAAAAAATGGATTTAATGAGAAAGGACTTGAAAGTGGGACCTAATTCATAAGAAAATAGAGGTGACATGGAAGTCCTAAGATGGAGGTGAAAAAAGGCAAAAAAGGGGACAGGGTCATGTTTTAGTTATTAGGAGTGCTTACTGCTTTTTAATTCACTTCCTAGTGCTTATATCTAACACCTCAGAAGAACCTATAAGTCTAGTTCCATGGGCTCAGCTACACACTTCTGGCTGCTGAAAATTCCTTTAGATATGTGATGCACATAAACTCATGCAGGCAGACAGAAAGACATGTGCACAAGCATCTCTCTCTCTCTCTCTCTCTCTCTCTCTCTCTCTCTCTCTCTCTCTCTCTCTCTCACACACACACACACACACACACACACACACACACACTCCAGAGCTGATGCATTAGGCCTTCTATTTTATTCTAAGGAATTAGAGACATTCTGCAACATTTAAAAAAAATTGTTTGTAGAACTCTAGATGATAGCAAATTATTTACAATCTAGCAGTTATGAGAGTTTGAGAAGATGACACAATTGATAAGCTTTCAGAGAAAGCATGAGTACCTTAATTCATACTTTAATACTCATATAAAAGCTAGAAAGTGTAGGATGCATCTATTACCCTAACACTGTAGAGATTCAGACAGCAGGATCCTTGGGCTTTCCTATCCAATCAACCTAAACAGTTGGTATGCTACATGAGAACCTATATTAAAAAATAAGATAGCAGTTTAGGAAGACACTGGATATAGACGCATGGCCTCCATCAAAACATATGTACACAAGAACTAGCATTTACACATTCATATACTCACAGGAACACATATATACTTCAATCACACACACACACTGAGAGAGAGAGAAAGAGGGGGGGGGTCTATGATATTTGAGCTCACTTATCCAAACTCACATAGAATCTCATGTTCATGACAGCCTAAAATTGCATTTATTGGTTCTTATTGATGTGGGAATGCCCTTCTTTATGCTGTGAATCTCAATCTTTAAATAAAGGAGCTGTTTTGGGCCATGGCGGGCACCATAGAAGAAGTAGGAGAAATCAGAGCATGGGTAGGGGAAGCGGGGCGGAGTCAGAGGCAGACCGAGCTGAAGCCGCCGAAGGAACAGCATGTAAAGAGGCACGGGTGAGCCACATGGGCCACGTGGCCCGCAGATTAATAGAAATGGGTTGATTTAAGATGTAAGAGCTAGCTAGCAATGTGCCTGAGCCATAGGCCAAACAGCATGAAGTTAATAGAAGTGTCTGAGTCGTTTCTGGGGACCCGGGCGGGTGGCGGAGGGCAGCTAAGCGGTCCCGGCAGGTCTGTGGGTCCGGGACCTCTGGCGTCCGGGACCCAGAGAACCCACTACAACATCTTATATTTGTTCTATATATCTTAAACTCTGCATTTGGATCTGCAAAAAAAAAAAAAAATGAACAGTCTTATGCAACCTTCAAATTAATTTTAGCCTTAAGTTTGCTAATTAAAAAATGACTTTGTTATGAGCAAATATGAAGCCATTATCACATAAAAACACTATCAAATGGGTCAGAGGTATGATAGATTTTAACCTCACAGTTGTTCACTAATTATGCTTTAATCTTGATTAAAAATGACTATCCCTCAGGCATCTAGAATTAATTTCAATTTCATATAACATAATATCAGTTAAAAAAAAAACTTGGAAGCTAGTATGGGTATCCTTTGATTGTAAATGCTCTCCTTGCTTGTTGTAAGTTTCCACAGAGCTTGCGGGGCATTTACTCACTGGTAGCTGTCTCCTGATTTCTGCACAGTAGAAACTCCAGGCATGAAGAAAAGCAGTTCTGAAGAGGTTATAGATAAAATCAGCTGCCAGGCTTCAGAAAAAATAGGCTTTGGCAAAGACACGTGGGCTGTGAAAGTTCAAGAAAGTTATTCAACTAAAGCTCATATCCATAAACACTCAATACAAACCATGTGAGTGCAAGAGGAGACTCAGTGAGTAAAGGGCTTACATAAAAGCACAAGGACTGATGTTCAGATCATTAACACCCCCATAAAATCCAACTGTGCCTGGTATATGTACAACCCTAGCATAGTATAGAACATGGAGATGGGTAGACTCTGGGAGCTCGCTGAAAAAATTGTCAAACTCTTTGTTAAGTGAAAGAACCTGTCTTAAAAACAATTGAGAAACAATTGAGGATGATATCCTGACACTAGTGACTGGACTCTTCATGCACACATGCACACACACACACACACACACACACACACACACACACACGTGTATGTGTATGTGTCACTTGTGGCCTTGGAGGCTTGCTTTATAGCATTGTAAGAAATCTGGCCAAAACCAAACAAATTACATAAAACATATTTTGTGTGTAACATGATGAGGTTTTATTCTATTACTTAATGAATTCCACTAAAATTACTCTAAAACAATAATTTGCTTTAAAACGAATTTTGTTCCTATAGTACAATGCTTAAAATTGCACTTTCATAGAAAAGAAAGACATATCATTGTAGAAACAAATCCAACTAGCATCTTTGTTGTGTTCATTTATTTGTGTGTATGTGTGTGTGTGTGTGTGTGTGTGTGTGTGTACACACATGCACTCAAGTGCATGTATATGGAAGCCCAAGGAATCAGCTTCCATCATTCTTCCACCTTATTTAAAGTATGGCCTTTAATTCAAACTCAGATCCCACTGACTGGGACATTCTTTCCTGATGTTGTAATGAAACACTAGGATGAAGACAATTTTTAGAAGAAAGGACGTGTTTAGATTAACAGTTCTAGAGGGAAAAGAGTTGCTACAGGGAAGCAACATGGCATCAGGCAGGGATAGCTTCTGGAACAGCAAGCCAAGAGTCCACATCTTAAACCACTAGCAGAAAGCAGAAAGAACAAACTGGCACTGGTAAGAATCTTTAACTCTTAAAGCCTACTTTTAGTGATATAGTTCTTACAAAAAGGCCACACCACAAAAGCTCCCTAAGCAGCACCATCAACTAGTTAACAAATTTGAAACTGCCTGAGACTCTGAGGGGGACATTTTCATTCAAGTCACCACCCTCTGAACTCTATGTTTTGTGAGCTGGTGTCATAGACTATCAGGCTCACCTAGCATTTATGTGGGCTTCTGACAATCTGAATTTACTTTTATGTTAAAGGCTTTAACTGCTCCATACTCCTATTGCAGATGCTTTTCCTGTATACATTCTGATATCAACTTAAAAGCTAAAGTCATTAAAGATAAATTTTTTAAAAAGATTATATCTAGCAGAGGGTTCCAGGGATCATTTTTGGTGCTAAGCTTGTCTTATCTCCAAGAAGGAGACGCCAGCATCGTGTATAAAGTTTTAGATGGTGGCCTTGAACTCACTGTACAAAACAAGCTTGTAATGCATATCAAGACCTAGTCTCAAAACTAGGTTATGACTCAGTGAGTAAAGCATTTTATGTACAAACATGGGGATTTGAGTTGAGATTATTATCACCATATAAAGCCAGAGACAGTAGTACATGTCTGTAATCTCGGTATTCTTAGAGAAAGGCAGGAGAACCCAGATAACACAGCATTCACAACTCCAAACAAGAGAACCTATTTTAAACAAGAATAAAAGCAAGGAATAACATCTAAGGTGTTGGTTTGGTATATTCTGGGATACATGCACATTTTCACTTACATACAAGAATATGAATATGTATACTACCACACACACATATTTGTCACACACAACTATTTTTGAAAGAATATGGAATACTTTGATCTCTTCATTTCTGTAATGAATAATGACTGTACTAATGGAAATGGACATGTTTGAAAGAATTTCTCTAGTAGACATATATAGTCTTCTTTTTTCTTTGTTTCCAGAGAGAATTTCTCTATATAACAGCTCTTGCTATCCTTAAATTTACTTTGTAGACTGTGGTAATACATTGTGCATATAATAAAGGTTGCCTGAAAATCAGAAGACAGAGCCAGTCACAGATTTAGCCATGAGGTTCAGGGAATAGTATCCTTTTAATCTTAGCACTAGAAGGCAGAGGCAGAGAGATCCACTTGGATCTCTGAGTTCGAAGCCAAACAGAGCCAAGTACTGGTGACACACACCTTTAATGTTAGCATTTAAGATACCAACCTCTCTTCCCAGTACCTGGGAAGCTTACATGTCTCTAATCCTAGCACTAGGAAAGTAGAACCACAAAGTGAACTAGCTGAGCAGAGAAAGATAAGGCAGGAAGAGGCAGGGGTTCAGGCCTTCACCTTTGACTCCCTTCCCTTTGGCTGAGGACTCAGAGACACTCAGTCTGAGGATTTGTGGATGCAGGATCTTCCCTTTTATGCCTGATAAGTTGGCTAGGTGAGAAGTGACGATAGCTTATTCCTATGTCTCTCTGGTCTTTCAGCATTTCACCAATAACTACCTCCAGATTTTCATTATAAGCCCAAGTTAAATTTGTATAATAGTAGACTAGGCTACCCTCAAATTCAGAGAGATATGCTTACTTTGCCTCTAAGGTGCTGTGATTAAAGGTATGCAATATTACCACTGGCTTTTTAGGTTCCATTTTTTTTCCTATACCATGCCTTTACCTACGTTTATAGTCTTTATATTTATGTTCACAAAATTCTTGCCTAGAAATCTATTTTTCATGGTTCAATGATTAACGTTAATGTCAGATTTAAACAACTCAAAGTAACTTAGCAAAAGACTTTCAAAGAATGATTGATAAGGAAGGTTGACTGTGTAAATTTTTTGAGATAGCACATTGATTATTACTTGTGGGAGAAGACAGATCACGATGAGTAACAGCATTCCCAAGGCAAAGATTACTTAACTGTTTAGGAATAAAGAAGTCAAGCTGAGTAGAATCAAAAAGGCATAAATACATCTTCAGTTCTTCCTTTTCTTGATTGTCAATGTGATGTGACTGGATGCTTCAAGATTCTGCCATTGTGATTATACCCTACAATGATATCATAACCTGGAATTGAAATGTAAATAACCCCTTTATCTTAAAAATTGTTTGTTGTGTAGATATTTATCATTAAAATAGAAAGGATATTTGGACATGATAGCAACAGGTGATAGAACCTGTTGAAATAATTGAATCGTTATGAAAGAGATTCAAATCCATGTCATCTGAGAAGAGAGCTAACAGAGCTGCCCTGTCCCTCGCCACTATATGAAATCACTGTGGACCATGACACACATTCTCCTCATTATTGGCTCTAGTTTTCTTTCCTTTCATGTTTCCATTCACTTCTATGGTTTGAATGTTCATGTTCCCCCAAATTCATGCCTGATATTCTAAGTTCCAAGGTAAAAGATCAGGACACAGACCAATGCACGTTTGTATTCCTATCACTAATAAGACAAATTCAGGTATGTTCCATGGAATTGTTGACCAGCTGGTTTTGTCTACTTGGAGACTATGACTCAAAACAAAAGGTGTATTGCTGTTTCTGAGCAACCACAAGACAATAACCCACAACCACAAGTGGGGTTTTTGTCCGTCTGTCATATACATACATGTATACACCGAAAATAAGAGCATCTAAAGAAATACACACACATTAAATAATAGCTATTATTTCTCACTAAATTATAGACTTTAATTGTATTTGGTGTCCTGGTCTATCGCTGTATGGAGTAACTCAAAATCATTGAGAATATAGACACAACACTTTTATTTATGTTAACATACCCCATTACTCAATAATAAATTTGTTTTCAGAAGACTCTACTTCAGTGATATCTTCAAAAACTTTGTCCTAGACACATTGCTTATTATATTAGTTCAGATTTACTAGGATAATGTTACCCTCAGCAACTTCAACTGTCTTCCCCATCTCCAACCAGAAATTGGGCTATTGAATTCTCCCTTCTTCTATGCATAAATAATCTGCAATAATCAAAAACATGATCACTGTACCCTTGTGATTATAGTTCATGTCTTAGCCTTCAATTTAGTTATATGTCAACAAAAATGGGCCAGAGAGATTGAGACAGGGTAAAGGAGGGCCATTTTGAATATGGTTTGATCAAAAAAGTAAGATCTATTGAAAATCAAGTTCAAGCATTTCAGTCAACATCAACTGGTTGGCATGTTAGCAGAATGTCTGGAACAGTTGTCAAGCCCATGCACACACACATGCACAGTGATTATGGTGATGTTCCATCTCAAGTCACATCTCTAAATTCTTGTAATATTAAGATTGTTTTAACATTTTGAAGGTCCAGTATCATGAAATGTTCTCTCTATATAGGATATCTATTTATATATATTACCACCCAAAAATGGTCATTCAAAAAGCATTAACACTGGCCACAGGACTTCTCTTTGAAATGTTGACAAGTCAAGTTCTTTAAGTCACACAGAGAATCTGTTTTCTACATCATTTGTCTTTACCTATGCACTCATGTGTATGAAGACAAGGCTGTATCAAGGTTTTCATTTGAGTATTTTGTGTACCAAAAATATCACTTGCATCATACAGTATGTTCAACTGTGTTATTAAATATGTGGTCCTGTCTTTTGTTCTGGTGAATATACACATTATATAACAAACCAGATTCACCTTTACTGTCTATAAATTTTTCAACTTCAGCTTCTCCCTTAGCAATTGGAAAGATAAATAGCCCAATGACATCATAAGCTCCATTTCTGGCATCTCTGCACATGATTAGTGAATATTGATATCATAGATTGTATTATGTCTAATTACAATGTATAAATCACCATCACAAACAATCTTATGACTCAATTTATTTTTTATAATTGAATTTCAAATTATAAAGGTTTGTTTTTAATTTTTATTTATATGAATGTATGTTTGCCTGACTGAGTGCATGACACTAGAATTAGAATACCTGGAAAAGTCAGAAGACGATCTGAGATTCCTTGGAGCTAGAATACACACTATTGTGAAACCACAGGTGGTAAGAATCTAATTTCTGTCCTTGAAAATAACAGAAATTCATCCTAATCACAGAGCTATCTCTCTATTCCTTCATCATTCAACTTTAAAGAAAAAAACATAAATATTTTGAAGTAAATTATACTAACTTGATTGATAGGGAGAAATAATATCAACTAGATTAATTATTATTGAATTTTTAAAATGCCCTGGCTATTAATAATTATGAAAGTGTGTATTAGGTTTAGTTACAAAACCTATTATATAGAAATTTAAGACTGATAAATTAGAGTATATATCTGCTGTCTTATTTAACAACTGAAAATGTATCATTCACTTGATAACCTTTTGAAGACTATTTTATTCTACTTGAACAATTGTTTTAATACTTAACATTAGTTCAAGAAAGATTAATAAACTGTACTGAATCTTGGCCTAGAGACTCAGCTTAGTGGTCAAAAACACCATGCAAAGCACAAGAACATAATATTAAATCCTGTGTAAACCTGTAGTAAGCCACCTACATTTCTGTAACACTGAGCCTGTGTAGACCAGAGACAGGGCTATGAAGCTCCTGTATCCAAATGTAACTCCAGTACACAAGTAAAAATTTCCTCTGAGATAATTTTGATGCTGGAGGAAATTTCTTTTAGAGTCTGGAACTTCTAAGGAAAGGTAAATTATCCCATCTTCAGGGAAGCTCCAAAAGTAAAAAACTTAAAAGCCTTAGGATGTTCCTGAAACTGACCAGATTCATGAGGCTTTCACTTCCCCAGGTATATATAAGGATGAAGGACTGATAGGAGATGCTCTAGACAAGTCCTGATGCCAGAAAGGAGGCTCAGGCCATTTGATCTCCCTAGAAGAGACACTCTATGGCATGCTAAACTGTTCAAAAACCATGCAGTGAGCTCCAGGGTTTAAGTTTTCATAAGCTGATCATTCCAGTGTGAGCTTTGGTAATATAGCTGTCTTTGAGTAGCTTCTGCCTCTGAAACTCCTCGCCCATACTCCTATAAACAATACCAATAAAAGCTGAAATTTGATGATATACTTAGTTTGGTCTGTCCTTGGTTTACTATCTGATGTATATAGACATTTGTTCATGTCTTCCTAGGAATAGTGTCACACACATATCTGCATGTTCACACATAGAAATACACACACACACACACAAAACACTTATTGCTCACACACTCAATAGCAATTTTCAATCTTATAGCATAGTATTTGAGAATTGCAGGTGCAATAAAGTCCATTAACTAAAAGAATACTGAGAAAATAGATCTCAATATTCAGTTGTTAAACTTTGTGTAAAATAAGAACCAACTTTTTAGATTAACTTTTTAAATTACCATGAATTTTGGGAACAAAATAGCAATAGTTCATATCAATATTCCATTATATGTAAAAAAAAAAAAAAAAAAAAAGAAAGAAAGAAAACCCTCTAAATTCGACTATATCATGAATTATAGTCATAGTTTTGACTACAAATACTTAAATGTTGATGAAATAATCCTTAAAGGATGTTTTTAGGATTGTAAATTTAGAAGTGAATAAGCCATGTGATGATTAAATACACCACTGAAACATGGTGTAGAAATACCTAGAATATAATTTTAGTTGTTTTGTTTATTGCATTGACAAAATACCTTTAAAAATCTACTCAAGGAAGGTAGGGTCCATTTGTTTTAAAAATGAGGGATATGGTCCATCTGGTGAGATAGTAGCAGAAGCATGAGGATGTTGGTCATATTAATTCACAGTACAGAGGCAGAGAGATATGAATTCTGGTGCTCAACTCACCTTCTGGTACTCCATCCAGAATTCAGACCATGGGATGGAGCTGCCCACATTCAGAGTGGGTAGTTACTTCTCAGTTCAACTTTTCTGAAACCATACAAATAGACGCACCCTGAGGTGTATGACCATGGCAGTTTGAACTTCCATAAAACTGACAATTAAGCATCTTGGGTATTATGTATTCATCACATTTTCTTACTGCATTTGACACAATTAATAGAAAAGAAACATACACACACACACACATACATGATTTTCATGTTATTGATCATAGGTGAACAACACAAAATCCATAAATATTGTAGATTTTCTATTAAACAGGAACTATTTAACAATGGGATATCTTAGCAATTACTTCTTCCAAAGCATAAAATATCAGACTATTTCATTGTGTCTGCATTTAGGATGTGAGGAATAAACAAGAAGTGAGGCCTGGTGATAAGATGTTAAGATCTACCCCTTTAAGTTACTTCCTTAATCTAGCTTTCCCAAATACTTAGACATATGAGCCTATGGGGGACAGTTCACATTCAAACCACAATACACAATACTGTAACTAAAAATGAGAAAATAAAGTCTCATGTCTGCTTTACAAAATATCCAACCATCACCTTTTTTCAATCAGTGCACAAAGCTACAATGTGTGAAATGATTAGAAAAAAGTTACACAGCTGCCTTCAACCAAATCATTATGTGCAAGATGGAAATCATTTTGTTTTCACCTTAGGCATTGATATTTAAATAGGAAAACTGATTTATGCTTTGCTTGTCACCATTATCACCCAGTGTCTTTTACTACATAAGATTAGCATATTGCAAGGATATACAGCTTTAACTTGGTCTTTGTTTAGCTTTTGGATTTGACTTAAAATTTTATTTTATTTTACTGACTCAAACTTTTATTTTAAGATATTTTGTTAATTAATCAATTAATTAATTTTTCCAGCCCAATTGCAATTTCTCTCTCTTCCTCTACTGCTCCTATCTCTTTTCTCATATGCCTTCCACTCCCTCTCTCTTCCCTTCAGAAAAGTGCAGGCCTCTCATATATCAGCTAGCCATGGCATATCAAGATGTAGCAAGGCTAGGTACCTCCTCTCCAATTAAGCCTAGAGGATGCAATTCAGAAGGAAATGGTCCAAAGAGCAAGCAACAGAGTCAGACATAGCCCTGACTCTCTCTGCCAGGAGTAGCTCAAGAAGAACAAGCCACACAACTGCAACACATGTCAGGTTAAGTCCCTTAAATAGACTTTAAAGTTTGGACATTAAGTATTTGAACAAATGATTCATGTTTTCTCTGGGTTTTCCTCCCTTTCTGTCTTTCTTTCTCATTGCTTCATAAGTACAGAAGTAGAAATGCACAGATGATGCTATCTTTATTCATTGTAATTCAACTTACCATCATAGTATCTACAGTATTCTGATAGTCATAATTTCTGAATGAAAGAGATACCCATTAGTTAGTTATAGAAGCCTAAGGCCATCACAGGTTATTCTTTGGTTTCTTTTACTCTGTGAGCTTGAAACTCTTTGCTTTCTTATCTAATTCATGCAGTAGCATTCTTTATTTTGAAATTTTAATTATTTAAATTTTGAACCAAATAATATGAATGCTAATTTTTATTTTTAAGAGTACATTACCAAAATAATCACTAATGTTTATACACAGAGGTCTCTCTAGTGCCTTGAGGCATTTAATATCATTTGAAGACACATAGATTTAAATTCTGAGCTGTATTATTACTTTCAAATTGCACTGGAATAATTATTGTCAGAGACAACTGAAGGCAGGAAAGATTTACTTAGGATCATGGTTTCAGGGAGCCCTCATTCCATCACACTAAAGGAGGCATGGCCAAGCAGTTTTGTCTATGGCAGTGGACACAGGAGGCAGATATTTCTCAGAAATTAATGGACTGGACTAGAAATAGAGAAGAAATTCTAGAAACAGGTGTAGATATACTTAAGGGTCCACATCTAATGAGCTAATTCTGTGAGCTATGCTCTAACTCTTAAAGGTTCTATAGACTTCAAAGTAGAATGCAATGCTAGGGACCAAGTTTTCAAAATATCCTGTGTAAAACTTTTCAATTTAAAATCATAATGTGGTTTGTGGCTTTTGATTTATTAAATCATCAATTTTATATCCTTTATTTTTTAATTTGACTTTTAATATCTACAAGTTATTTGAGTATCCATATACACCATAGTACTTACATAACCTATTCTTATATAATTTGTTTTATATTACAATTATTAATAAGAATATGCTTGGAAAATAATTTTTTCAATGACAAACAATTAACCAAAGTAGTACAAATTCATGTCTGTATATCTATTTTTGTCTTTAATATATTTAAAAAACAAAATAAAGTTTAAAAATTATACTTATGCTCATTTTATCTTGTATTTTTATGTTCCAAAAATAATATATTAGAACAATGAAATCACATTTCCTACAAATATTATTTTCTGCTATTTCTTATACAGGTTTATTAAAATGGATCTTGACAATATAAATGTGTCTCATACCAACCAGGGAAACTGCAAGCACTTTAATATATATTCCCCAAAGATAAGTAGCAAGAGATATAGATAGATAGGAAGAGGGTGGATATGGAAGAAGGGATAGATAGATAGATAGATGATAGATAGATAGATAGATAGATAGATAGATAGATAGATAGATAGATAGATAGATACAGAGAGAGACAGATAGATAGACAGTATGGGGGTTGTTTTTAATGTCAAGTTGCTACTGGTTAGGTTTGCCTGAGTAGTGAGCTTCAATTGAGAAATTACCTTATTTGCATTAACTGATGTGGGAAGGTCCATCTCAAATATGAATAACACATTCTGATCTTTGGCCAGATAAAAAAGACATGGCTAAATGAAGATTATTCCCTTTTTTTCCCATTTAATTCCTTCTTCTGGCTGGCTTGGTTTGCCCTGGTGTTGTTACTACTGGTTCCTTTGTAGATATTAGAACTTTCCAGGTTCCCATCACTGACTGAGAACCAGGATTCTTCAGGAAGGCTCCGGGGTTTTAGAACCAGATTAGGAAAGCTAAAGCTACCAGCGTCATAAGAATAGATAACTACAGAGTTGTCAGCCCCTCCAGTCATGTAAGACATCCACTCAGAATATAATCTAACTCTGAGGCACCAGACACAGGAAAAAGCAACTCCAGGGCTCTCAGCCCTCAGATGTTGCTAGTACCTCCAAGTAAACTGTTATAATAAAGTATTTCATATATATGAACTCATCCTACCAATTCTGTTCTTCTGGAAACTAACACAGATAATCGTTTAAAAGAATTTACTAGTGTAATTGTGTTAATTGACTGGTCTGAAATCTGCAGATTAGCTGGCAAGAAATGTAGATATGAATTTTTGCAGCTTAAGTTGTAGGATATTGTAGTGGGATTCAGGTGTCAGCTGATATGATCAGAAGACACTTATCCAGGGTCCCAGGCTCCTGAAGAGGGAGTGGCCAGCTCAATTCAAAAGGGGCTGCTGGGATCTTTGGTAACGTTTTTTTGTTGTTGTTGTTCCTGACTGCTGGAGAGACCAGTTTGGCATCCATCATCCATTGCACGGATAATCCAGTCTATCACGCACCTATATAAGCTGTTACCTGTATCAGTGAGTGTTGGTTTAAATTTCAATAAATATTAATCTTGTATTGGTGTATTTTAAGAGTGATTTCTGCCTTCATCTGGCCGCCCAATGTGGTGGTGCTAGCCTGTGCCCACTGGCATAGGGGTACTATTTGTGTTTTAAACACTGTCAGAAAGCAGAGGACAGGCATAGTGTTCAGCTTTGGGAACCTGCACTCCAGTGTGGGCTGAAAGCTCCCTCCCTCACTGGCCTGTTCCTCCTTCATATTGAGCCCCACCCCTCACTCTCCAGCTTACTAGCAGAGCAACAAGTAGTCCACTGCCCGTGCCAGCTGAGCACAAGTTCACCAATCGTGGCAGCTACCTGGCTGATTCTGCCAGGCTCATTCCCTGGCACACCCTCCTAGCATGTGGCACTGAGCCAAGGGTTACCCTTCCTCACCACGGCAGAGACTGCAACTTTTGCCACTACTTTCAAGCAAGGTCTGTACCACTTTTTCTCAGCACTGAGCGGAAAGTCTTAGTCACTGCCTCTGAGAAGCCTGTGACTTCTAGAGACTGAGCCAAGACCTGCAGGTGAGTGATTTCTGTGCCACATGGTTGTCACAGTGAGCATAAATTTCTCTGTGCATGCATAAAAAAAGAAAAAAAAACATTTTCTGATCACCATTCTTTCTTAATTTGTGAGATTTTGCATTTTATAAGGATTGTATTTTGTCTGCTGGGGCTCCTTAAGACCACATAGGGTCTGTAGGTAGCCGGATGCTGCTGAGAGTCCTTATATTTGCCATATTGTTAGTGAATGGAGCATTGAACACTCCTGTGACACCTGCGGACCAAACATCATCATTGCAACTGAATTGAGGTAATGGCTGATAATTATTCTATTAATGACTTTAGTCATATTTTTCCATGGTGATTGAAATTCTCGAATGAATATCTTGAAGTCTTCAATGCCCCAGTCCTACTATTTTTCAGCTGGTTTCTGTATTTTCTGTTTCAAATTATGAGCATAATGAAAGAGGTGCAATCTGGAAATCAACAATTGATGTCTAGGATATTTGATGTGGAAATTTCAAACACTAAAATGGCAGATAAGGTTAATTCTATGGATATTCATTACAACAAGCTTTCAGATAAAGCTTCCTCTTCGAATATGGATAAAACTGTACAAGAAAAATATAGGCTTTACCTAAATGATAAAAAACAAAAAAAACTTATTAACTACACTAATGACGACAACAAGAAAATCGTTAATTATGTTAATGATGTGGATCAAAAAAATTTGGATACTATGAGGTCCTTGGAAGGACTGTTTCATCAAGAAAATCAAGCTCTACAAAAATCAGTAGTATCCAAACTCTAGGAACGAGAGCCAGTACTAACCAAGCTTCAGGAATGGGAGGACCATATTGCAGTACTAGAAAAGGGTAGTTATGCATCTTATGCTCAGAACAATTCACGTCAACCTCCGATGGGATATTATGGTACTGAAGACACTCTACCTAAGATGGTAAACATGACAAGGCTATCCCCTTCCCCACAACTATTGTTCCTGGCTACTGTTCAGACAAAGAAAGCATTTGGGGGTTCCTCAGAATTTGTAGGGTATGTTTATGAGCCAATACATATGAGAGATATCAAGGATTTTAAGGAGGCAATATCGCTTCATGGTATACACTCTACTTATGTAAAACAGTTGCTAAACCAATGGTCAACAAAAAAATCAAATTTTTGCCACATGATTGGATGCAGCAAACAGCTACTGTCTTGGACCAAAGTTAAAATTTAAAGTGGAGAAGCTGGTTTAGGGAGGAAGCTAGGGCCTTAGAACAACAAGGAAAAATTAGGGGTTTCTTTGCTTCTCGGTATCAAATCCTTGGTGAAGGCATGTTTGCTGATGTGAAGGCTCAAACTACTTATGATGAGTATACATTAATTCTGTGCCGTATTGCTGCACTGAATGTTTGGGAAAAGATTTTGGACCCTGATCAGAAAATTGAGCCTTATACTGAGGTCAAACAAGGCTTAAAAAAACTTATACTTACTTTCTACAGAGGCTTACCATGGCTGTACAGAGAAGCAGTATCAGATCCAGAAGTTAGGAGGCAGTTAATGTGGTTTTTGGCCTTTTATAATGCTAATCTGGAATGTACAAGAATGCTTATGCCTTTAAATATCAGGTCTGCACCAATAGAAGAATGGATTCAGTATACAACTGTAGGCAGAGTTTTACTTACAAGGCACCAGTCCAAGATTAATATTTATTAAAATATAAACCAACACTCATGATACAGGTAACAGCTTGTAGTGGCACCTGAACAGGGACTGGAGTATCGGAGCGATGGATGAGCGATGGATGATGGATTCCAAACCCATCTCTCTAGCAGCCAGGAACCAGGAACAACAGAGTTCACAGGGTCCCAGCAGCCCCTTATCATTGGGGTTGGCCACACACCCTCCAGGTTGGCCACACCCCCTCCAGGAGCCAAGGATCCTAGATAAGTGTCTTTGGACCTTATCATCTGACACCTGAATCCTACCACATACAATCAATGCTGAAACTCTTCATTGTGATAAAGAGAATTGGGTAGGCCAAGCCATTGCTAATGTTAGGATGAGGAACCAAGGCATCACTTGCTTCATCTGTGGTAAACCAGGCCATATAAGACAGAATTATACACTAGGTACTTTTGGAAATAATACCTGTTTTAGGTTTGATTTGAACATAAGGCCATTGCCTTCTGGGTTATGAAGAAGGTGTGGCAAAGAATGACATTGGACCAATGAATGTAGAATGGTTTTATTTACCATACCTTTACAGGAACAGGACAAAGATAAATTTGCTTTCATAGTGCCTACTTTTAATAATTCATGTCCAGTTAGGAGGTTCCAATGGAGGGTCCTTCCCCAAAAAATGTTGAATAGTCCCACCTTATGCCAATATTTTGTACAACAACCACTAGAAGTGCTGTGAAAGCGCTTCCCACAATTTATCATTTACCATTATATAGATGATATTTTGTTGGCAGACCCAAACCCAAATACATTAGAAACATTGTTTGAAGAACATAAAGGAAATATTGTCTGACTGGGGACTACAAATTTCCCCAGAGAAAGTACAGAGGGGAGATTCTGTCAATTATTTAGAATATAAAATATGTTTACAGAAAATTAGGCCACAAAAGGTGAAACTGAATAGAGATAAACTGAGGACTCAATGGTTTCCAAAGCTACTAGGGAATATTGCTAATCTATGGCAATTATTGGCATAAAAAACTATGAGCTAGTTAATTTGTTTAAGAATTTGTATGGTGAAAAGGATTTAAATCATCCAAGAGAATTCTCTGATGTAGCCAAGAAAGAATTAGAGTTGGTGGAAAAGAAACTTCAAGAAACACAAGTGGATATTGCAGATCCAGACCTAGATTGCATATTGGTTATTTTACCCTCTAGACAATCTCCAACAGGAATCTTAATGCAAAAAAATATTATATTAGAATGGATATTTCTGCCACATACGCCAAGCAAGAAGCTGAAAACATATATCAAAAAAATTTCTGATCTGATTTTTAAAGGTAAATTCATACTTCACCAATTGACTAGAAAGGACCCTGCATAAATTGTTGTGCCTTTGAATAATTAAGAAATTGATCAATTATGGGCAGACAGTTAACCTTGGAAAAAGGCTTGTAGTGATTTTTTAGGAGATATTAATAATAAATATCCTTGAAGTAAGAGAATCCAATTCATAAAGGAAACTAATTGGATCTCTCCTCATGTGTTACAGGATAAATCCATTTCTGGAGCTGCTACATTTTATACTGATGTGAACAACTTAGGAAAGGCTGGCTACAAATCAGAAAACTTAATTAAGGAGGCTCAGAGCCTTATAACTCTGTTCAGAAGTCAGAACTATATACAATTATTATAGTGTTGTTGGATTTTAAAGAGCCTCTCAATGTAATAACCTACTCTCAGTATGAAGAAGGAGTTGTTTTACATATTGAAACTGCTGACTTCATTCCTGATGATACAAATTTGACCTTATTGTTCATACAACTATGGGATATCATCAGAGATAGAATACATCCTATGTACATAACACATATCAGGGCATACACGGGTCTCCTGGGCCCTCTAGCTCAAGGTAATGTTGAAATTGATCAGTTGCCTATAGGAAAAATGATAGAGGCCACAGAGTTTCAATAGAAACATCACGTTAATAGCAAAGGACTAAATAAGAGTTTTTCCATCACTTGGCATCAAGCAAAGGAAATATTAAGAAATTGTAACACTTGCTCTTTCTATAACAAACTGTCTTTACCTGCAGGAAGTATTCCTAAGGGTACACAGAGAAATAAGATCTGGAAAATGGATGTGTTTCACTTTCCAGAATTCTGAAAAATGAAATATGTACATCATACCATTGATACTTACTCTGGAATGCAATAGGTGACTGCCCTGAGTTATCACAAAGCTGATGCTGTACTTACTCACCTTTTGGAAACCATGGCCATAATGGGAATTCTTGCTCAGATTAAGACTGACAATGCTCCAGGTTACGTTTCCCAAAAAATGAAGCTGATTTTTTGATATTATAATATAAAGCATATTACAGGGATACAACACAATCCTACAGGACAGGCAGTTGTAGAGAGATCTCACCGCACTTTGAAAGAGATGCTTTATAAACAAAAGAGAGAAATGAGAAAACCCAGGGAGAGGTTGCATAGTGCCTTATTGACTTTGAATTTTCTTAACTCTGAAAAAAAGCGAATATAAGCTTCTGAGAGACATTACATAATGGAGAAATCTTCTGAGATAGACAAACCCATCTACTTCAAGGATGTGTTGACTTCAGAATGGAAGCTGTAATATGTGCTTTGGTGCAGTAGGGGTTTTGCTTTTTTTTTTCCACAAGAAAAGAAAAGATATGGGTACTGACAAAATTAATAAAGGTTTGCTTCAAAAGGGAATCCCTTCCTGGGGAGGACAAGTAATTGCTCATCCCTGATATGACAAATGGATACACAGTAAGGAAAATACAGTTAACAAGACCAAGACAGGGTCTCAATTTTGTATTTACAGGAAAATGGATACAACTGTTTTTAAGACATTGACTGGTTAATCACCTGCAATGGAAGAGAGATTGGTGATTAAGGAATGTAAACAACAGACTATTAGACCAACTGTTACAAATATGTACTACTGGGTAATCTCTCAAATCTCACTGCTTTGCATTTTACATCTATACCTTTTTTTAAAAAAAATGTGGTTCTTCTTTGACTATAAAAAGGGCTGGATTTGGAGTAGGAGCAAGTGGCTTTCTCGCTCTTGAAACCCAAGAATATTGGTAAGGAAAACATGAGAGATTCTGTCTCTTTTCAGAAAAGCCACTTGGTGTGGGACAGAAGACAGTTAGAATGTTTAGGGACCAATATCATTGTGTCTTCATCTTGAACCTTGTTTGTCTCTGTATCTGCACTGTCCAACTATCCAGTCTGCATAAAATATTCTTCTGAAGTCATAAAGGATATAAATATCTTCTTTGGGTATTAACAACGCTTAAGTTTTCCTTTGTAAATAATATTTCCTACTATCAGCTATCTACAAAGAATCTGGAATGAGATGGGGCCCCCACTGCAACAAGTCCTACTGGTGAAACAGGAATAAATGGGAGAGCATGAGAGAGAGATACACACAGGCAGGGAGACAGAGGCAAAAATAGAGAAATCAAGAACCTGGTGTACACCAATCAATGATTCAATGATTGCTTTTAGGAAATAGATTATTCAAAAATGGATAGCTTTCCATATTATCCTTCGGGTCACATTTCTAATAAGAATTCTAGATAGATTTACTCAGTATTCTGAGAATGGTTATAGATGTGTATACTCAGTCCATTAGGATCGAAATATTGTTTTAGCTTTTACAGGATCCCAAAGAGATGTCATCGCCCTTAAGTCAGCAGGAATCAACCTTATGAAAAACTACGCCCCCCCCCCTTTCCAATAAGTTTTGTGCTCTGAGGTTTGTGGGTAATTATTATGCTGATAGAATAGTTACAAGTTAAAATTGGGTTGAGGACAGAACAATAATATAGCCTCAAGGATCTCTTTTAAAGAAGAGAACAGGGAATAGATATGATAGATAAAAGTAGATTATTCTACCTACCTATAAACAATTTTTAGCCAAATATATGGACTAAGCTAAAGACAATATGCACTGGCATAGATATTTGTATATTGATACAAATGTGAAATCATTTTATATGTTTGATTGAGATGATGTGTACATTGGTACAAAGTTAAATCTGAAATTGTTTTAGATGTCCAATGTGGGAGATTGTGTTGTTTCATTGTAAATAATTATACCACCCACTAATTTAATAAAAAGCACTGATTTGCTAAAGCCAGGCAGGAAGTGTGGGGAGGGCTACCAGACTAAGAAAACTCTGAGAACAGGAAGTACAGAGCAGAGAACCAGAGAAAACCCAGAAAAAGCAGAGGACAACTATGCTGCTCTAAGAAAAGGTACCCAGCCACATGGTTGAACAGGATAAGAGTCATGGGTTAGATGAAAGGTAGAGAGCTAGCAAGTGATATGCCTGGGTCTGAGGCCAATCAGCCTAAAACTACCATATGCATCTGTGTATCTCTGCAGGTTTGTGGATCTGTGGGTCAGGGGGTCTGGGGGCCTAAACCTTGAGGTTAGGCCCGAAAGTCAGGGCCAGAAACCTCATACTACAGTGCAAAACAACTTGTACATCAATATAAAACTGAATGTGTAACTGTTATGTTAAATTGAATCTGTAACTGTTATGTTTTATATATGCTTCTACCACTGTTTAAAATATTTGCACATTATTGTCATGTCCACTATACAATTGCTCCCTCCATTTAACTATACTAGACATAATGTATGATTGTACTAGTTATGATATATGCACAAGATGTTTTATATACCTCTGTTTGGATGATATATATGTATATACATGTCTAAAATACTGTTGCCGTTTTACATGGTATTTATAGCTATGGCTAATGTTTGATAGTCATACTAAAAGTCATTGCTCGGAGTTTGTACACCTTTTTATAGGTAACCTAATTTTACAGTACAGGGTTTAATCCTTAGGATGATAAAAACTGCAGTCAACATTACTTAAGTTGCCATGACATAGTCATCTCAGATACAGGTTAGAGTACCATAGATAGATAAGAGTCTTCAACCATTTCATAGACCTTGAGAATATGGCATCAATGTTTGTTATTCAGAATTCAGCCGTAAGAGACACAAAACTCCTGGTGTCATTGCTCCTCTCTGAGATGGTGTTGAAAATTGAGGATATTCCTTTGGAGTTTGTCCTTTTGACAGAGAATGGCCAGTTGGGTAAAGAACTGCCCTTATCTTGATTGCTGACACTACACACATGATATCCAAGCTGGGTGAACAAGAGATGACGGATGGAGACTGAAGAAACCTACCTGGATAAGACAGTCCCTCCAAAAATGCCCTGCTTGTGAAAAGATCTGTCAGATTTCATAGACCTGTAGCCAAAATGATGGATGCTCCAATGGTGCAGAAAACCACAGGTGATTGTCCAGGTACCTGTGTCACTGTCCTCTCCCAAATTTTGGAAGCTACTACTTCCATGTGCTTCTGACTTTCAGGTGATATATTTTTATTCTCATGTCTTGAAGGGGTTGAAGAATAGATATTTAAGGTTACTACTCTATTATCCCTTAGTGAGGAACATTCAGGTGTTGGATTTTCACTTTCCCAGATGAACAGTTTTGAAATAATTTATACACCCTACCACCTACCAATATTCTAGAAATGTATGACATACTTTATATATGTTGGGTTTTGGTTGTGGTTTGTGCCTTATCCTGTGGCAGTGGGGGTTTCTTGGTTCCAGGATGCCAGAGGTCCGAGACCCACAGACCTGCTGCCCAAGACCACCTAGCTGCCCAGCCGCCTGCCTCTGCTGCTCAGGCCCCCAGAAATGACTTAGATGCTTATATTAACTTTATGCCCTTTGGCCTATGGCTTAGGCACATTGCTAGCTAGCTCTTACGTCTTAAATCAACCCTTTTCTATTAATCTGTCTGCCACATGGCCCGTAGCTCATCTGTGTTCCTTACATGTTGCTCCTTGGGTCACTTGCTTGATCTCCCTGACTCCACCCTGCTTCTCCTACCTATGTTCTGATTTCTCCTCCTACTTCTTCTATGGTGCCTGTCATGGCCCCAAAAAGCTCCTTTATTTAAAGATTGAGATTCACAGCATACATAAACGCATTCCCACATCATTATCCTCTCCTAGATACTACCTTATAATAATTCCTATTGTATATAGTCTTAGTATAGAACCTTCTTAGGTAGATAAAAGGGGGATATGTGGTAGGATTCAGGTGTCAGCTGATTAGGTTGGAAGACGCTTATCCAGAGTCCCAGGCTCCTGAAGGGGGAGGTGCCAGCCCCATACAAAAGGGGCTGCTGAGATCTTGGGGACCCCTTTTTTTGGTTTGTGACTGTTGGAGAGACTGGTTCAGCATCAATCATCCATTGTGTGGATAATCCAGTCTATCAGGCACCTATATAAGCTGTTACCTGTATCATGAGTATTTGTTTATATTTCAATAAATATTAATCTTGGGTTGGTGTGTTTTAAGAGAGATTTCTGCCTTCAGCTATCCTAGAGGCAGAGTTGACATTCCATTGATGGCTTTAGTTTGGTATTTCTTGTGGTCTACAACTGACACATTTGCTTTAAAATATACTGTTTTAGATGTTAATTTCATTTTCAAAACTAGCTGTGTGATTACAGATTGATGTTGCTACAAATATCTGTGAATTATATCCTAGTTAACATGACAGACAAAATTAACTGTCACAAGTACTTCATGATTATTAAATAAATTATCATAGATTTAATGAAGCTAGTATGAAAAGTACCTTTGGTGAATTTTTGTGAGAAGGAATTGTACACTTTGTTATTGAATCACAGGAAATACTAGCAGCTACTTGTTAGGCTTTTTAAAAGCATTGTCCACTCTAAGTTTTAGAGATAAACTTTCTCCCTGAATCTGGAGTTAATTAATTAATTAGTCTGGTAGGTCAGAAATTTCCTAGAATGTACCCTACTCTGAACCCCAGCACTGGGGTTACAGATTCATGCTATCATGGCCAGATTCTTATGAGAATCTTGAAGATATAAATTCAGGTTCTTCTGGTTGCACAGGAAACACACTATCCACTGAGCCATTTCCCCAATAATTAGGTATTCTTCAAGTAAGATTTTTTCTAAGGGCAACTCTTTCTGAAGTACATCTTAAACCACAAGTCAGGCAAGCCTTGTCTTAGTGACACGACCATCACACTCTTGACTACTTTCTGCTTCCTCATTTAATAGGAGTTAAGTTTTCAGCTGTACATTCATTATGATCGGGTGGAAATTTATGCACTGGTCTTCAGGGCTCTCATGATCCTTATATCACAAATATCAGGGGAAGTACAAACCATAGTTCCTGGCTCATAAACGACATTCAGCAATTTATGAGTAACTTCCCAGAGTGTAATTTTCTACAGTTGAACATCTACCTCTTAAGATTGAATTTGAAGTAATTAATGTTATTTTTTAAGACTTACTCAATTTTCCCCCCACTGTCTTTTATTACTATAGTTGAGACAACTATCTAGAAGAGTCTTTAATAAATAATAACTAGTCAAAATTAATGTTGTTGTATACAGCAACCTGCTGAGTGTGTATGTTGGGGGATGGAGAGATACAGAGACAGGACAAAGAGTTCATTCTCACATACTATTTTTTATGCGACATAACAATTTTATTTGAAACAGATTTTTACTGATAATCATATGACAAGTGTCTCCCCACCCCTTTACTGTCATGCTGGCAACTCAGGTGCTTTAGTTATTGGGATATGTGTTTAAGCCAGAGTTTTAAGACTTATTGTTGATATATTGTACTAAAATGTTTGAATATCATTAAATTCTATATAAACAATAGAAAGAATCAAAGAATTGCTATTTTGTTGTTGAAACAAATCTTTTTAGAACGTTTAGTAAACACATAACAATACAGATAGAAGCTAGTGTGACTGTCAAAGAGAAACCTTGAGGGTTTGACGGATACAAAGTTGATACATGCCAGTGACTTGATAAAAGTATTTACAGAAATTTGAAGAAAAATAACGAATGTAGCAAGCTGTTTCCTGAAGCATCAGGATGTGGGCCAGATTATAAAGTAGCACAGGTGAGCCTCTGCTGTGCCAGTTGGAAAACTGGGTCACTAACCAGGTGCAGAGACACAAAGAAACAGATGGAGCTCTTGGCTGTTGGACAGGCTGAATGTTCAGTGATCTGCAGATCAAGACAATTTGTGTGAAGTACAAAAGACTGTGAGAGCTATGGTCCAGGCCCTGTGTCTATGCAGGGTACCTGACTGCCTTAGGGCAAAGGACTCCTGAATGCTTCACCTGCTTTCCATGTAGCTAGTCACATTTATGCCAAGGTACTGCTGCATGTGGTGTGGCCCTATGACCTGGGATAACCTAGCTTCTAACTTTTCCCATTACTTGTTAAAACCAAAGCCTACCACACAAAGATAGAACATGGTTTCCTAGCCACTGTCTATGAGATTTCTTGAAAGTCTGAGATGTGTGCAGAGAGGAGAAGAAAAAGAAGCTGCTTCTCCTGTTGGTTTCTCTGTACCTCAGACTATGACATGATGTATGCTATATCTCAGTGAAACACCAAAAAGATTTGATTATTTATTTATTTATTTATTTATTTATTTATTTATTTATTTACTTACTTACTTATTTATTTATTTATTTACAGTATGTGTACATGTGCAAAAATCAGAGGATAACCTTGGCCATCATTAATTAATAATCTGTCTTCTTTTAGAGAGACAAATAGGATTTCTCCATGGTCAAAACTAGTCAAATAGGCAAGGTTGACTGACCATTGAGCCCTAGGATGGATTCTATTTCTACTTCTCCATAGCTGGGATTTATTATGAGGATATGCCCATACCTAGCTGTTCCAGTGTGAATTCTGGGGATGAATTTATGTTCCTGTTTATTTACTGAACATTCTCTCTAACTGCACAGGCAGTTAGAATACACCACATTGCATTTGTTACTAAACTCCCTCATGATGCCTCTGCTTTCTTCTCCTTGTCAGTAGACAATGATCTCCTTTCCTGACTGTACAATAGCCAGTATGGTTCCCTTGAGCTTCATGATGGAACAACTTAGACTAAAGCAGAAGTTCTAGCAGTGTCCTGTGGTGTGATAAAAAGTAAAAAAAAAGCTTTTGCCAGTAGTTAGTTAGACAGAGATCCAAGAGTAGAGCTACAATATCATTTGATATTTGTCTCACTTACTTTTCAATTGAAATGACAGAAAAATGAAAACTAAAACACATGACAGAGGGAACTATAAAGGGAAGCATTTAATCTGGGGACTCCTGGCTCCATGACTGGGAACGTGGCAGCAGACAGCAGGATGGTGCTGAAACAGCTCCCTGAGAGCTCACATTTGTTCACAAAGATGAGGAGTCAAAGAGAGTTTGCTATGAATTGCATATGATTCTGAAACCTCAAACTCAATCCCCAGTGACACCCTCCTCTAACAAGGCTATACTGCCTAATCCTTACTAGTTCCACACACCAGACAACAAATTTTCAAATACGATTGCAATTGTGCCATTCTCATTCTGTCCACTACCCTCAATTCTCAGATAAGAGTAAAAAGCTTCCCACCCCATTGCCAGGTGGTAAATCCCTTGAGACAGTGCAGCCTGGATATAGCTACTTAACTGGTACCTCAGCATTGACAAAGTTTTTGCTAGGCCTTTTAAAAGGATTATAGACAGTTACTTAAATATATTGCTTTTGTTATGTAGATGACCCTAGATATTAGGAAAAAACTTAAAAGTTGGAAGAAAAAGTTGGAAATATAAATAAGTCACAACTATTAGAGGTTCCTCTAAAGTTTTACATTAACTGTGTGTGACTCCATAGGAAAAATATATAAATAAAAATAAAAGATAAAACAATCCCTAAATAAGGAAATCAGAGATACTAGAAGAGGAAGAAAGTAGAAGAACATGATATCCTATGTCAATGACTGTAAAGAGGTCCTTGCTCAGACACTGAGACCCTAGGAGAGGCCAGTGCTCTAACTGTTTAAATAACTTTATTCTGTTTCTGACATTTGGCTGTCTTATTCATGGCTGGTTGCCTTTCTAGCCTTTATAGGAAGAAAAACTGACTGTGGGCTTGAAACTGTACCTTACCCTACAATGTGTAGTGGCTCTCTGGAGTGAGATCCCAGAAAAATAGATATACAATGCCCAAATATTGCATTATTCGGCAGTTTTCATGGTTCAGCCCTTTATTCAATTCTGTAAAATTTCAGTCTAAATTGTCAGCCTGCTCCCACATGACCACCAAATAGCCTTTCCAAGACAGCAGCCAAATTAAGGTCATCAGACTCCACTGACCAGATAGGAGTCACAGCAGGATATTGTTCTGTGATATTGCAGTAGATTCAGTCAGGATTCCCTGACACTCACTCATCTGAGGAGAGATGCCCAGGCCTCCACCAACAGAAGCTTGCAGATCAACTTGTCCAGATCAACATGAATAATGTGGAAGGCACATGTGACTGTAATGAAATATGAGACTTCTGTCCCCAGCTATTGCTGACCCTGCAAATGAGGCTTCTATATTCTCCATTCACTTAACCCCAGGATTGGCAGTCCAAGAGTAGATTATCTGTGATTCCTGATTTCCTTTTCGCCTGAAAAAAAAAAAAAAAAAAAAAAAAACTGATGTGCTTCAATATGTTATATCTCCCCTAACAGATATACACTGATGGGAGCAGTTTGTTTTTTTTTTTTTAAAGATAAAAGTATGTTTACTGGAGCCACACATGCTACCTTGGCAAGATGGTATGGGCCCAGTCTCTCAGCCAAGAGACATTGGCACAAAGAGTTGAGCTTTTGACATCAGCTTAGTCACTTAACTAGGAGAGGGGCAAAGCCATAACTATGCATGAACAATGATTATGGATTTACCAATGTCCATGTCCCCGAGACCTTCTATATAGAGAGGGTTCTCACCATAGCCAAAAAGGAAAACAAAAACAATGAAGAAATACTGGTTGTACTAGAGGCCATATGGCTACAAAGAAAAGAATCCATTGTCTATTGCAAATGGAGTCAAAAGGAGAATCCTCAGATAACCAAGAAAAAATGTCAGCAGACTTGGCCACTGGGAAGGTGGCTCTGGAAATTTTAGGATCTCTCCAGATCTTGGTAATAAAACCCTAATAAGACAACCCCTATAGGCTCACATATTTAAATGCCTAGCCACAAAGGAATAGAACTATTTGAAAAAATTAGGAGGTATGACTTTGTTGGAGGAAATGTGTCACTGGGGCTGAGCCTGAATTGTTTCAGAGCCCAAAATATATACAGAAGTAACAAATGGACACAAAATAAAAGATAACACACAGGAAGCAAATGGATGATGATTCTTCCATCTGCTTACCATTTCTGGAAGACAGATGGTCACCAAACTCCAGTGTATCATTCATTGTGTTGTAGAATAAGGCAATGGAGACTGCTGAATTACTCAGTTTAGCATATTACAATAGATTTGGTTTTTCCCTCTTCTTGGAGTCCAACAATAGCCTGGCTTTCACAGTAGCCAACATTCTCGGAAATCTGAAGAAAAGGTCCTAAATGTTAACTATAAACTACATTATGTCTATAGGACACAAAACTCAGAACAGGTAAACTAAATGTGTCATTAGAAATTGACAAAAAAGGGGGGGCTATCTTGGATCTTTTGTCATTCTAAGGGACAAATATACTCAATATCAAGATTTTCCTGAGGTTAAAATTACTAAGTATTTCCCATTTAAGTTTTTACTGTTGCTTCAATATGCTCAGAGACTAGTTAACTGATGATTCCAGAGGCTACACCCTTGGCCACATGTTTCAGCCTGATGACATTAGGTGAGTAAAGAAAGTCCTGTCTGTTTGCCTGGAATCAACATGAAGAGGTCTATACCTTGTGCTCCTAACTACTTCTATAGAAATGAAGTTCTCAAATATTAAATCTATTGACTACACACAGCTAAATGAAGCTACAGAAGATAAGAACAAATTTGTGTTCACCAGATCCTAAGCCACCTAAAGACAAGACTGACAGGAACCCTATAATTATAGTTGTCTTCTGTGGAATATTATTTTCACTAAGTAAAGGTAGTTACATTAGTTTATGCTGCATTTGTTTAACAATATAAAGATGTGTTAGTGGGATCAGCTGGCTCACTGATCAGAAAGACATACAGAGGAAGCAGTGACAGTGGGACATACAGAATAAAAGTAAGGCAAAAAGCCTTGAGACAAAATATAGAAAGAGATAAAGAGATACAGTTTAAAATAAATTATAAAATCTAGCAACGAAATAGCCTAAGCTAAGTGCAAGCACTAATTACTAATAATAAGTATTTATGATTTGCCAGTTGGTTGGTGACCCAAAAGAAAGCTTGCTACAATTGTCCTATTGTCTTTTTTACCTCCCAGAGTGTGTTAGTTTGAATAAAAGTGGCCACTGTCCTGGCTTGTGGAGAAAGCCACACTTGAGAAAATGCCTTCCTTAAGATTGGGCTGCATAAAATTTCTGTAGGGCATTTTCTTAATTAGTGACAGATTTGAGAGGGCCCAACCCAGGTTCCTAGGCTCATGGTTCTAGATTTAATAAGAAACCAGAGTGAATAAGCCATGAGAAGTAAGCCAGTAAGCAGCACTCTTCCAAAGCATCAACATTAGTGCCTGTACTAAGGTTGTTGTTCCAATTTGCTTTTTTTTTTTTTTTTTTTTTTAATGTGGAAATATAGGCCAAATAAACTCTTTCTTTTAGTCATGGTGTATCTTCATAGCAAACAAACACCTAGACAGCTCCATAGCATCATATATTTTTAAGGGAACAGTGCCTGTTTAATGTCACCAAAATACTCCTAAGATAGTTTCCACACAAAGATTTCTGTAGCTTTACATTGGAGCTTAATTATAGAAACAACAGTGAAATATATTTGTAGGCATCAGAGTTTATGTCCCCTGCTTGACTAATGGTTTAATCACCTGTGCATCTTCTGTATTGTTTGCATGGAAAGAAAAACCACTCTTTGTATCATCAAGAATATTAGGCTATAGGTGTTCATCTGTAATATTAAAAAGGGTAAGACCCACCTTCATATAACTTTCCCGTTAAAGATAAACTGATTATTCTCAGTCCCCTGTTGGTGCAGGTAGACATTGCAGGCTCCTCTGCAGTTGGATTTTTATTCTGAATCATAGTAGATAAGCACCTTAAGGAACTTAGGGAGCAAGTAGATATAGACATGGGCCATCTAAAAAATTCTGCATCTCATTTGGAAGCCCAGTCAGCTTAGGTTGTTCTGCATTAAAGAGGACTGGATCTCCTTCTTTGAGACAAGAAGTCTCTTTATGGCACTGGAAGAAACTTGTTGCTTTCATGTCATAAGGTTGGGGATTTTTAGGGAAAAAATTACCTATAAAAAATAACATTTGAGAAAGAAAAAAGAGGTATCAAGAATCTAACAACTAGTACCCAACTTTGTCTTCATAATCTCTCTAATTAATCACTCTACTTCCAACCACAGCCTAGCCATTAATCTTTTTGTTGCTAGCTCTCACTATGGTAACCTGCTCGGTCAACTGCCTACTTTTTGCCCCAACTGCTTTGCTATTCAAAAGAGAAAATATTAAATTACTAGTACTAAGGAGATAATATAATCCCTAGCCCCAAATTAGTCCATAACTTCACGCATGTCCATAAAATAATGGGTAATATAGCAGGCCCCAGATCTTAGCTCAACTGACACCATGATGGAAGTATCATTCATACTTCAAATGAAGCATGTAGGTAGCATTGTCTGCCAAAATAAAAACAAAGGTCCTAATCAATCATATGCATAATTCTGGGAAGGTCTCTAAATATACTAACTTTGCATTTTGGCATCTGCAATTCTACTTCTTGCTAAATGTTCTTGCTAATTGAAGATGTGGTTTTTGTACTTAAAACTTCACACTGAAGAAGACTTAGGACTAAGTCCCAAACACTTACAGCTAGCAAAGACTTTCTATGGGCTTGAACTCATGTCTGAATGGTCTGTTCTGGTGAATACCTCAAAAAAAAAAAATAGTGATTCTACTTGGCCCCTTTGTGGATAGCAATCTATCATTACTTCCAGAGAAATAGCCAAAATTAGGGCTTTACTCTCCCAAAAGATCAAGAATAAGAACTATTCTAAGAGAACTTCTAAGACATAAGACATGAATCTATGCTATTATATACTGTCAAGAAATTATTGATTATGTTACTTTTATTTTTGGTGCCTCACAAAACCTTAATTTAAAAAAAAGAATGTGTTTCTTATGTCATTGCTTTATGGCAATGAGTAATACTCCATTGCATATATGTACATTTCCTTTATTCATTTTTTGGTTGAAGGAATATAAGTTTTTTCTAGGTTTTGGCTATTATACATAACTCTACTTTGAACATAGTTTAGCAAAGATCCCAGTGCTATAATCATTGGATCATAGTTTAAACATATAGTACATCTTGGTGGAAAATTAATGGCAGTAAAATTAATAGGTTACTGGTCACATTGCATTCATAGTCAGGAAACAGAGGGAGATAAATGCTGCAGGTCAGCTTGCCTTTTATTTTTATTTAGTCAGTGAATTCAGGCTATGGAATGATGTTGCCCACATTTAGAGTGATTCTTATTATCTTCGTTAACATAATTTAGAAATGCTTTCAGAGATATACCCAGAAGCTTATCTAAGAGATGATTCTAAAATTTGTCAAATTGGAAGCTTATTTTTACTATCATAGAGAGATGAATTTGAAGACTTTTATCATAATCTAATGATGTAGGATGCAAGAAACAATCAAGAAGATTGATTAAAAGATTTATTGAGAATTTGGGATAACATTTTGACAAGGACAGATTAACCTGCTGTGGGTATGTCTTTGAAGGATTATATTAACTGATAGCTGATTAAGAGGGATCAGTCATTATTGGCAACACCATCACTGAGAAAGTCGACTTGAAAATATTAGAAAGCTGCTCAGCATGAACCTGGGAATAAGCAAAACACAGTTTTCCTTTAAGTTCCTGATTGAGTTCCTGTCTAGACTCCCATCACTGATCGGATTTAACTTAAAAGTTTAAGCCAAATAAAACCAATCCTCTACTAATTTGCTTTTGGAAAGAGTATTTTATCATGGATAAAGAAAACAAAGACTTGAAAATTGGTGTAATTCTTCTTCTATCAAAGAATATAATTTATTGCAATGCTTGTTGAGAATCTATCTAAATAACAAGCTCATTCACTAAAGTACTTACTCATGTTTTTGTCAGGAAACAATATGTTTTCTCAAAGTATTTATATTATCTCTGAGTCATGCTGGTATCTATAGGTTCTTGTGGTTTATTAGGCAAAAGGTTAACCATTGAGCTAAATTTTCAACTCCTAGAAAATATTTTAAGATTAAACACAAGTAAATGGCAGTAAATATATTTTTGTCCATTTACAATAACATTAAGTACCCAAGTGTGAGAAATTTTAAATAATACAAATTTATTTTTCATATATGCAATATGAGGTATCCTCATTTCCAACATCTCTATCCCAAAAATCTCCATCTTTTAATCTGTCTTACTAGCATTTAAGTTTTAACACGTAAATTTAGAGGAATACATTCAGATGGCAAGTATATAATAAAGACATTCTATGAAACATGTGTGTCTAAGAGATAAG
This sequence comes from Phyllotis vaccarum, assembly GCA_033318265.1. Lineage (NCBI taxonomy): Eukaryota > Metazoa > Chordata > Mammalia > Rodentia > Cricetidae > Phyllotis > Phyllotis vaccarum. The sequence goes on from JARWLC010000016.1 coordinate 40,016,424, forward strand.
GTGGTATATTAAATAGGTCTCAGAATAATAGTGTATAGATGTATGTTTCTAATAAATTAGAATAATAACTTAAATAAAGTACTGTGGGGATTTAATGAACGCTCCAAAAGTTTCAGAGATATCAGAGGGAATCTACCCACAGTCTGTGTGGGGATTTAATAAAATCTCCAGAAGTTTCAGAGATGTAGGAAGGGTCTAACTGCAGTCAGTCTATGAGGATCAGAGAGTAGTGATTCTCACCTTTAATTTTTAGCAAAGGGAGTATCCTGGGAGTGGTGACCTATGACCATAATCCAAACTGAATTTCAGGTCATCTTAGTTTACAGAAAGAATTCCAGGCTTTCCAGGCAAGCAGTGGTGGTGTCACACCTTAACATACCAGGAGAGTATTTAAGGTGGACATAGAAAGACAGATGGAGAAGAAGCCAAGAGAAGCCAGGCTGAGGAAGCTGGAAGACAGCTGTGTAAGATCTGACTGTGGTGTTTACTCTCTCTAATATCTCCGACTTTCTCAGAGATCTATCTCTGAGTTTCATTTATTTGTGAAACGATTGGCTACCAACTTTGGGGCACAAATTCCTCTCCTCATTACACAAAAAAACCACACTTGACAGCCAGAACAACTTATGGCTGGAGGAGATATTACTGGCTGGGTAGGCTTTCTGATTTGAGTTAGCCTCGATCCTTAGGCAGATAGGCCACACCTGTTTCTGTTTCACTCTCATTTCAGTAAGTCTTTCAGACAGTGGCCTCTTTTTCCTGGTGGGTTGTTTCTTTTTCTTTTTGGACCCTCCTTGGGTTACTATCACACTAGGTAGCTGCCCCACTTTACAATCAGTTGAATCATCAACAGATAACAATTGGTAAGTAAATCATTTTTTTTTAAGAGGGATTTTGTTTAAAGCAACGGAGGGTGATTGGTCATACTGTAACCTCTCACTTGATGATTTGGTATTAAAAACAGTGAAGGAAAATATAAATAACATAGATGGAAATATAATGTTTATCATACTGTTTATTATAAATATTTTTGTTTGATTTCTTTGCATCACTTAAAACATCGATTAATATAAATCCCCATAAAAAGGTTTTTAGAAAGCCTGTAAAGAGAGAACACAAAGAGGCCCAAATTAAAACAGAGGAATATGAAGAACCAATTTCTTCAAGGTCATCTAAAATTAGACAAAGACAGGCAACATTAATATACCCATTAACATTTTTAAAAAAGCAAAGGATGATAGAGATGATAGAGAAGATAGCTGGGCTCCAGTACAAATGTTAGAATTACTGAGAGTAAAGGAAGCAATTGTAACATATGGGATGCATTCACCATTTGTAAAACAAATGTTGAATTCCTGGTCATATTTTAAATGGGTGACCCCTAAAGATTGGTTAGATATAGTTACAGTTGTGCTAAAGGCAGGGCCACTTATATAGTGGAAATCATAATAGAGGGAGGAGGCTAAAACAATAGAACAAAGAAGCAGGACCAGAGGCATTGAAGTCTTATAGGGAAGGGAGTTTATGTTGATATTGACAGGCAGTCTTTATACAATGAACATACTCTGGATTTATGTCACATGGCAGCTTTAAATGCTTGGGACCAGAGTGAAGATATAGGTCGGAAAACTGTATCATTCACTAAAGTAATTCAAAGCCCCAAAGAAACTTTTGCAGACTTTTACAAATTAACTTTAGCAGTAATCAGAATGGTACCAGACTCAGAAACCAGGAAAATAATAATTGAATCACTGGGTTTTGAGAATACCAAAACACAATGTAGAAAAATACTTATACCTTAAAAGCAAGGTCAACACTTTTGGAGGATTAGATTCATTAGACAAATTATCTAGCATCTTATGACAGTGATGATAACTGGATAGGAGAGCTTATTTCAAGAGGTATAAGAAAAAAAGAAAATGTTAAATGTTACAATTGTGGAAAGCAAGGTCACATAAAAAGATATTGCAAACAAGGTGTTCCCAGAAACAGTGCTTTTGATAGGAATGATCCCAAGAGAAAACCTCTAACTTCTGGAGAATGCAGAAGGTATGAAAGAGGAAGACATTGGACTAATAAGTGCAGATCAACAAGGAACAGACAAGGTAACTTTCTGCCCCAAGGAGACTTCAAATACCCCCAGGTCATGTAAAGCCCTTGTATCAAATCCAATCCAGTCTTACCTTGCCATTGTGGAGGAAACACATTCCCAGAACAATTAAAAAGATTAAAACATATTTTTAAAAAAATGTACTACATGGAATGAGAGAAAATGTACAGAAAAAAAATCAGGAAATATTAAAATGAATATTTTGGCAAGCTTCTATCAATGAACAAAGGCAAAAATTAAAAATACAAATAAATGATGTTATTATTGAAGACTTATTGGTCAAAGGCACAGATGTATCAATAATGTCACAAGAGTCATGGCATCCAATTTGGCCCTTTCAGGAGGTAAATGTTCAGTTTTGGGTATTGAGTCAATATCCAAGGTAAAACAGAGTGCAAGATGGCTTGAGTGTATAGGACCAGAAGGACAGAGAGGAATATTGACTGACATTGCTATAAATTTATGGGGAAGAGATTTACTATAACAGTGGACCACACAGATTAATAATCTTCAAAACACAGAAATAAGCCATAAACTAGCATATGATTCTGGAGGAAACATTAGGAGGTATTATGAGAAACAATAACAGCTCATTCAGGTTATAGAGATACAAGGCAAAACAGCTGCTGATCTTTCAAAAATACCCATGGCACTACCTCTAAAACGGCTAACAGAAACCTATATGGGTTCCTCAATTACCTCTAACAAAAGAGAAATTGCAGGCCTTAGAGCTGCTGGTACAGGAGCAGTTAAATGCTTAGTATATAAAAGAATCAACTAGCCCTTGGAATTCTCATGGATTTGTTATTAAAAAGAAATCTGGAAAGTGGAGAATGGTAACAGACCTAAGGGCAAAAAACAAAGTGATTCAGCCAATGGGCTTGCTACAGTCTGGGATTCCTTTGCCTTCTCTGTTACCTAAAGAATGTCCTATTATAATTATTGATTGAAAAGACTTTTTTTTTTCAATTCCTTTACAAGAACAACACCAAAAAAAAAAATGCCTTTAGAGTTCCCACTTACAATAATTCTCAGCTTGTAAAGAGATTCCAGTGGAGGGTTCTCCCTCATTGAACACATAAGAGCCATACTCTATGCCAGTATTTTGTACAAAAGCCAATAGAACAAATAAATAACAAATTCCCACAGTATAATTTATCATTATATGGACAATGTCCTGTTGGCCGATTCAAATATCGATAACTTAGAAATTTTTTTTGAAGAAGTGAAAAGAATTTTGCCTGCTTTGGGATTACAGATGGCCCCATAAAAAAACACAAAGAGGGGATTCCATTAATTATTTAGGATATAAAATAGGCCTACAAAAAATTAGACCCCAAAAGGTACAAATCAGGAGCGATAAGTTGAAGACATTTAATGATTTTCAAACACTTCTAGGAGAAATTACCAGCTTATGACCCACTATTGGAATTAAAAATGATGAACCATAAATGGTGACAAGGACTTAAATAGTCTGAGAGGATTGTCACCTGAAGCTGAGAAAGAATTGGCTTTGGTGGAAAAAAAAAATTACAGGAGGCACATGTGGATCATGTGGATCCAGACCTTAATTGCATTCTATTTATCTTGCCCTCTAAGCATTCTCCTACAAGAATTTTAATGCAAAGGAAAAATGTCATATTGGAATGGATATTTCTTCCACATAAACCACATAAGAAGTTAAAGACATATGTAGAAAGATTTCTGAACTTATTTTTAAAGGAAAATTAAGACTTTGTCAATTGACAGGAATGGACCCAGCAGAAATTCTTGTACCTTTAACGAATGAAGAAATTGACCACTTATGGGTAGATAGTGAACCTTGGCAAAGAGCCTGCAGTATTTTTTTTTGAGAGGGGGGAGATATTAACCACAAATAACCTCAATGCAAAAAAATTAAATTTCTAAAGAAAACTAACTGGATTCTTCCTTATATTGTATGAGATAAACCAATTTCTAGAATTGAATAGAACTAATTGAGAAAAGCATTGAAAACACACAACTCCTGAATGATCAATGGCTTCTGTTTCCTTGTCTGTGCTCAACTTGGCTTTTGGTATAGTTAATCACTTAATTTGTGGTCATTTAGGTGGGTGTATTTCTTTTTTACCTGCTCACCCTAAAGGCATGATTTAGTGTTTCAACAGTGGTGATCTCTAGCAGTTGCTGTAATGTGCAGTTAAGTGTAGAGGTCTGTATGAGTAAAGCTTTAGTGGAAAAAAAAACACTCATCTTCCTTACTTTTTTTTCTAAAATCAGTCGCCATGAGATAGTCAATTTTTTCTTGGTCATAACTTAGCTTTTACTTTTATCTTTAAAATTTAGTTAATGTGAAACAGTCTGGTTTTCAACTCACCTTCTAACTAAGGTGATCTTAAAACTCCTAATTGTTCTGCTTTTCTACCTTGAGTCCTGGGAAAACAAGCATCACAATTACTCTTAGTTTATGTGGTAAAAGTGCTTGTCTGGTATTCACAGGGCCACTTGTGCCATAAACCTAGCTGGCAATTTATTTCATGTGTAGCATACAGTATCTGTCCTTTGAGTTTACATTTGAGTTTAATTACTTTCATGTTATGTTTTTATTAGATATTAGAGATATTTTCCCACCATTAGTAAGGTCCCCTGCTATGTTTATTTTTTAAATAGTCTTTTGATTATGTCTTATAAATTGGCTTACTCTTAGATCACAGATTCTCTTTCTGCCTTTCTTTCTTTTACAGAAGGTGGGCTAAAAGCCCTGAAGTCTTTCCCTAAAGAATTTCAGAATGATATTATTATGATTTTGTTTGGATTTGGTATAATTCAAATTTACCTGATTGTCTGGTGGCAGATTTCTATGGATGCACATAATGGGGGATGTGGCAGAAGGTAGCAGTGGAAAGCAGGAGACACCTAGAGCTGTTTCTATGTATAAAAGAACTTTATTGTCAGATGGATATGGTTATAATTAACAGAGAAGGTTATAATAACAGAGCACTTATAACAGCAGGATGGTTATAATAAGTAGAGAAGGGGAGGGGAGAGAAAGAGAGAAGAAAGCAAAGGATAATAGAAGCACTCTCAAGAGAGGACAAATGTGAGAGAAAGATTCTAAGAATGGAATCTTGTTTGTGATGGGGTTTGACATCAGAATTCTTAGGAGGGGTGGCTTTGGAGACTAATAGATATGTCTATAAATTGAAGAATTTTTGTTTTCTCATAACCTAATATTGCTCATTTCTAATGGCTTGGTAGCACTATTGTCTGTGTGGATATCATCCAAACTCCCCAGTGAAAATCTAGGCCAGTTACTAAGTACTTTCTCTGAAGCAAAACATTCCTTTCTTGAATGGAACAGTCACAGAATGCTCCTGAAATTCACCAATTCACATATCCTTTCTGCAAACTTATATAAACAGTAAGGACAACAATGGAGAGGATCTGCCTCACGTAAGCTGCTGAGAAGTTTAACAGGGAGCTCCAGGGATGGAGGTTTTATCATTCAGAAATACCTTTGTTAGAGCTGTTTCCAAATTTAAAATGTAGTTTCTCTAGTGGCAATTCTTTCATTTACCATATTTGTGTTCCCATATAAGAATGAAAAGTCATTTTTATATAGTTGTTTTTCATACATGTATTTAAGTTATCTGTGACTTTGTACTTAACTACTCATCCTTGACCTCTAAGTCAGCAGTTCTCAAACTGTGGGTCAAGAGCCTTTGGTTTGCATATTTGATATTATGTATATTATATATTTTCATTATTATTCAAAATAGTAGCATGTTATGAAGTTGCAAGGAAAATAATTTTATGGTTAGAATTCACCAAAACATGAGGAATTTTACTAAAGCATCAGAGCGTTAGAAAGGTTGAAAACCATTGAGGAATGTAATCTCAATAAACTCTCTGTTTCTCTTTGCTTGACTAGGTACAATCATTTGTCTGTCATGCATTCTTGATTTAAAATGATTAGACATTGTTCACATATACTCAAAAGAATGAGTGCCACATTAGAAAAGTGCCTGCTGCTAAAAGTACCTACTGTGTTTCTCATTATTCTCCATCTGACTTCTTATTGTCCTTCATTGGTAATTGAGGAATGTAAGGGGAGATTATTTATACAGAATTGTACAAAATTATTGAAATAAATCTTTCTATGAACTCAGAAAATATGACTGAGAGCAAAGGACAATTTGGACAGGAGAAATAATTAAGATTAGGTATGAATTGGGAATACAAAGCAGTTAGTGAGAAGGACAGAAAGTATAAGGAAGTGGCATAATGATAAATGATGATGAAGCTAGGAAATTTGGAATTTTACTGTTAGAGAAAAAGAATATTCATTGTAGCCAAGATTTCTAACTGAAAGAGAATACTGAGGACTACAAAATTGGTATCCATAAAGTTAGCCTTGTCCATCAAAATTAATAAATTTTATAAAGAATGTACTAATGATTCCACACTTCTATTCCCTGGATATAAAAGACTGGCAAGAATTTGAAATAATGTTCTAAATAATTCCCTGACTACAGAATTATTTTTCTAATAATTTCAGTAATTACTTCATATACTTCATAATTTTACCTTCACTTAAATCAGTTCTGCTCTAGATATGACAGGGGAGAAGATATTACTGAACATTAGTCACTAATGTGCTGTGATTTATAGCAAATGGTGCTTAATATCCCTACAACCACTGATAAAATTATTTTATGTCATCTTTATGCTCTCAAGGAAGAAAGCTATAAAGTCTTGATCAAATTGACTATTAGAAATAATTCCAAATTAAAAAACACATTTTATCTTATATTAACTCTTTTATTCTCTATATTTTATACTTTTGTAAAAGAAAGAAAATCACCTTATAGAAATATCTTTAATTGGATATTTTGTGACATAAACACTTTGAGAATGCCAGTTATTCTCACTGGTAAACATTACACATTAGTATCTTAGTTTCTAAAAGTATAAAACAATTTAATAATGTAATATTTAAAAAATAAAAGTTTGACCGAGGAAAAGACTCAGGTCATAAATGACTTGTCTGGAAAGTGTGAGGACCTGAGTTCAGATCCCCAGCACCGATAGAATAACTCAATAATCTAGCAAGTCTTGAAACTTACTATATAACCACACATACACCTAGTCTCTCTCTCTCTCTCTTAAAACTTTTGAACAGATTATATAAATTATTCTAGATTATATGAGAATACATATATATCATTTCAAAAATGATATTTGAAAACTTGGTTCAAGTGTGTGTGTGGGGGCACATTCTCTTCCTGTGCCTACACATATATACTAACTAATATGTGTGTTTGTGTCTGCTTGTCTACCTACATGTGCTACAGTATGTACATGCCATTCAGAGGACAACTCAATGTATGTATCTCATCTTTTACCATGTGGATGAAAGTATCTATGCTTCTATGGTGGTCTTGGACATTGCAGGCTAGAGGTGAAAGAGAGGTCAATTCTCTGCTATCCATCTCACATCTCTTTACAAAAATCATAGGGTAAAAAGTCCATCATATAATGGAGACTAATACAGAAAACTATGACTAGATGCAATGCAGTGCTCAACAGATAATGGAATCCCAGGTTCAACAGATACATCCGCACCTGTAGCTCAAAAATAACAAGTAACAGTAGGATGAGAAAGTTGTCAGATCCAGAACACCAGAGAGTCACCAGTGAAAGTATCCTGTTTTAAAAATGGCAATACACAAGACTGAAATAAAGGCGTATCAAATGAAGTGTTAATGTGGAAAGCAGAAAATTGTCTGGGTTTCTACCAGTAGATGAAAACTATAGGTTATTAATGACTACTGAAAGAAAGAGAATTAAGTTCTCCCAGAAATTAGCGACTTTATTGGCTCTCCAAACAGAATTTCCAACCTTAAATATACATTACCAACACAAATGTACATACCATGTTAATACATTCATTATCTGAAAACAATCCTTTTGCAGTACATGGGAAATACACAGACATTCACCATTAGACAATATGCAAGAAAGTGAGAGACTTTGGAACACTCTGTCCTAGATAGAATATATATAAATATATATCTACATGCACAAATATTCATTCATATACATATGACAATAATAAACCAAAGACTGTTAAATAGAAAATATGGGTACTATAGGAGAAATTTGATGGAGAGTAGCTGCAAGTTTCTGAAGGGAGAAAAAAATGGAAACACATGGAAAATATGAATTCAGTGTCCTGTGTCTATCTGCCATCTTGCCAAAGGAGATCTAAGCCTATAGATGTATGGCTACTATCACTTTTTTTTAAATTTGGTTTCCAGAAACTGAAGACAGATTTGTACAGCAAATCCTTTTATACATTGCATTATCTCTGGAGTGGCTAGTTTAAAAAACACTATATAGCTTCATTCTAACATTTTCAATTTATTATTGTTACCAATATTGCCTTAAATTATATAAATAATACAAAATTAAAAGTGAATAACTCTGAGCTTGTAAACTTTATACTTATTTTTTGTGTATAAACTTTCATATCTGTTTTGGCTATGTTTACTCTATTTTTTTTCTACTGCACTTGATACAAGTCTCTTGATGATAATAGTTGAATATATTTTATGTTCTTAGATGCTAGTCAATGGGGAGGCCCTGTAGAGTATTTCTTCATAATTGGGTGGGGGTAGGATGGGAAGAGATAGATTCTGTTTTCTCTTTCATCTCATGAGATACATAGTGTTTTATGCTTAAATATTAGTTCACAGAGGACATGCCTGAACTGTCCCTAATTCTCCACATGCAGACCTCTCAGGATCTTAAGTTCTCACATCTCCTCATACATTTATTGACCACAGTGTATGTTGCAAATTCTCCCTGCCATTTTTGTGTCACAACTAATATAAATAATTTTTTTCTCCCCTGCTTCCCTTGACAAATCTTTCTTACTCAAATTCCTTAACCCTTTAACATTCAGTGATTTGAGTGACTTTTTTACTTTTAAAGGCCATCAAATAATTAGCATCATTATAAATATCTAGAACATTGGAAAGTGATTCTCCAGAGAGAGCTGCTTCATGTAGACTATTCACTGGTACAACAGAGATTCCAAACTTTTCTAGGACCATCAGAGGAACCAGACCCTTAGTAAAGAATGGAAGTAAAGAGTCCATTAGTTTCAGAATCCCCTGGGCTTGATCTCTTTGATTATTCCCCCTTTAAGTCTATAATACCTGATAAAATATTGGAGACTGTCATTTGGTCATCTTTTATTTGTTCTAATTTTAGGAAAGTCAATAGTTTTATACTTTTTTCAATATTTGTTTTCAGTCACATTACTGTTTCCCATAATATATAGATGTAGACTGCTAAACTGGTCATATTAACGGCAAAGATTACTGTGGAAAAAACAAGGTACAGAGATTAGAGAATAATATTTCAATAGTTTTTGTGATAGTTAGCTGAAACATATAATGTACTTGTCCTACTGGATTCAATAATCTAGAAATAAATAGTTGACTTTTGAATGATTCACATAGAATTGCTTCCAATTAAAATATGCAAGATATTAAAATAATTAATGCCTATTGAAATCATAACATTTCACATCTATTAACACTTGCTGGGGTGTCTATATTTATTGGGTATTATAATGAGTATTTTATAATTAAAGACAATAATATTGAGGAAGGTCAAGAGACTTCAAGATAGTAGAGTTAATTAGTAATAAAAAGTAAACTTTAACATATACATTTGGTATCATAAAAATTTATCTGGTATTAATCTAAAAATTACTGTTGTATTGAAATTAGTCTCAGTGTCATAGAGGATTTACTAGGAAACTTTCCAGTAATATGGAAAACTAGATGCTATTTGTGTATAAGCCCATGATAGAGAGAGTTAGAATAAGAAGAATAGACTTTATTCTAATGGGAAACAAAAAGGAGCTTTGTAAATACATTGGGCACAAAGGAAATCCCCAAACATCTCAGGCTATTGCCAAAGCAATAGCTTACATGGCACAAATGGTGGCAAGGTTGCAGTACTGAAGATGATACAACACTTCATAAATGCTAGAAGTAAAACTGATGCCTAACCAAAGCCTTTTCTTCTGACTGACTAGTATGCATAATAATAGAAGGTATTCTGCACAGTATAAAGGAGCAAGGCAATTATGGATCCAGCTATAAACCCTGTAATTTACAATTGTGACCTGACTGCAAGATGGTACAATAGTAGTAGATATTGTTGGTTGATGTGGGAATGCGTTTATGTATGCTGTTAATCTCAATCTTTAAATAAAGGAGCTGTTTTGAGCCATGGCAGACACCATAGAGAAAGTGGGAGGAGAAATCAGAGCTTAGGTAGGAGAAGCAGGGCGGAGTTAGGCAGATCGAGCTGAAGCCGCCCAAGGAGCAACATGTAAGGAGCACGGGTGAGCCACACGGGCCACGTGGCCAACAGATTAATAGAAATGGGTTGATTTAAGATATAAGAGCTAGCTGGCAATGTGCCTGAGCCATAGGCCAAACAGCATGAAGTTAATAGAAGCGTCTGAGTCGTTTCTGGGGACCCGGACGGCTGGACGGCTAAGTGGTCCCAGGCGGCAGGTCTGTGGGTCTCCGGATCTCTGGCTGCCCGGGACCCGAGAACCCACTACAACAGATGGCGCCCAATGTGGGGCGATTATCCACTTAATGCCTGAGAAAGTTTAAAAAGGGTTTTAGCAAAAACTAAACAAAGGCAGCTTCCAAATTGTGTATGTGAAGCAGGTCTTTGTACAAAGAAAGCATGGTCCGGGTCACCTTCAAAATGGTGCCGGCGGCGAGCTGGCGGCAGGCAATGTAAGCTGCAGCTGCAATCAGGCGGGTTCCTGAATCTCACAGAAGACTCAGTAGCATGTGATTGATTTTAGATTTCTGTTTATTTTGAACAAAAAAGAAACAAATTTTCTTCGTAGCAGCATTTTCTTGGGTGTGCTCTGTTTACGGTCCGTTTAAGAAAACGTAGTGATTCAGCCTAATTTGCAAAAACCGTGCTTCTTTTTAGAGAATGTATTTTAAAAGCTCTTAAGGTTAGAAGATGATTAAGGATTCACAATAAAACAGATTCAGATAAAAAGAAAAACCTGTAAACGGGTTACAATGTTTGTAAAAGGTACATAGGCTTCAGAGAGAAAAGAAAGAGGTTAGAAAAAGTTTTTAAAGCGAGAAATAGAGTAATAAAAATATAATAAGCCACGTAAAGATGGAAAATAGACACAAAATCTGGATTTTGGTTGTTATTGTGTTTTCTTTTAATTTTTTAACTGTTAATGAGCTAACTACAAAAAGACAATAGATGGCAAATACAAAAGCTACTAAGTTAAACAAGAATATATATTTTAAAGGTATTTTGATTTTAAAATTTGTGTCTAAAGATTTATTGCTTTAGAAGAGTTCTGCTTTTGTTTCCACAGAAGATGAGAACCTGTGGATTGCTTCCAGGCAAATATGGTTTCATCAACCAAGACCCCCTAAAAAAACCTGATGGAAAGAGATGGCCGTATCAGCTTCAGAGCTGCAGACTGATTCAGCCTCAACAACCGTGAGACTTTCAATGCCCCTTAATCAGCAAGAAATAGTAACAGAAAACAACGCCCAAATTCCCCAAATATTGTTTCTAGATGTTTGTTTTCATTATAAATGGTTAATGTCATAGTTAATCTCTTTCTAAGAAGAAAAAGGGGATATGGTATATAAATGATTTTTTAAAAAATTAGATTATTGAATTTACAGGTAATCAGCTGTTAATCTCAAAATGCTTTACATTGGTATAGATTTTGGTTTATTGATACAAATTTAAGGTCAATTTTGTTATGCTGTATGTGTTTTTCTATTCTTGTTTAAGGTATGATGTTCATGTAACTGTTTTAAAATTGTAGTGTATAAGTAAGAAATGAAGGTTAATAGTCACTTTTGATAATCAAACTTATAGTTAGGTTAGTTAGGATTTTTAGGTATACAAAAATATATTTCTGTTAGGTAAGTAATCTTCAAATACTTCTAAGACCTACAGAATATGGCATTTAAAATGTTTTAAGAGCTTAGACTTTTCTAGACAGTGAGACAGGTCTGTTCCTGGCAGCACTAATTTACTTCAACAGGAAAATGGGCATCGAAGAAACTCCATATGGAGTCTACTCTCTTTGTGGCAATGGTTAGCCACTGGATAAGGACCTGTTCTTATATTGACTGCTTGACAGTATGCTGTTTAAATTGGACATGCAGGTTCCATAAGAAGATAACCTCTGAACTTTGGCACAACAAGCCTAGATGGTCATTCAGGTTCCTGCTTTGCAGAAAAAACTGTCAGACATTCTTCAGGACTCAAGGAGAAGCAACGGATGAACTGTGTCAGAATGGGAAGAACAGATTTCCTGCTTCACTAAAATGAAAAGAGACTTTGGACCTGTAGGCTTAAGATAGATGCCCCAACTTTATAAAGGAACTTTGGGGGACTGTCCAGGCAGATAGGTGTCATCTCTGTCCTTTCTAGATTTTAGAAGTCACTTGCACTTCTGGCTTACTTGGGTAAATATATCCTTCTGTGGTCTTTGATGTAGTTGAAGATTAGATAGTTATAGGTATAGTTTTTCTTAGTCATTTGAAAGATATATTAGATATAAAACTTTAGATTCATAAAGATAAGGTAGATGATAGAATATTTTCTTTAATTTTGCTAAATACAAATAGACTAGATATTGTAACTGTAATTGTTGCTTGATAGCTATTTTGTTATATGTAATTTTGCTATGTTAAAATTGAAACCTTCCTTTTTGATTAGAGAGAAAGGGGGAAGTGATGTGGGAATGCGTTTATGTATGCTGTGAATCTCAATCTTTAAATAAAGGAGCTGTTTTGAGCCATGGCAGACACCATAGAGAAAGTGGGAGGAGAAATCAGAGCTTAGGTAGGAGAAGCAGGGCGGAGTTAGGCAGATCGAGCTGAAGCCGCCCAAGGAGCAACATGTAAGGAGCACGGGTGAGCCACACGGGCCACGTGGCCAACAGATTAATAGAAATGGGTTGATTTAAGATATAAGAGCTAGCTGGCAATGTGCCTGAGCCATAGGCCAAACAGCATGAAGTTAATAGAAGCATCTGAGTCATTTCTGGGGACCCGGGCGGCTGGATAGCTAAGCGGTCCCGGGCGGCAGGTCTGTGGGTCTCCGGATCTCTGGCTGCCCGGGACCCGAGAACCCACTACAACAGTTGGTGTAACCAAAAACTCTCTGATTGGCTTTAGAGTCCATGCCCTGAGATTAAGTCTATATCTGACAGTTCTCAGTTGGAAAAAAAAAATGAGACAACTAGATATATAATGAGACTATACAGCAACATCAAGGCCGGAGCTGTTGCTGCTGGTCATTTCTATATCTATTTTTCTGCTACTGATGGGGTCGTGTTGATCCTTGTTGCCTGTGTTACCAAAGAGGCATGTATAAACTGTGTGTAGAAGTATGAGTACCATGTCAAGCTGGCCCTACCTCACTGATGTAGAGTGAGTCATAAACATACACCAGAGAGTTGAGCTGGTCTCTCATCATGTAAACTTAGAAAGCTAGTTCTGCCCCTTAATTGAAGAGTTAACTCAAAGGCCAAGAATAACCAGTTTGGCCATCACTCAGAAACATATCCAGGCCTCTGAATTGGCACTCTCCAACATCTACCTCATCTATGACCTGCTGGAGAAAATAAAGGGAACTTGTCCTTTGGAACAATAGGAAAAGTATCCCCCATGACTCATGATAATAGCAAGATATCTTACAGGAATTTCAGTGATGATACATTATTGATGGTATACTAGAGGTCTTAAACCTAACCAACAACACATTACAAAATGAACATTTGTAAGTAAGGACACAAGGGTATGCCTCATGATACACAACTGCTCCCAATGGCATTAAGATGAATGAAGAGACAATAGAGATGCAGTAAAGATGGAAAAATAAAGTGTTTTGTCATTATTGTTCAATTTTTGTTTTTAAAAATGATTTTTATTAATTAATATTCTTTTTTATTTTTCATTTTTATTATAATTGATTTTTGTTATTTATTTTTGAGTTTTTCTCTGGGAGATGATTATACAAGGGTGAAGAGTACACACAAAGAAACTGAGAAATGAATGAGATTGAGGTGTATAATGTGAAATTCCCAAGAAATAAATAAAAAAAATTATGTGTAAAAAACAAAATACATGAAGAGAGTGATAGTAGCAGAACAAAGACAGGATACAAAGAAAAAAGTTGAACTCAACTTTCTCTAGGTAAACATAGCTCTCACCATAACAGTAATAACTGGAAAATAATGATTTTGTCATTCCAGGTTTTATGCATCAACATGGAAGCTATCTGTCAAAAGTTTTTTCTGTTGTTGTTTATGAGATAGTGAGTTATAATGAAGTCAATTTCAAAATGCACTGACAGACACATCAGAAAAGGTAATACAAGAGATTGGGTGTTATGTTATCGTTTCTAATTGAGTATACCTGTGGCTGGAGGTTGGGGGCCCATACAGGTGGTGATCAGTAGCTGTAAAAACACAAAGGCTGGGTTCATGTGGAGAGAGACTTTATTATAATGAGGATAGGAAGGAAATATAGGTAAATAGATAGATAGATAGATAGATAGATAGATAGATAGATAGATAGATAGATAGATAGATAGATAGATAGATAGATGAGTGGAAGGGGTGAGGAATGTATGACCTCTTGCAGGAGAAAAAAGAAGAAATTAGAGAAAAGAATATAAAGTAGAAAGCCTCTTAAATGGAACTTGATGTCAGAAATGGCAGGCAGGCTAATTGTCATTCAGATCCTGGGAACTGGATCAGAATTCTGACATAGGGGAAGTTCAGGTGATAACTTTGAGGTTGGCAGAAGAAATGTAGCCATCTAATTTAATAGATTCTAAAAGGATTTAATCTGTTAATCACAGGTAGTTAGTTCTGACACACAGGTAGGAAGGCTATTCAGGAAGCTAAACCTAGACTTAGATAATGTTATTAGTCTATGACCTGTAGAATTTCAACCTCTTGACAGCACTGCAGTTCAGTCAAGTAGGTCTTCAAAGGCATACTTGTTTTCTTCTTTTTACGGAATTCTTATTCATATTTTTCTCTGCCATGATGGAAGAAACAGGCTGATAGACAGGTTGGTTTTCTTATTATTATATGATCATGTGAGTAAACCCTCAAGAACAGATGGATTAACAAAAAATCCCCTATACACACAAACACACACAGACACACATACATATATACACACAGAGAGAGACAGAGACAGAGATGGGCAGAAAGGACAGAGGGATCTATCTAATCCAAAAAATGCAGTGATTGCAATTCATAAATTTTAGGAATGTGAAAAATCAAGGCATATATATTTCCCCAACTGCTCCTACTATAGTAACTAAAAAGCATAGTTATATACTTGGACTGAGCCTGCCATTAGAAAGAATCAATCTTTCTTCATATTCAAGTTGGAACAACATTTATTTACAGTCCAGAAAACATAGCCCAAAGAACAATTCAGTGTGCTTTCATTTGTTAAAGCTATTATTCATATTAATGACCAGTAAGTGCAGTTCTGATAATATAGAAACTCAAAGAAGTGTCATTTAGAGAAATAAGTTAGTTTATCTGACAGCATTTTTACAGGGCAATTAACTAGTATCAGGTTTTTATAGTTGTTTCTCACTTGTTTTTGATAGTGCTTTTGTTACACATTTTATTCCTTTTTTTTTTTAATGATACTATGGAGATCCCTCAGCAGTTAAGGGTGTGTGGGTAGATTCCCTCCCTCTGCTATCTCCAAAACTTCTGATATGTGGGGAATCAATAAAAAGGGTGCATACTGCTTTTAGATTAAGTTGAGTTTGTCTGGCTCATAGCAGCCTGTAACTTCAGATCTGTAAGATCTGATGCTCTGTTTGGACTCTGTTTGGCAGGCACTAGCCTCAAGTGCAAATCCTGTTCTACCCCCATACCTATCTGCATATTTGAGTATAAAAAATAAGTCTTTACAAATGTAGAAAGGATTAATAAGTTAAGGCAATTTTTCTTAGTGATGCACAGAGGATGGGTGTAAAATCACTATCTTTTGATTAAAACCACAGTGTTTAGAAAAGCAAGATTGAATAGCTTCAAGGGGAGAGGTCTAAATTTAGGAGTCTTTTGGGAAGAGTTGCTTTGTTTTCATAATGAAGATTTTCAGATTCAAATAAATCTGAGGAATTTAACAGCTTATGAAAGGAGGGAGGATTACAGGGCATTAAAGCTGCCTTCTCTTTCAGGGGCATTGTGTTATTCTCATTTCAATTGTACACTAAGCTGTTTTGCAATTAGAAGAGGCTTCACCAACTAAGCCTTTTTGAAATTCATGTACTTCATGCATTTTTCTTCAACTCCAATTTGGTACATATTGCATACTATGTAATACTTGAACTGTCAGGTGTATTATAAGCATAGATCACATGCAACATGACCTTCTAAATGACAGAAAATACAAAAGCTTACATATAAGGTAGATTTCTTTGAGGCTTGATGTGGTAATGCAGGTAAAGATGCAATGAGGAGGTATAGATGGACACAACCAGAAAAAGGAAAGGGAGCAATTCTCATGTCAAATAAATGAAAAAAAATATTTTATTTTTGAGTCAAAAATAAATGACAATTGTAGTAAGAGGTTTCTGTTCTGGTCTTTCAGGCCTAATCTCAAGGTCTAGGCCCGTAGACCTGCAGACCCACAGAGACACACAGATGCTTTCATTAATTTGAGGCTGTTAGGCCTAAGGCTCAGGCATATAGCTTGCTAGCTCCCTACCCTTCATCTGACCTATGTCTCTTATCTTGTTCAGCCATGGGGCTCGGTACCTTTTCTCACAGCAGCATGGTTATCCTCTGCTTCTTCCTGCTTCTCTCTGGCATTCTGCTCTGTGCTTCTTGTTCTCAGAGTTTTCTTAGTTTGGTAGCCCTGCCCACACTTCCTGCCTACCTTTGGCCAATCAGCGCTTTTTATTAAACCAATGGGCGGGACAATTATTTACAATGTAACAACACAATCTCCCACAGACAATGGTCTAAAAATACAGATTTATATTAATTCAAATTCCATGTTCCAATGTTAAAAGTTTATATATAAGAAATCAAAAGACTTCAAGGACATTTGAAGTTTTATAGGGAAACTGAGATACCCTGTGTTGTACCTGGGAGAAACCTCCCAAAGACCACTGATGTGGGAAGGCCTTTCTGTATGCTGTTAATAGCAGTCTTTAAGTAAAGGAGCTGTTTTGGCCCATGATAGGCACCATAGAAAAAGTAGGAGGAGGAATCAGAATAGGTAGGAGAAGCAAGGGCGAAGTCAGGAGAAGGAGCCAGAAGCCCAAAGGAGCAACATGTAAGGAGCACAGGTGAGCCACAGGCCACATGGCAGGAAAGATTAATAGAAATGAGTTGATTTAAGATGGAAGAACAAGCTAGCAATGTGCCTGAGCCATAAGCAAAACAGCATGAAATTAATATAAGTGTCTGAATCATTTTGAGGGGCCTGAGTGGCAGCAGGCACTGGGGCTGCAGGTCTGTGAGTCTGGGCCTCTGGCAGGGACTGAGAAACTATTACATTGTAACAGATGGTGTCCCTGGGTGGGCAGAATATCCCCTTAAAGCCTGAGAAAGTTTTAAAAAGATTTTAGGACCGAGACTGAGCCAAAGAAGCTTCCAAATTATGTGTATGAAGAGGGTCATTGTACAGAAAAAGTGCAGCATCCAGCCACATTCACAATGGTGCCTGGCAACTGGCAGCAGGGAGTGTAAGCTGCAATCAAGACAGTTCCTGAAATCTCACAGAAGACTCAGTAGCATGTTATTGGTTTAAGGTTTCTGTTTATTTTGAACAAAAAGGAAGCAAAGACGGATGCTTAATAGCAGCATTTTCTTGGGTCTGCTCTGTTTGATGGCCACAACCAGACACCGTCTCTTTAAGAGAACTGACTGATTCAGCTTTGCAAAATCTATGTGTTCTTTAAGAGACTGTGAGTATTTTAAAGGCTCTTATGGTTGGAAGATGATTACGGATTCACAATAAAACAGATTCAGATGAAAAGAAAAACCTGTAAATGTGTTACAATGTGTATAAAAGGTACATAGGCTTCAGAGAGAAAAGAAAGAGGATAGAAAAAGTCTTTAAAAAGAGAAATCAAGTAATAAAAATATAATAAGGCACATAAAAATAGACACAAAATCTGGATTTTGATTGTTATTGTGTTTTCTTTTAATTTTTTAACTGTTAATGAGCTAACTGCAGAAAGACAATGGATTGCAAATGCAAAGGCTACTAAGTTAAATAAGAATACATATTTTAAAGGTATTTTGATTTTGAAATTGTGTCTAAGGATTTATTGCTTTGGAAGAATTCTGCTTTTGTTTCCACAGAAGATGAGAACCTGTGGATGACTTCCAGGCAAATATGGTTTCATCAACCAAGACCCCCTAAAAAACTTCTGATGAATAGATATGGCCATATCAGCTTCAAGGCTGCAGACTATGATCCAGTCTCAAGAACCCATGAGATTTCAATGCCCTTTAATCAGGAGGAAGTAGTAATGGAAAACTATGCCCAAATTCCCAAAATATTGCTTATAAATGTTTATTTTTATTATAAATGGTTAATGGTCATAGTTAATCCCTTTCTAAGAAGAAAAAGGGGATATGGTATATAAATGATTTTTTAAAAATTAGATTATTGAATTTACTTAGATCAAGAAATCAGTTGTTAATCTCAAAATGTTTTACATTGGTATTAGATTTTGGTTTATTGACACACATTTAAGGTCAATTCTCTTATTCTGTATATATTTTTCTACTCTTGTTTAAGATATGATGTTTATGTAACTGATTTAAAATTGTAATGTATAATTAAGAAATTCATGTTAATTAGATTTTTAGGTATACAAAGATATAATTCAATTAGATAGGAGATCTTCAAACACTTCTAAGACCTACAGAATATGGCATTTAAATTTTTTAAGAACTTTCCTAGACAGTGAGACAGATCTGCTCCTGGCAGCACTAATTTACTTCAAGAGAAAAATGGGCATTGAAGAAACTCTGTATGGAGATTAGCTTCTTTGTGGCATCAGTTAGCCACTGGACATGAACCTGTTCTTATATTGACTGTTTGACAACATGTTGTTTAAACTGTACATGCACTTTCCATAGAAAGGTGACCTCTGAACTTTGGTAGAACAAGCCAAGATGGTCATTCGGGTTCCTGCTTTACAGAGAAAACTGTCAGACATTCTTCAGGACTCAGGAGAAGTGACTGATAGACTATACCAGAATGGGCAGCACATATTTCCTGCTTCACTGAAATGAAAAGAGACTCTGGGCCTGTAGGCTGAAGATGGATGCCCCAACTTTATAAAGGAACTTTGAGTGACTGTCCAGGCAGTAGGTGTCATCTCTATCATTTCTGGTTTTTGGAAGTTGCATGTACTTTCTGTTTACTTAGGTAAATATATCCTTCTGTGGTCTTTGATGTAGTTAAAGATTAGATAGTCATAGGTGTAGTTTTTCTTAGTTATTTTAAGATATATATGAAACTTTAGATTCATAAAGACAAGGTTAAGAGTATTTTCTTTAGGTTTGCTAAATACAAATAGACTATATGTTGTAACTGTAATTCTTGCTTAATAGCTGTTTTGTTATATATAATTTTGCCTTGTTAAAATTGAAGCCTTCCTTTTTTATTATACAGAAAGGGAGGAGTGATGTGGGAATGCCTTTCTGTATGCTGTGAATAGCAATCTTTAAATAAAGGAGCTGTTTTGGCTCATGACAGGCACCATAGATAAAGTAGTAGGAGGAAACAGAATAGGTAGGAGGAGCAAGGGTGGAGTCATGAGGAGCCAGAAGCCCAAAGGAGCAACATGTAAGGAACACAGATAAGCCATGGGCCACGTGGCAGGAAAGATTAATAGAAATGGGTTGATTTAAGATGGAAGAGCAAGCTAGCAATGTGCCTGAGTCATAAGCCAAACAGCATGAAGTTAATATAAGCATCTGAGTCATTTCTAGGGCCTAAGTAGCTCCAGGCAGCTAAGGGGTCTGGGAATGAAGGTCTGTGTGTCTAGGCCTCTGGCCGCCTGAGACCAAGAAAACACATTGTAACAGACCACCAGGGAGCAGGATTCAAATGAAAACAAATGAGGGTCAGTTTGTTCCTTTGGACCAGTTTGAACCCAGGTCGAAGCCCTATGTTTCAATGTATCAAAGGGAATTTGGACCCGAGCTTAGGAGTTTTTAAAGAAAAACATACTTAAGTGGGGCATTACACATCTCGGCATTTCGGGATTGGGTAGACGAGCATGAGGTAGAGTAATTCTTAAAAACAATGGTTAAACTTCAGTGCAAAACCAAGTTTTGAATCTGCTGTCAGATGTGTTCCTGAGATTTTTACTAGATTCTTCTTAGACCTGGGTCCTGCCCTCAGGCACTAAATGGTCCTCCCCTGAGATAAAGTTTCGGAAAGTTAAATATGTGCCTCCACATTTCCCCCTCAGTTCCCATCATGGGACTCTCTTGTCCTCTACATCTATCTGGCTCTGATTCCAAGGCCCCAGGCTCAGCAGGTAAAACCATCAGTGGGAGCCGTCCTATTACTTTCACTGCACTTGAAGTTTGAGTCTGGATCTCCTTCACTCCAGAAGTCTTCCTCACATGTGAAGGGATCCACTAGCATGGCCTGGGAATGGGAAATTCAGGTGGTTATTCTTTCAACACTGATGTCTGTGGGCGTGGTCAGCAGAACAATGTAGGGTTCTTCTAATTTGTGTTCCAAAGACTCTTGGTGATGTCTCTTAATGTAAACCCATTTCCCTCATTGAATTGGTTTCAGGGGGAACATCAGATTCATAGAGGACCCTGAGCTTCAGCAATCCTTCTTTATGGGCCCACTGGACCCCTCTTATAGCATCAAGAAGATCTTGGTTATCTAGTTCTACCAGAAAATCTACCTGTAGGTTGGGGATGATGAGGGAAGGGTTGTCAAACAGAGTTTCAAATGGGGTTAGTCTCATCTGATAAGGGGATTTTCTGGTTCTAAGGCAAAGGGAAGGAGAACCAGCCAGTCTGTGCCAGTCTCCAAGATCAATGTAATTAAGGACTCTTTTAGAGAGCCATTTGTCCTTTCTACTTTCTCTGGGGTCTGTATGCACAAAGCAACTTTGAATCACTCCTCAGAAAGGTTGCTAAACTCTGACTTACATGGGACATGAAAACTGGTCCATTGTCTGACACTATTATGGTTGGAAATATATACCTGGGCAGGATGTCTTCAAGTAACTTCTTTGTCACCACCTGTGCTGTTTCATATTTGGTGGGAAGTCACTCAGTCCATCTTAAAAATGTATATAAAAAGACTAACACATACCTGTAACCATACTTGCCATGTTTAATCTCAGTGAAGTATACTTCCCAGTAGACTCAAGGTGTCTTCCCCCTAAGTCAAGACCCAACGTTTTTAGGGTTTGGCAACAGCATTAGTGAGCTGTCAGGCTTTGTACTTGGTGAAATGTTTGATTTTTATTCTTGGCTGTTTAATTAAGTCCTCATTCTCCATCTTCCTTCCTATATGAGAGGATCAATGGATATTTATAAAGCAGTCTCTTTCTTTTCCAGATGCTCAAACAAGTTGATTTTACTGTCTGTATCTCTCAATTACACATTTATCATTGGGTTATGGGGAGAGTCTTGATCCAAGAAACATTTTTCTTATTATACCCAGGATTTTCTGATGGATTAGTTATCCAACAATACCTGTGTAAAACTATATCAGCCTGGAGCGCCACCTGCTGGAAAGTTTTGTTGGCCAGATTATTATTTTGGGGATAGGTCAGTCCCCTCTCTGGACAATGGATGATGGCCAGTTTCTTGGATAACCATAGAGCTTTATGGAGGGGCAGGAACTCATCTTTATTTTTGATACTTTTCCCTTCTGCAACCAGCAGTCCTATTTCTTTGTTCATTGCCCAATGCACATGTATTGTGGCAAAAGCATGCCAGCTGTCAGTGTAAATGTTAACTTCCACCCTTGCCACAGTTTTTATGCCTCAGTTAGGGCTATCAGCTCCATCCATTGGGCAGACATCATAGGTGGCAACAGCTCTGCACACATTACCTCCTCTGCAGTGGTCACTGCTGCTCCCATAGTCCTGCACAAAACTAATACCATTAGTACAACAGGTAACTTCTGCATTGTGCAATAGGATGTCTTTCAAGTCTGGCCTAATGCTGTGTCCTTGCATCAGGATTCCAGAAAAGTCTAACAGTGATGCTTCCAGGTCTGGATTGGGCAGTATAATAGCTATATTAAAAACTGAGGGTACCTGGAAAGTTATTCTGGAAGGGTTAAAAAACAGAGTATGATAAGAAGTCATTCTGGCATTGTTCAGCAACTAATCAGGTGGCTTCTAGAGAACTCCTTCAAGTGCATGGGTTGTGGTTATGATGAAGTTCTGTTCCAAAGTCAACCTTGGACCAGTTGGGCATGGCCGCTGTTATGAGAAAGCAAGGTGGTAATCCTGCTGCCACAGAGATAAGCTTCTTTGACAACTTGGCTATGGACCATTGCCAGGGGCCAAGTGTTTGGGTTATGACACCCTTGACTGTCTCCTTGCTTTTATCTACATATAGGTGAAATTGTTGTATCATGTCTAGCAGAACCAATGATGGGGCTCAGAGCAGGCTTTGTTTGAGTTTATCAAAGGCCAACTGGTGCTCCTCACTGTAGGTGAAGTCTTGCCCTTTTTTGGTGGCCTCATATAAAGGCTTGACAGACAACAGAAACCCACTGAGCCTATGAACCCTTTCACCATCCTGGTGGTAGTGAGTGCTGGAATCTTAAATACTATCTCCTTTTTTGCATACAAAAGCCACCACTGTCCTTTCAGAGTGTACCAAGGTGTGTTACCTGATGCTTGCAAATTTGGGCTTTCTTGGCTGAGGTGCATTACGCTAGGTCTCACAGGGTTTGCAATAGCTTCTCAGTCCCAGTCAGGCATGTCTCTTGGTCTGTGGCTGCAATCAACAGGCCATCAACAGAGTGTAACAGACTTATGTCTGAGTTCTGTGTCCAGTACTCATCAAGGTCCTCATGCAGAGCTTCATCAAAGTTGGTGAATCATTAAGGTAGTCTGGTCCATGTTATCTGGCTGCTGATTCCAATCTCTGGGCTGTACCATTCAAAGGAAAAGTATTGTTGGCTTTTTTGTTGGGGGGGGCAGAGACAGACTGAAAAGGGCATCTTTTCGGTCCAGAATAGCATACTATTGCCAATCTGTGGGCAGTGATTTAAGTAAGCCCTAAGGATTAGGCACTATGGAGTATATGTCCATCACCCTTTTTTTGACCTCTCACAAGTCCTGTACTGGTCTGTAATCACTAGTATGAGGCTTCTTGATAGGTATCAGGTGTGTGTCCTAGGCTGACTGTACAGGGCTGATGACTCTGAGTCCAGTATCCTCCTGATGTGCGATGGGATACCCTCTTGGACTCTAGAGGCATGGGTTACTGATGGACCTTGACTGGGTTTGCCCCTGTCTTAATTTCCACATGTATAGGTGGGCAATGCACTGCTAATACAATTCCTCCTGTTTTGTCCCAGACTGATGGGAACTCCTGAAGCCACTTCTCCAGATGGGGGTCAGGCACAGTGATTACTTAATGCAGCCTGTACCCTTCAGTTAAATTACTGTTCACTAACACATGAATGGGTTTTCCATTTTCATTAAGCAATTTAGCTCCTTCCTTAGAAAAATATATTTGGATTTTCATTTTGGTCAGTAAATCATGGTTTACCAAAAGATATGGGCATTCTTGAATAACGAGGAAAGAATGGATTACCTGAATCATTCCCAAGTCCACCATTCTTTGGGTAATAAATGAATAATGTTTGACTCCAGAGGTACCTTGAACCCAAGTTTTGTTGTATTTCAAGTGTCCATCAGCCCTCAGTAGTACTGAGTTCTGAGCTCCTGTGTCTATCATAAAGTCAACTGGTCTACACTCTACCCTTAGGATTACCCAGGGCTCAGAGAGGGGGCCTAACCCTATCTTCCCTAGTCACTGTCCATTATGCTAAGCACTTTAATGTTGCCCTTAAGTGCCTTCTGGGAACATTTCTTATCCCAATGCTCCTCCTCCCCAAAACACATACGTTGATTCCCATCCAGGGCCTTTCCTTGTTACCTCTCAGTTTTTCATCCTCCTGTCCAGCTGCCAGATGTTGCAGTCCCTTTGGCTCTCTTCTGGTTTTGCATACTCTACCATGTGATGATTCTTACACTGCCCTATTTTAATTTTTTTGTTTTGCTTTGCAATATCCCTTCCATTAGATGCTTTCTCAGCCACCTTTATTAAATCTTTAATATTCTTTTCTCCTAGGCATTCCAGCCTTTGTAGTTTTTATCTTATATCAGAAGGTGACTGTTTAATGAAATCCAAGATTACTTCAGCAGCATTTTCCTGGGCCTCAGGATTATAGGATGTATACTTCCTAAAGTCCTCATAGAGGCATTCCAGGAATGCTACTGGGCTTTCATATGCTCTCTGCCTTATACCATAGACCTTACTCAAATTCTCAGGCTTTTTGCTGCTGCCTTGAGACTTGCCAGTAAAATCTGACAATAGACCAGGAGGCTTGGCTTACCTTCAGACATATTACAATCCCATAGCCTGGTTTCCTGTGGGCTCTCCTTTGGGACTCCAATTCCGCTTTTAAGCCTTGGTCTGTATCCAATCTCTCTCTTCTATCATGAAGAGGATCTGCAAAAGCTGTGTACAGTTATCTCATGTAGGTTGGTGGGTATAAAAATTGTCTCAAAGAGCTTAATTAGTTCCTTAGGAATTTTTGAGAAGGGAGCAATTTGGGCCCTCCAATTGTAAAAGTGGCAAAGGGCCAGTAGTAATGTGGTTGATTTCTATGTGGTCAGTCTAAGAGGAAGAACTTTAGCACCAGGATCAGAGGTACTTCTACTATGGCTGTGTGTTCCATGAGCCAGTCCCCCCCTTGTCCCAGAGGTGAGAGCATTTGGGGCTAGCCAAACTGGTAGGGAATTCTGTTGGTGTGATGGCTGCACCAGGATCAGGGGCATAAAGAGCAGAGGGGGAAGATCTCATCCTCTGTATTGCCTCTTTGCAGGATATCTGACTTAGGAGCCAATGGGGTCTTGAAGGATGAGCCTTTCTCTGTAGTTGCTAGGACCTTAACCTATTGGGGCAAGAACGGTTTAATCTAAGAAAGGTTCTTTTCTACTAAGTCTCTCCAGATCACTATAGAGTGTACTTGGTTGGGTTGCCCAACTTGTGGTCTGAAGACCATTTTCTCTATTGCCCCTATGAGGGCCAGGTTGAAGATTCCCTCAGGGGCCCAGGTGACATTGAATGAAGGCCATTCTGACATGCAAAAAGTGGCAAGTTTAAACTTCTTACTTCAAAGTAAAGATTATGAGTACATGCATTAACATCTCAGTAATGAGTTAAGAGTAAGTCCAGAAATGAAGAAGTTGATTGTCTCATGGCATTCATTACAGTCAAAAACACAAATACAGAAAAACACAGATACCACAGAAGACCAAGGTCACTAACATTTCAGTAATGAGTTAAGAATAAATCCAAAAGTGAAGTAGTCTGTGCCATGTCATTCATCACAATCAGAAATACAAATACAGAGAAACATAGACACCATAAAAGACTCAGGACAGAAGAGGAGAGCTTGTCCCAACAAGGCTGAAGGCAGAGTGAGAAAATGATGGTTTTATTGCCACCTTGTAGGAAGTAACCCACTTGCACATTTAAATATCATCCAGATCTGAGACTCTGCATCCCCAGTCAAACAGATATGGTGCTCTTTGACCCCATCCAGACCTGAGGCTCCCTGTTCTCAATTGAACAGATATGGTACTCTGTTCCTACTTGTCTGAGGCTTTCTGTTCTCAATCAAACACCTGCTATCTGGAATGCCTTATAACCCCTTGTGACCATAAGTTCTCCAGTAAGTGTGATCTTAATTGGGTATGCTCATAATCACCAATTTGAAAGCATCCCAGAATTGATTCTAAACATGGACAGACAGACAAGATACTAAACACAGACAGACACCACTTAGAGACAGTTACCAGCTGGTCATACTTTCCAGTCCAGAGTCCATGGAGTTGGTATGGTTCCCAGCCAACACACCAAATGTTGTACCCATGTTGAAAACCCACCAAAGACCACCAGGGAGCTGGATTCTGATGCAAACACATGAGGGTCAGTTTATTCTTTTGGACAGGTTCAAACCTGGGCCAAAAATGTTATTTTCTGATGCACTGGAGGAAATTCAAACTTGAGCTCAGGGTTGAGAGTATTTTTAACGAAAAAAAAATATATGTAAGTGGTGTGTTACCTGTCTTCACATTTCAGGATAGGGTAAAGGGGCATGATGTAGAGAATTCTTGAAAACTATTGATTAAACTTGTGGTACAAAACCAAGTTTTGAATCTGTTGGCTGTCAGGTATGTTCCTGAGGTTTTTGCTAGATTCTTCTTAGACTTGGGCCCTGCCCTCAGAACTAAATGGTCATTCTCGGGGATAAAGTTTTGTGACAGGAAATCTATGCCTTCACATCCTTTAAGGTTCAATAATGAAAAAATTTGGAAATGGACCTAAGAAAGCAGCCCAAGCACAAGTTTTTGAGTATAGAGAAAATACATAAAATACAGGCTAATTCTCATCACACACTGGGAGGAGCTTAGGAAAATGTCTTGCCACTTAAGTTGTTACGGAAGGCCTACTCTGATGCAGTTTATTGTTTGGCTTGAAACTGCATCAGGCCCACATCTACCCCTCTCAGCAAGACAACCAAATGTCAGGCTCCTCTCCCAAAGCTCAAGAACTCAACTTGTCTATGTGGTATTTCAGTTCCCCTCCACCCCATCCCCACCCCTGCTGTCCCTCTACAACAATATGATTTTATTCCTTCTCCACTGCATGTTTGTGGGAATGTGTGAGGGGGTCTGAGTTGGAAGTCACCTGAGAGTGCTTCATCCAAAAAAACTGTTCTTTTAATTTGGCTGGATCTGACTTACTGGGTCAGCAGAAAAACCTACTATCAGCATACAGAAAAACCTCATTTACATATAGCCAAATGGAAGTCTTTATTGCAGTTGGCTGGGACTACATTTGGTTATTTATTTGAAACCGAAATGTAGTACTGAGCACTTAGAGTAATGCATTTGATAAGGCAAAAATCAACCTGAAAAAATTCAGCAGCTTTGAAGGTTGGGGTTGGGGGCAGCTTAACAAGTAAGCAGGTTAACAGAAGTTAAATTTAGTTAACTGGGGATGGTGCTTGTATAAATACTAAGTTTAACAGAAGCCAAAGTAAGTTAGCTTGGCCATTTTGACCTCGGATTCTTAGAACAAAATTAGGTAAGTTATCATAAGGCATTTAACCAAGGAGATCAAATTCTACCCAAACTTAAAATGACCTCAGTCAGAGTATTGGATGGAGAAACTTTTCTTTTGTCTTGCCCTATCATAAAGTCAGCACAAAATATAAATGGAGAGATTTTTAATAGAGGAGCAAGACTCCCAAAAGAAAATAAAGCATCTTGTTACCCTAGTGTGTAATCATTTAGAGCTCCTCCCTTACATATTGTATTTTAGAGCTTTTTTTTCCAATAAGCTTGCTTTCATGGATGGTGGGACAACAATGAATGCCTTCCAAACTTCCTCTGCAGCCTTATTTTACATGTTAATCCTTACATTCTTCATTTCCTAGCCTCCTCACAAAGAAGCCCCAGACACCTGCAAAGCTGGGAGAGCTCTGCTAGTGGTGTTGAGGCTGCGTGATGAATTTCTAAAGTTTGGATTGGGTCTGTTATGTATTCTGAAGGATTCACCTAAAAATTCACAAGGATCCTGTAACTATGAGAGGTGAGTAATAAATGACAACTTAACGGTGAAGATAATCTGAAACATTTAAATTTCCAGTAGCCATTACAGTTCTAATCAACCTTGAAGTATGTTTAACACAGATAAATATTATTTGAAGAATTTCAACTAAGAGAAGCAACATTTCATGAGGAAAAGGGACATTTGAGTCTGTTAGGGCAGCATGTGCCTAGAGTGTGGACATTAACATATTAATCCCATAGATATACAAAGAATAATGGGGTAAATACTCTGAAGAAGTTTAAGTCCATGTGGCAGATTAGCCCCTTTTTTTTCAAATAAGTTTCATAGGAAAGGTTCCATACCATGAGATCTATCAAGGACAGAAAAGTTCTGGTTAGTCTTGGACATGTATGTAGAACTAGTTGTGAGAGTGTGGAGATGTACCATTGTAGATGTTTATGGTTTGAACAATGACTGATCTGAGATGTAATATCTAAAGAAAGTAGTTCTATTTTTCATTTTTGTTCTACTGTGAGTATTAATAACATAGGAACAGAAAGGAAAAAGCTACAGAAAGGATAACTTTGGGAGACCAGCCCAGGTGATCAGCTAAGAGATCACACTACTCAACAGACCTAATGTCAGAGATTTATTGGTGGAGAGCAAAAGGTCACATCACAAAAAGATGACATGCAAAAGATAGATAGAAAGACCAGGAGACAATGAGAGCAATCAAAGCCGAGCAAAGGAGAAACTATACAGAACAAGAAAGCTGCTACCAAGTAGCTGAAAGACAGGTTGGCTGCTGAAAGGCAGGATGACAGATTATCAAATTTACAACAGGACCCACACAATGCCACAGGTGTTGTGCCCTGGTTGTGAAAACATCAAAGAGAACACCAGAGATGTGAACTCTCCAAAATGTAAAAGTACTGTTTATTGAAAAGAAACACACAGTGCAACAGGGACTCTGTACAGCAGGCTCCATCTTGGTGATGGCTGAAGGAGATTCCTGTCCCTCTGCAAGCTGAGTTTTTAAAGGCAAATCCCACAGTTACATATCAATTAGAGATCTCAGTAGGATAAAATTCTGATTAGCTAATTTTTTTTTTTTTTTTAGGGAATTTTCAGAATTTCTGTTATCATCAGGATGTCCAGTTTGTCCTGTTGTTTTGTCAAACTGTGGTTAATCAGTTGGTTCCAGGTGACCCTAGGCTATCTATGTTATCTCCTGTGCTATGACCTTTTGACTTTGTACTTTCTTTGTTTCTTTTTTTCTTATTTATTTATTTTATTTACAAATAATATTTTTATCTGTGTATTCTCCTGCCTTCCTTCCTCCTAATCGCTCCTAGTCAGCCTTCAGCCTTAACCCTTCCCATCCACCCATCCCCTCTCTACAAAAGGCAAACAGTCCCAAGGTGGGTCAGCTCAGCATGGCATATCTACTCCAAACAAATCCTATCCGATCCACTCATCCCAAAGTCAAGGCTGGACTAGGTGCTCCTCTGTAGGGAATGGGCTCCAAGATGCCAGCCAACACACAGGAATACATTCTAATCCCACATGTCAAGGATCCACAGACTGCTCATTCCAATTGACAGTCGCTTCTCTTGGAGTGCCCAGTTCCCTTTCCCAATGATGTGCAGAGGCCACCCCTAATTCAGTGAGCTCCCCACCCCAGGCTCTAGCTAGCGATCACTGCAGAAACTCTCCTCACAAACCCCAATCCCTTGCTCACACAGACACCCCTGACCTGCTCCCACCTTGACCAGGAACTCTGCCTAGCACTCAGCCATGGATCTCTGACTCCACCTCTATTCCCCATTGGATGTAGGTTCTGTGAAAACACCCAGGGTGGCGACCCACCTGATTATAGGGGAAGTCCTGCTCAGGCACCCACTCTACTATTGTCTTGAGACTTGGAAAAGGACATCCTGTGAGTTCTTGGAGGTTTCCCTAGCACCCAGTCTATTTCTAACCCCACATTGTCTTCCTCTATTGAGATATCCATCTCTTTCTATCTCTCTCTTTGCTCCTCTCACTCAACCATCTCCTCCTTTTAAAATTTCTTCTTATATTTTACAACCAATTATGACTGCAATTTGCTAAGGTGATCTCTATTTTCTCTTCTTAGGGGAATCTCTGGTTGTCTTCTTAAGTTCTTTCTAATCTCAAGATGTTAAGGGGATGTGATTTGCAGCTTGGGTATTCTTTGCTTTTGTCTAAAATACACTTATGAGTGAGTACATCCCAAGCCTATCTTTCTGGATTTGTGATACCTTGCTCAGGAGAATATTCTCCAAATTCATCATCCATTTGCCTGAAAAATTTAGGATGTTGTGTTTTTGTTTTGCTTCTGCTGAGTAGTACTCCATTGTGTAGATGTAAGACTGATTGCTAATCCATTATTCAGTTGAAGGGCATTAGGTTGTTTCCAGGTTCTTGCTACTTTTACATGTGAGACTTTTAATAAGAGCTTCAATTTCGTTTGGGGTTATAGGTCTGTTTAGGTCTTTAGTCTGATCTTGATTTAATTTTGCTAAGTGGTAATTGTCCAGAAAGATGTCCATTTCTTTTAGTTGTTCCATTATAGTGAAGTAGAGATTTTCAAAGTATGACTCCATAATTTTCTGGATTTCCTGGGTATTTGTTATGCCCCTTTTCATTTCTTATTCTGTTACTTTGGATATTATCACTCTACTTCTTGGTTAGTTTGGATAAAGGTTTACCTATCTTGTTGACTTTCTCAAAGAACCAACTCTTTGTTTCATTGATTCTTTGTATTGTTCTTTTTGTCTCTATTCTGTTGATTTCAGTCCTATGATTGATTGTTTTCCTGCCATCTACTCCTTCTAGGTAAGTTTGCTTCTAAGTATTCAAAAGCCTTCAGCTTTGCTGTGTGAGATTTCTTTAGGTTTTTGATATAGGCATCTAGTGCTTTAAGTTTTCCTCTTAGCACTGCTTTCAATGTGTCCCATAAATATGAGCATGTTGTGGATTCTATTTCACTAAATTCTAGGATGTCTTTGATTTCTTTTTTATTTTCTCCCTTGACACAGAAGTGGTTCAATTGAGAATTTTTATGAGTTTTTTAACTTTCTGTGATTTTTGTTGTTGAACTCTAGCATTAGAACATGGTAATCTGATAGAAACAGGGAGTTATTCCCACTTTTTTGTATCCATTGATATTTGTTTTATGATTGAGTATATGATTAGTTTTAGACAAAGTTCCATGGGGTACAGAGAAATATATATATTCCTTTGTGTTTGGGTGGAAGGCTCTGTATATATCTGTTAAATCCATTTGGGCTGTAACATCTGTTAGATCCCTTGTTTCTCTGTTGAGTTTCTGTCTGGTTGACTTATCCACAGGTGAAAGTGGGGTATTGAAGTCTCCCACTATTATAGTGAGGGGTTATATGTGAGGTTTAAGCTGTAGTAGTGTTTCTTTTTCCAATTGAGGTACTCTTCTGTTTGGGGCATAAATATTGACGATTGAGACTTCATCTTGGTGGATATTATTCCTGAGATAAATAAGTCATGCCTGTCCTAGTCTCTTTTGACTGATTTTAGTTTGCAGTCTATTTTCTTAATTATTAGTATGTCTACACTAGCTTGTTTCTTAGAACCATTTGATTGGAAAAAAGCTTTTCCAACCTTTTACTCTGAGCCTGTGTCTGTCCTTGTAGTTGAGGTATGTTTCTTGTATGCAGCAGAAGGGTGGTTTCTGTTTTTGTATCCATTCTGTTAGGGTGTATCTTTTTATTTGTGAATTGGATCATTATATAGGGGGATATTAATGACCAATGGTTGTTATTTCCTAATATATTTGGTGGTAGCCTGTGTGTATTTCCCTTCTTTGAGTTTTGCTTCTTGGTATTATCAATTGTTTGTTGTTTCAATGGTGTATCTGGTTTACTCAGGTTGGAGTTATACCTTTATTGCTTTCTGTAGGGTTGGATTTGTGGATAGATATTGTTTAAATCTGGTTTTGTTGTGGAATATCTTGTTATTCCATTTATAGTCATTGACAGTTTTGCTGCTTATTGAAGTCTGGGTTGTCATCCATGCTCTTTGAGTGTCTGTATAATGTCTGACCAGGACATTCTTGCTTTCATTGTTTCCACTGAATATTTGGGTGTTGTTCTGATTGGTCTGACTTTATAGGTAATTTGGCCTTTTTCCTTTTCAGTGCTTAGTATTTTTTGTTTGTTTTTAGGCTCTGTGGCTTGATTTATATTTGGTAAGCAGATTTTGGGTTTTTTTTTGGGGGGGGGGTTCTAGTTTATTTGTTGTTCTGTAAGCTTCTTATATCTTTATACGCATTTCCTTCTTTACACTGGGAACATTTTCTTCTATACTTTTGTTATATATATTATTTTCAGGTTTGGTGTTTTCATGGTATTCCAGATTTCCTGGATATTTTGTGTTATGTCTTTTTTGTTTTTAGTGTTTTCATTAAGTGACGTGTAGTAAGAGGTTTCTGGCCTGAACTTTCCATCCTAAACTCAAGGTTTAGGCTCACAGACCCACAGACCCGCAGAGACACACAGATGCTTACAATAGTCTTAGGCTGATTGGCCTAAGGCCCAGGCATACAACTTGCTAACTCTTTACCCTTTAAACTGACCCATGACTCTTATCTTGTTCAGCCATATGGCTGGGTACCTTTTCTTAGAGCAGCATAATTGTCCTATGCTTCTTCCAGCTTCTCTTTGGCATTATGCTCTGTTCTTCCTGTTCCCAGAGTTTTCTTAGTCTGTTAGCCCTGCCCACATTTCCTGTCTGCCTTTGGCCAATCAGCGCTTTTTATTAAACACATAGGCATGGACAATTATTTACAATGGAACAATCTAATCCCCCTATGGTGACATATTTATTTCCACTATTGAATCTTCCATTCCAGAGATTCTCTCATCCTTCTCTTGCATTCTTTTGGTTATACTTGCATATGTAGTTCTTGTTCATTTCTTCAGGTTTTCTATTTCCAGTTTTGCCCCAGTTTGTGCTTTGTTTATTGTTTCTATTTCAAATTTTAATTCCTGGATTGTTTCTTTCACCTGCTTGTTTTCTTTTTCTTGGCTTTCTTTATTTGTTTACAGGGATTTGTTTATCTCTTCCAATTCTTGTTTGTATTTTCTTCTATTTCTTTAAGGGATTTTAAAATATCTTCTTTTAAAGCTATTATTATCTTCACAAATTTGTTTTTTAATGGACTTTTCTTCTGTTTTGATTTCATTGTTATGCTCAGATATTGATGTTGTAAAGCCATTAGCTTCTTCTGTGGGTGTCTTATTCCTTATATTCTTATGTATCTTCTTGCACTGGCATCTGCCCATTGCTTCCTTGGTTCACTCTTTGTTGGCTCTTAGTCAGTTGTGATCTTGGGGACAGTTAGTCAGCTGTTAGTCAGCTCTTACTTATCCCTAGTTAGCTCTTTCTTTGATGGAGTTTACAAGGGACATATGTTGTGAGTCCAGTTTCTATTCCTAGTGTCAAGGAACCTTAGTGTATCACATATATCCTCACAATGGTTTCCAGGTAAAGAAAGTCTTTTAAGGAAAAAAAGATTAAAAAAAAAAAAAAAAAAAAAAAACCCAGACAACCCTTTTTGATATCACCAGCCTTTTGCTGTGGCCGAACCAGAGACATTTTCAGCTTGGACACATTGAGTATCTATTGCTCCATCAGTGACAATCCTGTGGACATGTCCAAGGATACTTGGAGATTTGAGATATGAAGAAAAGTGATAACTTCCTTGATTTCTATATAGCTCAGTGATTTTTGTCTACTCCATTCTCTTGGCCTTTTTGCCTTGAACACCTCTCTTGGTTAGTGGCTCCTTTCCTGTTCCCCCTTTCCCTCTCTCCTCTCATGGTTCTGATGAGTCTGCTGGCCATGTTAGTCTGGAATTTTTACTCTGCCTATTTTCTGATTTTATATCTTCAAGAAAATCTCTGCACTTTAAAAATAGTTATATCTTCTTTTGTTATTTTTAATCTACTCATATCTGTAATAGAAGAGGTTAGAAACAGGATCAGAGGGACACTGATGAACTATTTTACTAGTGCTTTTGAGTACCAAATGTTATAGGCAAGCTTACAATGTCAGCTGTTGTGAGGAGAGAGATAGGAGAGAAAAAAGAAGAGAAGAATAAAAATCATGCTATTTGCCAGAGGTCAGAAAGATAGGCAGAGAAGTTTATGAGAAACTAACCAAACAGCCTTAAGACTTTTGATAGTGTCTGAAGACAAGGTAGTGGTAAATACAACACTATAGAATTTTAATTAGAATTCAGAAGAAAAACAGGCAGACTTAGTAGTAAAAGAGATGTTCAGAATTTAATGGAGCATTTCAGAAGAGTAGAATCACAAGAGAGACAGTAAGAATACCATACTAAGCGGGGTCTCATTTAGTAAAGTACTTTTGACTTAAGCATGAGGACTTGTGTTAGACCACAAGAAAAAACAAAACCCACACAGAAAGATGAGCCTGGTGACATGTGCTTGTCAATCCAACACTGGAGAAGAGATAGATCTCTGGGGCTTATGGAGCAGGCAGATTAGTGTAATTTATGATCCTCAAGTCTTGATAAAATACTGACCTAGAAAACAAAATGTATGTCTTCTGAGAAATGACAACTGAAGCTGATCTCTGATCTTTGTTATATATACATATATATATATATATATATAATATACATTATAATATATATATATATAATGTGTGTGTGCCTGTGTGTGTATTTCTGAGAGTGTGTGTCTGTGTGTGTGTGTCTGTGTGTGATCATGTATATATTACATATGTGCTTATATATTTTTGTACATTTTTGTATACATATGTAAGTTCGTGTGTGTGTGTGTGTGTGCATGTGCGTGCATATGTACATGAGAGAGATAGAATCTGTGGGTATATGTATGGTGAGCTATTTCCTAGGACTAAGAATATCCTTTTCCTTAATAAATTATCTGTGTTCCTATTACTCCTTATAAGCACTTGATCTGTATTTTGTATTCTGTATCTCAAGAATCTAGAGATTCTACAGAGTGAGTTCCCTGAGTCAGACTTATACCTAAGGAAAAGAGAGGAGCTTCTGGGGACTGTCAGCACACATCTCATTAAATGACACTCATTTATCTCATGTTGTTAACATGCACTCATTTGTTTTAGTTTTGCAGAGGAAATGTCTTATATCCTGGCTACTGACAGAGCCATTTACTAACTTCCAAAGGGGGTTAGTTATCTGTAAATATTGATAAAAAATAAGAGAAAGAAACTTTTCGGTTAAGTAGGTCAAGTGTAGGGGTATTGTGTTGATTCATGGTAAATAATTGTCCCACCTACTGGTTTAATAAAAAGCGCTGATTGGCCAAAGGCAGGCAGGAATTGTGGGTGGGGCTACCAGACTAAAAAAATCTCTGAGAACTGAATGCCAGACAGAGGCCAGAGGAAGCCGAGGACAACTATGCTGCTCAAAAGAAAGGTTCTGAGCTGCATGGCTGAACAAGAGACATGAGATAGCTTAAGGGTAGAGAGTTAGCAAGCTATATGCCTGGGCCTAAGGTTGATCAGCCTAAAACTATTGGAAGTATCTGTGTGTCTCTGTGGGACTGTGGGTCTGTGGGCCTAGACCTTGAGGTTAGACCTGAAAATCCCGGCCAGAAACCTCGTACCACAAATGGCAGCCCAACGTGGGGCTAATATGCCCACATAAAATACCGAGCCTCATGGCTGAACAAGAGACATGGGTTAGATGAAGGGTAGAGAGCTATCAAGTGATATGCCTGAGCCTGAGGCTGATCAGCCAAAAACTAATGAAAGCCTCTGTGTGTCTCTGTAGGACTGTGGACTGCGGGACTGCGGGTCTGCGGGTCTTCGGGCCTTCGGGCCTAAACTTTGAGGTTAGGCCTGAAAGTCAGGGCCAGAAATCTCGTACTACAGTCAAGGAAGTAGAAAATGGTCAGTTCTCCTGGTCAGTAATATTTTGGTTCTATGGGTAGAATTTTTTTTTTTCCTGGACAGAGGCCAGATAACCAAAGATGCTTAGGGCACTAGTCTCTGCTAGGGTTTTTTGAGGTAGGGGTGCATTTTGTTTCTCTTTGTTGTAGTTTTACATTTACCTAACAACCTCATGCACACAGGGAAGGTCTCAGTCATCAGAAAACTTCCTTGCCCTTATATTCTTGAAGGAGTATAAGAAATTCACATGCTGTCCCAGAGCTGAAGAACTGTATGAAAATAACTTGATGATCTGTGATTGGATAAGCTGGAATGACTGGGCTACTGCCCCAGTTTCATCCTGGTAAAATGTTAACTCTGGACAAAGATCCTCAGCTGCAACACACTTTAGATCCCACACACAGGAGACCAGCTTGCTTGATTTCCACTATAAAAAGACCTCCTTTAAACTATTTTTTGTCATAAACTTTGTTTCAAAACACACTTCCATCACCTATGAAATGCATTCTCAGTTTTATGAGGAAAAAAAGAGAGGTCACTGAGCAGAAGTAGATTTTAATCCTTTTTTAATTTAAAAAGTTTTTTTTTCCTATATATACAACTGTTACCCCTCCCTTCTGTCCTCCCAGTCCTTTCTCAGCCTCCCTCCACACAATCCTCCCATCCATTACCAAAGGTGTGCAAGGAATCCCAAGGTGAGTCAGTTCATTCTGGCATGTCCAGTTGAGGTATCCCAGTATTAAGGCTGGTTTAGGTGTTCTTCTGTAAGGAATTGGCTTTGAGATGTCAGTTCATGAACTAGAAATACAATCTGATAGTACTTTAAGAGGCTCCACTAACTACCCACCCAGTTTACAGTCATCTACTTTTGGTAGGAAGGCTTGTTTACTTTCCCTGAAGGTCTCTCAGTGATTTTCTTCTGAGTCTGTGAGCTCCCAATAGCTCCAGTCAGCATCTCTGTGGGTCTCCTCTTCAGGATTCTGATCCCTTTGCTCTCTCTCTCTCTCTCTCTCTCTCTCTCTCTCTCTCTCTCTCTCTCTCTCTCTCTCTCTCTCTCTCTCTCTCTCTTTCTCTCTTCATCTGGGCTGGGACCTTAACCTGGTGCTTAGCTATGGATTTCTGCTTCTGCCTCTATCCTTTGTGGATCAAATTTCTATAATGACAAATTGAATGCATTGGCACATATGACCACTTTCTAAATAGACTCCACAGACACTAAGAACAACAATTAATGAATGGTATCTTCTTAAACTGAGGAGCTTCTGTATAACAAAGGACATGGTCAGTAAGAAAAAACAACAGCCTAAAGAATGGGAAAAGATCTTCACCAACCCTACATCTTACAGAGGACTGATCCCTAATATATATAAAGAACTCAAGAAACTAGGGGCCAAAACCCAAATAATCCAATTAAAATATGGGGTTCAGAGCTAAAAATGGTCTTCTTAACAGAATTACAAATGGCTGAAAGACACTTAAAGAATTGCTCAACCTCCTTAGCCATCAGGAAAATGCAAATTTACACCTGTCAGTATGGCTAAGAGCAAAACCAGTTTTGTAACTTTTGATTGACACTAATCTCATTTACCCTCACCTGAATCGAGAATAGCTATCAAAGACCCTTGCTTCTCCCCTTTCAATTTTTCATTTCTCCATTTTCCATTGTAAGCTTTAGGATCTTCTAATCTATGTTAGACAATAGGGGAAGGCTGAGAGAGGACTTAGATGTACTAGGAAGAGGGAAGAGGGTGGAAACAGTGGTATATATAGAACAGTGGAATATATACTATAGAACATCCATCCTGCCTTCATCCATATGTAATTCATATCTCATTATTTTAACTAAAATCATATGAGAGTAAATCTAAAGAAATTATTAAAATAAGTCTACAAAATAATCATGCTTGTGTTTACTAGGAATTATTATCTTGGGTTAGAGAAATGGCTCAGAGTTTAAAAGCATTGATTGCTTTTTCAGAGATCTTGAGTTTAATTTCCAGCAACCACATCATGGCTCAAAACCACCTGTAATGAGATCTTATGTCTTCTTCTGGCAGGCATATGTGCAGGCAAAACACTATAAATAAATAAATGTTTTTAAAAAGTTAATGTTTTATCCTAATTATGCCACAACAGAGCATGACTATGTCTAAGATTTCTTCTTTTCATAAAGTATTAAAACTTTAAGAAGTCATAATTGAGATGTTTGCTCCTGTCATTCATGTGACACTTCAATTTCCATTTTTTTCTAAAAGTCTCTCTGTCAGATACAGAATATGAAATCCATAACTCATCATGTGGTCCATGTGGCCCATGGTTCAAATCAATGACAAAAATCTTATTAAATGTCTAAATAATAAACCAATTTTCACTTATCACTATCCAGAGATGAAATAAAAATTCCAAAGAAGAAGCAAAACTAAACATCATACATGTATCTAGAATATGGAACCAGTGTTTCTTTTCTTGGCCTGTTATCATTGTAGTGTTTTCTTTAAAATCCCATCAGAAAGTTGACAATTGTTGGCATTTCACCCAAATAAGAATTTTTTTTTTTCGTCTCAAGAAAACACTGACCTGAGAAGGAACATAACTTCCCACTTTGATATCTTTGATATATTTGGTTGTATTGAAACAAATGCTTTAGGCATTGATATAGGAGTTCAGTTGGAGTAAAGCTAAATTTGGAAAAAAATTACTTAATTAAACCTTAAAGAAACCACTGTGCATCTGTCTTTCTATGGTGGGAGAATCAAAACAAAGCTAAAAATAAGTGTTTATCAAGGACTGAGCATAACAGTGAAGCTTGTCTAGTTCTCTGAAGATGTGGACTTACATATCATAACTAAACAACTCACTCACAAAGATAAAACAAAAAAAAATCCATCAGTATGCATGCCAAAAACATGACTTCCCCCCAACACACACCTATGATCTACCAAGAAGAAGACCTATTATCATGACAGACGTTTTTATCCTCCTCCCTCTACTTCATGCTGTGTGCTCTCTAGGTGTGAGTGATCTCACAAGCATGCATTGATGTTTTAACTTATGGAATAAGAGCTCTGGTATATCTCTCAGATCCTGATCCCTAGACAAACTATGGGAAAACATTTTCTTTTGCTCATACAGTTGGTTAATATAGACTAAGTGTTTTGTGCACTAAAATTTTTCCTTTGCCAAGACACCTTCTGATTGGTTTAATGAGTTATTTTAAAGAGTTAAATGACCAATAGTGAGGCAAGAGATATAGGCAGGACTTTTGGACAGAGAAAGCAAGAGGAAGGAGAAGAAATCAAGGAATTTTAGAGAGATGTGAGGAATTATGTAGGAAGCAGGATGGGTGGTAAGATACAGAATGTAGATTTATAGAAATGGATTCATTTAAGTTACAAGAGCTACAGGACAAACCAAAGCTAAGGTTAAGCATTCATTACTACTAATAAATCTCTGTGTGTCTATTTGGAAGCTGGCTGGCAGCCCGCTTTAAAATTCTAACTACAGATGGTCCCATGTGAGAGTTAAATGTTTTATATTCATTTATTTAATTAGTGACTGTCTATTTTTGTGTTTGCTCATA
Source organism: Phyllotis vaccarum (assembly GCA_033318265.1). NCBI lineage: Eukaryota > Metazoa > Chordata > Mammalia > Rodentia > Cricetidae > Phyllotis > Phyllotis vaccarum. The sequence continues at coordinate 40,056,015 of JARWLC010000016.1, forward strand.
TGCACGTGAGGACAAATTATAGAGATCATAGAATGAAAGCTTTCAGAAGTTCGTTTTCTTTTCACCATGTTTTCCTTGCTGAATTATCTTACAGACTAAAATTGAAAGGCTGGGAATCGATTTAGATGATATGAGTTGGAAATGGCAAATATTGCCTTCTCAGTTCATCATTGTGTATAATATCATGATTACAAGAAATACATGCCTAAGTGTCATTATAGAAACTTCATCCAGCAATGCATAGGCACAGAACCAGAGATCCAAAGCTAAGCACCAGCTTTAGCCCCAATTCCAGCTGAAGAAACAGAGTATTTATGAGCAAAAGGATCAAAATCATGAGGAGGAGACCCACAGAGATGGCTGACTAGAGCTATTGGGAACTTACTGAATCAGAATCAACTGCTGAGGAAGCTTCAGAGAAAGAAAATAGACCCTCCAAATGTAGATATAACTGCCAAATTTAATGGACCATTTGTGGAACCTCTTGGAGTAGGATCAGACTATGTTTCTGTGTATTAACTGGCATCATGGAGCTCATTACCTATAGAACACCAATCCTAGCCTTAATATTAGGTTGAGGGAATTGGACCTAACTCAACTGGATATGCTAGACTGAACTGACCCACTTTGGGACTCTTGACCTATTTAGAGAATGGATGGGGAGATTGTGGTGGGCAGAGGCTGAGGAAGGACCAGAAAAGACTGGCAGGAAGAAAGGGACACCCAACAGTGGTATAAATAAGTAATAAATAAATAAAAATAATTATGAAATTCATGCTTGGTTTTATATTTAGCTTGAAAAACTTTTGTGTTCCTTATAAAATAGGGGTGAGAGGAATGAGATGATATTTATTATAAACTTCTTCAACACATACACACATACATACACAAACATATGCACACAAACACATAAATCATCATTAATATGTAACATCTTGGAAGCTGTTTGCCAGAGAAAATAGAGAAAAAGAATGGTTATATTACCAGCTACAACCCAGCCTCTAAAGGTAAAGGAACAAGATGGTTAACTCAGTCACCTATAGCCAATGACTTAATGATACTATCAATGGTGACAGGACCAGAGACACAGCTCTGCAAAACCACCCTGCGAGGCCTTAGGGGTCCATATCTTCTGGCTACTTAAAGACATCCTCTCAAGCCTAACTGAGGCTAACACACAAAAAGAATTTCAGAGTGAGCTATATTCATAAAAAAGACCTGAGATTTTCTTTAAGATACTTTAATATAGGCTTAAAAACAATAATTAAAGAAATATAGCTGCTTAGGACAAAGTGAAAATGATCTAAAAGTAGGAATGTGGAGTTCTGAAAGAAGATCTTTATGAAAAATGGCATACTCAATTAAAATAACTGACTCCTTAAAGGAGAAGCAATGAAGTGCCTTAGAACTAGCAACATATACCATTTGATAGCTCTCATTCAATACCTTTAAAGATGCTAAGTAACTCCTTTTTACTCTTCTCTGTCCTCCAACTAGTGAAACAAGTAAGGAGGCTCTAGAGATGCCGTAGAAGGAGCTATATCTATATATAATCTGATTAGATTTAACCTGAAAATATTTGGGTAAACATACAGTTTTACTGGTTTGGGTTAGAATCCTGGAGTGCTAAGTAATTACACCTGGGAAGAGGAAAGGGCCTTACACAGTTGTTAATTATTGGGGGAATTTTTGCTTCTTTACTAGTGAGAGGCTTCTACTGAATTCCAGGTTGAAGGACTTCTTTTATTTCTCATGTTCTGAGAATTGTCCATGTCTTTCCATCTACCACAGTGCTTACATGATGTAGTCCAGAAACATTGAAGTTGGAGTACTTTGAATTTTGTGAACATATGAAGGTGCTACGGGGTTGAATAGTGGGTCTGAAGAGATCATGAAAGTTCCACATTTTACACTCTCCTGCCCTGTGCATCACAGCTCTTGTTTGGTCCTCAGTTTCAGTAACTAAAGTGTTCCTTGAGTTTTTATATACGTGATTTTCCCTAGAAAGTTTTTTTTTTTTTAAACAGGAGCAAAAATCAAGGTAAACTCACACCTTTAGTGTCAGTCACTTGGTAGCATTGGACCACCAGTCTGGCCAGAGGCAGGCTTGTAGAACTTAACCCTGTGATCTAAGCCAACTCTGGAAAGCTAAGGTCAGAGATGAATTAAATTGTAGGCACTTCCAGTAAGGCACTAGGAAGTTGAGCAATGAATTACATGAAAAAATTTCCACATATTGAATTACAGAAGCATTGATCATCAGTATAGTTCATAGTCACTTGATAAGGAAAAAAAAATCATCAAAAAGAAAGAAAAGGCAGGGACGGCTCAGTAGGAAAAGTACTGAGCATGTTAGTGAAAGGTTTTGATTCAAGTCTCTGGAATCCAGATAAGGCTAGGAAGGGTACTACATGTTGGTAATCCTTTTTCTTCTACAGCAAGATGAGAGGCAGATACCAGAGACATCTCAGAAATAAGAAGTCAAAAGTCTGGCACACAATGCAGCAAATACCAATAGGTTGTCTCAAACAGGGTAGATAATGAGGTCCAATACCACTGTTTGTCCTCTGAATATGAAATTCACACCACCACGGTCACACAACAAACACACACACACACACACACACACAGGCTCCATTCACACAATCACAAAATTAGTAATTAAGGTTTATTTAAAAAATATGTAGTTTGATTTTATACATTGAAAAAAATTTAAAAAGGTACAGTGAAATCTCTGTTACCTGTGATGTTATCACAAGATAACATTTCTTGTGCCTCTTTGAGCTCCCTGAGAATGTTTATTTCTTCTTTAGTAGTTTTGATCAACTTCACTCTGTATCTTTCTTTCTTTCTGTGTTCTTTCCTTCTATTCACCTTAATTCTTTTTCTCTTTCTTACTTTATCTCCCTCTTCAATGCTACCTCAAGACCTACATATTAGTCACATTGGCAGAAAATATTTCTGTAGTAGTTCTATGACTCAGATAACAAACATGCATGTACTTCAGATACTATATGCTATAGGTATAACTCCTTGTAAAATAGAGCCTCAAACTAAACTCTCTGGAAAGTGCAGCAGAAGAGGGCTCTCTGACCTGAGAATTTTTGTGCTATGGCATGTACATGCAAACACTTTACGTTTGTTCACACATGCACACTCATACACACAGATATACACACATCCATGAGTACATACACTATAATATATACGTATGACTATGACTGTAAGAAAAGAAAACAATGAAAGGTATTTTAATATGAACAAGTGATCAAGATGACAACATGCTAGTAAAATGCTTTCTAGTGTGTATTATTTAAAACTGTTAGTGGAGGAATAAATATTAAGACCTACAAGTTCAAGCAGAGACTATTAAGGCAATTTTAAGCTCTATTGGGAAGTTTTGATTGCGATGTCCCAAACCAAGGCCTTGCCTGGCCTTGTTATAAGTTCTCTAAATAAGTGAAACATGTATAAAGTTTAGAAAGATACAGATATGTCTGGTTTATATTTCTAGCTTCCTACTTTATTGTTAGAATTCAAGGAAAGAGTTGGAAGAAAAGGAGCCAGAAAATTTAATTCTCATAGCTGGGAAAAAGGTCCAAACAGGTATCACAAGGAACTGATATTGGAGAAAATGTGAGCAAAGGTTGAGAAATAAGCTATCATTCATTCATTTGCTTAAAATATTTTATTTTCATTCTTAAAGATATGCTTCTCTTTCTTGCAACAGCTAAGAATATACAAATCAGGAGGCACTGGTGGCAAGGAAGGTGTCTGCATTGCATTGCAAGAGTTATAAACAAGAAGAGGCATAAACAATTGAGCAAAATTTTGCTTTGAATGACTGCATGATCATACTGAAGAGCGCATTTGTTTTCCACATGGATGGAATTTAATGAGAAGCATTTGTTAGATGGGTGGTGTAAATAATATAAAGTCAAACTGGCTGATGAGTGATCCTATGAGCAACAGCAGGGAGTCTCTACTAAGCTCTGGATCTAAGGGAATTGTTTTGGTTTCTGTCTTTTTCCCTTTGTATATCTGTCTTACTAACATGTATTAATTATATAATTGGCTTAATATATCATGTTTATTTAAGTATATAATATAATTTGATCATTTTACCCATTCATTACGGTTTCCTATGTACCTCTATTTTTTATAATTCTAATTCTGTTTCCAGTATCTTCCCCTTCCACCTGTCAATTTTTTTTTGTTTTTTGTTTTTTTGGCTTTCAGTAACCCAGGGAGTTTTGCTAAGGCTGCTTTTCTGACTCTTGGGTTTTGAGCACTTAGGCAACATAGAAGTAGCTATACCACTGAAAGAATGTTTCTTCTTCCTTCAGAAAATTCCTGTAGGTCCTCAGGAATGTGTAAAGCCTCAGGCATGTCATACATATCCTCTTACCATTAGACCAGAAATCTGATGCCAGCAGAAACAGATGATAGGAGTATATAGTATTTCTAGATATTCAAAGAAAGCACACTGGAAGAAAAAAATACCTGGCCTTGTTGTTTACATTCTACCTTATTCTATCTATCTATCTATCTATCTATCTATCTATCTATCTATCTATCTATCTATCTATCTATCTATCTATATCAGTTGAAGTTAAAGTTAAAAGTTAATGGGACTTGTTCAATATCATGGTGCACAAATTGACAAATTGTAATCAGTCTTCTGGGGGAGCAGCAAATCCTCTTAATTGCTACGATATCTTTTTGGTCCTGTTAATCTTTGTTCTTTCTTTCCTCATTTCTCTTCTTTCTTTTTTCCCTCCCTCTCTCCTTCACTCCCTGACTCCACCCTCTTTCTTTTTTTCTTTCATCAGTGAATTTTCAAACTACTCATAACTGTAAGAAATTAGTCCAACCACAGTTAAAGTTAAACATTTTAACATGACTTATTTTTAGAGGAAACATACACACATGACCTTAAAACACACTCTATGTTTTATTATATCAGGAATTATAGTGGGATTCAGACATTACTCAGGAAAGCCCAGAATGGTAATCCCTAAGTTCAGGATACTTATAGGGTTTGGCTAGATTTGACTGGGACCTGGAAAACATAGAGTTTAACCCTGTTTTGTTCTTATGTTCTGGGGAGAAGATCAGCAGCCATAATAGAATAGTTTCTCTAACCAAGAATTGTTTTAAGGTTTAAATTGTATCATGGGTGTCCATATACTCCTAAGTAAATATCAGTTTTTATATAAGATATTGCAAGTGAATATTTTTTGCAATATCTGGTATTCACATGGGGCAGCTATGCAAGCTAGCCCCTGGCCTAGGGGAGGCTAGTTAAAGCCCCAGCTACAGCAGGCACTTTAAGCTATAATTCTTGGCCTGCTATTTATAAAGGCATTCCACAGATTCTTCAGTTTTGTCTCCAAGTTTTCACACTATCTATTTCCCTAATGTGACTTGCCAGACCACAGTCACCAATCCACAACTTTTGTGCCTTTACCACTAGATCCCTCCTGTGCTATGCACTGGAAAGCCAGACAAATCTCCACATCAACCACACTAAGCACACGACCACAATGTCTGCTGACCAGATTTTGCCATTACATGTGGTCAGAGGTAATAGTATATCTATACAACATGTTTTTTTTTTTTTTTTCTCCACAGTGGCAGACAATTCAACCTCTCAAGAATTTAGAAAATTTTCAATGCTATGATCAAGAATTTCTTGCATGAGTATATTTTTGAGGACTTTAATCCCTCAGTCCTATTACTTTTTGGCTTGGTTCTATATTTTATATTTCAAAAAAATGGCCTGTTAGCCATTCTAAAAATGAGACTATAATTAATATGATGGATGATTTAAAGTCTAGGAATGAGCAATTTCTGTCTAAAGTATTTAGTATAGAAATGACAACTAATAAATTGGTAGGTAGAGTTAATTTTCTGGAAATTGGTTACAACAAACTTTTAGATAGAACTTCCTCTTTGTACTTAAATATTAAGACTATACAAAAGAAGTATAGACTTTATGTTAGTGATGATAATAAGAAAACTATCAATTTCCTGGAATCATATGTTAATGATAAGAATAGAAAAATTCCTGATTCTATGATGTCATTAGAAAGATTGGCTATTCAAAAAATTCAGACCCTAGAAAAACAATGGTTTCTAAGCTTCAGAAATGGGAAGACTGTGTTGTAGTAATGGAGAAGGATATTGAGAGACTGTCAACCCAGAAAAATTCAGGACAACTTTCTATGAAATATGGTAATGAGGAGGTTCTGACTAAAGTAGTAAACATAAAAAGGACATCCTCCTCTCCAATGGTATTATTTCCAGCTACAATTTAGAAAAATAACACATATGGTGAACTTCCAGAACTTATGAAGTACAATTATGAGCTCCATATGAGAGATATAAATGACATCATGGAAGCCATATTACTCTATGGAATCCACTCCACTTACACAAAGCAAATTCTAAATGTATGGACAACATAAAATAGACTAACTCCTAATGATTGGATGCAGTTAACAGCTGCTGTATTGAACTATAACCAACATTTACAATGGAAAAATTGGGTTAGGGAAGAGGCTAGGGTCACAGAGCATCAGGGAAAAATTGGGGACATTGGCATTTCTCAACACCAAATCTACGGTGAAGGCTCATTTGCTGATGTGAAAGTTCAGACAACTTATGATAAACATACATTGTTGGTATGCAGTACTGCTGCATTAAATGCTTGGGAAAAGAATTTAGACCCAGGACAGAAAATTGAGTCATATAACAAGGTCAGTCAAAGCTTAAGAGAAACTTATATTGACTTTCTACAGAGATTGACCAACACTATACATAGAGTAATATCAGATCTGGAAGTTAGGAAACAGTTAACACTTTCTTTGGCTTTGACCATGCTTATCTGGAATGTAAGAGAATACTTATGCCACCAATGATCAGATATGTACTCTCACAGGAATGGATTCAGTATGCAATAAATGCTGAAACTCCCCATTGTGATAAAGAGAATTGGGTAGTCCAAGCCATTGCCAATGTTAGAGTAAGGAATCAAGATATCAATGGCTTTAATTGTGGTAAACCAGGCAATATAAAAAATAATTGTATGCAAGGCATTTCTGGAATAATATCCCTCAGGAATGATTCAAACAGAGGTCTCTACTTTCTAGATTATGCAGATGTGGCAAAGGCCGACATTGTACTAATGGGTATAGATATATAAGGCAACAATTTACCATTGGAAAATGCCTCTCAGAGCTGCCCTCAGGAAGCCTGAAAAGGCAAATCCCAAAGCCAAGGAGGGTTCAATAATATCCAATCACAGTAGAGGAACAGCCTCTCAAGATAAGCAGAAAATCCAATGCCTAATGTAGAGAATCGTATGGCATTGGATAATAGAACATCTCTAAATGAGGAATTGGAATTTCCAAGAAAAACCACAAAAAATATTGTGCCACACTTCCATAAATGTGCAAAGACTAAAATTGAAAATGCAGATAGATAATATTTATATCCAATGCTTTGTTGACATAGAGTCAGTGTTTCAATACATCCCAAAATCATTGCATCCAAGATGGCTTCAAAAGGTGGGCATTCAATTTATAGGTATTAGAACAATATCTCAGGTGAAACAGAGTATAAGATGGCTTGAATGTTAGATCCAGAGTAACAGTGAGGATGTTTGAAGCCATATATGACTAATATAGAAGCAAACCTATGGGCTTGTTTCTTTCTACAACAATGGAATACCCAGATTATAATTCCTTAAGGCTTGGATATAAACCAGAGACTTAATTATGTTTCTGAAAACAATATTTTAAGGTATTATAAAAAATAGTAACCAGTAATTCAGGTTGTGTAAAAACAGAGCTTAATAGTTGCTGAAACTGTAAAGACACTCAGAGTGCTACCTTTAAAATGGTTGACAGAAAAGCCTATTTGGGTTTGACAATGGCCCTTAATAAAGGAGAAACTGCAGGCTCTAGAACAGCTGGTCCAGGAGCAGTTATGTGCTCAGTATATTGAAGAATCAACAGGTCAATAGATCTCTTCTGTATTTGATGTCAAAAAGAAATCTAGAAAGTGGAGAATAATGGCAGACTTAAGAGAAAAAAATAAGGTGATTCAATCAATAGGCTTTTTAAAATCTGCTATTCTCTTGCCTTCCCTGTTACCTAAGTTATGGCTTATTATAGTTATTGATTTGAAGAACTTTTTCTTTACCATAACTCTACAAGAACAGGACAAAGAAATATTTGCCTTTACAGTGCCCACATTTAATAATTCACATCCAGTAAAGAGATATCAATTGAGAGTTCTCCTATAAGAAATGTCATGTAGTGTCACCGTATGCCAATATTGTGTACAACGGACATTACAAGTGATATGCAAACAATTCCCACAATCTATAATTTACCATTATATGGATGGTATCTTGTTGGCAGATGCAAATGTAAATATATTAGAATGTTTGAAGAAATGAATAAAAATTTGCCTGATTGGATACTACAAATTGTTCCTGAAAAAAAATACTAAGAGAAGATTCTACTAAATATTATAGATATAAAATAGGCACACAGAAAATTAGACCCCAAAAGGTGCAACTCAGTATAGATTGAAGACTCTGAATGAGTTCCAAAAACTGATAGATATTTCTCATATATAAACCATTATTGGTATAAAAAAACCATGAACAAGTTAATGTATTGAAAATCCTAGATCGTGATAAAGACTTAAATACTCCCAGAGAATTTTTTGATGAAACTGAGAGAGAATTAGCTTTAGTGGAAAAAAAATTACAAGACTCACACTTGAATCATGTGGATCAAACATAAATTTCATTCTTATTATTTTACTCTCTAAGCATTCTTCTACAGAAGTTGTAATGCAGAGAAAATATTATATTATAGTGGATACTTCTGTGAAATAGTCTGAGTAAAAAGTTGGAAACATATGTGGAAAAGATTTCTGATTTGACTTTTAAAAGAAAATGAAGACTTGATCAGTTGACAGAATATAGCCCAGTGGAATTCGTTGTGCTTCTAACTATTGAGGAAATTTATTAATTATAGGCAGACATAAAACCTTGGCAAAAATCCTGTAGTAATTTTTTTGGGAGAGATTAATAACAATTATCTTCAAAGCAAAAGAATTCAATGTATAAAGGAAACTAACTTGATCCTCCCTTGTGTGGTACAGGATAAACCAATTGTTGGAACTCCTACAATTTATACTGATGCAAACCAATCAGGAAAAGCTGGTTACAAATCAGGAAATGTAAGCAAAGATGCTCAAAGCTCTTATAATTCTGTTTAGAAGTCAGAACTATACACTATTATAATGGTACTAATGGACTTTAGAGAACCTCTTAACATAGTAACTGACTCACAGTATGAGGAAAGAATTGCTTTACATATTGAAACTGCTGATTTCATTCCTGATGATACAGAACAGAATTAGCCTCAGTGTTTATAAAACTACAGGGTGTCATTAGAATTAATTCATATATATATGAATATATATATATGAATATATATAATCACAGATATTAGATCTCACACTGTTCTGCTCAATTCCCTAGCACAAGGTAGTGATAAAATTCATTGATTATTGATAGGAAACATGCTGTAGGCCTCATCACTTTAATAGGAAAGGATTAAAAAGGAACTGTCCCATTACTTGGCATCATGCCAAAAAATTCTACAGACTTGTCCTACTTCACCTTCTACAACAAACTATCTTTACCTGCTGTAAGTAATCCTAAAGGTATGCTGAGAAATGAGATCTGACAGATGGATATGTTTCACTTTGCAGAATAAGGAACGATGAAATATGCACATCATATCATCAACACTCAGAAATGCAATGGGCAACTGACCTGAGTTCTGAAAAGGCTGATGCTACAATTACACACATTTTGAAAGTCATGACAATAATGGAATTTCAGTTCATAATACATCGGACAAAGCTTCAGCAAATAAAGCAGGCAATGAAGCAGATTTTTTAATATTATAATATAAAGCACATTATAAGGATACAACACAATTCTATGGGACAAACAGGTGTGGAGAGATCTCATTGCATTTTAAAAGAGATGCTTCATAAACAGAAAGGTTTTCTTCTTCTCTAAATCCAAGCACATTGGTAAAGGAAAACCTGAAAGAGTTTATCTCATATTAGAAAAGCCACCTTGCATGGGACAGAAGTAAGCCAGAATATATAGGGACTAATATTATTGTAATTTTATCTCTAAATGTTTTATTCTGTGAATTTCCTCCTTCTTAACCTTAAAGTCTTCTCTGCATACAATTTTCTCCTGAAGATGTAAATTCTTCATTTGATATTAATGATGTTTAGGTTTTCCACTGTAAACAACAATTTGTCCTACCAGAAATCTCCAAAGCATCCAGAGAGAAGATAGGACCCCACCACATTTTTTTTCTGGCCAGCAAAAAATAAATGATTCACAACATTCAATAATTGCTTTTGAAATATAGACTATTCAGGATGCTTGCAAGATAGCTTTCTCTGATTACTCCTCATGTCATATCTTTAACAAGAATTCCAGATGGACTTATTCAGTGTTCTAAGAATAAGTATAGATGTTTATAGTCAGTCTAATAGGACCTAACCCCTGTATTAGTTTTTACAGGAATCCCACAGAAATGCTGCCACTCACAAGTCATCAGGAAGCAAACCTATGAAAAACCAAACACCGTTCATAATATGTTTTGTTCTCTGAGTGTTATGGATCATTATCATTCTGATAGGATGGTTATAAGTTAAACTTGAGTTGAGGGTAGAACAATAATATAGACTCAGGGATTCCTTTTAGAGAAGAGAAAGGGAAATAGATAGGATAGACCTAGGTATATTATTGTATCTACCTGTAAACAACTATTAGCCAATTATGAGTCAAAGACAATTTGCACTGGTATAGGTGCTTGTATACTGAGATAAATGTGAAATTATTTTATAAGTTTTATTGAGATAATTTGCATATTGATACAAATTTAAGTCTGAAATTGCTGTATTTTGTACATAATTATACCTCTGTTTAAAATATTTTACACTTCAATGTATATTAGGCATATTATTCTTATTTCCACTATGCAATTATATTTCTCTTTAATGATACTTGTCATAATATAAATATGTTTTATATGCCTCTGTTTACATATATTGTATAATGATATGTATTTAGGAAATCTTTGTCATTTTTCATTATATGTGTACCTTTGGCCAATGTTTATATGATCATCATACTTGAAGAAACTTATTTAGAAACATATTTATAAACTGTACACCAATTTATGGATTACATATTGTTATAATGTAAGCTTCAGTCTTTAGGAGAATAAAAATGGCAGATCACCTTAGGTTTCCCATGTAATTGTCATGTTTTTTAAACTTACCAGATAAATTCAGGAATAGCTCAGATAGTCAGGAGTCTTCACCCACTTCATAGACCTGGAGAATATGGTATTTAATGTTTTGTTATTCAGAATTTGGCCAGGAGAGACACAACAACTCCTAACATCACTGTTTCTTTCCCAAGATGGTGTTGGGCATCAAGAACACTCCACTAGGAGTCTGTATTTCATGACAGAGAATGGCATGTTGGGCAAAGAGTTGCCCTCACCTTGACTGCTGTCAGGACATATGCTGTGCAATCTGCATGAGCAGGATGAAGGACAGAATCCTGAAACTCTCCAGGTTAGGACCACATAAGATGGTTTCTCCAAAACTTTTCTGCTTCTGAAGAGATCTGTCAGATATCCTAGGCCTATAGTCAAAATGGTGGATGTTCCAACTGTATAGAAATGCCATGGGTAGCTGACTATAACTGTCCTGTCCTAAATCTTGGAATGTACTCTCTTGTACTTCCAACCTTCAGATAATATATTTCTCTTCTCAGGTCTTGATATGGTTGCAGACTAGACAGTTAAGGTTACTACCTCCTTATCTCTTAGCGAAGAGTATTCAGGCGTTATATTTTTATTATTCAAGTAATTTGAATTATAAAAGTAATTTGAAATAATCCTGTACATTACCATTTTGGAATATTCTAGACATTTAGGATATACCTTATGTATGTTGATGGTTAGTTGTAGTTTGACCTTGCTTATATTTTTGCCTTTCCCTCCCTCAGACATTACCTTACAATGATTCCTAATGTATATGGTCTTATACTTAATTTAGAACTTTCTTAGTTAGACAAACGGGGGAGATATAGTGGGATTCAGGTCTTACTTACAAAAGCCCAGATACTTAACTCTTGCACACACACATGGTTGTTTATCCCATTTATGGTAGTGCCACATGTTGTAAGCCAAGAGTGTTGGATAGCTGGTAACTTAAGTTACATATAGAAATGAGTCACTTGATGTGAGTCTTAGGAACAGTATCCAATTCCTCTGGAAGAACAGCAAGTGTTTTTACCTAAATTATTTCTCAAGCCTCAAGTGTTTCACTTATATAAATGCTTTTTGAGTTCATTTAAAATAGGAGCAGGGAACTGCTCATAACTCATTTAGAAACAAAGGCAGGCTGCTATGTCCTGAAAGAGTCAGTAAAAAAAAAATGTAGTTAAAGTAACAGGAAGACATGGTCTAATCCTGAAGAAACAAAAATTTAATCATACACAACAATGGGACTAGTTTCTCTTCGCTATACAGTTTCATTCAATTCAAAGATGGAGGGAAGCCTAAGAAAGAAGAAAGAAACAGAGGGAGAAAGGACAAAAGAAGGGGGGTCAGTTGGAGAGTCATAGATATAGAAGGAGACTGGAAAGGAAAGAAATAAGTATGGTGTGTTTATGAAACTAATCTTTATAATACATGTTCATAGAAACTGAAGCAGGAGATGTCAAATTCAATGTCAGCCTGTTGAATGAATATAGAGTGGCTCAAAAAGGACAAAAAATGTCTATCAATAAGCTTGTTAAATCAATTAAATTTTTGTTTATTTTTGAGAATATAATATATTTAGAATATTTCTCCTTTGCTTTTTCTTCCTTTAAGCCCTTTGTCATGTCCTATACTGACAGAGACAGAGTGAGAACTGAGGGAGAGTGGGAGTATGAAAGAGGGGCAAGGTGAGGGAGAAGGAGAGGAGGGAAAGGGAGAGGGTGAGGGAGAGAGGAAGAGAGAGAGAGAGATTATGATTAGCACTAGCCTTTAGAACAATAAAAACCCACTTCTAGTGACACACCTCTTCCGATGATGCTGCCCCTCTTAATCTTTTCCAAGCAAGTCTACCAAAAATATAAGAGCATATCTCATTCAAACCACCACACATCCTTCCTCCAATAAGGCCACATATTCTAAGCTACTCAGATAGCATCATAACTTTAGGGTCAAGTATTCAAATGCCAGAGACTGTGGGAGAAATTTCTCTGAAGCCGTTACTGCATCCATTTTACTTTCATGTAATATTGCATATGTGTATGTATTTTCCACATATGAATGATATGTAAGTAGGTACAACAAGAAACCACTAAATATAACCAGTCTATGTGGAGAGAAAGAGCAGTTTATTTCCAGGCCACCTCAGAAAGTAGAGAACAGTAGCAGCTTCAAAAGCTTGTTATGTCTTAAGATAAGTACATAGCAGGGTATGGCTCTTTGAAAGCTGTGAATCCAGAATGTGAGTTTGGGGGGCCTCTGTGAGGTAGAGGAGATACTACTACTGGCAGCTCTGTTCAGAAGCATCCAAGTGCTAACAGATGTGGTCAGGAGTATTCAGCCAGCTACTAAGGATATCTGAGAATTACTTTAGGTTTCTGTTTCATAGAATAACCTATCTCAGAGGGGAAACAACATAGAAAACTTCACCCAGGTGGAGGTAAGTCACTTTCATCAGCACTGCCATTTGGAGGGCCTAATTTGTGTGGCCTAACTATATAATCTTTGCCTTTCTCAGTATAGATATTGATTATTTTGCTTAATATGGTGATCTCTAATTCTATTTTTTTGTGGAGGAATAAATCTTTATTGTCTCTATGTCTCTATGAACCACATTTTTATATGTTCATTTGTTGACAGATACCAATAATTTCACTCATTGTTTACCATAAATAGTACTACAATATAAGTGTAGGTACCTCTGATATATATATATATATATATATATATATATATATATATATATATAGAGAGAGAGAGAGAGAGAGAGAGAGAGAGACTTAGAACCTTTTAAAATATCTTTAGTAAGAAGAAAAAAAAGCAAACATCTGAGGACAGAAATCCCTAAAGTAAGCAGTTTTAATATTTGTCTTTGGCCAGACTGGATATGAATCTCATTCAGTCTGCTCTGGACACAAATAAAAAATACTAGAGGATAATCCCTCAAATATCCTTGTCTCTAAATGAGAAGCCTATCTAGAAACTACAGAAAGACACTATTCAGACTAAGAAGTATCTGGGTTTATTATAGTTGAGCCAATTGGACTGACCACCATTTCTTTGTGCTTTAATTCAGTTTCTGCTGTAAGACTCATAGCCATACAATGTGTGAAAAACATTTTTGAGTCTAGCTTCTGTTGTATAGCATCTGCCTTTTTTCTGTCTTTTAGCCTCCCATATTTAGACAAATTACATGTTTTTTCTAAAAACCTTCTCTATGAATCCTGAAATTCATTCTTCATGCCCATTACCTAATCTAGAAGCAACTGACTTGTAGTAGTTTTTGTACCTGTTGAATTAAGTGGCACATTGGTTTTCTGAACTGTGCTCACCTGAGACAGAAATCACTTCATCATTCTTAAGGACACCAATTTTTCCTGTTATCAGGAATACCATAAATTAATTCTTTAAAGTTCTATTTTAGTTTTGAAGATTTTGTTTATTTACATAGTGGTGCACTAATTTATATTCCCATTTACAGTATATAAGCCCACCTACCTCTCTATTTTATTCCTCCCTTGCTTTAATTATATTTTCTTTCTTGATGTAAGATATTATGACTATGATGCATAGAGACTCAAAATTTGATTTGCATTTCTCTGATTGTTAGGGATATAAAAAATTTACAAAACTTTTATTGATCATTTGCATCTCTTTTTTGAGAACTATATATTTATTTACCACTTATTGGCTAGATTATTCCTGAGTATTTATTTTAGTTTTTTATATATTCTAAATATTAATCTATTATCATACACATAAACAAAAATAACTTTAAAGCATTCTGTAGCTGTCCTTTCCTGTGGTAAACGGTGCTGTGTCATTGTTTACTCTGCTATGATGCAGGTTTTAAATCATATACTGTAATTTTTGTATTAATAAGTTCAAGATATAAGAACTAAAGTTGTGCAGCATGCCTAAAAGAATTAAGATTTTGTCTTCGGTTCAAAAGGACCAAGGAGAATAAAATAAAACATAAATAAAACTTTATGATTGTCGTTATTTGGTAAAGGCTAGTTATATACCAGGTTGGACTCAAATTCCCAAGGTTTTTGCTTTCATCTCTTCATATTTTGGATTACAGGCATATGCTAGTGCTTCTTTTTAAGATTCCTTTAAAGAATGATTCCTAAAAGAATGATCTGTACTTGAAAATGGACAAAAGAAATACCCATTTACAAATACTCAGTGGTGTGGCCATCCTGCAAGAAAACATCTGTGTTCCCATTTCCTTTCACTAGTAGTAATTTTACTTGCCTTAACTTAGAGATTTACAATATTCTGGACGTTTTATAGGAGTAAAAATTCCTGAGAAGAGATCCTTAGAATTGTTAAAAGCCTGTAAGTTGTGCCAAGAACATCAGGGTTAAAATTTGTAATTGAGAGATGTCTCAGTGGTTAAGAGATGGCTCAATGATTAAGAGTGCATTCTCTCTTCCAAAGGACCCAAATTTGTTGCTAGTTATAAAAGATAGCTTTTAAAGGTCTACAGCTCCACATCCTGAGGGTGTGACATTTTCTTCTGACCTCCATAGACTTCTACATTCATGTACATGTACCTTCCCTCATACATGCACCTATATTCACATGCACATACCTTTCACAGACATACACCTAACACACAAACATACCCTACCCTAACATACCTACACACACACACACACACACACACACACACACACTCACACACACACACACCATACTCTACAATACACATAATACAATTAAAGTATATCTTTAAAAATAAATATATCAAAATTTTCTTTGCAACTTTATGATCCATTTACACAGTCAAAAACAAAATTATGCCAACACTATATAAAAATCATTGCCTTTCAATGAGAAAGACCCTGAAAAACTTTACTGTTTTATTTAATAATAAAAAATGTTCTCGGTGTAGTGAAATTAACTGGAAAGTGTTACCATACATGTATACCATGTATAACATGCTCTCCCATTAGGAGTATAAATCAGGCTATGACTCTTAGAAACAGCATCATGATACAAAGAGGGCATTATTTTCAACAATTCTGATATTTTTAAAAATTCAAATAGTATATATATATATATACATATATATATATATATATACATATATATATTGCATTTAATATTAATTAAGTAGACTGAGAGTTTACTTGTGCCTGCTAAACAACAGACCTTTTTCACCTCTGTCCACTGAAGCCAATTCCTGTGGGAATCAGCAACATGAAGAAAACCTTAGTATGGGAATGAAAATAAAATTGCCTTGGTTAATGGTTTGGCAAAGCATAATATACAGGCACTCATGGGGACTATGTCAGTCACTCAGATGAAGCACTCACAATCCACTTTTCAGAAGTGTCAGTGGCTTTAGTGGCTAGACAGAGTGAATTTGACTCCCAATGTGGGATGAGTTAATGACTTTGCAAAACCTGATGAGAAATAGCATGGCTATTGATATTTACTTCAAGTTAGTAAAGTTTTCATAATAAAATATAATTATTTATTATTTCTTTAAGGATAAGGCATATAATGCAAACAAATCTATTATTTTACTAATTTATCAGGAATATAATTTTCATTTTAACTTAATGTCTCATTTTCTTTCTTTCTGGCATATACACTGCACACAACATAACACAACATATACACACACATACATACAAATACACACACATGAAACAGATTGGTAAAATAACCTGCAAGAGATAATTTTGTTATAATAAATATTGTTTTGCATATAGGGCATTTCTATTGAGTTCTAACTTGGTTAAAGTAGCTACCTATAGACTACATATTTAAGCTGTTTTAATAGATACTCTTCTTACGATTCCACTTAAAAGGTCAGTACATATGAACTCTAATGATGTTTTATTAATGTTATGAATATTTTATCATTTGATTTGAAGCATTATTGAATTTTTTTTAAAAAATATTTTTTTCTGGCATGGGTTTAAATAAAATGGGTATAAACAACTTTTGTGAAATATCTCTAGAGGCAAATGTCTTTTGTGTGTGTGTGTGAGCATGTGCGTAGCAGTCAGAAATCAACTGCAGGTGTCTTCTTCAGTTGCTGTCTACATTGTTTTTGAGTCAGGGTATCTTAGTTTTATCAGAAGCTTACCAATTTGGCTAGGCTGGCTGCCAGGCAAACAAATAAATATAATAGTCTTGGTGTCTCCAGCTATAGAGATTACAGCATATACCACTGGGTTTAGATTTTCTCAAAGTTCTCTAAGGTTTAACTCAGATCCTCATACTTGCATATAAGACTCATCTTCCCAGATCCAAACCAGTAAATTTCTACTAGACAAATTGGTTTGCTGGGAATGAGGAATACATTCAGTCTTTAGGAAAAATATCATCACAAGACTATTGATTTAAAAGTTAAGAACCATAATTTCAAGCTGGTCATGAAGAGAAGATATGTTCTTGAAAAAATTACTAATTAAACTTATGGACATTGTCGTTGTATCAAAACTATGTTTTGCTCTGTAGCCCAGCCTGGATTGACACTTATGTATTAGTTAAGATTGGTTCCAAACCTTCAACAATCTTCATACATTAAATTCTAGTGCTGGGATAATCGGTATAGGTATGCATACTTTTTTGGGCACTCTTGTAAATAGTACATGATTTTCGATTTATAAACTCTAGAGAAAGTCCTCCACCTTGTTGCATTAAAATCTAAGTGTTTAACACTATAGTATGTTATGACTTCTTGCTGTCTTTATCAAAGTATGACAAGAGATTTTTTGAGGCAGTATTTATTGCTTTTAGTTAAAGGTGTTTAGAAACATAATTATACTTATTTCAAAACTAACATTACAAAGGAATGCTGTGACTATTCACTTCCAAATAACTTTTGGTTGTTGTAGTTTTTAGGTCTTTCAAAATGGCAACTTAAGATCTTAGCAGCTATTTCAAGATACAATGCATTGTTGGTATCTGCTTGTTCATGGGGTAAATTTGCTGTATTGAAACTGGTAGAGATAAAATTTGAAGAAGTATGCTAATGCTATCTCAGGATTAGTCTTTGCTGCTCCTAATTATCCTGTTTACCAAAATTCACCTGCCACTCCAAACTCTCCTATATTGCCAAGATACTGCTCAAGGAATACTCCAGAAAGTAGCGTACTTTTGGTTGTCAGCAGTGTGATGCAACACATATCTATGAGTCCCATTTTGTCTAAAGTAAAGGTAATAGATACAGAAAATTAAGGAAACTTATGCTTTCTTGGTATATACAGTACCATTCTCTTTCTTGCTGAGTTGGCTGAGCCTTTATATCCAGATACTGCTCAGGAGTGCAGGGCCTCCCTTTTATACCAGATATTTTAAGTCCAGCACCCCTGCAGGCATGCTGCAGTAGAGCTTTAAGAAAAATCAGGATTGGGATGTGGGTCACACATGCAGTTAAGTGTTGAACAAAGAAAAGTATGCTGTATTTATAAATAGTACTTCATAAATTAATAAAATTACCATCAACAAACCAGAAACAGGAAACTAATCATCATTGTAGGAGTGGAGTTATTTCAAAGAAGGATACTTGAATCTCTCTCTTTAGCTCATTTTTTTTTTTCAAATAATGGTCTTCAAGGAATTGGAATTTCCTAAAAAAAATCTCATTCTCAGGAATGAAAAGACTAAAACCTTGGGTCTGCTACAGGGAAATCTCTTTCTTAAGTAGCTCTCAAACAGTTGAGAACACCTTGTAGGGGAGACTTAAGACCAGACTATGGTAGGCTAGTGATCAGCGGGACCACACTTTGACCAGAAATACTCTTTCAATTTAAATCAAGCTCTGATCAAGACCTCAAGATAGACAGGCCCTTTTTGTTCCCTTCCCACTGTGGCCACACTGAACAAATCTCTTTTCTGTACTTCCATTCTCACCTAATTCACCTGTTGAAGATAGGTAACAAGTTTACCTTGTCAGGACTGGAGAGCCCAAGCTCTGTTCCTAATAACTCTGGCTAACAACATCACTGGTCAATTGTATCAAGCACTTTATGGGTCATTAATGTAAAATTTACAATTACTCTTTTTTTTAAAAGGTAGAGAAGAAAGAAATTGTTTGAAATCATTCTATGAGCTTAATATTATGCCCATACAAAAATTACACAAAAATCCAATAATAATAAAAAAAAAAGTTTGAGATAAAAATCCTTAATAAAACACCAGAAAGTAAACTCTGGAAATAAGAGTTGTATTATGAACCATAACAGCCCAGGAATCACACTAAAGATATAAAGTTGGTATAATGTTTGTCCATTGATATTACACAAAATAAAGAATAATGGGAGTACTAATGGACTAACAAATAAATCCTATCACATAATCTCAACAGGAAGAGAAAATATGATTATGTCAATTCTGCATTCCTTCACAACAGAACTAAGCAACCCTGAAATAAAATCCCTCAGCCAGAAAGAGAAAGTCATCTAGAACCCCATATCATTAGCAACATCGTACTTGTAGAAGAGTAAAATATTTTGTCTGAAATAAGAATTAAAGGAGGAGATTGGCTGTTAATTCTACTCAGCATTGTAATACAAGAGTCCATATAAAGGCCATCAGGAAAAAACATGTAGTAAAAGAAATCTTGCTTTAAAAAAGAGTGTAAATCTTTCTTGGTGTGTAATGAGATGTTCTTCACTTAGAATCTCCATGACTGTAGCATATACTACTTTTCCATAGGACTCAAATCAGATTCCAGCATTTACATTTGCCTGTAACTGTAGTTATGGAGAAAAAAATGTTTTTTTTTCTTACTTATAGAGATACTTATTTTCATTTTCACAGACTCATATATATATGCACATAATTTAAAATATATTTATAATATATTCATAAATATATAAGATTCTTAGAATACTCTACAAAATCATCATAAAATTATTTCAAAACAAATTTATTAAGTTTATATAATAAAACTCAATACACAGAAATAATATATTTGAAGGACACTTTAAAAATACTATCTTCCTTTATTATGTCTTCATGATCATCATAGTGTAAGAATTATAACTCAGGTCCGTACATATTAGCCATATGCTTTAGGAGTGAGATATAGTTCTAGACTCAGTTATATTTTTATTAACAGATTATTTTCTCATGTAATATATCCATCTTAAAGTTTGCCCTCTCAGTTCCTCTCCACATCTCCTTCCATCTGGACCTTGTCTTCTTCCTGTCTCTCATTGCAAAAAGCAGGCTTTTAACAAAAATGTAACAAGTAAAATATAACAAGAAAAAAACCATCTCATTAAAACTGGCATGCTGTAACAGTAATATAAATTACCCCAAAAATTTTACCAAGAAACTTCTACAAATAAAAACACTGTCAGAAATGTAGATGGATAAATAAATCACTCAAAAATATTAATAACCATCCTATTAAAATAATAACAAACTAAGAAAAAATCAGGTACACACACTTTTTAAAATAGTTTTAAATAACACAAAATGTCTTTTGTAACTACGTAACTAAGCAAGCGAAAGTTGTGTATGATAAAAAGTTCAGGCTTTAAGAAAAAAGTTGAAGAAAATATCAGTTTCAATGAAATCTCCATAAAAGTTTTAAGTTTTATTTTTACACAGAAAAATAAATTTAATTTTACTTAATGTAATGTCAATAAAAAAGAATAATAAACTATCACAATCTTTCAAAATTTATAAAATATCTTTCAAAAAGTTAAGACAAATTCCTTGAAAAGTGCCCTATGCTCACGCAGTTGAAAGATAAAATTAGCATATTGTTGGTCTGCCATGTTCTGTAGTAACTATGCAACATGTATGAGAGTAGAAATGCAAAGAGCACATAAAGAACTTTATATCATTAACCTCTAGCAACCCCTATAACTATGCAGCTAATTAAACATAAAAACATACAGCTATTTTTGAGCCTGGAAGGACATGGAAACGGAATCTCAGGGGTGAGTATGTAACCTCCTCAGGAGCGGATGGTAATGATCTGATTACTCTTACTATATACTTAGATATTGTATGCATTGTTCTCTTTACTGAATTGTTCTGTGACCATGAATGCAACTTATGTTGGTCCTCACAACTACTCTTCTCCATGATAGTGATGGCCGATTCATGAGGATATATCTGTAGTGAAACAAATGACAACACTCACAGATTCTATTTGTCCACTCAATGTATACCATCATAACGGCTGTAATACCATTTTCTGTAGAAATGTAAAACAATTAAACACACTATATGGGATGTAATTCATCCATAATAGTTAAAAGAATCTTTATAAAGACTAATTTGGAAGTCTCATATTACTCCATCTTAAAAATTAAGAAAATGTTCAGCAGTTAATGAAGTGGGGTTTTTGTTATTTTATTGCTGTTGTTTTTGAGTTTGGTTTTAATTTTATTGTTGCCCAAGTCAGGTTTTCTTTGTGTTGACCTGACTGCCCTGGAAATTGCTCTGTAGACTAGGCTAGCTTTAAACTCAGGAATCTGCCTGTCACTGTCTCCTGAGTGCAATGATACCACATCTGAATCATTGAAGTGTTTCAGTATTGTAAGAATTAATATAAAGGTCAATAAAATACTATTAGGAGTCAATAAATATTCTACTTACATTCAGTTGACTTTTAAAAAATTTCAAACAAAGTCAACAATATAGAGAACTGTAGTATGAGGTTTCTGGCCCAGATTTTTGTGTCTAACCTCAAAGTCTAGGCACACAGATCCACAGAGACAAACAGATGCTTTCAATAGTTTTAGGCTGATCAGCCTCAGGCCCAGGCATATCACTTGCAAGCTCTCTACCCTTCATCTAACACATGATTCTTCCTGTTCAGCCATGTGGCTCCGTACCTTTTCTTAGAGCAGCATGGTTGTCCTTTGCTTCTTCCAGTTTCTCTCTGGTGTTTTTTCTGGCATTCTTCTCTGTTCTTCCTGTTCTCAGAGTTTTTCTAGTCTGGGATCCTCACCTACAATTCCTGCCTGCCTTTGGCCAATCAGTGCTTTTTATTAAACCAGTGGGTGGGACAATTATTTACAATGAAACAATACAATCTCCCACAGAGTACCCTTTACAAACAGTTCAGGGACAGATGAAATTCCACATGCAAATTACTAATGTTGTACCCTTAACTCAGTAAATAAAATGAAT
Organism: Phyllotis vaccarum; assembly: GCA_033318265.1. NCBI lineage: Eukaryota > Metazoa > Chordata > Mammalia > Rodentia > Cricetidae > Phyllotis > Phyllotis vaccarum. The sequence continues at coordinate 40,078,526 of JARWLC010000016.1, forward strand.
TTATCACAGTGCAAAGATATTCTTTGTTTTTTATTTAAATTTTTTAACATACCCACCACTGTTCTTCTCTTCTTCCCAGTTATACCCTAGCTTCCCCTGCTCCATTTCCCCTTCAGTTATCAGAGAGGGTGAAAATTCCCAGGATGAATTAATGAAGTCTGTTACAACAAGTTAAGTAAGGATCAAGGCCCCATGTCCCCATCAAGACTGAGCAAGGTGTTCCTCTGTAATGGAATGGACTCCAAGACACTGGTTCATACATTAGAAATAAATTTAGGTCCCACTGCCTGAGGACCCATAAAAGTCCCACTCCATGCAGCTTTCTTACACATTCAGAGGTCCTAATTAAGTCCCACAGAGGTTTTCCAGCTCTCAGTTCAGAGCAGTGAGTTCCCTATAGGTCAGGTTGATTATATGGTAAGGTCAGTTCACATACTCTCTCCAGTATTGCTTGGATTCTTATTTGGGGTCATTTTTTTGGGGTTCTTGGTTATTTCCATAGCACCAAATTTCTCACAATGGGTACCTCTATAAAGATATCTATTTTATTGTTCTTCCTTTCTGTCCTGTTTCCAACTCAATCATCTCATTTCCTTACAGCCTCTCCTTATCTTTACCCCCCCCCCAATGGTTCTAATTTACTTAGGAGATATTGTTTCCCCTTCCCAGGGGCCTCAATTGGTGTCTCCTTTAGGCTCCTGCTTATCACCTAGCTACTCAGGGATTGTGGAATATAGCTTTGTTATCCTTTCCTTTTCTTCAAAAATCCACATATGAGTAAGTACATATGATATCTGTTTTTGTTACCTCATCCAGGATATTTTATAGTTCCACACATTTGCTTGTAATTTAAGAAGGTCATTTTTTTTTTTCTGCTGAGTAGTACTCTATTGTGTAAATGTATGTATGTATATATCTCCATTTTTTAGTTGAGGAAATCTAGTTTGTTTCCGTGTTTTGATTATTACAAATAATGCTGCTATTAACATAGTTGAGCTAATGGCTTTGTGGTAAGAACATGTATCTGTTGGGCGCGATATGATTCTTGCTGTATCATCCTGACCTGGCGTTCTGCTGGCATTGCACTGCGCATGTCAGATTTGCTGTTGGGCATCTGACTTTGCCTTAGCCAGCTCTGGCATGCTTATTAGGGCTTGTGATACTCGCCAATCCTATAGTGCCCTGTGAGCTCTTTCCAGGCAGTAGCCTATCAATACGCAGCACATCCCACCAATTTTAATATTTAATAGCCGCCTCTTAGGCTTTCGGGGTCCTTCCCTCCATCTTTCCTATCAACCAAGCAGAACTCCAATAAAGTGTGATTAAGAAGAACCTCTGCGTGTAGTCGTGCTTCACTCTACTGGCCAGAGGCTGCGGGCTACATGTATCATTTGAGCATATGCCCAAGAATGGTATTACTGAAGAGTTGGATAGATTGGTTTCCAGTTTTTTGAGAAAACACCATACTGATTTCCAATGTGGCTGGACAACATTACATTTCCCCCAACAATGTAAGAGTGTTCCTCTTACTCCATACTCCTCCAAAATAGACTATCATCAGTGTTGTTAAATTTATCCATTCTGACAGCTATTAGATAATTTATCACAGTTGTTTTGACTTACATTTTCCTGATAGCTAAGGATATTGATCAGTCCTTTAAGTGTCTTTTAGCCATTTGAGATGCTTCTGTTGAAATTCTCTATTTAGTTCTGTGCCCCATTTTTTAAGTGGTTTATTTGTTTGTTTTTTGATGTATAGCTTCTTGAGTTCTTTATATATTTTAGGGATCAGCCCTCAGTCAGATGTTGGATTAGTGAAGATTTTTACCTTTCTGTAGTCTGTCATTTTTTCTTACTGACTGTGTCCTTTTCCTTGCAGAAGCTTCTCAGTTTCAAGATGTTCCCTTTATTAATTGCTGCTCTCAGTATCTATGCTGTTGGTCTTGTGGTGATATATTTTATATTTAATAAAATCAGTCTGAAATATCAGAGAACAGATCCACCCACAGTCAAGCCAGGGGTTCAGAGAGTAATAACACATGCCTTTAATACCAGCGTGAGAAAGAGCTAGTGGTAACCTGTACTTTTAATCCCATAATTCCAGAGAATCGTTCTTTGTTTCTGTGAGTTCCAGGCCTAACTGCCAAACAGTAGTAGCTCATACCTTTAATCTTAACTCTATAATTTTGATGCCGAGTTGAATCCAGAAGTGAAACATCTTGGTGCAGAAGATATTTAAGGCAGCATTGGCAGATGGTATTTTATTCTGTAGAAGCAACAAGACAGGCTGAGGACTCTGGAAGATAGCTTTTATCATGAGAAGTTGGCTGGCTGAGAACTGACTGTCATCTATTTCCTCTTTCTGATATTTCAGATTTTCTCTCAATATCTGGCTTTGAGTTTTCATTAAATAAAGACCAGTACTCATGTTTCCTGGTCTCCCATGCCAATGCGTTCCAGGATATTTCCCTCTTTCTTTTCTATTAGGTCCAACGTTACTGTGTTTATGTTGAGGTTACTGATCCACATGGACTTCGATTTTGTGCATGGTGATAGATATGGATCTATTTGTATTTTTCTACATGCCACCATTCAGTTACACCAGCACCACTTTTTGAAGATGCTTTCTTTTTCCCACTTTTACTTCTTTGTGAAAATCAGGTGTTCATAGGTGTGTGAATTAATGTCAAGGTCTTCAATTATGTTTCATTGATCCACATGTTTGTTTAAGGACAATACCAACCTGGTTTTTTTTTTTTTTTTTAATAGCTTTATAGCAGAGCTTGGAGTTAGGGATGGTGATGGATACAGAATTTCTTTTGTTAAGTAGGATTTTCCCGGCATTCTGGGTTTTTGTTTTTCCATGTGTCACTGAGTATTCATCTTTTGAGATCTGTGTCCATTTTTCTAGCCTGTGTATTTTTTCTTTTTTATTGAGGAATTTATTCCATTGATATTAAAGGATATTACTGACTAGTGATTGTTAATTCTTGTTTATTTGGAGAGACTCTGTGTGTATGTGTGTGTGTGTGTGTGTGTGTGTGTGTGTGTGTGTGTGTGTGTGTATTTTCTTTCTTTGGGATTTTCGGCTGTGGGCTTATCTATTTTTTGTGGTTTTGTGGGTGCATCTAACTTCCTTATGTTGGAGTTTTTCTTCTAGCATTTTCTGTGGTGCTGAATTTGTTGATATATATTGTTTAAACCTGGTTTTACCATTGAATATTTTATTTACTCCATCGATGGTTGTTGAAAGTTTTCCTGAGAATAGTAGTCTGGGCTGGCATCTGTGGTTTCTTAGTATCTATATAACATCTCTCCCAGATGTTCTGGCTTTTATAGTTTTCATTGAGAAGTCTGACATTATTTAAAAGTTATTTGGCCTTTTTCTTTTGCAGTTATAAATGTTATTAATATTTTATTTGTTATTATGTATGTATATTGTTTCGATTATTTTTGGAGAGAAGACTTATTTGAGGAGTATAGTCTACTTTCTGTTGGGTAAGCTTCTTGTATCTTCATAGGCATTTTCTTTTATAGTTTGGAAAAGTTTCCTTCTACAATTTTGTTGAATATATTTTCTATGCCATTGAGCTGGTATTCTTCTTCTCTTCCTATAGTTCCTAGGCTTGGTCTTTCATGCTGTCCCAAATTTCCTGGATGTTGATGTTATGACTTTCTTGACTTTAGTGTTTTCTTTGACTGACAAATCTATTTTCTTTATTGTATCTTCCATGTCAAAGATTCTCTCTCATCACTTGCATTCTTTTTGTTATGCTTGCATTTTTAGTTCCTTCTTGTTTGCTCACATTTTTTCTTTTTCTGTCTTCTCTCAGCTTGTTTCTTCTTTATTGCCTCTATTCCAGTTTTAAGGCTTAAACTATTTTCTTCACGTTAATTATTTTTTCATGGTTTTTAGTCTTTCTTTAAGAGATCTATTATTTTATTTTATTTTTTTGTTTATTTTCTTCTAATTTTTAAGGACCTTTTTATTTCTTTCTTAATTTATTCTTTATGGGATTCTATCATTTTCATGAATTCTTTTAAGGTCATTTTTCTCTGCTTTTTCTATATTAAAATGTTCAAGTCTTGAAGAACCTCTTAGATCTAGTCGTGCTATATTGTTATTAATGCTGCATGTATTTTAGCACTGGTGTCCACTCATCTCTTCTTCCTATTAGTGCATCTATTTTTTATATTTTAGGGAGCTGTTCTTGGTCCAACTGATGCTTTTGGTGCAATTGGAGCTCTGTAGCTAGAGTGCTCATTGTGGAGATCTCCAGAGCCTCTGTCTCAGGAACTAACTGAGGTTGGGGAAATGGGTTTATTGGGGAATGAAGTGGGTCTTATATGCCAGAGGGTTTAATGAGGGGTGATGATGGTCAGGTTTGCAAACAGTGTTCTGCTTGTTTACCCACAGCTGGAGCAGTGATGAGATTGTGGGGCATGATTTGTGCCCTGTTGCCCAGACATGTAAGAAGGATTGGTTGTCCAGCTGGGAGAAGAAAAAAAAATCACTACTTGTGATGGGGCTCTCCAGAATCTGATTCTTAGAAAGCAGCTGAGGTTAGGTGGATTGGTAGGTTTAGAGAATGGAGTGGAGCTAATAGGCTAGAGGGTCCAATGAGAGGTGGTGGTAGTCAGGTTTGCAGGCAGGGTTCCTGATTGCTTACCTGAAGCTAGATATGTTGTGTATTTGAGGTTTATTCCCTGTTGCCCAGATCTGAAGGTTGGCCTGACTGGCATGATTTGCAGGCTTAAGGGGGAAGGACTTTCCAGAGATGCAAAGACGTTTATGTAGTAGCTGTGTAAGAAAGACCTACAGTAGACTCCCAGAAGATAAAAACCATTCTCAATAGGCAATTTCACAAGCCTGATGAGGATTCCCAAACTGACACTTTCTGATTAACATGAGACCATGGAGCTATGACCAAGTGCCTAGTGCCTGATATTTATTAGACTATTCTTGTTTGCATGACCTTGATTTTCATTGTAATGCCAACACAATGAAAAATTAACCAGACAACTTCCATGTTAATCTTTCAGAGGTCTGCCTGCTTCTTCCTCCTATGGCTGTATTTCGGATACCATCTGTCTCAAAGCTTGACTTTCTTGATGAAGTAATCCTTCTAAAGACCTCGACGAGTTAGCAATTTTGAGATCTACATCATTAACATAATTAATGATTTTCTCGTCCACTTTATTAATGTGGTCAACAAGTTTCTTGTTCTCATCAGTTACGTAGAGTTTATATTGTTCTCGTATAGTGCTGTCATAATGTGAAAGCTTGTTGTAATCAATTTGTAGAGTATCTATCGTTTTTGACATAGCAGAGTTTGAGAGCTGTAATTCACATACGTTGGACAACAGCTGCCGATTTAAGTTCTGCATCTGCTTAACATCATCTGACACCATAGCGTTTGATAATTCTATAATACCAAGTTTGGACTGTAATTGAAGGTTTAAATTCGTGACCTCAGTCATCACCCTTCTATTGTGGAACACAACATACAGAAACAGACCAAAAAATAGTAAAACTGGGGTATTGAATACCTCCAGATACTCATTTAAAAACTTGTCAACCATCATGGAAAAATATATACCGAATTCCTCAAAAGAATAGTTGTCAGCCATTACCTCAATCCAGGTGCAATGATGCTGTGTGGTCAGAAGATGTCACAATAACGTTTAGTGCCCTGCTGTATGGCGAATGCAGAGACACTCAGCATGCTATTCACAGATCCTAGGTGTTAAAGGGTCTCAGCGGACAGAATAGAATCCTTGGAAAAGGCAAATTCTCCCAAGTCAAGACAGGATGTTAATTACAAGATAGAATGGTTTCAGTTTCCTTTGTTGAACTACAGGAGTAATTTATAATTGTCCCAGGTTACTGGGGCTAGGGGCGGAGCCGCCGCTCGAATCTGCAGTTCCTGGGTCAAGACCAGCCAGCCAGGTTGGGGGAAGGGCTCGCAGTGGGGCCGCAGCACAGCACGGATGGGGGGCGGAGTTAGCGCTAGCGCGGCCGAACCAAACAGCCAGAGTTTGGAAGTCACCTCTCACAACCAAACCCACAGGCACGGGGCTGGATACGACCTGCCCACAGTCAAAAGCTGACCTGAGTGCGTTCTAAGCCCGACCCGTGGGTCTGGGACGGGAGGCTGGAGGGACGCGGGTCACGCGCTACTGGATGAGGGGCGGAGTTACCGCTAGGGCGGCCGAACCAAACAGCCAGAGACGGAGCCTAAGCCGTTTGGAAGTCACCTCTCACAATCAAACCGGCACGCACAGGGCTGGACACGACCTGCCCACACTCAAACCCTGACCTGAGTGCGTTCTAAGCCCGACCCGCGGGTCCGCCAGCCTAGGACGTTGGGTGCCAGATGTAGGCGGAGTTTACCCACAAGGGCACCAATACCAGATAGATATTTATTAAAATATAAACCAACACTCACGGTACAGGCAACAGATTACAGTAGCACCTGAACAGGAACCGGAGTCTGCAGACGGACCGACGATGGGATCCTCCCTCCAGCAGCCAGGAACCAGGAAGAGAGCCTCCCAGCGTCCCAGCAGCCCCTTATCAATGGGGTTGGCCACACCCCCTCCAGGAGCCCGGGACTCTGGATAAGCTTCTTTGGACCTTATCAGCTGACACCTGAATCCCACAACAGTGGTCATGATGGGTTGTGTGATAGATATTTTTAATTGCCAAATTAATGACATTTGGAATAAATTATAATCTAGAAATGGAAAACATGCTTGTGACAGATTTTTTAGTTTGGTTTAAAGTATGTTATCCATTTCTAGTCCATATCTTTGAGGTAGGAAAATACCTACCTTCACCTTTCTTTCTTTCCTTCTTTCTTTCTTCTTTCTTTCTTTCTTTCTTTCTTTCTTTCTTTCTTTCTTTCTTTCTTTCTTTCTTTCTTTCTTTCTTTCTTCTCTCTTTTCTTTCTTTCTCTCTTTCTCTCTTTTTTTCTTCATTCATTCATTCATTCATTCATTCATTCATTCATTTATTTTGTTTTTCAAGACAGGATTTTTCTGCAAGATAGTCCTGGTTGTCCTTCCTCTATAGATCAGGCTGATCTAAAATTTACAGAGATCCACTTGAATCTGCCTCTTGAATGCTAAGGTTAAAGGCATGTACCACTATCACATGGCTAACACCTTTAATCTAGGGCACAGCTTCTGATGAATATCTACATAAGGGTATAAAAGGAAGATGAATTTGCTCTTTTCCTGTTTGCTCTAACTTGGTAAAATGTAAAATGTCTATTCCATCAATGTCACTGGAGACTACTACAGAATTACAGCATATACTGAAGACCAACTAAGATACATAGTCTTGTGTTCTGAGAGACTAAGGGTTATTGGACTTTCAATTCAGAGATAACCATTGGTGGATTAGATAAACTGCAGTCTATAAGGCATGTCAATAACCCCTCTTTCTATTATATCTACCTAATCTTTATCTTTGTATCTATAGCACTTATATCTACATATGTCTCTATCAATATCTTAGTTATATGTATATATACATATGTTATATATACATATATATGAATATTTACTTTATAAATAGAGTACTGCTGTGACAGATCTCACCATATTGTTTTGGGGAGGATTGTGAAAGGACTTTGGACATTTGGAATAAAAATCCACTCATTGTTGAGAGTTCATTGATCAGTTTTGTAGGAGCTTGGAATTTAAGAATATTTAGAATAGTGAAGATGATAGAAGCCTAGCTTGTGAAGTTTCAGAGGGAAGCATAGACCATCAGTCCTCTAGTGTGACAAATCTGTGGCATCTTGAGCTGAGAACTTTAGCTATTATAAATAAGATACAAGAAACACTCAAGTCAAACCTTTTCTTTGCTGGGACAATGAATGCTGCTCAGCTTGAGGCTGAAGAATTATCTATAATTGAGACCAGCATTCTTCAGGTGAAATCTTCTGAGAAGAGTTTCCTAAGAGTCAGCACACAGAAGCTATATTTTAAAGGTAGCCAAGGTTATATCACAAACTGGCAGCCAAATCTTGTTAGTGCAAAAGTTACCCAGGTGGCACTTGTTTTGAAAGCATGAAGTAGTCATGGAGAGCAGCTAAGACTTGGCACAGTGTGTTTGTACTGGGTTCCCTGAAGAAAGCCCAGGAAGCACCACTGAAAAAGCATAGCCCAGTTGCAGAAAGGATTCCAAGAATCTTTGTATATCCTAGAACTTTGGGATGATCACAAAAAACAGAAGCTTCAGTGGACTGCAGCAAGCAGAAGCCTAGAAGACAAGTCATGTGTTCTGCAGAGAGCAGGGTCAAAGAAGTAAAATAAGCCCTTTGAGGAGCCCCAAATCCTAGTTAGTAAAACATATGGTTATTTACTCTTTTAGTAATTTGATTTTTTTGTTCTGATTGTGAATATAACATGTTTTAATTTTCTCTTGAAGTAAGAAAATATTTAATTTAATTTTGATTTTTACAGGAGATCAAAGTTTGGAGACTATATGTTTTAAAAAAAAGATTTTGGATTTTTAAAGTGAATCAACTTTTTTGAGATTAGATATTTAATGTGATTGGATTTTTTAGAGACTGTGGGACTTTTAAAGTTATATGCTTATATTATGATTATTATTATTAAAAGACATCTTCGGGATAAATGAGAAAGGAAAGAGTTAATTGAAAAGTGATATGTTTGTTTGCCAAGTTAGCAAGGAGTCAGTTGTGCTGGTTAGTTTTAGGTCAACTTTACCCAAGCTAGAGTCACCTGAAAGGTCTGAACCTCAGTTGAAAAAAAACACTCCCATAAGAGCAGGCTGTAGGCAAACCTGTAGGGCATTTTCTTAATTAGTGCTTGATGGGGAGCCCATTGTGGGTGGTGCTATCTTTAGGCTGATCATTCTGCATTCTACAAGAATGTACTCTGAGCAAGCAAGAGAAAAGCAGCACCCCTCCACATACTCCTTTTCAGCTCCTGCATCTAGGTCCTTCCATGTTTCTGCCCCCCCCCCCCATTGTCCTTGCAAATGAATTCTCATTTGGAACCATGAGTGAAATAAACTCTCTTCTTCACCCCAAGTTGCTTCTGGACATGGATGGTGTTTCAATTCAGCAATCTTACTATTAATTAGGGCAACTTTATTGCCAACCTTACACTTCTGATTTAAAAAAAAATACTTCAATTGAGAAATTATATCCATGAATTGGCTTGTGCATATGTCTTTGGTACATTTTCTTAATTGATGTGGAAAAACTCAACTCAACCCACTGTGAGTAGTGCCATGCCTAGGCTATATAACAAGTTTCTGGATATCCAGCAAACATAGTGAGAGCTTGTAAAGAAACAAAGTAACTAAGGCTTTATTGTTTTATTTTACCTTTAGATTTTCATCCTATAATGATCATGTACAATTTAATGGGGGTATTTTTAAAGTATAAGGAAACAATCACTGGAATACTGAGGTACTGGGTGAGAAGGTAGTGTATAGGAGAGATACAGTAGTCCTCAGGTCATTGACCAGCTTGCAAGTACATACAGTGACATGGGCAGGGACCACACCAGTATTAAGGAGACACAATCAAATAGACCTCTATGAATTGCAGGTCTCAGGACAGACATAGCCAAAAGTACTGGTAATGATGTGAGTAACTTAGAACACACAGTGTGAGAATATAAAATAGGGCAGTAGGTTGAAAATACAGTTTATACATTTTCTAAGAATTTAATGCAATAGGAGTGTGATCTGTCAAAGTTACTATTAAGTGTATGTCTATGTTAAATGATGACATATCACACAGAAACATGCACTGAGTGTTCACTGAATTACTACTTTTAGTATTTAAAAAATACCAAACTTATTTAAGGAATGGAGTATTCTCTTAACAGATCGTATTTGCTGTGTAAATATGAGGACCTGACTTCAAATGCCTGGCATGTCTATAAAAGCCAGTCTTAGTGACACTATGTGTTATACCAGCATTATGATGAGACAAGCATCTCTCTGGAGCTTGTGGTCACTTTGCCTATCCTATTTGGTGAGCTTCTGGCCTATAAAGACATTGTCTCAAAACAAAAATCAAAACAATGAAACAGTCAAACAAACAAAACCCACAAGGTTTATGGCTCCTGAGAAATAATAGCAAAATTTGTCCTCTGGCCTCCATCAAAACATAGCTCAAGCTATGAGCTTGATGCAGTAAAAACTTTATTTCAAAAAACTAAGTTGGGAGCAGCACAGAAAAGGAAGACAACCAGCAATAAGTCCTGCATTCCAAATATGCACACTGCACACATTAGAAAAGGAACCTGCACAGACCACCCCACATACTATAATGAAGAAATTTTCCTATTGACTGATAACAAAAATAAATATTTTATTATATTTACTTATGAAGCAATTTTGAATAAACAGAGTAATAAATCAACACATAGTATACCATATATAAACTTTGAGAGTATTCTAAAGTTAATAGTCCACTCAGAACATTCAGTGTATTTTAAAAATAAATATCTATAAGAGGTACAATGATAGAAACTGAATAGTACTTTCCAGGGATAGAAAAGGGGCACAAATAAAATGAGAAGTAAATGTGATTGTATAATACAAGGTTTACAAAACCTGACATTTTTGTACAAAAATATCAATATGTTTCATTTCACAAATCATTTGGTAGACTTAAGATTAACCAAAATTTCCATTAATTAACTGTTTCTACTCCCTAGGCAAAGTTAAGGTATGGCAAGTTTTATGGCTAAACAAGAGTCATTCATATTTTCTTGAGTTCTTACCTCCAGTTGTTCTTATACTACCAATTTTCTGTCTAGATGTTTTATTGGAGGGAATATGAGGCTGTAGCGATTCATGTTTATCTTGGAGAAAATAATTTCCCTCACAGCTTTGGAAGTTAACCTCTTCTGGTAAAGTGAGTGTGTAGGCACTTCCTGGAGCAAGGTCAGCTTACAGGAAAGTGACTCATTTTCAGTTTGTCCTACAGTCCTCAGTTGATAGACATTTTTTTTTTTTAGATGCACTATCCCCCATTTTCTGAGAAAACAAGCAATATTACAAATATTAGATATTAATTTTGAAGCCACCTTACAAATTAACAATGAAGCAGTACAGTACCCACTCCCTTAAAACATTAATTGATGAACATTTCTAGTTTCCCAGGCTGTCACCAAAACCATCACCTATAAGCAACTGATTGATTCCTACTGATTTTGTAGTTCATTTAAAGATATATTTATTTTTGTCATGTGTTTGTATTTGCATGTCAGGTCTGTATCTGTGTGTATATTGCATGAGTATGGGTACTATGAAAGGCCAGAAAAGGAACTCAGATGCACTAAAATCTAGGTTTACAGGCAGTTGCACATATATTAAGTGCTGGAAAGTTTGAGTCCTCTGGAAAAGTAGCAAGTGCTTTTATCCATTAAGGCATGTCAATAGATATTTGTAATTAATTTAAAATTGTAACTTTACTGTATTTCATTCACAAAATAGCCTTTTCCTCTTAGTTGACTGAAAATTAAGTACATTTATATATGTACTTTAAAGTATGTGAGCATATTTTGAAGCAGAATCATTTTGTACACTTTATAACTTCTCTTCTGTTCTCTTTTAAGTCAGTGAACATTGGCTTTTATTTGGTTATTTGACTTAAAAATAAAAGTCAATTGGTATGTGAAAGTAATTTTCTTGTATTACTGAGGGAGAAATATGTGTTAAAGAAATTAAACAATCAACACATGAAAATTACACTAATTTTATTTAATTACTAAAAATTTTATGAGCTATACAATAAACTTGAAGAAATATAGGTGAGTGAAGATTTTCCTTAATAATGTATGAAGAAAAAAGGAACTATAAAAATGTCTAGAGGCTAGGCATCAAGGTACATGCCTTTAACCCCCAAACTTGAAAGGCCTTATTAGGCAGATCTCTGAGTTCTGGCCCAGCCTAATCTATAAGGTAAGTTTCAGAACTAGTACCCAGTTAAATTTTGTTTTTATACAGGGCTTACCATGTGGTCCAAGAAAGCCCCATTAATGGGAATTCTAAAGTTCTTATATTTGGCTTTTTAGTCTCATTGATTCTAAAAACAGATTCAAAAGAGTGTTCATGGGCAGTTCTACACTCATAGAGAAAGCAAAAATATTACAAACAAGCATAACCCATACAGATGTCCGGAGGAGGGGAGCTGTGATAAAAAATAATAATTATTATTAAGCTAGGCATTGAGGGCAAAAAAATAAAAAAGAAAGCCCAGAATCATGGGAAATCCAGGTAGAAGTCAATTGGTAGATCTATGTTGTAGTAGTGGAGTTTCTTGGTCCCAGGTGGCCAGAGGCCCAGACCCACAGACCTGCCACACCAGACCCATTAACTGCCCACCACTGCTATCCATTCCCCCCAAGATGACTCAGATGCCTATATTAACTTCATGCTGTTTGGCATATGGCTAAGGCACATTACTAGCTAGCTCTTACATCTTAACTCAACCCATTTTTATTAATCTTTCCGGCCATGTGGCCCATGGCTCACCTGTGTTCCTTACATTTTGCTCCTTTGGGCTTTGGGCTCTGTCCCCCTGACTCCGCCCTGCTTCTCCTGTCTATGCTCTGATATCTCCTCCTACTTTTCCTATGGTGCCTGTCATGGGCGAAAACAGCTTTTTTATTTAAAGATTTATATTCACAGCATACAGAAAGACATTCCCACATCACACTATGCTTTTAAAGTACCCAGTTCAAAGCTCTTGTGACCTAGGACAATGTATTGTACCAAGGATACGGGGCTATAGTAGAAATAAACAAAACTTATTTAAAAAAATCACTTTCCAAAATGAATGTGGGTAATGAACTAAGGAAAGGACCCAAATTAAATCAACCATGTAATATATACAAGTTTTACAGACTCTTCATTCTCCTGATCTTTTCTTCAGATAAAATTGAGGTAAGGGAAGGTTTCCATTCTTTTTCTGCAAACTGGCCTCTTCCAGTTTTGGTCAGATGTTTTAGTTTATTCCCCACTGTTTCATAGCCACAAATTCTTCCTTTATCAGCCTCGGCATGTGGATACTAGACCTGAAGGTATGTACTATCATGTCTTTATTGAGACTTCAGTGCTCATACATATCATAATGATCTTAAGCAGAACTGGATTCATGGTTTACTATCTATTTTCTTTTCCTACAGTTTTCAGGCCAGGTTGGATTGTAAGTCCTAAGGGGTATTATCAAATTATCTATTTACTATGGTTTTACTTCATAATCATTGGACATACACTGGAGGATAAGAATAATGACACCATTGGCCATAGAGGCACTATTATTCTGTAAATGTTTGGCTTGGTTTTATTAGATTTAGTTTTTGCTTACACCCTCTTCAGTCAAAGATGTGGGGCTTTCTTTTTATATTCTGTGAATTACCATTGCATAACAGAGGAACTGATTTGGCTTATGGTAAAGCTACTCAGAGACTCTCCCTATACCTGGGGTCATAGGAGGTTGTGATGAGTCTGAACGTGGGTGCTGGAAAAAGAACTCGAGTTTACTGCAGAAGCCATCTCTCCAGCCCTACAAGTTTACTGTAGCTAAACTTTTACTTTTGAAAACTTATTGACAATTTTGTTATAGTTTTCCTATATGTGTATTCCCAGTGTGTGCTAAAACTGATGTTCTGGGCTCCATAGGACTTATTGCAAGAATTTAAATTAATTTTCCTGGTTATGTTAACCTTTTGGAAGATTATAATAGCTATAATCAATGTATTTATAGCACAACTTTTGTGAAACACTACTAATTAAATGTATTATTTTTATTTTTAATAAACCTAGAAAGCCTATTTTTGCATTATCCCATTACTGTAAGTCTAAGAAGTGAGAAATGAAGATTCTAACAAATTATTTAAAATATACTAAGCTTTTTAAATATTGCATTTTTATTCATTTTGTGATTTTATAATAAAATCCAGCTCAGTATTTTTTATAAACATATAAATCATTATTATTATTGAAAAATACAAAAGAGAAACATTTCACACTTGGTGCTCAAATTAAGAAAATACATTAGCTGCGCAGACATGGCCCATGATCAGCAGATGCCATAATGAAGGCTAATTTTCAAGAGATTATTTAGATTCACCTTATAATAATATATTTTCTTCCAAAAACATTTAAAATCAAAGGCAATTTACTTACAATTGTAGAGAAAAGAAAATTGCAGACTGGAAACGTCTCAATCTTCAAACTACAAATTTTATATAAGTCCTTATAGAAAATCTTTAAGACAGACACAATAAATAAAACAGCTTATCATGTTTACATTAACTTAAAGCTTTGTTTAATCTTTAACTTGATTATAAATTGTAGCAATTGAAGAGTATAATTTCTTTTTAGCATGTTTTTATTTAAATAATTTTTTTATATCTATCACTGCTCCCTCTTCCTTCCCTCCTCCAAGTCCCTCCCAGTTCTCGCTCAGCCTCCTCACCCGTTTCCCCAATCATTCACCAAGGAGGGTAAGGATTCCCAAGGTGGATCAATTCAGTCTGACATATCCAGTTGAGGTAGGTTTGAATCCCTCATCCTAGTATTGGGCTGACTTAGTTGTTCCTCTGTAGGAAATGGGTTCTAAGATGACAGATTGGCTCCAGAAACACATTGAGATCCTATTGCAAGAGTGTCCACAAATTGTCCTTGCCATCTGTCAGTTATATGTATCTTTGAAGGGTTTAGTTTCTTTTCCTGAAGGTTTATAGGCTTTTTTTTTTCTGTGCCACTGATCTGCCAATAGCTCTGATCAGCCATCTCTGTGGGTCTCCTCCTTATTATCTTGTTCCCTTTGCTCATAAACCCTCTATTCTCTCTCTCTTCAGTTGAACCAGGAGCAACTTGGTGCTTAGCTATGGATCTCTGCTTCTGCCTGTATATGTGATGATAAGTTTCATATTTAATATAAACAAGACTGAAATATCAGAGAGATCTACCAATAGACAATCCAGGAAGATGAGAAAGTGATAATTTATGCCTTTATTCCTAGAACAGAGACTATCTGGGAGTGGTAACATATGTCCTTAATCCAAGCAGATTTGAGTTTCAGGCAATCTTGGTTTGCAGAGGGAGTTCTAGGATCCCAGGCAGGCTGTGGTGATACAAGGCTTTAATCCCATAACTCCAGAGACAGAGGAGATCTTTCTGTGTTTCTATGAGTTCAAGGTTAACTACCAAATATTAGTAGACTACACACCACCTGGATGTGAAATAACTTGGTGAAGAGGACATTTAAGGTAGGCATAGAAAGACAAATCAAGGCAGTAAAATCCATGAGTAGTGAGTCTGAGGAAGCTGGAGGATAGCTGGCTGAGATTTTACTGTGGTGCTTCCTCTCTTTGATATTTCAGCCTTTCCCTAATATCAGGCTCTGAGTTTCCTTTATTCATGCAACACTCGGCATCCAACTTTGGGGCACAAATTATCCCTCAAAAGACCCTGGCCAGCCAGAAAAACAAATGACCAGAGAAGTAATAACCAGCTGGGTAGACATTCTGCTCTGAGTTAGCCTCCAGTGGTAGGCAGACTGGCCACACATGTTTCTGTTTCACTTTCATCTGGGTAAATTTTTCAGATATTGGCCTCTTTCTCTGGGGGCTATGAGATTTTTTTTCCTCTTTTTTGGACCTTACTTGTGCTGCTATCACACTAGGTAGCTGCCTCACTTCACTGTCATTTGAACCGTCACTGACAACTAGATTGGTAAGTAAATTCATTTAAGGCAATAGAGAGTGTTTGGACTTTTTGTCTTCTTTCTCTAGAGGATTTGATATTAGAACAAATAAAGGAAAAGATAAATAAAGTAGAAGGGATTGTCAAACGGTTTATCATATTTTTATTATGGATATTTTTGGTTTGATTCCTGTTTTATTATTTTAAAAGTCAATTAATATAAATGCCAAGAAAAATCTCATTATCCCTGGTAAAACAGAGTGCAAGGTGGCTTGATTATGTAGGACAAGATGGAGAGATAGGAATATTAAAGCCATATGTGGATAACATTGCTAGAAATTAATGGGGGTGAGACTTATTACAGCAATGGAACACATAGATTAATATTCCCCCAAACACAGAAGTAAACCACAAATTAGAACATGTTTCCAGAAAAAAAAAATCATTGAAGGTATTATGAGAAATAGTCACAGAGTGTTCAGGTTATACAGAAACAAAGCAAAACAGCTGCTGATTTTTCAAAGGCACCCACAGCACTACCTCTATAATGGCTAACAGAGAAACCTACATTGGTTCATCAATGACCTTTAACAAAAGAGAAATTTCAGGCCTTAGGGTAGCTAGTACAGGAGCAGTTAAATGCTCAGCATATAGAAGAATCAACCAGCACTTGGAATTCTCCTGAAATTGTTATTAAAAAGAAATATGGAAAGTGGAAAATGATAACAGACCTAAGGGTGATAAACAAGGTGATCTACCCAATGGGCTCTCTACAATCTGAAATTCATTTGCCTTCTCTGTTACCTAAAGAATGGCTTACTATAGTTATTAATTTAAAAGACTTTCTTTACAATAACTTCACAAGAAAAGAATAAAAGAAAATTCTCCTTTACAGGGCTCACTTATAATAATTCTCAGACTGTAAAGAGATATCAGTGGAAGGTACTCCATCAAGCAACACTGAATAGACCTACTCTGTGCCAATATATTTTGTATAAAAGCAAGTAGAACAAATGCATAATTCCCACAATCTATGATTCATAATTATATGGACAACATGTTGATTGATTCAAATATTGATACTGTAGAAAAAAAATTGAAGAAGTTAAAAAAAATTGCCTGCTTGAGGATTACAATTTCCCTGGAAAAAATACAAAGACTGGATTCCACTAATTATTTAGGTTACAAAATAGGCCAATTAAATATTAAACCCCCAAAAGGTATAAATCAGAAGAGATACATTGAAGACACTTAATGATATTTAAAGATTACTAGAAGACATTGCCAAACTATGACCTATTGTTGGAATAAAAAATTATGAACTGGATAAATTGTTAAAAACCTTAAATGGTGACAAGGACTTAAATAGTCTGAGAGTATTGTCACCCAAAGTGGTGAAAGAATTGGCTTTGGTGGAAAAGAAATTACAGGAAGCACATGTGGATCATACGGATCAAGACCTTAATTGCATTCTGGTTATCTTGTCCTCTAAGCATTCTCCTACAGGAATTTTAATGCAGAGGGAAATGTTGTATTGGAATAGATATTTCTACCACATAAACCAAGTAAGAAATTGAAGACGTATGTGTTAAAGATTTCTGAATGGATTATTAAATCATTATTGAAACTTTGTCAGTTGTCAGAAATGGATCCAGGAGAAATTGTTGTACCTTTAACTAATGAAGAAATTGACCAATTATTGGTAGAATGTGAGCCTTGGCAAAGATCCTACAGTAATTTTTGGAAGATATTAACTGCAAATATCCTCAAAGGAAAAGAATTGAATTTCTAAAGAAAATTAATTGGATTCTTCCTCATATTGTACAAGATAAATCAATTTCTGAAGCTCCTACATTTTATACCTATGCAAACAAATCAGGAAAGGCAAGTTACAAATTAGAACATTTTGATGAAGCAGGATATCTGCTCTGCCCATTCTAGTATAGGTCATCAGTTGCTTCTCCTTGTGCCCTGAAGAATATGTGACAGTTTTCTCTGAAAAGCAGGAAACCGAAGGACCATCTCAGCTTATTCTCCTAAAGTTCAGAGGTCACTTTCCTAGGGAACCTGCATGTCCAGTTTAAAAAGCATTCTGTCAAGCAGTCAATACAAGAACAGGTTCTTATACAGTGGCTATTGACACAAAGAAAGTAGACTATATATGGAGCTTCTTCAATGCTCATTTTTCTCTTAAAGAAGATTGGTTTTGCTAGGAGCAGAACTGTATCACTGTCCAAAAAATCTAAGTTCTTAAAATATTTTAAGTGTTTGAAGAAGACCTGTTCATTCTAAATATATTTGTTTGATCATGTAAACTTATTTAAACCTGATAAATTTTTTAAAAAGTGGATTCAATAATTTATCCTTATATCCTATATATCCACATCCCCTTTTCTTTATATTTTTTAACACAAATCTTGAATTTAATCTCTCTTGTTTAACTTTTTTCTAACCATAACCATTAGCAATTTTTAACCAATTAACCTACACAATGACAATCGTCTGAAACCCATTGAAGGACCAAAAACCACTCACCCCATCTCTTGGGAATGTGGGCATTGTATTCTTAAATTTACTTCTTTCTGTCGTGGGGTGACAGCATCTTTAGGGGATCCTGAAAAGAAAAGTTTTGTTAATTGTAAAGTCCTGAAATAAGTACTTGTATTATTTGTTCTACAGTCTGTGCATAACAAGAAATTGTACTGGTATCTATATTTACAGGCTGAGAATTACTATGAGTAGGTACTATAAAGGCAAATATTTTTTGTTTTTTTCTTGTAAATGTATTGTGAAGAAACATTCTTTTAAATCAATAACTATAATAGGCTATTATTCAGGTAACAGAGAAGTCAAAGTAATCCCAGACTGTATCAAACCCATTGGCTGGATCACCTTGTTTATTACCCTTAGGTCTGTTACCAATTTCCACTTTCCAGATTTCTTTTTAATAACAATTTCGGGAGAATTCCAAGCACTGGTTGATTCTTCTACATGCTGAGCATTTAACTGCTCCTGTACCAGCTGCTCTAAGGACTGAAATTTCTCTTTGGTGAGAGGCCATTGATGAACCCATATAGGCTTCTCTGTAAGCCATTTTAGAGGTAGTGATGTGAGTATTTTTGAAACATCAGCAGCTGTTTTGCCTTGTTTCTGTATAACCTAATTATCTGTGAGTGTTTCTAATAATACTTTCTAATGTTTTTCCCACAACCAAGTGCTAGTTTATGACTTATTTCTGTGTTTGGAGGAATATTAATCTGTGTGTTCCATTGTTGTAATAAATCTTGTCCCCATAATTTTATAGCAATGTTAGCCACATATCGCTTCATTATTCCTCTCTGTCCTTCTGGTCCGATATACTCAAGCCATCTAGCATTCTTTTTTACGTGGGATATCGGCTAAATACACAAAATTTGAACATTTACCTCCTGAAAGGGCCAACTTCGATGCCATGACTCTGGTGAAATTATTGATACAGCTGCACCTGTGACCAATAAGCCTTCAATAATGACATCATTTATTTATACTTTTAATTTTGGCCTTTGTTCATTGATAGAAGTTTGCCAAAATATTCACTTTATAATTTTTCCTGAGTTTTATTTCCTTTTACTATAAATTTTCTATCATCCACTATAGTATGTCTTTTTAAAAATAGATTTTAATTTTTTTCAATTATTCTGGAAGGTGTTTCCTCCACAATGGCAGTGTAAGATTGGATTGGATTTCATATGGGGGCTTTTGAAAGCCCACTTGGGGCACTTCCTGAGGGCAGAACGTTACCTGATATGGGGCTTTTGAATGTTCCATTGGGACATTTCCTGAGGGCAGAAATTTGCCTTGTCTGTTCCTTGTTGATCTGCATTCATTCATTCATCCAATGTCTTTCTTTTCCACACCTTCTGCATACTCTGGGAGGGGGGCATCCTCTTGGCATTATTCCTAACAAAAGCACTCTTTCTGGGAATGCCTCATTTACAATCTCTTTTTAAGTGACCTTGAATTTCACAATTGAAACATTTAACAATTTGAGTTTTTCTTATATCTCTAGAAATAAGCTCTCTACATAGTTATCATCACTGTCGTAAGACTCTAGACTACTTGTCTCATGAACCCAATCCTCCAACGGGGCTGACCTTGCTTTTAAAGGTCTAAATATTTTTTTATATTGTGCATAAGCATTCTCAAAAGCCAGTGATTCAATTATTTTTTGCTTACTTCTGAGTCTGGTAACATTCTATTTACTGATGCAGGAAATCTGTGCAAAATGTCTGTAAAAGTTTCTTTTGGACTTTGAATTACTTTTGTAAATGATTCAGTTTTCTTTCCAATTTCTTCAATCCAGTCCCAAGCATTTAAAGCTGTCATGTGAGATAAATCCAGAGCATGTTCATTGTATAAAGATTGCCTTTTAATAATCTCCCTCCCCAAGAAGTTGGTCTTGGAAGACTTCTATGCCTCTGGCCCTACTTCATTGTTCTAGTGTTTAAGCTTCATCCCTCCATGATGATTTCTTCTGTATAAGTGGTTCTGCCTCTAAAACAGCTGTAACCATATCTAGCCAATCTTTAGGGATGACCCAATTACAGCATGACCAGCTGTTCCACATTTGTTTTACAAATGGTGAATACATCCCATATGTTAAAATTGCTTCTTTTACTCTCTACAATTCTAGTATTTTTACTAGAGCCCAACTAGCCTCTTTATCATTCTTCACTTTTTTAAAGTTATTGGGTTTATTAATGTTGCCTGTTTTTGTCTAATTTTAGATGACTTTGCCAAAATTGGTTCCTTATATCCTTCTGTTTGTAATATTTGAACATCTTTGTGTTCTCTCTTGACAGCCTCTTTAAAGACATTTTTCTTTGGATATATGTTAATTGACTTTTTAAGTGATAAAATAGAAATCAAACAAAAATATTCATAATAAACAATATAATAAACATTATGATAGTCCCATCTAATTTATCTTTTCCTTCACTGGATGTAATACCAAATCATCTAGTGAAAGATCACAGAAGGATCAAGCACCCTCCATTGCTTTAAAGAATTGCCTCTTTAAAAATAAATTACTCACCAATTTGTGTCTTGTGTGTGTGTGTGTGTGTGTGTGTGTGTGTGTGTGTGTGAGTCGGAGCAGCTACATAGTGTGATAGCAGCCCAAGGTGGGGTCCAGAAAGAAAAAAAGAAACAACCCACAAGAAAGAGGCCACTGTCTGAAAAACTTACCCAGATTAAAATGAAATGGAAGTACTTGTGGACAGTCTGCTAAGAATATTTGATACATAGCCCCACATGAAATATTTATTTTTTGTCCTCCTCTGTTGTTTCTCTTACTCAACCATCTTCTCTCATGATTTGTTCCCACTCCCTCTTGATTGCCTCTCATTATAACCCCAAATTACTAAGGAGATCTTCTCTATTTCCCCTGCCCAGGGTTTTTCCTGTTATCTCTCTTAAGTTTCTCCTGTTATCTAGCTGTTTTGGGTTATGGTTTGCCACCTGGATATTCTTTGCTTTATGTCTAAAATCCTATTATGAGTGAGTACATTTTATATCTGTCTTTCTGGTCCTGTTTTACCTCACCCAGAATAATATTCTTCAAATACATACATTTGCCTGAAAGTTTTAGGATATAATTTTTTACAGCTGAATATTATTCTGTTGTGTAAATGTACCACATTTTTAAAATCCACTTTTCAGTTGAGGGGCATCTAGTTTGTTTCCAGGTTCTTGTTATTACTAATAATGCTGTTATGAACATGGTTGAGCTAATGCCCTTGGGATAAAAATGTGTATCCTTTGGGTATATGCCCAACAGTGGTATTGCTGGATCACTGGGGAAATTGATTCCTGGTTTTCTAAGGGACCACAATACTGATTTCCCAAGTGGCTGTGCAAGTTTACACTCCTACAAGCATTGGAAATATCTTCCCCTTGCTGTACATCCCTCAAGCATAGGCTGTCATCTATGTTTTTAAATCTTAGTCATTCTGACAGGTGTAAGATGTTATTTTAGAGTTGTTTTGTTTTGCATTTCTCTAATGGCTAAGGATGTTGAACAGTTTTTTAAGTGTCTTTCAGCCATTATAAATTCTTCTCTGGAGAATTACCGTTTTTTAGAACTGAACTCTATTTTTTAATTGGTTTATTTGGGTTTTAGGCCTCTAGTTTCCTGAGTTCTCTATATATTTTATAGGTAAATTCTCTGTCAGATGTAGGGTTGGTGAAGATTTTTTTTTCTCATTCTACAGTCTGTCATTTTGTCTTATTGACCATAGCCTTTGCCTTACAGAAGCTTGTCCCATTTATTAAATGTTGTTATTAGTGTATGTGAGACTGGTGTTATAGTTATCTGGTCAACTGTGACAATAAATTCAAGGGTACTTTCTGCTTTTTTTTTAATCAAGTTCATTGTAACTAGGTTTATGATAAGGTCTTTGATCCATTTGGACTTGTGTTTTATGCAGGATAATATATATATGAATGTATTTGTATTCTTTTACCTACTACCATTTAGTTATGCCAGGACTATTTGTTCCATTGAATACTTTTGGCCTCTGTCAAAAATCAGGTCTTTACAAGTGTGTTTATTAAGCTAAAGGCCTTCAAATTAATTTCATTGATCCACAATTCTGTTTTTATGCCAGTACCCAGCTGTTTTTATTACTGTAGCTCTATAGTAGAGCTTGAAATCATGGATGGTGATGCCACTTGAAGTTCTAGTATTGAAAAAAAATTGTTTTGGCAATCCTGGGTTTCTTGTTATTCCATACAAAGTTGAATATTATTCTTCCAAGGTCTGTAAAAATTATGTTGGTATTTTGATGGGGACTATATTGAAACTGTAGATTTTAAAATAATATTTCCATTTTTAGTATTTATCTTACCTATTCAGGAACATGATAGATCTTTCCATTTTCTGATTATGTTTTCAATTTCTTTCTTCAATGACTTGAAGTTCTTCTTATACAAGTCGGTCAATTCGTTGGTCAGAGTACCCTAAGATATTGAATGCTTTTTGCATATAATATAAAGGGTGATTATATCCTGATTTTTTCAGCCATTTTATCATTTGTGTATAAGAGGGCTATTGATTTTTTTTAGTTAATCTTGTATCCTGTTGTATTGCTGGAAGTGTTTTTTAGCTATAGAAATTCCCTGATAGAATTCTGTGAGTCACTTATGTATGCTAATATATAATCTACACATAATTATAGTTTGACTTCTTTTCCAATTTGTGCCCCCTTGATATCCTTTTGTTCTCTTATTGCTTTAGCTAAAATTTAGATAAATATACTAAGTAGATAAAAGGAGACAGGACAGCCATGTCTTGTTCCTGATTATAATGGGCTTGCTTTGAATTTCTTTCCATTTAGTTTGATGTTGGTTGTTGGCTTGCTGTATAAGGCCTTTATTATGTTAAGGTATTTTCCCTGCATTCCTGGTCTCTCCAAGAATTTTTTCATGAAGCAATGTTGTATTTTGTCAAAGGCTTTTTAGCATCTAAGGAGATGATTATGTGTTGTTTTTTCTCTTTCAGTTTGTTTATATGATGGAATACATTGACAGTTTTTCATATGAAAAACCATCTTGGCATCTCTGGGATGAAGACATCTTGATCATGGTGGATGACCATTTTTTATGATATATTCTTAAATTTGGATTGCCAGTTTCTTATTATTTTTGAATCAACTTTCATGAGGGATATTGGTATGTAATTTTATTTCTTCGTTGTATCTTTGTGTGGCTGAGTATCAGAGTGACTGTAGCCTTACAGAAAGAATTTGGCAACTATCTTTCAGTAACTATTGTATGAAACAGCTTAAAGAGTATTGAAATTAGTTCTTCTTTGGATGTCTGGTAGAATTTTGCACTGAAACCATCTTGCCCTGGGCTTTTTTTGTAGTGTTTTAATAACAGCTTTTATTTTCCTGGGGGTTGTAGGTCTATTTAGGTCATGTTTTCTGATCTTGATATAATTTTGGTAAGTTTCACCTGTCTAGAAAGCTGTCTATTTCTTTTAAGTTTTCCAATTTAGTAGAGTATAGGTTTTTGAAGTATGGTATAACTATTCCCTAGATTTCCTAGGTGTCTGTTTCTGTTATGTCTCCTTTTTATTTCTTATTCTGATAGTTTGGGTGTTCTCTCTCTCTCTCTCTCTCTCTCTCTCTCTCTCTCTCTCTCTCTCTCTCTCTCTCTGTGTCTGTCTATCTTTGGTTATTTTGATTAGGGTTTGTCTATCTTTTTAACTTTATCAAATAAACAACTTTTTGATTCATTGATTCTTTGTAATGTTCTCTTTGTTTCAATTTTATTGATTTTAGCTCTGAGTTTGATTGTTTCCTGCCTTCTATGTCTTTGGAGTGATTATCTTTGAACTTTTAGCTTTGCTGTTAAGTCTTTTGTGTTATATTTCTCTAGGTATTTTATGTAAGTATCTAGTGTTATGAATTTACCTCTTAGCACTGCTTTCATTATGTGCATAAGTTTGTGTATGTTCTGGATTCATTTTCATTGAATTCTAAGAAAACTTTAATTTTTGAAGTTCAGTTTGTAGACTTTCTGAGATTTTTGTTGCTGGTTAACTTTAGT
Organism: Phyllotis vaccarum; assembly: GCA_033318265.1. Taxonomy (NCBI): domain Eukaryota; kingdom Metazoa; phylum Chordata; class Mammalia; order Rodentia; family Cricetidae; genus Phyllotis; species Phyllotis vaccarum. The sequence goes on from JARWLC010000016.1 coordinate 40,102,833, forward strand.
CAATGGTTGTCTGATAGGATACAAGGAGATATTCCCATTTTGTTTTCTATTTATTGATGTTTGCTTTATGACTGAGTATATGGGCTCTTTTAGAGAAAATTCCATAGGGTACTAAGAAAAAAAAAAGTATATTTCTTTGTGGTTGGGTAGAAAGTTTCTTATGACCATTTGATTGGAGAGTCTTTTCCCAATACTTTCCTCTGAGCTTGTGTCTGTCTTTTAATTGAGGTGTGTCTTTTGATTGCAGCTGAAGGATGATTTCTAGTTTTGTATCCATTGTTTTAGTGTGTGTCATTTTTTAGGTGAATGTGTCTATTGATATTAGGTGATATAAATGGCTAGCAATTGTTATTTTCTATTATTTTTGGTGTGTGTATGTGTCTGTGTGTGTGTGTTTCTTCTTTGGGTTTTTCTTTTGTGGGATTATGTATTGCTTGTGGTTTCATGGGTGTGTCTGGTTTCTTTAGTTGGAGGTTTTCCTCTAGTTCCTTTTGTATGCCTGGAATTGTGTAATGATATTGTTTAAATCTGTTTTTGTTATGCTATATATTGTTTACTCCATCTTTGGTGACTGAGAATTTTGCTGTGTATTATATTATAGGCTGGCAACCATGATCTTTTACTGTCAATGAAACATCTTACCAAGTCTCTGGCTTTCATTGTTTCTACTGAGTAATCTGGTGTTATTCTGCTGGGTTTGCCTTTATAGCAAATTTCTCCTTTTTCCTTCACAGTGTATAGTATTCTTTCATTATTTTGTGGGTTTCATAGTTGGTTATAATGTGGCCAACAGACCTTTTGGGGGGTTCTTTTATCTTTATAGGAATTTCCATAAGTTTGGAATGTTTTCTTTTATGATTTTGTTGAATTTATTTTTAATGCTTTTGAGCTGGTATTCTCTTTCTTCAATTACTGTTGTCAGGTTTTGTCTTTTCATGGTGTCTCATATTTCCTGAATGTTTAGTGTTATGATTTTTTTTTTGGTTTAATGTTTTCTTTGATTAACATATCTATCTCCATCTCTGTTATTGAATCTTCTTCACCAAATATTCTTGCTTCAACCTCTTGCAGTCTGTTGGTTATGCTTGCATTTCTAGTTTGAGTTCATTTCTTCAGTTTTTCGTTTGCTAGTATTGCATCTGTTTCTGTCTTCTTTATTGCTTCTATTTCAATTTTTAAATTGATATATTTCCTTTATCTGTTTGATTGTTTTTCTCAGTTTTCTTTATTTTCTCTCAGGGATTTGTGGATATTTTCAATTTTTTTTTGTTTGAATTATCTTCTGTTTCTTTAGAGGAATTTTGTAATATCCTCTTTAAAGGCTTCTATTACCTTCCTAAATTTGTTTTTAACATTGTTTGCTTCTGATTCTGCTGCATTTTCATGCTCAGTTCTTACTTTTGTAGAACTATCAGATTCTTGTTGTCCCATTTTTTCTTTATATTGTTATATTTATTCTTGTACTGATGTTTGCCCAATGCTTCCTGGACTCACTTCAGGATTTGTCTTTATTTCAGGAAGCTGATTTTGGTGCCATCTGTTCTGGTTCTGTCTGTTTCTCAGGAAGCCTCTGTTGGTACAATCTGAGTTCTTGGTCCACTTGGAGGAAGTGTATTTTGTGTTACAGTAAGCCCTCTTAATCCAGATGGAGCTGACACACTGTGGGTCTTAGGTGCCGCTTTTGATCCAGTAGGTGTTGAGGTGCCGAGGGTCTCACAAAGCTGCTCTTAATCCAACAGTCACTGAGGAACTCTCTTAGTCTATTAGTCTGATGAGTGCAGAGAATCTGTAGGTTTCTGGTTGCCACTCAAGTCACTGGGTAGTGAGATGTGATGGGGGATGTGGTGGGGTTTTATAGCTGGAGATGTCCAATGAACTGGGTTTCACTGGGGATTCTGGCCTGTAGGTGTTTTCTATGCTGGCTTGAATTTAAGGAATATATAAGTGGTAGGGTTACAATAACTATGTCCCAGGGCAAGGGTTCCAGAGACCAGGATTTCTGCCTGGGCTGGGTGGAGTGTCACCTCTTGAGTAGTATAATTTCAAAAGTCCTGAACTAAAATATAGACAATAAACAAATTATATATTTTTTTCAGTTTGATTATGATGACTTATGGTTAAAACCATTGATGCACTTAATGTCTCTTTGTCCTTCAGTCTTATATGTTTTTGCTTCAGAGTCTCATATCCTTCAGTCTGTCATTGAACTACATGTATTGCCAAAGGTACTCTTAAACTTACTTGCCCACCATAACCTCAAACCAAGCACTGAAGATTCACATCATATGTGATACTAGTTTTGGAGCCAACATTTCCTCACCTGAGCTTCATCCTCTTCCCTGTTCTCATTGTCTTTTCAGTGTTTTATTTCATTTTTCCAAATTTGCTTCAGCATTTTTGTTTGTTTATTTCTTATTTACTTTGTTTCTGTGTTTTTTGTCTTCAAGTTTCCTTTTCTTTGTTTCTATTATTCCTTCTTTCTTTTATTATTTTTGTTTTTTCTCTCCTTTCCTTCCTCTCTCTCCCTCTCTCTATTGCATTTTCTTCTTAGCTTAGTAATCCATTGATAAACAAACTAAGATTATTTTTTATGGAATTTATAAAGATATCATTAATTACCTGTTACAACAGGGTTTCTTGGCCCCAGGTAGCCGGAGGTTCAGACTCACAGACCTGCTGTCCCAGACTGCTTAGCTGCCTGCCACCTCTTAGGCCCCCCAAAATGACTCAGATGCATATATTAATTTCATGCTGTTTGGTCTGTGGCTTAGGCACATTGCTAGCTAGCTCCTTTGTCTTAACCCATTTTCATTAATCTGTCCTGCCACATGTCCCATGGCTCATCTGTATTCCTTACATGTTGCTCCTTTGAGCATCTCGCTTGATCTGACTGTGTCTGTGATTCTGCCCTCCTACATATGCTGATTTCCCTGCCTACTTTTTTTATGGTGCCTGTCACAGACCAAAACAGCTCCTTTATTTAAAGATTGATATTCATAGCATACAGAAAGACATTCCCACATCAATAACCCCATCACCTTTTTATGACCAGGTGGGTCTTTTAGAATAATATTTTGTTGTTTTGCTTCTGAAAGTCACAAATATGCATAATGTTTCATTATGTTTCTTAGGGAACACTACATAATCAATCACCCAAAGTAGCTAAATAGTGAGTGCTGTAGAATATTCCTTTACACTCCAAGATACATTCCTTTGGTTTATTGGTTTAATAAAAATCTGAATGGGTAGTAGCTTAGAAAAATTTCTATGCAAAGAGAATGCTGAAAGAAAGAAGGGAGGAGATACTTGGAAACACAGACTAAGCAGAATAGTCATTACAAAGTAAAGGTAACCGAACCACATACAAATGTATATTAAAAGATATGGGTTAATTAGTTTAAGCTATCAGCTGTGCCCTCACAATGAATAATATCTCTCTATGTCATTATTAGGGAGCCGATAATCTCCATCAAAAGTCTGACAGCAGGTTACTACTTACTGAAGAGCTCACCATTGTTCTACTTGTTTTTCATCAAATATGAATGATAAACATAAAGTAAAGTAAGCTCACTTAATGGTTGAAGAACATAGCACTGAGCAAGGGTAAGGACACATATATTAAATGACAGATCATTCACTCATGTTTGGGTATGGGGACATGTGTATTTACTTGTGTAAAGGCATATATCTATTTAGGTGGAGTTTTGTGCTAGTGGAGGTCAGATAACAACCTTGGCTCCTTGGATGTAGTTTTTCAAGTGTTTTCCACATTTTGTTTGACACTATATATATGGGTGTCTGATTAGTGCAAATAATCAATTATATATATATGTATATATATAATCAAATATATATATATATAATAGATCTGAAGTTTGCTAAGTGTACCAGAATATCAGAAGAGTAAAATCTCCTGGAATCTATCATTCATCACCTGTCATTTCTTCCCCACATGTGTTTTAAGTATTTGCCACCACAGACAGCTTTTTATGAGCGTTTTGCCAATCAAACTCACTTGTTTTACTTATGTGGGGCCAAGAGCTTTACTGACTGAATCAGCTAGCTAGCCTCTTACCTTAGGTTCTATACTGCTCCCTACAGAAGCTGTTAAACCATTCATGACATTCTCTCAACAACACAAGTACAGACATCTGAACTATATAGGCTGTCTGTCTTTACTAACTAGTAATTATTTAGGTCTACATAGAAAATCATTGGAAATTAACCACTCCCCACACTTCTATGGACAAAACTGCCAGGTAATCTTTCAAACACACACACACACACACACACACACACACACACACAGAGAGAGAGAGAGAGAGAGAGAGAGAGAGAGAGAGAGAGAGAGAGAGAATAAGAAAGAATCTACTATTATGAAAAACACATTATATGTGTTATGAGCAGCATGGATCATAAGCATTTTGGGTGAGAATTTTCAATCTCATTGTTGCTGCTAAGCATGGAACCTGTAGACTTGTGGATTTATACTGCTCAAAAGTACCATACATTCTACAAACTTTTTCCTGTTAGGTTTCTCTGCAATTTTATAATAGAATTTATATAAAAATATAAGACATGTGATATATGGTGGAACAGTCTTGGATGGTAGGTTTTACTTCATGCAGTCAATTTGTGACTTATCTAAGAAAAACTCAGAGCTCCACAATGCTCATTAGGAGCATTGAAAATTTTGTTTTGAGGTTTGAGCATTTATACTTTTTATTCTGTTTCTCTCTCTCTTTCCTTCTCTCTCTCCCTATCTATCTCTATTTCTCTTACATACACATACACCCTCTCATATATATGTATATATATACACATATATCTTTTACATATACATGTGTAAGTATGCAACACATATATACTATATATACATAAACACACAGATGATATAGATATTAACAAGTAGACAAAGAAAATATTAGATCTAAAATGTTCTTGCTTCATCTTACATTTGTAAAGACTGAATTTAAACATAAAAACTCTCAGATAATGACTATTTTTGGCAAAATTACACTTCATTTTTTTAAATTATAAATAAAAAATTAATGAATGGCATGGGTCCAAATTATGTGACCAACTATCTTTGAGAAATGGGCTTTTTAGCCACTGACTTTTACAAAACTGGGTTCATGTCTTATGCAGTTGACCATCTTATCCAGGTTTCCAACATGCTCAGTCATCTTTGCAAAGAGAGAGCCCCCCAGCAGGCCAATGACTGGCTGTACTCTTTTTATGTCACTGTGTTTTACAGCTTTAAATGTTTGTTGATTTATTTATTTTAGTTCTTCCTATTTGTAAATTTTGTTACTCTTTTAAAAATTATTATTGTGGGCTGGGTTGCAGCCCAACAGTAAAGGAACTTGTCTAGTATGCATAAGGCTAAGGGTTTAATCTCTAGCTCAGCATTAATAATGAGCATATGAGTGTATGTCTCCAGTTCTAGTACTAGAAATGTGAAGACAAGAGTACCACTCTTAAGAAAAAAGGAGATAAAAATAGAAATTAATTCATGAGTAGATGAATGAAAGATATACTTATAAGTGAATGTGTGAATAAATAAAATACTTAGGAATTAAAGGCTGAATAGGTGGAACATATAAAGGCCCGATTCTGTTGTGTCTCCTCCCATCCTGAAAAACACAAATAAATTGGAAAAGATCTATGAAAGTGCAAACATTGATTTTTCTCATTGTTTTGATCATAAACTAATAAAAACAACTTCATAGAGTGGAGAGATTCTGGTTCACAATATGAAGATATAACCCATCACAACAGGTAAGATAAGGTGGAGGAGCAGCTTTGTCTTCATTAGTGACCAGAATGCAGAGTAAGTCTATTTTTCTTTCTTCAATTTATTTTGTCCAGGCTCCCAAAATGGTGCAAACCTTATTCTGGGTATTCATATTCATTCTTCTGCAGTTTAATATTTCTGGTAATGCCTGTACAGATAACCCTAGAGGTATGCCTCATTAATACACTAGGTGTTACCTCAGGGAATCAACTTGATAATAAAAATTAATTATCATAGAAGTCAAGGAGAAGGATTAGGAGAAGAAAAAAATTAGAGGAGAATATGGGTCATGAAAAAAAAAAAAGAAAAGGAAGAAGTGGATGCTGAGTAGAAGGCTCAGTAGATTAAAATGCTAGCCACACAGTCTTGACTGAGCCCAATCTGCAAGTGTTTTCCCAGAAAGAATGTAAAATGCTGGATTTTGTAGCATAAGTCTGTAATCCCAGAATTCCTTTGACTAAATGGGAGATAGAGAATTTAGAGCTTCCATGAAATTCACAGGCCAGCTATTCTGGAGTGTGCAGTGCAGCAGAAGAAATAAAAAGTGATCTGACTCACAAATAAAAGATGAGTACAAACTCCTGATAGTATCCCATAAATTCTACATGAACTGTGGAACATACATTGATTCATACTCACATACACATCACACACACACACACACACACACACACACACACACACACAAACACACACACACAAAGATGCACATACAAAGAGAATAATATAAATTAAAGAGCATAATTTGACATGCCTATCTTAATTTACAGAGTCTACAAGAAGTAATATAACCTATAAGAAGTAATAAAAAGACCTATGGAAGACTTAGGATAGTTTTGAATATGTTCCCATTGATAAGTATCTAGTAAGAAGCATACATCAGATTTTGGTTCTCTCTGCATTCCCATGATCACACAGGCAAAAAGGCAGAACACTGCAAGACATCCCTGAGTTAAATAAAAATGAAGAACTAAGTTTTGAAGTAATATAAATGAAAAGAAATCTATTGGTGAAGTGCCCCTTTGTATGTCTGTAGGAAGATTGAATAACAAAAGGTTCAATAAAGACCTGGAGCTGTGAGGTCAGTTGGTAAACTGTGTTTTAAACATGAAGTCTTAAATATTATTCCTAGAGGCCATAATTTTAAAAGCCTTGTGAACTGACACACATTTGTAATCCCGATCCTGGAGCAATGAAGACAAATGGTTTTAAGGGCTTGTTTAGTGGGGTGATTTGAATGAGATATGTCCCATATAAGCTCATGTATCTCAACATTTGGTATTCCAGTTCATGATGATATTTGGGAAAGTGATGGAAAATTTAGAATGTAGAGCTTTACTGGAGGAAGTACATCATCATTGGCAGTGAGCTTTGGCTTTATACTTATGGCACACTACTGATCTCTTGTGGTTTCCTGTGGGTAGACAAAATATTGGGAACATAGTTTTTTGATTTTGCCAGTATTTCATTTCTTCTCTATTAGTCACTCTGTTTCTGAAACTAAAACAATTTTTTTCTCTCTTAAGCTGTTTCTGGTAAGGAGGCCTTGTAGCAACAGAAATGTAACTAATATACGGACCAAGCAACTGATGCTACATAAGTTAATGAGAGAGATTATGTCATTAAAACAAGATGGAAAGTGCCCAAGGAATGATAAAAGACAGCTGATGTTTTCCTTTTCTCTTCACATTCACACATTCCTGCTGAGCCACCCCCCCACCACACGTACATACATAAACTGTAGGACACACAAATGAACAAACAAATATGTTACAGATATGTGTAAATAGACTGCCTTTTAGTTTTTAGGACATTACATTCTGACAATACTTTGAAATGCTTTATATCCCTTAACATAGATTCAAAATCAAGTTTCACTTGATATGCTTCTGATTTTTTTTTATGTATTAAACTAAATAAAGTTGATTTGAATAGGTATTAGAGTCTATCTTTGCAATTTTCTTAACATTATTCTTATGTATATGTTTCTTAATGGCTTTTAAGGCCACCAAGCCTAATGACCTAAATTGGATCCCTGAGAAACACAGAGTAGAAGAGAACCCCCCAAAGGCTGTCTCTGACCTCCATACATGTGCTGTGAATACACACACACACACACACACACACAGAGACACACACACACACACACACACACTAGCTCAATGTTAAATTTTGCCTTTATATTATGCATAGCTACTCTTAGCTATGATGTAAGTGAGTTAATGTAAGTGTGGCCTCCTGATGATGATCCTAAACTTCTCCATAGCAAGAGTAGAAACACTGGGGAAAGAATGGGTACCCAGATTATTCTCATGCATTGTGGATCACTTAATATACAGTCTTGAAGACACCATCACTAAAAATAAGCAATAAAGCAACAACCAAAATTATTTGTTTTATTCTAGTGATTTAAGGATGTTTATCATAAGTGACAGTGGGCAGAGTGCAGTGATACTCTTCAGGTAAGCTTTGTTGTGCTAGCATGATGACCAGAGTTCAGAGTTTAACACCCACATAAATGCCAGGAGTGATAACCTATTTTTAGTTTCCAGGATGTAGACATGGAGGATTTTTGGAGGAATCTGGCCAGCTACAGTAGCCAAATAAGTCATGTTACCTTATATATGCTGAAAAGTAATTGACAGTAGCATCTAACGTCAACATTTGGTCTCTACATGCACATGCAGACTTGTTTATTTACATCTGAACGGGTACATTATTCACACATATACACTCATGTGCAAAACATACACATACACTTTATTCTTTGCACATTTTATATTTAATTTGTGTATCTCTCTTTCTATGTGTGTGTTTACTGTAATGTATAAATCCATAAAAGCCAAGAGAGAACCTCAAATTTCCTGAATCTGGTGCTATAAACAGTTTAAACTGCTTGTTAAGAGTTCTAGGACTTGATTTTGAGATCATTTCAAGGGTCACACATACTCCACAATTTTGCCAATCTCAGAATTGGTGCTATTCAAGTATCCTTAAACAAACAGGTGGAGGAGAAACCATGTAAACATATTAATATTTAAACATTTAACTTTGTAAAGAGGAAAATAGATTTTCTCCTATGAAAGGGAGCATAAAGTAGTCATTTTTTGCTGAAATTGTTATCATACTTGAAATCAAAATTACCATCTGTCTGTATTAATTGAATGAACAAAAAGTATTTAACAATTATATATCTGTAGCAAAAAAAAAATAGATCCAGTCATGCTGAAATGGTCCACCTGTTTGGGATGCTCTGTCATTTCAAAATATTTTGTTTCTGTTTCCCTCACAAGTGTTTGTATTTATTTAAATAATGTTCATTGTAGTGCTGATTGAAAGCACACATTTCACATTTTTAAGCCTGTGATTATACATCTTTTGTGCTGGATTCTATTTGTTTGTCAGATGAGACTAGACTTCTGTGGAACATTCTTTGTACTGGAAGACAGAAAGAATAAGAGTTTCATCTGCTGTTACAAAACACTCTATTTTATTTTCTATGCCTCATCACTCCATATATACACTGTAACATGGCATCTTATTTCTATGTGTGTACCCCCCTAAAAAATGTTTTCATTTTGTGCTAAGATTTAGCTGTGTGGTTGCCCACTTGCATTGCATGCATAAGGCCCTCAATTTTATTATAAATCTTGTTATCTTTTTTCTTTCTATTGTTTTTACTTTTGAATAATTTCTTCAAAATGAAAGTATAATTTGAAAAATAATTAGTTTATTTTGGCTCTTTGAGTAGAGTATAACTAGCTAACCTCAATGCCAAAGACAGTGCTTGGCATTATCATAGTAATAGTCTATCTTTCTCCTCCATGTATTTTTAGAAGATTTACAATGATGAATAAAGAAAATAGATGTATACTCATCAGCTTTCTACCACTCTAACAATGACCAGGAGAACTATAAAAAAAGAATATGGACCAGGAAGACAGCTTAGTGGATGAAGCCCATGCTATGAAAACATGAAGACTAGACTTTGGATCCTCAGCATTCATGTAAGTGTTAGATAGATATGATGGTACACCTCTACACCATGGTGAAATTCTACCTATAGAAGCAGAAGGCCCTTTAGACAAGATGGTAACCAAATCTAGTAAAATCCTTAAACATCTGTCTTGGTGACAAGCCCTACCTTAAGAAAATGGAGCACAATCAAAGAACACACCTGACATCAACTTAGGATGTTTTTTTTTACAGATATGTGTATGCATATGCTCATACATGCACACAAACACATAATACATAAAACATAAGGTAAACTCACCCCATACTTACACACATACTATAGAACACAGAGTTATACACATATACCAAACACTAAACACATATGGACTTGCGTCACACAAAATAACACACACACACACCATCACCACCACCACCACCACCACCACATATACACACATATACTTATATCACACACATATACCATAGCAAGCACATATGTACTGGCACCATACTCATACTTATCCGATACTCACACATACATACACACATAATCCACACCTACTCACAGCATATACCCAAGAAATTAAAATTTAAAAATCCTCTGATTTACCTCATGGTTTATAGGTTCAGCAATTGTTAGTTGACCTACTGTTTTGGGTCTTTTAAATAGAAGACTTGCCATTGCAGGAAGTATGTGATGGAACAAATCTATCCACCCTGTAGCAAGGAAGAGAAGTGTTCTGGATGCAAGAAACAGGAAGAAAGTTTTGAAATCCCACATTCCTTCCCAAGAGTATAGCATAATGACCTGTAAGTGCAGGTTTTATATGTAAGCCCTGAGTCAAATTCCAGGTCATAGGTCTCACTTGTAAGTCCTGGGCTCCACTCAGTGTTACAGATCTCACTTGTAAGTTCTTGGTCCTCTAGATGCTGGATGCTCAACTCCAGAATAAATTTCCCACATTAATATCCTAGGTCTCACCTCCAGTTTCAGGCCATGCCTCAAGGTCCTAGATCCTATATCTTAAACTTTCCACAGTGTTATATCCTGCCAAAGAAAGGACTTTTAACGTGTGGACTTTTGGAAGCTACCTCCCATCTAAAATACACCAAGATGGACTTCAGCAGTCTAAATCAGAGGGGCATATTGAGTGGAAAGCAAAACAGAAGGAATGAATTGTAAAGAAGCAAGAAACTTACAAAAAGAAAAAGCACTAAAACAATGACAGAAATAAAAGAAATAAGCAACTTTAGGAGAGTGGTGTACTTATAGTATAACACTTCACTTAGGAAATATGTTTGAATTTTTAGACTCAGAAGAGTCTATTGGGACAGAGAGGATATCAAAATGATTTTGTGCTGGACTAACATTCATATATAATGACTAGTATAATTAAGCAGAGGTAGAAATTGCATAGTGAAAATGACATTATGCTTAATATGCAATAATGTACAAAACATTTTAAACAAAGGCAGAAACATATGTAAAATATGGCAATTACAGATTCAAACTTGTATCAATATACAAATTATCTTAATCAGACATATAAAAATTATATTCATCTCAATATACAAGAATCTGGATATTAAGAAAATTGTCTATGGTTCATCATTGACTAATTGTTTACAGGTAGATACAATAACCTACCTATATCTCTCTTACCTACTACCCTTTTTCTGTTTTAAAATGGTGTTGTAGCGGGTTCTCTCGGGTCCCGTACGCCAGAGGTCCCGGACCCACAGATCTGTTGCCCGGACTGCTTATCCGCCCGCCGCCCTGGTCCCCAGAAACGACTCAGACGCCTATATTAACTTCATGCTGTTTGGCCTATGGCTCAGGCACATTGCTAGCTAGCTCTTATATCTTAAATCAACCCATTTCTATTAATCTGCGGACCACGTGGCGGCCCGTAGCTCACCTGTGCTCCTTACATGTTGTTCCTTGGGCGGCTCGCTTGATCTGCCTTTGACTCCGCCCTGCTTCTCCTACCTGAACTGACTCTCCTCCTACTTTTTCTATGGTGCCCGCCATGACCCATCAAACAGCTCCTTTATTTAAAGATACAGCACACACAAATGCATTCCCACATCAAAATGGGATTTCTGATTCTATATTATTGTTCGATGCACAACCCAAATATAACGTAAAACCACCCTAATAGAATGTTAATTATCCATAACCCTTAGAGAACAAAACTTATTGGGAAAGGGGTACAGATTTTCATAGGATTGCTGTCTGCTGTCTTGTGGGCAGTGGTATATCTGTGGAGTCTTGCAAGAACTAAGACATTGGTTATGTCCCAACAGACTGAGTATAGACATCTATAACCAAACTCAGACTATTTGGTAAGGCTATCTGGAATTCTTGTTAGATAAATGATATGATGGATAACCATAAAATGCTATCTTGCAACAGTCCAAAATATTTTGTATTTCAAAAGCAGTTACTGAGTGGTTTACAGCAGGTATTTTTTTCTTTTTAATTTCAAAGACCATGTAGAATTATTGTGGTGGGCCCTCATTTCTTTTTCTGGACACTGAAGACTTCTGGTAGGAAAATTTGTTGTTTACAGAGAAAAACTTAAATGTTTTTCTTAATATCAAATGAAGTTTACATTTTCAGGAGAAAGTTGTATGCAAAAAGGATTTTAGTAGGTCAAGAAAAAATAAATACAAAAATAGGATTAGAAATAAAATTATAATCACAATAGTCCTTATTTATCTTGGCTATCTTCTCTCCCACACCAGGTGGCTATTCTGATCTGAGACGGAATTTCTTAATTGTTTGCTTTCCAATGTACATGGGTTTAGAAAAGGAGAAAGATACCTACTCCAACTCTAAAACCAATTTGATTTATAATTAAATCAGGACCACATTTTAAAATAGAGATACAGAAGTTAAGCAGTGAGAACTGAAATTTTACCCTGTATTGCATATTGATACTAATAGGCTTTTTATTCCTTTACATGTAATCCTTTCATAATTGAGCCACTTTCATTCTTAGGTGTCTAATTGCCTAGTCTGTTTTAATTTTTTTGAAGAATTTTATGTGTATCCTTCTGTAAAGACAGAAATTAAATCATACCCAACCCTGTTAAGTTAGTCTTTTTTTTTTTTTTTTTTTTTACCATCTATTCAATTGTCATATTGGTGGATGTGCCATTACTTCTCTTCTTCTGGTGGTGTGTCATTTTTGAATCAGTTCTTTATTAATTTTGTTGGTACTCAAAGTTTTTCTTCTCCAGTGTAAACAAAAGGAAAACCCCTTCCCCAATGAAGCACATATCTTAGCTTCCATTTTGAAGTCAGCAATCCTATAAGTAGACAGGTTGATTTATCTCAGAAGCTTTTTTCTACTGTCCAATGACTCTCTGGAGCTCTTGTTTCTTTCTTATCAGCATTAAGAAGCTTCAAGGTTAGTAAAGCACTATGCAATCTCCCCCTGGTTTTTTGATCTCCTTTCTGTTTAAAAAGCATATTTTTAAGGTGCAATTAGATATTTCCACAACTGCTTGTCCTGTAGGATTGTGTGGTATACCTGTAATGTGATTTATATTATAATATTCAAATTATGCTTCACCTGTCCTTTGGGAAGCATATACTGGAGAATTGTTAGTCTTACTTCGTACATCTATTCTTATAATGGCCATGACTTCCAAAAGTTTTGTGATTATAGAATTAGCCTTTTCAGAACTCAGGGAAGTTGTCTATTGTAAGTCTGAGTATCAATGGTATAATGTACATATTTTATCTTTCCAAACTCTGCAAAATGAAACACATCCATCTGCCAAATCTCATTTCTTTTGTACTTTTAGGATTGTTTCCAACACATAGTTATGATTGCTTATATAAGAATCAAGTAAGACATTTCTTTAGAATTTATTGGTCTGTTGTCAAGTAATTAGAAAAGAATTTTTTTAAGCTTTTGCTACTAACATGATGTTTCTTATAAAATTCTGGGGCCTCCAGCACAATTCCTATTAATAGCTGATCAATTATATTATTATCTTGTGCTATAGGACCTGTAAGACCAGTGTGAAATCTCGTATGTGAGATATATGATAGATTCTATTTCTAATAATATCCTGTAGTTGCAGAAATATAGCAGTTCTAATATGTAAGACTTCTGCATACTGAAAGTCAGTTATTATGTTAAGAAGTTCTGTAAAGTCCATTAATACCATAACAATAGCATACAATTCTCTCTTTCAGACAGAATTATAAGAGTTTTGAGCCACTTCACTTACATTTTTTGATTTGTAATCTGATTTTTCTGATTTATTTGCATTAGTATAAAATGTAGGAGCTGTAGAAATTGATTTATCCTATACAAAAAAATAAAGAATAGTGTAGTTAGTTTCTTTTATAAAATAAATTCCCTTGCTTTGGGGATGTCTGTTATTAATTTCTCCCCTCAAAATACTGCAGGCTCTTTACCAAGGTGTACTGTCTACACATAATTGGTAAGTTTCTTCATTAGTTAAAGGTACAACAATTTCTTTAGGGTCTTTTTCTGTTGACTGATGAACACTTATTTTTAATTTAAACATTAAGTCATAAATCTTTTAAACATATTTTTCAATTTTTTCCTCAGACTATGTGGCAGAAACATCCATTTTAATATAATATTTTCACTTCACATTCTAACTTCTGTAGAATAGTTAGAGGGTAAAATAACTAAAATGTACTCAAGGTCTGGATCCACATGATTGACATGCCTCATTTATTTTCTACTAAAGTCAATTCTCTATCAACTTCAACAGAAATTTTCTAGGATTATTTAAGTCATCATCATCATCTAGGTCTTGAATTGCTTAATCAGATAATAATTTTTATCCCAATAATGGGTCCTATATGAGAAATAACTCCTAGTAGTTTTTGGAAATTGTTAAGGGTTCAAAATCCATTTCTCCTGGTTGTACCTTTTGTGGTCTATTTTTGTAGATCTATTTCATGTGCTAAATAATTAATAGGACCTCCTGTTTATATTTTTTCAAGAGTAGCTTATCATCCCTAATCAGGCAAACTCTTCTTCTTCAAACATTCTTTCCAATTTATCTTTATTTGAGTCTGCCAACCAGATATCATCCAAATATTTGTAAATAGTAGATTGTAGGAATCATTTGCATGTCACTTCTAATGGCTGTTGTACAAAACATTGGCACAAGGTGGGACTATTTAACATTCCTTATAGGACACCTTTCTATTGATGTCTTTTTTACAGTCTGAGAATCATTATAAGTAGACATTGTAAGGCATTTTTTTCTTGTTCTGTTCTTATATAAGTATGGTAAAGAAACTGTCTTTTAAATAAAAAAAAATGTAGTAGGCCATCCATTAGGTAACAGGGAAGGCAAAGGTATTCCAGATTGTCAAGATCCTATTGTCTAAAATACCTAGTTTATTGCACATAGATCTGTCACTATTCCCAATTTTCAAGATTTCTTTTGGACAACAAATACAAGAGAGTTCCAAGAGATGGTTGATTCTTCAATGTGCTGAGCATGTAACATCTCCTGTACTTGCTAAGGTCTGCATTTTCTCTCTTGTTAGAGGTCATTGTTGAACCCATATAGGCTTTTCTCTCAACCATTTTAAAGGTAGCACTGTGGGTGTCTTTATAAGGTCTGCAGCTATTGTGCTATACTTTTGTACAATGTGAATGGCTGGTGACTGTTTTATATATATATATTTATTATATATATATAATAAATATATATTATATATATATATATATTATCTTAAAGTACTATTTTCAAAAAAAATTGAATCTATGGTTCTAAGCCAGGATGGATTTTAATCTATGTATTCTATTGTTATAAAAGGTCACAACCCTGTAAACTTGCTGCTATGTTAGCCATGTACGGCTTCAGCCTTTCTCTTTGCCTTTCCGGTCTTATTCAATCAATCCGTTTTACATTATGTTTCACCTATGATATGATTTCGATCCCTAGAAATTGAAAATTGAACATCTACCTCCCTTAGAGATCATTTTGGATGCCATGACAGTGGGGTTATAATTGAAACATCTTCCCCTGTGTTCATTAATCCTTATATAAAAATATTATCTATTCATAGTTTTGATTTTGGCCTTTTTTCATTATGAAAATCTGCCAGAATATTTGTTTTATTCATTTTTTTAAATTTTGATTCCTCCTTTAAAGTTGTTCTATTATCCAATGCTGTGTGGTTCTTTCCATTAGGCACTGAATTTTTTAATTGTCCTGAGAAAGCTGCTTCTACATTGTGACTGGATATAAATAAACCATGTTTGATTGTGAGAACTATGTTTTGGGGCCCTCCTGTGAGAGTCTCCAAGAGGCATTTACCAATGGTAAAGTGTTGCCTTTTTTGACTCTTGTAGAAGTACTGTCATTGATACAATGTCAGACTCTGACACATCTTCTGTTTAATCCAGAATGTAGGAACCTTCTGTCTGGTCATTCCTAGGAGGTGTATTCATTGTGCATACAATTTTTTTTATATGTCCTTGTTTACCAGAATTAAATAATTCCTCATCCATACATTGGAAATGGCTTGATGTACCCAATTCTCTTCATCATAATTGAGAGAATCAACATTGATTTTTGTAGTGAGTTCCTTATTCTATGCTTGCAGATCTGATCTTTAGCAGCATAAGCATTCGTTTACATTCCAAATTATCAAGTTCAAAAGCCAAAGATAAAATTAGTTGCTTTCTAGCTTATGGATCTGATACTGCTTTATGCATTACCTTGGTTAATCTCTATAGAAAGTCAGTATAAGTTTCTTCTAAGCCTTTCCTGACTTTAGTATGCAGCTCAAGTTTCTGTTCTGGGTCCAGAATTTTTTTCTAAGCATTCAAAGCAGCAGTATGGATCAGTAGCAATGTGTGTTCATTATAAGTAGTCTAGCCTTCACATCAGCAAATGAATCTTCACCAAGGATTTTTGTCTGGAGATTTTAAAATCTCTAATGTTTACTTGTTGTTAAATGGCCTTAGTGTCTCTCCTCAATTTCTCCATTGTAATTATTGGATATAGTTCAATTAACAGTATCTGATCATTAAGTATTATTTGATATTTTGTTGACCATGAATTTAATATCTGTTGAATGGATCGCATGGAGTAAAATAGTTTCTTTAATGTCTTTTATATCTCTCATATGTACAGGTTCCAAATTTTATTCTACAAATCCTGGAGATTCATCATATGTGTGCTTGTTCTGAATGGTAACTGGACAGATTATAGGAGGCGATAAAGGAATACCTGTCACATTCACTACATTAGACAAATCATTTGCATCTCCATAAGTTATCAGTGTTGGTTGTTCTCAATTCTTTTGAGTTGATTGTGCCTTAATATCCATCTCAATTATAGTAACAAGGTCCTCCCATTGCTAAAATTTAAAGATCATCATTTCATTTTTTTCTCTAGGGTCTAAATCCTTTGAATAGCTAATCTTTCTAATGATACAATGGAATTAATAAGTTCCTTATTCTCATCATTAACATAAAGTTCCACAGATATACACTTCTCTAAGGACCTGATATTTGTGTCCAAGAAGAAAGATCTATGTGAAAATTTGTTGTAAGCAATATCTAGAAAGTTAACTTTGCATGCTGATTTAACTTTGGAAGATTTTATATTGCAAGTTTCAGAGAACAATTTTTCATTCATCTAAATCTTCTATCAGACAATTTAATGTATTATATTTAGTGTAGATTTCAGACCATTTTTTAAGACATAATATATAGAATCAAGCCAAGAAGTAATAAGACTGCAAATATAAAGTTTTCACAAATAAAATTATTCAAGACGTCCTTGATTATAGCAGTAAATAAATTCCAACTTCTTGGGAAGTTGTATTGTCTTCAATTGCTGAAGAAATTATTATTAAAATTACATATTATATATGAAAATTTATTTCCCTTGGGCTAATAAATAAAAATGTTTGGCCAGTGGATGTTGTCACCATCACTCCACTTAGTCAGGGCATGCTGACTCAGGCCTTCAGGTTTAACCTTCTATAAAGATAAACATACAAAATATATTTTTTCACAAAATCAGAACAATTTACTTCAAATACACATTGAATAACATGTTGATATTAGTCACCTGTCTTTGCTGACAGAGTTTGTGGTACAGCTGCAGGAAAGCTTTGGGGAAGCTTCAGGAAGCAGGAAACACAGCGGTGGGAAATACAGCATGGTAATGCATGAAAAGCCTGCTTGGCTGGACAAAAAATATCTCCTTTTAAAGACAGCTTAAGACTGAATTCTAATCTATCTTAGAACCAATAAGCTCTAAGACCCAAGCTGCTGGTCTCTAGTGTGGGCAGTGGCAAGGCCTTCCATAGCCTGAAGTTGGAACCACGGGTGATATCCTAAAAAACTTGCTTTGGAATGCTAGGTATTATAAGAATTATTTACTGGAAAATTATCATATAAAATAATTAATACTTATTAAGGAGTTTATATGAAACTCACTCGCTGATAGAATATTGAACCTGAGAGTAATTTCTGGAAGTTTGAAATGTACCATGCAGCAGCAGCAGCAGCAGCAGCAGCAGCAGCAGCAGCAGCAGCAGCAGAAATCTTCTCTCTGAGAACATGGGAAACAAACAGGAAGACCAGGCAGCATGTAACTGGTCTTCAAGGGGGCTGGCCATGTCCTATACAGGGGTCCTCAAGACATCAAACCATACTTTTAATTCTTGCTCAATAGCACCTGAACCTGCTATAATAGTCTCCTCAACATTTATTGTATGCTGAGTCTACTGGTGTTATAGTTGGTTTTGACATCAACATACCCCAAGTTAAAATAACCTAAGTAGGGAACTTCAAGTGGGGAACTATCCTGATTTTCTTACTTAATAAAGAAAGACATTTTCTGACTGTAGGTGGTACCCTCTGGTAGCAGGTCAAATAAAATATATGGCAGAAAAAATATCATTGCTCTTCACCCACTTGGCTTCCCTCAGCACCAGTTGGATGACTAAACTGTTGCTGGTACTGAGTCAATGATATTTAGGCTATCCTTACCTGGCTTCTCCTGAGAAATATCAACAAATGGTTCCATAGAAATTTTTCTAATTTTCACTGAAAAGTACAAATGCTGAGGTACCAAGGCTTATGGACTAAAAATTTGCCAGGTTGTCAACCTCTTAGAGAAAGATTGCTATTATGAACCAGCGTGATTCTGTCTTTACATTAGTAGATCATGTTGTTATAAGGTCAAAATAAGTTAGTTTCTGTTTTCTGTAAAATATACTACTATGCCCTAGATCTTAACCTGGTCATATCTTGGACCTTTCTGGAATTGAAATTGGTCCACACCTGACTGTCTTTTTTCCTATACCTATCTTCATAAGGTATGATGTTCTGGGAAATAATTTTGAGATGTTCTGCAAACCTTCCACATAATCAAACATTGGGATCCTCTTATCTTCATAACTTGAGAACTATAAAAACTCTACGTTTTAGACAAGTACCCCTACTACAACAAGTAGGAAAGACAGGTAAGCCCTTGAGCTTGTAGCTGACAAGCATAGGCCTACAACCCTAAGCACCAGTGGCACATACCTGGCACCTCTCACAGACCCATCGCAGTCCCAGAGTCACAACAGTGCTCTGCCCTTCACTGACCCTGCACCTAACTTCTTCCAGTCAGAAGAGTCCATCAGAGAAAAACAGGCCTCTGCAGCAAGCAAGAAGTGTTGCAAGCATGAAGAACAGCTACTGGGAAGGATAGCAAAATAAAATGGACACAATGAAAGAATCAGGAGCCTGGGAAACACAGGCTCTAACTATATGAATTTGAAAAAAAAATAGGTAAAAATTAGTGTAAGAATGCATTCAACAACATAAAAAATAATATACCACCTACAAAATGTATGTTTTACAACAGTAAGAACTGAACTTCCCATGGCAATGAAGCAGAAAAAAACTACCCTACCAATACTTTTATGAAGATTATAGAAGCCATCAAAGAAAAAAAATTAAAAATTCCTTTCAGTAAATGGAGCAAAAGACAAACAAATTTGAAAAAATATAATAAGTTTCTTAAAGAGTCCCAAGAAATTCAACAAATCCAAAAAAGCAATTAAACAGATAAAGAAAATAGTCTAAAAATTAAAAACTGAAATAGAGGCAATAAAATGAATACAACTAAGGGAAGTTTGGAAAGGGGAAAATCTCAAGCATTGAGAATACAATAGAGGAAATAGATTAATTGATTAAAGAAAAATGTTAAATTGAACAAATTTTTAACAGAATACTTCCAGGAAATCTAGGACAACAGGAAAAGAACAAACCTAAGACATAGAGAAAGATGAAGGAAACAAATTCCAGTTCAAAGGCACAGAAAATATATTTAATGAAATTATATGAAAAATTTCCCAAACTAGAGACACTCCTATAAAATTACAGAACACCAAATAAAATGAACCAAAGAAAAAGGCCCCTTACCACATAATAATCAAGATATTAAATGAACAGAAAAAAAGAATATTAAGAGTAGCAAAGAAAAAAGGCCAAATTATACATAATAACAGACTTATCAGAATTTTAACTGACTTCCCCAAAAGCACACTAGATTTAAACAATACATATTCAGGAATTTAGACCTACATAAAATACTATTTGAAAAATTCTATCTCAAGTACATTAGCACTATGCATGAAAATACTGGTAGTAGATAATCTCATACTCTGAAGAAGAGAAATATAACACACACACACACACACACACACACACACACAATCAACAAAAACAAAATAAAAATAAAAAGAATCTACAGTCTCTGGTCATTAATATTGCTTAATATCAATGGACCCCATTTTCAATGGACTCAATTTGCCTATAAAAAGACACAGGATAACAGAATGGATACTAAAACAATATCTAGCTTTATGCTCCATACAAGAAACACATCAACCTTAAAGCAGACATTACCTCAGAGTAAAGGGTTGGGAATAAATTTACTAATCAAATGGATCTATGAAAGAAGCTGGTGTATCTATTCTAATAACTAACTAAGTAGACTTTGAACCAAAATTTAAAAAAAAGAGATAGAGAAGCATGTTACATATTTATCACAGGAAAATTCATCAAGATAAAGTCTCAATTCTGCACTTCTATGCCACAAATAATAGAGTACCTATATTTTAAAAAAGAAACATTATCCCACACACTGAAGTGGGAGACTTTAACACCCAATTTGGGCTACTGGATAGGTCTACCAGATAGAAACTTAACAAAGAAATAAAGAAATTAACAAATGTTATGATTGAAATGGATCTTACAGACACCTATAAAGCATTTCACATAAATCAAGAGATTACAACTTCTTATTAGTATTTCATGGAACCTTCTCCAAAACTAACCACAGACTCAGTAACAGAAAATTTTAAGAGATTTAAAAAATTAAATAACACTTTCTATCCTATCATACCACAACACAAATTGCAGAAAAAATACATACATGTCGAAAATGAACAATATACATTTGAATCATAATTAGATCATGAAAGAAACTAAAGACATCTAAAATTCAATGAAAGGGAAGACACAATATATGCATACTTATGGGATATCATAATGGCAGTATTACAAAGAAACTTGGTAGCACTGTCTACATGAAGTGAAAAATCACACTAGCAACTTAAGAGCACAACTGAAAGCTTTAGAATAAAGCAAAGCAAACTCACCAGGAGGAATAGAAGCCAGGAATTAATCAAATTGCAATCTAAAATCAATAAAATAGAAACAAAGAGGACAATGTGAAAAATCAGTAAAACAAAAAGTTGACTCTTTGACAAAATTAGTAAGAAAGACAAATGCTTATGCAAAGCAACCAAAAGGTAGAGAGAGAATATCCATATTAACAAAGTCAGAAATAAAAAGAGTGCATAACAATGGACACTGAAAAATATAGAGAACTGTTTGGTCATACTTTGAAAATTTGTACTTCACTAAATTTGTAAACCTTTAGGAAATGAACAATTTTCTGAATAGCAACCACATATCAAAACTGAATCAAGAGCAGATTAACAACTTAAATAGACCTATAGCCACCAAGGAAATAGAAGCAGTCATCTATAGTTTTCCAGTCAAAACTAAAAATAAAAACAAAACCCCCATAGAAACAGATGGGTTCGGCACAAAATTCTACCATAGTTACAAAGCATGCAGAATACCAATATTCCTAAAATTGTTCCATATAAGAGAAACAGAAAGAACATTGCCAAACTCTTTTTAAGAGGCTACAGTCACCTTGATACCCAAACTATACAAAGATGCAACTAAGAATGAAAATTATAACAAATCTCCATCATGATCATCGATGCAAAAATCTCAATAAAATACTGGCAAACCAAATCCAAAAATACATAAAAATTATCTACCACAATAAAGTAGGTTTCACTCCTATAAAGGCATACCCAGATTACTCAACAGAAATAATAAAAGCAAGAAGGTCTTGGCTAGCTATTATATTGACACTAAAAGACCATGGTTACCTGGCCCAGACTACTATACCCAGTGAAACTGTCAGTCACTATAGAGGGAATGAGTAAAATATTTTACAGCAAAACCAGAATTAAAGAATACATATCTACAAATTTAGCCATACTGAAAACACAAGAGGGAAAATACAAATGGTTCAGTAATGTAAAAATCTGTCAATGTAGTTCACCATAAAGCAAACAAAAATACACATGATCATCTCACTAAATGCTGAAAAAGCCTTTAAGAAAATCCAATACCCTTTCATGATGAAGATATTAAAGAAATCCAAGAATACTGTAAACAAACCTAAACATAATAAAGTCTACATATAACAGTAGCCAATATCAAAATAAGTGGAGAGAAACTCAAAGTGATTCCACTAAAATGAGGAACATGAAAAGGCTGTACAAATCCCTGTATCTATTTAATACAGTTCTTGAAGTTCTAGCTAGAGCAATAAGAGAATATACGGGGACAAATGGAATAAAATTTTGAAAGGAAGATGTCAAACTTTTGCTTTTTGCAGATGATAGGATAGCATACATAAGTAACCCATAAACTCTGTCTGTACTTCCACATCTTATAAACACCTTCAGTAATGTGGCAGTATGCAAGATTAAGTTTTAAAAAAATCAGTAGATTTCCAATAAGAAAATGATAAACAGGCAGAAATCAAGGGAGCATCACACTTCATAATAGCCACAAATAACATCAAGTATCTTGGGGTTACTCTAACCAAAGAATTGAAAGCCTGTAGAAAAAAAAAAAAAACTTTAAGTGATTAAATAAAGAAATTGAAGAAGATATCAGAAAATAAAAATATTTCTTATGCTCTTAGATATGTAAGTTCAACATAATAAAATAGCAATATTACCAAAGGCAATATATAGATTCAATGCAATTTTCATCAAAATTCCAACAGTTATTTACAAACATCAAATGATATATTAAATATTCAGTATATATATATGTAGATATAGATAGATAGATAGATAGATAGATAGATAGATAGATAGATAGATAGATAGATAGATAGATAGATAGATAGATAGATATCAGGATAGTCAAAATAATCTAATACAATAAAGGAAGTTCTGTAGGCTTCACCATCCCTGACTTCAAGATTTGCTATAGAACTGTAATAATAAAAATAGCTTGAAATTGGCAAAAAATAAAATAAAATATTGATTCTGACCAATGGAATCAAATTGAAGATCCTGACATTAACCCACACACCTATGAATACCTTATTTTTGACAAAGAGGGAAAAACTGTGTAATGGGATAAAAAAAATTATCCTCAAAATATGGTGCTGGCATAATTGGATGTCAACATATAGAAGAATGCATATATATCCATATTTATTGCCCTGCACAAAACTCAAGTCCAAATGGATCAATAACTTCAACATAAATCCAGTTACACTGAACCTGATAAAAGAGAAAAACAATGGCACATGATACAACTTTCTAAATATAGCAACAGTGGCACAGAAACTGAGACCAACAAGTACTATGTGGAACCTCCTGATACTGAGAACATTCTGTAAAGCAGAAGACACTGTCAGTAAGACAAAAATAACAGCCTACAAAGTGGAAAAAATATCTTTACCAATCCTACTTCCAACAGAGGGATGATCTGAAAAATATATAAAGAACTCAAGAAACTAGATACCCCAAAACTAAGTAATTCAATTAAAATGGAATATCTAGCTAAATGGGGAATTCTCAACAGAATAATATCAAAGAGACAACAGAAATTTAAGTGTTCCAAATCTTTAGCCATCTGCAAAGTGCAAAGAAAATTGACTCTGAGATACTATCTTACATCTGTCAGAAATGTTAATATTAAAAACACTTATGACAGCCTGTGTTGGAGAAGATATGAAGAAAGGAGATTATTCCTCTAATGCTGGTGGGAATATAAATTTATACAGCTACTTAGGAAATCAGCATGGTAGTTTCTCAGGAAACTAGGAATCAGACTTCCTCTGCACTCAGGAAAACCACTCTTGATATATAACCAAAAGATCCTCATTCACAACACAACACTTGCTCAACTATGTTATTGGCAGCTTTATATGTAATAGCCAGAACCTGGAAGCCAACTATATGCCATTCAACTGAAAAATAGATGAAGAAAATTTTTTACATTTATATATAGTGTCTTACTCAATGGTAAAAATCCAACAATATAATAAAATTTGGTTGCAAATGAATGGAACTATAAAAATTCTTCCTGAATAAGGTAACCCAGACCAAAAAAATACAAACATAGTGTGTACTGACTTAAAAATAGACAGTAAACACATAAAATAGGATAAGTAGATTAGATTCCCCAATTGCATGGAAAATAAGTAGAGAGGAGGACTGATGTAGGAATGCCTTTCTGTATGCTGTGAATATCAATCTCTAAATAAAGGACATGTTTTGCCCATGACAGGCATCATAAAAAAAGCAGGAGAAATCAGAGCATAGGTAGGATAAGCAGGGCAGAGACAGACAGACAGAGGAAGAAATAGAGAAATCAAGAACCTGATGCACACCAAACAATAATTGCTTTTAGAAAATAGATTATTTAAAAACAGTTGCAAGATAGCTCTCTATGATTATCCTTCAGGTCACACTTCTAATAAGAATTCCAGATGGAGTTACCCAGTATTCTGAGAATAGTTATAGATGTGTATAGTCAGTCCATTAGGATCTAACCATTGTTTTAGCTTTTACAGGATCTCAAAGAGATGCCTTCACTCTTAAGTCAGCAGGAAGAAAACTTATAAAAGACTATGCCCCCTTTTAATAAATATTGTGCTCTGAGGGTTGTGGGTAATTATTATTCTGATAGAATAGTTATACGTTAAAATTGGGTTGAGGACAGAACAATAATATATCCCCAGGGATCTCTTTTAAAGAAAAAAAGGGGAATAGATAGGATAAATATAGGTGGATTGTTCTACCTACCTATAAACAATTTTAGACAAATATATGAGCTAAGATAAAGACAATTTGCACTGGCATAGATATTTGTATATTGATACAAATGTGAAATCATTTTATAGGTGTAATTGAGATAATTTGTACATTGGACAAAGTTTAACCCAAAATTGATTTATATAATCAAAGCAACTTGTATATCGATATAAAACTGAATCTGTAACACTGTAAAATTGAAACTGTAACTGCTATATCTTATATACACTTCTACCTCTGTTTAACATATTTGCACATTATTGTCATGTCCACTATACAATTGCTACCTCCATTTAACTATACTAGATATAATATATGATTGCACTAGTTATGATATATGCATAGGATGTTTTATATACCTCTGTTTGGATGATGTATCTGTATATACATGTCAAAAATACTGTGGACACTTTACATGGTATATATACCCCTGGCTAATGTTGATAGTCATTGTTCAGAGATTATAATGTTACTGCAGTCAACATTACTTAAGGTGCCATGTCACAGTCATCTCAGTTACAGGTTAGAATATCATAGATAGACAGGAGTCTTCAACAATTTCATAGACCCAGAGAATATGGCATTTAACATTTGGAATTTGGCTACAAGAGACATGACAACTCTTGGTGTCACTGCTCCTTTCCCGAGATGGTGTTGAGCATCAAGGACACTCCGTAGGAGTTTGTTCTGTTGGCAGAGAATAGCGGGTTGCATAACGAACTGCCCTTATCTTGATTGCTGACAATACACAAATGATGTCCAAGCTGGATGAACAAGATGAAAGATGGAGACTGATGAAAACTGCCTTGACAGAGTAAAATAGCCCCTCCAAAATTGCCCTGCTTGTGAAAAGATCTATCAGATACAATAGGGATGTAGCCAATATGATGGATGCTCCAATAGCACAC
The DNA here is from genome assembly GCA_033318265.1 of Phyllotis vaccarum. Taxonomy (NCBI): domain Eukaryota; kingdom Metazoa; phylum Chordata; class Mammalia; order Rodentia; family Cricetidae; genus Phyllotis; species Phyllotis vaccarum. The sequence continues at coordinate 40,128,952 of JARWLC010000016.1, forward strand.
AAAACCGTAGGTGATTTTCCAGGTAGCTGTGTTTCTGTCCTCTTCAAACTTTTGGAAGCTACTACTTCCATATGCTTCTGACTTTCAGATGATACATTTTCCTTCTCAGGTCTTGAAGGGGTTGAAGAATAGGTATTTAAGGTTACTACCCTATTGTAGGCAGAGTTTTACTTACAAGGGACCAGTCCAAGATTAATATTTATTAGAATATAAATCAACAGTCACAATACTAGTAACAGCTTATAGTGGCACCTGAACAGGGACTGGAGTATCCAAGCAATGGACGAGTGATGGACGGATGGATGATGGATTTCGATCCAGTCTTTCCAACAGCCAGGAACCAGGAAGAGACTTCTTCGTGTCCCAGCAGCCGCTTATCAATGGGTTGGCCATGCCCCCTCCAGGTTGGCCACACCCCCTCCAAGAGTCCGGGACCCTGGATAAGCGTCTTCGGACCTTATTGGTTCACACCTGAATCCCACCACATCTCCCCCTTTTGTCTAACCAAGAAGGTTCTAAACTAAGTCTATGTGCAATAGGAATTATTATGAGTTAGTAACCTTAAATACCTATTTTTCAACCCCTTCAAGACCTGAGAAGATGTATCACTTGAAGTCAGAAGTACATGGAAGTAGTGGCTTCCAAAATTTGGGAGAGGGCAGCAACACAGCTACCTGGACAATCACCTCTGGTTTTGTGCACCATTGGAGCATCTAAAATATTGGCTACAGGCCTATGGTATCTGACAGATCTTTTCACAAGCAGGGAAATTTTGGAGGGACTATCTTATCCTATCCAGGCAGGTTTTGTCAGTCTCCATACATCAACTTGTTCATCCAGCTTGGACATCATGTGTGTACTGTCAGCAATCAAGGTAAGGACAGTTCCTTACCCAACTGGCCATTCTTTGCCAAAAGGATAAACTCCAAAGGAGTATCCTCTATGCTCAACACCATCTCAGGAAAGGAGCAGTTATACCAGGAGTCATCGTGTCTCTCTTGGCCAAATTTTAAATGTTAAATGCCATATTCTCTGGGTCTATGAAATGGTTGAAGTTTCCTGTATATCTATGATATACTACCCTGTATCTGAGATGACTGGGATATGGTACCTTAAGTAATGTTGACTGCAGTTTTTATTGTCTTAAGGAATAAACCCTATACTAAAAATTAGAATACCTATATAAGGGGTGTACAATCACTGAACCATGATTTTAGTATGACTATCAAACATTAGCCAGGGGTATATTACCATTTAAAGTGGTCACAGCATTTTAGACATGTATATACACATATATCATCTAAACAGAGGTATATAAACATCTTGTGCATATATCATAACTACTGCAATCCTACATTATATCTAGTATACTTAAATGAAGGAAGTAATTGCATACTGTACATGACAATGATGTGTAAATATTTTAAACAGAGGTAGAAGCATGTATAAGATATAGCAATTATAGATTCAATATTACATAATAGTTAGAGATTCAGATTTATATTGAAGTACAAGTTGCTTTGGTTATATAAAGCAATTTCAGATGAACTTTGTACCAATGTACAAATTATCACCATTAAACATATAAAATGATTTCACATTTGTATCAATATACTAATATCTATGCCAGTGAAAATTGTCTTTAGCTTAGCCCATATATTCAGCTAAAATGGTGTATAGGTAGGCAGAACAATCTACCTTTATTTATCGTATCTATCCCCCTTCTCTTCTTCAAAAGAGATCTTTAATGCTATATTATAGTTCTGTCCTCCACCCAATTTCCACTTAAAACTATTCTAACAGAATAAGAATTATCCACAAACCTCAGAACATAAAACTTATTGGGAAAGGGGGCGTAGTCTTTCATAAGGTTGTCCCCTGCTGACTTAAGGGCGATGGCATCTCTTTGGGATCCTGTAAAAGCTAAAACAATGGTTAAATCTTAACTGACTGAATATATACATTTATAACCATTCTCAGAATAGTGGATAACTCCATCTCGAATTCTAATTGGAAGTGTGATCTGGAGGATAATCATAGAGAGCTATCTTGCAGCTGTTTTTGAATAGTCTATTTTCTGAAAACAATCATTGATTGGTGTGCACAAGGTTCTTGATTTTTCTAATTTTGCCTCTGTCTGTCTGTCTACTTGCCTCTTACTCTCTCTGTCATATTCTCCCTTTTATTCTTGTTTCACTAGTAGGAGTTGTTGCAGTGGGGGCCCCATCTCAGTTCCAGATTCTTTGTAGATAGCTGATAGGAGTAAATATTATTTACAATGGAAAACTTAAGCATTGTTGATGCTCAAACAAGATATTCATATCTTCTATGACTTCAGGAGATTATATGCAGACAGGATGTCTGAAAGGTACAGAAACAGAGAGAAACAAGGTTTAAGATGAAGTCACAATAATATTGGTCCCTAACTATTCTGTCTTCTGTCTCACACCAGGTGGCTTTTCTGATATAAGACAGAATACTTCACATTTTTTTTACCAATATGCTTGGGTTTAGAGAGGAAGAAAGCCACTTGCTCCTGAACCAAATCCAGCCCTATTAATTGTCAAATCAGGACCACTATTTTTTTGAAGTGTAGAAGCAACGTGCAAAGCAGTAAGAATTGAGAGATTACCCAGTAGTGCATATGTGTATTAGTTGGTCTCATAGTCCCTCATTTACATTCCTTCATCATTGACCTCTCCTCGATTGCAGATGAGTAATTATTCAATGTCTAGTCAATTTCTTAAAATTAGTTGTACCCGTTTTCCTGTAAAGACAAAAAAGGTTTGTTAAACATGTCTTCCTTACCATGTATCCATTTGTCATATCAGGGATGAGCAATCACTTCTCCTCCTCAGAAATGGATTCCTTTTTGAAGCAGACTTTTATTAGTTCTATTGGTACCCATATCTTTTCTGTCCCTGTTGAAACAAAAGCGAAACCCCTACCCCATCGAAGCACATATCCTGGCTTCCACTCTGAAGTCAACACATCTTTGAAGTAGATGGGTTGATTTATCTTGGAGGATTTCTCTATTACCCAGTGTCTCTCAGCAGCTGATGTTTCCTTTTCATTAGCATTAAGAAAATTTAAAGTCAATAAGGCACTGTGCAACCTCTCCCCAGGTTTTCTCATTTCTTTCTTCTGTTTATAAAGCATCTCTTTCAACAAGTGGTGAACTGTTGGGATTGTGTGGTATCCCTGTAATATGCTTTATATTAGAGTATCCAAAAATTGGCTTCATTTTTCAGGAAACATAAACTGGAGCATTGTCAGTCTTAATCTGAGTGGGAATTCCCATTAAGGCCATGGCTTCCAAAAGGTGAGTAAGTACAGCATCAGCATTTTCAGAACTCAGTGCAGTCACCCATTGCATTCCAGAATAGGTATCAATACTATGATGTACACATTTCATCTTTCTGAATTCTGGAAAGTGAAACATATCTATTTGCCACATCTCATTTCTGTGTACCCTTAAGATTACTTCCAGTGGTAAAGACAGTTGTTTATAGAAAGAGCAAGTATTGCAATTACTTACTATTTCATTTGCTTCGTCCCAAGTGATGGAAAAACTCTTCTTTAGCCCTTTGCTGTTAACATTATGTTCCTCATGAAATTCTGTGGCCCCTAGCATGTTTCCTATCAGCAACTGATCTTTCTCAACATTACCCTACGCTAGAGGGCCTGGGAGACCCGTGTGTGCCCTGATATGTGTTATGTACATAGGATAACCTATTTCTGATGATATCTTGTAGTTGTATGAACAGTAAGTTCAGGTCTGTATCATCAGGAATGAAGTCAGCACTTTCAATATGTAAAACAACTCTTTCTGCATATTGAGAGTCAGTATTTACATTGAGAGGCTATGTGAAATCCAACAACACCATAAGCATTGCATATAGTTCTGACTTCAGAACAGAGTTATAAGGGCTCTTGAGCCACCTGAATTAAGTCTTCAGACTTCTAGCCAGCCTTTCCAAAATTGTTCGCATCAGTATAAAAGGTGGGGGCTCCAGATATGGGCTTATCCTGTACGTGAGGAAAGATCCAATTAGTTTCCTTTATGAATTGAATTTTCTTGCTTTGAGGATATTTATTATTAATCTCTCCTAAAAAGTCACTACAAGCCTGTTGCCAAGGTTCACTGTCTGCCCATAATCATTCAGTTTCTTCATTAGTCAAAGGCACAACAAATTCTGCAGGATCCTTTCCAGTCAATTGGCGAAGTCTTAATTTACCTTTAAAAATCAGATCAGAAATTCTTTTGATATATGTCTTCATCTTCTTTCTCGGCCTATGTGGCAGAAATATTCATTCATATATAATGCTTTCTCTTTGCATTAAGATTCCTATTGGAGCTGGTCTACAGGGTAAAATAAGTATACAATCCAGGTCTGGATCCACACGATCCACATGTGCTTTTGAAGTTTCTTTTCCAACAACCCTAATTCTTTCTCGGCCTCATCAAATAATTCTCTTGGACTATTTAAACCATTGTTGCTTTCCAAAGTCTTGAACAAGTTAACTAGCTCATAGTTTTTTATACCAATTATGGGCTGTATATGAGCAATATCTGCTAGTAACTTTTGAAAATCATTGAGTCTTCAATTTAACTCTATTTTATTTTACCTTTTGTGGCCTAATTTTTTGTAAACCTATTTAATATCCTAAATAATTGATAGAATCTCCCCTCCGTACTTTTTTCTGGAGCAATTTATAGTCCCCAATCAGGCAATATTTTCTTTAGTTTTTCAAACAATGTTTCTAATGTCTTTGGGTTTGGGTCTGCCAACAAAATATCATCCATATAATGGTAAATGATAGATTGAGGGAAGTGCTTGCGCAGTATTTCCAGTGGTTGTTGTACAAAATATTGGCATAAGGTGGGACTATTCAACATTCTTGGGGAAGGACTCTCCATTGGTACCTCTTAGCTGGCCCTGAATTATTAAGAGTAAGCACTGTGAAAGCAAATTTCTCTTTGTCCAGTTCCTGTAAATGTATGTTAAAAAAAACCAATCGTTCAAATCAATAACTGCAATAGGCCATCCCTTAGGTACCAGAGAAGGCAGGGGATTACCAGATCATAAGGAGCCCATAGGTTGAATCACCTTATTAATTGCTCTTAAATCTGTCACCATCCTCTGTTTCGCTGATTTTTTCTTGAGAACAAAAACAGGAGAATTCCATGGATTGGTTGATTCTTCGATATGCTGAGCCAGTAACTGCTCCTATACCAACTGTTCCAAAGCCTGAAGTTTTTCTCTCATCAAAGGCCATTGTTGAAACCAAATAGGCTTTTCTGTTAACCATTTCAAAGGCAGTGCTGTGATTGTCCTTTTAGGTTCTGTGGTTATTGGGCAATTCTTTTGTACAACCTGAATGGCTGGTGAATTTTCTCCATAGTACCTTAAAGCATCATTTTTGGAAACATAATTGAGTGTCTGGCTGATATTAGAACCAGGAGGTATTTTAATCTGGGTATTCCATTGCATTAGAAGGTTGCGACCCCATAGATTCACTTCTATGTCAGCCATATATGGCTTCAACCGTCCTTTCTGACCTTCTGGTCCTATACATTCGAGCCTCTGTTTCACTTGAGATATTGTTCCAATACCCAGAAACTGGATATCTACTTCCTGTAAAGACCATCTTGGATGCCATGATTGTGGGGTTATGATTGAAACATCAGCCCCTGTGTCGACTAAACCCTGGATATAAATATTATATATCCATATTCTCAATTTTGTTCTTTGTTCATTTATTGAAGTCTGCCAAAATCTTCGTTTTGTGATTCTTTTTGGAATATGGATTTTCTTTTGAATTTATGTTATTATCTAATACTGTATGATTCTAAATCAGGTTTTGGATGCGCTATTTGTCCTGAGAATGCTGGTCTTCTACCATGACCAGATATGATCTCACTGTCCTCAAATTTGGAGTCTGAGTTTTGGGGGCGTTCCGGGGGAAGCCCTGAAAGTCGTTTCCCAATGGTAGAGGGTTGCCTTCTTTATCCCTTGTAGATCTACAGTCATTGGTCCAATGCTGTCCCTTGCCACACCTTCTGCATAATCCAGAAGGCAATGGCCTTCTGTTCAAATTAAACTTAGATCAGGCATTATTTCTAAGAGTACCTTGTGTACAATTCCATCTTATGTGGTTTTGTTTACCACAGTTGAAACAAGTGATGCCTTGGTTCCTCACCCTAACATTAGCAACTGCTTGGCCTACCCAATTCTCCTCATTGCAATGAGGAGATAGATTCAGCATTGATTGCATATTGAATCCATTCTTCTATAGGTACGGCTCTGATCTTTAAAGGCATAAGCATTCTTCTACATTCCAGATTAGCATGATCAAAGGCCAGAGAAAGTATTAATTACTTCCTAACTTCTGGATCTGACATTGCTCTATGAATAGCCATGGTAAGCCTCTGTAGAAAGTCGGTATAAGGCTCTTTTAAGCCTTGTTTGACCTTAGTATAAAGCTCTATTTTTTGACCTGGGTCCAAAATCTTTTCCCAAGCATTCAGTGCAGCAGTACGGCATAGCAATAAGGTATGTTCATCATAAGTAGATTGAGTCCTCACATCAGCAAACGTGCCTTCACCAAGGATTTGGTCCTGAAAAACAAAGAAAACCCTAATTTTTCCTTGTTGTTCTAAGGTCTTGGCCTCCTCTCTAAACCAGCCTCTCCACTGTAAATTCTGACTTTGGTCCAAGACAGCAGCCATTAGCTGCATCCAATCAGTTGGTTGAATACGGTTTTTGCTGACCATGAATTTAGAAGTTGCTTTACATAAGTAGAGTGTATACTGTGCGTTGATATTGACTCTTTAAAATCCTTGATGTCTCTCATATGTACTGGCTCATAGCTATACTCTTGATATTCTGAGGATCCCCCAGGTGCTATCTTTGTCTGAATAGTAGCTGGGAACAATAGTCATGCAGAAGGGGGTAGCCCTGGTATGTTTACCACCTTAGGTAGAGTATCTCCAGTACCATAATATGCCATTGTGGGTTGACCTGAACTGTTCTGAGCAGAAGATGCATCACTACCTTTTTCCAGTATTTCAATATGGTCCTCCCATTCTTGTATTTTGGATATTACAGGTTCCCATTCCTGGATTTCGTATACTATTGGTTTCCATTCTTGAAGTTTAGATACTATTGATTTTTCTAGAGCTTGAGTGTCCTGAAGAAGCAGTCCTTCCAAAGACTGCACTGAGCCAGCAATTTTTCAATCCCCATCATTAACATAATTAATGATTTTCTTGTTCGTGTCATTAATGTAGTCAACAAGTTTTTTAATTTCATCATTTACCTAGAGCCTATATTTTTCTTGTACAGTGTTTTATATATATCTAAAGAGGAAGCCTTATCTGAAAGCTTGTTGTAACCAATTTCCAGAGTATCCATCCTTTTTGCCATTTTATTGGTTGACAGGTCCATGTCATATACCTTGGGCAGCAATTGTTGATTTACATTTTGTACCTGTTTAACCTCATCTGCCACCTTAGTGTTCATTAGTTCCATAATACATAATCTGGACAGTAATTGTTGGTTTCCATTTGACACCTCTGTCATCATCTCTTATTTTGAAACATAAAATAGAGAAACAAGCCAAAAAATAGTAGGATTGGGATATTGAATCCTTCAAGATATTCATTTAAAAATTTATCAACCACCATGCCAAAATATGACCTACAGTCTTCAAAAGAATAATTGTCAGCCATTACGTCAATTCAGGTGTAATTATGCCATTTAGTCCACAGGTGTCACATTAGCATTCAATGCCCTGCCCACTGTATGGCAGATGCAGACTCTCAGCAGCAGGAGGCTACCTACAGACCATATGGGGTTTTGACAGGCCCCAGCAGGCAGAATACAATCCTTGGAAAAAGCAAATCCTCACAAATTAAGACAGGATGTTAATCACAAAATAGAAGAGTTTATTTCCTTTGTTCGCTTGTGCGAGTAATTTAAAGTTGCCCAGGTCACTATCAGCCACCATGTAGGCTGGCTTGTGGGGAGGCGTGTGCGCATACTCTAAACTCGGCTAGATGAGCAGAGCCATCCTACAGGCAGGCAGTGGCAGACCAAGTGGACAATGGACCACTCCTGAGTGCTGTGCTGGCAGGCCAGGCAGGTGCATGCTGTTCTTGCTGGGTCTGCAAGCTGAAAACTGAGCACTGCAGCAGGCTGAAAGTGGATCCAGGCACTTCAGCAGGCCAGCAAGTTGAAAACTGTGCACTGAGCTGAAAACCTGTGTGCCTGCTCACTGAAACAAAACCCACACATGTGTACTGGGCTGGGCTGGATACCGTGCCCGTCTAGTGAGAGGGAGCTTTAAGCCCAAGTGAACAGTCTGTATTTCCCCTGCCCTCTTACAGTTTTCTAAACACAAAGGGACCCCATATACCTGAGGGCACAGGGCCGAGGACGTTGGGCACCATTAATATTTATTAGAATATAAATCAACAGTCATGATACTAGTAACAGCTTATAGTGGCTGGAGTATCTGAGCACTGGACGAGCGATGGATGGACTGTAGGGGTATTTTGTTGTTTCATGGTAAATAATTGTCCCACCCACTGGTTTAATAAAAAGAGCTGATTGGCCAAAGGCAGGCAGGAAGTGTAGGTGGGGCTACCAGACTAGGAAAATCTCTGAGAGAAGAATTCCAGAGAGAGGCCTGGAAGAAGCAGAGGAGAACTATGCTGCCCTAAGAAAAGGTACCGAACCACATGGCTGAACAGAATGAGTCATGGGTTAGATGAACGTTAGAGAGCTAGCAAGTGATATGCCTGGGCCTGAGGCTGATCAGCCTAAAACTATAGTAAACCTCTGCATGTCTCTGTGGGACTGTGAGACTGTGGGTCTGTGGTCATAAACCTTGAGGCTAGGCCTGAATGTCCGGGCCAGAAACCTCATACTACAGACAGACGATGGATTTTGATCCGGTCTCTCCAACAACCAGGAACCAGGAAGAGACTTCCTCGTGTCCCAGCAGCCCTTTATCGATGGGGTTGGCCACACCCCCTCCAGGAGCCCGGGACCCTGGATAAGCATCTTTGGACCATATCAGCTCACACCTGAATCCCACCACAACCATATTAGATCTTAGTGAGGAACATTCAGGTGTTGGATTTTCACTTTCCCAGATGAACATTTTGAAGTAATTTATACATCCTAGCATCTAACAACATTCTAGAAATATATGTTGACTTTATATGTGTTAGATTTTGGTTGTAGTGTGTGCCTTATCCTCTCCTAGATACTACCTCATAATAATTCCTATTGAACATAGTCTTAGTTTAGAACCTTCTTAGTTAGACAAAATGGGGAGATGTAGTAGGATTTAGGTGTCAGCTGATAAGGTCCCAATGTGCTTATCCATGGTTCTGGGCTCCTGAAGAGGGAGTGGCCAATCCTATTCATAAGAGGCTGAAGGGACCCTGGGAAGCCCAGTTTTCCTGGTTCCTGACTGCTGGAGAGACCTGTTTGGCATTAATCGTCTACTGCTTGGATAATCCAGTCTATCAGGTGCCAATATAAGCTGTTACCTGTATCATGACTGTTGGCTTATATTTTAATAAATATTAAACTTGAATTGGTGCATTTTAAGAGAAACTTCACCTACATCTGGAGGACCCTAAGAGGGGTACACCTGAATTACCCCAGAAAGGGAAAAGGTTAAACTATCCTGAGTAAACTAGGAGGGGGTTTAGAAAGGGGAAAAGAGGGTTTGGAAATGAGAGTTCAAGAAGGTTCAGTGGGAGGAGGGACTGAAAGGTGAGCAATGAGGGAGATATCCTGACAGAGTGACACATTATGGGCTTGGGAAGAAACCTGACACTAGAGAAATTCACAGGAACCCACAAGAAGGTATCAGATAAATCTGCTGTCAATGTTCAAGATGGTGCCTAAACTAGCATTCCCTTGTAGTCAGATGGTGACTAACCGTAATTGTCATAATAGACCCTACATCCAAAAATTGATTGAAGCAGATGCAGACACCCACATTACAGCACTTGGCCAAACATCTGAAGTTTAGTTGAAGTGAGGGAGGAACAACTAGAGGAGTAAGGGGAGGGTCAATAGCAAAGTAGAAATATCCACATGGACTGCTGACCTGAGCTAATAAGAGCTTATATACTCAGAGATAACAACAGGAGAGCCTGCATGGGTCCAAACTAGGCCCTATTATGAGGATGACAGTTGCTTTAACCAAGCTACTGGTGGGCATCCTAGCTATGGGACTAGGAAATATTCTGGTTACATGAACTGGATTTTTGAAGTCTACTCCCTTTTGTGGAATGCCTTCCTCAGTCTTGATATATGACGGATAAAAAAAGGTCCTGCCTCAATTTGTTATGTTACTTTGTGTTGACTACTTTAAATTATGCATTTGGGAAGGGGCAGTCACCAGATTGGATATATTGTGGACATATAATAAAGTTTTCTATAACTTTGGTTAATTTTGGTTATGGTCTTTATTCTCATTCAATGGGATTAACAGGAATACTCTAACTGGTGAAGCAAACAATTCAAGGTAGTACATTCTTCATTTCTTAGTTGCAGTTAAGCTGTTGGTACTATAATAATGTAAGCTGAATATATGGTGTGTGTGTGTGTGTGTGTGTGTGTGTGTGTGTGTGTGTGTGTGTGTTCATCCTGTTGGTTTTGTTTCTCTTGAGAAACTTGACAAACAATTCATATTGAATTCTGTTAACTTTTATTGATATGGGAATGACATTTCTTAGTTCTAAAAGGTATTTATTCTAGATATATTGTTTCAAGTTGACAATTTTAACTATATTATTTATCTTTGTGTCACTTGACACAAGATACTTAAGTCAAAAAATTATATTTGCTCATCCTGAATCTGATCCATCTTGTTAGGAGATTATGTTGGACGTAATGTTCAAACATTGAGATAGGCAGGAGGAAGAAGATAGCCAAAGTACTGTCATTCCTTTGAAGAACATGTCTCCAATACCCCACAATTTTGCCTTTTGTCTCAACCTCAGAATTATGCTATCCTGATGCCCAAGGATTTACTGTCTGAATTTTTAATAATGCCATCTATGCTTAAATTTCAATAGTTTTTTTTTTTTTTTTTCTGTTCTCTCAGGAGAATCATCTCTCTGCCCTCTGATCTGCAAAGATTTAGGTAAGAATTCCATAACTCTTATTAGAGACATCTTTTTCTCCATGATGTGATCTAGTTAATTATAACTGTAAACTTGACAGTGCCTAAAGTAATATTATAAGAAGGCCCCCAACTGAGTAATTGCCTAGATATAATCGTACTTCTCAAATGTGTGATGGCTAGTATTGGTCATCAATTGGACATACCTAGGAAGAGGAAATTTCAACTGAGGATTTGCTTTGAGCATGTCTGTGGGATATTTGCTAACTTGCTCTTTTATAAAAGAGGGCAGAGTCTACTGTGATCATTACCTTCCTTGAGGAGCTGAGCCTTTATAGTATACAAAACATACATAAACATGAGCCACAAAGCAGTATTCATGAACTGTTGTGCATAAAGTTCTTGCTTGATTCCTCTTCTTTCTTTCAATGGTAGACTGTGACCTGGAAATGTAGGCAAAAAAGTCTCAGCTTTCTCTGAGTTGCTTTTCTCAGAGTAACTTATCTAAGTAGTGTTTGTGTTCATAAAGGAAAGTATATCCTAATCTGATAACTTTACATTGCTATTTTCATATTTTTATCTCTTTTTCTAACCCTTGGTACATCAAGAGAGTAGTGTATTTTGGTGTAAGTCTTCCTAGGTTTAGTACTTTATCTAATATGTTGAGCTATTGATACGTGTAGATGTCTTTCCTCAGATTCTTAGAATTATTGGCCATTACAACTTCAGACAAATGCTTTGCTACTTTATAGACCTCACTTTCAGAATATGTAACAAAGATTCTGTGATGGATTTAATATGAAGAGTCTTTATAGGCTTATATATTTGAGTGCTTAGTAATAATGGAGTAGCACTATTTGAGATTAGGGTGAGGCTTTGTTAGCATAGAAAAAGCATATGTTAGAAAAAAGCATATCTCTGGTGTGGGATTTAAAGTTTAAAAAGCTTATGCCAGGTTTATTTTTTCATGCCTCCAACTGCCTTTCTCTCCTCTTTCCTCCCATCCCCTCCCCTCCCTTCCCCTTCTCTCCTCTCCTCTATTTCTCTCTCTTTCACTGGCTGCAGATAATGTTGAAGTTATAAACTCTATGCTAATTTTTATGTACCATATCCACCATGCTTCTTGCCACAATTACAACAATCTAAGTTTATAAAATTGTAAGAAAATAACCAATTAATTGATTTTATTCCTAAGAGTTGCATTGGTAAATAAAATACTAAGACAGTCTCTGCTCATTTTTCTGCATTATTTTTACTTCTTCTATGAAACTAGTAACATCAAACAATCTATCTTTATTGCCTGACACCCTTTTTTTCCATTTGTTTATCTATTGATGGATTTATTTCTGCAAATACCTAGTGTATATTTTTTAGTTTAAAAGTTACTTATTGCTTTTTGCTTTTAAAATTAGTTTCTCTTTATTCATGTTATTCATTATTCATGGACTGTTTTGTATATTTACTTTATTCAATTGTGTTTCCTATAATGCCTTGTGTTTAACACAGCTGTCTTAAAGTCTTTGTCAAGTAGAGTTTATTTCTTTATTTTTTGAAGACAATTCTTAAGACTTATTTTCCTCCAATTAATAAACTTGTCTCTGTGGTATCTTGAATGTAGTTTGCCCCCATAAGTACATAGAGAGAAATACTATTAAGAGGTGTGGCTTTGCTAATGCTGGAGTTGATATGGCCTTGTTGAAGGAAGTAAGTCAATTTGGAGGTGGGCTTTGAGGTTTCCTTTGCTCAAGATACTGCCTAGTGTACCAGAGTACTTCCTGATGCTTTCTAATTTAAATGTATTTGGCACCATTTCTGTCTGTAGGCTTTCATGCTCCCTAGCATAATGATAATAGAGTGAGATTTCTGAACTGTAAGCCTTTACATTAATTAGATATTTTCCTTTTTTAAGATTTGCCATGGTCATGGTGTCTCTTCACAGAATTAGCAATCCTAATCCAATGCTTTATTACCTGTTAAAAATGTACATCTGGAAACATTTTTAAATTTCTTACTATTTGCAGATGATAAACATCTTCACCAAATAGTTCATGATGACCTAATTAACGTTTATGATAAATATCTTTTCTTAACCTGTATGTATGCTACTTTCCAAACTCAAATATAAAGATGTACTACAATTTTCTAATTTCCATATACTTTCTTTTTTATGTAAATCATTGCTGGTAATTGTTAGGTCTCAGCAGAGAATGCAAAATTTGGTAAGGGAAAGAGGTGAGCAAGGGCATGGTAAATGAGAGTATCTTGCAGCCTGCCTGACTAGCAGTCAGTGTGCTTCTCTATTTATGCAAAATTTAGTAAACAGGGGTACATTAATAATGCTCCATACATAGATAATATCATTTTTGTTTTGGGACTTTTTTTTTTCAGTTCCATTTGCTTATCTTTTAGTCACAATTGATAAAGTATATCAGAACAGAGTTATCATTTTCAATAATTTTTCCTTAAGATGTAACATTATTGATGATCAGAGTTACCATTTTTACTCATCAACCCATAACTCAATTTTTAAGAGTCTAGAAAGAAATGGTAGCCTGTTCTTTGCCTTGCAGCAATTGCAGTTATAAGGACAGTAGACAAAAGCCAACTCTTCAAGCAAACCTGTGCATAAGGCATGTCCCAAGCAGTGTATTATTAATTCTTAATGGTCAGAGTGCCCAAGAAAAATCTTCAGGTTAAAAATACTGTAGTTATTATTTAAACTTTGGCATAACATAATGTTTACAGTTTACAAAACTTGTTCATATGTCTAATCCTGGCATTCTATTGTTTGATTATATGATATCACAGTGGCTCTGCATGTTCTAACTTTACTTTAAGAAAGGGAGGCCTTGACTATTATTATTATTATCTTTTAAAATCATTCTTTGTCAAACAATATAATTCCCTGTATGTGGCAGAATTAACTAAAGCTAAACTAATTATGTTGCTGTATATGCCATGTAATTATCTGAGTGTATAGTGGAAGAGGCTTAAAATTTAATGTTTGGCCAACTTCTCTAACCCACTGAATCTTGTTTAACTTTTTGAATTCAGTTTGTTTTGATTATCCTATTCCTAATTAAGAACATGGGTGGATGTTTCAAGAATAATTTATAGCATTATAACCATACCTCTGGCTTCCTTTTGTGTGTCAAAAACCTACAATGCATCAGGAACACTGTTGAGTAAATAAATATATCTCCTTAAAAGCAGGGAAAATAGTGTGAACTGTAAGCTTAGCAGCAGCATTCCTAGAAGAAGGCATAAATTACTCATTATGATTTTTTATCAACCTAATATCTCCAAATTGTATGAAATATTAAAATGACCCAAGTATGAGATAAAAATCAAAGGTGTTACGGTGCCCATTATAAAGTTCAGCTTTGCTCTATCTTTGTCAAACTGCTATCAGCTTTGCTGGCTTTATAACTTTTGCCATTCCATCTGTGGCTGTGGCAGTTTCTTTTCATGGACTTAAATGTTATATATCTTTCTCTTTTCTTAAAGCACATGCATCCAATGATGCAATTTTTTGACAGATATTTATGCACAGTAGCATCACCACTATGTATGGTGCCTGTACTTTATTGCCATTCATGCCTTATATAAAGATCAGATGAGACAGAAATCAGTCTCTTACACAGAATTCAGACAAGTCAAGTATTGCAAAGGAGTGAAACTCTTTCTTTTCTGTCTTGAAGGGGATTGACAATTGGCTTTCTTACTACATTAAGCATTGTTGTCATGGGGAAGACCAGAGGTAAAGACAAAAACATCACAATATTGTTCATGGATGAATATGTGTGTAAGAGACAAATAGAAATGAATGCATGCTATCTCTCTCTGTATGTGTAAATGTATGTAGGTAAAGTTGGTATTAATTGCTAGCAACTGATTTTATAAAAGATTAATATTTATTAAGGAGCTTATATGAAACACTCATACAAAGATTGAACTCTAAGGCAATTCCTATAAAGTTTAACTGGTCTATGTGGTGGCAGAAACAGGCCAGATCCTTTCTCCAAGAATGCAAGTGAACAAAACAGGAATGGGAGACAGTATGCACCCAGTTTTAAACTGCCTTGGCCATTACTATATACTGGTTTCCAATACATAAAGACCACACCTCTAGGTCAAGACAAGCAATGTCTAATTCCTTTTGTCTAAATAAGAAAATTTAAAACTATATACAATAGAATTATAATTATATTATAAGGTAATTATCTAGGAGAAGAAAAAGGTATAAAACACAAAAGGGTCAAACTAAACTAACAAACAACAAACATAAAGTATATATTAAATGTCTGAAATACTGTTAAATGACAATATACAGAGATTACTATCTAGCTGTTTATCTCCAATACTATGAATTTAGTAGCTAAATGTTTTTAGCTAAGATAAGAGATGGTTATAAACTAAACTATATAGTCTTTACCCCCATCAAAAATCTGGGAAGGAAAATATATTACTAGACTAAGCTAGAGGTATGAGTGTGAAACTTTTAAAATTTTATAGGAGAACACAGTGGCAGTCAGCTGTCTTGACAATCACAGCTTTTTTGCAAAGTTGGAAGATCTACTATTTTGGCTATAGGCCTAAGATATCAACAGATGCCTTTAGATGTCTTATCTTGTCATGACAGACTTTAGTACTGTCTATCTTTTGTCTTGTTTGTCTGGATTGGACAGTATGCTTAGAATCAGGAGTTGAGAAAGGGGTAGTATTTTTTTTTCTATTTTTTTTTTTTTTGCCTAACAGGCCCTTATCTGCCAAGAAAGAAAAACTGTATGTTGAGTATCTTTGATGCTCAACACCATCTTGGGAAAGGAATAGTCCTGCCAGGAGTAATTGTGTTTCCCATAGCCAAATTCTGAATAATAATAATAATAATAATAATAATAATAATAATAATAATAATAATAATAGTCATATTTTCTATTTCTGTGAAATGTTTGAAAACTTGTTATCTTATTTTATTTTATATTTGGAAGACAATCAACATGACTATTACAAGACTAACATAAATAAGAGTGACCTGTATTGTTCATCATCTTAAAGACTGAAGCTAGCCTAATAGTCTAAAAATGGGTGTACAGTTTTTGGATAATGATTTTAAGTATGACTGTCATACATCATTAAACAGTGATAAATATATAGTGTAAAATAACAACAGTATTTTAAGTATATATTATTTTGTAGGATATATTCAACTATATACAAAATATCTTAAACAGAGGTAGAATATCTATATATATGACTAACATAATTAACACAGGTAAAAATTGCATATTGGAAATGACAATATGCTGAATATGTATTAATATGCAAAATAATTTATACAAATAAATTAAAAATGATTAACAAGTCAGAAGGATATGTGGGACACAAAAAAGACCTGAAAAAATAAGTGTAGCAACTGTAAAAAGAAGTTTTCTCATGACATAGGTTTTTGCTTGTATCTTATTAGTAAGGCAATATTGACATTGTCAGTCATAATGGAGGAACACTTGATTGTTTTATTTGTTAACATTTAGGGAATATGCTTTCCTACTTTCTATACTCTCTGTTTCCTCTCAGACATTTAGAAAACTGACATGTCCCATAAAATTACAGTTCAGCAGCTGCTATAAGGGAGACCAACCCAACTGCCTCTCAGGCCTAGAACCAAGGATGTGAGTTAGCCTATCCCAATATCTATTTTATCTATGAACTTTCGGAGCATGTAAAGGGTATAAAACTCCAGATCCAAAACTACAGAAGCTCTACAACACAGGAAAAAAACTGGATATCCAGGATAAGCCGCAGTTCAAGTCCTGTATCCCATTACTGATGGTGTAGCATAAACCAAACGGCCTCAAACTGGACTAAAATCCTTAGAAGTGATCACTTACAAGTAAAAATGAATGGACTAAAAAGTAAACTGTGTGATTTAATGTCTAAATTGCAGCTGTTATGACAATACTTGCCTCCTTTGTTTATTTTTATTTTGGTTTCAGTTTTTCTTTTAAATTTGTTTTGTTACTTTTGGTGGAAGAGTGAGCAGAAGGTAGATGTAAGGGTATGGGTAAATAAGTGGAATTGAAGTGAATGCTGAGAAATCAAAATTTAAAAGAATTTAAAAAATTAAAGATAACTGAAAACATTACCAATGACCCCTTTCATTCTTCCTGTATTACAGAAAAATAGGTTAACTTTAATTTCTATTTGATGGATTAGTATTTAAATGTAATGTATTTCAAGTTAATTTATATTTCTGTGATATGTGTCTGCTGGTATTTACTTGATTTCCATTATAAGTTGACTAGAACAAGGGAATATCTACTTTGATATGAAGCATCTCTCCTTTCTTTCTCTCATCTCTTCTCACAATCATCAATGTTTACTTCCTCATAAGGATTTCACACCTGACTTAGTTTTCTATATGTTCCTCAACCACAATGATTTTATGGACAAAATTCTTGTCTGTCTTTCTTGGTATTTAATAGTACCAGACTCATAATAGATACTCAGAAATCAGAAGAAAGGTGATTCTAGTACAGTGAATGATTCTTGTTGACATATAGCATTATATTTAGTGTTGTTGTACTTTGTAAAAGGCTAGGGCAGAGAAGAAAACAAAATAGAAACTGAGTAGCTATGATGTCACTTAGTGGGTAGAGTGTTTTCTAGCATGTGCAAAGCCCTTTGTTGTTCCTCAGAACTGTATAAACTAGGTGCAGTGGTGCATACCTGAAAGGAAATCAGGCATTCAAAGTCATACTCTGCTGCATAGAGAGTTGGAGGGAAGCCTGGGTTACATGAGATTGTTTTAAAAAAAAGTATAAATGAACATTGGTTTAATGGGTAGAGGGGGCAATTATCAAAATGAATGTCAAAAGCAATAAAACCATGTCAGACAAATATTAAAATGTTGACTTTACTATCTTCTGGAACAGAAGTCTGGTTTCTTACTTATATAATATATTAGAATGCTATAGTATCACCATGAACAAAACTCAAATCCAAGTGAGTCAAAGACCTCAACATAAAAGTTAAGGTGAACCTGAAAGAAAAAAAAAAACAGAAAATACATTTGAACACATTGGCACAGGAGTGAACTTTCTAAATATAACACCAATAGTATAGACACTGAGTAAAACAAATAACATAGCAAATGGGACCTTTTTTAACTGAGGAGTTTCTTTAAGACAAATGATATGTTCAACTAGACAAAATGACAACCTATAGAATGGAAAAAAATCTTTACTAGAACTACATTTGATCAAGGGTTCATCTCTAAAATGTATAGAGAATGTAAGAAACTAGGGGACAATAAAACTCAATTGGAAAATGGTGTAGAGAGCTAAACAGAAAATTCTCAACAAAAGAAATCCAAATGGATGGAACAGCTCAGCATCCTGAGAAATCAAAGAAATTACAAATCAAAACTACTCTGAAATACCATCTTACACCTGTCAAAATGGCTAAGATCAAAAACACAGACAACTTATGCTGGAGGGGATATAGATCAAGGGCCATACTCCTCATGATTGGTAGGAGTGTAAACTTATACAGCCACTTTGGAAATCAGTATATCTGTTCTTCAGAAAACTGGGAATCAACCTTCTCAATGATCAAGCAATACCACTATTAGGCATATACCCAAAGAATGCACATTCTTACACTAAAGGGCATTAACTCAACTATGTATATAGCAGTATAATTTGTACTAGCCAGAACCTGGAAGAACCTAGATGTCCCTCAGCTAAAGAACAGATTTTTTTAATGTGGTACATTTACACAATAGAATATTACTCAACAGAAAAAAAAAATGTCATTCTAAAATTTGCAAGAAAATGGATTGACCTAAAGGGAATCATTCTGAGTGAGGTAACAAAGACCCAGAAACACAGACATTATATATTCACTTATAAGTGGATTTTAGATATAATGCAAAAGATAACCAGGCTATAATCCAGACCATCCACAGAAGCTAGGTAACAGGAAGGTAAAGACATCCATAGATCTTTCTGAGAAGGAGAAATAGAGAAGTTCTCCTGAGAAAATTGTTATTGTTACTGGGGTGGGGGAGCACAGTGACGTGAAAGGAGCACATGAATGAATGGGATGGTAGGGGTACAACAGAGAGGAAGAGCAATTAAGTGACTGTGCTGATAAAGGGAATCATTGTGGGGTTATAGAGAATCCTAATGCTAAAAAAACACCCCAAGAACCCATAGGATAAACCCATCTAGGAATCAAAACAATAATGGAGAGGGTGCCTAAACTGGCCTTTCCCTATTTTTCTTATGAATAATCATCCTAATTCCCTACTTGCCATTATAGAACTTTCATCTTGCAGCTGATGTAGGCAGAGGCAGAGATTCATAGCTAAACACTTGTCTGAGCTACTGGTCCAGCTGGAGAGAGGAAAGAGATATTATATAAACAAAGAAAGGGATCTGGATCACTATGGGAAGACCCAGGGAGTCGGCAGTCATATGCTGTTGGGAGCTAGCAGACTTGGACATAACAACTGAAGAATCTTCACAAAATGGATCTGGACCCATGAATGTAGATGACAGTTGAAAGGCATGGGCAATTTCTGTAGCCTCTTGAAATCAGACCAGAGTCTATCCTGAGTCCATGAACTGGCACCTTGAAGCCAACATTTAGTGGGAAAAACACCTTTCTTACCCTTGATACTTGAGTGAGGGACTCAGCCCTACCTCAACTACATATGCTAGACCAAACTGACTCACCTCAGGATTCCTTGCCTTCTCTGTGGAGTGAACATGAGGGAGTGGGAAGCTCGAGAAGGCCTCTTGGGAAGGGGTAGAACAAGGAACAGTAGAGGCTTTAGGAATTAAAAAATTATAAAAAGAGATAGGAGATAATACATGTCTTGTCTGTTTATTTACATTGTCATTATCAAACTTGGTGAGAGGTAGCATGGAAAAGTTAAATATGCAAAGCAAACTATTTCACCTCAATGATTTATTTCTAATGAATATTGGCCATTTGGATAATTGAATTGGCTACAAAATGTGTGCTAAATTAATTAATTTTTAGAAAGAGCAATAGAGACAAAATGAATCACAGTTATAACGGCCATAAATAGGAATCCAAAAGGGTTAAAGACCTAACTCATAACGTCACTTTCTTCATTATTCCATCTTATAAAGTGATAGTGATATATAAACAGGCAATTATTTATTATGTAAATAGATGCTAGAGATGAGCACTCAGAATAGTATTTTTAGGATAGTTCAAGTTCTGAACTTAAACAAAAACAAGTTCAAATACACAACACAGAAGGTTTCTTTTTGTCTTCATATACATCATATCACTCAATAATGAAACATATTTCAAAGAGGCACAAAACCTAGATAAGAATTTGTTTAGGGTTGAGATTGTCTCATGTACAAAGTCATAAGTTCAGGTCCCAGCACCACAGAAACTGTGGATGATACTTAGGATATAGGAATTCAAGGTTGATTGTAGAGAAGATGTCTTTATTAGGAAAGTACTTGTCACACAAGCATGAGGTCCTGAGTACAGATCTCAAACTCCATATAGAAAACTTGGAATATTGATGCTTACCTATAACCTCAACATTATAAAGGTTGAGATAGGAGGATTCTTGGGGCTGCTGGCTAGCTAGCTTCACCAAATAACAAAAGTCTTGGTTTGGTCTCTGAAAAACATGGTGGAAATAGGTTTGATGGAAACATTCCAGATTAACCCCTGTAGTCCTCACACTCACAAACATGCATATTTATCAATATTCTTTTATTGCATATACATATTGCTCCTCCAAACACACACAAAAGTTCAAGTTTATCCTTAGCTATATATCAAATTCAGTGTCGTCTGGTGTTACATGAGACCCTGCTTTAAAAATCAAAGCAAATAAACAAAAATTCAGTTTGTTCAGTGTGGGCAGGTTTTAGAAGTAAAAATAGGACATAAATCCATAGAAGCACCATCAGACCCATGGAAGACACAGTTGTCAGCAGACAGCTACTTTATTTGGTGACAGAAACCCAGAAAAAAATTTTGATTCATACAATTTGGATTCATAGCAAGCACAATATCCTTTATACTTAACTGTCTTTATGGTTATTGTGTGTAAATCATATGTATATATTCATGTGTATGTTCATGTATATGCAGGCATACATGGAGGTCCAAGGTCAGCAACATTAGGTATCTATTGTTCACCTTACTTTTTGAGTTCACCTCACTGGAATGGAGATTATTATTTTAGACATACTGGCTGTCTAGTGATCGCCAAAGAATTTTATCTCTACTACCTCTGGGACTACAAGGTTGAGTCTTCAGGTCCAACAGCCACTCTAATGTCAAATTCTCTTGCTTATGCAGCAGCAACATTAAAGAATAAATTATAGCTCAGCCTCCAATTGCTCTTTGAGTAAAGTTTTATATGCATCTGAGAAATAAAAGTTACACACCATGAAATGAAGTGCATTGAACATGTACCCACATAGCATATAGCTTTTTTAAACAAAGAGGTGTGCAGCATTTACAGTGTTCTTATGCAGAGAAACATCAGGAAAGGTGTTAATTTAGTCTCTGTCCTAATGTACTAGTCTCTAAGGCTAGCACTATACTTGTTTTGTGCTGTTAGAATTTAGGGAAGTGGTGATAAGAAGGAAAGTTTTACTTTTTATCTTAAAACAAAACACAGTGACTAAGTACTTGAACTGATGCAAAAATCCGAACTGTATCAGTCAACACAATTCTGTCTTTCTTTCTATGTTTAATCTGCCTGACCTCTGTTTTCAATTCAAAACCTGAATCCCCACATTCCTTCCCCTGTAGTACCTCATTGCCATGTCTTTCTTAACTATTATAGACTCTAGGCCTCTTTCTTGGACAATAGGCACAGATAAAGTACTGCTGCCATCAGTTACTGTGATCATTGTATTTTCCCATAATATAAAAGTAATTAATACAATGCTCTGCTATAATTTCTGAGTATTGTCAGAGCAAGGATAGTCTTATTTTCATTATAGTTGATGTGGGATGAAATTCTGAGGCCTGTATCTTCTACTAGGAACTCCAGTTTTATCTAATAGTTGGTGATATTTAATGCAATGAATAGCTTGTAGAAGGAACTTTAAGATAGCTGCCAATAAAACAATTGCCTTGCAAGCATGAGGATTTGTGTTTAATCCCCAACATAAATGTAAAATTCATGCATGATAAGGCATCCTTGTGATCCCAGGGTTGGCAAGGTGTTTAATTAAATGTGAGACTTCTTATCCAGAACACCTAGCATGCCTGGTCTACTTGGTCAGCTTTAGGTCAATGACAAACCCTGTTGTCTCAGAAACAATGAGGTGGGTAGTACCTGAGGAATGACATTCAAAATTGTCATCTGGCCTCCACAAACAGATACATACAAATACAAACCTCTCACATCCATCAATGCATGTGTGTGTGTGTGTGTGTGTGTGTGTGTGTGTGTGTGTGAGTATGTGTGTGTGTGTGTGTGTGTGTGTGTGTGTGTCTTTGTGAGTAGTATATTATATGTGTTTGATACATGCAAAGACCAGACAGGTCAGATCTCCTGGAGCTTAAGTTACAGGCATGTGTGAGAAGCCTGATGTGAGTGCTTGGAATGGAACTTGGCTCCTCTGAAAGTATAATACAACCTCTTAAACACTGAGATATCTCTCCAGTTCCCTATTTTAAAACATCTAGCTGTAGTGTTATGGAGCTTAAATGCCACTTAAGTGTAGAAACAATACAATCTAGTTTGAAACTAGCTTAGAAAGCATTTAATTCTGTGTTTAGTTACAAAACTACAGCTACTATTCCTAAGACAAATGCGACTGAGGTTTTTAAAATTGACTCTGATAAGCCTGGGAATACAGTGAGCAAAGGGCATGAAACAAATTGAGCTCAATGCTTTGTTTATTGTCTACATGCCATCCTGAGGGAATTCTAGAAATTCAGTTTTCATTAGCATTCATGAAAGCATCCCCCCTTATCAAGGGGATCTCAGTATATAATATACCATCAAATGATTTCTTTTATTTTAGGTAGCCTCCAGCTGTCCATATGAAGAGTTACTATGGAGCTATGGCTGAGACTAAATCCCATGAGATTCTCTCATGACCATCATCATTCCAGGAACGAGAGAGTTAATAGAAAATTAAATAGTACCAAAATTCAGAGAATATAAGAAATGTTTTCTGGTTCAGCACACATCACTATTATTCCACTCTGATTAGCAGTAAGTTACAAGAGAATATACTGGCTTTCATTTTGGCTCAGAAAAAACATGGATCATGATGCAGAAAGAAGGGATAATTGAAACACAAGTGCTTTTTATAAATTTTGTCCTATTCTCTGAATAAAATGTGACCTTTTCCCAATATTAATACAAAATTCAGTTAAATACAATCAATTGACATTTGGCCACATACTCTGCAGATAGACAGCTATGCCTTACTGGTGGCTATAAAGAGCTAATGGATACAATGAAAAGTTTCAGTGAGACAGTGACACTAAGGGGAAATGCTGCTGCTGACTGGGAGAAATAGTCATATTTTATTTTACTATTTTTTGCAGGTATGTATGAGTGTGTGTGTGTGTGTGTGTGTGTGTGTGTGTGTGTGTGTGTGTGTGTGTGTAGAGAGAGATGTATGTGTGTGTATATCCATGTATGAGCCAGTACATATGTTGGCCAGAAAGCATTCAGGTGTGTGTGAAATTCAGAAGACAACCTTGGGTGTCATTTCTTGGACAATTTTACCTTGATTTTGAGACAGAGTCACTCACTGAACCTGGAATTTGCAAGTTAGGTTAAAGTGGCTGTTGTAAGAGGTTCCTGGCCCTGACTTTGGGGCCTTGCCTCAAGGTCTAGGCCTACAGACCTGCAAATCTGCAGACCCACAGACCGGCAGAGACACACAGATGCTTTCAATACTTTTAGGCTGATCGGCCTCAGGCCCAGGCATATCACTTGCTAGCTCTCTACCCTTCATCTAACCCATGGCTCTTATCTTGGTCAGCCATGTGGCTGGGTACTTTTTCTTAGAGCAGCATAGTTGTCTTCTGCTTCTTCTGTCTTCTCTCTGGTGTTTTGCCCTGTTCTTCCTGTTCTCAGAGTTTTCTTAGTCTGGTAGTCCCACTTAATTTTTCTGTCTGCCTTTGGCCAATCAGAGCTTTTTATTAAACCAGTGCGTGGGACATTTAATTACAATGAAACAACACAATCTCCTTACATATCCCCCTTTCTCTTTTTAAAACAAAAAGAACTCCATATCTAATGTTCTTTCCCCCCCTTATCTATAACAACTTATAAACGACACTGTAAATAAACACAACATCCATAATTCATATTTTGGGAATGTGGGCATCATTCTCTAGGCTACTTCCTGCTGAATGGGGATGCTGGCAATCCCATAGGAATCCAAAGGAAAATGTAGAATTATGGTCAAGTCTTTAATGAAGTATTCTGTAAGGCTGGGTTATCATAGTCAGTCTCCTTGAAATTGTTCTGGATACAGAGGTCTGGAAACTTCAACAGAGGTGTTCTGAAATGCTGAATCATCTGGGCCATCCATTTCCATTGGAGATTTTTCAGGGGGTCTTCCTCTATCAAACTTTATTTTCTTTACCCAGAAATAAATCCACAGCTTCTCATTTTCTGTGAAAATAAAAGGAAACCCTCTTATCCAAAGTAGCTTATCTTTGCATTTCATTTAAAGTAAACTCATTTAAAAATATATAGGTTAAATTAATCCAGCAACATTTATAAACAACTGTCTTTTAACAGCTTCTACTAAGTCATTTTTAGCCAAGAAGCTTAAAGATAAGACAATAATATACAGTATCCAGACATTCTTTGTATTTTCCATCTTTAAGTGGCTTATTTTTCTTCCTTTGTTTCTTTCTTTGTTTCTTGTTTCTTTATTTATTTTAATCTATTTCTTTTTAAGGGCTTTCTTTATCTTTTTTTTCTTTCTCTAAGCCTATGTATATATATTTTCAACATACTCTAAACCACTTAGACTTTTTAACAACACTGTCTTTACTGTAATTATTTCTTAACTTTTTCTGACCCTGACCACACTTTTGCTTGGCTAGGGCGATTTGACTCCACCCAGATTCTTCTATCTTTTTCCCTTTCTGAACACTCCTTTAATCTGCCAGGATTCAAGATTGGTAGGATGGGTGGATGGCTCCACCCAGCTCCTAGACTAATTTCATAGAATTTTTCTTTTTAACCCAGGTACTCTGGGAATTTTAGGTTCCATATAATCACCAACTAAAGCATTGCCATCTGCTGCTCATTAGCTACATTTAAGTATTAGGCAGCAGAGCCTCTTAAAAAAAAAACCTCACAAATGTTTTGCCTGTAAGGCTGAAACAGGAATCCTCTATTAAAGCCAAGCCTCATTTTGCCTCTGGCAAACAGAGTTTATCCATGAAAATATCACCACTAAGAAGCCATCTTTAATTCTGTTCTGTTTTTGTCCTTATGAAAAAAAACCTTAATTACATCATTTATAACTATTTGCTTATATTGAAGGTCCTGTGAGACTTCAGGAACAAGCCATTTTACACCTTAAGCTGCACCCCAAAAGTCTGCCATTGTAGCTCAATCCTATGTGCCTCACCAGGGTGTCTCTGTACCATGGCTCATGTAGGAGACACAATTCAGAGGCTGCTTTGGGCTCTAAACCATTTTTAAGCTTTCTATGACTTTATGTGGGTATATTTGACCGACATTGGGCTGCCATTTGTAGTAAGAGGTTTCTGGCCCTGACTTTTGGGCCTTGCTTCAAGGTCTAGGCCCACAGACTTGCAGACCCACAGACCCTCAGACCTGCAGACCTGCAAAGACACACAGATGCTTTCAATAGTTTTAGGCTGATTGGCCTCAGGCCCAGGCGTATCACTTGCTAGCTCTCTACCCTTCATATAACCCATGACTCTTATCTTGTTCAGCCATGTGGCTGGGTACCTTTTCTTAGAGCAGCATAGTTGTCCACTGCTTCTTTCAGCTTCTCTCTGGTGTTCTTCCCTGTACTTCCACTTCTCAGAGTTTTCTTAGTCTGGTGGCCCTGCCTACTCTTGCTGTCTGCCTTTGGCAAATCAGAGCTTTTTATTAAACCAGTGGGTGGGACAATTATTTACAATGAAACAACATAATCTCCCACAAGTAGATGCACATTAATCTCAAGGCATCCTACTGTCTCTACATCAGCAGCACTGAATTACAGTTACCCTATCATGTCTTGGTATCCTATACTGTTTCTACAATTCAGAAACAGGTAAGCATTTTATCAGCTATATTTTCTTCTCAACCAAAGATACATAATATAAGTCTTCAATGTTTATGTCTAGTCAGCTTATACAGGAAGTCATAACCCCTCAAAGTGCATAAAATAAATTGTCTTAAATCCCTAGCCACAAATAAAATGTTTTTTTTGTGCACTTTCTTTTACCAAGGCTCAGGGACAGTTACATGGCTTGGGAAGATACATTGTAGAAACAATATTATTGAGAGGCCCATAGTCAAAGACTGTCTTTTGGACAAGATGAGATTTCTGCTTTAGTAAACCAACAGCAGCCATTGTTGCCTACACAGAACTGCACAGATCACAACAGTCAACTTTTCAGAAGGACTAGGGAAAGGCTCATAACCCCTCAACCCCTATGTGAAGAGCTACTAACAGTTAATGGCTGCTGGCAAAAGGAGAGTCAGTTTTCTTTAAAGGCATCATTCCTGGTATGCTATGTGAGGTTTGGTTGATAGCTCTACAGCGTTGAGTAAATGAGCAGCTGAAACTTAACTCACAGGGTAACAAATAAATGATGAAGACATGAAGTTGGGACAAGGGCCATGGGAGGTGAGGCTGGACCTGGAATGAGTAGGTAGTGGGATTTGAATATGATTGAAAAGTACTTCGTGCATATATGTATTATAAATGCATAGAATTCTCAAAAATTAATGTAAAGTATCATATTTAAAATGTATAAATATAATCCAAAGTGTGGAATTAGATATGGAGAAAATGAAACATAATATTTTGAAAGGAAACATAAATGGCTACAATTGCTACAAAAAACAATACAGTGATTCCCCAACTCTCAGACTAAGTTTTCTATTGCTAATATTAATGTGTTGATGAGATAACAACACTTTAATGTTCATTGCATCATTGGTCAAAACTCCTGAGCTTAGTAAATTTTCTATAATAATCAACTTACTCAAACGTACATAGATATGTCAGAAGATTAAAAAATATCAGCAGAAACACAAAACTATGTGACAAAATGGCTAAATTTGAGAATACTGTATTAAGTGAACTAAGTCAGACACAGAATTATAAATGTTACATGACAAATCAGTTACATGCTAACTGTGAAAACACTTATTTTTTTTCTTTTAATTCATAGAATAGTGTTGTCTGAAAGCTGGCAAAGTAAGTGTGAGGGATTTAGGCAATGTTTATCAAATGATAAAAATATCAGGTAAAATAATGAGTTCAATTGTTCAAGATGCTATTTATGTTAGTGTGTCATATGTTTAAAATATACTAAGTATGTGAAAAGACAATGCCTATGTATTTTAAATATATAATGTCTATGTTATTTATACTATTTTAGACTATTCTCATCAGGTTTACCAACTTTGCACAGCCTAAAGTCCCTTGAAGGGAAGTCTTAACTGGGAAACTGTGTAGATAGGGTCATGCTCTGGAGTACTGTCTTAAGTTAATAATCTAAGAAGACTTCTAGTACTATAGAAAGTGTCATTCTCTAGTCAGGGACTCCTTTCCTGAATAAGAAAAGAGAAAACAGGCAAGCAGTCTTTTGTGCATTTATTTCTCCTTGACTTTGAAAGCAGATGTATGACCAGCTATTTCAGGCTCCTGCTATTGTGACTTCTCTATCATGACTAACTATAATTTTGTATTGTAAGCAGAGTAAATCTTCTGTAACAGGCTTTAGATAGAAGGAAACTAGAACATTCACTATAAATATATAAAATGTATTTATTAGTAATGGTAAAAGTGGTAGAAAATACAGATGAGAAGGGGCCAAGAAAACAATATTACAAAACTTGAAGAAAACTGATATTTAGCAGTAGATGAAATATTTAGAAACCTTTAAAATAAATTGTAAAGGTATTTAATGAATTCTGGTTGTAATAAAGGAAACTCAGAGCCAGATAATTGAAAGAAAGGAACCGACCAGCTATCTTCTAGGTTCTTAGCCTCATTTCTTTATTTATGGCTCTGAATTTTCTTTATTACAACCAGAATTCATGCAAAGCATAGCATTCAACTTTGAGGCACACATCACCCCCCTTAAAAAAGAGCCTGTTCCCAGCCAGAGCAACACATGGCCAAAAGAGTAATTACCACGTGGATAGGCTTTCTGTTCTAAGTTAGTCTCCAGTCTTAAGCAGACCAGCCACATGTGTTTCCATTTCACTTTAATCTAGGTAAGTTTTTCAGACAGTGGCATCTTTCTCCTGGTGGCTTGTGGGTTTTTCTCTTTTTGACCCCTCCTTTGGTTGCTAACACACTAGGTAGCTACCCTACTTCACAGTCATTTGAATCATCACTGACAACTAGATTGGTGAATAAAACAGATTTTTAAAAAAAGGGGGGTATTTGTTTAAGGCAATGGAGGGTGTTTGGTCTTTCTCTAGAGGATTTGATATTGGAACAGGTAAAGGAAAAGATAAAGTAGATGTGACTATCATAATGCTTATCATAATGTTTATTTTGAATATTTTTGTTTGATATCTGTTTTATCATTTAAAAAGTAAATTAACATAAATGCCAAGAAAAAAGTCCTTAAAAACCTTGTTAAGAGAGAACACAAAGATATTCAAACACAAAAATAAGAATATAAAGAACCAGTTTTAGCAAAGTCATCTAAGATTATACAAATCAGCCAATATTAATATATCCACTAACCTTTAAAAATTACAAAATGATAAAAATAACACAGAAGCCAATTGAGTTCTGGTATAAATGTTAGAATTAAGGAGAGTAAAGAAAGTAACTGTGACATATGGGATACACTCACAATTTGTAAAACAAATATTGAACAGTTGGTCATCATGGAACTGGATCACCCCTAAACACTGGTTAGATGTGATTACTGCTGTTTTAGAGGATGGACCACTTTTACAAGGGAACATTGTGGAAGGGGGAGACTAAAACAATAGAACAAAGAGGCAGAACCAAAGACCAACTTCTTGGGGAAGGGGATTATGATATTGAAAGTCAATCATTATACAATAAACATACCCTGGATGTATGCTACATGGCAGCATTAAATTCCTGGGATCAGATTGAAAAATTATAAAGAAAACCAAATCCTTCACAAAAGTAATTCAAAGCCTCAAAGAAGCTTTAAAAAACTTTTTATAGATATTAACTGCAGTGATAAACAGGATGGCATTGGATTCAGAAGCTCTGTGAATAATAATTGAATTTCTGACTGTTTAGAATGCTAATACATAATGTAGAAAAATATTTAGAACATTAAAAGCAAGATCAGCACCTTTGGAGGCTTGGATTCATGAGACAATTAATCTAGAGTCTTATGACAGTGGTGATAACTTGGTAGGAGAGGTTAGTTATAGAAGTATAAGAAAAAGTCAAAATGTTAAATGTTATAAATGTGGAAGACAAGGTATCATAAAAAGAGATTGTATACAAAATATTCCAAGAAACAGTGCTTTTGTTAGGAATAATCTCAACAGAATACCCCTCCCTTCTGGAGTATGCAGGAGGTGTTGAAAAAGAAGACATTGGACTCAAAAATGCAAGTCAACAAGGGACAGAAGGTAACTTTCTGCCTTCAGAAAATATCCAAAAGGGCACTTTCAAAAGCTCCCATATCAAATCCCATTCAATCTTACTTGGCCATTATGGAGGAAACACCTTCCCAGAATAATTAAAGAAATTAAAACCAATTTTTAAAAAGATATACTATACTGAATGGTAAATGAATATCTATAGAAAAGGAACAAACTCAGTAAAAATTATAAAGCAAATATTTGGAAAGCTTCTATTAATGAACAAAGACCAAAGATAAAAGTGCAAATAAATGATGTTGTTATTGAAAGTTTATTGGACACAAAGGTGAATATATAAATGATTTCACAGATACATGGTATCCAAGTTGTCCCCTTCAGGATGTTAATTTTCAGTTTGGGGGAAAATGAATTGTTATCCTATGTAGCACAGAGTGCAAGATTTATTAAGTGTATAGGACCAGAACGACAGTGAAGACTATTGAAGCCATATGTGGCTAATATTGCTATAAATTTATGGGGGTGAGATTTACTACAACAGTGGAACACTCAGATTAATATTCCTCCAAACACAGAAATAAACCGTAAACTAAAACATGTTTCTGGAAAAACACATTAGAGAGTATTATGAGAAACAGCCACAGAATGTTCAGGTTATACAGAAACAATAGAAAGCAGCTGCTGATCCTTCAAAGACATCCACATTCACTATCTTTAAAATGGTTAAGGGAGAAGTCTATATGGGTTCATCAGTGGCCTTTAACAAAAGAGAGATTTATTCTCTATAGGCCTTAGAGAAGCTGGTACAGAAGCATTTAAATGCTCAACATATGAAGAATCAACTAGCCCTTGTAATTCTCATGTATTTGTTATTTAAAAAGAAATCTGGAAAGTTGAGATAGTAACATATCTAAGGCAATAACAAGATGATCCAGCCAATGGGCTCTCTACAGTCTGAAATTCCTTTGCCTTCCTTGTTATCTAAAGAATGGCCTAGTGTGGGGATTTAATAAAGTTTCAGAAGTTTTAAAGATATCAGAGGGAATCTACCCACAGTCTATGTGGGGGGTTAGCAAAAGCTCCAGAAGTCCCAGAGCTCTAACCACAGTCAGTCTAGGAAAATCAGAGTGGTGATTCAAACCTTTAATCCCAGCACAGGGAGTATCCTGGGATTGGTGACCTACACCCTTAATCCCAACTGAGTCAAGGTCACTTCAGATTATAGAAGGAATTCCAGGCTCCCAAGCAGGTGTGCTGGAGTCATGCCTTAATTAACAAAAGAATACTTAAGTCAGGATTAAAACACAGAGTAAGCCATTCCAAGGGAATCGAGGCTGAGGAAGCTATAAGATAGCTGGGTAAGATTTGACTGTGGTGTTTATTCCCTCTAGTATCTCCAACTTCTTCAGAGATCTATCCCTGAGTCTCATTCTTTCTTGCAACAGCCTAGAATAGTTATTTCTTGGAAAGAATGTTACTTCAATAAAAAAGTCACTTTTACAGTGCCCACTTATAATAATTCTTGACCTGTAAAGAGATATCAGTGGAGGGTACTCCCTCAATGAATGTCTAATAGCCTCACACTTGACACCATTAGTTGTATTAGGTTTCTAGCCTATTTGGACTGTGGTCCAGACTCACACACCCATAGTCCTACAGAAACACACAGATGCTTGTATTAATTTCATGCTGACCAGCTTATGGCTCTGGCATATTGCTACCTAGCTCTTGTTCTTAAACTAACCCATGATTCTCACTTTGTTCAGCCTTGGAGGTCAGTACCTATTATCAGAGCAGTATAGTTGTCCTCTGAATCTTCTGGCTTCTCTGGAATCTCTGTGGCATCTCTCTTCTATTCTTCCTGTTCAAAGAGTTTTCTTAGTCTAGTATCCCTACTCACACTTCCTGTCTGCTTTCGTCCAATCATTTTTTAAACCAATAGGCAGGACAATTATTTACAATGTAACAACATAATGCTACTACATAAAGAAACTATATTAATCAGGTAGCATAGTTTACATGTTATTTCAAATGGAAACCTTCCCATCTACTCTAGGGACAGCTCAGATAGCTCTGTGTGTCTTGCCACCAGCCTGATGACCAGGAGCCAAATTTTGGTACTACTCACACCTCAATTTCAATGCTATAAAGTCAAAACTACACAGATGCTGCTACCAAATTCTGATACCTCTTTGAGATGTAGCCTATTGTCGTTGGACTCACTTAAAGTACCTCTATGTATCTTGAATTCTGCTCTTATGACTCTCTTTTCCAATAATTTGCTTATATAAAAATGGGAATTCTCTGTTGCTATGGTGCTGAGCTTTGAGTACAAAATCTATGGTCAAAGCACATACTATACAGCTTTTTTTATCTACTCTAGTCCTGCTGATGATCAGTAGTGCCTTCTCTACACTGTCCTCAACAACTACTGGCTCTCCCTGCCAAACTTTACACTTTAAAATTTTTATGATCTCTTGTTGTGGATCTGCACAGAAACAGTGAGCAGAAGCTATGCCACTGCTTGAATTGTGTATGTTCTGAAAATGATCTCCATCAAATAAATTAGCTAACTGCTGTTGATACCAGTTTTACTGAAGCTTTGAGACACCCAAGGGTTCAGCCAGATTCTTTGTCAGAATGCAGATTAAGAACTGTATACTAAATTACTTAGACTCTTAATTTCTCTTGAAGTCTCATGGCTTAGGCCTCCAGTGCCTCTGTTTCTTACTGTTTTCTCTTTTCATGAACAGCCCCCAGAATGGCCCATTGGGCTCTGATTGCAGCACTGTAGGGTCATTTTAATCCCAAATCTCAAAAGTTTTCACAAATAATTTACAAAACCACAAATCATATCTAAAAGCATAAGGATAACAGGAGGTTTATCACAGTAACACTCTCATTACCAATCACAGAGGCACTTTCTCCTTATTTCACCAATCACAGTGGTACCTCACTTTTCAGTACCAATTACAGGAAAAGCACAAATCTTGGCATCACTGTGTATTTGTTACATTTTTATTGCAGAGACAAAGTTCTTACTGAAGGAATAAGTACCTATTACGTCTCATAGTTGGAGGTTATTCTTTACAATAGCAGAGATGTTATAGCATCAGGGCCAGGAGGTAGTGGGCCACATTGTATCTATAGAAAAACAGCGAGATGAGGGCTGATGTCTATCCAGCTTTCTCCTTTTATTCATGCCAGTTCTCCAGTCCATTTGATGAGATTGGATGCATTTAAGGTAGGTTTTCCAATCTTAGTTAACTGAGTCTAAAAATTCACTTATAGAAATATCCAGAGATGGTGTTGAAAAGTGATTCTAGATCTCATCATGTACATCACACATAGGTTCACTCTTTATCTTAGTGCTAGTCTCTGAAAGCATTTATTCATTGTATTACTGTTAGCTTTGGCTTTGGGAAAGCTCTAATTTTTTACAAAATATCTCTGGGCTGAAACAGGAGATTACTAGTTAAATGTAGTTTACAATTTTGCCTTTAAGCTTTTCTCAGTTTGAGGGAGATGAAGGGGAACCTAACCATTTATACTATCATCTGTTTAGCCTTTAGCTATGGGATCATCTTGAGGTGTCTAACTTCCCTTGGGATTTATATTTAAAATAACAGTGATAAGCAGTTGTTCCCTGAGCTACCCAGTTTTATCTTGTTGACACCAGCTACAGACATTTTATAAGAAAACTTCAATTGAAAGATACCTCCATTAGATTTGCCCATATGCAATCCTTGATCTATGATTGATATGCAAAACCCAGCTCACCCTGGGCAGTGCCACCTATGGTTGGTGGTTCTGGGTACTATGAGAAAGCTGGCTGAGGAAGCTTGAGCAACAAGACAATAAGTGTCATTTCTCCATGACCTCTGCATCAGCTCCTGACTCCAGGTTGCTCCTCTGAGATTCTATACTGACTTTTCTTGATGATGCACTGTGTGATGTAGAGGTGTAAGAAAAATAAACTCTTTCCTCCCCCAAGCTATGTTTGGTCATGGAATTTCTATGTATACAATAAGAGAAAACTTAAAATACCCTGTTAAAAGTTGTAATTTGAAAATGTGAAGTTTCCTGGTTGAGAAATGGCTTCCTCTCAATTCCTCAACCTATTGTTTGTTTCAGTTCTAACTGATCTGGAGAGTGGCAAGGCACATCTGCAGATTCTACTTGTGGTGGCTTTGTTTAATGCCCTTGGAATTCCAAGATTCCTTTCACATTACTCTGGACCACAGCAGTACCCAGTGCCTATACTCTCACCACATGGTGACCTTCACACTTCCCTTCCTCTAATTCAACACTGC
Organism: Phyllotis vaccarum; assembly: GCA_033318265.1. Lineage (NCBI taxonomy): Eukaryota > Metazoa > Chordata > Mammalia > Rodentia > Cricetidae > Phyllotis > Phyllotis vaccarum. Next base: position 40,163,221 of record JARWLC010000016.1, read on the forward strand.
AGGTGTAACACAGGACTATCTCCCTCCTTCCCCTCCTCTCTCTCCCCTCCCCTCTTTTGCCCTCCCTTCTTCTATTTTCTTCTTTCTTCTCTTATTTCTTATCTGTCATTCAGTCTCTCTCTTTCTTTCATTTGTGTCCCATCTCTCTGCCTGTCATAATATCTGTCTTATGTCTGTCTCATGTGGTGTGTGTGTATGTGTGTTTGGTATTAGCATGGTGTTTTGGTTATGTGATATGTATTATGGAATGATGTTTGTGTACTATATATGTATGTGTAGTATGTGTGTGTGTGTGTGTGTGTGTGTGTGTGTGTGCGTGTGTGTGTGTATGTGTTTCTTATTGGTGTGGTTTGTGTTGTGGTGTGTGTGAGAGAGAAAATTGCAGCAGACACTTTCCTCAGTCATTATCCTCCTTCCTTATTGAGAAAAGGCATTCCACCTAAATTGATGCTCTGATTCACCTAGAGAGTTTGGTAAGTTAGCAACAAGGACCTCTCTTTTTCTGGCTCCAAAGCATTGGGAATCTGAACACATACTGACATGCATGGAGTTTTGCTTAGGTACTTGGGATCAGGACTCATTTCCTCACATCCACCTGTTAGGAATCAAGCAATCTACAAAGTTATCTATCATTCCAGACCCAATAAATGACTCTCATTTAGACCTTTAAGGTAAGACTGAGTCAATGGTTTCTTATTCTGTTTTGCATTCAAAAATATCCACTTGGTAAATGGGTTACTGACTTAATATGAATCTATGCTTTAGTAGATTCTTCTACAACATCAAAAAACAGCAAAATAGGTATTTTTTATGTCTTTTCTAAAGAGAGAATGTCAGAAAAGTACACAAATCAGCACTAAATGATTTTACTTATTATATATAAATATAGACTAAATATTTGCTCTGAAGAATACATACCACTGTAGATAGTAACATAGAATGAGAAAGCTAGAAATAAGGTTACATAATATTTAATCAGAGTTAATTACCATTTTTAAGCACTGTATTTGCTGGGTCACTTATTCATTGAACAACCTTCTGTGATTCTCAGATTAACATGTGGTTGGACAGTACTATTGAAAAGTATGTAGTTTAAAGTAAAAGAAATAATTGCATTTTTTTTCAAAATAGTATATATATATATATATATATATATATATATACTATTAAATATATATATATGAAGAACTAATTTAAGCAAGGTCATCTAAAATTACACAAAAACCAGCAACAATAATATAGCCTATAACCTTTAAAAACTGAACAATGATAAAAATTATAGAGAAGCTAGTTGGGCTTCAGTACAAATTCCAGAATTAAGGAGAGTAAAAGAAGCAATTGTGACATATGGGATGCACTCACCAATTGTAAAACAAATGTTAAACAGCTGATTTTGCTATAACTGGATTAAGCATAAGGAGTGGTTAGATATGGTTATGCTGTTTTAGAAGCTAGACCACCTTTGCAGTGGAAATCATGGTGGAAGAAGGCGGTTTAAACATTGGAGCAAAGAAGAAAGGCTAGAGGCAGAAGTCTTCCAAGACCAACTTCTTGGGTAGGGGGATTATGCTGATATTGAAAGACAGTCTTTATACATACTCTGTATTTATGCTACATGGTAGCTTTAAAGGTCTTTGATCAGATTGAAGAAATAGGATAGAAAACTAAATCATTCATGAAAGTAATTCAAAGCCAAAAAGAAACTTTTGCAGAGTTTTTGCACCAATTAACTGCAGTGATAAACAGAATGGTATTAGACTCAGAAGCCAGGTGAATAATAATTGAATCACTAGTTTTTGAGAGTGGTAATGCACAATGTTCAAAAATACTTAGACCCTTAAAAGTAAGGACTTTGGAGGACTGGATTCATGAGAAAATTAATACAGAATCTTATGATTGTGATGATAACTGGGTATATAAAGCTTATTTCCAGAGGTATGAGAAAAAAGTCAGAATGTTAAATGTTAAATGTTAAATGTTACAACTGTGAAAGGCAAGGTCACATAAAAAGATATTGTAAACAAGCCGTTCCCAGAAACAATTCTTTTGATGGGAATAATCCCAAGAGAATACCCCTCCCTTCTGGAGTATGCAGAACAACTTCAAGGAGCTCACTGAGATGAACCAGCTTCACAGACTACTATATCCAGGACTTGATACAAGCTGTCCATTTCCTGTTATGCAGACATTTGACAACAAATAATATAGCTACTTATTTCAGGACAATTAACAAAATTTTTCCTTTTAGGATTCCCTAAAAGATGCTGTTGCCTCCAGAGAGATGCTGTTGCCCCCAGAGAGCAGGAAATAAATTTAAGAACACAGTGCACACATTCCCAAGAGTATGGGTGGATGGTTTTTGGTCTTTCAATGAGTTATGGATGACTGTCATAATTTATGGTAATTTGTTAAAAATTTTATTGGTTATTATTAGAAAAAAGTTAAATAAGAGAGATTAGCTTCAAGATTCTCATTAAAATAAAAGAGAAACAAAAAGGGACAGATACAATAGGATATAAGGGTATATTAGTGAATCTTCATTTTAAAGGATCTACTAGCTTTAAATATTTTATATTGGATTGGATGATTGCATATTATATTTAAATTGTATATATTGAGATTAATTTTGTTACTGTATGTGGCGGGGATTAAGGTGTCAGGTGATAAGGTCAGAAGACACTTCCGGGACCCTGGAGGGGGTGTGGCCAAGCCCATTGATAAGTGGCTGCTGGGACACGAGGAGCTCTCTTCCTGGTTCCTGGCTGCTGGCTGCTGGACAGACAGAATCAGAATTCACCTTGCTTCCATCGCGCTTTCATCGCTCGTCCATCGCTTGGATCCACCAGTCCTTGTTCAGGTGCCACCATAAGCTGTTACTAATATTGTGAGTGTTAATTTATATTCTAATAAATATTAATTTTGGACTGGCGCCTTGAAAGTAAAACTCCATCTACAACTGTACATATATCTCTATGATTGTTCAAGGTATTATATACTTACTCAGTTCAACTACCAATGTAATACAAATTGCTAGTCCATGAAAGTTTTTATTATCAACTAATTAGGATATAAAGTGATACAAGTTAGTATTTAGATATTACATTCAAACATAGTCATCTTAAATACGTTTTCAAGATAAAATAGATATATTTTAGAAGCACAGGTCTTCTTCAAACACTACAGAGATCCATAGAATATGGAATTTAATAACATAGGTTCTTATCATTTTTATAATGTAGGACAACTACTCCTGGCAGCACCAATATACTTCAGATAAGATTATGAATATCAGATAAACTCCATACACAGTTGACCTTTGTAATGAAATTTAGCCACTGGACAAGAAAGTACTCTTGCTTTGACTGTTGACAGTGTGATGTTCAAAATGGACAAGCAGGAGACATATCCACAAGAGGATTGCTGAACTTGCCAAGACATTGTAGCGAGGTCTTTGAAAATATCCTGCTTCACAGAGAAGGCTGGCAGACATGTAGGCCTGTACTCTGAAGATGGATGTTTCAGTGATACATAAAAACCTAGGGTGACTGTCCAGGCAGCCAGCTATTTCATTTTTTACATTTTTGGGGGGGAAGTTGCTTGCTTGCCTGTACTGTTGAGTTAGTTAATATTATTTCCTTCTTGGGTCTCTGAGGTAGTTGAAGATGAGATAGTTATAGTTATAGTTTTCTAGTGACTTTCTTAGGAAAGAAACTTTAAAGTTAACATTTATAAGTTTAAGAGACATCAAAATAGTTTTTAGTTAGTAATAAATGTTAGAAAGTTAATTAGATATAATCTTTTGGACTCACCAAAATAGGATAATTAATGGAATATTTTCTTTGAATTGTCAATTGTTTATAGGCTGGACATTACTTATTTATTGTTTGTATATTTTGTATATAATTATTGTACCTATTGTATGTAATTTTTCTTACATTAACTATAACCTTTTTTAATTTTGACATGAAAGGGGATATGTGGGGATATATTTCAAATTTAATAAAATCTAGTCTGAGATATCAGAGAGATATACCCACAGTCAGTCTAGGAGGATCAGATAGTAGTCACTCACACCTTTAATCCTAGCCACAGGGAATATCTAGGAGTGGTGACCTATGCCCTTATTCCCAGAAAATCTGAGTTTGAGGCCATCTTAGTTTACAGAGGGAGTTCCAGGCTCCCAAGGAAGCAGTGATGGTTTTATGCCTTTAATCTTAACCTGGATATGAAACAACTGAGAGAAGAGGGTATTGAATGCAGGCATAGAAAGCTAGAAAGGCAGTAGAAGCCAGGTGGAGTGAAGTTGAGGAATCTGGAAGACAGCTGGGTGAGATCTGACTATGATGTTTCCTCTCTTTGACATCTCAGCCTTTCCCTGAGATCTGGCTCTGAGTTTCTTTCATTCATGAAACATAAATGTGTATGTCCACCTGAGTGTGGGTGCCCAAATAAACCAGAAGAGAATACCAGACATTTTTGTAATTGATTCAGATATCGGTGTTAGGAACAGGAATCATGTGACTGTGCAAGTGTAGTCAAAACTCATTTGCTAAACTACTTAAAGATGCAATTTTTAATTTTAAATTGTATTAGAGTTTTAATTACTTAATTTTATTATGTGTGTGTTCATGTATGCATAGTAAGCATAAAGTGAGAGTCTAACTGAAATTTTTCTGTTATACGAATATACTCCATGATGATACAGAATAAAGCTGTGGCTCTGCATGGAGAGTTTCTGAAAATCTACACAGAAAAGCTTTTTTATCATTTGGCTTAATAATGAACAAGGCTGTGTTTGGACAACTATTTAGGCAGAAGAAATATCACAGGAAACTCACAGAGGTGGTGTGAAGTCCATGCCAGAGAACTGGAATAATCACAGGAGTTTGAGGGGTTGATGAAAGCCCAGAAGTCAAAGACTGATAAGGTACATTTTATTCATTCCAGACAAAAGTTATTAGGTCAGGAGACACCAACAGGTATATAGACATATGTCAAGACTGGAACATGTGAGCCATATAGGCCGGTAGTATAGTAGCCAAATATTTGGTACCCTGGCCTTCAGACAAGCATGCATAGACAGGCTGGTGAAGGCAAAGATTCAGACCATTGACCTCCAAACATGTATTCAAAAATCACTCTGCAAAAACTAACAGTCAATCTAATAGTTTGAACACTGCTTACTTTCAGGTTCATGTACATGCAGTGTCATTTTGTACTGAATCATACTCAATATCCACATCCATGTTATGTTTACTAAACATAAATTGACCCTTCTAAATTTGTGTTTCCTATAGGTGGGACATAGAGTGAATTCAGGCCAATGATGATGATTTTATGGGTAAAGTAACAGAAATGCAGGAGACTCCTTTCTCCACTTACCTCTTTTATGATGATATGGTACAATATTCTTTTAGTCATGGTACTTGTAAATTATTGGTAAGGTTTCTAATTTTTTTAAATGAACTTTTCAATGTTTAATGATATTTATAAACATATATCTGCCAGAACAAAATATGTAAATATGAACAATATATTTTTTGAGAAGAGTGGTGAGATCCTATATTTAAGGCTTGCTTTAAATATAATTTGTATCCAAAGATGATCCTAACGTTCTGAACTTCCTGCATGCACAGCTCAGTTGTTTGGAAGCATAGCCATGTATCATTATGCATAGCTTATGTGCTTCTGGGCTTCCTGTATTCTAGGAAGCATTTTACTACCCAAGTTATATCTCTATCTCCAGTAAAGAACATTTATATCTACATTTACTCTTCCCACTTGGGGAGTGTCTAAAGAATTGATCACATAATACTTTTGACTACTAGGAAATAAAGGCATAAATAATGACTGGTCTACAAACAAAATAGGCATGTTTTCAATAAAAGATGTTTGAAATATAATAACTTGAAAATGATAATTTAGAATTTAGAATAATGAAAAAGCCACCTCCTTTTCAATGATAAAGAGCTATTTATTTGAGAGAAATAAACATACTAGGCCCTTACTCATGTGCTGCTATTATAAAAAACACATTTATAAACCCTCATGAAAGCCAATTTATGAGGCTACTGAGATGACTTTAACAAGTAAAGATACCAGCCACCAAGGGTGACAACCTGAGGTGAAGGAAGCTGGTAATAAAAAGTTGTCCTCTGATGACCACACATGCCCCATGGCATACACACACACACACACACACACACACACACACACACACACACACACACACACACACACACACAGAGAGAGAGAGAGAGAGAGAGAGAGAGAGAGAGAGAGAGAGAGAGAGAGATCTGTTAATGAAATAATATTTGTTATCACTGCATTCTAAACTCTAGCAAGTTATCATGAAGCAATAATAAAAATACAAGTCAAGTGAAAGCTAATATTTATATTACTTTTAAAGATGAGACAGTTTAAGTTAAAATAAATTTAAGCAGAAGTATTGCAGCATATAATACTTTTGCATATTTTATATATGTTGGGGATCATAATAAACATTCTGTGTATTTTATCACTTTATTGCTTCATTAATTCTGTGAGATTTGTTATTTAGGTACTGTTGTCTAATAAGAAATCTGTAATTTCATCTAATTCAAGTCTGTCTGAGGCCAGGAACACAGTGTATATGAAAGAATGTAACTCAATTTCTCTGTCCCAAGGACATGAAATGTGAAGTGGTTCCTGACAGCACACAGTAAGTGCTTTTATTTTATAAGACTGGCTAAGAAACTCAGCTATGCAGGAAGATGGATAATCTGTCAAGAGGTCCATAGAAACACTGAATGGAAATAGGACTGGATGTTCACACATACTGGCTTGGGGTGGGAATTATAGGTGACTCTTTTTCTACTTGATACCATCTATTCTCCTAATAGTAAGGTCTATTTTTAAGGGAAATGGTTTTAATGTGTTGTGTTAAACTTAAAATTGTGTAATCTCTTTTCTCATTTCAACAAAATACACTGGTTCATTCTGAGCTATCAGAACCAAAGACATGTTTTCTACTTCATCTTTCTGAGATTTTGAATAACTTTCTGTATAGTTACCCAATTTTTTTTTTCTCATTATTCATCCCACTATAAAGGCCCAGGCTCGGCTCATGTCAAACAAAGCAAACAAATCAAATAGCAAACAAACAGAAAATCCAACAATGGCAGTAATGAAAACAAAAACAAATCTTCATTTTTGAGTGTCTCCAGCAGCCAAAAGTTTTTTGAGCATGAAAAGATTAATGCATTTTCAGAATTTATAGCAAGGAATAAGAGAAGTTTTAGACTCTCAAGATCCCAGGACCCAAAAGTCCCTCCTCCTCTTTCTTTGTTATGGATGAAGCCATTCAAGGTCATGAAATTAAATACAGTTGGAGAAAAGTTGATAGTGCCAGAGGACAAGACATGTATTATGTTTTTAATTATGTGTGTAACAGAAAAGGATTACCTTTTGCTGGCTCTGTGTATATTTCTTTGTGTCTTTTCTCTCCTCTGCAACAAGGTCATCTCCAGAAAGTAATGAAAGTAGATGAAAAAAAAATTCTCTTGGAAAAAAAGTGTAATAAAAATAGACAAATATTTTGACCATGGAAAGGATTATCTGCCTTCAGAATCTGAAATGTTCATGGAAGAAACAAGAAAACAGTAATTTTGTGTGTGTTATGGTCATGCACACAGGGACATAAACACAAGGTTCTGCATTAGTTATTTCTGTCACTGTAGTGACAAAACCCAACATAAGCAACTGAATAAAAAAAGGCTCATTTTAGTTTATAAGAGGGAAGGCATATTAGTAGGAGGCTGAGGCAAATGATCATATGTTATCTATACTCAGGAATATTGGACTGAGTAGAGTGAGTATGCTAAGGTTAAGTGGTTGAGGGAAACCTGCTCCCCTAAATTGTATCCAGTCTAGGTCCATAGTGAGTTTCTGAAGTCTGAGAATCCTATCTGTAGGTATGAAACTCTTCTTTCGGTTTAAGTAGAATGGCTTTCAAACCCACGAATCCAAGAATCCCAGGGCATTTATCAACTAATCAGAAACTCAGTTAATTGTTTAGAAACTTGAAGACCAATGGTTTGTAGGCATGGTTGTTTAAATACCGTTTTATCTCATATAGCCACAAGAAAAGAATCTAATTAAGTTTCAAAAGCTTACCTGCTATCTTAATTTCCTCTTAGCAGTATTAATATATTTTACATGTATTATTATTATTATTATTATTATTATTAATAGTGGTAGTAGTAGTAGTAGTAGTAGTAGTAGTAGTAGTAGTAGTAGTACTATTTGGTTGTTCTGGCTGTCCACTCTGCAGACTAGGAAGGCCTTGAACCTATAGAGACCCCCATGCCTTTACTTCACAAGGCCTTGGTTTAAAGATGTGGATCACCATGCTTAGCTTCTGATTAATTTTTGCTGCATCGACCGTGCCTCCGGTGTAAGCTGCAATGCCTATCAGGTGGCCCTCATGGTGGGATGTTGGTGAGCCAGAGCTTCTTGGAGCGAACGGTTCCCCGGTTCCTTGATACAGTGCCTGTGTAATGACCTCGTCACCCCATTCTCGACCACAATGCACCTAGTCTATTTTTCCTTAATCTTTTTCTTGTTTGCTTTGCTCCTGCTAATTGTATTATACCAGAGACTAAATGTACCCATTTATAATGCCAGGAATAAAACTAACACAGTCAATGATGAGAAACAGGAGGAAGCACCTCCTCCTTAATTTCAGACAATTGAAAAGGTTCCTAAGAAACCAATGACTTAGTGGAAATAGAACAACTGGTAAGAAATTCTCATAAACAACACAGTAACTCAGAGAAACAAGCATTAACAATAATTCTCTCCAGGGCTCTCCCAGGGAGATATGTACACTATAAGATTAATGGCAAACAGTAGACAGCACCTAAGACAAAAATTAATGAGACTATTCTTAAGAGCAACTCAATGTAACCGAGTTTATGATGAACATGGCAACAGGTGAATAGTATACAAAAGATAAAAAAGAAATTATTACTCACTTCCCTTTTTTCTAAAAAATCAAAGTGTATGCAAAAACCCTGGTGTCTGCTTAACTCAAAAATGAACAAACTAGTTGGCCCCCTTTTTTCAAAAGCCTTTTGGGGTCATGCCCTCGCTGTTCATTCGGCTATGAGAAGAAAAATGGACATACAAAAAAACTTCTCAAAAAGACACAGCCCATTCCCATAGAAGATTAATAAGTAGTTGTAATCATTCTCTTAAAAATCATTAGCCATGCCTCACCTACCCCTAACCACAAGCCAGCAAATGCTTGTACTAGATTCAAAGTATGGCACATGTCCCATATTGTTCTGTTCTCATAAATGTCATAGTTAAATGCCTTGCCAAGTTCCCTTTTGCTTTCTGTATATAAACACCTGAAAAAGTCAGTAAAGTTGCAGCAGCATTAACTCAACCCTCTGAGTGTGTCTGTCTGTCATTTACTCGCCGAATCCCATTCTCCTCTCCTTCGACCCGTGTTCTCCCTTGGTCTTGGTGCCCCAGGAGGGCCGGTCCGTGGCAAATTTTTTAATGTTGATTTGGACAGTCATTTATCAGTTGTAGATATTTATCTTTTGGCACAATGTGGTTAAAAATATTAGCCTAATCTATGAATTGTTGTTTTTATTTTTTCTCTCTGCGTATGTGTATATGTGTGCATGTTAAAATGTACATAGACCTGCATATGTCTGCTTGTCAGCAGAAGACAGATATCAGTTTTTGTTGTCATTTTTAATGTGCCATACATTTTGTATTCTTTTTAAGACAACATTTCTTATTGGCCTGGGACTTACTCAATAGGCTATGTTTGATAATTAACAAGCCTCAGAGATATTTTGGTCTCTGCCTCACCAGCACATGCCATTAGGTCTACTTCTCTATGTGAATTCGGTACATTGAAGTGATTCCTAAGAGACTAGCCTTAAACTCATAGAGATCCAAATCCCTCTGCCTCCCAAGGGAGTGATGGGATGAAAGTGGTTACACTATGTCTAGATTTATCTCTCATCTTTTTAGTGGACATTTGTATAAAGTAAAGAATGTAGTCACTTTTTCTTTTTAATTTCTTTTTATTATTGGTCACACTTTTGGTTTGTAGGCTTGTCTTCTCTGCCTTTTATTCCCATAATGTACTTCCAGATTTGAAATCCATTTTATATAATTTTATATAATTTAACTTTTATTGTTGCTTTCAATGTCTACTTGCTGCACTATAATATGTTGATGATGATACATCCATTTCCACTTAATTTCTTCTGTATTTCAATCATTAATAAGTTGAATGTATTTTTCTGAGTATCCTTTTCTTCTAATGATCTACAAGTTAATTGATCCAATAATAGCACATTGTATGATTGTACAAGTTTTGAAACAGAATATATTAGGAATATCTTCACTCAATTATTTTTAGTTATTTAAATATTTCTTTCTGTGTGAGATGAGCCTGTTTGTGAATTCATATTTTTGCCTGTGTGGAGATGTGTGTCTGTGAGTACACAAATGCCTTTGTGGAGGTCACAAATTGATACTGAATTTAATCAATAAAATCCAGGGCATGTCAAGATATCTGATCTCACTAATCTCATTGGCCACCTCACTCTGAAGATCTTCTAAAACTAGAATTACAGTTGTGTTTTCCTGTTCACTATAATACATTTGTATGGGCTCCTGGATATCTGAACTCCTAAATGTGCAATGGAAATGTTTTAACTTCTTAACCAGCTCCCAAATATCACTATTCTTTTTTTAAAGTTATGTTAAATATTGTAACTGCTCTGCATTTCCATAAGTTTATCTAGGCCTTTAAAATAATTTCTAATATTTTAATAGAATTTTGTTGACATTTAGGTAAAAAGAAAAAGAGATAAAATTATCATTTTTCATTTGTTGAATTTCCAAAGCCCAGTTTCACATATGGTTTCATTTGTTTCCATTTTTATTTTTTATTGGCATTTATGGTTTTCTTCAGAAGATTCTTACACACACATACACACACACACACACACACACACGCACTTGCACACACACATGTACACACACAAATGCCTTTAGTATTTATAACTGGTTGCATTTATTATGTTTTTTTTTTGGTTTGTTTTGTGTTTTGAGATGACTCATATCCTGGCTGTCTTTAAGCTTGCTACATAGTTAAGGATGGCATTGTTTTCCCAATCCTCCAGTGCCTACTTTTTTAGTACTAAGGTTACAAGTGTACAATACCACACCAGCCACGTAACATAATTTTTGAAAATAGTTTTCCAAAATTAGAAGAACATGTGTTTTATTCTTTGTTCACCTTGGCTTCTGAAGCATACCTTACTGTCACATAACCCACAATTCCAAGCTTATGTGTCTATATAGAAATGTGTATACATATTGACCCCAAAGGTCATCCTCAGACACAGTCTTAGTCCATGTGTGTGGAGATGTGGATGACAGAGGACAGCCTAAGATACAGGTAATTGGCTATTTACTTCTCTTTTTAATTTGAAAAATTATATCTCTATGTTTGTGTGTGTGTGTGTGTGTGTGTGTGTGTGTGTGTGTGTGTGTGTGTGTGTGTGATTATGGTTCATTTATTGGCTGCCATTGAGGATCAGAAGAAAGAGTTGCAAGTACAGGCAGTACTTGATATGACTACTGGAAACCAATTTTAACTCATGTCTTTATTTGTCGCCAAGATCCTGAAGAACAGCTAGTACTCTCAACCAGTAAGATTTTTTATATATATATATATATATAATATTTTATATATAATATTTTATATATAATATATAATACATATATATGTATGTATGTATATAATGTTCTGTCTCCTACCTTGCTTATTGACACTTGTTATGATAGCTTTAATTGTGTTTCAGATGACAGTAATTTCTCAATGGAGTTACATGTGTGTGGGGGGGTGACGATTTTATATTTTTCATCAGACAACAGTTCTACTTTCATTTTATTTTTTAAAGTGGTCCTATTTTTATTTCTCAGTAGTGAAGACATTTTTACAACCTCTATGATGGCCTTCAAGTGCAAACGTGAAGTTCTGACTCTATAGAGACTACCATGGGCATATATGGAGCTTTCGCTTCTATGATGGCTTCCATGATCAGAAATAAGTATGGTTTCTACAGTGGTCTTCCTGACAGCAAAGAAATGCCTTGTCTATAATGATCTCTATGAACAGAATTGGAAATTTAACTCTCTGATTGCCTCCACAGGCAGGGATGAAATTTTGGGTTTGTTGTATATCTGGAAATCATTGTACTCCATGACTTCTGAATCTTGAAACATTAGAAAATACCTCTTAATGTTGCTCACAAAATCTGTTCAGAGATTCTAGTATATCTGCACTGATACCAGGGGAAAGGGGGTTTTGTTACCTCCTGATGAGTCCTGACCATATTTTTAGGAAGCGGGACTTTGTTGAGACAAGCAGTTCTCTGGAAATCTGAGTGGTTGCTCTATAAAAGGCCCCTTTCTTATAACCAGTCATTTTCTGGTTTATGACTGTAGAATAAGATTTTGGAAGGATCCCATTTCCTCAAACTAAGAACTGAATCTGCTTTATACTGTGTCATTCGTTGGGTTCTAATTCTCCTTGTCATTTTGAAGTCCTGTTCCTCCTATACCTACCTCCCAAGTGCAAGGATTACAGACAAGCACCACATACAGAGACTGAAATGTTGAGAATGAAATCTAGGGCTTTATTCATGGTAGGCATATACACTGGCATTTGATACACATCATCTTCTGCTCTATTCCTTTTTTTGTTAATCAAACTCTTAACCTGATATCATAAAATCAGTTCCTCATATGAAAAGATAAAATGATTAATATGATGCCAAACTATAAGAAATAAAAAGATGCCTCACTGCTCATTCTCAAAACCGCAGTTTTTATTTTTATTTTTTACTGAATTCTCAAATCACTGTAAAGTAGTCCTCCTGCTCATCTTCACATTTGCAATTTTATCACTTCAGCAACACCTCAGATGACCACACCTCCACATTAATCTTCCCCACTTTAAGGCTCAGTGACCACTGGCTTCTAAGCTCTTATGGTATCATTTCACTGATTTTCTGGAAAATATTCTTCCAAGATTTGCTCTTAGTGGTTGTTTTAAACCTAAAGTATAATAACTGATGCTTATCTCACCTCTGAAAAAAAGAATTTGCTTCATATTCAGCTTATTTACTTTCTAACAAAGGTAGAATCCAATAAATGATATCTCTTCAATGGCTGTTGGCTACATCAATAGAGAAACTTTGGGAAAGAAAAGGAAAATAGAGCTTTTGTAATAGCTGAATTGGTAAGGGGCTTGCCTTGCAAACATGAAAGTGTAAGTTTGAATATTAGAACTTACAAACAAAAGTTATGTGTGGTGACATGTGCTTGTAACCTCTGCACTGGGAAGACAGGGACATCTAGACCCTTGAAAGTTTGATGCAAACCTGGTCTACTTATGGTTCTACGACATCTAGAGTTACAAAGTGAGACTCTGTGTAAAATAATAAACAACAATAAAAGCATATAAACACCAACAAAACAAAAAATATCAAAGGATAGTTCTCTGTTCACTCAAGGGTAATATTAAATTACCCATAATAAGATGGTTGAGAAACTCATATAAGCAAATATCTGATGCCTCCTGTGTAGCTGGAGGGTAGAGTAGGTTCTCAGAACATAGACAACTGCCCTTTTACTTGGCATGAGCAAGTACATATGTTCTTGAGTTCTGTGTAATTTGTGATTCATTGTGGAGCATCATTTACTAAAAAGGTTATTAAATTGTTATTGTTTGATGATTTCATACTACTTAAAGCTGACTTTCTCAGACATCAAGCAATATCTTAACATAGTTCAAGAACAGGAGTTAAGGTCTTCAGAGCCCCTCAAAGCCTTTAATTATAAAATGTTGTGCAACCTAATTTTCAGCTCACTTGAAAAAGTTGATAAACATTTCCCCATTTGCATGCATTTAACTAAATCTCAGGAAATAATCGATTGATTTTATAATCCTTACCATTTAGACTTAGGTGTTTATATGATTCCATTCCTTAATAAGTTAGAAAACTTGTTAGGACATTATTTTCTGTTGTTTTCCTCTACTCCAACATTTATTGTCTCTTGAGTGCTGGCTGCTGGTTTTGGATTCTTTGTGTAAATATTTTCTCTTTAGGATGTGTGTGTGTGTGTGTGTGTGTGTGTGTGTGTGTGTGTGTGTGTGTGTGTGCGCGCGCACGTGCATGCACATGCTTAGCATAGCATTTTGACAAGAATACACCTGCATGTGTGTGTGCTCATTTCACTAAATGTAGATTCTGTTGTAATGATGTAGAGTAGTTAGGCTTTGAAAACAGATGAGTAGGATTTGAAAGCCAGAAATACCTAATAGAAGAGAGGTGTAAAATAAAAACAGTGGGTTCAACTCTGACTCTTAAGGCTTTTTTCTTATAATGTTTAACTTCTGAGAATATTTTTAAATCAAACAGAAAGTACATCTAGAGAATCTCATTATTTTTTCTTTAGGGATTTAAGATTTTTTTCCTCTTTTGCTCTCTCTGTATATTTTTGTGTATGCATGTTGTGATTTAAAAGTATGTGTGTATGTAGTATATATGTTGTGATATGAAAGTAAAATGTCTCCCACAAGTTCATGTATTTGGACACTTGGTCACCAGATATTGGTAATGTTTGAGAAGGCTGTGAAACCTTTAGAAGTTTGAGCCTCTTTGGAGAAAGGAGACTGCTGGAGAAGAGCCATGAGGCTCCCAAGTACAGCTTCAATTGATATCTGATGTTTGCTTCCTGATTCATAATGCAATTCTGCCAGCCATATCTCATCTCTGCTACTATGATTTCCCCTGCCATGATAGACCTTATCCTCCGCAACTATGTCTCAGAGGGGATTTTGTTGTTGTGATGAAAAAGCATGGCTAAAGTCACTTGAGAAGGAAAAGATTTATATTGCTTATATATACTTTCATACCCTACATAGTTCACACGGAGCAAAATCAGAGCAGAAGCTCAAGCAGGACAAGAAACAAAGGCAGAAACTTATAAAAAAAAATAATGTCATGGAGAGAGCCTGCTTACAGGCTTGCTCTCTTCATGGCTTGTTCAACTTGCTTTCTTAGAGTTCTCAGACCCATCAAGTCGGAGATTGCATCACTAAAAATGGCAGAGCCATTCCTCATCAATTAGTAATAAAGAAAATGTCCTACACCTGGATCTTATAGTGGTGTTGGAGATCTGTTTCTATTTCTTGATTCAAAAGCACCACCAGAGTCTGACATATTTGTAGAGAAGAGTCCACATTCATCTGTCTGGAAAGGACCAAAGAATTTAAGATAGAAAGATGCACAAAGAAGGAAGAGGAGAAGTTAACACTTTGTGAAGACCTTTAAACTTGGGAAGCAGAGATGGGCAGTGTCCTGTTTTAGTTGTCTTTTGGATCTACAAGATTTATTCCCTAATATTTATCCTCAAGTTTTATATTTTAATAAATAAAAGAAATCTCAATATTATGGAGGCCATTTCTCTATTGAAGTTTCTTCCTGTCAGAAGACTCTACCTTATGTCAAGTTAACTTAAAACTAAATGGTAAGAACTGTGAGCTAGAATAAACCCTGCCTGCTTTAATCTGGTTCTTGTCATGTATTTGTTTGCAGCAATGAAAAGCAACAAAATAACACATATGGATTATTTCAATGCATTATATACAAAAACATGTGTATTGTGAATTAACCTTGTTAAAATGCTGAGAACTTGAAGATTTTATTTCTACTTTCATTGTGTTGGGGAAGGGACTCAGGAATTATTTATGGCAGAGATTCTAGTTTTTGAATACAGCTTAGTGGGGCTCAAAAGCCTACAATATACCGCAGAAGAAGTGTAACTAAGGACACAATTCAAATGACACCTCTTGGGACGTAAACCCAGGAGAGACTTGCAAAAACTGCAGTGTTAGAGATGGGATCTCAGCATATTAATGACCTCTTAGGTCCACACATGCACTGAGATGATACAGATTCTCACTGCCTAAGGTCTCATTGTTAGCTGATGTGGGTGTCGGACTCGTGTGTGTGTGTGTGTGTGTGTGTGTGTGTGTGTGTGTGTGTGTGTGTGTGTGTGTGCATGTGTGTGTGATATCACAGCACAGAGCCTGAATCAGTGGCAAGCTGTGTACAGAGACATTCCACTAGTGTCTGGCTACATTAATCCTTTGTAGGGAGCTGAGGATGTTCCCTTGTACATGCCTCAGTAACATACCTCCTGCATGAATAAAATTACTCTGTCCTTAGAAAATTACCACCCATGCTAATGCTAATGAGATCAAAGAAATAGGTCACCATCACAATCATCAATTCTAACAATGGCTGTAGCCACACACACAGTGACTGGTACTTCCCTCTGAGCATAAAGAAATCACCTATATCTGACAAATCTCATAGGAGGGCTTAGTTGATGGCTTTATCAGTAAATTGCTTGCTCTGCAAGCATGGGGACTTGAATTTGATTTATAGAACACCTATAAGAAATAGGGCATGCCAGTCAGTGCTCATAACCTAAGAGCTGAGAAGAAGGAGAAACATGGATCTCCAGGGCAGGCTGAGCAACTAGTAGCTCCTAAGGCAAGATCTAGTATACAGAGAGACTGTGTCTCAGAAAAACAAGGTAAATAGCAATGAAAGTTGTTCTCTGACCTCATATGTATAAACATGCACATATATGTACCTACATACATACATACTCATACTCAATCTCATAACATTTTCTAGAATATAAAAATGACCCAATTCACTGCCACATCATCCCATGTAGGTAGGCTTTATAAGACTCAATTCATACATGAAAATGCTGGTCCATGGGTTATAAATTTGATTATGGTATTATAGTAACTTATAACAAATCCTAGATGTGATTTGAAATCAGAAAGTTCTAACTAGAAATGTGTTATCATTATTATTTCAAGTCTTCCTATAATTTTTGCTGTGCATGTTTAAGACAAAATAATAGAATGAAAGAAATAAGACTTCGGTAGCAAAGAGATCTGTGATTGAACAGAGAAATATTGCACTGTTTTAAAATTACCCTCATTTCTCAGGGCCATAGGCTCTTCATTTGTAATGGGGGTTGTAAGGAAATGCATACAGCAACTACAGAACCTCCGCAAAGCAAGTCCATAGGTAGTAGTTTGAGTTTTTAATTTGTAGATACATTGCTCTATGTTCTACACACTGTGGCACTAAAATCTGGAGCCTCAGAACCAGTGTCTAAAATAACAAAGAAGGAATCCACAGCACACGAATTTCAGAAGGAATATATATAGTGCAGAGACTCAGGAAAGTAATATCTTGCAAAGGGGGTCATGAGAGAGAATCCATAGTAGTAAAATAATGAGATTCACCCATGTGTTACAAAATGGGAAGGAAAGTCATAGCCCTTCCTTTGGGACCTATGCTATGTAATGAATATGCTCAATAAATATCCATTATTTAGGCACCTGGGCTACAAAGGCAAACTATGCCCTGTCATCAGCAAAAGGGTAATTAGGGAGCAAAAGGAGATGTGGTTGATCATTGAAAGCCAGATAGAAGCTGTGTATACCTGGATGCCTTCTATATTAGTCATGGTCCTCTAGAGGCACAGAACTAATAGTATGTATGTATGTATGTATGTATGTATGTATGTATGTATGTATGTATGCATATTGATATGCTGTCTAACTTGGCATACACACACACACAATTTATTAGAGTGTCTTAGATGTTGTGTTATGACTAGCTCAATAATGGTTCTTACTATGGAAAAACCAAGAATGAAAGTTATTTAGTCCATAACCATGAGGCTGCATGTCTCAGCTGATCTTCAGTCTTGTGAAAATTCTGAAGAGACATTCTCTAATACCACTAAAGGACTGTTTCAGTCAGAGAAAGAAAGGGAAAGTATTCAAAAAGCAAAATCTTTTTTTCATTCATACCCTTTTATATGGGCTGCAATGAGACAGTGTAGAACAGATTTAAGGTGAGACTTTCCTCTTCAAATTATCTAGTCTAGAAAATGCATTATATATCTGCCCAGATACTTGTATTTTAGTTTGTTCCAGATGTATTTCAGGTTGACAAATAAGATTAACTATCACAAATCAAACCCTTTGATACAAAATTACAAGCTTATCTGACAAGCTTAATTTTCAAAATGAAAGAAATAACAGGTCATAATTCTTTGTGACATGATATAACTGAACAAATACAACCACAAAATAGGTGTTCCTTGAGAAGCACTTAGTTTTTTAATGTTTCATAATTTAAATATATTAAACACTGACATTATGTCAATTAATGTCACACTATATGATAAAGAAATAGAAAACCAAAGATATATTTAATGTATGTACATAGAGGCACAACATTCTTAGTAAAATAGAATTAAAATATTTATGTGAACCATAGCCATCATTTCCACATCTACTCACATGGCATTAGTTTGTACTTATAAATACCTTCCCCTGCTTTCCGTTTTGTATTGACTGTAACTCTTAATGAAATTTTTATACTACTATGGCATGCAGGCATTTTTTTTTGGAGTTTTTTAATTGGGTCAATTAAAGTAGACAGACCCAACTTTTGTGTTGGCAGCATGACTTGTAGGGATGGATCCTGGATTGAATGAGAATGCATTAGGAGCCGAGCCCTAGTACACATCAATTAATTGTTCTTTCTTCTTGACTAATGATATAAAGTGAGTGAGCATTTCAAGTTCCTCCTGCTTCAACTTCCTTGAAAGAGACTGTCCGTATAACAATAACTCTGAGCCACACAAATTCTTTATCCTTTAAGTTGCCTTTTTCTCAGGATATTCTATCACAGAAATGGGAATGAAGCTAAGCAACCTGTTGAAAGGTCAAAAGTAGAAACTCAATTGAGACAAATTCAGTTAGGACATTTTCACTTTTTATAGAGTGAGGCCCGAGCTTTTGTTTTAAATCTTATTTATTTATTTTTTATGAAAAATGTCATTTTTATCTATGTATCTCCCTGCTTCCCCTCCTCCCTATCCCTCCCAGTCAGCCTTCAGCCTTGCCCCTACCCATCCACACATCCCCTCCCCCAAAAGGGTAAGAAGTACCTAGGTGGATCAGCTCAGCTTGGCAAATCCTCTCGAGGCAATCCCAAATTACTCATCCCAAAGTCAAAACTGGGTTAGGTGTTCCTCTACAGGTAATGGGCTCAAAGGTACCAGCCTATCCATAGGAACATAGTCTGATCCCACCCTTTGAGGCCCCACATACTGCCCATGCCAATCAACAGTTGCCTACACTTGAAGCTCCTTTTCCTGATGGCTCTCCAGTGATTATTCTTGATTCAGTGAGCCCCCCAGAGCTCCAACTAGCCATCACTATGTGAATTTCCCTCATAATTCCTCTCACCTTGCTTATATAGATTCTCCTCCCCTGCTCTCACTTGGAGCAGGAGCTCTGCCTAGTGCTCATCCATGGATCTCTGCCTCCATCTCTATTCTTTGTTGAATGTAGTTTCTGTGGTGACAATTAGGGTGGTTATTCATTTGATTATAGGGGAGGTTCTATTAAGGCACCTCTTCCACTATAGTTAGGAGATTTCACAAGCGACATCTTGTGATTTCTTGGAGGTTTCCCTAGCACCCAGGCTCTTTCCAACCTGACAGTGGCTTCTTCTATTGAGATATCTATCTCTTTCTATCTCCCTCTTTCCTCCTTTAACTCAGCTATCTTCTGTGGTTATACATTTTATAATTAATAAAAACCAGTATAAAATATCAGAGAGATCTACCCACAATCAATTCAGGAGGTTCAGAGAATAGTGTTTTCCACCTTTAATCCCAGCACAGGAAATATCAAGGAGTGATGACCTACACCCCAAATTCCAACAAATCTGAGTTAGAGACCAGCTTATCTTACAGAGGGAGTTCCAGGTGCCATGCCACTAATCTTAACCTGGATGTGAAACAACCGGGTGAAGAGCATATTTAAGGTATCCATAGAAAGACAGATTAGGCTGTAAAAGCCAGGTGGAGTGAGGTTGAGGAAACTGGAAGACAGCTGAGTGAAATTTGCCTGTGGTGTTTCCTCTCTTTAATATTTCAGCCTTACTCTCATTATTTGGCTCTGAGTTTCCTTTATTCATGCAACAATCTCCTTCTTTCAAGATTTGTTCCCAACTCTTCTTGGTTTCAACCCGTTATGACCCCAATTTACTAAAGTGGTCATCTCTATTTTCTCTTCTTAGGGTAGTATCTGGATGTCTCTCTTAAATTCCTTCTGATCCCAAACTATTCAGGAGTTATGGTTTGCAGGTTGGGTATTCTTTGCTTTTTATTTAAAATTCACTTATCTATCTTTCTGGTCCTTTTCCCCCTAACTCAGAATGATATTCTCCAAATCCATCAATTTGCCTGCAAATTTTAGGATGTCTTTCTTTTCTTTTCTTTTCTTTTCTTTTCTTTTCTTTTCTTTTAACTGCTGAGTAGTACCCCATTGTGTACCACAGTTTGTTAATCCATTATGCAGTTGAGGGGCAACTAGGTTGTTTTCAGGTCCTTTCAATTACAAATAATGCTGCTATGAACATAGTTGAGCTAATGCCTTTGGTATACAAATGCACATCCTTTGGGTCTATGCTCAGTAGTGGTGTTGCAAGATCCTTAAGGACATCGATTTCCAGTTTTCTGAGCCATAGTGTATTCCAGAGTAGCTGTACAAGTTTACACTCCCACCAACAATGGAATAGGATTCCCCTTGTTCTGCATCCTCTCCAACAGAGGCTGTCATCTAATTTTGATCTTAGCCATTCTTTCAAGTATAAGGTGGTATCTCAAAGTTGTATTGATTTTCATTTCTTTCATGGCTAAAGATGTTGAGCAATTTTTAAGTGCCTTTCAGCCATTTGTAATTCTTCTGTTGAGAATTGCCTTTTTATCTCTGAAACTCATTAATAATTGGGTTATTTAGGTTTCAGAGCTCTATTTTTTTGAGTTCTCTATATATTTTAGAAATCAGTCCTCTGTCAGATGTAGGGTTGGTGAAGTCCTTTCCCCATTAAGTATGCTGTGGTTCTGTCTTATTGACTGTGTTCTTTGCCTTACAGAAACTTCTTAGTTTCAGGAGGTCCCACTTATTAATTGTTGTTCTTAGTGTCTGTGATACTGGTGTTATAATTAGGAAGTAGACATCTGTGCCAATGCATTGAGGGGAATCTGTAGACTGCTTTTGATAAAATTGCCATTTTTACTATGTTGATCCTTCCAATCTAAGAGATGAGAGATCTTTCCATTTTCTGATATACTCTTCAATTTATTTCTTCAATGACTTAAAGTTTATGTCAAATAGGTCTGCTACTTCTTTGGTTAGAGTTATGCCATGATATTTAATGCTATTTGCAGCTATTATAAAAGGTGATGTTTTCCTAAATTCTTTTTTATCTCTTTCATCCTGGTAAAATTTTGAGAATCTCTTATGTATATGTTCATATCATCTACAAATAGAGATAGTTTGACTTCTTCCTTTCCAATTTGCATCCAATTAATCTCCTTTTGTTCTCATATTGCTTTAGTTAAAACTTCAAGAACTATATTCTATAGAAAACCAGAGAGAGGACAGCCTTGTCTTGTTCCTTATTTTAGTGAGATTGCTTTGAGTGTTTTTTCCACTTTGTTTGCCATTGTTTGTTGGCTTGCTGTATATCACCTTTATTATATTTAGATATTTTTCCTGTATTCCTGATCTCTCCAGGACTTTTATTATGAAGGAGTGTTGGATTTTGTCAAAGGTTTTTTCAGCATCGAATGATGTGATCATGTGGCTTTTTTCTTTTAGTTTGTTTATGTAATGGATGACATTCACAGTTTTTCCTTATGTTGAACCATCCCTGAATCTGGAATGATGCCTTCTTGGTAATGGTGGCTAATTTTTTTTTTTTTATTATGGTGTTGTATTTGGTTTTTCAGAATTTTATTAGTAATATTGCATCAGTGTTCATGAGTCTCTTATTCTCATTTTTTGTTGCATCTTTGAGTGGCTTGGAAATCATGGTGATTGTGGCTTCATAAAAATAGTTCAGCAATGTTACTTCAGTTTCTATGTCATGGTCCAGTTTGGGGAGTATTGATATTATCTCTTCTTTGAATGTCTGGTATAATTCTGCACTGAATCTGTCTGGTCCTGGGATTTTATTACTTTGGAGACTTTTAATAACAGCTTCATTTTCCTTGGGCTTATAGGTATGTTTAGGTCTTTAATCTGATTTTGACTTAATTTCATTAAGTGATACATGTCCAAAAAGATATCCATTTCTTTTATGTTTTCCATTTCCATGAAATATAGGTTTTCAAAGTATGATCTGATAATTTTCTGGATGTCTTGGGTGTCTGTTGTTATATGCCTCTCTGCATTTATGATTCTGTTAATTTGGACAATGATTCTCTCCTTCTTGGTTAGTTTGGAAAAGGGTTTATCTATCTTGTTGACTTTCTCAAAATACCAACTCTTTAATTCTTTGATTCTTTGTATTTTTCTCTTTGTTTCTATTGTATTGATTTCAGAACTAAATTTGATTATTTCCTGTTGTCTATTCCTTCTACATGAGTTTGTTTCTAATTTTTCTAAAGCCTTCAGCTGTGCTGTTGGGTCACTTGTGTGAGATTTCTCTAAGCTTTTTAAATAGCCACCTAGTACAATAAGTTTTCCTTTTAACACTTCTTTAATTATGTCCTGTAACTTTGGGTATGTGGTGGATTCATTTTCATTACATTCTAGGAAGTCTTCAATTTTTTTCTTAATTTTTTCCCTGACCTAGAGGTGGTTCTATTGAAAGATGTTCTGTTTCCATGAAATTTTAGGTTTTCTGTGTTTTTGGTGTTGTTGAATTTTAGCTTTAGAAAATGGTGGTCTGATATGATACAAGGAGTTATTCCCATTTTCCCCATTTTCTTATCTATTAATATTTTCTTTATGACTGACTATGTGGTTAATTTTAGACAATGTTCCACGTAGTTCTGAGAAATATGTGTGTTCCTTTTTATTTGGATGGAATGCTCTATATATCTATAAAGCCCACTTGGGTCATAATATCTGTTAGCTCCCATTTTTCTCTGTTGAGATTCTGTCTGGTTGTCCTATCAAAGAGGGAAAGTGTGGTATTGAAGTCTCCCACTATTACTGTGGGGTTTGATGAGGTTTAAGATTTAGTAGCATTTCTTTTATATATGTAGATGGTTCTGTGTTTGGGGCATAAATATTCAGGATTGAGACTTCATCTTGGTGGATTTTTTTTCTGAGATGAATATATACTATCCATCCTAATCTTTTTTGATTGATTTTAGCTTGAAGTCTATTTTGTTACATACTAGAATGGCTATACAAGCTTGTTTCTTAGGACCATTTGATTGGAAATTCTTTTCGCAACCCTTTAATCTGATCCTGTGTCTTTCTTTGACATTGAGGTGTACTTCTAGTATGCAGCAGATGGATGGCTTCTGTTTTTGTATCCATTGTGTTAGGGTGTGTCTTTTTATAGGTGAATTGACTCCATTGATATTAAGGGATATTAATGTCCAACAATTGTTATTTCTTGTTATTTTGTTGGTAGCTTGTTTCTATTTCCCTTATTTGAGTATTTCTTCTTCAAGATTATTGATTGATTGTGGTTTCCATGGTTTATCTGGTTTCCTTATGTTGGAGTTTACCTTCTAGTGCTTTCTGTAGGGCTGGATTTGTGGATAGGGAGTGCTTAAACCTACCTCATTTTGTCATGAAATATCTTGTTTACTCCATCTATAGTGATTGATAGTTTTGCTGGTATAGTAGTCTGGGTTGGCAGCCGTGCTCTTTTAGTGTTTCTATAACATCTGACCAGGACCACTTTACTTTCATTCCATTGAATAGTCTGGTGTTATTCTGATTGGTCTGCCTTTATAGGTAATTTGACCTTTTGTTTTTGCAGCTCTTGGTATTTTTCTTTGTTCTGTAGGCTTATTGGTTTGATTATTATATGGTGAGCAGATTTTTGGGATATCTTGTCTATTTGGTGTTCTGTTAGCTTCTGGTATCTTTATAGACATTTCCTTCTTTAGGTTGGAAAACTTCTTCTATGATTTTGTTAAATATATTTTTTAGTGCCTTTGAGCTGGTATTCTTCTTTGATTCTAGTTATTCTTAGGTTTGATCTTTTCATGATATCCCATATTTCCTGGATTTTTTTGTTATGATTTTTTTGGTTTTAGTGTTTTCATTAACTGACATATCTATTTCCACTATTGAAGCTTGCACTACAGAGATTCTCTCTTCTATCTCTTACATTCTTTTGGTTATGCTTGCTTCTGTGGCTCCAGTTTGTTTCTTCAAGCTTTCTATTTTCAGCTTTGCCTTGGTTTATGCCTTCTTTGTTGCTTCTATTTCATTTTTTTTTAATTCCTGGAATGTTTCTTTCAACTGTTTGTTTTCTTTTTCTTGGTTTTCTTTATTTTCATTTAGGGATTTGTTTATCTCTTCCAATTTTTTTGTACCTTTTTTGTTTCTTTAATGTGGTTTTTTATATCCTCTTTTAAAACTTATGTTATCTTCATAAAGTTAGTTTTAATGTTGTTTCCTTCTGTTTCCTCTTCATTGTTATGCTCAGATCTTGATCTTGTAGAGCCATCACACTATTTTGGGAGTTTCTTTTTGTTCTTTATGTTATTATATGTATTCTTGCACTGGCATTTGCCTATTGCTTTCTTGATTCACTCTTAGTCAACTCTTGGTTGGCTCTTAGTCATTTGTGAGCCTGGAGGCTAAATGTCTTCAGTAATTACTGGGGCTGCTCTTATTTGGCTATAGGCCAAGGAACTGTGTCCCCCAAGTTGTCACAGTTGTTGTTTTGGGTTAGATCTTAGATGTCTTTTAGTTGGCTCTTAGTCAGAGCAACTATGGACAGGTATGGACCAGGAGGGAGGCTTCTGGCTATCCAGTTGTCAGTGAGTAATGATACATACTACAGTTTGGATATAGTTTGGCCCGAGGGATGCCCCTCCACCTCTATTTTGTTTGGGATTCTTCTTGGGAGGTCATCTAACAGCTTTCTTTGGTTTAGGGTGGGGTTCTGTATGGTTGGAGTGCCAGGGGCAGTGTCCCTGAGCTGAAATTTAGAGACCATTTTCTCTACTTGTTCTGGGTGTTGGGGTGCCAGTCACTTCATCAGCTGTGACCCAGAGGGAGGTTTCTGTCTTGTTTATAACATTAATCATCTATGTTTACATCAGAAATTACAGCCATATTTTAAAGTTTCAAATATCATAGCTCCTCACCTTGTTTTGTTTTGTTTTTTTCCTTATAATTTAATTACTTTTTGAAACCGACCAGGCTGTCCTCTACTCACTACATAGCTGATGATAACAGTGAACTTCTTATCTTCCTGACTCTATCTAACAGATATGAGGATACAGGGGTGCACAATCATGTCTCTCTGCACCACAGGGGATTAAACAGAGCTATGTGCGTGCTAGCAAACATTATAATACTGAATTGCATCCCCAGATTATGTTTTTTTATATTTTAAAATAAATAAAACATTTTAAAAATAGTTGTACACCAGAAGATGAACAGGAATAAAAACTTCCCAGAGCTGAGCTAATCATTGGCTACCCAGACCATGGATATTGTCTCAGTGTGATCTCAATTGTAGAGGGTGAAGAAAATATGAGAGCTCATTAACTGATATCTTTGAGTAAATTCTATATTCATACTTTTCCTTACCTTCTTGAGGAGGCATATTGTAAGTGTCACATACTTCATTTAATTCTGACGGTTAAAAAAAAAAAAAAACTAATGAAATCTCACGACTAATACAGAAAAACAGGTCTAAAATTGGGATGCCTAATTCCTATCCTGAAACATAAAATGTTGTATAAGTATTCGAGGGAGAATAGCCTTATTTATAATCATGATTATAATACCTACTTCATGGGGTTATTCAAAGATCAAGTTATATTCAAATACGGCTACACAATAATAATGACAATGGTAATAATAGTCTCTGATAGTAGCTTTAATTATATTTGCAAAAAGTTCTCAGTTAACATGCACATAGATTTTTCATAATACAATATCTCGTTTAGGAAATGACAGAAATGAAAACACCTCAATGCATCATTGTAGGAATGGGAGACAAAATCAGCAACTCTTCATAATAACAGCTGAATAAGAAACATGGAAATATAGTTTGAATTCAAACGCAGAATAATAGACATTATTTTTCTTTGGATTTATAAGGAATTTGGTGAATATCAACTACCTTATTAGCATACATTCAGAGGGGATCATTCACTCTTCAATATGTAATCCGTATGATTATTTACTTAAAACTGATAATGTTGGTACAGAGTACCTACAAGACTAAGTTGGGTATAATTTACACTATATTCTTATTTGAGTGTTAATTATCAGCTTAAATATCATCATTTCAAGAGATAACAATGTGTATATGTCAATCCAGTTCATAATATTGTATTTGTGTGCATAATGTGTGTAGGTGAATATCCATATACTTTTCTGTGAGTAACTATATGGAGGCCAGAGCCCAATGTCGATGTCTTCCTCTTTCAAGTTCCAAATTAATATTTTAAGCAGTTAAAAATGAATATTCAAATATATTTTACTATTTCTTTGAGAATTTTATATTATATTTCATCATATTCATTCTCCTCTTAGAATTATTTTTAGAGTCATTTCCTTACATACACACCCAATTTGTATTCACTGTTTATTGTTTTAATTAGTTCAATTTTGCTGTCCATATTCTCTTGAAGTGTGTTGCTATATACTGGAACAATGTTTACTTTCCAGCACAACACCTTTAATGAAAAGTAACTATTCTCTCTCTAGGAAGCAATCAGTTACTAAAAGTTCCTCACCTAGGGCTGAGAATTCATGCCAACCTTTCTTATTCATGCATGGATTTTATCTTCCTTGAGACTGCAGAGGTTTTGTGTATATTGTCAAATTGACTATTGAGTTCATATGTTCATCAGCCCTTTTGTGTTTGGAAAACACTACTATCATCTACTATCTAGGGCTCTTACAATCTTTATTCCACTATTATATGAAGATTCATGAGCCTTTGAGGGAATGGCTGTGATAAACTTTCTCCCCTAGGGTTCAAACATCCTGAGGGAGGTAAACCAGACATTAAAAGAACACAAATATATACTCTGTACATGTTAGTTTCAAATATTCAGATATGTGTGTTTTATTTGTAATATCTATGAAGATCAGGAAGCCATTAAAGAAACTTGATGTGAGGCTATCAAGGGATGTGAAATGAAACACAATGACTTAAAGGGGGAAGGGGAGCAACAGAAAAGGAAAGGGATGGGATATTGGAGGGGAGAATATATTGTTTTGAGTTTGAAACACAGTTTTATTAGAAATGAAGAATACTACATTTTATATATATATATATATATATATATATATATATATATATATATATAATTTTAAAAATTTTTAAATGTATACCCCTGCATGCCCTCCCTTCTCTCCTCACAATATCTCCTAGTCCTCCCTCAGTGATGCCCCCAATCCCATCCTTCATCCATTTCCCAAAGAGGACAAGGAGTCCTAAGATGGACCAATTCAGTCTGGTGTATCCATTTGAGGTCTGATTCCCTCATCCCAATATTAGTAATTTGTTAGGTGTTCCTCTGTAGGTAATGGCTCCAAGATGCCAGTTCATATACCAGGAACATAATCTGGACCTATTGCAAGAAGCTCTACAAACTACCCATGCCATTCCACAGTCATCTACATTTGGAGGGTTTAATTTGTTTTCCTGAATATTGATTAATAGTTTTCTGATTAACAGCTATATTGATTTCCAAAATGGCAGTACAAGTTTTCATTCCTAACAGCAATAGAAGAATGTTCCCCTGGTCCACATCCCCTCCAGAAAGGCTGTCATCTTTGCTTTCAATCTTAGACATTCTGACAGGTGTAAGATGGTATCTTAAAGTTGTTTTGGCTTGCATTTTTCTGATGGCTAAACCTGTTGAGCAATTTTTTAATTACCTTTCAGCCATTTGTAATTCTTTCCAGAATTTCCTTTATATCTCTGAACCCCATTTTTATTTGGATGATTTAGGTTTTTTTTTCTTCTAATTTCTTGCGTTATCTATTGATTTTAGAAATCAGTCCTCTGCCAGATGTAGGATTTGTGAAGACCTTTTCCAATACTCTGAGTTGTCTTTTTGTCTTATGGACTGTGTCGTTGCCTTACAGAAGCTTCTTAGTTTCATAAGGTCCCATTTATTAATTGTTCTTAATGTTTTATTTAGAAAGTGATCATGTGTGCCAATGCATTGAAGGGTATTTCCCCCTTTCTTTTCTATCAAGTTAAATGGGTTTATCTTGAGGTCTTCAATCCACTTGGATTTGAGTTTTGTGCAGGGTAATAGATAAGGATCTATTTGAATTCTTCTACATACTACTACCCAGTTTTGCCAAAACTATTTGTTGAAGATGTCTTTTTCCCATTGTATATTTTTGGACTTTTTGTCAAGAATTAGGTGTTCGTAGGTGTAAATTAAAGTCGCTGTCTGTGATTAGATTCCAATGATCCACATGTCTGTTTTTATGCTAGTACCAGAATGTTTTTATTACTATATCACTAAAGTCAGGGATTGTGATGCCTCCTGAATTTTTTTATTGAACTGGATTGTTTTGGCCATCCTGGGTTTTCTGTTATTCCATATGTATTTGAAAATTGTTCTTTCAAGGTCAGTAAAAAATTATGTTGGAATTTTGTTGGGGGTTGCATTGAATGTGGGGATTGCTTTTGGTAGAACTGCCATTTTTAATATGTTGACCCTACCTACTCAGGAGCATGGAAGATCTTTCTATTTTCTGATATTTTTTTTTAATTTCTTTTTCTTCCAATGATTTCCCTGTGGCTGTTCTTGATTCAGTGAGCTCCATAGAGTTCCAGCCAGCCATCTCTCTGGGAATCCTCCTCATAATCCCTATCCCTTGCTCATACAGAGTCTCTTACCCTCTCTCCAGCTGGACAGAGAGCTTGAACCAGTGCTTAGCCATGGATCTCTGCCTTTATTTATTGTTGGATGTAAGTTCTGTGATGACACGTATAATGGTTATTCATTTGATTATAGGGGAAGTCTTATTTATGCAACTCCTTCACTATTGGTTTGATATTTAGCCAGAGGCATCCTTTGAATTTGTGGAGGTTCCCTTCACACTTGATCTCTTTCCAACCCCACATTGGCTTGAGTATCAATTTCTTTCTTTAATGATGACTTAAAGTTCTTGTCAAACATGTCTGCCACTTCTTTGGTAAGATTTACTCTGAAATATTTAATTCTCTTTTCTCTTATTATAAATAGTGATGATTCCTTTATTTCTTTTTCAGCCCTTTTATCCTTAGTGTATAGGAGGACTATTGACGTTATTTTAGCTAATCTTGTACCCTGCTACATTGTGGATAGATTTTTTGTTTGTTTTATTTGTTTGTTTGTTTGTTTGTTTGTTTGCCGTAGTAGTTCCTTTGTAGAATTTGAGGGTCAGTTATGTATAAAAACCTATCATTTACAAATATAGTTGAACTTTTTTCTTTCCAATCTGTATCCCCTTAATCTCCTTTTGTTCTTATTATTTTAGCTAAAACTTTGAAAACTATATAGAATAAATAATGGGAGAGAGGACAACCTTTTCTTGTTTCTAATTTTAGTGATATTGCTCTGATTTTCTCTCCATTTAGTTTGATATTGGCTTGCTTTATATCATCTTTATTATATTTATCTATTTTTTTCTTGTATTTCTGATGTCTCCAGTACTTTTATTATAGTAAAGTGTCAGATTTTTTTTAAAGGCTTTTTCAGTATCTTAGAAGATGATCATATTTTTTTTTCAGGTTGTTTATATTATGGATGCCATTCACAGTCTTTCAATAGTTGAGCCATCTCTGCATCTCTGAGATGAAGCCTACTTGGTTTTCGTGGGTGGTTTGGAATTCTCCATTATTTTCTATGCAGGCTGGCCAAGGAGAGCCTAGAAGCCACATGTCTAAATATCCCCAGCATGGGGTTCCAGCAGTAATACTCAGCCTTATATGAATGCTTGGTGTCAGGACTAAGATTTTCATTCCTGTGAAACAAGAACTTTACCAATAAATCACCTTATCCTTTCCTGATGGTTAACATATACTGTTCATGGTCTAGAAATAAATTTTTAATGGTCAGTACATCACCCTCTTGCATATAGGAGAAAACATAGGAAACACAAATGAGTTGGGTCAGTCATATAGCTGGGGCTCAGGTATAGGTGACAGAATTAAAAATACAAATAGATAAGCCAGGAAAACGTATGACAGAGGAAGTATCTTGTTATTCATGCTGAGAAATTTTCTCTCCCAATTTCTATCCATTTCTATTACCAATGTCCCAAAGATACCAAGTTTTATTTTAGAAACATATTTCAAGAGAAGTTCACATTTGTGAAAGAAGGGTAAGACTAGGTGTTGCACAAATAAATGAAACTCAGGGATATATCTCTGAGAAAGTTGGAGATATTAGAGAGAGTAAACACCACAGTCAGATCTTACTCAGCTGTCTTCCAGCTTCCTAAGCCTGGCATCTCTTGGCTCCCTCTAACTTCATTCTTTCTATGCTCCGCCTTAAATACTGTCTTGGTAAGTTAAGGTGTGACTTCACCACTGCCTCCTGGGAGCCTGGAACGCCTTCTGTAAACTAAGAAGACCTCAACCTCAGTTTGGATTAAGGGCATAGGTCACCACTCCCAAAATTGCTGGGATTAAAGTGTGACTCACAACTCTCTGATCCTCCTAGACTGACTGTGGATAGATCTCTGTTATATCTCTGAAACTTTTAGAGCTTTTATTAAATCCCCACATATCCCCTTTTGTGTCAAATTTTAAAAAAGGAAGGTGATAGCTAACATAAGAAAAACCATATACAATAGGTACAATAAGTATATACATTATATACAAACAATAAATGAGTAATGTCCAGTCAATTAACAATTGACAATTCAAAAAAGTATTTAATTAATTATTTTATTTTGATGAGTTCAAAAGATTATACTTAATTCGCTTCCTTTCTAAATTGTATTACTAACTAAAAGCTATTATTTTGATGTCTCTTAAACTTATGCACTTTAATTTCAAAGTTTCTTTTCTAAAACTGTCACTAGAAAAATATTACTAAAACAATCTTATCTTCACCTACCTCAGAGACCAAGGAAGGAAGTAATATTTAAACTAATAAACAAGAAGTGCAAGCAACTTCAAAAAACTAGAAATGACAAAGATGACACCTATCTACCTGGACAATCACCCAAAGTTCCTTATAAAGTTGAGGCATCTATCTTCAGCCTACAGCCCCAGAGTCTCTTTCCATTTCAATAAAGCAGGATATATGCTCTACCCATTTTGGAATAGAGGTGTTTGAAGAACACCTGTTCATCTAAATATATTTCTTTGATCTTGAAAACATATCTAACATGACAATGTCTAAATGTAATGTCTAGCTACTAACTTGCATTGCTTTATATTTTAATTAATTGGTAATAAAAAATTTCATGAACTAGCAACTTGTATTACATTGTTAGATGAACAGAATAAGTATACTACCTTGAACAAGCATAGAGATATTTTTACAGTAACACAATTAATCTCAATATACACAATTTGTATACAATATACATAAATCCAATGCAATGAAAATTATTTAAAGCTAGCAAATCCTTTTAAAAGAAGATTCAATAATCTATCCTTATATACTATATGTTGGTATTCCCTTTTTTTCTATTTTTTAAACACAAATCTTGAATCTAATCATTCGTGTTTACCTTTTTTCTAACCATAACTATTAACAGTTTTTAACCAATTAACCTAAACAATGACGATCATCCATAACCCATTGATAACCCAAAACAATCCACCCCACCACTAGGGAATATAGGTGCTGTATTCTTAAATTTACTTCCTGATGACTGGGGAACAGCTTCTTTTGTGGATCCTGAAAAGAAAACTTTTGTTAAATGTCAAATCCTGAAATAAGTAGCTGTGCCATTTGTTGTCCAGTCTCTGTATAACAGAAAAGTGTGTGGCTTGCCTCAAGTCCTGGTTATAGTAGTCTGTGAAGCAGGTTCATCTCAGCGAGCTGCCTCAAAATTGTCCTGAGCAGTTTGTACTCCAAATCTGATCTTTGCTTGGTGTTAGTTAGCCTAGTGGCTTTGTCAGAGTTCATGTGAAACCATCGTTGTGGGGCCCCATCTTTCTTTAGGATATTTCAAGTTTGCAATTAGGTATTGGCCTGGATCACTGCAGAAAACTGATAAGAGAATAAAACCCAACAAAATGTACAGGAAACTAAATATATAACTATTTATTCAGCATAGGATTAGTAACAATAGAATAGTTCCTTATTTTTTGCTAATCTTCTGTCCCATATCAGGTGGCTTTTCTGATATAATACAAGATTTTATGTTTTCCTTTAACAAATATGCTTGAGTTTAGAGAAGGAGAGAGCCACATTCAACTCTAAAGCTTTAGTAGTGGGGTTTCTTAGTCCCAGGTGGCCAGACCCACAGACCTGCCACCCGAGACTCCTTAGCAACCTGCTGCGCTGCTCAGGCCCCCAGAAATGACTCAGACACTTATATTAACTTCATGTTGTTTGGCCTATGGCTCAGGCACATTGCTAGCTAGCTCTTACATCTTAAATCAACCCATTTCTATTAATCTGTCTGCCATGTAGCCCGTGGCTCACCTGTGTTCCTACATGTTTCTTCTTGGGAGGCTTAATCAATCTGCCCCTGACTCCGCCCTTACTTCCCTACCTATTATGATTCCTTGTCCTACTTCTTCTATGGTGCCTGTCATGACCCAAAACAGCTCCTTTATTTAAAGGTTGAGATTCACAGCATACAGAAAGGCATTCCCACATCATAAAGCCAGCTTTAAATTGTAATTAAACTGGGATTTAAACTAACAAAAATAATTGTAGAGCTTAAGCAATGAGATTTTATCATATGAAGCATACTGTTACCAACAGATACAATATTTTTTTATTTGCAAATTTTCCTAGATAGCCTTCTTTTGGCTGTAGAAATTTAAGTCTTTTATCTCCTTGAAGATGGATATTTTCAGTTTTCTGTAAAGACAAGAACAGAAACCTGCCCACATTCTTTGTTTTTTTCTTACAAATTAAATAATTGTCATATGGGCAGATAAGCAATTAATTCTTAGTTTCATAAAGTTTCTCTGGTTTAAACAAGTTTTTATTAATTTTGATGGTATCCATATCTTTTCTTCACCTATGGAAACAAAAGCAAAACCCTTCTCCCAATGTAGCATGTATCCTGGCTTCCATTCAGAGCTTAGTACATCCTTGAGGTAAACAGGCTGATTTAGTTCAGCCATTTCTTCTATAGTCCAATGCCTTTCATCAGCATTGTTACTTTCTCATTAGCATTGAGAAAATTCAAAGTTAATAAAACATTACATAGTCTATCTCCAGGGTTCTTTGTTGATCCTTTAGAGTTCAGTTTGATCTCTCTATGGATGCTTACCCTGTAGGATTGTGTAGTATTCCTGTAATATGCCTTATAATATAGTAAGCAAAAAAAAATTTCATTTTACTAAAGACATACACCAGAGAATTTTTAGTCTTAATTTGTACAGGTATTCCCATAATGGACATAATTTCTAGCAAATGTGTGATTACAGAATCAGCCATTTCTGAACTCAAAGCTGTTGCCCATTGAAATCCCGAAAACATATCTATTGTATGATGAACATATCTTAACTTCCCCAATTCTGTACAATGGATACATCTATCTGCCAGATTTCATTTCTATGTATACCTTTAGGATTACTTCCTGCTGGCAATGGAGTTTAGTTATAGAAAAAACAGGTGGGACGCTTTTTTACAATTTCTTTTTCTTGTTGCCAGTGATAGAGTAATCTTTTTTTAGTCAACAGATTTTTGCAATTAATGTGGTGCTTTTTATGAAATTCTGAGGCCTATAGTATATTTCCTATTAATAGCTTATCAATTTCAGCATTTCTATGTGCTTAAGGACCAGGTCTACCCATATGGGATCGAATGTGTGTTATATTGAAGGGATGATTTCTAGTCCTGAATATTTCTTGTAACTGAAAAAATAGTGAAGTTAATTCTGATTCATAATTAATAAAATCAGCTGCTTCGATGTGTAGAACAACTCTTTCTGCATACTGAGAGTCAGTAACTATGTTAAGAGGTTCAGTAAAGTCCATTAATACCATCAAGATAGCACATAATTTTGACTTTAGAACATCATTATAAGAGATTTGAGCCACTAATTACATGTTCTGATATGTAACCTGCCTTTCCTGATTTGTTTGATTCAGTATAAAATGTAGGAGCTCTAGTAATTGGTTTATCTTGTACAATATGAGGGAGAATCCAATTAGTTTTATTTAGAAATTGAGTTCTTTTGCTTTTAGGGTATTTTGTGTTAATATCTCCCAAAAATTACTGCAGGCTCTTTGCCAAAGTTCACTATCTACCCATAATTGGTCAATTTATTCATTTGTTAAAGGTGCAACAATTTCTGCTGGGTCCATTCCTGTCAATTATTAAAGTCTCAATTTTCCTTTAAAAATAAGTTCAGAAATCTTTTGCACTTATGTCTTTAACTTCTTGCTTAGTTTATGTGGAAAAAATATCCATTCCAATATAACATTTTCCCTTTGCATTAAAATTCCTGTAGGAGAATGTATAGAGGGCAAGATAACTAGAATGCAATTAAGGTCTGGATCCATAGGATCCACATGTGCCTCCTGTAATTTCTTTTCCACCAAAGCCAATTATTTCTCAGCTTCAGGTGACAATTCTTTGACTATTTAAGTCCTTGTTACCATTTCATGTTTTGAACAAAATATCTAGTTCATCATTTTTAATTCCAATTGTGGGTCATAAGTTGGCAATGTTTCCTAATAGTCTTTTAAAATCATTAAGTGTCTTCAATCTATCTCTCCTGATTTGTACCTTTTGGGGCCTAATTTTCCATTGGCCTATTTTGTAGCCTAAATAATTAATGGAATCCTCTCTTTTTATTTTTTTTTTCTGGGACAATCTGTAATTCCCAAATTCTTTTCACTTCTGGAAATTTTTTTTCAAAAGTATTGATATTTGAAACAGCCAACAAGATATCATCCAAGTAATGATAAATTATAGATTGTGGGAATTTGTTACATATTTGTTCCATTGACTTTTAAACAAATTACTGGCACAGAGTAGGGCTATTCAGCATTCCTTGAGGGAGGACCCTCCACTTGCATCTCTTTACAGCTGAGAATTATAGGTGGGCATTATAATTATAATTACAAAAAGGCAAATTTTTCTTTGTCTACTTCTTGTAAAATATTGTAAAAAAATAGTCTTTTAAATCATGACTATAATAGGCCATTCTTTAGGTAATAGAGAAAGCAAATGAATCCCAGACTGTAGAGAGTCTATTGGCTGGATCACCTTTTTTATCACCCTTAGGTCTGTTACCTTTCTCCACTGTCCAGATTTCTTTATCATAACAAATACAGGAGAACTCCAAGGGGTGGTTGATTCTTCTACACGCTGAACATTTAACTGCTCCTTTACTAGCTGCAATAAGGCCTGCAATTTCTCTTTTATTAAAGGCCATCGATGAACCCATATATACTTCACTGTTAGCCATTTTAGAGGTAGTATTCTGGGTGTTTTGAAAGATCAGCAGCTGTTTTGCCTTGTTTGTCTATAACCTGAATGGTCTGTGACTCTTTCTTATAATACCTTTTAATGTTTTTTCCAGAACCATGTGCTAGTTTATGGCTTATTGCTATTTTTGGAGGAATATTAATCTGTGTGTTCCACTGTTGTAGTAATCCCATCTCCATAAATTTATTACAATGTCAAGCCACATATGGCTTTAATATTCCACTCTGTCCTTCTGGTGCTATACACTCAAACTATCTTGTATTTTGTTTTTACCTGGGATATCGACCCCAAAACTGAACATTTATCTCCTGAAGGGGCCAGCTTGGATGCCATGACTCTGGTGAAATTATTGATACATCGGTCCCTGTGTCTAATAAATCTTCGATAATAACATCATTTATTTGTATTTTTAATTTTGGCCTTTTTCTTTGATAGAAGCTTGCCAAAATATTTGCTTTATAATTTTTCCTGAATATTTTTATGTAGATTTTCTATCATTCCACATAGTATGTCTTTTTAAAATAGGTTTCAATCTTTTTAATTATTTTGGGAAAGTGTTTTCCCTACAATGGCATGGTAAGACTGGATTGGGTGTGATATGGGGGTTTTTGAAGACCTCTTGGGGCTTTTCCTGAGGGCAGAAAGTTACCTGACCTGGGGACTTTTGAAAGCCCCCATGGGGTGTTTCCTAAGGGCAGAAAGTTACATTGTCTGTCCCTTGTTGAGCTGCATTAATTAGTTCAATGTCTTCCTTTTACACACCTGCATACTCCAGAAGGGAGGTGTTTTCTTTGGAATTATTCCTATCAAAAATATTGTTTTTGGGAATGCCTTGTTTACAAGCTCTTTTTATGTGACCTTGCCTTGATGACAGCATAACCAGGAGTTCAACATTTGTTTTACATATGGTGAATGCATCCCATATGTTACAATTGCTTCTTTTACTCTTAGTAATTCTAACATTTGTACTGGAGCCCAGCTAGCTTCTCTATCATCGCTATCATCCTTTGTTTTTTTAAAGGTTACTGGGTATACTAATATTGCCTTTTTAATCTAATTTTAAATGACGTGCTGAAACTGGTTCTTCATATTTCTGTTTGAATTTGACCATCTTTCTCTCTTGACCAGCTTCTTAAGGACCTTTTTTTTTTATTTATATTAATCTACTTTTTAAGTGATAATAAAGAAATCAAATAAAAATATTCATAATAAAAGCATGATAAACATTATGATATTTTCATATACCTTATTTATGTTTTCCTTCACTGGTTTTAATACCAAATTGTCTAGTAAGAGGTTACAGAATGACCAAACAACCTCCATTGTTTTAAACAGACTCGCTCTTTAAAAAAATTGATTTACTCACTGATTGTTGTCTGTTAATGATTCAATTGATTGTGAAGTGGGGCAGCTATCTAGCATGATAGGAACTCAAGGAGGACTCCATAAAGAAAAAAGAATCAACCAACCAGGAGAAAGAGGTTACTGTCTGAAAGACTTACCCAGATGAGTGTGACATAGAAATATGTATGGCCAGTCTGCCTAACCTGGAGGCTAACTCAGAACAACAAGCCTAGCTGCCAGTAATTATTCCTCCAGCCATGTGTTGTTCTGGGTGGCAAATGTGGTTTTATTGGGGGAGAGGGGAGGGTTGGGAGGGATTCATGCCGCAAAGTTGGATGCCAATTATTGCATGAATAAATGAAACTTGGGGATAGATCTTTGAGACAGTCGGAGATATTAGAGAGAGTAAACACCACAGTCAGATCTTACTCAGCTGTCTTCCAGCTTCCTCATTCTGGCTTCTCTTACCTTCCTCTAACTTCTGTCTTTCTATGCCCACCTTAAATACTTTCTTGGTGAGTAAGGGCATGGCCCCTCCACTGCCTGCCTGGGAGCCTGGAACTCCTTCTATAAACTAAGATGACCTTGAACTAAGTTTGGATTAAGGGCGTAGGTCACCATTCCAGTGATACTACCTTTGCTGGGATTAAAGGTATGAATCCTCACTCTCTGATCCTCCTACACTGACTCTGGTTAGATCCCTCTTATTTCTCTGAACTTTTGTAGCTTTTATTAAATCCCACAACTGGCTAATGAGTGGGAAGCATGAGTACAAAACACATGTATGCATGTAGTTCTAAGAATTTATTAATCCACTTGCCTTACCTAAAAATTTACTTCTTCAGCTCTGACAGATTAAGGCTAGAAATGTGTGCATGTTGATGTATAGCAAAAACTCGACCTCCATGAAAAGAAAGCTAAAGCAAATGGGTACAGAATGTAAAAGCCAGCTTAGGCTGTTTTTGAAACACCAAGACTTGTCCTGTGGAGTGATGAAGTTGAATATTGTCAGTTCCACTCAATGTGTGTAATCATCCAAGAAAAGGTCTTCTGGACATGCCTATTGGGAAATTTTCATCACCATCACTCATGTGAGAAGATTCATCTTGATCAGGTTCAGAACTATTATTCAGCAGGTTTTATACTATATAAATATATTGAAAATGAGAGACTACCATGCATGCATTAATTTATTCCTCTGTGTTCTTGACTATGTATGCAATATGAATAACCTGTTCAGCTCAGTGGCCTTGACTTTCTCACAGCAACAGCATGTAAGTTAGAATTGTAAGTCAACTAAATCCTTTCTTTCCTAAGTTGCAATTTTCAGTTTATTTGATCATAACATCAGAAATCAAGACTGAGAAAGATGTAAATCTAATTTAATGTGTGTGAGAGAGAGTTTCTCACCGAGACTGGTGGACTGGATGGTTTTTGTGTTAAATTGAGAGAGCTAGAGTATAAAAAGAGAAAGTTTCCATTGAGGAAATACCTTTATGAGATAATTTTCCAAATGTCAGGCATTTTCTCCTTTATTGATGAGTAGGTAGGGCCCAGTTAATGGTGAGTGTTTCCATCTCTGAGCTGATGGACCTGGGCTTTATAAGAAGGTATAAGAAGGAGTAATAGGGAGCAAGTCAATAACAGTTGCCTTCCATGGCCTCTACATTAAGTCCTGCCTCTGGTATCATACCCTATTTGAGCTCCTGTCTTGACATCCTTCAGTAATGAACAACAATGATAAAGTGTAAATCAAATAAACACCTTTCTTTTCAACTCGCTTTTTCATAATGGTGTTTTATTGAAGCAATAGAAACACTACCCAAGACAGCTTACCTAGAACTTACCACATAGCTAAACATTAAACTGATTTAATTAACCTCCATCCTTGAGTGCTGAGATTACAGCCTTATTCCACTATATATTTATCTGTACTGAAAATCAAATTGAGGACATTTTGCACACAAGGCAAGCATTCTACCAAATAAGTTGTATTCATAGCCCCATGGCTTAAGCTTCTCTGTTTAATAACTGCGACAAGGATTAGAATATTGGAGGAAAAGATAAAAACAATCTCTGATCTCATGACAGAAAAGAAAATAGAAAATAAGTATTTACAGATTTATTGTGTTTCCCAGAGACTTATCACTCAGTATCTCTTATCATTTTTCAATTTATTCTATTTAATGAGTATTTAATCTCATTTTTTTTGAATTAGATCATATAACTATGTAAAATAACCTATGCTAGTTTACACAGTTAAGAAATAATAGATAAGATTAAAGAGATGGAATTTACTCTTCTTTTCAGATGATTTCAGTGAAGTTCATAGCCCTCATGTCTGTCATCTCACAACTGTTGTGGAATAATCCTTTGCATACACAGTGAATGTTTGTTACTCTTCATTGGTTTAAGGGAGAACAATGAAAAGTGCAAGCTTTAGTTTAGCTTTTATAATTTATAAGAAATCTCTGTGTGGTTTTTTGGGATCTGGCTGGCAGATCCTAAGAATCTATACATGGCAACTACTCTAAGTCAAAGTATACCCACATAGAACATGTGAAAGTATAATAAAAGATTTCAAACACAGAAAATATCTTCTTATATAGAACCACCTTTATCTCTATCTCTTGGAAATTTGACATTCTTCTGGCATCTGCAGGGACTTGCATCTCAGTGCACAAACCCATGCACAAGTACACAACTAAATATAATTTTTTAAAAAATAAGATTTTAAAAAATTCTTGACAAAGTTTTTTTTCTTTTGTTCTGATGGCTTGATTCTAATGCAGTACCTTAAAAAGCCCATAGTAACAATTGTGCTGTTTTATTAGAAAGAACCAAGTATAGGATACCAATGAGAAATCCTCTTGTATATCCTTTAAGGGTCACCAAAGACAGCATATATCAACCAATATGAATAACTCTAAAACACTATAGGTCAGTCCCAGCAACAAGAAATTCCCAGTCAAGATTCGACTTTCCAATCCATGCTATTTTCATGATGTTGTGAAGTTTGTAAAGTTAGGGTGAGAAATAAAATGCTGAGATAAATTACAGTGTCTACTTAATAATTCATCTCAAAACAGATTCTATGAGTAACATATAATTTAAAAGAATATATATCTTATCATATCTGCATTAAATCAAAAAATTAACAAAAACATGTAGCATATATGTTATAACATGAAAGCATATTATTATTTACAGTGAATGAATTAATAAATGGACACACAAATGGATAAATCTATGCAAGTTTTAGGATTTTTTGAAAGGCCATTAAATAAAGTTAGTTTTCAGTTGAAGGTTTTAATTTTTGGATTTTTATCTCAGTATACCTATGAGTCAGTAAAACCAATAAGTTTTGATACAGTCCTGTTAAAACCACAGACCCTTAAATCCCTAAGTATATTTATTACACTGGAATCTTGATTCATAATTATCATGTCAAGTAATAGCAATGTCTAAGATGAAGATTTAAGCATTTTTTAAAATCCCTGTGCTGTTTTTCCTTACTGAAATGTATTCAAGGGCTTATTTATTCATGCATGGATTTTCATATCTTTAGGCTCAACACATAAATTTTTTAACAACTCACACCTTTCTAATGGAAAAAAAGGTAACCTATAAACACAAATGTGCATATTTTGCACAGAAATCAAAATTCCATTGTGCTTTGAAATAATTTTCTATCTTTAAAGTTTGACAATTTCTTTAAAAAATTAGTATGCTGTTTAATTATATG
Source organism: Phyllotis vaccarum (assembly GCA_033318265.1). NCBI lineage: Eukaryota > Metazoa > Chordata > Mammalia > Rodentia > Cricetidae > Phyllotis > Phyllotis vaccarum. Next base: position 40,204,106 of record JARWLC010000016.1, read on the forward strand.
TATGCCTGTGAGTGTGCAATGTGTGTATGAATGATGCCTATGTGTTAATGTTCAGATTATTTTTATGTGTGTGTTTGCGTACACTATGGCATTCAGAAGTCACATTTTAAGGAATGTGGTTTTTTTGTTTGTTTGTTTGTTTCTCTCTGTTACCTTGCTGTTGTTTTTTTCTAGTATGGCTGAATGTTTCTTGTTCACTGGCTCACGAATTTTCAGATATTTTTTTCTCTCCACTTCTGATCTTATCAACAAATTTTTGAGGTTTCAGAAGTATACTATCAAATTTAGCTATTTATATGGGTGTGGGACATTTAGCCTGGGTTTCCAAGATTTTACATGCTGGGCCATCTCCTCAGGTAAATTTATTCATCTTAATGATTAAAGAATATGGTCATAATTTTCATATACAATATAAAAGCTTTTCCTTATACTCCAAGCTGAAGGAACAATGGTATATCACCTTGGATCTGAAATAATACTATCTAAAATGCTTTTTTACCAATCAAAAACCAATAATTAAGGAAAGAAGAACAAGGGAAGTAAAACTAGAAAAATAAGTACAAAGCAAAAATACCCTATAAGTTTTCCAGCTGATATGTATATCAGTGCAACTGAAATGGCTAGACTTGACATTTTAGATTTATGCTGTTGCTTTGATGAAACATGACCAAAAGCAAAAACAACTGGGGAAGTAAAGGATTTATTTAGCTTTAAGTTCCAGGTAACAAACTGAGTGAAGTCAGGGCAGCTACTTAAGACAGTAGCCTGGAGGGAAGAACCACAGAGTGTTTTCTTACTCACTATCGGTGTAACTGTAAGATTATGCTTGTGAAACTTGCATGTAAAGCCCAGCATCATCTACATAGGGATAGTACCAGCCACAGTGGTCTGATCTTGTCCATCATTTAATAATCAAGATTCTTCTACAAATAAACTTCGGGAATTTTCTATCAAGGTAATTCCTCATTTGAGGATTTCTGTTCAGATGACTCTAGGCTTTTACAATTAATGCTAATTAGGGCAATGTGCTAGGGAATTTCAACAGAGCAGTTCAGATAATCCAACCCAAATTCTAAAAAACAAAACTTAATAGTGCAAACTATCTTTATGGGGACATAGGTGAGTGCAGAGTCTAGTAACCTAGAGAGAGGCATGTGAGAAAAGTATACATTTTTCTAAAGAAGAAAGGGTTAATATAGGCACATAAACTTGGAAGGAAGAATATATAAGAAGAAAATAATTAAGTGGAAAATAAGTGCAGGGAATTGAGAGAAAAGTCAGTGGTAAGTATCAAACAAAACCAAAAACGCGTGAAAAAGCTATTGAGAGATGTGATACTCAGTAAGCAAGAAAACAAAAGTGAGCAGATATGTTCTGTAGTATGCATGACAAAGGTTAAATTACTCAGTAAACAGAAAAAAAGAAAATAAGTCAAAAACATTATCACCACACAGGAAACATAACAACAGTTTGAAAGCTTTAATCAAAGAAAACAGAGCACAAAAGTGACTCTCTGTATTTAAAGAGACACTGGCTAGGAACTTTTCAAACTAAATGAAGGACATCATACTCCTAGTAAACATTCCAAAATTATCCTCAGATTTTCAAATATTAAGAATACAGAAGATGTTATTTTTTTGCATGTGAGCATCCAGATTTCCCAGCACCATTTGCTGAAAATGCTGTGTTGCCTCCAGTGTATGATTTTAGTATCATTTTGAAATATGTTGTGGCTGTAATTGTGCACATTGTGTCTACTCATGTTTGGATCATTGGCTTTGTTTTTGTGTTGAACCATGCTGCTTTCATTACTGTAGCTGTGAAATATACCATGAAATTTGCAATATAAATCCCCCCAGCACTGATTCTCTCATGATTGCTTTGGTTTTCCAGAATATTCTGTGCTTCCATATAAATTTAAAATTTTTTTTTAATTTCTGTGAATAAAGTTGTATGGGATTTTAATTCAAATTTTATGCAATATATTGGTAGTTTTGTTGTTGAAAAGTTGTTTTAAGAATATTTATCTCTCAATATCTTCCACAAAAAGTGTTTCCACTGTATAAAACCTTCACTTTCTTGTTTAATTTCATTCATATTTAGGGCATTGTGGATAGAAATATTTCTATGACCTTGTTATCAGCATAAGACCTATATCTATCATCCTACACAAAAATCAGCTCCAAATGGATCAAGACTTTAATTTGAGACTTGAAACTCTAAAATTCATGGAAGAAAATTTAGGTAGAAGACCAAGATATGAGATTAGACTTTCTGACTTAGACTCCATTTGCTCAGAAAATAAGTCCACAATTGACACTTCTGATTCCATTAAACTAAACAGCTCTTAGCAGCAAAAGAAACTACCAACTCTGCAAATTGTAAGTTCACAGAGTGTGAGAGAAACCTTGTTATCTACACGTTTGACAGAGGATTGATATACAGAAATATGAAGTATAACAGCAGCAAAAAAAAAAAACCAGTAAAACAAATGACTCAATTAAAAATAAGCTATGAATCTGAACAAAACACTCTTAAAAGAAGAAATAAAAATTGCTAAAAAAAATCTAAAATACTGTTTAGTATCATTAGCAATCAGAAAAATATAAATAAATATGACTGAAATATTATCTCAGCTAGGAAGATTGGCTATCATAAAGAATACAGCCTCTCACATCAGCAAGAATTTCTGTGAACACAAGAGGTAAGCAGGCTAAAACACAAGAAAAACACAGAGATCACATTCTCTAAAAAGTCAGAGAAAAAAACAGAAATCAAGCAGTAAAACACATATCCAACAAAGAAAAACCCAGAAAGCACACTGACATGCAATTACCCTAAACCCAGATTCTTAGAGGTCACCTTAAGAACCGAGTAGATGAGAGGCAGGGAAATGTGTTTCTACTAGAGCTCAGTTATCCTACCACTGCAGGTCCTGTATATTACAGCATAGCTGAAGCACATGAAAAAGATATTAGAACAAACTATACCAACATAACAGACATCATTAAAGACAAAATGAATAAATTCCTTAAATAAATTCAGAAAAACACAAATAAACAATTGGAGAAAATAAATAAGTACCTAAAAGAAAGAAAAGAAAAACACATAATTAGAGAAAATGAATGTCTCCTTTTTAAAAACCAAGAAAGTCCAACAGTTGAACAAAATGAACAAACTATACAAACATAAAAATGGAAATAGAAGCAATAAAGAAAACACAAAACAGAGAATTCTGAAAATGGAAAAGTTAAAATTCAAACAAATTCAAACTATATAACCAAGCATTGCTTACAGAATACAAAGGATGAAAGAGAAAATCTCAAGCATTGAAAAATCAAGGGAAGGAAAGGATGTATCAGCCAAAAAATTTCTAAATATAAAAAAATTCCTGACACAACACTTTCATTCAATATGAAACACTATGAAAGATGAGTCTAAAAAATATGGGAATAAAAGAAGAATTCAGTTAAAAGGCACAGAAAATATATATGTCTATAAAGGTACAAAAAAATTAAATAGCAAATAGATTATACCACAAAAGAAACTCTAAAAGTCCTTTTACCACATAATAATCAAAATGATAAATATGCAGAACAAATATATATGTATTTGGGAAAAAAACAAACAAGAAATGTATAATTGAAGTCCTATTAGATTATACCTGACTTCTCAATGGAGATTTTCCAGACCAAAGAGACATGAACAAATGTAATTTAAGAGTTAACAGATGTCAATCTAGACTACTTACCCAGAAAAACTGTCAACACCATAGATGGATTAATTAAGATGTTTCCTCATGTTCTCTCTCCATGAGAGAATATCTTATTTTATCCATATGTGGTACAGAGATATAAAACTAATCAGTACAGGCAAAGAAAAAGAGGAGATACTATACAAACAACAGGGTCAATATCATGATGAGAAAACCTGTAGAGATAACTGATCATAGTTATAGGGAAGCCACTGACTCTGAACTGACAGCTGGTGAATCTCATTGGGACTGAACTAGGCCCTCTGAATGTGGATGACAGCTGAATGGTGTGGGAAGTTTATGAGACTTCTGGCAGAGGGACCAAAACTTATTCCCAGTGCAAAAACTGTATCCTTACTTATAAGTCTTGATATGGGGGGGGGGGGGGAGCTTGGTCCTACCTTAGCTGAATATACCAGACATCATGGACTTACCCTGTAAATCATTATACTCTTTGAAAAATGAATAGGGGAATAAGATGAGGGAATAACTGGGTAATGACTTGGAGGAAAGAAAGAGGGAGAACAATATTGGGTGTGTTAAAAAAAAAAAGCTTTTAAATAAAAAAAAATAAACATAATAGGAGTTCACAACAAAACATTTTTTAAATCATAGCAACAACACAATAATATGAGTTTGCTTTGTGTCGTTAAAATACATTCCATGATAAAACCAAATTTAAATAGCATATGCCTATAAATCTAACCCTTTAGCATGTGCTAGAAGGAAAACTCCATACTAATCTGGTTACTGCACCCCTCAAAACCCAGGAAATATACATTCTCATAACATCAAACCGAAAGACACACACACACCCCCATATTCATACACCCATCTTTACTGCAAACACTAACAACAAAACAGCAATCAACAGTTATTTTTCAATATCATTGATGTCAATTCCCCAATACAACATTTAGTAGGAGAATGGATAAAAAAAAAAAACCCAAACAACTAGGATCCATGTTTCTGCTGTGTCCAAAAATCACACTTCATCAAGAATAGATATTATCCTAGGGTAAAGGTAGGAAAATAATAGTCCAAGTAAATTAACCTAAGATGCAAGCTAGAATATAGACTTTATTTTATTATTTTACAAAATAGACTTCAAATTAAAATTAATTAAAAGTGGAATGAAAAACATTTCATACTCCACAAATAAAAAACCACCAAGAGTACACTTAAAGTCTTAATTTCTATGTGCTAAACACCATGTAACTCACTTTTATAAAAGAAGTACAGCTGCAATGTAATCACATAGTGACCCTCACACGCTGATAGTGGAAGTCTTGAATATGCCACTCTTAACAAATGACAGGTCAGTCAGACAAAAATAAACAGAAAAATACTGGAGCCAACAGACATTATAAACCAAATAACCTAACAGATATTTACAGACAATTTTGCACAAATACTAAAAAACATACTTTCTACTACATATAACATAAAACTCCAAAATTGACCACATACTTGGACAGAAAGCAAGGGTCAACAATTAAAAAAAAAAAAAAACTAAAATAAACCTCTGTATCTAATCAGACCACAATGGATCAAAAGATAGATACCAACAACAACAGAAACATCAGGAAACTTAAAAAATTAAAGTAGAACAACACTCTAAAAATAAATAAGGTTTAAGACATAAAGACAAAAAATAAAGAAATAGACTTTCTAGAAATCAGCAAAAATGAATATACAACATACTCAAACTAATGAGACACAATAAAGTGGTGTGAAATGGCCAGTTTGAAATTGTAGTAACTACCTATATTATAAAAAAGGAAACAAGCAAATTGGAGAGATTTCATACTAGTGATTGAATAGCTTGATTTAGCTTTAGTAAACTGTATCTATCAAAACAATATTCTTTTCTTTTTTTTTTTTCTTTTTTCTGTTTTTTTGGTTTTTCCAAGCTTGAGGAGTATACATTTTTAAAGTATGACCTAATGATTTTTTGATTTTTTTCAATGTATTGTTATGTCTTCTTTTAATTTCTGATTTTATTGATTTTCTTTTTTTCTTTGTGTCTTTTAATTTTTTTGGTAAAGGTTTGTTTAACTAGTTCATTTTCTCAAAGAACCAAGTCTGTTTCATTGATTTTTGTTGTTGTTGTTGTTTCTATTCTATTGGTTTGAGCCTTGAGCCATCTACTCCTCTTTGGAGTGATTGCACCTTTTTGATCTAGAGCTTTCAGGTATGCTTTAAGGAGTCCCAAGGTGAGTCAGTTCCCACATCCCAGTATAAAGGCTGGCTTAGGTGTTTCTATGTAGGGAATGGACTCCAACATGCCGGTTCATGCACAGAAACAGTCTGAACCTACTTCAAGGGGCTCCACAAACTGCCTACACCATCCAACAGTCATCTACTTTTGGAGGGTTTAGTTCCTTTCCAGGAAGGTTCTTCAGTAGTTGTTTCTGATTCAGTGAATTCAATAGCTCCAGTACGCCATCCCACTGGGTGTCCTCCTCATGATCCTGATTCCTTTGCTCATATACACTCTTCTTTCTCTCTCTTCCACTGGAGTGGGAATTCCATCTGGAGTTCCATCTGCTTCTATCTCTATCCGTTGCTGGAAGAAGGTCCTATAATGATATTTAGGGTGGTCATTCACTTGATTATAAAGGAAGTACTGTTTAGATACCCTCTCTATTACTGCTTGGATTCCTAGCCTGGGGCATCTTGTGGGTTCTAAGAGGTTTCCTTAGTACCCGGTTTTTTTCTAACACCATGGTGGTTCCCTCTTTCAAGATATCCATTTCTTTGTTATCTTTCTCTGTTGCTCCTCTCACTCAACCATCTCCATCTCTCATAATTTATTCTTGTGTCTCCTTGGTTACTCTTATTATGATCTCAATTTACTCAGGAGATCTTTTCAATTTTCTCTTAACAGCAGGATCTATGGATGTCTCTCTTAAGTTCCTTCTCTTACTAAGCAGATCAGGGGTTGTGGTTTGCAACCTGGATATTCTTTGCTTTGTGTCTAGAATCCATGTGAGAGTGAGTACATGCCATTACTCTCTTTCTGGGCCAGTGTAACCTCATTAGGGATGATACTCTCCAAATCCATCTATTTGCCTGAAAATTTTGGAATGACATTTGTTTTTCTGCTGAGTAATATAGACGTTCCCCAATTTATTAATTTATTCTCCAGATGAGGGACATCTAGATTGTTTCCAGATTCTGGCTATTACAAATAATGTTGCTCTCAACATAGTTGAATTAATACCAGTTGGATGAGATTGAGCATCCTTTGGGTATATGCCCAATAGTGGTATTGCTAGATCATTCAGGAGATTGATTACCAGTTGTCTAAAGAACAACCATCCAAAGTGAGTGTATATGTTTACATTCCTACTAGCAATGGAAGAATGTTCTCCTTCCTCTATATCCCCTCCAACATAAGGTGTCATCTGTGATTTGATCTTAGCCATTCAGACAGGTGTAAGAGATTAACTCAAAGTTGTTTTGATTTGCATTTCTCTGATGGCTAAAGATGTTGAAAAATTCTCTAAGTGTCTTTCAGTCATTTGAAATTCTTCTATTCAGAATTCTCTTTTTAGCTCTGAACCCCATTTTTAATTGACTTATTTGGATTTGGGGGCTCTAGTTTCTTGCGGTTTCTAAATATTTTAGAGATTATCTTTTCTCAAATGTAGGGTTTGTGAAGATATTTTTCCTCTTTCTGTAGGCTGTCCTTTTGTCTTATTGACCATATCTTTGCTGTACAGAAACTTCTAAATTTTAAAAGGTCCCATTTATTAATTGTTGTTCTTAGTGTCTGTAATAACATTATCTTTAAAAAGTGGTCACTTTGACAATGCATTGAAGGGTATTTTCCACTTTCTTTTATATCAAGTTCAGCATAGCTGGATTTGTTGAGGTCTTTGATCCACTTGGATTTAAGTTTTGTGATGGATGATAGATATGAATATTTTTGCATTCTTCTACATACTAATATCCAGTTATGCCAGAAACATTTGTTGGATAATATCTTTTTTCCATTGTACATTTTTGAAATCTTTTTTTTAAAAAAATCAGATGTTCATAGGTATGTGGACTAATGTCAAGTTCTTCAATCCAATCCCACTAATCAAAAAGTCTGTTTTTATGCCAGGCAAAGCTGTTTTTAATAACTATAACTCTATAGTATTTCTTGAAGACAGGGACAGTGATGCCTCCTGGAATTCTTTTATTGAACAGGACTGGTTGGCAATCTTCTAGGTTTCTTGTTATTCAATATGGAGTTGAGTATTGTTTTGTTAAAGGTCAGTAAAAAATGTGTTAGAATTTTGATGGAGATTTGTTTTAAATATGTAGATTGTTTTTGGTATGTAGATTGGTTTTGGTAGGATTGCCATTTTTACTAATTTGATCCTACCTATCCAGGAGCATGGGAGATCTTTCCACTTTCCGATATATTTTCAATTTCTTTCTTCAATGATGACTCAATGTTTCATCAGACAGATCTTCCACTTCTTTATTACTTGTTACCCCAAGATATTTAATGTTATTTGCAGCTTTTATAAAGAATGATGTTTTCCTGATTTCTCTTTCAGCCCTTTATCATTTGTGTATATGAGGGCTATTATTTTTTTGAGATAGTCTTGCATGCTGCTTCATTGCAGAAGGTATTTATCATCTGTAGGAGTTCCCAGGTAGAATTTGGGGGATTATTTATGTATACAAACTTATTATTGGCAAATATAGTGTGATTTCTTCTTTTTCAATTTGTACCTCTTTAATCTTTTTTGATCTCTCATTTATTTGGCTTAAACTTTGAAAATATGAACTAAGTTGAATAGACAGAGGGAGAAAGAACAGCCTTGTCCTTATTATTGTTTTGGGTTTCTCTCCATTTTGTTTGATGTTGGTTGTTGACTTGCTGTATATTGCCTTTATTATATTAAGATATGACTTTATCTCTCCAGTACTTTTATTATGAAGGAGTGTTGGAGTTTGACAAAGGCTTTTTTAGCATCTAAATAAATAATCATGTGGGGGTTTTGCTTTTTGTTTATATACTGAATGATGTTCATAGATTTTTTTATGTTGAACCATCCCTGCATCTTTATGATTAAGCCTATTTAATCATCATGGTGATTTTTTTGATATGTTGTTGAATTTGGTTTGTCAGTGTTTTATTGAGTATTTTTGCACCAATGTACAAAAAGAAGACTGATCTGTAATTCTATCTCTTTGTCACATCTTTGAGTGGCTTGAGTATCATTGTGACTATAGCCTCATAAAAAGTTGTCAATGTTTCTTCAGTTTTTATTTTATGGAAGAGTTTGAGGAGTATTGGTATATAGTTCCTCTTTGAATGTCTGCTGGAATTCTGATGTGGGAATGTCTTTCTGTATGCTGTGAATAGCAATCTTTAAATAAACAAGCTGTTTTGGCCCATGACAGGCACCATATAAAAAGAAGGAGGAGTAATCAGAATAGGTAGGAAGATCAAGGCGGAGTCAGAGACAGACTGAGCCAGAAGCACAAAGGAGCACCATGTAAGGAACACAGGTAAGCCACGGGTCACGTGGCAGGAAAGATTAATAGAAATGGGTTGAGTTAAGATGAAAGAGCAAGCTAGCAATGTTCCTGAGCCATAGGCCAAACAGCATAAAGTAAATATAAGCTTCTGAGTCATTTCTGGGGACTGAGCAGCAGCTGGCGGCTAAGGGGTCTGGTGCGGCAGGTCTATGGGTCTGGGCCTCTGGCCACACAGGGCCAAAAAAAAACACATTGTAACAGAATTCTGCACTGAAACTGTCTGGCCTTGGCCTTTTTTTGCTTGTGATACTTTTAATCACAACTTTAATTCACATGAGGATTATGGTCTATTCAAATAATTTATCTGGTTTAAATTTAATTATGGTAAGTAGTACCTGTCCATTTTCTTTAGGATTTTGAATTTAATGGTATATAGAGTTTTTAAGTACAACCTAATTTTTCTCTGGATTTCCTGGGTATTTATTGTTATGTCCCCATTTTCATTTCTGATTCTTTTAATTTGGATACTCTGCCATTTTTTTTTTTTTTTTTTTTTTTTTTTAGTTTGGGTAAGGGTTTATCTTTTTGACTTTCTCAAAAAAGCAACTCTTTGATTTCTTGATTCTTGTATTCTTCTTTTGATTCTATTGTATTGATTTCAACCCTAACTTTTATTATTCCCTGCCATCCTCTACTTCTTCTAGATGAGTTTGCTCCTAATTGTTCTAAAGCTTTCAGATGTGCTGTGTAAGTATGTTGTGTGAGATTTCTGTAGGATTTTCATATAGGCATCCATCTAGTGCTATGAATTTACCTCTTAACACTGCTTTCATTGTGTCCTATGAATTTGCAGATGTGTTGGATTTACTTTCGTTAAATTTTAGGAAGTCTGATTTTTTTAAAACTTCTTCCTTGCCACAAAGATGAATGAGTTGAGAGATGTTCAGTTTCCATAAATTTGTAAGGCTTTCTGTAACTTTTGTTCTTGTTGAACTTTAACTTTGACCATGGTGGTCTGATAGATTTATTTTTCTTTTTTGTATCTATTTATGTTTGTTTTATGATCCAGTATGTGGTCAATTTTAGAAAAAGTTTCATGGAATATTAGAAAAAAGTATATTCTATTGTGTTTGGGTAAAAAGTTCTGTATATATCCGTTATGTTATTTGGGTCATAACATCTTTTAGATCCCTTATTTCTCTGTTGACTTTATAATTTTATGAGAGTGGGCTATTTAATTCTCCCACTATTAGTGTGTGGAGTTTGATATGAGATGTAAGCTTTAGAAATGTTATTTTTATATATGTAGGTGTAACTTAGTTGAGAGCATAAATGTTCAGGATTCAAACTTCATCTGGGTTTATTTTTCCTGAGATTAATAATTCATGTTTATCCCTGTCTTTTTTGATTGATTTTAGTTTGAAATCTAATTTGTTAGATGTTATGATGACTACACAAGCTTATTTCTTAGAACCTTTTGTTTGAAATTTTTCCCCAAACCTTTATGCTGAATTCGTGTCTGTCTTTGAATTGAGGTATGTCTCATATATGCAGCAGAAGGATGGATTTTTTTTTGCATAATCTTCTTAGCAGGTGTCTTTTCATAGATGAATTGACTCCATTGATAATAAGGGATATTAATGACTATTCATTGTTTTTTCCTGTTATTTTTTGTGGTAGTGTGTTTGTGTTTCTCTTGTTTTTTTCTTCTGTGGGATTATTTATTGCTTGTAGTTGCATGGGTTTATCTGGTTTTCTTAGGTTGGAGTTCTCTCTCTAGTGCTTTCTGCAGGATGAGATTTGTGGATAGGTATTTTTAAAATTTGATTTGTTGTGAAATATCTTGTTTAATACATTTATTCTGAATGATAGTTTTGCTGGGTGTAGTAGTCTTGGCTGTCAGCCATAATCTTTTAGTGTTGGTATAACACTTGACCAGGACCTTCTGGCTTTCATTGTTTCCATTGAGTAATCTGGTGTTATTTGTATTGGTCTGCATTTATAAGTAATTTGGCCTTTTTCCTTTGCAGCTTTTAGTATTCTTTCTTTATTCTGTAGGTTTAGTTACTTGACTATTGTGTTGTGAGCAGACTTTTATGGGTAGTCTAGTCTATTTGTTGATTTGTAATTTTCTTGTGTCTTTATAAGCATTTTCTTCTTTAGGTTGAGAAAGTTTTCTTGATTTTATTGAATATATTTTCTGTGCCTTTGAGCTGGTATTCTTCTCTAATTCTTATTATTCTCAAGTTTGTTCTTTTCATGGTGTCCTACTTTTTTTTCTGGACATTTTGTTTTATGACATTTTTAGTTTTCTGACTGACATATGTATTTACATTATTGAGTCTTCCCCTCCAGAAATTCTCTCTTTCATCGCTTAGACTGTGTTGATTATGATTGCAGGTGTAGTTCTATTTTGTTTCTTCAGATTTTCTATTTCCAGCATTTCTTTGGTTTGTGTCTTCTTTGCTTCAATTACAATTTTTAAATCTTGATATATTTCTTTCATCTGTTTGATTTCCTTTTTTATTTTTTTTAGGAATTTATAAATCTACTCCAATTTTTTGTTTGTTTTTTCTTCTGTATCTTTCAAAAATTTTATATCATCTTTTAAGGCTTCTATTATCCTCATAAGGTTGTTTTTAAGGTCATTAATTTCTGTCTCTTCTGCATTGGCATACTCATGTCTTGATGTTTTAGGACTTACATATTCTTCTGATGGTGCCATATTGTTCTTTATGTTGTTATACATACTCTTGCACTGGCATCTGCTCATTGTTTTCTCTCTTCACTGTAGAATTTTTTCTTAATCTCAGAGAACTGACTTTGGTGAAATCTGTTCTGGTTGTTTCTGTGTCTCAGGAACTCTCTTGGTTTAATCTGGGTAATTTGTTCATTTAGTCTATTCTATGTCACAGTAACCCCCTCTTAATTCAGTAAGTGCTGATATACCGTAGGTTTCAGGTGGCTCCTTTTGATCCACTAGGTGCTGAGAAACTTAGAGTTTCAGGTGGCTGTTTCTCATCCAATAGAAACTGATGAACTCTTTAATCTCTAGTGTGTTTCTTGTTCTTCTGTGAGCCTGGGGTCTGGGGGTTTCTGGTTTTCACGGAGCTTCCCATTAGTCTACTCTTAGTCTGTTATTCTGTTAGTCTACTGTATCTCAGAAATATCTTTGTCTGCTGTAATCCATGATTATGTAAGTTTCTGGTTGTTGCTGAAGTTGCTGAGGTTGCCAGGTAATTGTGTGGATTGTGGAATGGGACAGGGTTTGGGGACTAAAGTGTCCAATGATTTGGGTTTCACTAGGGCTTTTGACCTGCAGTGGTTTTCACTGATGGCTTTAACTTAAGGCAGAGCTGGGGGGGGGGGGGTCCAAAGGCTCTGTCCCTGGGCTGGGTTTTTGGATACTGTGTGTGAGAAATTTGTAGGATATGTTAATTCTTTCTAAACACAACGAAAACATTATAAATCATCAATATGATATTAACAATGGAAAAGTAGAAGTGAATAGTTATAAGGAATATGATCCTATAAATTGTCTTATAAAATAGTCGTATCAAAGCACGCATAGTTATGTCCAAATGAACATATAGAGATACTCACGAAACATGGCTTATAACCTAAAAACAGGACAACAAATGTATCCAGCTTATTGTGCATAAATAAAGTGTTATATTTACTTAATAAACTTAATCTTTTGAAATAATTAATTCTACATAAAAAATACTGAGAGACACAAGACAGGTAGTAATATCTAAATTTGTTACTGTTCTAATTTGAAATGTTTCAAAACCAATTACAATCTCTCCTAACCTGAGAAATCAAGGTGAGTATTAAGTATGGAGCATTAAGAGAAGCTATTTCCTGTGGTCTTAGGCATCTTCTGGAAAAATAAATTCTGCCTTGTACACTGTTCTCTTTTTGAGACAAGTGGCAATAAAATGATTTGAGAGTAGTAGGAGGGACTAGAGAAAAGAAGTGTTTAGTTAGGGGGGGGACAAAAGAAGGTAACGTGTATAACGCAAGTACATTATCTATGTGTGTGTCTGTGTATTAAACGATGAAAGAACAAATAAAATAAGTCTATTTTCAAATTCAAACATAGTTAAATTTGGATCACAAATAATACACAAAATTATGAAACATTTTAACACAAATAGTGTATTAAACATGCAAATGTAATACCAAGTGGTATTGGGGCACACCTTTATTTCCATGTTTAAGTGTTTGTTACTAAACTGTAACTACTTCTATGCGTGACTTTTGAAGTATTCAAAATGATGATAGGGGTCCAAAAGGTTGATTACACCTGGATTATAACATCATTAAACTGACAAACTCCCATCTAAAGATTAGTTTTGGACAATAAACTCCTAAGGAAAACTTGAACGGTTAGTTAAGAGTATCTAGGATCACAGACTACTCTACTTATCATTTCAAATAATCTCTGACTACTCACCATTTCAAGTAATCTCAATACTTTTACCATTACACAGAGACTGGACAACAAATGTTACAACTAGTTTCCTGAAGATATTTGCATTATCTCATTGTTTTCAGGGTCCCATACATATACCATAGCTTCCAGACAACAGGGAACAATTCTAAAACATGATGCCCACACTTTAAACAGGTGGGTTAAATAGATTTTTGGTTGTTTTGTGGATTATAGATAGAGGGCTGGTTGAAAACTGCTACTGGCAGTGGTAATGAAGAAAACCAAGCAAGAGAAGTTGAATTAAATCCAGACTCACTTTTTGAAAGTAAAAATGGGAAAGATAGAATAAAAGGGTAGATTATGAAACCTACTTTAAACTAAAAAGCAACTATTAATCTCGAGTATTTTAAAGTGGTATAATTTTTTGTAAATTGATACAAATTTAAGATTTTTATTAGAACATACTCTATATATGTTTCTACTCTTGTTTAAGGTATTTTTACATGTTACTACAAATTTTAGGTTATTTTTTATACTGTGTATATGTTTTAACTCATGTTTAAAGTATTATATCTATGCAGCTCATTTGAAAATGTAGTTCATAATTAAAACTTCATGTTAGTAGTCATATATAATAAACTTTTTAATATTAGGTATATTTTCAAGGTTAAACAAAGATATATTTTAGATAGATATGTAGTCTTCAAATACACCAGAGACCTAAAGAATATAAAATTTAAGATGTTTTAATAACAAAAGATTTCTCATGACAGTGAGACACATCTTCTTCTGGAAGCATTAATTTACTTCAAAAGTTAAAAAAGGAATTGGGCAATGAGAATCTAATATTGAGTTTTCTTTCTCTGTGACAAAGTTATTCCCTTATGTAACAAAATGCCCTTATCTTGACTTCTGATAGTGTGCTATAAAAAGTAGATAAGTAGGATATGAAAGAAAAATTACTGTTGATCTTACCAAGACAAGGTAGGATAGTTCTTTAAAATTCTTGCTTCACTGACAATTCTCTCAGATACTCTAGGCCTGTAGGCTAAAGAAGGCTTCTCCAATGTTAAAGAAGAAACTTCAATGACTATTGCACAATTTGTATTTATTATTAGAAGAAAAATTTGGAGCTATATAATGAGAAAAAGCTGAAAAATCATAGATAAGTGGGGGGGGGGGCACAGCCACTTCTTGCCTTGCCAACTCCTCAGGCCAAAGAGGTAGATCTTATCTCCACAAATTCTTAGACTGAATGTGTCTGAGTCCTCATCAAAAGAGAGCACAGGCAAAAGGATGGGAAGAAAACTCTGACTTCTCCTGTCTTATCTTTCTTTCTCTGCCTCATATCTCAATTTGTGGCTCAACTTTCTCAGTGCTAGAATTAAAGACATATGCCACCATTTCCTGGCTCTGTTTGACCTTGAGCTCACAGAAATCAAGGGACCAAAGACATGTGCAACCATATCCTTTCCTTTATGGCTTGGATCTTTGGGTGGCTCTCTTCTCTGACACTTCTGGCTATTTTTTAAAAAATATACAATATATCACCACAAGTGACTGTTCAAGAATCCAGATTCTGCTGCATTTTTGTAATTTTAGAAGCTATTCATTCTATACAAATGGACTGGACATTGTGAAAGTATCTTATCTGATAACTGTTCTTATAATAGAAAATTTTACTGTGTTAGAGTTAAGACATCTTATTCTTTTAAACAAAAATAAAAAATGTTCCAGAATATTTTTTTTAGTGTGACAATATTTGTTACCCCAATTGGTTCAATAAAGAACTGTATATCCAATAGCTAGACAAAGAAAATAGGTCAAATTTTCTGATAGAGAGAGAACTCTGGAAAGAAGAGTGGTGAAGAGATGCCAGGGAGATATATATGGACATTGCCAGATACATGGTATAGAGAAAAGGTAACTAAGCCATGTGGCAGAAGGTACATAAATAAAAGCAGGTTGGTTTAAGTTATAATAATTAGCTGGGGACAAGCCTTAGTTACAGGTCATGCTTTCATAACGAATCAAAAGTTTCTGTGTTATTATTGGTGGACTTTGTCATCCCACCAAAGAAAGTACAACTACAACCAGGACGATCTTAGAAGAGGGAATTTCAACTGAGAAATGCCTACCTCAGAATGCCTTGTTGGCAAGTCTGTGGGGCATCTCATTATTTAATAAATGATGTAAGAAGACTCAGTCTACTGTGCAAATGGTTCTTTTGGTACTATACAAAACCAGGCCTAGAAAGCCATGGAAATCAAGCAAGTAAGCAGCATTTCTTCTTAGTATCTTCTTAAGTTATTGCCTCTGAATTCCTGAATTGAGTCCTTGTCATGAATTATTTTCACAATGGGCAGAAAATGTGGGCTGGTAATTATTTCTAGAAGCATGAACAATCCAAAGATAGCTGAATAATCAAAAAGCCTGTACCAACAAAAGTGACAACTTGCAGAAGCTTCATGCCTATAGCTCTCTGCTCAGCAAACAGGTACTTAAAAGGGCCAGAAAGACTCTTGCAGACAGCTTTGACAGGCCAGTCAGAGAGCCCCTTTACTCAGAAGCCATTTACCTCTAAATGACCTTGGAGAAAGTCTTGAAAATGCTTTGAAGACTTTTGAGGTCAGTTTACTTTCTATGTTTCATAAGCCTCCCTTTTCTCTTAAGGAGAAAATGTATCAGTGGAGGAAATTGCTCCGCAATATATTGTCTTTTCCTTTCTATTATTTTAGTGAGACTATTGTGTTATACATAGATGAGTGCTTACTTTTGTAAATTTTCAGAGGTTTTTCAGTGTGATTTTATAACTGAACATTTTTTCTAGCAATAAATAATATATTATCATATGAAATATTAAAATAATAACTATGTAAAGATAATCCATATTAGTGCTCACAGGACCACAGCACTTGGCAGGCATGAAAATTACCATTTAGTGGCTACAGGGTCTTCTCAGTGTTTTTCAAATTGTTCATGAACTACGTGGATCCAATGATTGTAGGATTACTGTTTAAAATGCCACTCAGTTACACATGTAGTAAACAATGGATAAGAAAATCTGTTAAGGACGCCAATAAAAATGAACCAATGATTCTGACATGTTATATACTTCCATCTATTCCCAGATGGGTTCTGATCTATGCTTCTTCCAAAAAACTATTGCCATGGAAATCAAATTAACAAACATTGGCTCACTACAGTTGACAGTAAATGCTAAACTATTTCTTTTATGATACTGTACAAAAATATTAATACAAAATTCTCAATTTTCACCTCAAATGAAATAAAAGGTCATTTATTCTGAAGTCAGGCAACTGTATTTATATCTAATCACACAGACAATTAGGTTATATTTAATTTCATATTCCAACATGCAAACAATATTACAGTTTTTATAGTAACTGAAGGAAGAATTTCATAAATTAAGATACTTTTTTCAAATACACTGGAGGAAAAATAAAGCAGGTGGGTTAAAGCCAAATAGGCAAATTTCTCCTACAGGACACAGATATCATCTCATAGAATCTTAGCCCATCAGTTGGTTTTAGACATTTCAAAAATTTCCCTAATGGTTATAAAGATATTAGATCACAAAAGGGGCCAATACTTTTCTATTAAAAGGACCAAAGTTACAGAAGATGTAGCAGATGATATAGTCCAACATCTGCAAAAGTTGACATACAAATCAGTCACTTAGACTTTCAGATTGTTCGTACTACATTTTATATACATACATACACACATATCATAATACAAAATCACTTGTTTTGTTCATAAAATATTACATTATTCTCAACTCACCATCTTCATTCTAATTTCTTCCATGTCCCTCCATTCCTTTTTAAACTTATGGCCTACATCTGTTTCATTTTTGTTTACATATATATTAATTAATTATATAGCTAATACTTCCTGTGTCTATTTAGCAGTGCTTATATGGACATGCTTATTAGAGCTTACCATTTGGTATTATATTATCACTTATGAAGCTCTTGGCCAAGTAAATTCAATCCTCTATCCCCTAGTAGCTATTAATTGTTTATAGCACTTTATGTATAGGTGAACATTGTAAGAATTTACACATTCATATCAGAATATACACTGTTGTTGGAATTATTTAGAACTTCTTTAAGTAGCTATATGGTTATGGTATCATGAGTGCAGCTTCCCTGACATATCCAGGAAAGAAAAACTGGCTTCCATATCCTATGGCTCTTACATTCTTTTTAACCTTGTTCTGATGTGAAAATGACTTTCTGTATGCTGTGAATATCAATCTTTAAATAAAGGAGCTCTTTTGGCGTGTGACAGGCACCATAGAAAAAGTAGGAGAAGGAATCAGAACATAGGTAGGAGAAGCAGGGTAGAAACAGACAGACTGAGCCAGCAGCCGAAGAAGAAACATGTAAGGAACTCAGGTGAGCCACGGGCCATTAGGCAGACAAATTAATATAAATGATTTGATTTAAGATGTAAGAGTTAGCTATCAATGTGCCTGAGCCATAGGCAAAGCAGCATGAAGTTAATATAAGCATATGAATCATTTTGGGGGCCTGAGCAGTGGCAGGTAGCTAGCTAAGGGGTCTGTGGGTCCGGGCCTTTGGCCACCCAGAACCAAGAAAGCCCACAACTGCAGATGGCACCCAATGTGGGGTGAATATCCACTGAAAGCCTGAGAAAGTTTAAAAATCAGAAGCTGGCTTGCCTTAGTGGTTAAGATTCTGTGCTCTCACCTTTGTGGCCTGGGTTTGATTTCCAGTCAGAGAACAAAAAAAAATTAAAAAAATAAGAGAGAGAGAGAGAGAGAGAGAGAGAGAGAGAGAGAGAGAGAGAGAGAGAGAGAGAGAGAGAGAGGGGAGAGAGAGAGAGAGAGGAGAGAGAGAGAGAGAGAGAGAGAGAGAGAGAGAGAGAGAGAGAGAGAGAGAGAAAATGCTGCAGGTTCCCAAAGCTGAACACTCTGATTGTCCTCTGCTTTCTAATAGTGTTCAAAGCACAAATGGACCCCCTATGCCTGTGGGCACAGGACTGAGGACGTTTGGCACCAGATGTAGGCAGAGTTTCTCTTAAAATGCACCAATCCAAGATTAATATTCATTAAAATATAAACCAACACTCATGACACAAGTAACAACTTATAGTGGCACCTGAACAGGGACTGGAGTATCTGAGCGATGGACAATGGATGCCAAACTGGTCTCTCCAGAAGTCAGGAACCAGCAAAATGGGTGATCATGGTCCCAGTTGCCCCTTATCAATGGGGTTGCTAGTGGGCCCCATTCTCTCTCACCTGAAGTTAATATATAAGCGTCTGAATCATTTTGGGGGCTTGAGCAGTGGCAGGTGGCTAAGGGGTCTGTGGGTCTGGGCCTTTGGTTGCCTGGGTCCAAGAAACCCCACTACTGCATTGTTCCATGATGTTACCTTAGCAAACATTGTCT
Source organism: Phyllotis vaccarum (assembly GCA_033318265.1). Lineage (NCBI taxonomy): Eukaryota > Metazoa > Chordata > Mammalia > Rodentia > Cricetidae > Phyllotis > Phyllotis vaccarum. Next base: position 40,223,229 of record JARWLC010000016.1, read on the forward strand.
TGTAGATATATAAATTGGAGTTGGGTAACCATGGTCAGTATCTTAGTGTATTTTGACCAATTGTAGATATCTAAAAGGTTCTTTCTATGCTCAATAGAAAAGTTTGTTGGAAGAGTTGTGGGACCTAAATGTATCTGCAGATATAGAAATGAGTATCTGGAATGCAGTTAGTAGTTATACTAATTTAAGAAATTTAAAGTTAAACTGTCAGCTAAGATCCACAGTGTCACTATTCAGGTGTAGTTGAATAGGTTTCCAGTATCAGGCATGATTTTCTTTGTGTTAAATGGACCTTGGATGAAATTAGACAGATATTGTTTACCACTATGATAAAAGTATCACTTTTGTACTTTTAAAAACATCTTATTCATTGTTTCTGTGTCCATACTAATTACAACTCAATAGGGCTATTGACTACTGAGTCTTCCTTTGGCAGCTGACATATCAATGTACCATTGTTACAATGTGGTTTCTTAGTCTCAGGCAGCCAGACCTTGTAGTCTCAGACTTCTTAGCCACCCACTGTTGTTCAGCCCTCCACTCCAAAATGACTCAGACACTTATATTAAGTTTATGCTGTTTGGCTTATGGCTCAGGCACATTTCTAGCTCTTTTGTCTTAACTCAACCCATTTTCATTAATCTATTTTGTCACATGGCCCATGGCTCACCTGTTTTCTTTATATGCTTGCTACTGCTTGGGCATCTGATTCAGTCTGTCTCTGACTCTGCCCTGCTCCTACCACCTATTCTGATTCTCCTTACTTTTTCTATGGTGCCTGTCATGGGCCAAAACAGCCCTTTTATTTAAATATTGCTTTTCACAGCATACAAAAAGGCATTTCCACATCACTCTCCCCTTTCTGTCTAATAAAAAAGAAGGCTTCAATTTTAACAAAGAAAAAGTATATATAACAAAACAGCTAAAAAGCAAGAATTGCAGCTACAACATATAGTCCATTTGTATTTAGCAAACCTAAAGAAAATACTCGTATCAACCTTATCCTTCTGAATCTAAATTTTCATATATACCTTCAATATACCTTTCAAATAGCAAAGAAAAACTGTATCTATAACTATCTAATCTTTAACTACATCAAAGACTACAGAAGGATATATTTACTCAAGGAAACTGAAAGTACAAGAAACTTCCAAAATCTAGAAATGACAGAGATGACACCTATCTTCCTGGACAGTCATCCAAAGTTCCTTTATAAAGTTGGGGCATCCATTTTCAGCCTATAGGCCCAGAGTCTCTTTTCATTTCAGTGAAGCAGGAAATCTGCCCTGCCCCTTTTGGTATATTCTATCAGTCACTTCTCTTCGAGTCCTGAAGAATGTCTGACAGTTTTTTCTGCAAAGCAGGCACATGAATGACCATCTCAGCTTGCTCTGCCAAAGTTCAGAGGTCACCTTCCTATGGAACCTGCATGTCCAGTTTAAACAGCATACTGGCAAGCAGTCAATATAAGAACAGGTTCATGTCCAGTGGTTAACCGATGTCACAAAGAAACTAATCTTCATATGGAGTTTCTTTGATGCCTATTTTATTTTCTTGAAGTAAATTGGTGCTGTCAGGAGCATATCTGTCTCACTGTCTAGAAAAGTCTAAGTTCTTAAACCATTTTAAATGCCATATTCTGTAGGTCTTAGAAATATTTAAAGATTACCTATCTAATTGAATTATATTTTGTATACCTAAAATATCTAACTAACATGCATTTCTTAATTATACATTACAAATTTAAATCAGTTACATAAACATCATATTGTAAAAAAGAATAGAAAAATACATTCAGCATAACAAAATTGACCTTAAATTTGTATCAATAAACCAAAGTCCATGCCAACGTAAAACATTTTGAGATTAACAGCTGATTTCCTGATCTAAGTAAATTCAATAATCAAGTTTTTTTAAAAAAATATTTATATATCATATCTCTTTTTTTAGAAAGAGATTAACTATGACCATTAACTACTTATAATGAAAACAAACATTTATAAGCAATATTTTGGGAATTTGTATGTAGTTTATTATTATTATTTTTTGTTGATTAAGGGGCATTGAAAATCTCACGGGTTTTTGAGATTGGATCATAGTCTAGTCTTGAAGCTGATATGGCCACCTTTTTTTATCAGAGAATTTTTTAGGGGGTCTTGGTTGATGAAACCATATTTGTTTGGAAGTCATTTATAGGTTCTTATTTTTTGTGGAAATAAAAGCAGAACTCTTTTAAAGCAATAAATCTTTAGACACAAATTTTAAAATCAAAATACCTTTAAAATATAATTTTTTGTTTAACTTAGTAGCCTTTCTATTTGTAATTTATTGTCTTTTTGTAGTTAGCTCATTAACAGTTAAAAAATTAAAAGAAAACACAATAATAACCAGTCTAGATTTTGTGTCTATTTTTTATCTTTATGTGGTTTATTATATTTTTATTATTTTATTTCTTAAAGACTTTTTTATTTTATTTTCTGAAGTCTATGTATCTTTTATATAAATATTGTAATTTTTATAGTTTTTTATCTTAATTTGTTTTACTGTGAATATTTACTTTTTAACTATAAGAGCTTTTAAAATATATTCTCTTAAAGAGTTGTATAGTTTTTGTAGATAAATCTGAAATCAGTAAGTTTTCTTAAAGGGACCATGTCTGCTTGTGGCCAGCAAACAGAGCAGACCCAAGAAAATGTTGTTATTAAGTATTTGTCTTTGTTTGTTTTTTTTGTTGTTGTTGTTGTTGTTTAAAATAAGCAGAAACTTTAAACCAATAACATGTTATTGAGTCTTTTGTGAGATTTTAGGAACTAGCTTGATTGTAGCTTATACTGTCTGTCGCCAGTCTACTTGTGCCATTTGGAATGTGACCTGAACTCTATATTTTTTTTTGTACAATGACCTGTTTTATATGTATAGTTTGAAAGCTTTTTTTGGCTCAGTTTTTGTGAACTAGAACTCTTTTTAAACATTTCTAGGCCTTAAGTGGATATTTTGTCTACCCAGTAACGCCATCTGTTACAATGTAGTACTTTCTTAGTCTCCAGCATCCAGAGGACCAGACACACAGACCTTGTAGTCTCAGACTTCTTTGCCACCCACTGTTGTTCAGCCCCCCCCCAAAAAAATGACTCAGACACTTATATTAAGTTTATACTGTTTGTCTTATGGCTCAGGTACATTTCTAGCTAGCTCTTTTGTCTTAACTCAACCCATTTTCATTAATCTATGATGTCACAAGGCCAGTGGTTCACCTGTTTTCTTTATATGCTTGCTACTTCTTGGGCGTCTGGTTCAGTCTATCTCTTACTCTGCCCTGCTCCTCCTACATATTCTGATTCTTCTTCTTACTTTTTCAATGATGCCTGTCATGGGCCAAAAGAGCTCTGATGTGGGAATGCCTTTCTGTATGCTGTGAATCTCAATCTTTAAATAAAAGGAGCTGTTTTGGGCCATGAAAGGCACCATAGAAGAAGTAGGAGGAGGAATAAGAATAGGTAGGAAATGAAGCGCAGAGTCAGGGGCAGACCGAGCTGAAGCCCAAAGGAGAAACATGTAAGGAGCACAGGTGAGCCATTGGTCATGTGGCAGACAGATTAATAGAAATAGGTTGATTTAAGATGTAAGAGCTAGCTAGCAATGTGCCTAAGTCATAGGACAAACAGCATAAAGTTAATATAAGCATCTGAGTCATTTCTGGGGACCTGAGCGCCTGGGCAGCTGAGGGGTCTGGCACTGCAAGTCTGTGGGTCTGGGTCTCTGGCCACCTGAGACCAAGAAACTGCACCTTACAATGTGTAAAAGGTACATAGGCTTCAGATAGAAAAGAAAGAAGTTAGAAAAAGTCTTTAAAGAGAGAAATAGAGTAATAAAAATATAATTAGCCACATAAAGATGAAAAATAGACACAAAATCTGGATTTTGGTTGTTCTGTTTTCTTTTAATTTTTTAACTGTTAATGAGCTAGCTGCAGAAAGATAATGGATTGCAAATGCAATGGCTACTAGGTTAAACAAGAATATGTGTTTTAAAGGTGTTTTGATTTTGAAATTTGTGTCTAAGGATTTATTACTTTGGAAGAGTTCTGCTTTTGTTTCCACAGAAGATGAGAACCTGTGGATTGCTTCCAGGCAAATTGGTTTCATCAACCAAGACCCCCTGAAAAAAAATCTCTGATGGGAAGAGATGGCTGTATCAGCTTCAAGACTGCAGATTATGATCCAGTCTCAACAATCCGTGAGATTTTCAATGCCCCTTAGTCAGCAGGAAATAGTAATAGAAAACTACAACCAAATTCCCCAAATATTATTTCTAAATGTTTGTTCTCATTATAAATGGTTGATGGTCTAAGACAAAAAAGGGGATATGGTATATGAATGATTTTTAAAAATTTGGATTATTGAATTTACTTAAATACAAAATCAGCTGTTAATGTTGAAATGTTTTACATTGGTATGGATTTTGGTTTTTTGATAAAAATTTAAGGTCAATTTTTTTATGCTTTATGTATTTTTCAATTCTAGTTTAAGGTATGATGTTCATGTAACTGATTTAAAATTGTAATGTATAATTAAGAAATGAAGGTTAATCGACACCTTTAATAATCAAACTTATAGTTAGGGTAGTTAAGATTTTTAGGTATACAAAAATATATTTCAATTGGTAGGTAATCTTCAAATACTTCTAAGACCTACAGAATATGGCATTTAAAATATTTTAAGAACTTAGACTTTTCTGGACAGTGAGACAGGTCTGCTCCTGGCAGCACCGATCTTCTTCAAGAGAAAAATGGACATCGACGAAACACCATATGGAGTCTACTCTATTTGTGGCAACGGTTAGCCACTGGACAAGAACCTGTTCTTATATTGACTGCTTGACAGTATGCTGTTTAAACTGGACATGCAGGTTCCATAGGCAAGTGACCTCTGAACTTTGGCAGAACAAGCCTAGATGGTCATTCAGGATCCTGCTTTACAGAGAAAACTGTCAGACATTCTTCAGGACTCGAGGAGAAGCAACTGATGAACTGAGCCAGAATGGATAGAGCAGATTTCCTGCTTCACTGAAATGATAAAAGACTCTGGGCCTGTAGGCTGAAGATGAATGCCCCAACTTTATAAAGGAACTTTGGATGACTGTCCAGGTAGATAGGTGTCATCTCTGTCCTTTCTAGATTTTAGAAGTCACTTGCACTTCTGGTTTACTTGTGAAAATATATCCCTCTGTGGTCTTTAATGTAGTTGAAGATTAGATAGTTATAGGTATAGTTTTTCTTAGTAATTTGAAAGTTATATTGGATATAAAACTTTAGATTTATAAATATTAGGTAGAGGATAGAATATTTTTTTTAATTTTGCTAAATACAAATAGATTAGATATTGTAACTGTAATTCTTGCTTGATAGCTATTTTTTTATATGCAACTTTGCTTTGTTAAAATTGAAACCTTCCTTTTTGATTAGACAGAAAGTGGGAAGTGATATGGGAATGCCTTTCTGTATGCTGTGAATCTCAATCTTTAAATAAAGGACCTGTTTTGGGCCATGACAGGCACCATAGAAGTAGTAGGAAGAATCAGAATAGGTAGGAAAGGAAGGGCAGAGTCAGGGGCAGACTGAGCTAAAGCCTAAAGGAGCAACATGTAAGGAACACAGGTGAGCCATGAGCCATGTGGCAGACAGATTAATAGAATTGGGTTGATTTAAGATGTAAGAGCTAGCTAGCAATGTGCCTAAGTCATAGGCCAAACAGCATGAAGTTAATATAAGCATTTGAGTCATTTCTGGGGACTTGAGCGGCTGGGCAGCTGAGGGTTCTGGCACTGCAGGTCTGTGGGTCTGGGTCTCTGGCCACCCGAGACCAAGAAACAGCACCATTGCTACGGAGCTCCTTTATTTAACGATTGCTATTCACAGCATACAGAAAGGCATTTCCACCTCATACCATATTATTAGTGTTAGTCCTCAGGAAGAAGATATTTTGGAAATATCAAGATTATATTGTCTGGTTCTTGTGTCTGAAGTGTCCATTAACTTCAGCAGTAGAATCTCACCTTCAAATTCAAGAAGGGGTCAAGAGAAATAGCAAATAAAGAGTGTTATATTTAAATAGGAGTTTTGCATGTCTTGTACTGTGCTTTTTTTTACTTTCAACCCAAATGGAGTAGTGTGTGTGTGTGTGTGTGTGTGTGTGTGTGTGTGTGTGTGTGTGTGTGTGTGTGTGTACTGTATTTTATGATTTTAGGCAAATTTAAAATGAACAATCTTTATATCATTTTCAAACATTCTCAGGGTTATTTGTTCATCCATTCCTCTCTTTATATTACTCTCTTTACATAGTTATATTTTAAATTAGTAAAGAGAATAGTTCAGCTTACCCAAATTATCAGATTTAGTGGTTTTAATTCCATTTGTAGATCAAAATAACCATCTAGTGATTTTTTTTCTGTAAAGTGTCAAAAACAAATTTAAATATTCAGATTGCTTAAAAATGAGTAGTAATGTACATGTCTAAATTTTGCTGGGATTTGAAGTTGTGTTGCATGTTTAGTATAGACAGAGGATGTTGAGACATACTGCTGAAGTGAGGTCAGTGAGATTTGTGTTAGGCAGAGGAGTTTGTAATCTGTAACTAAGACAGACAGTATAATTACTTTTGAATGGGCTGAGTACTAATAAATAACTGGAGAATTAAACTTGACCATGCACCTTTGTAATTATTACTATATAGCAGTCTACTTAGGAGTCAAAAGGTAAGAAGTTTCATTCTTGGGTTCATGAAACTTTGTATATCTGGTAGTAATATGTTGTGGCATATTGTAAATGTGCATGTGAGTGTATTTGTGTGCTTGTGTGTGTGTGTGTATGTGTGTGAGAGAGAGAGAGAGAAAGAAAGACAGAGATAGGTAGGTAGAGAGAGAGATAGAGATAGAGAGAGAGAGAGAGAGAGAGAGAGAGAGAGAGAGAGAGAGAGAGAGAGAGAGAGGAGAGACAATGCAGGTTGGCAAAAATCTTATTATGTAGCCCAGGTTAAACCCAAAAAAATGATTTACATGCTTCAGCAACCTGAGTTGGAATTCCCTAAATTTATCATCATAAATATTACTTCATATTAAAAATAAAAACAAAATATAAACCAAATGAAACCAATAACTTTATGACTTTTCTAGAAAATAAAATATATTAAAGAGAATCTGAATCTAAGAAGTTATGGCCTTAAAAAATGACAGTTGCTCAAAGGGTGAAGGTGCAGGTCACAAAGACTGATGAAATGCTCTGATTTTTACACTGCATATATATATATATATATATATATATATATATATATATATATATATATATATACTTCTTTATCACTAATAATCCTTCCATGGTGTGTAGAGTTATATCTTCATTGATCAACATGTCTGTATTTGTTTCAATACCCTACTGTTTTTATTATTATAACTCTGTCAAATAATTTGAAATCAGAGGTGGTAATCCCAGCAATCCTTTTAATATTATAGGTTGTTTAAACTTTCTTGTCATTTATATGTTTTCTATATGTTTGAAATTGTGCTTTTAAGTTATGTGAATAATTGTGTTGGAATTTCAGTGGGGACTACACTGATTCTGTAGATTGCTTTTGGTTGTTGGCCATTTTTACTGTATTAATTCATGACTATGAGGAATCTTTCTATCTTCTAATTTCTTCTTCAAGTTCTTCCTTCAATAACTTGAAGTTGTTTTATTAAACAAATATTTCCTTTACTTTGTTAGAGTGGCTCAATGATATTTTATATTATTTGAAGTTCCTATGAAAGTTATTTCCCTGAATTTTTCTTAGTGTGCTTGTTATATATATGTTTATATATGAAAGAGTATATATATGAAAGAGTAATATTTTTGTAACTTAATTTTATATCCAAGTACTTTATAAAAAGCATAATCTGTAGGAAATTTCAGTGGATGTTTTAGTGTAACATATATACTATCTGATAATCATCTGTAAATAAGGATCTTTAGCTTCTGCCTTTTTTATTTCTATTCCCTTAATCCTCTGTCAGTTATCTTGTTGCTCTAATAAGACTTCACGTATTGTATTAAATAGGTATGGATAGAGTGAAAAGCTTTTAATTTTTCTTGAATGTAGTGGAAATGCTTTGGGGTTCTTGCCACTTAAAGTTATATTGGTTTTGAGTTACGTTCATTTATATGCAGGTATCTCTAATCTCTTCAGGACATTTTATCTCTAAGATCTTGTTGGTCTTTGTTAAAAGCTTTTGCTTCATTTAATGATATGACCATGTGCATTTGTCTTTCAGTTTGTTTATATGGTGGGTTGCACTGGACACATTTTTATTGTTTTACCTTGATCTGATGTCTCTTTTTTATATTAAGGAGTATATTATATTATTATTTAATAATACTATGTATTTGTATATTATATTACTATATCAAGGTAAAGCACAAATTCTAGTTGGTATTTAATGAAAACTCATAGCCAAATATTGGGGAAAAGATGGAATATCAAAGATACGAAACAAACCACATTCAGTTATCACCCAGCCAACTTTTCAGGCTGATCAGGTTGTAAACTATCTCCATGAATCCTCTGCCTGTCTTTATGCTCCTGTAGAATAGCTGAATATCTTCTCCAAGCAGTTGTTTCACTTCTGGGTTCAAATCTTCATCATAATCCTAGAGTTAAGATTAAAAGTGTGAGCTACTATTATTTTGGTTTTTGGCTTTGAACTCACAGATATCCAAAAAAGATCTCTGTCTCATAAGTGATGGGATTAAAGGTGTAGGTCACCACTTGGTTATTCCCATTGTGGAATTAAAGGCATGAATTACCAGTCTCTGACACTAATGGCTTGACTATGTATGATTCTTTTCTCTGATATTCCAGGCTTATTTTATTAAATATAAGATATATCACCACATTAGTATATTGTGTTAGTATATACAAAAGGAAATTGAAGGGGCATTGTGCCAAAGGAGTCATTGACTCTAATCTAAGCAACCTATTATTCAGGCTTCTCAAAATAGGTGTTCCCTATAGGTTGTATGTGTATATCAGAACTATGAATCAACTATGAAGCAATCATTGCAACATTAGAGACTCCACAAACCAGATGATGCATCTTAAGTAGGTTGGTATAAAATGTACCAAATTTTTATAATTCAGCACTTTCAGGAATCATATACTTTCTGGAAGAACCTAGCACTACTTTTTAAAAATAAGACATAGCCTTTAATTTTGATGTGGCATCAAGTTTGCATTCTTGAGTTAAAACAGATGGTCACATTTCATACATACATACATACATACAGTGATGTAAAAAATATTAGTTTTTGTATAGCTGAATAGCTCTTTCCTTAAAATTAAAGGTCCCCCTCTGGAAATATCTGGGTTAGACTCAGAAAACACAAAAACTTTTTATGCTCTGGAATGAAAGGAAACCTCAAAGATCACAAGAAGTTTATAACACTGATTTTCATGACTCCTCCACATATTTATATACCTATTAAGGATTGCTAGGGACAATCAAATCTTTCACCAGCTAAGCTGTTGTGGCTTGTACAGGGAGCACCAGGAATGAAAGTTTTGTGCATCACCAGTCTTACCAGGATCTCCAGTAATGAAGTTGGAATTTTGATTTTGGACAAGCATGCGTCTGTGATGAATGCCTCACCTGTGTTCCTGATGAGCTTATTGGCTCACCTAGTAAGACTTAGGTTGTATCTAATTTCTTTCATTTGTTGTTCATGCCCTCTGTGAGGAGATAAGGTATTTATTTCTGTCTCCCCAGGCAGGGCTAAAACACCATGAAGTGGTATCCTTAATAGTCAACTAGGCTTTACATCAGAAGGCTGCGTGTGGATTTGATTACAAATATGGGAATTTTCACATGTTAACTTAAAAATATTCAAAATTCACACAGATGATACATATATAAAATCCCCCAGGGGCATCAAACAATTGAATATCACTCTGAATGCTGTGTGTAATCTTCACATTGTCTATTTCTTTATCACATTAAGAAGTTGAATTATATTTAAAATCTATTTATGACTGAGTGCATATCACGTTTTTCTTTCTGATTCTGAGTTACCTCACTCAGAACCATTTTCTATAGTTTCATCCATTTGTCTGCAAATTTCAGGATATCCTTTTTTCTACTGTGTTGTGCTCCATTGTTTATAAAATCAATTTTTCAGTTGAGGTGCATCTAAGTTGTTTCTAGGTTATGGCTATTACAAGTAATCCTGCTACATTCCACAACTCATGACCAGCAAGGTAACAAGGAAGAACCTAAGAGAGACATTGCTGGATCCCCTGGGAAGGGAAAATAAATAAGATCTCCTGAGTAAGTTGGGATCATAAAGGGGGAGAAGGGTAAATGGAAGCGATCATGAGAGGATGAGACAGTTGAGTTGGGAGAAGGGCAGAGAGGATGAACAAAGAAATAAATATCTTGATAGAGAAAGCCATTGTATGGTTAGAGACAACCTGGTTCTAGGGAATAAGAACTCTCAAAGATGATACTCTCTAAGACTCCAAGCAATAGTGGAGAAGGTGCCTAAAGCGGCCTTCTCCTGCAATAAAAATGATGACCATCATAATTGCCATTAAAGGACATTTATCTAGCAACTAATAAAAACAGATGCACAGATTCCCAACTCAGCACTGAGTGGAGCTCCAAGTCCAGCTGAAAATAGGAAGGATAGATTATATGAACAAAGGTGTCACCATCCATTATAAGGAAACCAGTTGAGATAGCTGACTCGAGCTATTGGGAGGTAGGTCACTGACTCTGAATTGATAGCTGAGAACCTGCATGGGACTAAAATAGGCTTTCTGAATGTAAATAACAGTATGACAGTCTAATGGCATGGACAATTTTTGGTGCTTCTGGCAGTAGGAGCAGAATTTTTCCTGGTTCGGAACTGGCTTTTTAAGCCTATTACCTTCAAAGCAACACCTTGCTCAGCCTTGATACTGAGAAAGGTGTTAGGTCCTGCCTCAATTGGTTATGCCAGACTGCATTGATTTATTCTGGGAATCCTTATGATCTCTGAGGATTGGATGGGGAGGGGGAAGCTGAATGGGAAGAGGGGATGTAGGGGAACAATACTGGGTATGTAAATAAAAAATACGTTTGCTAACTCTGTGATTTTTCTTATCTTAAGGGACAATCATTTTAGATTTTCAGAAACTGTTTTATCAATGAAATTACATATATATATATATATATATATATATATATATATATATATATATATATATATATATGTTGTGGGATTCGGGTGTCAGCTGGTGGGGTCCAGAGAAGCTTATCCAGGGTCCTGGGCTCCTGGAGGGGGTGTGGCCAAACCCTTGGTAAGGGGCTGCCGGGACGCTGAGAGGCTCTCTTCCTGGTTCCTGGCTGCTGGAGGGAGGCTCACGTGGTCCGTCCGTCTGCAGACTCTGGTCCCTGTTCAGGTGCTATTATACTCTGTTGCCTGTACCGTGAGTGTTGGTTTATATTCTAATAAATATCTATCTGGTATTGGTGTCCTTGTGGGTAAGTTACGCCTACATCTGGCGCCCAACGTCCCGGACCCACGGGCGGGCCCACGGGACGGGTTTAAATCACACTCAGGTCAGGTTTTGAGTGTGGGCAGGGCTTATCCAGCCCCGTGCGGATTTGGTTTTGAGCGGTGACCTCCAAACGGCTTACGCCATCAGTTTCCGAGGCTCCCGGTCTGGTTCAGCCGGCACCAGCGGCGGCTCCAGGCCTCTCAACCAGCCGCACGGCCTCGGCCCCGCTGCCACGCGCGGTCGGTAGACCCCCCCCCACCCAGCACACGACCCGCGGCTAGCTGCCTAGCTGAAGGTAGACCCGGGCCGGTTGCAGCTGCCGCGCGCGGTCTGTAGCCCCGCCCCTCGACCAGCGGCGTAGCCGTTAGGCCCTGCTGCCTAGCTATCCGCTGCACGCGCGGTCGGTATCTCTGCCTTTCAACCAGTCGCGCGGCTGCGGCTCTGCTGCCTAGCTTAAAGGCTGACCCGGGCTGTCTGCCTGCTGCGCACGCGATCGGTAACTTCACCCCTCCCCCAGCGCGCGGCTCTCTGCCTAGCTAAACGGCTGAGACCCGGGCTGCTTGCTTCCGCCCCTAGCTGTACCGCTGCTCAGTTCATTTTAATTGAGTTTGAACTGCGGCTGCACGAGCGCCCTTCCCCCAACCTGGCTGGCTGAGTTTGACCCAAAAACTGCAGATTCAAGCAGCAGCTCCCCCCCTAACCCCTGTAACCTGGGACAATTGTGAATTACTCCTGTAGGTGAACAAAGATAACTAAAACCATTCTATCTTGTAATTAACATCCTGTCTTGACTTGTGAGAATTTGTTTTTTCCAAAGATTCTATTTTGTCTGCTGAGACCCTTTAACACCTAGGATCTGTGAATAGCGTGCTGAGTGTCTCTACATCGGCCATACAGCAGGGCACTAAACGTTATTGTGACACCTTCTGACCACACAGCGTCATTGCACCTGGATTGAGGTAATGGCTGACAACTATTCTTTTGAGGAATTTGGTATATATTTTTCCACGATGGTTGACAAGTTTTTAAATGAGTATCTTGAGGTGTTCAGTACCCCAGTTTTACTATTTCTTGGTCTGTTTCTGTATGTTGTGTTCCACAATAGAAGGGTGATGACTGAGGTCACGAATCTGAACTTTCAATTACCATCCAAACTTGGTATTATAGAATCATCAAACGCTACACTGTCAGATGACGTTAAGCAGATGCAGACCTTAAATCAGCAGCTGTTGTCCAGGATATGTGAATTAGACTCTGCTATGTCTAAAACAATGGATATGCTACAAACTGGTTACAACAAGCTTTCACATAATGATAACACTGTACTAGAACAATATAAACTCTACGTAACTGATGAAAACAAGAAACTTATTGACCACATTAATAAACTGGATGAAAAAATCATTAATTATGTTAATGATGTAGATCTGAAAATTGCTAACTCGGCGAGGTCTTTAGACCTAGAACAATATAAACTCTACGTAACTGATGAGAACAAGAAACTTGTTGACCACATTAATAAAGTGGACGAGAAAATCATTAATTATGTTAATGATGTAGATCTCAAAATTGCTAACTCGGCGAGGTCTTTAGAAGAATCACTTCATCAAGAAAGTCAAACTTTGAGACAGATGGTATCCGAAATACAAGAATTTGTACCTGCAATGTCCAAATTCCAGGAATGGGAATCCGTAATGTCCAAAATCCAAGAATGGGAACCCATTATATGCAAAATGAAAGAATGTGAGGACCATATTGCAACACTACAAAAGGGCAATGATACATCTTATGCTCAGAACAGTTCAGGTCAACCCCCAATGGGGTGTTATGGTACTGGAAATACTTTACATAAAGTTGTAAACATCACGGGGATACCTCCTTCACCACCACTATTGTTCCCAGCTACTATTCAGACCAAGATGGCACCAGGGGGTTCCTCAGAATATGTAGAGTATAGTTATGAGCCACTACATATGAAAGACATCAAAGATTTTAAAGAGGCAATATCCATGTATGGTATTCACTCTACTTATGTAAAGCAGCTCCTGAATTCATGGTCTGCAAAAAACCGAATCCTCCCCTTCGATTGGATGCAGCTAACGGCTGCCGTCTTGGACCAAAGCCAAAATTTGCAGTGGAGAAGCTGGTTTAGAGAGGAAGCCAGGACCTTAGAACACCAAGGAAGAATTAGGGGTTTCTTTGCTTCTCAGGACCAAATCCTTGGTGAAGGAATGTTTGCTGACGTGAAGACTCAAACTACTTATGACGAACATACTTTATTGCTATGCCGTACGGCCGCACTTAATGCATGGGAAAAGATTTTAGACCCAGGTCAAAAAGTTGAGCATTATGCTAAGGTCAAACAAGGTTTGAAAGAGCCTTATACTGACTTTCTACACAGGCTTACCACGGCTGTAAATAGAGCAATATCAGATCCAGAAGCTAGAAAGCAAATAATACTTTCTCTGGCCTTTGATCATGCTAATCCGGAATGTAGAAGAATGCTTCTGCCTTTAAAAATCAGAGCCGCACCTCTAGAAGAATGGATTCAATATACAATCAATGCTGAACCTCTCCATAGTAATGACGACAATTGGGTAGACCAAGCCATTGATAAGGTAAGGAAGAGGAACCAAGGAATCACTTGTTTCAACTGTGGTAGACAAGGCCATGTAAGACGAAACTGTACACAAAGTACTTTTAGAAACGATGCCCAATCTAGGTTTAATTCGAACAGAAGGCCATTGCCTTCTGGATTATGCAGAAGATGTGGCAAGGGACGGCATTGGACCAATGAATGTAGATCTACCAGAGATAAAGAAGGCAACCCTCTGCCATCGGGAAACGCCTTTCGGGGCTTCCCCCGGGAAGCCCCCCAAAATCAGACTCCAAATTCGAGGATGGTGAGATCATATCCGGTTGTAGTAGAAGACCAGCATTCTCAAGACGAATAGAACACCCAATACCTGATCTTGAAAAACATACAATATCAGATTCAGAAACTCCAAAGAAAATTACGAAACGAATATTTTGGCAGACTTCGATAAATGAACAAAGACCAAAATTGGGTGTACTGATAGACAATATTTATATCCAAGGTTTAGTCGACACGGGGGCTGATGTTTCGATCATAACCCCACGGTCCTGGCATCCGAGATGGCCTTTACAGACAGTAGATATCCAATTTCTGGGTATTGGAACAATATCTCAGGTGAAACAGAGTGTGAGGTGGCTTGAATGCATAGGACCAGAAGGTCAGAAAGGACAGTTGAAGCCATATATGGCTGATATAGCAGTGAATCTGTGGGGTCGCGACCTCCTAATGCAATGGAATACCCAGATTAAAATCCCTCCTGGTTATGATGTCAGCCGGAGGCTCAACTATGTTTCCAAAAATGACAATAATTCACCAGCCATTCAAGTTGTACAAAAGAATCGCCCTCTTAATAAGACACTCACAGCACTGCCTTTAAAATGGTTAACGGAAAAGCCTATTTGGGTTCAACAATGGCCTTTGACAAAAGAAAAACTTCAGGCTTTGGAACAGTTGGTACAGGAACAGTTACAGGCTCAGCATATTGAAGAATCAACCAGTCTGTGGAATTCTCCTGTTTTTGTTGTCAAGAAGAAATCTGGAAAATGGAGGATGGTGACAGATTTAAGAGCAATTAATAAGGTGATTCAACCTATGGGCTCCTTACAAACTGGTATTCCCCTGCCTTCTCTGCTACCTAAAGGATGGCCTATTACAGTTATTGACTTAAAAGATTGTTTTTTTACCATACCTTTACAGGAACAAGACAAAGAGAAATTTGCTTTTACAGTGCCTACTCTTAATAATTCAGGGCCAGCTAAGAGGTACCAATGGAGAGTCCTGCCCCAAGGAATGTTAAATAGTCCCACCTTATGCCAATATTTTGTACAACAACCACTAGAAATACTGCGCAAGCGCTTCCCACAATCTATCATTTACCATTATATGGATGATATTTTGTTGGCAGACCCAAACCCACAGACATTAGAAACATTGTTTGAAGAACTACAGAAAGTATTGCCTAATTGGGGACTGCAAATTGCTCCAGAAAAGGTACAGAGGGGAGATTCTATCAATATTTAGGATATAAGATAGGTTTACAAAAAATTAGACCACAAAAGGTAAAATTAAATAGAGATAAATTGAAGACTCTTAACGATTTTCAAAAGCTACTAGGAGATATTGCTCATATACGGCCCATGATTGGTATAAAAAACTATGAACTAGTTAATTTATTCAAGACTTTAGAAGGTGACAAGGGTTTAAATAGTCCAAGAAAACTATCTGATGAGGCCGAGAAGGAATTAGAGTTGGTAGAAAGAAAACTTCAAGAAACACATGTGGATCGTGTGGATCCAGACCTGGAATGCATACTTGTTATTTTACCCTCAAGACAATCTCCAACAGGAATCTTAATGCAAAGAGAAAGCATCATATTAGAATGGATATTTCTGCCACATAGGCCAAGCAAAAAGATGAAGACATATATCGAAAAAATTGCTGATCTGATTTTTAAAGGTAAATTGAGACTCCGCCAATTGACTGGAAAGGACCCTGCAGAAATTGTTGTGCCTCTGACTAATGAAGAAATTGAACGATTATGGGCAGACAGTGAACCTTGGCAAAAGGCTTGCAGTGACTTTTTAGGAGAAATTAATAATAAATATCCCCAAAACAAGAGAATTCAATTTATAAAGGAAACTAATTGGATCTTTCCTCGTGTAGTACAAGATGAACCAATTTCTGGAGCCCCTATATTTTATACAGACGCAAACAATTTAGGGAAGGCTGGCTACAAGTCTGAAAACCTAACTAAAGTGGCTCAGAGCCCTTATAACTCTGTTCAAAAGTCAGAACTATATGCGATTATTATGGTGTTGTTGGATTTCACAGAACCTCTTAACTTAATTACTGACTCTCAATACGCAGAAAGAGTTGTTTCACATATTGAAACTGCTGACTTCATTCACGATGATACAGACTTGACCTTACTATTCATACAACTACAAGATATCATCAGAGGTAGGATACATCCTATGTACATAACACATATCAGGGCACACACGGGCCTCCCAGGCCCTCTAGCGCAGGGTAATGAGGAAATAGATCAGTTGCTAATAGGAAGCGTGCTAAAGGCCACAGAATTTCATGAAAAGCATCATGTTAACAGCAAAGGGCTGAAGAAGAGTTTTCCCATCACTTGGATTGAAGCAAAGGAAATACTAAAAAAATGTGACACTTGCTCTTTCTATAACCAACCATCTTTACCTGCAGGAACTAATCCTAAGGGTACACACGGAAATGAGATATGGCAAATGGATGTGTTTCACTTTCCAGAATTCAGAAAGATGAAATATGTACATCATACTATTGACACCTATTCTGGAATGCAATGGGCGACTGCCCTGAGTTCTGAAAATGCTGATGCTGTACTTACTCACCTTTTGGAAGCCATGGCCGTATTGGGAATTCCCACTCAGATTAAGACTGACAATGCTCCAGCTTATGTCTCCCGAAAAATGAAGATAATTTTTGCATACTATGATATAAAGCATATTACAGGGATACCACACAATCCTACAGGACAGGCAGTCGTGGAGAGATCTCACCGCACATTAAAAGAGATGCTTTATAAACAAAAGAAAGAAATGAAAAAGCCCAGAGAGAGGTTGCATAGTGCCTTATTGACTTTAAATTTTCTTAATGCTGATGAAAAGGGAACTTCAGCTGCTGAGAGACATTGGGTAGTAGAAAAATCTTCTGAGTTAAATCAACCCATTTACTTCAAAGATGTGTTGACTTCCGAATGGAAGCCAGGGTATGCGCTTCGATGGGGTAGGGGTTTTGCTCTTGTTTCAACAGGGACAGAAAAGATATGGGTACCAACAAAACTAATAAAAGCCCGCTTCGAAAAGGAGTCTCTTCCGGAACAAGAAAAGTAACTGCTCATCCCTGACATGACAAACGGATGCGTGGTAAGGAAAACACACTTAACAAACCTGGGGCAGGGTCTCTCAGTTTTGTCTTTACAGGAAAATGGATACTAAACATTGAATAATTACTCACCTGCAATAGAAGACAGACTGAGGATTAAGGGATGTACAAGACGGACTACGAGACCAACTGATACACACATGCAATATTGGGTAATTCCTCAATTTTTACTGCTTTACATCTTGCATCTACATCTCAAAAAAAAAAAATGGTCCTGATTTGACTATTTATAAGGCTGGATTTGGATTGGGAACTTGTGGCTTTCTCCCTCTCTAAACCCAAGCATATTGGTAAAGGAATATGAAAAATTCTGTCTCACATCATAAAAGCCACCTGGTGTGAGACAGAAGGCAAAATATTTAGGGACCAATATTACTGTGACTTCATCTTAAACCTCGTTCTTCCCTGTTTCTGTACCTCTCAAACATCTCATTCTGTCTGCTTCCAGTCTCCTAAAGTCATGAAAGATATAAATATCTTTTGAATTTCTACAATGCTTAAGTTTTCCACTGTAAATAACATTTCCTCCTATCAGCTATCTACAAAGAATCTGAAACCGAGATGGGGCCTCCACCGGAACAACTCCTGCTAGAAAAACAAAAATAGAAGAAAGAGTATGAGAGAGAGAGAATAAGAGACAGATAGACAGACAGCAGAGACAAAAATAGAAAAATCAAGAACCTGGTGCGCACCAATCAATAATTGCTTTCAAGAATTAGATTATTCAAAAACAGCTGCAAGTTAGCTCCTTATGATTATCCTTCAGATCACACTGCTAATTAAGTTTCCAGATGGAGTTAACCACTATCCTAAAAATGGTTATAGATGTATGTGGTCAGTCCATTAAGAACTAACCATTGTTTTAGCTTTTACAGGATCCCAAGGAGATGCCATCGCCCTTAAGTCAGCAGGAAGCAACCTTATAAACGACTACGCCCCCTTTCCCAATAAGTTTTATGCTCCAAAGGTTGTGGGTAAAACTGGGTAAAAGACAAAACTATAATATAGCATCAGAGATTTTTTTTTTAGAAAGAGGGGGAATAGATAGGATAGATAAAGGTAGACTGTTCTACCTACCTATACTTCATTTTAGCTAAATGTATGGGCTAAGCTAAAGACAATCTGCACTGTCATAGATATCTATATATTGATACTAATGCAAAATCATTTTATATGTTTAATTGTGACAATTTGTACATTGGTACAAAGCTTAATCTGAGATTGTTTTATGTAACCAAAGCAACTTGTACTTCGATATAAATCTGAATCTGTAACTATTATGTAAAGCTGAATTTGAAATTGCTATATTTTATGTATGCTTCTACCTTTGTTTAAAATATTTGCACATCATTGTCATGTATACTATGCAATTACTACCTTCATTTAACTATACTAGATATAATGTATGATTGCACTAGTTATGATATATGCACAAGATGTTTTATATACCTCTGTTTAGATGATATATATGTATTTACATGTCTAAAATGCTGTGGACACTTTACCTGGTAAAATACCCCTGGCTAATGTTCGATAGTTCTACTAAGGGTCATTGTTCAGAGATTGTACACCCCTTATATAGGTATTCTAATTTTTAGTACAGAGTTTATTCCTTAAGACGATAAGATCTGCAGTCAACACTACTTAAGGTATCATATCCCAGTCATGTCAGATACAGGTTAGAATATCATAGATGGACAAGAATCTTCAACCGTTTCATAGACCCAGAGAATATGGCATTTAACATTTAAAATTTGGCCACGAGAGACACGACGACTCCTGGTGTCACTGCTCCCTTCACGAGATGGTGTTGAGCATCAAGGATACTCCTTTGGAGTTGGTCCTTTTGGCAAAAAATGGCCAGCTGAGTAAGGAACTGTCCTTACCTTGATTGCTGACAGTACACACATGATGTCAAGCTGGATGAACAAGTTGATAGATGGAGACTGACGAAACCTGCCTAGACAGGATAAGACAGTCCCTTCAAAATTGTTCTGCTTGTGAAAAGATCTGTGAGATGCCATTGGCCTATAGCCAATCCGATAGATGCTCTAACGGTACACAAATCCAGAGGTGATTGTCCAGGTAGCTGTGTTGCTGTCCTCTCCCAAATTTTGGAAGTAGCTGCTTCCATGTACTTCTGTCTTTCAGACAAATTCACCTTCCTTCTCAGGTCTTGAAGAGGTTGAAGAATAGATGTTTAAGGTTTTCACCCTAGTATCCCTTAGATAAGAACACTCAAGTGTTAGATTCTCACTTTCCCAGATTAACCCTTTAAAATAATCTATACACCCTACTATCTACCAATATTCTAGAACTATTAGATGTACCTTATATAAGTTAGGCTTTGATTAGCAATTATACTTTGACCTCTCCTAGATACTACCTCATAATAATTCCTACTGTACATAGTCTTAGTTTAGAACCTTCTTAGTTAGAAAAAGGGGGGAGATGTTGTGGGATTCGGGTGTCAGCTGGTGGGGTCCAGAGAAGCTTATCCAGGGTCCTGGGCTCCTGGAGGGGGTGTGGCCAAACCCTTGGTAAGGGGCTGCCGGGACGCTGAGAGGCTCTCTTCCTGGTTCCTGGCTGCTGGAGGGAGGCTCACGTGGTCCGTCCGTCTGCAGACTCTGGTCCCTGTTCAGGTGCTATTTTACTCTGTTGCCTGTACCGTGAGTGTTGGTTTATATTCTAATAAATATCTATCTGGTATTGGTGTCCTTGTGGGTAAGTTACGCCTACATATATATATATATATATATATATATATATATATATATATATATATATATATATATATATATATAATGGAGACTATTCTCTTCCTCTGACACATTCCAGTCTGGTGACTTATTGTCTTATTGTATTGCCATAATACCAACTGTTATCAATGGAATGTAATCTGTACAATATAAAACAAAATGGAAACATTTGCTGAAATTCTTACTGCATGACTTACCCCAAAACAAATTGATGGTTCTTTATAAAACCCTCAAAGCACTATCAAGTTCTATTTCATAATCCCTCTCAACCTTAGTCCCTTATGCTTTCTTACTCTTCTACTCTTCTCTATGCCCCTCTACCCTTCTCACCTTTCTTCTGTCCCTCTTACTCACGTGTTATCTATCTCCCTTTGTGCCCTCTGCCCTCTGCTGCTTCTCTTTATTCTATCTATACATCCTTACATTTCTGTCTTAAAAATTCCTTGTCTTCTTTCCATCCTCATCACTTTATTTCCCTCCACTGCGTAGGTACTGTGTGTCACTACACATCATGCTATTCTTTCATGTAAATAAGCATCACTATATAGTGGTGTATTTATGTAGACAACAGCATTTAGTAAAGCATTTTTAATACTCTTATTAGCAAAATTAATAAAATTAAAATGTAAACTCCACAGTGGCTACTAAACCAACACATACTATTTAACTTTAAAACAATAGATAATAGGCATTTTATTTAGACAGAAAAATTTACAATAAATTGCAAACAAACCTGTATAAAGTTGCAATAACTCCCACACACACATGAGTGTTCTTGCAGCTATCAATAAATGTATAGAAGAAATGTAGCTGGTTAAGATGCAGGGTGGGACTAAAAGTAGGGTGAGTGTATATGGAGGGAAAATGTCATAAACCTCCGGGGGAAGAGTCAGTTTTACTTAGCCACAAACACTTAGTATATGCAAGTGGGCATAAGCTTATATGAAAATATCAATCTAATTTGAAAGCTTATTTTGTGTTGACTTTAAAAAAACTTGACTTTAAACATTCATAGAAGCAATCAAAAAATTGAGATTGAATTTGTGCTTGTTTGTACATTAACTACCTAAAGAAGGTGAGCTATCTGTATTTTATAATTATTAATATATTACTGTAAAACATAATGAATTGTGCTATAATATTTTCATAATTTTTTTATCATGTACTTGGCCATATTTAGTCCCTATTATATTCATCTTCCCTCTTTTTGAACCCCTGCTTGTCCTCTATTCTTCCCACATCATCTAAGTATGACACAGTTTCCAAAATGGTCTATGGACACACACATACACATACACACCCTAGATTTTCTTATTCATTCATTTCACATGTATATTTCATAAAAATATTTTAACATTTTTCCTAACAAATATTGTATGACAGTAATTTCTTAGAATATATGAACAGTTACTTTTCATCCTAGATTGACAGAGTGAATCCCAGCTGGGAAACCATGAGTTTCTTAGGGATACTTAGAGGAGTATGGTTGAGACTCAAAGACAGCTGCATAATGTAAACACCTCCCCAAACTTTGGTTATAGCTCATGAAAATTGGAAACCCAGAGCTCATAACATTGCTTAAGTGCAGCTTAAAGGTAGGACAATGTCTTCTAGGCTTCTAGGCTAGTCTGTGCCTCTTCCAGGCAGTTCACTTTATCTCTGTCTCTTCAGAAGTTCTTTCTGTTCATAAAGGCATAGACTGGATAAACCTTGTGTAATCTTGTCAGCCTGAAAGACTTCTTGCACCTTCTGTATAAGTCTCAATGAAATACCCTTTAATTCCCCTGAGTCTTGATGAGAAATCCTGCCTTCAGCATTTCCAAAGACTTAAAAAGTATCTTTCTGAACTTCTTTGGTGCTAGATAGATTTGGAGGAAATTACTAAACAGCAATAAATTTTCATAATGGTCTAATGATGCACATATCCTTTAGAAGTAAAAATCTTATCCATTGGAAGAGATTTGAAGTGACAGCAATTTCCTGTTGTGGTTTGACTTTCTCTGCTTTCTACTGAAGCTGAGCACTTGTTTTTGATTCAGTAAATCCATCATTTGATTTTCCTCTCTGAATGTTGATTTTTGCTTTGCTATTAGATTGATTTATCAGTTTTATATCTGTGTGTATTGTGAGAGGTTAGCCTCTGGGTTCCTTCTTTGCCATTTAACTCATATTTTAGCCTGGACCCTGACAAGGAGATGAGGATGACTGGAGAGCAAGCACCAGGGATATGGTTGTCTTTATCTTTCTAGAACTGAGATTATAAATATGGACCACTGTGTTAGCTTACTCATTCATTTATTTATTTTAAATGTGCTTTCATAGTCAAACATTGGGACTTACAATACATTTTTCCAACTGAGTAATTTCAGTCCCTTCTTTATCACTGTTTTAAAATTTTGTTAAACTTAATCATTACCAATATTTATTATTACACAATAATAATTGTTGTTATTGCAAGGAGAACAGATACACACTACCACACTACCAGCTGTCACACTAGAATTTATTTGGGGAACTTCCCAGGCAGGTACAAGGGAAGGGAAGTGAGAATGAAGAGAGTGATCTCCCTTGTGGCTTTTCCTCATGAAATAATAGGAGGGCAAAGATATATATAGTGTTTCTTAAGGTATGAATATGGATGAAGGGGAGTGTGCAGAGAACCCAGGTAGGTTGCATGCCACAAAGGTTTATGTGGCTCCTGGCTCTGCCTTGGTCATGGATATGAGTAAGAGGGTTGTGCCTTCCATACATTGGTGTTCTGCTAGTTGCCATGCAGGTTATTCAGACTATTGTGCTTACAAGGTAGCTGTTGTGTGCTAGAAATTCTTAAATCTCTCCCTTATGTTTATCATTAAAAAAAAAAAGCTGGGTTTATGTAGGGGGGGGGTATATAGATTGAACAGGGTTGATGATCTCTTAAGGCTGCTTCAAGCTGTCTTAAGAGTGAAGTTTGTCTTTTCAGATGATGAGAGCTGTCTCTTCAGTGACTGAGCTGGCCACACTTAAAGCACACACCAGGAGGTCTCAGTCTGTTAGTCATGGGAGAAGGCAAAGTAGCTGGTTGGATAGTTTTTGCTAGCAGGAAGTATTTTTTGCTGGCTTATTTCCCATTATTGAGATAGGGGGATCCCACCTCTAAATGTGGGTCATCACCAGCCAATGAGTGGTGCCAAGAAAACAAAGCTAGCTACTGCTAAGCACTCATCAGTTCCTGGAGTACACATTAGGGCAAAGCCATGGTTGACAGAGTTTGTGGGATCTAGCAATACAGGCTGGAATTCAAAAGCAAGGAAGATCAGAAATGAGTGTCAGGAAAGAAGGAACAGCTGTGATCAGTGAAGATCATGGCTAGGAGTGGTCTTCTACAAGACTAGAGTCCTCATGGGAAGCTGAATGTTCAAATGTCTTTTCCGGAGATAATAGTTCTCATTTACACTGACTGGAAAGAGAAGACTTACCAACTGAGCCTGATGCTGTGCAAATACGATATGGCTGAGCAGATGGAATGTGGGCGCTAGTGGCTCCTGTGTAGGTTTCCCTGGTGCCTATGCACACTTTGCCCCAGGAGAGAGCCTGACTGAATCACAGCACCAAAAATGTTATTGCGCGTGAGAACAGACACACTACCATCTTTCACACTAGAGTTTATTTAGCGAAGTTGCCACGCAGGTATCAGGGAAGACAAGTGGGAAGAGAGAAAATCCCCTTCTACCTTTTTCTTATGAGAGAACAAGCAGGTACAGATTTACATAGCCATGCCTTAGGTATGAATATGGATGAAGAGGGAGTACAGAGTACTCAGGTAGTGGGCATGCCAGGAGGGTTTATGTCACTTCTGCCACTGTCTGGGTCAACAATATGAATGAGAGGGGTGTGCCCTCCAAAGCATGTGTTCTGCAGGTATCATACAAGTTATTCAAACTAGCATATTTACCAGGTAGCTGCTGCATACCAGAAATTCTTACAGTAATAAGCATTGTATACCAGTGTTTTATCCACAATCAAACAGCCACTCTATCATAAAGTTTAATTTTCAATGAAGACCCCAAAGAACCACACTAGTGAGTTTTCTCAACAAGATACCTGTCACCTGCTTTGATAATTTACCTCTACTATATATATATATATATATATATATATATATATATATATATATATATGTGTGTGTGTGTGTGTGTGTGTGTGTGTGTGTGTGTGTGTGTGTGTGTGTGTGTGTGTGTGTGTGTGTGTGTGTAGTTATCATAGGTCCAAGAATGCTACAGTATTTCTCTTTAATAGACTTTGGAGAGAGGATACAAGCAATGTTACCTAAGGCTAAATATATTTCTAAATATGATTTCCTAGTCCATAATTTTTGTGTTTCTTAACTTCATCCTCTGATATGTCACTCCTTTTAAAAAATAAAGAAGTAGACAAATTTCTAGTTGTGAAATGGCTTAGCTTCTTACCTCTTCATAAAAATTTGGAGGCCAAAAACATTTTTACCTGCCATAGTCTCTGTTCCTTTTGCTCTAACCTTTGACAACTTTGTCACAAATGTGGAGGGACTTTGCATTCCTGATGTCTGAGCCTCTGGGTTTTTCTCTACAGTCCTCATTTTGCTTTATCCATGGCAGGCTTTTAGGAAACTTTTAAAATTAAAAGAAGGAAATAATTACTGAAAGACTTATAAAATAGTTTTGAAAAATAACAGTGCTAGTGAGGGTTCAGAGCCCAAGTACCCTTGTAAAAGCCAAGCATAACAGCATGCATCAATAATTCTAAACCTGAAGAGTAAGATAAAAAAAAAGATTCCTGGAGACTGATGACTAGGCAATCTAGCCCAACTGGCCCACTTCTGTGCAGTGAGATATTTTGTCTCAAATAAACACAGTAAAGTACTGAAAGAAAGACTCCCATGGTGAATTCTGGCTTCTTCATGAACACACAAGTGTATACACTCACATGCATGTACACATGCATCCTCATCCTCCCACAGAGAAACATAGGCATATACACAGAGGAAAGCATGAATCACAAAGAGCATCTTGAGTCTCTGCAGATCTGCATGTACCCAACTCCAAAGATAGCATTAGTTTTGTTTATGATTTGGGTTTTATCCTAAGGATTCCTTTTATGTTGAGAAACTTTTGTTAGTTGGATTTATTGATGATAATAAATTAATATATTCAATTTAGTAACATTTGAAAATTTTTATTCTAGTTGTAAATACTTATTAACTGTGACATAATAATTGGATACTAGTATACAATGTATAATGATCAAGTCCTTAATCTTTTAAAATTTCAGTGAATATGTATTTAATTAGGCAATATAATATGGCTTTTGTATCCACATTTGTATGGTTGTGATCACTGCTGAATGGTTAGGATTTTTCTCCTTTGGTAATACTTTGAGTTTTAGGGTTCTCGAGTGTTTCTCCTAGTTGTTCTGTGTTACCTCTACTATTGCTCAGTCTTGTTTCTGACTTAACATGGTACTTATTTTTCATTTAGTTTCTCCTTATGCATTCCATATACTTTTAAGACTAATAGTCATTATTTCAATACAGATGTGTTTCAATGATCTCAAGTGAAAGAAAAACATATTGTTGTTTAAAGTCTTTTTAGAACAAACAATGAGTCCTCAACTCATCTTCCTCTTTAATGGTCTTACCACACCTAACTGAAACTACATCAAGTTTTCCACTCTGGAAGTGAGTATCTCAGCAATTGTACCTTAGAATCATTTAGATGCATTGTCTTCTCCGTAACAAGTGATGTCTTTAAATTGTTTTGCCAACAGACTAGTCTCAAAAAAATTGGTCCCAGAACTGATCTGTTGCATTTTCCAATAGATTGATCTCAAAACTGATTCTGTACACTATAATCTTAGGTTTACCATATTTCTGTCAGTGTATTTTTATAGCAGTTACTACTCTGCTCCATTTTTTATCATAACACTTTGAGAAAGGTTTTTGGATGGGACTCAAATGGCATGTCAATATCTGCAGGTTTCTCTGCAGTTTGTACATGCCTGTAGTCCTCTATGAGTGTGGCTTACTTCATCACTGATATTTGCTATCATATCTAAATGTCCTCTCTTAGAAGGGTAGTTGTATAGTTTATGGCCTACCCAGATGGCTTTACTTTAATTTAACTTGATATACACCCTGCATCCAAATAAAGTTCAATTGTGAAGCCATAGAGAATAGATCTTCAGAAGGCAAAATAGAAAATTATTGTTAAAATTAGTTTTAAAAATTTCTATATAAATACGCCCCACTTAAAGAGTTGTTTCATGTACTGATATTATGTACAAGACATCCTTAGTAGATTTTTAGATTTCTTTTCTTTATAGTGTTATAGCATGGATTCTTGTCCCACAACGAATTTGTTTTCTCTTCTCTACCCTCCCGTATTCTTCCTTCCTTTTTTATTTGTTACTTCTTTTATCTGAGCCTGCAAAATGCAAAATTTATGTAGTAAAAGAGATTAATCACACATTTTCACACATGCTAGGTGAGCACTTTAACTCTCAACCTTAGACTGTTCTTTGTGACCTTTAAAGTATTTTCATCAAATTAATCACCACTAAACTACACAACAATAAATTGTAATTGAAATTTCCTTATATACATATACAAAATGGTCACATACATGACATGTTTATGTAAATATATCTTATCTAATAGCATAACCACTATATGGGTAAATTTATTGCATGACCTATTAAATGAGTTTATATGTAACTCAAACATATATATATTATATATATATATATATATGTGTGTGTGTCATATTATATATATGACAAACATGTGAATAGTAAAAACATATTACAGAATAGGCATTAGAAATAACAGATTATTTCCTCAATAAAAAGCACCAACACATAACAGGTGTTATTCTTATCTGAAAAATGGATTGATTTTTCCTGAAAAGTAGGACCAGGAAAGGTATTCCCTCTTGCTCTTTTTATTTTACATTGAATAAAAACCTATTTAAGTGCAATTTTACAGGAAAAAGAGAAGCAGGTTTAATAGAAAGGAATTATAGGGCTTTCCCAATTCACAGAGAGTACTACTTTAAAAACAATTCCATAACTACTAAATTTCCAGTGATGCTACATCAAGAGAAACTTTCTGAACTAAATATCAAGAGAAACTTTCTGAACTAAATAAACTTCAGTGAGTTTAGCAGGCTACATGATTTAATTGATGTGATTCACAGAACCACAAATGGTAAATAGTATATGATACAATAAACCTATGCAACCAAAATGCAAAATTTAAAACACTGTCATTAAAAATTACTTAAAAGTGAAATTGTTATTTTTAATTACAGATGCCCTATTTTCCCACATATTAAATAATGGCTCAATAACTACTTCTCATTTTCTCACCTTTTGCTACTTAGACAGTTTTCTTCTTTACATAATGCATGTGTATATATGTATTTAGATTTATTTGCTTTTTGTATATAAATAGAATTACATGTATAATATATATCATTATTTTATGTATTTTATATGGAGATATTTTGTTTGTGCTTTAACAATAAAGCTTGCCTGAATATCAGAGGACAAAGTCAGACACTGTTTCCTGGAGAGGCCAGGCAGTGTTCACACACACCTTTAATCCCAGCATTTGGGATCCCATACCTTTGCTTGTGGTACTTGGGAGGCAAGCATGCCTTTTATCCCAGCACTAGGGATATTGAGACAGAAAGTAATATGGCTGGGTGAAGGAAGGAATATTGGTTGGGAGGAGAAAGAAGCTCGATCTTTTGGTGCTGAGAACTTGGTGAGGTTAAAAAGTAGTTATGGCTTATTCCTTTCTGTCTCTAATCTTTCGGCATTTACTCCTGGATCAGGGTTTTTATTAAGACCAATTTGGTCTAATATCTGGTACTCAATAAAGGGCTTGAACCCATGACCCTAAGATTAGGAATGACATAATCTACTAACTGAGATAGTAAAACAGAATATATAGGTGGAATACCAGAATAGAAGATTTCAGGGGGAAAAAAGAGCTGAGTCAAGAGTTGCCAACCAGGTACAGAAGAAAAAAGATGAAAATGACTTACTGAGAAAAGGTTCAAAGCCATGTAGTGATACATAGATTAACAGAAATTGGTTGATTTGACTTATAGGATCTAGTGAATAATAATCCTTATCAATAGGCCAAACAGTATGTAAAAAAATATAAGCCTCTGTGTGTTTACTTGGATTTGAGTGACTACAAAACCAGGAGCAACTGAAAAGCATCCATACAATTTTTTTTTTAAATATAAGGACAACAAATGAGAGAAAAATAATATATCATCTTTTTGCAACTGTATATATATATATATATTCATATATATATGAAACAATGTAGCTTTGTTTAATTGTGTACATAAACTACTTTCCCCCTTATTTCTCTTTGATGGACATGAGGTTTGTTTCTATAGCTAAACTGCTGTGAACGATGTTCCAAAAAGTTCTGATCTGAGTTCTCTGTGAATTGTAAAGTGTTTATGGAAAACCTTACTATTTACTTACATAGTTTTAATGCCTTTTCCATGTTTTTATGAGGTTCTCCATTAAATTTCTATTTCTTGCCATTGATCTATGTGCCTGTACCTCCACTAACATCACACAGTATATATATTATTGTTTGAAAATCAACTGAAAAATGGAAAAATACTTCATCTACATCCGTCATACATGTTTCAATATTGTTGCAGCTATTGTAGGTTCTTTTGATTTTAGAATCCACTTGCTTCCCATATTCATGCTACATTTCTGTAAGTTCCCTCCTTGGATTTTGACAGATGGTCTATTAAATCTATAAATTAATTTTAATAAATTCCTATCATTACTATATTGGATTTTAAATAAGTAAGTAAGTAAGTCACTTGTGCCCTCATTAATTTGTTTCCCTTGGCTTCTTTTTATCAATTTTTTATATAAAAGCAAGTCAGTTAATTTTGTGTGTGTATGTATGTATATCATTTTGAGCTACTAAGAGTAATGCATATGAGATGAAAATTTAGCCTCACTGTCATTTAATAGATCCAATAATTCTTCTATCTAGAGAAGTCTAATAAGAGTGTAACATTAATCTATGACTTTGGCACTTTTGTTTAACAAAAGCAAATATGAACTTATCATATGGCCCACTAGTGAAAATCTTTGTGATAAGGCCAGATGTATACTGCCAGGTTGTGGAGGGCACAGCATGTTAGGCAGAGTCAATCAAATCTATATTTGTGTATGTACTACTAGAATGATCATGACTATTTTCTAGTAAATCTGGTGTCCTGTTTTTTGAAGAAATGAAAATACACACTAATATATAAAGCCTACATAATAGTTTATACAAATATTAATCACTAAAACAGAAAAAAATATTTTTGGCACCTGAGTGAATTAAAATATAAAGATAAATCCAAATACTGTAAAACTACTAAACATAAAAATATATTCCACACAACAAAAGTATACGATTGAGCTAAAGGAAACTGGTATCAAGGGTTACATACTGTGTGACTCACATGACCTTGAGAATACAAACTTTAGTAACAGTGAAAAGTGTATTAGAAGTGGGCAGAGATGTGACCCTCAGGGAGCAGAAAGATCTTTAATGATGAATGCAACTTTTTTCTTTGATATGATGACAAATACAAGGTTTAATAAAGATATCTGGAATTGTTCCTACACAAAAATACTTAAAACTATTTTAAAATAAAAAATTGTTATAACATTCAGTCAAGATTCAACTGAAGATGGATAGATCCTCCTTTCAGAAAAACAAGTCAGTAATAAATTTACACCCAAATTTAATCTAATACAATAATATAAGATACCTGTGTATACATATGTTCCACTCTTTTGTCAAGATTCAGTTTTATTGTATTGTTTGTGAACTTTTACCTTCATTTAAAAACCGGTCAGCTTAATGTGAATCAATGGGTAAGAGCACTGGGTGAAGGGAGAAATTGTGTATTCTCCTCATCTTTGCCTCAGATCAATATCGTAGACTTTCATCATGTAACTGATAAAAATAATAGGCAAAAGAATGCGCATCTTAAATTATAAGAAAGAGCATCATCAAGAAAATAAGAGTATAATTTAATGGTCTAGCAATAATCAGATATTTAGAAAAATACAATACTTTTGCTTTAAAATATACTTCTGAGACTAAATCATATTTTAACTGTATAACATTTAAAATACGGTAGTTTTACAAAATGATTTAATTTTAATTTGTGAAAATTAGTGTAATGGAATATCTATATAGGATGAAGTTCCAACTAAATTGGGCTTTTAATTGTGGCTGTCCAAGGCAACAGGAAGAGCTAATATCTTATGACTACGGGAACAATGTTTAAAGCTAATAAAATAGCTCATTCATAAATTGCATGCCATACAAGTACAAAGACATCAGTTCAGTCCCCATCACCCATGTAAAAATCCAGGAATGGTAGTGAGTGTTTGTAAATCTAGAGCTAAGGAGCCATAAGTAGAAAGTTTTCTCATGGTTTTCAGTTAGACAGTCTCACCTAATCACCTAATCTGTGAGCCCCACATCCTGGAGAAACTCTACATCACAAAAGAACATGGACAGCTTCTGAAGAACAACACTTGAGGTTTGCCTCTGAACATATACATGCATATGTACTAACACACATACTATGGCACATAAGCAAATATCCACACTGAAATACATTTACAATTCCAAACTTACACAGACAAAAATACACATACAAAAATAATTTCATAAAGAGTTTACAAATCTGGATTGCAGCTCATATGTGCATAAAACATTGTCTTGGTATCATGACATATGAGTAAAGGTTTTTATTAACAAGACAAAATGTAAGTCTGAACATGAAGCAAAACACATATAATGCAATCACTTGGGAGTCTGAGTAAAAGAACTTC
The DNA here is from genome assembly GCA_033318265.1 of Phyllotis vaccarum. Taxonomy (NCBI): domain Eukaryota; kingdom Metazoa; phylum Chordata; class Mammalia; order Rodentia; family Cricetidae; genus Phyllotis; species Phyllotis vaccarum. Next base: position 40,254,491 of record JARWLC010000016.1, read on the forward strand.
AAATTACATGCCAGCATATACCTATCAGGAGAACTAGTATCATAACAAACTTAAACAACAAAAACTCACTGTAGTAACTTGTACATTTAACTTTCAAATACTTAATACTCAGAGTCCTAGTTGACTATTTTGTTCTAGGAAAAGTCATGTAAAATGGAGATAAGAACAATTAAACTTTTAAAACATTTTTATTTAAAAAAAATTTTATATAGCAAACAAAGTTCCCCATTCATTTCTCTTCTTCCACTCACATTCCAACTTCTCTCTATCCCACTTCACCATCTATTCCTCAAAGAGGATAAGGCCTCCTGTGAGTTGTCAACAAAGTCTATCATAACAAGTTGAGGCAGGACCAAGTTCTTCCTCCTGAGAAAGCTATCTGTCTATATTAAATGGGTTTCAAAAAGTCAGTTCATGCACTAGGGATAAATACTAGCCCCATTTGCTAGAGGTCCCAAAACTGCTCAAGCCACACAATTGTCATACACATTCAGAGTCCTAATTTGGCAAGTTCCCCAGAGTAAGCAAGCTTACAGTATTGAGGATAAGCTCTCTCCATGGGTTTTCTCATCATGATTCTGCCTATTTTGCTCATATAATCTCTCCTCTCTCTCCATGACTGTACTGAAAGCTGGACCCTGTGCTTATCTGTGGATCTTTGCATCTGCTTCCATTAATTTCTGGGTAAAAATTCTATGGTAACAATTAAGGTGGTCATCAACTTGATTACAAGGTAAGGCCAGTTCAAGCACCCTCTCCACCATTGCATGGAGTCTTATCTGGGATAATCCTTGTAGATTCCTGATTTTCCTTAGCATCGGGTTTCTCCCTAACATTGAAATTGTTCCCTCTTTCAAGATCCCAATTTTGTTTGTCTCTCTCTCTGCTCTTCCCCATCTTTATCATTCTATTCCTTTCCACCTCCCTTTGGCCTACATCATGCTCTCTTTTACTCAGGAGATGTTATATGTTTGCCTTTCCCAGGGGGAATCCATGATATCTCTCTTAGGCTCCTCCTTATCACCAAGATTTTCTGGCATTATAGATTGTAACCTATTTATCCTTTGCTTTATGTCTAGTATCCACTAATGAGTCAGTACATGACATGTTTTTGTAGGGGTCTGTGTTACTTCACTCAGGACATTTTTTTCTAGCTCCATTCATTTGCCTACATATTTCAAGATGTCATTTTTTTTGCCACATACTTCTCCATTATGTAGATGTATCTCATTTTTATAAATCCATTTTTCTGCTGAGAAACATCAAGGTTAATAACAATGAGACTGTTAAGTAGTCAAATTCTTCTGCCAAATAAAATAATTTCATTTAGAGTGAAAACAAAAATAATGATGGCTGATTGAGTGACCAGATACTGATAATCAACTGAGAAATTGCCTTCTTCATTCAGTTATTGTGAAATAAATTCTTGAAAGTTTGTTTTAATGGGGAAATGAGTGATTGGTAATATAATATGAGTTTTTGGCATGGCCTACCTCCAAGGTTTGAACCGACATGCTTGCAACCCTGCTTCCAATTAGCTCCCCCCCCAATAAAATGACTCAGACATTTATGCTAATTACATGCTGATTGGCCTATCACTCAGGATTATTGCTTTCTAGTTCTTGCATCTTAACTCAATCCATTTCCTTTAATATATCTTGCCACATGACTCATGGCTTATCTATTTCTTTACATCTATCTTGATCTTTGGGTGTCTGTAGGCGGAGTTTTACTTACAAGGCACCAGTCCCAGATTAATATTTATTAGAATATAAATCAACAGTCACGATACTAGTAACAGCTTTTGGTAGCACCTGAACAGGGACTGGAGTATCCGAGCAATGGACAGTGATAGATGGATGATGGATTCCGATCTGGTCTCTCCAATGGCCAGGAACCAGGAAGAGAGCTCCCTGTGTTTCCACAGCCCCTTATCAATGGGATTGGCCACACCCCCACCAGGTTGGCCACACCCCCTCTGGGAGCTCAGGACCCGGGATAATCGTATTAGGACCTTATCAGCTGACACCTGAATCCCATTACATCTCCCCCTTTTGTCAAACTAAGAAGGTTCTAAACTAAGCCTATGTACAATAGGAATTATTATGAGGTAGTAAACTTAAATACCTATTCTTCAATCCCTTCAAGACCTGAGAAGGAAGATGTATCACTTGAAAGTCAGAAGTTCATGGAAGTAGTGGCTTCCAAAATTTGGGAGAGGACAGCAACACAACTACCTGGACAACCACTTCTGGTTTTGTACACCATTGGAGCATCTAAGATATTGGCTAGAGGCCTATGGTATCTGACAGATCTTCTCACAAGCAGGGCAATTTTGGAGGGCCTGTCTTATCCTGTCCAGGAAGGTTTCATCAGTCTCTATCTATCAACTTGTTCATCCAGCTTGGACACAATGTGTGTACTGTCAGCAATCAAGGTAAGAACAGTTCCTTATCCAACCTGCCATTCTCTGCCAAAAGGACAAACTCCAAAGGAGTATCCTCAATGCTCAACACCATCTCAGGAAAGGAGCAGTGACACCAGGAGTTGTTGTGTCTCTCGTAGCCAAATTTCAAATGTTAAATGCCATATTCTCTGAGTCTATGAAATGGTTGAAGATTCCTGTCTATCTATGATATTCTAATCTGTATCTGAGATGACTGGGATATGGTACCTTAAGTAATGTTGACTGTAGTTTTTATTGTCTTAAGGTATAAACTCTGTACTAAAAATTAGAATACCTATATAAGGGGTGTACAATACCTGAACCATGATTTTTATTATGACTATCAAACATTAGCCAAGTGTATATTACTATGTAAAGTTGCCACAGCATTTTAAACATGTATATACATATATATCATCTAAACAGAGGTATATAAAACATCTTGTGCATATATCATATCTAGTGCAATCATACATTATATCTAGTATAGTTAAATGAAGGTAGTGATTGCATGGTGTACATATCAATGATGTGCAAATATTTTAAACAGAGATAGAAGGATATATAAAATATAGCAATTACAGATTTAATTTTACATAATAGTTACAGATTCAGATTTATATTGAAGTACAAGTTGCTTTGGTTATATAAAGCAATCTCAGATTAAAGTTTGTACCAATGTACAAATTATCACAATTAAACATATAAAATGATTTCACATTTGTATCAATATACAAATACCTATGCCAATGCAAATTGTCTTTAATTTATCCCATACCTTCAGCTAGAATGGTTTTACTTACAAGGCACCAGTCCCAGATTAATATTTATTAGAATATAAATCAACAGTCACAATACTAGTAACAGCTTATAGTGGCACCTGAACAGGGACTGGAGTATCCGAGCAATGGACGAGCGATTGATGGACGATGGATTCTGATCCGGTCTCTCCAGCAGCCAGGATCCAGAAAGAGAGCTCCCTGTGTTCCAGCAGCCCATTATCAATGGGGTTGGCCACATCCCCTCCAGGATCTTGGGACCCTGGATAAGCATATTAGGACCTTATCAGCTGACACCTGAATCCCACTAGAGGTGTCAGTATCTCATCTCCCATAACATCACCCTCCTTCCCCAGATTTCCTACCTACTTCTTAGATGCCTTGCCATAAGTCAAAAGAGTTTATTTATTAATGATATTCACAACATACAGAAAGAAATCCCACATCACTTTTCCGTTTCACTCTAATCAAAAATGAAGGTTTAAATTTCAAGATAGCAAAATTACATAATACAAAACAGCATTGAGGCAAAAATTACAGTTACAATATTTAGTCTATTTGTATTTAGGAAAATTAAAGAAAATATTCTATCATCTATTTTATACTTGTCAGCCTAAAGTTTCATATCCAATATGCCTTTTAAAATAACCCATCATCAGGCATTGTTTTCAAATGAAAGGATGCCATAGAACAAAAATGGAATAGAAGCCCAGATACTGACTGGCCTTGGGAAAAGCATTTATTCTGTCCACCTTTCTTATTTATCTACTTAACTTCTAAGCACATGCTCTAGTATTGACTGAGGAGATCTGAGGTGTGTGTGTCACCTATGCATCACTTAATTGCCAGGAGAAAATCAAGGAGGCAGTAGATACATGCAGAGATCAGGGTATATTATGCACCATATTTCTTGTCAATAGGGAGGAATATGCCTGAACATGCAGACACTATACACTTTGATTCTTATATCATGTGAATGTGGCCTTAGACCTTTGATTTCTTTCTATACTGATAAAACATACAGTCATTATTACAAAAGCTTTTTTATATATAAATGCTGCATAATAATTAGAGTGTTTTAAGTTTTGTGCTAAGTTTCTAGTATAATAGCATGTAGACTTTGCTATAAGTAGTACGTGGAGTCTACAAGGAATCAACAGTGTGCTCAATTCCTGGTGCTTAAACATGCCTTTTGACTAAAAGCCCTATTCAATGCATTTCCCACTAGCAATTTATTTGGGCCTTCTAGATCCAATATAAACTTTTTAAAAGATCTCTTTCATATAGCAGACTTTGTTGGGCCACCACCCACCTAAGCTTGACTCAGAGACTTATCATTTATGAATGCATGGCCTTAGCTTAGGCTTGTTTCTACATAACTTTTTCCCTTTAACTTATATTATACTATTTCTGTTCAACTATGTGCTAACCCAGCTTGTTTACCTTATCTACATACTATCATGCTTTTCTGCTTCCTCTGTGTCTGACTGTCACTCTGCTGTCTGGCTCATGGCTGGCTGATTGGCTCCCCTTTTCTCTCGGACTATTCCTATTCTGTCTAACTATTAGCCTTTCATTTTTTTTTCTTTTATTAGACCAGTCAGGTACTTTAGGCAGGCAAAGTAAAATAGAAATACATATTTACATAGTTAAATAAGTACAGCGTAAATAGAGCAACACATCTACACATAATTAAACAAATATTCTACTCCACAACACCTTCGTGAGTGGGATTTTGCATTGGAAAGGCAAACTCCAGTCCTCCATAAGAGCAGTAAATTCCTCTAATGTTGAAACCATTTCTCTGGCTACATACTAGACTCTAAGACAGTGTTTCTGAACCTATGAGTTTTGACTCCTTTGGAGATCAAATGACCCTTTTGATAACCATCATATATCAGATATTTACATTGCAATATATAACTTTAACAAAATCCCAGTTATGAAGTATAAACAAGAATAATTTCATGATTGGAGGCTCCCACAATATGAGGAACTGCTGAAAAGATTCACAGTGTTAGGGAAGTTGAGAACCACTGTTCTAATGAGTTTGTTGTTACTGAAGAAGCCTAGAAAATTATAGTGGAAACCTTCTTTCATTAATTAGTGGAGAAAACATTTTCTGGAATCTTTATATTTACATTCCTTCAAAAATTTAAAAAGTATCATTACCTACCTGTGCATGTGGCATAGCAAGGCAAAAAGGCATGCACATATGTAATATACCTGATTAGGCTTGCTGAAACTGGATTTCTGAAAGTGCTCATTTTTCTCTGCACAGATATCATTTTCTTACAGTAGGTACATATGTTTGGTTCTTGGGTGACTACTAAAATTCATTATGGAAATAGACAAAAATGAGTGCACTCAGCAGCCTACAGGCACACAAGGACTTTCCAGGCTGCTATAGGTCATAGTAGAGCCATTAGGAACTTACAAAGGAGGAGGGCAAAGTCAAAATTAGAAAATTGTCATTTATATATAAAAATCAGGAAAGAGCCAGAACCCAAGCCTGGGGCCCCAAATAAATTAGACTGAGCCTAATGAAAGGCAGGCAATTTAGTGCCAGGGAAATTGAATCTCACTTCCCTGCCTGCCCCTGTTTGTGTGCTTCTCTGGTAATTGACCATTTAGGAGCTTATTTGAGTTTTACAGCTGTCATAATGGCCAAGTGCAAGGCAATCCATCACCCTCTTTCTGTCAAACTTAGTCAGAGTCATTTTGGATGCTTGTGACTTGGTGCCCCTTCTGTACCTACGTACAGGTCTTCCTAGACATTGGTTCTTTGCAAGGTGCTCTTTCACCAAAAGTACTAATGTCAAAAAGGGAGAGGAAAAAGACTCCAGAAAATTTTGGGACTGGCGGCATAGGTCTGGGAGACAAGTCAACAGTTAAGTGCTAGTGCTCTTCTTTTAGATACTAGAGTCCTGTTCCATGTACCCATATGGGGTAATTCAAATCTCCTTGAAATTCTAATGTCAGAGCACCTGGTGCCTGCCTTTAGCCTCTGTGAGCACCTTTACCCATGGCCATATACCTAGATAGAAACACAGACACACATGCATGGACAAACAAAAACAAAAATTAAATTGAATATATAAAATAAGACTTTTGGCACTTTTAGACAAGAGTCACATTCCTTTAGTAGTCTGAGTTTTGGCTTTTTAGGTCCCTCAGATTTGTGGCTTCACTGCAGAGAATAAGTCATAATCAGAAGATTTATGAAGTACAGGCGGGCATTACTAAAGTAATAATAATATAAGAAATAGAAAGAGAGGCTCACCAGAAGCAATGGCACCTAAAACTACTGGTGTGGACTTCTCAAAGAGGCACTATTCATTAAGTTTCACATTTTTCACAATAGGCATGCATAAGAGTTTGGTTTTAAATTTTTAGTTTACCATCTTCAAGATATTTCTAAGAAACCTAAAAAAGATCACTAGATGATGATTCCTGGAAGGTATATAACATGATCAAAGCTGATAAGGGAAAAAAAGCCTGTCAAATCACAGCTACACTGGAAAGTAAAGTAGCTTCACCATAAACAACTCTATTATCTGCAATTTTCAGATAATGTTTGAAGAGTGAGAAACTGTCTGAGGTCATGTGTATTCAGGCATACACCTGGGTCACTTTGCTTTAATACAAAATATTTGTACACACAAAAGGAAGATAAACTGTTAGTCCATGACCTACACAGCAAATGTTCTTACCTGGTAAGAGATTTCAATCAGAGACTGGTCTGAGCGAATCTTCTTCCTTCTACTCCCATGGAGCACTTCTTTCTATCTAGCATCAAAAATCATCCACAACAAACATCTGAGGACATGCGTGTTCTTGTGGTGGTGCAAAGATATCATTTTACCCCATGTTTGATTATCATAATGGTTTTTGTTATTTTTCTTTTGTTATTTTTATGAGGTAGTCTTACTATGTAGAGGACATTATTTTCAAACACATGATACACCTGACTGATCTTTATAAGTAGAGCTCATTGTGTATGTGTGTATGTGTGATTGTTTGTGTATCTGTGTATGTGTGGTGTATCTTCAGTGGGTAGATGGGTATGTAGGTGAACATGCATGTGAGAGGTTCACAAGTGTATGTGCATTTGAGCATACTAAATGTCAACCTTAAATGTCTTTTCTCAGGAATCAGGAGCTCTCACTAGTATGGAAGGCCAAGTAACCTAGGCCTTAAATCCATCGGATTTGTCTATGTGCATCTCTCTGCTTGTATGAACCTCGCACAGGAAGTTTTTCCATTTTCAAAACACTTCTAGAGTTTTTAAACTATGTAACAGATTTCAGCATACTTTAATTTCTGTAGCTGTATTCACATATTGTACTTTCTCTTGTTCACTCTTTGACAAGTCCTATGCTATAATAACAGCATTATTGTTTGGTTATATGTGTATGTTCACGTGCAGTGCACACATACATACTTTAGCTTGCATTTTGTCTGTATGAAGGCCAAAAGAAAGCCTCAAGTGCTGTTATAGAAAAACACCCTCCACCTTATTTTGAGAAAGGTCTCTTACTGGTGCATCCCTTCCCATTTAGGTTAAATTGGCTGGCCAATGATCCCCAAGGATTTACCTGGTTTATCTTATAGGGCTGAGCTTGTCAATGTGTACACTGAGCTCATGTCTTCAGGCTTGCAAAGGAAACATTTTGCCAACTGACACATCTCCCAACATCTCTTTATTTTTATCCTTTGGAAATATTTTCCTAGAATACACACTTTCTTTCCTTTTCTGACCTCATAACCCTTTTCTCATTCTAGTCTTAGCCTAGAGGTCACTATAAAGTTACTAGATATTTTTGGATTGATAAACTGGTTACCAAAAATGCAGTTTTTGGTAAGTTTGTTTTCTGTGCTGGACGGAGTATTATTATTAACTCTTGTAAACTACGCAGGTAAAACAGACATATCAGGGTATAAAGCAGTGAATGCAGCCATTACTATCTTCATATCTAAACATTTTCTAATATATTATCTCTATTACACCACAGTCTTTAGCTAAAAGGGAATTAGGAAACAACCAGGATCAATAAGTGGAGAAGCTAGTATATAATACTAGAATAGAACTCTCTCTGTGTGTTACATGAATAAAGGAAACTCAGAGCCAGATCTCTGGGAAAGACTGAGATATCAGAGAGTAAACACCACAATCAAATATCACCCATCTGTCTTCCAACTTCCTCAGCCTCATCCTCCTGGCTTCCTCTGACTTCTCTGTCTTTCTCTGCCTGTCTTAAATGCCTTCTTCACTCAGTTAAGGCATGGCACCACCACTGCCTGTCTAAGAGCCTGGAACTCCTTCTGTAAACTAAGATAACCTCAAACTTATATTTTATGGGATTAAATACACAGGTCACCACTCCCACATATCCCTGTGCTGTGATTAAAGGTGTGAGTCACCACTGTCTGATCCTCCTAGACTGACTGTGGGTAGATCCCTCTGATATCTCAGGCTGGTTTTTATTGAATTTGAAACATATCCCCCTTTTCACTCTCTCTCTCTCTCTCCATGTGTATGATTGCATGTGGAGTGTGTGTGTGTGTGTGTGTGTGTGTGTGTGTGTGTGTGTGTGTTGCCTATGTATGGCAAATGTGTATACACAGATGTAAAGTTCTAATTCTCATCACAGGTTGATGTGAGATGTCTTTCTGTATGCCGTGCAGTGGATTATTATTGAATAATAAAGGAACAATTTGGGACTATAGCAAGGAATCTTAGAAGCAGGTAGTAAATTCAAGCATATATATATATATATATATATATATATATATATATGAGTAAAACAGAGAGATTGTGAGCTGATACCAAAAAGAAGAAAAAGATGTAAAGGTATTCAGGTAAACCACTATCCACATAGAAAAACATAGATTTATAGAAATGGGTTAATATTCAAAAGCTTGCTAGCAATATGCCTGAATCAAACAGCATGTATTTAATGTAAGATTTTGTGTGTTTTTTTTGTGGGGGGGGGCTTTGGGAGTTCTGGTATGGACCTCAGGTCTAGGCAGAATTAACCAGTTTCAGGCAGGTCCAGACCTTGTGTCTAGACTGGGAGAGAAACTTGACACTACAAATGGTGCCCAACATGGGACACATAAGTCCACATAAAGCCTTAGGAAGCTTAAAAAGTGGTCTAGAACACAGAAACTAGGCCAAAAACAGCTTGTGAGTGTGTCTCTTGTGTGGTTGTTGGTAAATAGATACCCTGCATGGTGGTGATATATGGGCTTGGGCAACAAAATGTTGGGTTTCTGATTTGAACTTAAGATGCAAGAAGATCATTTCTGCAGTCTCACACATGGCTTAGTACAATTACAAGCTGCTTATTGACAGATTTAAGTTACTGCTCTTAAGGGCAAAAAAGGAACATATTTAAAGATTACTTCTTAGTAGCTCCATTTTCTTTGGAGAGATCTGTTCGATGGCAGTAAGCAGTGGTGCAGCTTTATAAAAGAAGTTTCCTTACTCAGTTTTAAAGGTGAAAAATATGTGATTTTTTAAAGAGGCCCTTCTGCCAAACACTTAAATGGTGTTTATGAGCAGCAGACAGAAGTGCTTTACTTGATAATTATATGGACTCTAAAATTTCCCAGAATATTAACTATGACTTCTGCTAGTACCCCTGCTAAAAGCTAAACTCTCTACGACTAGACTGGAAGCTGAGTAGAGTCACCCAGCCACCCTACTGAAGCTTTTAATACTAGTCAGTCACATTATAGCAGATTAACAGTGTGGTCAGAAACAGAAAAAGATAAGAGATATTCAGTAAAGACAGATTTAAAAAAAACTCTAAAGTGTTTAAAATGTGTTTAAAGATATATGTAGACTTGAGAGAGAAAGGGAAAAAAAGGACAAAGTCCTCATAAAAGAAATATGGTAAGTAATAATGAAAATAAGCCAAATAAAGATGGAAATTACAAAGAATTAAGGGATACTGTATGTTATTTTCCTGTCTTTAAATTTTTTGACTACAAAAAATTAGTAAGAAGTGCTAAAAGACATTTGATTATGATGCTGCTAAATTAATTCAACCGATATATTTTGTAATATGTATTGACTTTAAAAATCAAAGGATATGCTATGTTGAAGAGGAGGTTTTCTTTCTATTTCCACAGAAAATGAGAGGCTGTGGATTTATTCTGGGTTAAAGAAAATAAGGTTCTTTCAAGAAAGATCTCTAAAAAAATTTCTAATGGGAAGAATTGACCACATCAGCTTCAATGCTGCCAACTAAGATGATACAGGCTCAGGACACCCATAAGATTTTCAGCACCCCAATCAGCAGAAAGTAGCAATGGAAAGCTATGCCTTAATTTCCATAATATTAATTATAAGTGTTTGTTTTCATTATAAATGGTTAATGGTCACAGTCAATCTCTTTCTAAGGAAAAGGGGGTATGATATAGAAATGATTTTTACAAAGGTAGATTATTGAATCTACTTTAATCTAAAAAATCAACTGTTAATCACAAAATATTTTACATTGATATGGGGTTTGGTTTATTGACATAGATTTAAGGTTAATTTTGTTATACTGTATACATATTTCTACTCTTGTGCAAAGTGTCATTTATGTAACTCATTTAAAATGGTAATGTATAAATCAAAAATAGATTATTAGTCATCTATGATAATCAAACTTATAGACATGTTGGAGATTTTTTTTAGATATACAAAGATATATTTCAATTAGATTGGTAATTTTCAAACACTTCAGAGACCTACAGAATATGGCATTTAAAATATTTTAAGAATTTACATTTTATGGACAGATAGGTCTGTTCCTTGCAGCACAAATGTATGTCAAAAGGATGATGGAGATAGAGAAACTCCATGTGATGTTTACATTATTTATAGCAAAAATTAGCCACTGAGCAAAGAAGTATTTCTACCTCAACTACCTGACAGTGTACTGCATAAACTGAACAGGGAGGATCCATAGGAATGAGACCTCTGAACTTTGGCAAAACAAGCTGTGATGCTCCTGCTTCACATAAAAACTACCAGACATTTTGCAAGACATGAAGAAGCAACTGACAAACCTTGCCAAGATAGAACAGTCCTTTAAATATCTTGCTTTATTAAAAAGTCTATCAGAGACTTTAGGACTGTAGGCTGAAAATGGATGCATCAATGTTACAAAGGAACTTTGGATGACAATCCAGGCAGTCAAATGTTATCTCTCTCATTTCTAGACTTTAGAAGTTGCTTGTTATGACCTTACTATGACAATATTATACCCTTCTGTGGTCTTTGTCATAGTTGAAGATTAGATAGTTACAATTAGAGTTTTCCTTAGTCATAATAAAAAGTAAATTAGACTCACAATGATAAGGTAGATGATGGAATATTTTTTATAATTCTTATAAATATTACAACTGTAATTCTTGCTTGATAGCTGTGGTGTTATATGTAATTTTTCAACGTTGAAATTAAAACCTTCATTTTTAATTAGATAGAAAAGAGGAAGGGATGTCATTCTGTATGCTATGAATTATCATCGGATAATAAAGGGACTATTTTGGCCTATGAAAAGACATCTTGGAAACAGGCAGGAAATCCAAGCATAAATAAGAAGAAGGGCAGAGTCAAACAGAAATGTTCTGAGTTGTTGCCAAGAGAAAGAGATAAAGATGTAAAGGAATTCAGGTAAGCCACTAGCCATGAAGCAAGACATAGCTTAATGGAAATGATATAAGACTTGAGAGATTGCTAGCAGTAAGCCTGAGCCAAGTAACATACAATTGATATAAGTTTCTGTGTGTTTCTTTGGAACTTTGGGACTGCTGTTATGGACCTCATGTTTAGGAAGAGCTAAGCAGCTTCAGGCAGGTCTAGACCTTGGGACTACACTGGGACAGAAACTTTATACTACACTATGTCTTTTTGTTCAATGGTTAAAAATGATTTTTTGAGAATAAGCATTCTTATTTTTATCTTGATATTAGTGAGGGAGTCTCTAACTACCCACCACTAAACTGACCTTCGCTGTAGACATTTATTTATTGGTTGGTTGTTTACATATTGTCATCATCATCACTATTATTATTATTATTATTATTATTATTATTATTATTACTATTATTTTCATATAGTATATTTTTAAGGCTCTTCTCCAAATCTTTTGTGTCTTTGCCACCATTCAAATCATAGAAGTTCATGTTCTATCTCTCTTTCAAAACACAAAATATAAAAAGGATAAAAAAACAAACCACAACAACAGTTATAATAATAATAACAAAACCTTCACACAAAATCAATCATGGAGTCCATTTTGTTTTTATTAACCATTGCTAAAATAAACATGGGGCCTGTGCTAGAATATGGTTGATCAACCATACTACCAGAGTCACTTCATTGAGGAAAACTGATTTGCCCCTTATAAGCTGGTATAAACTACAAATGATATTTTTTGGTAAAAGGTGGAATTTTTTTTCCTACTTACACAGGATGAGATTTTTGTAAACTTTAACTTAATCAGATATTTTGCAGAGTTGTAATTGTTTCTGTGAACTCATATGTGCATTGATACTATTGTAGCTAGAAGATGCTATTTCCTTGGAATCATCCACCATCTCTGTATGGATACTTTCTTCATTTTCATCCATTTACATATCTGAGACTTATAGAGGCAGGATTTGATAAACACTTCTCATAGATTTAAAGAAGTTTCTTTGACAGACTTGAATGATGCACTGTGTTTTATGGCTGTAAAATTATTTTTCCACAATCCATTGTGTTGCACACAGCATAATAATAGTATTAAAATTCCTCCAAGGGTCCATAACCCTTCTATTCCTTGTTTCTTGGCCTCTTTAACAGTTTTAGTTATGGGTTTCATCTGATGGAGTGAGCCTTAATTACTTGGTTATTGCCATAGCATTTGTACCACAATTGCACCAGTATTTCTTTCAGGCATGTTATAGGATTTATATCTGGGGGATATGATGATCAAATTTCTTCCTTGACAGCATGTATACATTTTCTAACACAATTAATGCAAGACAGCAGGAAGAAAGCTTCTACATGGTCATGAGTTTGATTTTTCCATGTTTGATAATATAAGTTAGTGATATCTTTAGAAATAAGGCCTGTAGTCAAGTTATCAATGGTAACCAATAGCAATGTCAATAATCATATTTTTTCAGGGGTCTATGCAATTTTTAGCCATAACTCAATAAGATGTACCCCATTCTTAGTAGAGGAGGTTTTACTTTGTATTATATGATGTCTAGTTGGAGCATTATAGGATAACTTCATTTTAGCATCTTTAATACATTTTGGGAAGCATCTAGAGTAAGAGATTTCTACATAGTTTTTCAATAGGCCTTTCATATTAGTTGAAGCCCTTTATATTCAACTTTCTATTCTGTCTTCTAATCACATATAATTGCTATTTTTCTTTCTTATTCTACTTTTATATTTTCTATTATTGTTTCTTTTTTATAATTTAATAACTTTAGATTATAATTTTTCTTCCTTGAATGATCCACTACTCTCTCCTGATCCCGTATACACTTCCTAAACTTGGTGGATATTCTAAATTTAATACAAATAACTAAAACTTAAAAGTTAATATCTCCATATAAGAGAAAATACAAAAAATGTATATTTCTTATTTTCATAATCAAACAAAAAGTGTTTTGTGGGAATACATTTGTGCGTACTGTATCTTTAAATAAAGGAGCTGGTTTGGGCTATGGCAGGTACTGTAAAATAGGGGGAGGAGAATCAGAGCTTAGGTAGAGAAGCAGGGTGGAGAGGCAGACCGCGCGGAAGCCACCGAGAGAGCAACATGTAAACACGGGTGAGCTGCGGGCCGCCACGTGGCCGACAGATTAATAGAAATGGGTTGATTTAAGATATAAGAGCTAGCTAGCAATGTGCCTGAGCCATAGGCCAAACAGCATGGACTTAATATAAGCCTCTGAGTTATTTTTGGCGACCCAGGCGGGCGGCAGGCGGATAAGCAGTCCCGGCGGCAGGTCTGTGAATCCGAGACCTCTGGGGCTTGGGACCCGCAAACTAATTACAACAGATGGCGCATCCAACGTGGGCCGATTATCCACTTAGAGCCTGACAAAGATTAAAAAGAGTTCTAGATCGCAGAAATTGAGCCAGGGCAGCTTCCAAATTGTGTGTGTGGAGCGGGTCTTTGTACAAACAAAGCATGGTCCGGGTCACACTCAAAATGGCGCCAGCGGCGGGCTGGCGACAGGCAGTGTGAGCTACAATCAGGCGGGTTCCTGAAAACTAACAAAAGACTCAGTAATGTGATTGATTTTAGATTTCTGCTTATTTGGAACAAAAGAGAAACAGATTTTCTTCGTGGCAGCACCTTCTTGGGTGTGCTCTGTTTACGGTCCGCTTAAGAAAACTTAGTGATTCAGCCTAATTTGCAAAAACTGTGCTTCTTTTTGGAGAATGTATTTTAAAAGCTCTTAAGGTTAGAAGATGATTAAGGATTCACAATAAAACAGATTCAGATAAAAAGAAAACCTGTAAACGGGTTACAATGTTTGTAAAAGGTACATAGGCCTCAGAGAGAAAATAAAGAGGTTAGAAAAAGTTTTTAAAGCGAGAAATAGAGTGATAAAAATATAATAAGCCACGTAAAGATGGAAAATAGACACAAAATCTGGATTTTGGTTGTTATTGTGTTTTCTTTTAATTTTTTAACTGTTAATGAGCTAACTGCAAAAAGACAATGGATTGCAAAGGCTACTAAGTTAAACAAGAATGTATATTTTAAAGGTATTTTGATTTCAAAATTTGTGTCTAAGGATTTATTGCTTCGGAAGAGTTCTGCTTTTGTTTCCACAGAAGATGAGAACCTGTGGATTGCTTCCAGGCAAATGTGGTTTCATCAACCAAGACCCCCTGAAAAAACCTCTGATGAAAAGAGATGGCCAGAACAGCTTCAGAGCTGCAGACTGATTCAGCCTCAACAACCGTGAGACTTTCAACGCCCCTTAATCAGCAGGAAGTAGTAATAGAAAAACAACGCCCAAATTCCCCAAATATTATTTCTAGATGTTTGTTTTCATTATAAATGGTTAATAGTCATAGTCAATCTCTTTCTAAGAAAAAACGGGAGATATGGTATGTGAATGCTTTTTTAAAAAAATTAGATTATTAAATTTACAGGTAATCAGCTGTTAATCTCAAACTGCTTTACATTGGTATAGATTTTGGTTTATTGATACAAATTTAAAGTCAATTTTATTATGCTGTATGTGTTTTTCTATTCTTGTTTAAGATATGATGTTCATGTAACTGTTTTAAAATTGTAGTGTATAATTAAGAAATAAAGGTTAATAGTCACTTTTGATAATCAAACTTATAGTTAGGTTAGTTAAGATTTTTAGGTATACAAAGATATATTTCAATTAAATAAATAATCTTCAAATACTTCTAAGACCTACAGAATATGGCATTTAAAATATTTTAAGAGCTTAGACTTTTCTGGACAGTGAGACAGGTCTATACCTGGCAGCACTAATTTACTTCAACAGGAAGATGGGCATTGAAGAAACTCCATATAGAATCTCATCTATTTGTGGTGATGGTGAGCCACTGGAGAACAAACTGTTTTTATATTGACTGCTTGACAGTATGCTGTTTAAACTGGACATGCAGGTTCCATAAGAAGATGACCTCTGAACTTTGGCAGAACAAGCCTAAATGGTCATTCAGGTTCCTGCTTTACAGAAAAAACTGTCAGACATTCTTCAGGACTCAAGGAGAAGCAACAGATGAACTGTGCCAGAATGGACAGAGCGGATTTCCTGCTTCACTAAAATGAAAAGAGACTCAAGGCCTATAGGCTGAAGACAGATGCCCCAACTTTATAAAGGAACTTTGGGTGACTGTCCAGGCAGATAGGTGTCATCTCTGTCCTTTCTAGATTTTAGAAGTCGTTTGCACTTCTGGTTTACTTGGGTAAATATTATATCCTTCTGTGGTCTTTGATGTAGTTGAAGATTAGATAGTTATATGTACAGTTTTTCTTAGTCATTTAAAAGATATATTAGATATAAAACTTTAGATTCATAAAGATAAGATAGATGATAGAGTATTTTCTTTAATTTTGCTAAATACAAATAGACTAGATATTATAACTATAATTCTTGCTTGATAGCTATTTTGTTATATGTAATTTTGCTATGTTAAAATTGAAACCTTCCTTTTTGATTAGAGAAAAAGGGGGAAATGTGGGAATACATTTGTGCGTACTGTATCTTTAAATAAAGGAGCTGGTTTGGGCTATGGCAGGTACTGTAAAATAGGGGGAGGAGAATCAGAGCTTAGGTAGAGAAGCAGGGTGGAGAGGCAGACCGCGCGGAAGCCACCGAGAGAGCAACATGTAAACACGGGTGAGCTGCGGGCCGCCACGTGGCCGACAGATTAATAGAAATGGGTTGATTTAAGATATAAGAGCTAGCTAGCAATGTGCCTGAGCCATAGGCCAAACAGCATGGACTTAATATAAGCCTCTGAGTTATTTTTGGCGACCCAGGCGGGCGGCGGGCGGATAAGCAGTCCCGGCGGCAGGTCTGTGAATCCGAGACCTCTGGGGCTTGGGACCCGCAAACTAATTACAACAGTGTTTTTTTTAAAAAAATATGAATGGGTTTAATTCTTTAAGAATTCAAATTATTCTTTTTTGGTGTATTGATTTGATTGTATAACTTATACCCTGAATTGATCAATTACTTTATTTTTTAATATTTAAACAACTTTGTTTAATCTGAGAAAATACCTCTGTCTCATGGTGCATAATTCTTTTATATAGTGATGCACTTAATTCGTGAATATTTTGTTTGCCACTTTTGTACCTGTTTTCACAAATAATATTAATTTACTGTTTCTTTTCATGTCTTCATCATAATATTATAATGGCAATGTCTGTTTTACAGGATGAGTTTGGAAGTAATGCTTCTTCCTGTGTTTTTCCAAACACCTTAAAAAATAATTAATACACTTTTAAGACCTTAGCACCATGCAACATTAAGCTAGTAATGTTGAAATTATCCAATTTGAACTTTTTATTATTGATTATTTATTAATATAATTTTATTCATGTATATTTGCCACATTCAGGATGGAATGGCAAAAGTCATAAAAATATGACAGCTGCTTTACCAAAATTCAGCAGAGCTTGCTACACAATGGCTGATGTGACACTTTTAGTTTTCATGTCTACCTTTTGCACACTTGAGGCACTTTTAATACTTGTATAATTTGGTGATATTGAATTTATGGAAACATTCTTATGAATCATTCATGCCTTTTCCCAGGAAAGCTGTTTCTACACTTTCATAAAACAGTCTTGAACATACTATTTCCCTCATTTTTAGGTAGATATCCTTGTCTACTTGAGGTTTTTTTTAATGCCTTAGAGGATGTGATATGTAAAGATGTCAGAGTTATTTTTTCTGAGCCTATGAGATATTCTTGAAACATCTTTCCCTACACTTACTCAGGAACAAGATAATCAAAACAATGCAAACTCAAAAGGGTCAACAAAATTTGGTGTGCTAGAGGAGCTGGCCACAGATAAGATTGCAAGTCCCTTTCTATTCTATACTCAGAAAATTAAGTGGAAATTGCAATAACAAAATTAAATTAACTGAAATTATGTTTGTCCTACACAGTTTATACTGATGGTAAAAGAATGATGTAGAAAGATGATAAAAATATAAGATATCTATACCTCCTCTTCTTAGAGAAATTTGCTCATGCAAAGCCACTATGGTAGCATGTATCCAAGGAACTACAGAACATCAGCATTAGACATATAGACATATTCTGTAAAGATAAAACACACAAACATTGTATTATGCTAGAATTTGAATTATAGCTTCAGAATCTTAGGTCTGAGGATTTTTCTTGGGTATTATTAGCACTAGGTGTTAATAATACATTTGCACTTGCTACCATGACTGGGTTGATTTAAAGATTTTGTTTGGTCTAGTGTTCATAAAGCAACCAAAGATTCTGATGTGAGGACAGACTAACATATGCATCTAGATTCCTTAAAAATTGAGTTATAGATTAACGAGAAAATGATAATTCTTTTTGCCATATCTTGTTAATCATGCCAAAAAAAAAGGACAAAATATTAAAGCACATGCCCCAATCCAAAAATGGTATAATCTATGTTTAGAAATATCATGAATACATCACTTCTTACTAAATTCTATATATATAAAGAAGCTCTTTGACTGCTAGTCAGCCAGGCTGTAAGATTCTCTCAACCACCATGGCCTGGCTTACTTCTTTTCCTGTTAATTTCTTATATACTCTGCTGGGAATGTCCAGCACTAAGAATGGCTCCCAGCACCTGGTTTCCTCTCTATCTCTTCTAAAAACAAACTAAGAAGTATTTCTCTTCTCAAAGCTCTTTCATGTACCCATCTTCAGATGCTGACTTTATCCAGAACTGTACAGTGGCATGATTTTTTTAAGAGTTTTGGCAGATTGTGATTTTCAAGAAGCTAATTTGTTTCATAATGCTTATAAATTGTGTGATAATGCGATTACCATGGTTCTACTCTATTTTTCTATTAATGTCTACAAATTTTTTGAGTGGAACCTTTTTATTTCTTGATATTACTGCTTTACACCCCCATTTTTAAAGTTATCCTATAGAAGTAATCAATTATATTAATCTTTATAAACCTCAACTATTGGCATTACTGATTAATTTTCTCATTTGTTCCTTACTGATGATTTTACTTACTGATACTCTAAGTTTTAGTTAATATATGTATATCCAGATTCTTAAATTTGTTATAAATTTTAGAATGTCACTATATATATATATATATATTCAGTGTTATAACATCATGAATTAGTGCTGGCTTACTAAACTGTACAAACTTTGATATTTAGATAATATTTTTTAGTCTCAAATATATTTTTATTTAGTCTCAGAGAATTTTAATTTTGATGTTTCCTTACAGCTACATTTATGGTTATTTAAAAATACTTAAGTATTTGAGAATTTTATACTAGATTTTTGTTGTAGCTAAGTTAGTTTTTCATTGTTGATTAAAAACATTGAATGCTCTACTTTTTAAAATTTATCAAAATGCATTTTATTGGATACCTGCTGAAGCAAAGAACCACTCCCTTCCAGTGACCTCATAGTAACCTCATTGGTCTAGGACCAAAATTTGGGCAAAAGCAACCAAAGAATTTAAATACTTGCTTATCAAAAGCAAGAATAGATATCTAAACAGAGAAACTCTCCAACAATAATAACTAGAGGTGCTTGAATACTCACAAAACAGCACAAAATTTCTCTAGAATCCAGAAAACTTATAATCTTATAAATTGTGTGATAATGCCATTCCCATGGTTCTACTTTGTTATTCTCTTAATGTCTACAAATGTGTGCTGAGTGGAACCTTTTTATTTCTTGATATTAGGTTCTGGAAGAAGCAACTTAGCTGAACAACAAGAAAAGAACTTCCAAATAACAATAGTGAATGTGTTTGTGGATATTAATAAGTTTCAATGAAAATAATACTGAAGACAATAAAAACAAAATAGTTGAATAAAATAGTTAAAACAATTTAAAACATAAAAGTATAAATGAAGAAATAGAATTACTGAAAGAAAACAAAACAAATAAAAATAAATGTGAAAACCTGAGAATGAAAATCGAAAAATTTAGAGGTACAAATAAAAGGCATGAAAGAGAAAACTTCATATCTTGAAAACAAGGGATAATAAATAGATATTGCACTAAAAAATGATGTCAAATCTGAAAAAAATGTAGACACATAATATCCATTAAATCTGGGACACTATGAAAAGAACAAATACATAAATAATAGGAATAGAAGGAGAAGAATACAATATCAAAGGCAGAGAAGTATTGCTACAAAATTATTGAAGAAATGTTTTCTAACTCAAATAAGGAAGACCTATCAAGGTTAAAGAAGTGTTCAGAAAACCAAATAGGCTATAAAAGAAAATAAATTACCCACAACAAATAATATCAAAAATGCTAAATACCCAAAGCATAGAAAATACTAGACTTCTCAGTAGAAAAAGACTGAGACATATATATAGAATAATACTTGATTTTTCAGTGGATAATTTGCAAAAAAAGAATGACCTAGACAAATATTTTATGAGATGTGAAAGACTACAGATGTCAATATAGACTATTTCACCCAGCAAAACTATTAATCAGAATTAACAGAGAAAGAAATACATTTCACAATTGAAACGAATTTAACGAAGTTTGGTTCACAATTTCACCTCTATAGAAGATACTAAAGGAAAGTTTGTATGAAGAGAAGTTTCACTATACCCAGTATGACAAAGGAAATAAATAATTGTAGAATAGTTCATTAAAAGAAGAAGAATCTTTACACAATAATAAAATAGTAGTTATTAATACCCTAAGTTTAATAATAGCTCTAAATATACTATGTACGATTTGAATTAATAAGAAAGAGCTAGATAGCAATATGCCAAAGCCTTAGGCCAAACAGTATGAAATTAATATAAGCATCTGAGTCATTTTGGGGGTGGACATCAGCTGCAGGTGGATCCTAACCATTTAACTAGTCAGGGACAGAAACCTATTTTTACAGTATATATCAGCTTCCTCAGAATTAAGATATTCTACTCATTCAGGAGGGAGGAAGATGCACCTCTAACTCAAGAGGAAAGTACATAACATGTCAAGTGGCCACTACATTAGCCCTATAGAAACAGCAGGCTTCTCAGGGATGAGGCTAACTCCTTAGTGATAGAAGATTCCCAGACTTGTACCTACGGAGTCCCAAGGCTGAAGCTGTCCTGAGTATGCATTAGACACACAAAGAAGAATTATAAAACTATGAAGTTATTTTCTAGTTACTCGTGACTCTGTAATTCCACCCATGTATAGCTATTACTAACCTCAATAAAATACTTTTTGGTTCACCAAGTTAGACTTTGTGGTAGTTGTTACTTTGGCTTTTTACAAGTTTCCTTACTCAGATAAATTGGCATATATGTGTTGTGCCTTCCCATGAAAAGTTGGTCACACAATACTAATGCATTCAGACACATATTACTGGGTTTTTTTTATGTTTGATGTAACAACATCTACAGTTTCCTCTATATTGTGGTAATACTCTTGCTGAGTAAGCAAACTGTATTCTGATTGGATTTAAACTTTTATAACATGAAGCTAAATCTCCATTACCTGTAGCAGCTGAGCCTGCAGCCAATCAGAGTGGAAGCTGCAAAATCTTACTGGCTATATTAAACAAAGATAAATTCATATTATTTCTGTAAGTCATGTCTTGCTTTTTTATTTTAAATAAAAGATACATATCTTATATGGTATAACATTCTGAACCATTTTTTGGTCTGGATGCCATATTAATATATAAAACAAAACTCCTAGTGACCTACTGTGTTGGATTTATGATGTTACATTGTAAATAATTGTCCTGCCTATGAGTTTAATAAAAAGTGCTGATTGACCAAAGGCAGACAGGAAGTGTGGGTAGAGCTACCAGTCTAAGAAAACTCTGGGAACAGAAAGAACAGAGCAGAAATGCTACAGAGACTCCAGAGTTGCCAGACAAGCCAGAAGATGCAGAGGACAACTATATTGCTCTAAGAAAAGGTACTGAGCCCCATGGCTGAACAGGATAAGAATCATGGGTTAGTTTAAGGGTAAAGAGTTAGCGAGTTATATGCCTGGGCCTTAGGCCGATCAGCCTGAAATTAATGAAAGCATCTGTGTGCCTCTGTGGAAATGTAGATCTGCAGCTCCAAACCTTGATGATAAGCCTGAAAGTCTGGGTCAGAAACTTAATACAACCTTCAGCAGTACTAAATGATCAAGCAAAACTCTTACAATACAGGGAGCAGAATAATTCTTTGATTTTCTTAATGTTTAATTTATCATTATTAATCTTTCTTTGGTGTGTGTGTGTGTGTGTGTGTGTGTGTGTGTGTGTGTGTGTGTGTGTGTGTGTGTGTGATTTTTATATAGGGACAAGCACATGCCATGGCATGTACATATAGTCAAAGAAAAATTTTGTACAATATGTTACCCACTTTCATATTAGAAAAGGGTCCTGAAGATTGAACTAATGTCACCAGGCTTGAATGGAAAGCCTCTTTGCCAAGTGAGCTATCTCACTGGCCCAAGTGAATTATTCCTCCCATGTTATTTCAAAGCTCTCCTGAATTGTATTTCAAAGTATATGAAATTATTTGTGCAAGTGTTTGACCAAGACTAGATTAGAAAATTTATACTGAATGATGAATAATGGCAGACAATGTCCTTAAACTAAATGTACTATCAATTTATCATCTGACAGTATTAGCTAATCACATAGTGCCCCCTCATTAGGCCCTTTGCAAAACCTAAGAGAGACACCATAGAGCCTCTTCAGTCCTCCTGGCCACTTCATGAATCACTGAGGGTCATGAAGTGTCAACACCACATTGTTCTGTTTCCTTTCTTCCTTCAGAGGAGCTATTATGTATTTTTCTCTTTACTCTGATGAAATTCTTGAAAATAGAAACTTAAGGGAAGTTTTTGCTTTTTGTTTTGTTTTGTTTTGTTTTGTTTGTTGTTGTTGTTCTTTGTTTTGTCTCTTGGGGCAGAGGTTTCACAGTTTGAGGTTTAGTCCATGGTATCAGGAAGGTGGTGGGGACAAGATCTTGAGACACTAATCATGTTACATCTATGGTTGGGAAGCAGAAAGACACATTGGTAGTCAACTTGCTTTCTCCTTTTATTCACTATATCACCCTAACCCAAGGCGTGGTGTGACTCACATTTAGGGCATTTCATTCCTAAGTTAACCCAATCAAGAAATTCTCTCAGAGTTTCCACAGTGTTATTTTTTCTTCTAGGTAAATTTAGATCCCATTAAATTGTACAATATTATCCCTCATAGGGGACATTTAAATCTTGGGGTTTCTGCTAAAAGAGATTGCATACGTTGATATCAGAAGCTCATTTGTGGTATGAAAGACAAAATGACCTATGGAAGTCATGTAAACACCAAGACTGAGTTCTGAAAAAGGCTTTAGTCAGCCAGAGTTGTTAAAAAAAATGTGGTTCACACACAAAAGACAAATTAGAAATTACTAGAAAACAGAGAATATTGAATTGAAACCCCTGTGCTAGTCAAATGCTATAACTGATTCAAATTGCCATAGATAATCATCTTATAAAGGGATTAAGCTTTTATTTTTGATTTGCAATCTTTATGTCTCTCTCCTGTGCTCTGTGGTGGACTCCATAGCTTTAGACCTGTGACAAAGTAGCAGACGATGATCTGAGTGTATAGCTGAGTCAATAAACAAAAAGAAGTGAACTATTTCTTTATTATTACATTAGAATGAATAAATTACAAAATCTTAAAAGACTAATAGGATGCAAATCTTAGGTCAATTTTCCAGGCAACAAACACAAGGACCTGACTTCAATCCCTACTATCCATGAATATAGCTGAGAATAGACGTGTGAGAATGAATCCTAGGTTCAGAGAAATTCTGTTCAACAATACAGAAAAGTTCTGAATAGTAATGATTCTTGAGGGTGTCCTCCAGTCTTCCCTTTCACATATGCTCATACATACTGTGCCTAAATGGAAACACACACACACACATGAGAGAGATCATAATTCAATTTTAATTAACATATAAAGATATTTAAAAGATTATATGGATCAAAAAATGCTTTTTACACAAAAAGTTAACAAGCCTATTTATTTATGGCTACAACTTCTGGCATGAAGAGAGAAGTGGTGTATACATATATACTGAAAATGTAGGATTGTAAACCAGAGTAGCTCTTGAGCACCCAGTGACTTACTGGACATATTACTCTGGCGAGAAACAAAGGGATTTTGCTCCTGGAACAACAGTCATTAAATTAGCTCTCACTAATTCTTTCTCAGTGAACTGAAATACCAGGCTTCTCAGGATTGTTACTTTTATCTGTTACTTAAAACAATCTAGAACTACCTGGGAAAGTAACCTCAACTGGGGAATTTACATAGCTCATGTTGATATATGGGCACATCTGGGTAGCATTGCCTTGATAATTAATTAATGTAAGAATGACCAACCACTGTTGGTGCCAAAATTCTCTAGGAAGCAATACTGAACCATATATAAGGCTGGAGAACTAAGGAAAGATAAGCATCAAGCAGCATGTGTACATTCATTTCTGCCTGTTTTTGAGTCTGCATATGGTGTAAGAGTCCTTCCCTGACTTCACCTAGTGCTGGACTATACCCTGGAGTTAAAGCTGAAAATCTCTTTCTCACCATATTTAGGAATTTGTGTCCATATTTAGTAAATGCAATAGAACAGCATCTCTTCTCTAACTTTGATACAACTTCCTTATGCTTTTGAGTTTGTTATATTCCAAAACTATTTTTATAATTAAAATTGTGTTTTTAGCACTGTTATTAGTATGGATTAAAATCCAGAGGGCATTCATTGAAATCTCCAAGTTCTCATTTCAGCAAAAATCCTGAAGAACTGACACATGGATAGTGAGAGATAATTTATTACAAAAGACAAAGGAGCTCCTGAGAATGGAAGTGGGCCTTTTCATCAGGAAAGGGCAGAGACTCTGGTTCACATGGATACAAGCCTTTTAGGCCATATGAGTGATAGCACCCCAACTCTTTAGAATTTGGAGATCTCCTGGATCTTTTCATACATGAATTTTCTACCTTTCTCTGCCTTTGATTTCTTTTTATCTTATCACCTATGGGCTCCCTGATCTCTGTTCTGTTTTTCTAACTTAGCTCACATTTCCTTCTGGAGTTATTTTAAAACTTCTTTGTAATATTTACAAATACACATAAAAATCTTAATAATCAAAATCATGATGAAAGAAGATTATACTATGACTGAATTAGTCTTGACTATTCTTTTTACATCTTTACCTAAATTCTAGAGAGGACTAAACTTTCTGTTCAATCTCCTTCCTTTCCAAAAGTCAGGGTGATTCTGAAAAACCTATGAATTGAATTCCAAAATTTTTCTATGAAGTAAGTTGACTGCCCCACTATTTGATTTTGTAGTTGAAGGCATAAAGCATTTTCTAGTTAGAAAGCTCATTTTGAGATTAAAATAATAATAATAATTCAGGCTGCAGCTGCTTCCTGAGACACAAGCCTCTGGAGAGTCCCAACAGAAGATATAAATTACCTTCGTCCTAGCTAGCTGGCCAGGAAAACTAAGACAACACCCAGTTCAGGGAGACAGGGGACAAACTATGCCTTTGCTGTTACCACAACTCATCTCTAGCTGCAGGCAAGTAAGCAACACTCCTGCCTTCAAATCTGACTACCTACACCTCACATTCAACTTTCTATCCCATTAGCATAAATTTATTCCTTCAAGTCATACATCCTCTCAACCTCAGCTGCTTTTGAGACACAGACACTGAAGAGCCCCAGTAGAAGAGGTGCTTCCTGAGGCAAGACTTCTGGAGAGCCACAGAAGAGCTACTTCCTGAGACACAGCCTCTGGAGAGCTCCATCACAAGAGCTGCTCCCTGAGACACAACTTTGGGAGAGCCCTATGACAAAAATGAATTTCTGAGAAACATACTCTTCTACAGAAATGTTCCAGCTGCAGATCTCAATTGCTTCCTAAGACACATATTCAATTGCCACAGAGTTCTGCAAAAGCTCTAATGATATCAAGAGCACTTAGTAGATCAACCACAGCTAGCTGAAACATAGACAACACTTGCCCTAATAAGTCAAAGAGATGGGTAGATGCCAGTGCAAAAATTATTCCAACAATATGGCACCACTAGAACCCAGTGGTTCTATATAATAGCAAGACCTGAACATTGCAATACAAAAGAGGCAAAGAAAATAATCTTAAAAATGTCTTTATAACAATGATAGAAGCCTTTAAAAAATAAATAAGAAAAAATAATTCCATTAAGAAAGTAGTGGAAAAGACAAGAAGTAGGAAAAAAAACTATAGAACTCTTAAAGAAAGACTAGAGAACCAACAAAAAGCAATCAGACAAGTCATGGTAACAGTAAAAAAAAAAAAAAAAAAAAAAAAAAAAAAAACACTTAAATCTGAAATAGAAGCAATAAAAAAGATACAAACTGTACAAACGGAGAGAAGTCTGGAAATAGAAAATTTGAATTCTTAACAGGAAATGCAGATGTGAACATAACTAAGAAAATACAAGAGGTACAAGAGAGTACCTCTGGTGTGGAAGATACAATAGAGCAAGCTGATTTGTCAGTAAAAGAAAGGTCCAGAGTTATTTTAACACAGCATATCCAGGAAAACTGGGACAACGTGAAAATTCCAAACCTACAAATAATAGAAAGAGAAGAAGAAAAAAGAATAACATTTCAAAGGCACAAAAGTTTATTTAACAAAATTATAGGGAAAAACATTCCTAACCTAAGAAAGAAAATGCCTATGAAAATACAAGAAGCTTAAATAACACCAAATAGACTAGTCCCACCCCAAAATGTCTGCTCACCACATGGTAATCAAAACACTAAACATTAGCAATAAAGCAAAATTTTAAGAGATGCAAAGCAAAAATATCAAGTAACTTATAAAAGAAGACCTGGTGACAACTGGAAACCTACATATCACTGACTACAGCAGACTAAAAGACTAAGAGAATATACTCCATCTAAGTGAACAAAGAATGGAGATTGAACACAGGTGCAACAAAACCAGATTGCATCAAAATTAGCTATCTGAGATTCAGACAAATCCTTCAGTGAACAGAGAAAGCAAGGGGCAGACACAAGTACAAGAATACATATAACAACATAAAGAAACACATGGACCACGAGAATAATCTGACAGTTCTACATTAAGACCTGAGCATGGCACTGCAGAAGAAGCATAAGGAAATGATATTTAAAAACATCTTTATGAAGATAATAGAAGTCTTAAAGGAGGATATTTAAAAATTCCCTTAAAGGAATAAAAGAGAATCCAAAAAAAAATATTAGAAGAGGTTAACAAATCCTTGAAGAAAAAAACAAAACAATAGCAAAAACAAGAAAAAGAAATAAGCCAGGGGAAATAAAAATATTAAGGTTTAAAAATTAAAATAGAATCATTAATGACTAAAACCAGACAATTCTGGAAATAGAAAACCTAAAGTAATGAACTTGAACTACAGATTCAAGCATAACCAACAGAATGCAAGAGATAGAAGAGAGAATTCCTGGAGGTAAACATATGATAGTGGAAATAGATACCTCAGT
This sequence comes from Phyllotis vaccarum, assembly GCA_033318265.1. Classification (NCBI taxonomy): domain Eukaryota; kingdom Metazoa; phylum Chordata; class Mammalia; order Rodentia; family Cricetidae; genus Phyllotis; species Phyllotis vaccarum. The sequence goes on from JARWLC010000016.1 coordinate 40,282,004, forward strand.
TAAAGAAAATACTGAAACCAAAAAGTCATAACACAAAATGTCCAGGAAGTCTGAGACACCATGAAAGACCAAACCCAAGAATAATTGGAATAGAAGAAGGAGAATACCAGCTCAAGGCACAGAAAATTTATTCAACAAAATCATAGAATAAAACTTTTCCAACCTAAAGAAGAAAATGTCTATAAAGATACAAGAAGTTTACAGAACACCAAATAGACTAACCACCCCTAAATAATCTTCTCACCATATAATAATTAAACTACTAGACATACAGGAAAAAAAAAAAAGAGCTGCAAAGAGAAATGGCCAAGTTATCTATAAACACAGACCCATCAGAATAACACCAGTTTACTCAATGGAAACAATGAAAGCAAGAAGTATCTAATCAGAAGTTATACAAACACTAAAAGAGCATGGCTGACAGCGGACACTACTTTACCCTGCAAAACTATCAACCATCATGGATGAAGTAAACAAGATCTTTTATGACAAAAACAGATTTAAACAATCTCTATCAACAGATCTGGGACTACAAAAAGAAATAAAGTGAAAACTCCAATCTAGGAAGCCAGCCACACCCATGAAACCATATGTAATCAATATTCCCACAAAGAAAAAAAAAAAGACACACACACACACACACACACACACACGAGTAACTGGTACTGTCTCTGATGGTTAGAAACAAACTGGAATGTTCTTCAATATAATGTGAATTAGTTAAGCTCTGGCTTGATAATGTTTTTGACTTTGTTGAAGTGGGTGTGCATTATGAGTCTGGGGCATTATAGATAATGCATGTATATAATTTTATTTTTACCTAGATTTACTTACAACACGGATTCATATTTATCCCATATTTTATAAAGTTAATAAGAATCTTGAGATTACAACTGTCAAGTGTCTCATTTTATAAGCAATTCAATAATAATTACAAAGTGAGAAAAATAGATGAACACTGAATACTTTCTATTGAAAATATGCTATTTCTATACGTGTGGTGATGTTGCATATTTAATAAAAATCAGTCTGAAATATCAAAGAGAGGAAACACCACATCTCAAGCACAGCTATCTTATAGATTCCTCACCCTCATTCCTCGTGGCTTCTGCTCCTCTACCTGTCTTCCTATGACAGCCTTAAATAACTTCTTTGCCCAGTTGTTTCACATCCAGCTTAAGATTAAAGGTGTGGGCTACTACTATTTGGTAGTTAGCCTTGAACTCACAGAAATACAAAAAGATCTTCTCTGTCTCTCAAGTTATGGGATTAAATGACTGGCACCATTACTACCTGCCTGGGAGCCTAAAAATCTCTCTGTAAACCAAGCTGGCCAAATTCAGATCTGTTGAGATTTAAAGCATAGGTTGCCATTCCTAGTCTCTCCAATGCTGTGGTTAAAGGTGTGAGTTACCACTCTCTGATCCTCCTGAATTGACTGTGGGTAGATCTCTTCTCTTATATCTTAGACTGGTTTTTATTAAATATGTAACATTTCACGACATACACCCTTGGTTTAATATTTTGTTATTGGGAATAGAAAATTAAACACAAGATAAATCTTTACTTTTAATTTCTAGGCCAAATAAAACTTAGAAAAGATAAAAATAACTTATTCTTTTCATCTCTACAGCATTTTATAACAGATAAATTTTCAAAAACTTATGTGGATTAAGAAAACATTCTGTAGCACACTAACAATAGTATTACCAGAATATACTTCTTAATACATCTAGAAATGGCTATTCATAAATCTACAAAGCACAAATGTTGGTGATGTGGGAATGTCTTTCTGTATGATGTGAATATCAATCTTTAATAAGAGAGCTGTTTTGGCCATGTCAGGTACCATAGAAAAAGTAGGAGGGGAAATCAGAGCATTGTGGGGGATTATGTTGTTCCATTGTAAATAATTGTCACACCCACTGGTTTAATAAAAAGCTCTGATTGGCCAAAGGCAGACAGGAAGTGTGAGTGGGGTACCAGACTAGGAGAACTCTGGGAAATGGAAGAACAGGGCAGAAGCCCAGAGAGATGCCAGAAGAAGCAGAGGACAACTATGATGCTCTGAGAAAAGGTACTGAGCCCCATGGCTGAACAGGATAAGAGTCATGGGTTAGGTTAAGGGTAAAGAATTAGCAAGTTATATGCCTGAGCCTTAGGCCAATCAGCCTAAATCTATTGAAAGTGTCTGTATGTCTCTGTGGGTCTGTGGGTCTGTGGGCCTAAACCTTGAGGCTAGGCCTGAAAGTCTGGGCCAGAAACATCCTACTATAGAGCATAGTTAGGAGAAGGGCAGAGTCAGAGTCAGACGAGCCAGCTGCCAAAGAAGAAACATGTAAAGAACACAGGTGAGCCATGGGCCATGTGGCAGGATAGATTAGTGGAAATTTGTTGAGTTAAGATGAGGGAATTAGCTAGCAATGTGCCTAAGCCACACATTCACAGTGTGAAGCTAATATAAGTGTCTGAGTCATTTCTGGGGGCCTAGGTAGTGGTGGGTGGCTAAGGGGTCTGGCTCTGTAGGTCTGTGGGTCTAGACTTCTGGCTTCCCGGGGCCAGAAACCATATTGTAACATGTTGGCTGATCAGTTAATATTCACTGATCCAGTGTGGATTAAAGAATTCCATTTAATACATGGCACTAAATGTTTCCTTGGTACAAAAAAGCTAAAATATATCTAGAAATTTATTTGTTATCCTTATAACATCTGTGTTGTTATTTATACCAGTAACATATCTACCAAAGCTTGTCATTGTAATTTGCAAGTTCACATCTAGGTAAGACCATCTGTGATATCTCTCCTCCAGCAGTCTACAAAGTATTTTTTGTCACCATGAAAGCCACAAATCGAGAAAAAAGTTTCTGGATCAGACTCAGTTGATTTCTTCATATCTCATCATAGGGAGGAGTTAGAGCATAGGGGTATTTGCGTAAATAAATTATAATTATGTACAAATTTACAGAAGAATTAATCAAAATATAAACAAGAAAAAGGGCTTAAGGCACAAAGATATTAATTTTGTTCATGAAGGAGTCATTTTTTTTGCTAATGTAGAATTATAGAATGTTCTAGAAAATAAAAATTATAAGAGAAAATTGAAGAATTTATTAAAGTTCTAGATAGTAATAAAATGTCTGCCAAACAATTTTCCAGATGTATATTTGTGAAGACTGAAAAAAGGTCTTATGTGTTTATGAGAACCTGGACATTAATATCAAAAGATTACTGATTTTAAGAAATAAGAAGTAAAAAACACATAATGCACAAGCTGACAATCTGAGTATAATCCCTGGGTTTCACAGTGGAAGTAGAAAACAAATGCTGAAAAATTGTTATCTGATCCTCCATGTATATACATGCATATAAACACATATAATTATAATAATAATGATAATAATAATACCATAACGAAGCTGTTTAAACACTAGACTTAGGTCCTCATTAAAACATCATCATGTCTTACAGGATTGATATACCATGTATATGAAAGTGAAGTGCTGTGTGGCATTTGTAGTATAGATGTATGGATGTGTGTGTGTGTGTGTGTGTGTGTGTGTGTGTGTTTATGTGTGTGTGTATGTGTATCTATGTGCCTGTGTGTCTGTGTTCCTGTGAGTGAACAAACAACCTCCTGTGTCTTTCATAGCATTGAAATATAACTCCTTATTTTTTTTTTATTTCTGTGTGTTTCAGGATAGCTAGCCTTTTCAGAAACCCCAATCTCTGTCTCCCATCTTCCTGCAGATTTACAGAAAAATGTGTTAACATTTACTTCTCAGTGACAGTTGTGGAATACAGAAACAGATTGCAAACTTTCACAATAAGCTGTCTACTCACCAAGTCATCTCATATGCTCAGGGAACTGAATATTTTAATTTTAATAAAAATTAAAGATTGTGTAGGGCTTTTCGGAATAATTTCCTCTCATTTTTATTATTTTATAAAATTTTTGAGCACTTATACAACTGAATACTTATTTAAAATAGAGGGAATTATACAACTATGTACCTTCCTGAACTTACTTGCTTTTAAAGTTTTCAAATGGTCACTCTGTTACCTAAGTTAGCCAGTATGAATACTGTTAACTTACATCCTTTGAATGCCATCCAGAAAATTGATCCATGTAAATGTTCTCATAGAGATTTGTTAACCAAACTGTTTATATCTGATTCAGAAAAATAGAACTGAATTCTGGAAGGAGGAAGATTTAATTTTATGAACAGATTTACAGGATGCCCAGATAACTGCTAGGAATCTTTCATAATCTTTGAAGCTTTCACTATTCATATGTTATCATCCCTGACAAATGAAAGCAAGAATCATACACTCATATTAGTGAACATACCCTTGATTTTTAAAATTAATTTTTTGTTTCCCAAACTAGTAATCTAAAAAATATGCCATTGACTTCAGATAATATATGTTAGTCACCTAATAAACTGCTTAAACATTGACACACAGTTTATTCTCCTGCCATCCTCAGAGGAGTACCAATGCAATGTTCGGATGGCTCAAAGCTTGGCTAAAAATGGCTTTGGCTGCCTGTAGTGCCACTGCCAATGGGACCAGAATGTATACCTAGTGCATAAACTGACTTTTTGGAGTTTATTCCATGTGGAGGGACATGTTCCTCATCTTCAATACAGGCTCAGTCCTGCCTCAACTTGATATGCCATCCTTTGTTGACTCCTCATGGGAAGATTTACCCCTTCTGAGAAGCAGAATGGGAAGAAAGTGGGGAAGGGTGGACAAGAGTAGAGGAGCAAGAAAGAACTGTTTTTGCTATGTAAAATGGAAAGAAAGTCTGTTAAATAAAATAAAAATGAAAAATTATATAGCATGTATAATTCCCCCAAGTTTAACACCCTTCACCACATTAACCAAATGTGATGGTATATGCCTGTAATCCCTGCAATTATGTAATGGAGACAGAAGAATCAGGAGTCTTTTTGTCACTGTCAGCTTCATAGTGACCAAGTCTGGTCTGGGTCACATGAGAATTTATCCCATAAACAATGACAGAAAAAGAAAAATGGAAGAAAATCAATCCTTCCAAAAGGTTAGAAAAAAATTGAAGTTCTTTGGAATATCTCAGAGATAGAAGAATTTTATTGGACAATATATCAAAATACTAGTATAAATCTTCAAATGCCCTGGTATGACCATTGTGTTCCTTACCTTGTTTCCTGTCAAACTATTTGGTCTGATGTTGCTAGTTGTGATCATAGCCCTTTCTCCAAAAAAAGAAGAAGTGTTATGTGGAAATTTAAAACTGATGTTTACAAATTGGATTGCCTTGGCAAACTGCATTTCCATAGGCTCTAATGGCAGTGTGGTCCTTTGCACCAGAATACATTTCTTATGTGATAGTTATTGAAAACTTTAGAATTGTAATAATAGAGCTTCATGTGTCTTGGATTCTCTCAGATTTTTGTATGACTAATAACTGCAAAGATCTAATGCGTTATGCCAAGATAAACTTCCATGAAATCAGAGGTGCCTTTGGAAGACCAACAGCAGGAGTTGTACCACAGTGCAAGACACACTCACAGAGAAGAACTAGAACAATACTTTCCCCAAAGCAGGTAATATTGTAGGCCACATCAATACTTCTGACAATCAGAAAACTTTTGTTTTCTTTTTGTTTGTGTTTCCATTTGGGTTAACTTAATCCATTTTTCACATGGATAGTGTAGGTTTTCGTAAATTAGCTTTTGTTGCTGTGAAAAGATGTTGGACAGCATAAGTGAGAAGTGGAGCAATTTGTTTTGAATCCTAGTTTTGGTCCATCATGGCAAGGAAAGTGTGGCATTGAGGAGAATATAGTGCTGAGGTAGTTGCCTGTCCACATCATTGGAGGCAGGAAGCAAAGAGCATACTGTAAGAGAAGGTTAATAAAATATGAGGACCTGTTCCAGTGATCTACTTCTGAATCAAGATTCCACCTCTCTTTACTTTTAAAGGCATATTTAATATTTAAATAAAATAAGATAAATTTTTACTTTAAAATTATAATTACATCTTTTCTCTTTCCCTTTTCCATCTATCTCCAAATACTTCTAGGTAACCCTGCACCCACTTGCTGTCTTTTAAATATACTGGCTCTTTCTTTAAATATTGATGTGTATGTGTGTGTGTGTGTGTGTGTGTGTGTGTGTGTGTGTGTGTGTGTGTGTGTGAGTGTTTGTGTTCCTAAATACATAAACACAACCCCTTTAGGCTATATGTTACATGAATGTCTATGTTATCTGGGTAGAACATTTGGTACTGGATGACCAATTGAAATACTCTTCCCTGGGAAAGACTATTAACTCCAGTTTTTAGAATTTCTTAGTTGATTTTATTCTTCGTCTATATCTGGGGCCTTTTGAGTTTTCTCCTCTTCCACATTAGCATGTCAGTTGTTGTTATCAGTGTTCAGGTCATGTATATTCAGCCATGTTGATGATAATTTATAGGTGTGGCATCAGACATTACTAGAAGATAAAATCTCACAGAAAAGTCCCTGATTCCACAGATATTACAATAATTCTGCCCATTTCTCTGCAATGTCCTCTGAACCTTACTTTCAGGAGTTATTTTGTAGATGTATCCAATGGTAATAATCTCCCATCTTTATATTTTTATTGGTCGTGGTTTTCTGTAATTATATCTATTGTAAATAGAAGTCTCCTCCTTGAAGAGGGGTGAGGATTACACTTAACAATGGATATAAAAACAAATATTAATAATGTAATTAGGGATTATGTTTGTTTTGTAAAGTGTTTATTATAGATTCTTGTCCAAATCCATGAGTTCACTAGCACTGGTTATGATTCCAACTTGCTGTGCATCCAATACTGTGCAGGTTTTCTCTATTGCTGAAAAGGTCTCAACTCTAATTAGAATGGTGCTTGTTACCACCAAGTTGTGTGTCATTACTACGTAATTTAGGTTATTGTACTATGCTTATGATTTTTATTATTCATAGACATAATACCAGGGCAGAAATACTCATTGCCTCACTTCCTTTAAAACTTACTTGTCTCCTTTTGGAATCATGAAAGCATGTTTCCAGGCATGAGGACTTTTAAAAGATCCAGCTCATTTATTATACTCAGGAATGGAGGAATAGACAACCAAAATCAATGGTAATAAAAATTCCATCCTTTAGATGGTTCCACAGTCTCCTCCCTACCCCCCAAAAAACCAGCACCACTGCCTAGGGAAAAGTGTCTCATTGACAGAGTCTGAGAAGACACATTTTATATTTCAATCTATGTAAAATATTTATGTTTCTGTGAATATATCTAAAGAGCACTATGGTTATCTGCATAATGTTAACTACACAAGTAACATTGCTTTGAATCTGGCCACTTGCAGCAAGATCCTAATATGTGAAGGTCCTCAAGTTAGTGCCTAAAACTTAGAAAAGGATTCTGCTAATATCTGTAATCCCATTGAGATCCAAGCCCTCAAAGAATGGAAAGTTATTCTGACCATTCAGATGATTAGCCATTTGCTACCAAATGGAAAGCTATCTATGCAATCCTTTCACAAGTGTGTTGTATTTTCAGTCAATATGTATTTGAGACCAAAGAACTGACTATATGCAAGTTCCTGAATTGAGCCCAGGAAAGCTTTCTCCAATACCTGTGGTTGTGACATCTTACAACGTGCATGGACTATGATCCACTAAACATAAATTCTTGATTCAACCTTGTTGAAAGCAATGGTTGATAGATAGGCCCACAAATATTACTGATATTTAATCAATAGCAGTGTATGGTTATTTTTTTCCTAGATCCTCCAAACCTGCAGTGATTATTAGTGAAAAGTGCCTTACTGGTTTATACAACTAATTTGGTTTAGGTCATTTCTTTTGTATTGTTCTTTCCACTCCAAAATTATTTTTTTCCTGAGCATTCTTGTATGTCTGCTAATAAAGAGCCAAAGTTGTCAAAACTGAAATTACTACCCATCTTTAAGTGGACAAAGATGGGGTGTTATCCACTATGAAGAATTTCATTGATACTCATTGGTTGATTCTTGGCAGTGACATGCAAACCATATGGAATTTAAACCTCTTTTTGAACTGTGAAAAAAGTTCTGCCTTGTAATAAATCAGACCTCACATTGGTTCAATAATAAATAAATCATTATCCCATAAATGAATGACAAAATTTTAATTCACCAAATAGTTGAGGCAGGGAAGATGACTTTATCAATGAAAAAGTAGACCAAACCAACCCCCCCAAATGTAATTAAAAGGACCTGAGTTTGAGTACTAATACACACACACACACACACACACAGAGAGAGAGAGAGAGAGAGAGAGAGAGAGAGAGAGAGAGAGAGAGAGAGAGAGAGAGAGAGAGAGAGAAGGGTGAGGTGGCACCAGAGATGTAGAGAGGCAGCAGATCTTTTGGGCTCATGGACTGCCATACTAACTAAGGCAGTGATTTTGGAACAGGAAAGAACCATATTTAAAAATTAATGTTTAGAAACAATGAGGAAGGTGCACAAAGAATATGTCCCACCTTCATAGATGCACATAGAGCACACATCTGTACACAAGCACACTCATGTATTAATATGTACTTATACATTTTGGTATATGTTTCATACAAATTTGGAGCAGTGTACAGTGCTGAACTATATTATATTATTTATATTGAATCTAATATTACAAAAAACTCAGTAAAAAACATGGCTGCTTCCATTAGTTCTTTATACTCTCAGCAGAGAGAATCTCCTGGAAGTGTGTAGAGTGAGATATGTGTAATGCTAACACCTGGCTTGTGTGCACTGAATAGTGTCAATATCAGGACTAGATAGTCTGTGGCTTGTTCTTTTTTATGTTTCTGTGAATAAATCTAAAGATCACCATGGTTACCTGCATTATGTTTACTATACAAGTAGCATTGCTTTAAATCTATCCACTTGCAGCAAGCTATTGTTTTCAGCTGCATTTTGCCTTAAACCAGGGGACTTAATGAACATCTAGTCTCATTCATTGCAGTTCCTTGTTTACTATTGAGACTTCAGCAAAGATTATTTTCTTTGTCCTGATAAGTGGTTTGAGATAAAGTAGCCATTTCTGTTTTATTTTAGTTAGTATCCACATGGCAATTCATCTTCCATTATTGCTTTACATTTATGTATATGTATATATGCATATATGCATTAAACAAACACAGGGCATTTTTTATTTGAAGGTCTTGGTATGGGACTAGACTTACCCCTATTTCTTCCTGAGCCTTCCAAGTGCCTCTGATCCAATATGGCTTTTCTACAACCATATAGACAGTTATTTGATGACTAAGTCTTCATTTTTTAATGTTCTTTGCCTCTGATCTGTTATAATGGTAATTTGGGTATAAATTTAACAGGATCTACAATATCTTGGAAGACAAACCTCTAGGTATGTCTTGGTCAGCTATGCCTCATGTGATTTAACAAAGATGAGTTCCCTTAATCATGGAATAGAAGCTCTAAGGTGAACTCCTTACTCACGTTATTTGTGGTCATGTTGTTTTAGCACAGCAGGAAAATCCTTCAGTAAAACAAATGATCAAGAAATTATACCATCTATATTAACATATTTCTTTCTATAAGATATGATTTGACATTTACCATGATATTAAGTTCTTAAGCTAAAGGCTTTGAGATACTTCACTATCTTACTAATAAGTGGCACTAACTCAAGTTGTAAAAGAATCTTCTGTCTAGTTTTCTTGTCTTATGTTGTCATTTGAATGTGAAATGCTAACAATAAACTCTTTGTTTGAACAATCATTTTTAGCTACTGCTGTTCTTGAAGGTTGTAGAATTTTTGGTAGGAACAATATTTATGGAAGAATTGGGTTAGATGGACTTTTCTTTCAGCATGTAGGAATTCCTACAGGTAATCTTTATTCCTGAGAGTAGATAGAATGTGACCAGCTTCCTCATACTAATACTCTCCAACAATGGGCAGTTCTCTTTCCCAAGCAGTAGACATGATAGCTGCTGGTTTGTTTGTTTGTTTGTTTGTTTGTTTGTTTGTTTTTTGATCTATTTTGTTTCCTCCTATTGTACAAGTATACAATTAATGTAACTTTGTAAAAGTTTGTCATATTATTTTCTGAGTCTACAAAACATATAAAGAAGCAACTTTTCTCTAATTGCCATAAGTTTATTTTCAAACAGTACTATTCCGTGAATACTAATTATAGTAAAAACCCAGAGCCAGATATTGTGGCAAATACAAAAAGATAGATACAGAGGAACAACCCACAGCTACTCTCACTTCTCAATCCTCAGGCCTAAAGAGGTAGATGCTAACTCCACAAATACTCAGATGAAATAGGGGAAGCAAATAGAACTGTAAAACAAAATGGAAGAAGAGCACACAGGCTGAACTACTGTTTCATCCTCCCTTATATTTATTTTTCTGCCTAGCCATATGTTTTTCTATTTCAACCTTCATAGTTCTGGGATTAAAAGCTTATATTCCTAAGTCTAAGATTAAGGATTTGTGATACTTAGTGAGATATTAAGGATGTGTACTACCAATTCCTGGCTCTATTTGGCCATGAACTCACAGAGATCCAAAATGATCTCTGCCTCCAAGTCCTGAGATTGAAGGCATGTGGCCACCAGTGCCTGACATCTATGGCTAACTCAGGGTCTGGCTCTGTCATCTTATCTTCAGAAAACCTTTATTTGATCCACAATATGTCACCACACAGTACTACTTACATTTTAAACAAAATGTTGAAGGGTAACCTGACATTTTCATAGAAAAATAAAATTAAAATGCTGTTTTTCAAGAGAGACTGAGGCTAAACTTACTTTGGTGTCTTTACATTTTGAGTAGTCCTAATGACCAACAGTAGGATCTACCCAATTGATAAACAAGCTGCCATAACTTTGGGAAGGAGAAAATATGTTGCTCTTCAAGGAAGAACAAATGGTAGAAATAATTCTACATACTGGTATATAGAGTAAATACTGTGAATAGAATCAAGCCAGGTAATGATAAGACCAACTAAGTTAAAAAGACAACATCAAGGGTTTGAAGAACTGATTCTCAGATGAACACAGAGATGTAATGTGAGAGATAAGAATCTCAGAACCTATGGGACATTGTCAAGGAGAGCATGCCTTGAATATGTGTACCACTTGCTGCCTTACCCATGCCTACAGGCTTCCACATCTGAGACAAGGCAGTTTCCCCAGCTGCAACATTCATCACATTGTGAATTCAAGGACCCAGCACTGATTCAAGTTGTAAACTGACAAAATAAAAACAAAATTGTAGTCAAAATACAAGTAAAGAAGCACAATGAATGTTCAAGATTCAAAACTGACTATCTTCTTAGTCAACCAAACCAGACAGACCTATTCCTGCTTCTGGACACAGTTCTGCTTCATTAAATATCAGAACAAATAGCTGAATTGCTGTAGGACAAACACTAGTATTTTGTCTCACACTAATTCATTGTTTTTATGCTTTCCTCTTAGTTGTACTAAGAAATACTAAACAGAGATATTCTGAGCCATATATTAAAATATCTAAAAATTTAACTATCAATTACTCAGATTCTCAAAATTGAAAAATCATTCAACTTGGGGCTGTGGAGCTGGGCCAGTAAGAGTGTATGTTACACAAGCTTGAGGACTCAAATTCTGATCCCCATCACAAACATAAAATGCTAAGCCTGGTGTATGTTCTTGTGGGTAGGATAGAAACATGAAAATCTGGTGCTTTCCTTCAGGAAAACTGATTCCAGGTTCAGTGAGACACCCTATCTCGAGGTAATAGCTAGAGAGGGATAGAGCAGAACACTTCATGTCCTCCACGCAAATCACACACACACACACACACACACACACACACACACACACACACACACACACACACAAACACACACACACAAACACACACACACACACATACACACAGCCCTTATTTAGAGTACTACTTGAAATCTCTGTCTAATTATGTGAATGTGTATGAAACTTTAGAGTGTCATTCAGAAAATTTCTCCTACACATTGAAATTTAAGCTGTTATCTTGGACAGAAAAAAATGTGCAAATATAATTGAAAATGTTCCAAAAAGAAAGCTGTCTCATGATTGTGTGGGTGTGGGAGGGGGATGTTGCGTGTGTTTGTTGAGTGCTGGTGATGTTTGAGAGAGAGAGAGAAAAAGAGAGAGACAGAGAGACACAGAAAGAGACAGAGATAGCATAAAATATGTGCAGATTGTGGTGTTTTTTAGCAAGTATATCTCCGGACGGCAGTAATACGGATTCAGCCAGGACTTTCTCTTAATTGTAGGTATAAGAAGCGATACAAGTGGTTGTCACAGAGGTGAAGATCCTCCAAGTTTTTGTGGAAATGATTGTTGCAGTGTGGTTTTTTGGTCCCGGGTGGCCAGAGGCCCAGATCCTGCCACGGCAGACCCCTTAACCAACTGCCAAGGCTGCTCAGGCCCCCAGAAATTACTCAGACACTTATATTAACTTTATGTTGTTTGGCCTATGGCTCAGGCACATTGATAGCTAGCTCTTACATCTTAAATCAACCCATTTCTATTAAGCTGTCTGCCACGTAGCCTATGGCTCACCTGTGTTCCTAACATGTTGCTCCTTGGGAGGCTTGTTCAATCTGGCCTGACTCCACCCTGCTTCTCCTACCTATTCTGATTTCTCTGCCTATCTTTTCTATGGTGCCTGTGAAGGGCCAAAACAGCAACTTTATTTAAAGATTGAGATTCACAGCATACAGAAAGGCATTCCCACATCACTTCCCCCTTTCTGTCTAATCAAAAATGAAGGTTTCGATTTTAACATAGTAAAATTACATATAACAAAATATCCATCAAGCAAGAATTACAGTTATAATATCTAGTCTATTTGTATTTAGCAAAATTAAAGAATACTCTTATCATCTACCTTATCTTTATGAATCTAAAGTTTCATATCCAATATACCTTTTAAATGACTAAGAAAAACTGTACCTATAACTATCTAATCTTCAACTACATCAAAGACCACAGAAGGATATATTTACCCAAGTAAACCAGAAGTGCAAGCGACTTCTAAAATCTAGAAAGGACAGAGATGACACCTATCTGCCTGGACAGTCATCTCATCCAAATTTCCTTTATAAAGTTGGGGCATCCATCTTCAGCCTACAGGTCCAGAGTCTCTTTTTATTTCAATGAAGCAGGAAATCTCCTCTGCCCATTTTGGTATAGTTCATCAGTTGCTTCTCCTCAACTCCTGAAGAATGTCAGACAGTTTTCTCTGTAAAGCAGAAACCTGAATGACCATCTCGCCTTGTTATGCCAAAGTTCAGAGGTCATCTTCCTATGGAACCTGCATGTCCAGTTTAAACAGCATACTGTCAAACAGTCAATATAAGAACAGGTTCTTTTCCAGTGGCTAACCATTGCCACAAAGATAGTAGACTCCATATGGTGTTTTTTTTTTGATGCCCATTTTTCTCTTGAAGAAGATTGGTGCTGCCAGGAGCAAATCTGTCTCACTGACCAGAAAAGTCTAAGTTCTTAAAATATTTTAAATGCCATATTCTGTAGGTCTTAGAAGTGTTTGAAGATTACCTATCTAATTGAATTATATCTTTGTATATCTAAACATCTAACATTCATTTGTTAATTATACGTTACAATTTTAAATCTGTTACATAAACATCATATCTTAAACAAGAGTAAAAAAATACATACAGCATAAGAGAACTGACCTTAAGTTTGTGTCAATAGACCAAAAGCCATACCAATGTAAAACATTTTAAAATTAACAGCTGATTTCCTGAACTAAGTAAATTCAATAATCTAACTTTTTAAAAAAAAATAATTGATATATCATATCCTCTTTTTCTTCTTAGAAAGAGATTAACTATGACCAATAGCTCGTTATAATGAAAAAACTTTTATAAACAATATTTTGAGAATGGGGCCTAATTTTCTATTACTACTTTTTGTTGAGTATGGAGTGTTGAAAATCTCATGGGTTCTTGAGACTAGATTATCTGAGTCTGTAGCCCTGAAGCTGATACTGCCACCTCTTCCCATCAGAGATTTTTTCAGGGAGTCTTGGTTGATGAAACTGTATTTGCCTGGAAGCAATCCACAGGTTCTCATCTTCTATGGAAATAAAAGCAGAACTCTTTCAAAGCAATAAATCCTTAGACACAAATCTCAAAATCAAAATGCCTTTAAAATATATATTCTTGTTTAACTTAGTAGCCTTTGCATTTGCAAACTATTGTCTTTCAGCACTTAGCTCATTAACAGTTAAAAATTTAAAAGAAATACAATAACAACCAAAATCCAGATTTTGTTTCTATTTTCCATCTTTATGTGGCTTATTATATTTTTATTACTCCATTTATCTTTTTAAAGACACATCAAATGATACTGAAAGTGACAGACTAGTATACAAGAAACAAAGGCCTGAAAATCTGTATCAACCAAGAAAAAGCTTGCTGTACAAGTGTGAAGACCAGATCTCAGACACTCAGCATACACTATAATTAGATGATCACAGCAATCTGTCTGTAATTCCAGTACATGGTAGATGATGCAAAAAATCCCTGGAGAAAGTTGGCTGGCCAGATTAGTTCTGGGCATGTCCAGAGTCCCTGATTCAATATATATGGTAGAAATCAATTAGGAAAAACCCTGGACTTCAAACTCAGAATCTACACACATGTGAGAACATGCAAGCATGTACACATGCATACTATGCATGTCTATATAAACAAAACAATATATAAACAGAAGGGTAAAAAACTATGGACAGCATAGATATGGGTATGCAATATGAGCAAATACAAGGAAATTAAAAATTCACAAAACTATAAAAATAACCCAGCAATTTGAGGAAAGCTGAGTGAGAAGTGGATGAAATAATTGTTCACCATTGTGGGCTGGAGTAAGCTGCATTATCCTAACAAGTTCTGATGACACTTGGTTCAACTTCTCCCTTTGTTCTGTGTTCAACATGAGGTTGGAAGTATCTTGTTGTGGCTGCTCATTACTTGGTGGCCAATAATACTTGAATCTACCTTCCTTTGACATCAGTTAATTACCATGATCATTGATTTCACATTCAAACACACAAAACAATGTTTGTGTTATCAAATCAGTCTGGTACAGGGTCAAATGGTAGTAGCCATGCAGAGAACTTTGAGTTTGGATCATGAAGGCAGTGTCCAGCCATAAGTAGAGCTCTGTGGTAATTTTCTCAGGTACTGATAACATAGTGTTTACCAAGAATTCCAGTGCAGCCATCCTCTGTGAGAGAATCTTTTCCCTTAGGAAATGGAAACAGCATTGACTTTTCACCCAAAAGGTCACAGTGAAAAGAATCAAAGTTCAATTCTACAAAAGTTCATCAGGGGCAACCAATGACTTTATTGAGATTGTGTATAGCACATAGGTGGAGGCTTATTTGGAAGAAATGCAGATGACTCCAAAGTAGCCACTGTGGACAGACCTAACCAGGCATAGAGGATGGCTTCTTTGTAAACACATTCATAAATCCTCTCAATTAATGTCTCCTAACACATATCATTATAGTATTCCTTGAAATCACTTACAGTTAGGGTAGAACAATATGCAGATGTCTGGTATATCTGGAATCTTAAGTGAAATGCCAACAACCCTCCTTATCCTCTTTCTATAAGGGAGTATCAGCAGTCTTGGTGGCCTCTAGAAAGTTGACATGACTGTTCTGATAAAATTGGAATTGATTTGCTCAGAAGACTGCATCTTGTGCCTTCTACTCTATCATTTAAAAGAGGCCATTTATTCCTCTGATGCCTAGATTTTGCATCCATAACAGTAATAGCACTTTATCTGTCTATATCTTCTTAAGAAAATGTTTTCAAAGAAATATACTACAAAAATAGTGTCAATGTACTTAATAACTATTAGTTGAATTAATTCAATTCAAAATGCTTCTTAGCAATTAGGACATAGCATTGGTACTGAGAAATAGAATCATTTTAGAAGTAGTTTGTAGGAGAAATCTGGAAGAGTTTTGGAATACAGTGTAGAGAAGCAATAGAATTTTGTAAACAGAGCACATGGGGCTATTCTGACAGAGGTAAAGTAAACCAGAAATTCTATATAAATATAAAAAGTAATTGCCAAATGTAAAGGAATGGTTCCATGTCCTGACCACCTCTTCTCAAATAGCTGACTTGGAGGCTGAATATGAATAGCATCCTGAGGTGGTAGCAGTCCTGTCTGTCCCTCTTCTGATACCTGTGATAACAAGCAGTTGCAATACTGTATAATGAATGTATAGTAGACACACAGACTAAATACATTTATGAGGGTAGTGACTTTTAAGTGGGTTCTATAATATCCTATACACTGCCAGAAATTTCTAAGTTAATAGTGCCCCCTGCTGATTTTATCATAAAAATCAAAACAAATACATAATAAATTTTAAAATTTTAAATTCCATAAAATATTTGGTTAGGATTTTTATTTAAGTTTTTTTTTTCCATATCTACCACTGATCCCCCTCCCTTCCCTCCTCCCGGTCCCTCCAAGTCTTCCTTCAGCCTCCCCCATCCCCATCCCACCATCCACATGCCAAGGATGCCAAGGAGTCACAAGGTGGGTCATTTCAGTCTGGCATACCCAGATGAGGTAGGTTTGAGTCCATCATCCCAATATTAAGGCTGGGTTAGATGTTTCTCTGTAGGTAATGAGCTACAAGCTATCAAGTCATGCATAAGGAACATAGTCTGATCCTCCTGAAAGAGGCTCTACAACTTGCCCAAGCTGTTTTATAATCAAGTACCTTTAGTTTAGTTCCTTCCATTGAAGATTCCTCAGTAACTGTTTCTGAGTCAGTGAGTTCCTTATAGCTCAGGTCAGCCATCTTTGTGGGTTGCTTCCTCATGATCCTGAACCCTTTGCTCATATAATCTATCTTTTTTCTCTCTTCAGTGGGACCAGGAACTCAACCTGGAACTGAGCTGTGGATCTTTGTTTCTGATTCTATACATTGTTGAATAAAGATTTTATAATGACAATTAGGGTGGTCTTTGATTATAAGGAAAGTCTTGTTTAGGCACCTTCTCTACCACTGCTTAGAGTTCTAGCCAGGGACATTTTGAGGGTTCTTGGAGGTTTCCTTAGCATCAGATTTCTTTCTAACACCTCAGTGGCTTCCTCTAGCAAGATACCAATTACTTTTTTTCTCCCATTCTATTGCTTATCTCAACCATTCCATCTCTCATGATTTATCTCCAGCTCCCATTGTTCACTCTGTTATGATCTCAATTTACTCAGGAGACACTCTCCAAATACATCCATTTTCCAGAAAATTTTAGAATGTCTTTTTTTTACTGCTGAGTAGTACTCCACTGTGTAAATATACCACAATTAGTTAATCCATTCTTCAGTTTAGGGACATGTAGGTTATTTCCAGGTTATGGCATTTACAAATAATGCTGCTATGAACATAGCTGAGCTAATGCCTTTGGGATAAGAATGTATATCCTTTGGGTCTATGCCCAATAGAGATATTGCTAGATTATTGGGGAGATTGATTCCAAGATTTCCGAGGAACCACCATACTGATTTCCAAAGTGGCTGTACAAGTTTACATTCCAACCAGCCATTGAGGGGTGTTCTCCTTGTTATACCTCTCCAGACTGTCATCTGTATTTCTAATGTTAGCCATTCTGACAGATGTAAGATATTTCAGAGTTGTTTTGACTTGCATTTTTATGATGACTAAAGATGTCAAGCAATTATTTAAGTGTCTTTCAGACATTTGTAATTCTTCTGTTGTGAATTCCCTTTTTAGTTCTGAAATCCATTTTTAAATTGGGTTATTTTGTTTTTTGGCCTCTAGTTTCTTGAGTTATCTATATGCTTTAGAAATCAGTCTTCTCTCAAATGTAGGGTTAGTGAAGACTTTTTTTATTATGTAGGCTACCATTTGTCTTAATGACCATTTTATTTGCCTTGCAGAAGCTTCCCAATTTAAGGAGGTCCCATTTCTTAATTGTTGTTCTTCATGCCTGTGCTACTAGTGTTATACTTAGGAAGTGATAACCTGTACCAATGCCATTACTGGTGTTTTCCACTATTTTTCTATCAGCTTCATTGTAGTTGGATTTATGTTGAGGTCTTTGATCCACTTGGAATTGAGTTTTGTGCAGGGTGATAGATATGCATCTATTTACATTCTTCTACATACTACTATCCAGTTGTGCCAGCACCATTTGTTGAAGATACTGACCCGTTTTCATTGTGTATTTTTGGCCTCATTGTAAAAAAAAAAAAAAAAAAAATTATAATCAGTTGTTCATAACAGTGTTAATTTTGGTTAAGGTCTTTGATTTCATTCCATTGATCCACAAGTCTGTTTTTACACCAATACCAGGATGCTTTTTTGTTGTTGTTTTTTGGTTTTGGGTTTTTTTTTTTTAATTTGTTTGTTTTTTAACTGTAGCTCTATAGCATAGCTTGAATTCAGGGATGGTGATGCTTCCTGAAGTTTTATTTTTGAATAGGATTATTTTGGACATCCTTGGTTTGTGGTTATTTCATATGAAGTTGAATATTGTTCTTACAAGGTCTGTAAATAAATTGTGTTTAAATTTCAGTGGGAATTTTATTGAATCTGTAGATTGCCATTTTTCCTACATCAATCCTACCTATCCAGAATCATGGGAGATCTTTCTATTTTCTGATATCTTCTTACATTTTTTTTCATTGACATAAAGTACCTGACAAACCAGTCTACCACTTCTTTGGTTAAATTTACCCTAAGATATTTAGTGCTATTTGCAACTATTATTGAGGGTGATGTTTTCCTGCTTTCTACTTCAGCCCTTTTATCATTTGTGTATAGGAGGGCTATTAGTATTTTTTGAGTTACTTTTGTAACCTGGTACATTGTTGAAGATATTTATCAGTTGTAGGAGTTCCCAGGTAGAATTTTAGGGGTCACTTATATGTACTATTATATCATCTGCAAATAGAGATAGTTTGACTTCTTCATTTTAATTTATATCCCCTTAGTCTTCTTTTGTTGTTTTATTACTTTAGCTACAACTTTGAGAACTTTATTGTATAGAAAAGGGGAGAATGGACAGCCTTGTCTTGTTCCTGATTTTAGTAGGATTTCTTTGAATTTCTCTCCATTTAGTTTTATGCTGGCTGTTAGCTTTCTTTATATTGCCTTTTTTATGTTTCTGTATTTTCCCAATATTCCTGATCAATCAAGGACTTTTATCTTTAAGGTATGTTGAATTTTGTCAAAGGCCTTTTCAGCATCTAAGGAGATGAATATGTGCTTTATTTTCTTCAGGTTTTATATATGGTGGATGACACTGGCAGGTGATTTTTTTTTTTTATGTTGAACAACCCCTGTATATCTGGGATAAAACTTACTTGATCATGTGTGATAATTTTTGATATGTTCTTGAGTTCAGTGTGCCACTATTTTATTGAATATCTTTGCATCAATATTCATGTAGGAGATTGATCTGTAATTCTCTTTCTTTGTTACATCTTTGAGTGGTTTGGGTGATTATAGCCTATAAAAAGGGTTTTGCAATGTTCCTTCTACTTTTATTATATGGAATAATTTGAAGCATATTGGTATTAGCTCTACTTTGAATGTTTGATAGAATTCTGGACTGAAACCATTTGGCCCTGGGTTTTATTTGCTTGGAGACTTTTAATTAAAGCTTCAATTTCCTTCATGGTAATAGGTTTATTTATGTCATTTATCTGGTATTGGCTTAATTTGGGTAAATGGTATATATTTAGAAATCTGTGCATTTTGGGGGGTCCAATTTAGTGGAGCATAGGATATTGAAGTATGACCTAATGATTCTCTGGATTCCCATGTGCCTATAGTCTTTCTTTCTATTTCTGATTCTGTTAATTTGGATTCTGTATTCCTCTCTGCCTTTTGTGTGGTTTGGATAAGGGTTCATCTATATTGTTAACTTTGTCAAAGAACCAACTATTTGATTGATTGATTCTTTGTACTTTTTTATTGGTTTTAATTTTAATTTCTGCCCTGAGTTTGATTATTTTCTCTTCTGTACTCCTTCTAGGTGAGTTTTCTTCTTTTTGTTCTAAATCCTTCAGCTGTGCTGTTTTGTATCTTGTATGAGAGTTCTCTAGGTTTTTCATTTAAGCATCTAGTGCTAGGGATTGTCCTGTTCACACTGCTTTCATTTTATCCCATAAGTTTGC
Source organism: Phyllotis vaccarum (assembly GCA_033318265.1). NCBI lineage: Eukaryota > Metazoa > Chordata > Mammalia > Rodentia > Cricetidae > Phyllotis > Phyllotis vaccarum. Next base: position 40,302,244 of record JARWLC010000016.1, read on the forward strand.
AAATATTGTGGATTCCTTTTTACTGAATTATAGAAATTCTTTGATTTATTTTTTTACTTCTTCCTTGAACCAGAGGTGGTTCAACTGAGAGATATTCAGTTTCCATGAATTTGTACATTTTCTGTGATTTTTGTTGCTGTTGAACTCTAACTTTAGATGATGGTTGTCGGCTAGGATTCAAGCAGTTACTCCTATGTTTTGCAGATATTGATATTTGCTTTATAACTGAGTATGTGGTCTTTTATAGAGAAAGTTCTGTGGGGTGCTTAGAAAAAGTTATATTCCTTTGGGTTTTAGTAGAAAGTTCTGTATATATCTTCTAAGTCCATTTGGGTCATAATATCTGTTTGATTACTTATTTCTGTTGAGTTTCTGCTGGTAGACCTACCCATTGGTGAGAGTGTGACACTGAAGTCTTCCACTTTTAATGTGTGAAGTTTGATATGAGTCTTAATCTTTAGTATTGTTTCTTCTACATATGTAGGTGTCCTTGTGTTGGGGCATACATATTCATAACTTAGACTTCATCTTGATGGGTTTTTTCCTGACATAAATAAGTAATGACAATTATGGTCTCTTTTGATTGTTGTTAGTTTGAAGTCTATTTTGTTAGATATTAGAATGACTACATAAACTTGTTTCTTATGTTCATTTAATTAGAAAGCCTTTTTTTCATCTCTTTACTCTGAGCCAGTGTGTCTTTGAAGTTAAGTTTGACACTTGTATGCAGCAGAAGAATTAATTGTTTTTTGTATCCATCATATTAAGATATGTCTTTTTATAGGTGAATTGAATTCACTGATATTACCAGTGACTGTTATCTCCTGTTATTTTTGGTGATATTGTGTGTGCTTCTTTTCTTTGGGTTTTTCTTCTGTGGGATTCTCTACTGCTTACAGTTTCATTGATAAATCTATTTTCCTATGTTGGAGTTTTCATTCTAGTGCTTTCCACAGGGATAAATTTTTGGATAGGTATTATTAAAAATCTATTTTTGTCATAATATATCTTCTTGCTCTGTCTATGGTGATTATTTTCTAGGTATAGTTGTCTGTCCTTGAAATCATTTGTGTGTGTGTGTGTGTGTGTGTGTGTGTGTGTGTGTGTGTGTGTGTGTGTGTGTGTTTATATAACATCTGACCAGGACCTTCTGACTTTCATTGTTTCCATTGAGTAGTCTGGTGTTATTCTGATGGCTTTGCCTTCGTATATTTCTTGGCCTTTTTCCTTTGTATGTCTTAACTTTTTTCTTTATTTTGTAAGTTTATTGGATTGATTATTATGTGGAGAGAAGACTTAAGGCTTCTTGTCTATTTTTTGTTCTGAAAGTTTCTTGTATCTTTATAGGAATTTTCTTCTTCAGGTTGGGAAAGTTTTCTTCTCTGTTTTTTGTTGAACATATTTTCTGTGCCTTTGACCTGCTATTCTTCTCCTTCAATTCAATTATTCTTAGATTTGTCTTTTCATGGTGTACTATATTTCCTGGACATTTTGTGATATGACTTCTTTGGTTCTAGTGGTTTTTTTTTTTTTTTTTTTTTTTTTTTTTACTGATATATTTATTTTTACTATTAATCTTCTACAAAGATTCTCTCTTCCATCTCTTTCATTACATTTGGTTGGTTTTGCTTACATCTGCAGTTCTAGGCCATTTCTTTAGATTTTCTATTTCCAGCATTGGCTCAGATTGTATGTTCTTTATGGCTTATATTCAATTTTTAAATCTTAAAATGTTTCCTTTACCTGTTTGATTGCCTTTTCTTGGTTTTCTTTATTTATTTTTTTTTTATTTTCTTTTAGGATATTTTTATTCCTTTCAATTTTTTTTATTTGTCTTTTCTATTTCTTTAAGGGAATTTTTATTTGCTATTTTAAGGTGTCTATTATCTTCAGAAGGTTGTTTTTAAGGTCACTTTTGTATACTTCTGCATTGCCATGTCCAGGTCTTGTTGTACAAACATCAGATTCTGGTGGTGTTTTCTTGTTCTTTATGTTGTTATATGTGTTCTTGCACTGGCATCTGCTCATTGATTCCTTGGATCAATGTAAGATTTTTATTTATCTCAGGAAGTTGATTTTGGTGCCATCTGTTCTGGGTGTGTCTGTGTCTCAGGAAGCCTTTTTTGATCCAATCTGAATTCTTAGTCCATGGAGGTAGTGAACTGTGTCACAGTAACCCCTCTTATTCCAGTAGGTGCTGACCTACTGTGGGTGTCAAGTGGCTGCTATTCAGTGGCTGATTCAGTAAATGCTCAGAAATTGAGGGTCCTCAGGATGCTGCTGTTGATCCAATAGGAATGGAGAAACTCACCTAGTTTCTTATTCTCTTTGTTAGTCTGCTGTGTGCAGAGGATCTGTGGGTTTCTGCTTGACATGAAATAGCTGGGTACGGATTGTAAGTGAAGCAAGGTTTTGTAGCTGGGGGGGGGGGGTATCCAGTGAACTAAGTTTTCCTGAAACTTCTGACCTGGTCTGGATTTAAGGCAGAGGTGAGTTGGGGTGGGACTCTAAGGGGTTTCTTCCAGATTTTGGTTTCTGGAGATAAGGAGCTCTTTCTGGGCTGGATGGAAGGTCAGTCATCTCTTAGTCTGATGTGGGCTGGGAATCTGAAGGTTTCTGGTTGCCATTGAGTTAGCCAGGTGATAGTCCTATATTTGGTTCTAAATATAAAATATATACTTTTTTTCTAAGAGTAGAGATATATTTGTCTATGTACATGTTTGTTTTTTTTAAAAAAATTCTTTTCTCTATTTAATTTTTCATCTATGCCTACTAAAGTGAGTCCTTCTGTTTTAGCTATTAGAATGCCCAGTTACACTGATAAGATGTAACGATAGGCTGGTGGGCTGGGTGAGATGGCAACTGGCAAAGTGCTGGCTGAACAGGCCTGTATTTCTAAGTTCAAGTCTCAGAGATAATATAAAAAGATGGGCATGGTAGTATACTCACTTGGCAGCCCAATGCAGGAAGGCATGTGTTTGAGACAAGAATATTTCCATAACTTACTCATCTTAGCTTAGTGAATGGACAAACTTCAGATTCAGTGAAAATTCTGTCACAAAAAATAAGGTGAAGAGCCAAATAAGAAGCAATTTATATGACCTTTGGCGTTCCCATGTATATACATATGTCTGTGTGTCTATACACTCATATAAATGCACAAAGTGAAAAATTACTCGTATGAATAACCAAAGATAAAGAGATATGGTTCTCAACAGAGAAAGACATATGGCTCATTAGAATTTTTTTAGGACAAGCAATGGGGATCACCAAAGAGTGTTTAGCCTTAAGATGCTAAAACACAGGGTCTTCACCAGAAGGAACTCACCTACCTGAGCTCCTCTTTTAAACATACTTCAAATATCTTCATACTGTGGCGGTAGTAACATTAGGCATTTCTTATAATAAGATGCACACTTAAGTATTTGACATACTATTGGCTTGTAAAAGAACTCAGCTTTTTATTCTATTAAATTGAATAGTGTTTCAATCACAAAGATCTCTAGAATTTTATTTCCATGAGAAACCAACCACGAGAGAATATCCAAGGATCATTTATCCAATAGGATTTTTCAATTCAGGAGCATCAATTGTGGGGACCATATATTGGGTAGCAAGTATATGCTATAGTGAATGCAACAGACTCAACATCTCTTATTATCACATACTGTCATTATTGAGTCCATCTCTGTAATCACCTCCAGTCTTAAAATAATTTTTAGGTCATTAGTAAGATGGCTCAGCTGGAGTGCTTACTGGACACACAAGTAGACCTGATTTCTGATCCCTACAACACACATTAAAATGTTGATGTGGCAGCACAAAACTGGGATTCCAGTGTTGGTAGCATTGAAGGTAGAAATAAATGAATCCCTGGAGCCTCCTTGGTGAAATTCCAGGCCTTTAAGACATTCTCTCAAGCAGAAGTTGCTTTGTTCATGAGGAATGACATTTGAGATTGTTCTCTGTTCTCCACATGAATGTGGGTACATGTAAACCCCCATTCATGCCCACACATAAAAATCAAATAGCAGCATTCAAAGATATTGACTTATTTTTTTATCTCCTCATAGTGTTTGATGATGGAATCCAAATAGTTCAGATCTAAGAAATGTAGTGTGTAGTGGGATTCAGGTGTCAGCTGATAAGATCCGAGGATACTTACCCAGGGTCCAGGGCCTCTGAAGGGGGAGTGGCCAACCCCATTGATAAGGGGCTGCTGGGACCCTGGGAGGCCCATTTTCCTGGTTCCTGGCTGTGGAGAGACCAGTTTGGAATCCATCATCCATCACTCAGATACTCCAGTCCCAGTTCAGGTGCCACTATAAGCTGTTACCTATATCATGAGTTTTGATTTATATTTTAATAAATATTAATCTTGGACTGGTGCCTTGTAAGTAAAACTCCACCTACATCTGGTACCCAATGTACTTGAGCCTGTGCGCACAGGCATATGGGGTCCATTTGTGTTTTGAAAACTGTTAGAGGGCAGGGGACAGACAGACTGTTCAGCTTTGGGAGCCTGCACTCCAGTGCATGGGCTTAAAGCTCCCTCCTGCTTGCCCCTTGGCTCCCGTTCTGCCTGCCAGTGCAGTGCAGGCATGGTTTCCCATCCACTCGGCCTGCTGGTGCAGCAGGCAGGCATGGTTTCCATACAATTGGCCTGCCAGTGCAGAATGCAGGCATACAGTTCTTCCTCCGCTCTACCTGCCTGTGCCTGCCTATGCGGTGGCTCCACCCACCTAGACGGAGCAGTCAAGTTTAAAGCGAGCATCCCCACCCCCCACCCCAGCCAGCCCAGGTGCACTGTAAATTCCTCTGCGTACGTGTAAGCAAACAGAAGAAACAAAAACCCTTCTATTTTATGATTGACATCCTTTCTTAATTTTTGAGAATTTGCTTTTTCTAAGGATTGTATTCTGCTTGCTGGGGCCCTTTAAGACCACGTAGGGTCTGTAGGTAGCCTCCTGCTGCTGAGACTCTCTGCATCTGCCATATTGTGAGCAGAGCATTGAAAGCTACTGTGACCCCTGGTGGACCAAACATCATCATTATAACTGAATAGAGGTAATGGATGATAATTATTCCATTAATGACTACAGGTCATATTTTTCCATGGTGAATGAGAAATTTTTAAATGAATATCTTGAAGGCTTCAATACCCCAGTCCTAGTATATTTTGGCTTGTTTCTATATTTTGTGTTTTAAAATAAGAGAATGATGAAAGAGGTGACAAATGGAAATCAGCAATTGCTATCCAGAATATATGATATGGAAATTTCAAACACTAAAGTGATAGTTGAAGTTAAAGAGGTGAAGAATTCTTGTCCAAAGTATGTGATATGGAAATTTCAAACAGAAAAATGGTAGATGAGTTAAGGAGGTGAAAAATATAAATCAACAGTTGCTATCCAGGATATGTGATGTTAAAATTTCAAACACTAAAATGGCAGATAAGATTGATACTCTAGAAATTGATTACAACAAGCTTTCAGATAAGGCTTCCTCTTTGAATATGGATAACACTGTACAAGAAAGATATAGGCTCTATGTAAATGATGAAAACAAACTTGACTACATTAACGACAAGAACAAGAAAATCATTAATTATGTTAATGATGTGGATCAGAAAATTGCTGGTTTGGTGAGATCTTTGGAAGGACTGCTTCTTCAGGAAAATCAGGCTCTAGAAAAATCAATTGTATCTAAACTACAAGAATGGAAGCCAGTAATATACAAAATCCAGGAATGACAATTGGTAGTATCCAAAATCCAGGAATGGGAGGACTGTATTGCAATACTGGAAAAGAGTAGTGATGCATTGTATGCTCAGAAAAGTTCAGGTCGACCCCCAATGGGATATTATGGTACTGGAGTTACTCTACCTAAGGTGATAAACATGACGGGGCTACACCCTTCCCCACCACTATTGTTCCTGGCTACTGTTCAGACAAAGAAAGTATCTGGGGTATCCTCAGAATATGTATAGTTATGTGCCAGTACACATGAGAGACATCAAGGATTTTAAAGAGGAAATATAATTAAACAGTATACACTCTACTTTTGTAAAGCAGCTTCTAAATTCATGGTCAGCAAAAAATCATATCCTACCAATTTATTGGATGTAGCTAATGGCTGCTGTTTTGGACCAAAGTCAGAATTTGCAGTGGAGAAGCTGGTTTACAGAAGAGGCTAGGACCTTAGAACAACAAAGAAAAATTAGGGGTTTCTTTGTTTCTCAGAACCAAATCCTTGGTGAAGGCATGCTTGCTGATGTGAAGGCTCAAACTACTTATGGTGAGCATACTTTATTACTATGCCATACTGCTGCACTGAATGCTTAGGAAAAGATTTTGGACCCAGGTCAAAAATTGAGCATTATACTAAGGTCAAACAAGGCTTAAAGCACCTTTCTGCAGAGGCTTACCACAGCTGTACATAGAGCAGTATAGATCCAGAAGTTAGGAAACAATACTTTCTCTGGCTTTTGATCATGCTAATATGGAATGTAGAAGAATGCTTATGCCTTTAAAGATCAGAGCCACACCTATAGAAGAACTGATTCAACACACAATCAATGCTGAATCTCTCCATTGAGACAAGGGAAATTGGGTAGTCCAAGCCATTGCTAATATTAGGGTGAGGAACCAAGGCATAACTTCTTTCAACTGTGGTAAACAAGACCATATAAGATGGAATTGTACACATGGTACTCTTGGAAATAATACCCGATCTAAGTATAATTCGAACTGAAGGCCATTGCCTTCTGGATTATACAGAAGGGGTGTCAAGGAATGGCATTTGACCAATAAATGTAGATCTACCAGGGACGAAGAAAGCAACCGTTTACCATCAGGAAACACCTTTTGGGTCTTCCCCTGGGAAGCCCCCCAAAAGCAGACTCCAAATTTGAGGAAGGTAAGATCATATTCAGTCACAGTTGAAGACCAACATTCCAGGATGAGTAAGGCATCCAAAGCCTGATATAGAAGATCATACAGTATTAGATAATAGAATAAATTGAAAAGAGAAATCTAAAGTTCCAAGAAGAACCACAAAATGAATATTTTGGCAGACTTCAATAAATGGACAAAGAGCAAAATTGAAAATATGGGTAGATAATATTTATATCCAAGGTTTAGTCAACAGGTGGGCTGGTGTTTCAATCATAACCCCACAATCATGGCATCCAAATGGCCTTTATGGGCAGTGGATATCCAATTTCTGGGTATTGGAACAATATCTCAGGTGAAACAGATTGTGAGATGTCTCAAATGTGTAGGGCCAGAAGGTCAGAAAGGACAGTTGAAGCCATATATGTCTGACATAGAGGTGAATCTGTGGTGTCGTGATCTTCTACTGCAATGGAATACCCAGATAAAAATCCCTCCTGGTTCTGATATCAACTGGAGACTCAATTATGTTTCCAAAAGTGATGCTTTAAGATGCTGTGAAGAAAATTCACCAGCCATTAAGGATGTACAAAAGAATTGCCCAATAACTGTAGGACCTAAAAGGACACTCACTTTACTACCTTTGAAATAGTTAACAGAAAAGCCTATTTGGGTTCAACAATGGCCTTTAATGAGAGAAAAACTTCAAGCTTTGGACCAGTTGGTACAAGAGCAGTTAAAGGCTCAGCATATCGAAGAATCAACCAGTCCATGGAATTCTCCTGTTTTTGTTGTCAAAAGAAATCTAGAAAATGGAGGATAGTGACATATCTAATTACAATAAATAAAGTGATTCAACCTATGGGCTCTTTACAATGTGGTATTCCTCTGTCTCCTCTGTTTACCTAAGGGATGACATATTACAATTATTGATTTGAAGGATTTTTTTTTACCATACATTTACAGGAATAAGACAAAGAGAAATTTGCTTTCACAGTGTCTGCTCTTAAAAATTCAGGGCCAATTAAGAGGTACCCATGGAGAGTTCTTCCCAAGGAATATTGAATAGTCCCACTTTATGCCAATATTTTGTACAACAACCACTAGGAATACTTCGTAAGCACTTCCCACAATCTATCATTTACCAATATATGGATGATATTTTGTTGGCAGACCCAAACCCAAAAACATTAGAAACATTTTTTGAAGAACTAAATTAAACATTGCCTGATTGGGGACTACAAATTGCTTCAGAAAAAGTACAGAGGGGATATTCTATCAATTATTTAGGATATAAAATATGTTTACAAAAAATTAGGCCACAAAAGGTGAAATGAAATGGAGATAAATTGAAGACACTTAACAATTTTCAAAACTTACTAGGAAATAGTGCTCATATACGGCCCATTATTTATATAAAAAACTATGAGCTAGCTAATTTGTTCAAGACTTTGAACAGTGAAAATGATTTAAATAGACCAAGAGAATTATCTGTTGAGACCAAGAAAGAATTAGATTTGGTAGAAAAGAAACTTCAAGAAGCACACGTAGATCATGTGGATCCAGATTGCATACTTGTTATTTTACCCTCTAGACAATCTCCCACAGGAATCTTAAAGCAAAGAGAAGCATTATATTAGAATGGAAATTTCTGCCTCATAGGCCAAGCAAGAAGCTGAAAACATATATCAAAAAATTTTCTGATATGATTTTTAAAGGTAAATTGAGACTTCGCCAATTGACTGCAAAGGATCCTGCAGAAATTGCTGTGCCTTTGACTAATGAAGAAATTGTTCGATTATGGACGGACAGTGAATGTTGGCAAAAGGCTTGTAGTGACTTTTTAGGAGAGGCTAATAATAAATATTCTTGAAATAAGAGAATTCAATTTACAAAAGAAACTAATTGGATCTTTCCTCATGTGGTACAGGATAAACCCATTTCTGGAGCCCTCACCTTTTATACTGATGCGAACAATTTAGGAAAGGCTGCCTACAAGTCTGAAGACTTAATTAAGGTGGCTCAGATCCCTTATATCTCCATTCAGAAGTCAGAACTATATGCAATTATTATGGTGATGTTGGATTTTACAGAGCCTCTCAACGTAATTACTGACTCTCAATATGCAGAAAGAGTTGTTTTACATATTGAAACTGCTGATTTCATTCCTGATTATACAGACTTGACCTCACTGTTCATACAACTACAAGATATCATCAGAGATAGGATACACCCTATGTACATAACACATATCAGGGCACACATGCATCTCCCAAGCCCTCTAGCACAGGGTAATGATGAAATTGATCAGTTGCTGATAGGAAATGTGCTAGAGGCCACAAAACTAAATAAGAAACATTATGTTAACAGCAAAGGACTAAAGAAGAGTTTTGCCATCACTTGGCATTAAGCAAAAGAAATAATAAGGAATTGTAACACTTGTTCTTTCTATAACCAACCATCTTTACCTGCAGGAAGTAATCCTAAGGGTACACAGAGAAATGAGATCTGATAAATGGATGTGTTTCACTTCCCAGAATTCAGAAAGATAAAATATGTATATCATACTATCGATACTTACTCTGAAATACAGTGGGTGACTGCCCTGAGTTCTAAATTGGCTGATGTTGTACTTACTCACCTTTTGGAAGCCTTGTCCATAATGGGAATTCCCACTCAGATTAAGACTGACAATGCTCCAGTTTATATTTCCTAAAAAATAAAGCTGATTTTTTGAACCTATAATATAAATCATATTATGGGGATACCACACAATCCTACATTACAGGCAGTTGTGGAGAGTTCTCACCGCACATTGAAAGAGGTGCTTTATAAACAGAAGAGAGAAATGAGAAAACCCAGGGAGTGGTTGCATAGTGCCTTATTGACTTTGAATTTTCTTAACACTGATGAAAAGGAACATCAGCTGCTGAGAGACACTGTGTAATAGAGAGATCTTCCAAGATAAATCAACCCATGTACTTAAAAGATGTGTTGACTTCAAAATGGAAGCTGGGATATCTGCTTCGATGAGGTAGGGGTTTTGCTTTTGTTTCAACAGGGAAAGAAAAAATATGGGTACTGACAAAATTAATAAAGGTCCACTTCAAAAAGGAGTCCCTTCCTGAGGATTAGAAGTAATTGGTCATCCCTGATATGACAAATGGATACATGGTAAGGAAAACACATTTAACAAACCTGGGGCAGGGTCTCAAATTTACCTTTATAGGAAAATGGATACAACTGTTTTTAAGAAATTGACTGGACATTGAATAATTACTCACCTGCAATAGAAGAGAGATCGATGATGAAGGAATGTAAAAAATGGACTATGAGACCAACTGACACACATATGCACTACTAGGTAATCTCTCAATACTCACTGATTTGCATTTTGCATCTACACCTCAAAAAAAAATTGTGGTCCTAATTTGATTACTAATAGGGCTGGATTTGGATTGGGAGCAAGTGGCTTTCTTCCTCTCTAAACCCGAAGCATATTGTTTAAAAAAAAATGTGAGAAATTCTCATATCAGAAAAGCCACCTGGTATGGGACAGAAGACATTTAGAATGATTAGGGACCAATATTATTGTGACTTCACCTTAAACTTTGTTTCTCTCTGTATCTGCACCTTTCAAACATCCTGTCTGCATACAATCTCCTGAAGTCATAGAAAATATAAATATCTTCTTTGAGTATCAACAATCCTTAAGTTTTCTATTGTACATAACATTTCCTCCTATCAGCTATCTACAAAGAATATGGACCTGAAATAGGTCCCCCACCACAACAACTCCTACTAGTGAAACAAAAGTAAAAGAGAGAATATGAGAGAGAGAGAAAGAGGCATGCCGACAGACAGCGGCAAAAATAGAGAAATCAAGAACCTGGTGCGCATCAATCAATGATTGTTTTTAGAAAATAGATTATTTAAAAACAGCTGCAAGATAGATCTCTATGATTACTCTTCAGATCACACTTCTAATTAGAATTCCAGGTGGAGTTAGCCACTATTCTGAAAATGGTTATAGATGTATATAGTCATTCCATTAAGATCTAATCATTTTTTTTAGCTTTTACAGGATCCCAAAGAGATGCCATCACCCTTAAGTCAGCATGAAGAAACCTTATGAAAGACTACGGCCCCTTTCCCAATAAGTTTTATATTCAGAAGGTTGTGGGTAATTATTATCCCGATAGAATAGTTATAAGTTGAAATTTGGTGGAGGACAGAACTATAATATAGCCTCAAAGATCTCTTTTGAAGATAGAAGTAAATTGTTCTACCTACCAATGAACAATTTTTAGCCAAATATATGGTGCTCTGTATAAATGTCCCTTGACCTTATCAGCTGACACCTGAATCCCACAACACTAAGCTAAACACAATTTGCACTGGCATAGATATTTGTAAATTGATACAAATGTTACATCATTTTATATGTTTAATTGAGATAATTTGTACATTGGTACAAAGTTTAATATGAAATTGCTTTATATAACCAAAGCAACTTGTATATCAATATAAATCTGAATCTGTAACTATTATGTAAAATTGAATCTGTAAATACTATATTTTATATATGCTTCTACCTCTGTTTAAAATATCTGCACATTATTGTCATGTCTACTATGCAATTACTACCTTCATTTAACTATACTACATATAATGTATGATTGTACTGGTTATGATATATGCATAAGATGTCTTATATACCTCTGTTTAGATGATATATATGTATATACATGGCTAAAATTCTGTGGCCACTTTACATGGTATATATACCCCTGGCTAATGTTTGATAGTCATACTAAAAGTCATTGTTCAGAGATTATACACCTTTTTTATAGGTATTCTAATTTTTAGTACAGGGTTTAATCCTTAATATGATAAAAACTGCAGTCAACATTACTTAAGGTACCATATACCAGTCATCTCAGATACAGGTTAGAATATCATAGATAGACAGGAATTTTCAACCATTTCAAAGACCCAGAGAATATGGCATTTAACATTTAGAATTCAGCCACGAGAGTCATGAGGACTTCTGGCGTCACTGCTCCTTTCCCAAGATGGTGTTGAGCATCAAGGATACTCCTTTAGAGTTAGTCTTTTTGGCAGAGAATGGCTGGTTGTATAAAGAACTGCCCTTACCTTGATTGCTGACAGTACACACATGATATCCAAGCTGGATGAACAAGTTGATGGATGGAGACTGATGAAACCTGCCTGGACAGGAAAAGACTGTCCCTCCAAAATTGCCCTGTTTGTGAAAAGATCTATTGGATACCATAAGCCTGTAGCCAATATGATGGATGTTCCAATGGTGCATAAAACCAGAGGTGATTGTCCAGGTAGCTGTGTTGCTGTCCTCTCCCAAATTTTGGAAGCCACTACTTCCATGTACTTCTGACTTTCAGGTGATACATCTTCCTTCTCAAGTCTTGAAGGGGATTGAAGAATTGGTATTTAAGGTTACTACCATATTATCCCTTAGAAAAGAACATTCAGGTGTTGAATTTTTACTTTCCCAGAGGAACCTTTTGAAGTAATTTATACACCCTACCATCTACCAATTGTCTAGAAATATATGATGTACATATATGAGTTAGGGTTTGGTTGTAATTTCTACTTTATCCTCTCCTAGATACGACTTCATAATAATTCCTATTATATATAGTCTTAGTTTAGAACTTTCTTAGTTAGACAAAAGGGGGAGATGTGGTGGGATTCATGTGTCAGCTGATAAGATCCGAGGATGCTTACCCAGGGTCCAGGGCCCCTGAAGGGGGAGTAGCCAACCCCATTGATAAGGGGCTGCTAGGACCCTGGGAGGCCCATTTTCCTGGTTCCTGGCTGCTCGAGAGACCAGTTTGGAATCCACCATCCATCACTTGGATACTCCAGTCACTGTTCAGGTGCCAGTATAAGCTGTTACCTGTATTGTGAGTGTTGATTTATATTTTAGTAAATATTAATCTTGGACTGGTGCCTTGTAAGTAAAACTCTGCCTACAGTAGTGCTATCTATTGAGTGAGTGGAACCAGATATTATGACATGTATCATTCTCTCTTACAATTTATGACTACACAAAAGTTTTACTAAGCTCATTTTAATCCAAAACACCAAGACTAAGAACAAACAATGACAGTAAAACAAAACAAAATAAAAATTAGAAGACCCAGTGCTGAGAAGTTTGCTTACTTGGCAATGTACTTGCTCTGAGACTTGAGTTTGAGCCTCAGAAACCACATTTATAAAAGCCCAGATTACTCTTGTAATGTCAGAGTTGGGGATGCAGGAACAGCTGGATCTCTGAGGCCTGTTCCATGAATGAAACAGTCTGTGAGGCTGACAGCAGGACTTAATCTTTCAGATTTGTTAAGAATCTGGACAAATACAAAATTTCCCTTCTCTCTGGGAACACCTGAGTTCCTTGCTTTGATTGAGTCTGCACATTGATCTCATGGCATCCGAGCAAGAACAGTGTAGGGCTCTCTTTACTGTTGGTGGTTCCTTTGCTCTGTTGGCCTGCATACTTTCCTGGTGGGAAATGGGTGCCTTAATGTTCTCCCCAAAAGCTGAATTTCTCAGCTTTCTTGGCTCTGGGATGTTCATCATTTTGGTATTTGGACTGACACAAAATCCACTTAAACTCTTAGTTTTTTCATAATTTAAATTATTCTGAAACTGTACACAGATCAATACCCAGGGCTCAATGTCTGGCACTCCAGCTTCTTTGAATAAAGCGGGTCCAGCTGCCAACAGAGAGATCTTTGTTGTTTCTCTCTTAGTTAGAATGCCTTTGGCATAATGGTATAAATAGGTAACTGTCTACTCAAGAGTAGATAGGATTTTTCTTTTTATTAACTAACCTACTGGCATACTAGATGTCAGACAGCAAGCTACCCATAGAAGATAGGTCAGAGTTCTTTGGAGTATCTTTCTGTGACACTTTCCACTGTGATATAACACAAGGTTCAGTTTCTGACTCATCTAGCCATTGCTTCTTAGATTCTCTCTTCTTGTTCTATTCTTGATACTAGCCACTCTAAGGAGATGACATGAGAAACTAGCTTTGACAGTGTCTACTAAGCCACTGGAAAGATCAAGCTGCACATCATAGAGCTAGGGTACATTAGTTGTTATAGCCACATTGATTCCTAGCTGAGATATATTTACTTAACAGTAGAGTACAGATGCTCAGGGCCACCACTGTAGAAGTATCTAAGAATCCTTATTTTCAGTTTTCCTGCATTTACTTTCTTAATATACATGTGAAAAAGATAAAATATATCCCTTTTCTCTGATGTGTGTGTGTGTGTGTGTGTGTGTGTGTGTGTGTGTGTGTGTGTGTGTGTGTGTGTGATAAGCATGGTACTCTAAGCCAAAATAAACACTTTATTTCTTAAATTCCTTTTAGTTATGGCATTGATCAGACCAACAAAAAGTTATAACTAATACAGAGCCTAATGCCTTTCACTCTCTCACTCTCACAGGAAAGCCTTAGGTACTGAGACAACTTAGTAAAATTATATTTTCTTTAGTATGCTTACCTGACTCTTGGAGCCTTACCCTTGTCATGGGTGGTAGCTAAGTCTTTAAGCAAACATATTTGAGGCTACATTGGATGCCCTCTTTTGAGGAAGTGATGATCCATTCGAAAAATGTATGAAATATTACAGCTTATTCTTGTTCTTGGACAATATACCTCAGTATACACTTTTACACATGTATGCATCTTAGACATCTATGGAAGGGATACCTGCAGTCAGTAAAGCTGAAAACATGGAAAGGACCCTATCTAATTGGTGAAACAGACAGTTCTTGTGGATGAAGAAAAAAATATTATCCATATGGAATACTTAGAAAGGAATCTGATCTCCAGAGATGAAAAAAGGTCATGTCTAACTTTCAAGACAGACGGGGGAGAACTAAAGGACAATGTCCTAGCATATCCACAGCTCTTAGAAACTCAAAACAATAAAGGAAGGCAGTTGTAACATTTGTTTTGTTAAGGGGAGGCAAATATCAATTAGACAAGGCTGGGCCAGTTGGCTCATGTGTGTAGCATCAGGAGAGAGAGTCAAGAAGTTCTCTAGAGTTTCAACCTGATCTACATAGGAAGTTCCAGGCCAGCCAGTGCTATAGGTTGAGATCCTGCAAGGAGTCAAAAGGAAAAAAATAAACTAAATAGACATAATTTTAATGAGTGTTTTTTCTTTAAAAGTAAAACAAATTCATACCCTTTCTACCCCTGTGGCATTGAAGGTGTTGCATCTGAGCTTGCCAATTATTCATTCCCCAAAACAATTATCATTTAAAAGGGGAGAAATGTAGAGGGCAGGTGGAAAGATTTCAACAGTTAAGAGAGATTATTACCCTTGCAGAAGAGTGGATTTCAGCTATTAACTTCCATGTTTTGGATCACTCACAACTTTCTACATTATCAATTTTAAAAGATCTGACACTTCAGTTTCTACAGGCATTCACAACTGCATACACATAAACAGGTTCTATATTTATCTATCTATCTATCTATCTATCTATCTATCTATCTATCTATCTATCTATCTATCTATCCTATCTATCTATCCTATCTATCTATCTATCTATCTATCTATCTATCTATCTATCTATCTATCTATCTATCTCTGTCCCTTCTCTCTCACACACACTTTTTATAATCTTTTAAAAATAAAAAATTTCAGGTATGAAGACATGGCTCAGTACTTAAGAGTACTTTATTCTCCCGCAGAGGAGTTACATTCAGTTTCTAGTTCATATATCATGGTTGAAAACCATCAAATAGTTCAGATCCAGGGTGCCCAATTTCCTCTTCTTGTATTCCTAGGAACCAGCCAGATATGTATGTATATATATATATATATATATATATATATATATATATATATATATATATATATATATAAGTTTAGGCAGATACTCATATAGATAAGATAAATAAATAATAATAAAGTAAAACAAAATAATAATAAAGTGTGAATAGATTAACAGAGGCTGATAGGTCAATATTAGTCTGACGATAACTTTTTTATTTTGACCAAATAAAATTAAAAGTTAAGAAAGACAACAGAAACATCTGTCTCCATATTTCTATGTATTTATTTGCAAGGCACATTACTGTACAATATTCCTTGGCTCAGGAATTTCAGTCATAGAAGAGGAGAGATAAGCATTCACTAAGGCATGAAACAGAATGCAAAAATGATATGCTGAAATTTTTCTCCTTATGAACCACTATAATAGTGCCTTCAGAAGGCAGCACTGAACAGATGGCTCAGTAGAGGCAAACCAGAGTAAATCCAAGGTTGAAGAAGATCCTGCCTATACCAGATTTGTAGAGGAATGGGGAAAAGAGAATGGATTGGGAGTGGGCCTTTGCCAGTAATAACATACCAGAATCATCTTCTCACTGTTCCCTCAACCATGGTTTATTTGGCTGTTTTTAGAGAAAGTAGCATAAGGTAAAACAAATATGTGATTACTGATTGACCTACTCTTGTACTTTTCCATTTTCATGAGATGCCACACTTCATTATTTGCATTGGTATGTACAGAAGGATGGTGATGCCTGGTTGATATTCATTTATTCAACCCTCTGTAATCTATATTTAATGGAGTACCAGACTGTGGCATAAAAAACCATTTAGAAAGATAGTGGCTTTGTACACAAGGGTTATTGCTTGCATAACCTGTACTTACTTTTCATTATAAACCTAAAAGAGCCAATCATAATTCAAACAAACAAATGAAGTTAACATTTAATGGCTTGAAAAATGATACTATAGTTTGAATTATGCTAAGTCCTGAGTGGCTGTAAAACACAGAAAAGGAGTCCACCCAACACTCCTCAATTGCTACATAATGTTCTTTAAGTACACTGTGAAATAGAGATACCAAAGCAAACTATAATATTCTGCTTTGCTGAGTCCTAACTATTCCTTTAACTGCATTTTCTTGCCATGATAGGACTATGAAAGGCTAAGGCACCCTCTCTGCTCAGTGGTCTAGAAAGAACCTTCTCAACAGTGCATTAATGTTTCTGAATGTGCCCCTGTATCCTGTGAGTATGCAAGAGAAGAACTAATGTAACAAAAAGTTTCACTAAGGCTCCAAACATCATGTTACATATGGTTCTCCAGTAATGCCCTGGAGAGCAATTCAGACTGAAAATTTCTACATATACAGGGACGTCAAAGATGAGGACAACATTGTATGGTTTTTAAGTAAATACACTTTTATTTAATTAAAGACATTGTCATCGTGTTATGAAACTTTTTCTAAATTCATCATGTCATCATTCTCATTGTGAGATACTGATGCTAACACCTGATAAACTTGGGGCTGGGGACAGAATTAAGCAGATTAGAGCAGTTGTTGCATGGGAATAAGGACTTGAGTTCAGATCCTTAGAATCAACCCAAAACTCACATGTGGGTACACACAATATCTGTAACCATTCTTTCAGTGACAAGATTGCTCATCAAAGCAATAATGCAGAGGGTGATACAATAGGACACTTAATGCCTTTCTCCAGTCTCTGTATACATGCAAAGGTACATAAACACACACCACACTCACATGTACATAATCTCTCTCTCTCTCTCTCTCTCTCTCTCTCTCTCTCTCTCTCTCTCTCTCTCTCTCTCTCTCTCTCTCTCTCTCTCACACACACACACACACACACACACTACTCAAATAAAAATAAAAGCAAACATATCATCAATTTGGGGTTTTTCTGTCTCACAGTGCTGGCACAGTGCAATATACTATATAATCTCTGCACTTCAGCAATCGGAAGAACAGGAGTTTTAGGTCACCTCTGTTTACAACAAAAAACCTGTACTATATGAGGTGATGTTTCTTATAATTATTTAAAGATAAGTAATTATAAAAAAAAAAAACTGTTGTCATCTGTTTTAGTAATACTTATGTGAATTTTCAAAAATACAAAATTCTTTGAAACATCTATCTTTGCATTCCTCAGTCTCAAGAAATAAAGTCTTCCTTAAGAAGTGATATGGTGTCATAGAATTAATGATATTTATACATTTGAACTCTTATGTCCAAATTTGTATATAAGTTTCCTATAATATTTAGGGCAACACTACTTTCCATTTACAAGAATTTAGTAGATAATGGAAAATCTATATTTTCCTATAGAAATTATCTGGCTTTCTATTTTCTCTATGCAACACCAATTCATTTTAGACATGGCACTTTATTGTGCACATTATTGTCTCACATGCAATAATCTTTATTTGAGTAGAAACAACACCAGAAATAAATAATTGATTTGATTTCTATAATAGTGAATATTCTCACATGTTATAGTTTGAATAGTAAGATGCAAATGTTTAATTAGAAAATTTATTACAGATGCTAAGGATTTGCATACCTATACTGGATATAAATAAACTGTATAGTTATACATGACTGACCCCAACTCACAATAAGCCAAATGAAGTCTAAAGATACCTCTAATTCATTGATAATTTTCAATCAATATTACTAGTTCCTTTTACATATAACTTACATATCACTTAGTTTTATTACATATTATTTATTAAATACTGTTTATCTTAATGTTATATTTATATACTTATGTATACAATTTATAAGAATATATTAAAACAAATATAAAATATTACTTATAATATATTTATATTATTTAATATATTCATAATCATCTTAAATATAACATCAATATGCTATGTTATTCTGGGAAAATAAGAAAGTAATACTTTTAGTGATGCCACAGGCAAAGATAGAATAGGCAAAGCCTCACTTTTTCAAAGCAGAAGACAACAGGCTCAGTATGAAGACACTTGATTGCAGAAAGAAAAATGACAAAGTCTAGTCTAGAACAGATCTAGGCAAAGAATGAACAAATGCCTCTCTATTAAGCAGGATCTGAAAAGACAAAAGGTTATGTAGCTGAAACCTGTATGTGTCTGTTACCAGTATGTTTGGGGTTTCCCTTTGTCAGTGCTTAGTCTTAATGAAAGCAAATAAAATTGGCCTCAGAAGGAAACTCAGGAAACATCTTATTGGAGCTGTGTGACAAATTAGGAAACTGGCAAGCTGTAATCTCAGAAGCTTCTGGGAGGAGGAAGGTAGATAAGATAAGAAAACTATGCATTCTGTGGATCTGGGAGGGCAGGTGGGTTTAGTAGTAGGGCTTAGCAAGCAGACACAAGGCATAGAGAGTTTCCAAAAAAAAGATTAAAAACACTTAGGAAGTCATGAATAGGGAGTTTATTAAAATGTGAAAAGCCATCTCAATGATAGGAGTGATCCAGTGAACTGAGTAGAAAAACTCAGAAAGTGCTGGGCCATGCAGGTAAATCAGCAGCACTATACTCACCTTCCTCCTTGCACATGCTGTTTCTTGGGTGAAGCCAAAGTGAGGAGGAACTTGCAATCTTTCTCTGCAAACTGCCTTCTTTCATGGTAATCTTGATGCTGTAGCCTCCAACACACTCACTCTCCTGTCACAATTTGTTGTTCTTTCTACATGGAAATGATACTTATATCACTAGGACAATCTTCACATGACTCAGTCAGTTTTGTCTGAGGGAAGATAATGACAAGTGCACCACATTGATCCTAAACTAAGGAACGGAGAAAGTATTCTTCTCCTTCTTCTCCTCTTCCTCCTCTTACTTCTTCTTCCTCTTCTTTTCTCCTTATCCTTCTCCTCCTTCTTCCTCTATTCTCTTCCTCATTTTAATTCTTTCTCTCTTCTTCCTCCCCCTCCTTCCCTCTTTTTCCTTTTAGTGTGTGTGTGTGTTAGAGTCTGTATAGCGTGGGTGTGTGGGGAACAGGACAGAAGATGACATTTAGCTTTCTTCATCTTTCACTTCTCCATCTTATCTTGGGTAGACTAGTTTTCCTACTGAATCCTGAGCTCACCATTCCATTAGCACTGACCATGCAGTGATCCCTTGAGATCCACCTCTCTCCATTGCTCATCCAAGTTTTATATGTCGGTTCTAGGGATCTGAACTCTGGTCCTCGTGCCTAAACAGCAAAAAAATTATGCATTGGACCGTCTCCTAATCCATTAAAATATTTATTTTTATTGCAAACAGAGAAGTGGTTTTTTATTCAATCCTTACAAAAATTGTGTGAGCCATTTTCTGTTATTCATTTCTATTTTACAAAGAATAAGCCCAAGCTAATGGGAGGCTATATGACTTGCACAAGTCACAGAGTTTAGGTTTTTGTCCAAATGTGCTTGAAATTTGAAGACAATGAAGTCACTATCTAATCTATTCCTGTGGCTACTGAAATTCTTTGCAGTTTATAGAGATGGCCTGTCATGAATGATGTCAGTTAAGCTTAATTTTAGGCTCTTATGACTGGAAATACTAGCAGCATGTGATGATATGTGTTTACATCCCTATATATCTTTCAGTTCCTTGTTCTCAAGGTGCTCACACTCTCTGAACACATTGCTTTGAGTTGATTATTCCTTCTTGTTCAATAAATGTAATAAACCTGATACAGATTCAATGCTTCATTGTTTATACAAAAAATCTGTCTTTGCAATATTTTTCCTATCAATAACACTTTCAAATCTGTAAGTGCTGATTTAACTTACAAATTCTTGGGCTTAAACTTCATTTAAAATTAATTTTTACAGAAAATATATTTTATAGTGACTGAGTAATGAGATTTATCTTATGCAATATTTGATGGATAAACACATGGCAATGTCTGTGACATGTCATCCTCTGCCTTTGGTGACACTAGCAAAGGGAAATAATATGCACTGGCAATCTTCAGTTTGGCTTTCTGCAGAAGGAAGAATGGTTTTGGTTGTATCTGATACCAAGTAAGCCAAGTCATTAATACATCATGCTTGATGCCCAAATAAGCCAAACCATTGACATATCATGCATGGTGAGGAAAAAAAAAATCTTCTTCCACAAAGACTAAAACAATGCTTTACTACAAATGTGCCAGAAAAGATAAGCCCCTGATAACCTAGTACCATTACTGTTTTGGAGTAACCAATCATTTTTTGATTGTATGAAGATCTTCTGCTTCATAGAAAAAAATTACATATGGTACAGTGGGCCTGGTCAAAGGACAGTGTCTGCAAGATGGAAGGGAAGTTAATCAACACAAAACAGAAAGTGATGTTGTATGTTAGACTCCTCTACAGAAAGGCAGGCTATACCATCTCTCTTCCTAAGTTTCCAGGGTAATTTTTAATGTTATTTCAAATTTACCTTCCATGAACTCTAAATAAAGCAACTTTCACAGACCTTTTCTGGGGCCATTAGCACTGTAGCAATTTCTGTTTCTGAAGATGGAGAGAGTAGATTGTATAACATATTCTCTACCCATACTGTTAGCAAATAGTTGATCAAATGTCAGATACAAACTGGACAGCTAATGATTTTTTTGTGACGAAATAAAATCTGATCACTGGAAAATAGAAACAATGTTCTTTTTTCCTACTCCCTGACTGGGAAAGAGTACAGGGCTTATCAAGGACACTGTTTAAAATTCAGCAACACAATTATCACAAATGCTAGGCAAGGCAAGCCTTCAAAGCCTGAAAATGAGAAACTCAGTAATGACTAAATCAATAGTACCTATAACCTGGAATAGAGAAATGGCTTAACTATGGTATTAATAGCTCATGGTGACACATGGAGTCTTATTCAATGATTAAGCACAAATGGGCACATGAATAGGTAACTCAGCTAAATTGGTTTAGAAATACAAGGTGATGGGAAAAGAAAGCATGCTTAAGCCCATATTTGGGTAAATATAGCTAATATAAATAATAAGACTTGTGGTTAGAGACATTCTTGATTTCAAAATGCTATACAGACAAGAGTTGCATAGCCATATCTAATCCTTCTTGAGACTACTGTACTGATACTGTAGAGAAAACATTTCTTTTCATTACTTGTTGATTATAAAACTCATTACATGGTAAGAAAGCAAAAAAATGGAACTCTTTGCCAAATTTTGGACAATTGATTTTGTTTGGTTAACATGTGTTAAATTGTGATATGTTGCCATATACTCCAAAGAATGTTTTAAGACTTTTGTTTTTATTCATGGATATGAGTGTATATGTATGTGAATGTGCATGTGAGGATGTCTACAGATGCTGGAAAATAGTCAGGTCCGCAGAAGCTGGAGCTGTGTGTAGTGTAGACTGAACTTCCATTTTCTGCAATAACAGCAAGTGCTTTAACTTCTGAGCACCTCTCCAGTACCTGTCCTAATATTTTTTGTAGAAAAGTAAAGACAAAAGCCATCATAATCTACAAATAATAGATACACTATGTTTTATTACTAAAATGTGAAAATCATGCATATCAAACCTCCCATGAACCTAGGCAGGAGTGAATTTTGTGGTCCTGCCCACTTGACCTGGCATTTTAGCTTACTGAGGCTGAGGGCATCTGACTAAGGACCTCTGTAAAGGAAAACCAAAGCTTACACAGGAAGGGATAAAACTTTTCCTAATTAGCTTGTTCAAAGGGACAAGGCCTCTTCTCATTATGCATAGCCAAGCTGGGCTGTTTTGAGGTGTTTCACTGTGGGAGGGCCTGAGTCGCTTTCAGTAGCAATGGGTTAAGGATACATGCTGGTGAATGACAAAGGCAGTGACATAGCAGCAGCTTTTAACTGGTTAAGGCAGCTGTACCTCTGGCCGCAAAGGGTTTCCAGGGTAGAGAGATACTGTTGCATCAATATTTCTAAGAAAATATTGGAAAATGTCTATTTATCTCAAATAAAACACCACTAGCAGAACCAAAAAGGGATTCTATTAAGGTCTAGACTATTGCAACATCGGGTTCAATTAGAGTCCTTACAAGTGGTTGGTGAAAGGTCACTTACAAGAGCTTGGTTACTTTATGACTAGTTTCATCACTGAAGAACTTAAAATTTCCTGTTAACAAAAGTAACTGTGAACTGTATAAATCCTTGAGGAGAGGGAAAGAACTCATGAGATGAGCCTCCTACATGATAAAAAGTTTATAGGCCCAATCAAACTGGCCTGTTGATGGAGGACAACAGCCATGTCACCCCTGGAAGATACCATTTCATAAGAGAGATTAAAAAACAAAACAAGGTATAACATGAGAGAACAGAGAACTGACTGACTAAAAATTACAGGGAAAATAAAAATATATTTACATAAAAGGAGAGATGTCATTTGAAGAAGCAACAGCTTTTCTAAGCAAGCTATTGCCAAATTATTTATTCACCAACACTCACTTGTAGACTCACTCTTCTCACATGAGACACTAACTTTCAGGACACATCTTCTATTTACCTGAGTCTGTTAACAGCTATGGAAGGTGTCACGGTCTCAAAATGCTCCAACAAAGAGTCAAATAAAGTCTCTGACTTTTGAGGAACTCTTAAGTACAGCCAGAGACTTCCAGAGTGTGTCTTCAAGATTAGAAGTTCTTTTCTGTATAGCACATAGTCTCTACACATATTCTCTAGTCTGCACAGAGTAAAACTTTTCCATCAATTACTATTCTCTACTTTGTTTCAGTAGAAGCCATGGTAGTAGCACCTCAAGGTACTGGCAGCAATGGGAAAACCTTAGCCAGGCTCTCAGAAGCAGGTAGTTGGTTACTGTTGCTGACTAACAGAGTCAGCATCCTGTGTTCACTGTTGTAGTAGGTGTAGAGGACTGCCTAGAACAGATTTTCAAATGGACAAGGGTGCCTCTGTTCCATGAGGTTTACCTGGCAGTGATCTGAGTATCACATGAATGTAGAAAGGTACTAACCTGGGATTCTATAGATTAATCCACAATGGTCATATTGAATGTTGTGAGACAGTAAGTAAATAATTCTATACTGATCACTGTTAAGGGAGTCTGTGATTTAACGTTTAATGTAATCTCCTTCCTTGCCCCGTTTTCAATTAAGAATCACAGTAAGAGTTAATGTGTAGTATAAACTTCTAGAGTTAGTGCTCTCAGTCAATCAAATATCCAAATGTGGGAGATGAGTTATAAATACAGAGGACACTGGCTTCTAGGTTAGATAGTAATGGCTGAGAAGCATGAAGCAGATAAATTGAGATGATGGAAGGAGTAGAGGCAAGGATCGCTAAACCCTGGGGAGCTATAATGAAGAGGTAAAACTTGTCAGCACTCAGTTTGAGTTATTCACCAATAGAGTTTAAATGAAGTTTATTATAAAATAATATGTTAGACTTTAAAATGCATCTAAAATTTGAGAATTACTAAATAAGTACCCAAGGAACCTACACTGAAAATTTGGAGATTCCAACAATAATTAAGTGAACAACACCTATTACCCAGTCCCTGTAGCAAACACCTTTCTGGTTTTCTTTCTCCTGGGCTGCCAGACACCAATCTATTTTTGAACACAGAATGTACTTTTTCCTTTCAGAATTGTACAACCAAAAACAAACAAACAAAAAAAAGGTCAACTGAGTAGTAAAGGAAAGTGTTTTCTTTGGTCAGAGCATCCAGAGAAGATGGAAAAATAATACAGATCAGCACATTCTATCTATAAAAGCTGAAAATCACTTGAAGAATAAAATGAAATGGGTCAGTGAGATGGCTCATTAGGCGAAAGCATGTGCTTCTAAGCTGGACTAAGTGAATTCCATCTCTAGGGCCCACCTGGTAGAAGGAGAAAGCTCTGGCAGACATGCACACACATACACACACACACACACACACACACACACACACACACACACACACACACACACAATCACTTATAAATTATATTAATATTAGTAATGATGATAAATATATGTCTAGATAAAAATAGAGAAAATGAATGTCTTCGGTGAATGTAAGTTGATTATTAATGATTTTTTTCAAAGCAGTTTGGTCTACCATTGATATGAAAAACACCCTCATTTAATCTTTACACATCCCAAAAAACAGTTTGGGTCAGAAATAGGTACTAACACCGGCATGTACATTTTTTTACTGAAAAAAAATTTTATTAATAGTCTCAAAGCCTTAACCCTTATATCTAAAAAGTAGGTCCTTCTTTCTAATTTCAATAGACCAATAACCCAAAAAGTAAGAGTGAAAGGAAAAAAAAAAGGAGATTTATTTAATGTGGCTGCTTTCAGAATAGAAACAAAGAAGGTCAGTCTCTAATTTAGGTTTGAATGAAAAACTAGAGGTATGCATAGTAAAGCACTTTGGTCCTGCCCATTGTCATTCTCAACTCCTGGCTCTCCTACAAGGTGTTCTGACAAGTTCTCAGAAGTGTGTGACAACTTTCTGGAAAACACATTGCCCCTCTGGTTGGCCCCAAGCCATAAGCTTTTTCATTGTGTCAACATGAGACTCTTAAGAGTTTTTAATTTCTTGAGCTCCAGACTTCAACAGAATGTTTAATAGAATAAATTCTCATGGTCATTTGGGCCAAGACATTCAACTGGCCAAGGGGCCACCCTTAGAAAGGCAGAATCTCTTTACACCATAATAAAACAATGGATGGAATTATCAATCCTTTGACTAAGTTTAATGAGTTCTTTTATAATAATTCTTATACTTTTTAAGTTCTGATCCTATTATGAAGCTCAGGACTCTAGTAAAGTAGTTTATAAATTTGCCTACTTCTCTAAGTCAGTGAGAACATCCTTATTTCTCCACTTCTTCTGCCTTTTTCCTAAGCATACTTTTCCTAACATTTAAGTGTTCTGACATTTCAAGGCTCCCTCTTTCTCTGAGACCCCCCATTCCATCTAGGGGCTACTTGTCCACAATGTGACTGACCTACATTGCAGCTGAAATGACATGCACATTTTTTTCTCTCTCCCCTGTTCCCCTCTTTTCAACAGCAGATGAGATTTATAACTCCTTTGTCCTAGGTATTTTCTCCTTTAAACTCTAGTAGAATTGTCCTTGAATGTTAATTTGCATTCATTCTGAATTTATGATAGTGGCTAAGAAACCCAAGGGGGACCACATTAACCCTATATCATGATTGCCAAAGGGAGTGTACAAATATCTCTTTAGATAACCCCTTTTCTTTCAAGATTGCTATAAAATTGATTACAAAGGATTTAAATGAGCTGGAGCTTAGTACCTTATCAATGTGTTATATTTATTGCTCAAATAGGTGTCCCCTATTCTACCATGCATGGGTTTTGCAATAGTGGGATCCATCTATGTTTCCTGTGTGCCTGGATAGGCAAATATATTTTCTGAAAGCAAACAGTGGCTAGCAAAAAGAACTGTTTCTCAGGTTTAGAGAGGACATTTTTCTGGTAACAAATTCATCTGCAACTGCTGTATGTTCTGTCTGCAAAATGTGCTGAAAGTAGACCACCATCTTTCAATTTTGTTCTTTATCACTGTAGAAGTGTGAGTTACCTGTGCCTAAAATATAAATGGGTATATCTGTGTCTTTCACAATGTCAAGAATTATTGAATATTAATATATTCATAAAATTAATTTTTTAGCTTCAATTCACTAATCTTTTGGATATGGATTCTTTGCCAATGGAAGTCACATGTTATTCTATTCTAATCTTAATCACTAATATTGATTCTTGGAAAGTCTCCAACCAAGGTTTAAGCAGAACAGTGTCTGGATTGTTGGGAATAGGAAGTTAATTTAGAAGAGTGATTAATGTGATGGACATTTAGATAGACAGACAGCATGGCAGGCACTTAGAAGACAATCAGTCTGCAGACATACCACCTGCTGTGGACTCTAAAAAGAAATTATAGCAGAGTCTGGATCCCTTCTTATAGGTTTCTGAGTAAGTAGAAATATTTCAACGGAACCCTGAAGCCAAGGTGTTTAATTTCCCCACAAGCACCAGAGAAAGGGATCTATGACTACCAATAGGCAAGGATGGGTGACCCTTTAATTCACATGAGTTTCCAACTCATTTAACTAAGGGGGAAATTGAGGCACTTAAAAGTTGATTAGCTAGAGATTCTCTGACAATGCTCTTCATAGGTTACTAATCAGTGCCTATAGCAATGATGGTATCAAACTGCACGCACTGTGGCCTGAGCAATAATCTTGTATGGAGTATAATGGCTGTAAACTCACTAATTGCACTTTATGAAGTTTTGAAGCTAACTACAGATAGTTATGAAATGATTAAGGTGTCAAACTGAGGGCCAGAGCAGGAAGGTAATATAGTTGCAATAGAGTCACTACATATGCCTAAATAAAGTATTAACATGAAAAACCATTCACAAAACTTACAAAAATTTGGGGAGATCATTCGTGGTTGTTAAATAATACAGGATAAATTGGTTCCACTCATATCATTCTTAGACTTGTGAAAAAAAGAATTTCAGAATGGCATCAAACAGAAGTTCGAGAACATTTTTTATCAGAGTTTAAGAGAAAAATAAGAAGGCAGGCAAGCCATATATCATGACAGCTTCCTGAAAGAGAAGGATGGAGGAATGAAGGAGGAAAAAGCAATACCATTTAAGTTTAGGCATGAGGTCAGCAACTTGATGCCAGATAGCCACATGTTGGAAAGTGGTCTTTCACACAGGGTAACAGATTAAGAAAAGCAGCTTTAGTGCAGAGATAGAAACATAAAAAGGGAAAGGTAGGATTAATAATTCAGAAACAGAATATTTACAGAGTTGGGTTATTATGCTCCTGTTGCCCATTCAAGGTGGCAGAAAATATGGAAAATAAAATTAAATTATTTTATTAAAGGAATAATTAGTCTACTCACTTCTTTAATATGACTTAAGATGAACCCAACTTCACAGGAGTGGTCCCTTGGCAAGATCACTGATATAACACCTAGAATGATGTCTCTATCTAGAACAGAGGAATTATCCCATTCACTAGAAAGGAGTCAGAGAATCATTTCTAAAAATAGTTCTTTTCTTCTCATCAAAACTCCCTATGTTCAGAGCTTCCAATGCAGAGCACTGGTGGAAAATGCAAAGCTGGTTCAAACTAACTATGCCTAATTAAACAGTAACTGTACTGAGATGAAGTCTGGAGACACAGGAATGTGATCATCTGTTGCACTGGCTTTTTTGTTAGTTTGTTTGTTTTTTTTGTCATTTTGTCATAAACTGTAGTGATTTGGTAAGAGAGAACAGTAATTGATAAGATTATTCCATTAAATTACCTTATGGGAAAGTCCATATGGAATTTTCTTAATTAATGATTGATTTGGGTGAGTCCTATCCTCTGAGCGCAGTGCCACCACTAGGCAGGCAGTCCTGGACTGTATAAAAGTAAACAGTGTAGACTAACTTTATTCTTCTATGGTCTCATTTTCATTTCCTACCTCTTGGTTTTTATTCTGACTTACCTAGGTGATATACTGTGACTAGAAGCTTTAAACCAAATAAACTTTCTCATAAGTTGCTTATAATCATGATGTTTATCACAGTGATAGAAAGCAAATTAGTACATCTGTCAACCTCATGAAGCACTAATACAGTGGTGTGATAATTGCTATCACTAAATATCAGTGGAGGTGTGTTGTTTTCTTTTCTTATTTAAAATTTTGGAGGGATTTTTGAGAAAATTGTCTCATTGAGCCTAGGGTGTCATCTATTTCTCCATGAAGCACAGAATAACCTTGAACTTCTGATTTTTCAGCTTTACTTTTTTAAGTGTTGGGACTAGAAGCATGCACCACGACATCCAGCTTTCATGGTACTTTAGCTCAAATTAAGGGCCTTTTACAAACTAGGCAGGCAAAGCACCAACTCAACTCCATGTTGTGACTGCAATAGATGTGCTTCTTTTCACTATTTGCTATTCTGATGCATCAAAAGTGCTTATAGGCCAGGTACACATATGCCCAAGTATTCCTGACTTAATCTGATGAGTCTATAAGTGATGATGAGCAAGCTATGTATCAGCCTATTTCCCAGGGTTCATTATGGAGAAAGAACAATAGTTTACTTGCTCAGACATATTCTGCCTTGGCATTTGCCATGAAAGAGAGTTAGTTACTGTCTTATCAAGTAGCATTCAGTAGCCAAGGCCCATGGTTAAAGCTGATATTCTGTACAATGAATCAGACTAGTTCCTACAGAGGGTATAGTAGCTACCTCATCCCCAAACCTCCATCTATGTGGTGCTTGATTCTCCCATCGTCTCAGTAGAGGAAGTTGAGCAGTCACTTGTGACAGAAATTAAATCAGGGATTATCATTTTAAAAAGAGCTATATTAATGGGTTAGTGCTAAAACAGGATAAAAGTGTACTATAATTTCACATCCATGAGGCTTGGAAAATGTACCTGACTTCATCATATATAACTTTAGGATTGAGAACAAAACTTTGGGGTCTTCCTAGATTTTCCTAACTGTTGTATGACAGAGGTTACGTCTTTTCACAAGTGACTGAAATGGCTGTCACCTGGATGTTACCTTGATTGTCTGCTTCTGATTTTGCCTTCTCTAATCAAGGATTGTAGAATGTGCCATTCAAGTGCTGAGGAGATTGATTATCTGTCTAATGCTTGTCTTGGGATCATGAGGACCAGGGTCCCAGAATTCATGTGAAAAAAGGGCAGGTGTGGTGGTATGTACTGGCAAACTTATAGCTGTGAAAGTGAAGGTATATGCAGCCCAGACCCTGAAGACCCTTCCCAGCTTCACCTACCTGATGAGATTCGGGTTTTGGGGACCCTGTTAAACCATACATGCACATTCATTTTAAAAATGTACTATTCAAATCTTCACATGAGTAAAGTACAACATCAGTAACTTCATAACCATAGTTACAAATGGAGTTATCACTGTTAAAGCAGAAGAGATGGGAACTTGGCTAAAGAAGGCCTCATCACTCTCCTGATTGAGTGGTCTTTGGCATCTCAACAGACACTGGATTCTCCAAGACTCTTTGAAAACCTTGTGATCATTTCCTTCACATCTTTATTTCCAGAAGTGTGAAAACTTACTGGGTCCTTACACCCTATACATACTGCCACCTGCCAGTAAGGCTATTTCTCTTCCTCTTTGCACTGGTGGCAGGTCAATTTCCAAGTTCATGGTTGAGCATGAATAATTTCCTCTAAAAAGCCTTTTCTTGGACTTAGTTCAGTTGGCAAAGTACTTTCCTCACTTAGTAAAGTTCTTCTATGAAAACATGATCTTCTAGTGCCTACATTCAAATCAACACCAAGATTCAGTGGAATACATTTAAAATAATAATACTAGAGAGGCAAATAGAGGCAGATATCCAGGATTCATTACACAGCTAGCCCAGCCTATGCAGTGAGTTACATGCCAATGAAAAACCTTGTCCCAGAGCACCTCAGAAATAATAGCTGAAGTTGTTCTTTGGCCTCCTGAATCATCACAAATTTACATGTACACATACGCACAAATACTAGTACCTTCTCATAATATGCAAATCCTGATATTATGTCATTTTATGTCATCATAGTTCCAATCCCGCCATTGTTTCTAACCAGTACTTTCCATACTTCCTCTTTCCTGTATATAAACTAAACCTAAGTGAACATCATTTTATCCTCATCACTTGAGTCACTGCTGGCTTAGATACTATGTCACCCAAAGAGGAATAAAGAAAAAAAAAAGAGTGATAATTAATAATACAACCTGTGGGAGATTGTGTTGTTACATTGTAAATAATTGTCTCACCCACTGGTTTAATAAAAAGCGCTGAATGGCCAAAGGCAATTACGAAGTGTGGGTGGGGCTACCAGACTAAGAAAGCTCTGAGAACAGGAAGCACAGAGCAGAATGCCAGGGAGAAGCCAAAAGAAGGAGAGGACAACTATGCTGCTCTAAGAAAAGGTACCCAGCTGCATGGCTGAACAAGATAAGAGACATGGGGTAGATAAAGGGTAGTGAGCTAACAAGTTATATGCCTGGGCCTTGACAAATCAGCCATAACAAATTGTAAGCATCTGTGTGTCTCTGCAGGTCTATGGGTCTGCAGGCCTAAACCTAGATGCAAGGCCCGAAAGTCTAGGCCAGAAACTTCCTACTACAACAATCTCTGTAATGAGTATATGTGATAAAATGTATTAACACTCCTAACCTTTATATCTATTTCTGTCTATTCATGTGGATGGATGAGCAAATATATAGATGATAGGTAGGTAGGTAGGTATATATATCCTACTAGCTTTACCATACTAGATAGATGATAAACAGATAAATATATAGATGATAGATAGTTAGAGGTAACGTCTTTTAAAAGGAAACCTACAGTTAATAACAACATGGTATTCTCTAATTATGATTATCTGATTAACAAAGCATAGATGTGAAGAAAATGAATCTTCTGAGTTCACTAGAAAATTGAAAAGCTCCTAAGAAGACATCTTAGTAAACAAAGTACTAGCTTTACCAGATCTAAGAACAATCTTTCAGATTCCATGTAAATAGCTATGTGGAGGCAAAGACAGGAAGATTCCTTGTTGGCCAGTCTAGTCTAATAAGGGAGTTCTGGGCCAGTAAAACAAACAAACAAACAAAGAAAAAAAACTTTGTCAAACAATGAAGTGGTTGACATCTCAGTAACACTACCTGGGAATGGCCTAGGGACTCTGTAAGTACTTGCATATACATATATGCATGCATATTAATATGTACACACCATAGGATTGCTAACTAAAGAATATAAAGTCATAAATACAAAACAGAATGCCCACAAGCACACATAAATGTAACACCTACAAGAATACACAGACATGTATAGACACCTGTATTCACAGCAGCACACACTCCCACAAGAACTCACATATACACAAACAGTAGTAAAAGCTAGAAAGCAACAGAACTATTTATAAAATAAATTGTATCATCTCTGGCTGGGGCAGCCTGTCTGTCCTCTGAGATGAGTGACAGAATACATAAAATTATATTCTTCATATCACTTCACCTAGAGTCAGTATCATTTTATTTCCAAGTCTCATAGGCCTCATAGCCCCCAGATGTTGAGTAAACCTGAGTGAGAAGAGCAGAAGTGAATTACACAAGTTTAATATTCCAGTTCCACAGTGACTGCCAGACCAAAATTCAGTCTTCAGGCCTCTTTTTTCATCAGAGTTAAACTGTCTGGTTTTAAAATAGCTTATTCTTTGAATTAATCTCCTTCCTCTCTCTCACATAGGGTAGACACAGCTCTCTGCACCCAGCTTCTCATTCTAAGACACTCTGATTTCTATTTGTACACATTCTAAGTAATGAATAATGATTTTCTGTGCTTCAAGAATGCCATTCTCTCAAGCAGCTCCTAGCATTTTCTAAATGTTAACTCATTAGACCGCATAGCATCCAGGGTCATCTATCACCCCGAGTTAGGTCAAAAGCATCATATTTCACATTTCACACATGGAGAAACTTTAGGGACTTCAATCCAAGGTCACTCATCAGTATGAAACAAGAAAAGACAAGGAGCAGAAATATTCCTTCAGAGGCAGAAAACCCTGACTCTGCCCTCTGACTGTATCATGCTGGGGCCCTGTGGACAAGTAAAGACAGTGATGCCTGAGAAATACTCTTTACTAGATCTAGATGGGGTTGGAGGATTCAAGGGAAGTCACTATTCATATAATCAAAATAGTTAGTAGTATCTTTTATGTCAAGAGCAGGTGGATTTAATCCCACTTAACTTGAAGCTATGAGCACTTTTGTGAGACTCCTAAAGTCCAGAATAAGCAGGATTACTAGGTTTACCATCAGAGGAGCACCATGCATTTGTTAGCTCTTCATTTTTTCTCTCCCCATGTCCCTGATATCTTTTTTTTTTTCTGGATGTAATATGAAATTCTCCCTTAGGCTCATGAGTTTGAGCATGTGGTCCCCAGGTAACAATTTTGCTTGAAAGGCTACATAACTTCTAAGAGGTCCTGTCTTAATGGAAGAGGTACTTCACTAGAGTCAGGCTTCTGATTTTATGGCTTGGCCCATTTACTCTCAGCCTCTAGACTACTGATGCAATAGAATAGCTACCTCATGCTCCTGCTGCTATGCCCTTCCAAGCATAATAGACAGTATCCCTTTTGAACCATGAGCCAAGTAAAGCCCTTCCATGAGTTACTTTGCTTGGAATGTTTTATCTCAGAAACAGAAAAGAACTACAACATAAAAATGTATAATCACAAGTGTACAAAGTTTATATTTTAATCTCTTCCTTTGAGGAATTAAAATTAACCAATGAAAATGTCTAAGATCCATGAAAAGTGTCTCAGTTTCTTCTCCTAGCTTAGAATCTTCTATTGGGTGCACAGCTGCATGCAGCACAACTTAGGATTCAAACCCAATTATGTACAAGTTCCAATGGAAAAGTCATAGTATTTGCATATAACCAAGAACATACCCTTGTATATTTTAAATCATTGTTAAGTCTATTAACATACTAATAATGTAATACTAAGCTAATGTAAATACTAAGCAAACAGCTGTTACATCCTAGTCTCATTAATTTGTCTGCCATGTGGCCCGTGGCTAACCTGTGTTCCTTACATGTTTCTTCTTGGGTGGCTGGATCAGTCTCATCTGACTCTGCCCTTCCTTTCCTACCTATTCTGATTCCCCTGCCTATTTTTTCTATGGTGCCTGTCATGGGCCAAAACATCTCCTTTATTTAAAGACTGATATTCACAGAATACAGAAAGATATTCCCACACCAGAGCTGAATACTTTCTGCACTTGGAGTCTTAGTGTTATTTCTTTACTTTAGATTTTATGCCAATGAAGATGCAGATCTACTTATATTTCCCAATATATTGAGAAAAGAAATCAAAGAATGTGATTAGAATACTATGCATATTTCACTGTCTCAATTTCATGTCCTACTTTTACTGTTAGGATTGTGTATCAAGCATCAAATGAAACATGAAACATAGCAGAATTCACATTGGTCATGTTGCATGTAAAATACTTCACAATTAGGTTAATTTTGAGACAACATCATGTTCAAATTATTTTACCTATGTAGAAGCTACTGTCAGTATCGATCTTCCATGGCAATGTGTATTGTCACACCTGTGTAAGATGCAATCTGAAGCTGTTTGCTATCTCAAACTCTAACTCCATCTTTGTCTATTGTAGTGTTTAGTCTTGACTGACATATGGATGGAATCTGTAACTTAGAGATGGACGTATGAGCTTGCCTGTGAGGGCATTTGCAGAAAGTATTCTCTAAGCAATAAAGACACCTTCAAATGTGAGAAGCATCCTCTGGTGGTATTCTAGATACAGAACTGGAAGAGAAGGCAGTGGTGGCTGTTCACCTTTGCTTTCTTTTGTCTTGTCACTGTTCCATTGTTCACTCCTATCAGAACACAACCTTTTCAGCCTTGCAACATAAATAAAACCATCATCTTCCCAGAAAGCTTTAAGGCTGTCAGTACCATATTAGGACTACTAAGGAATCCAGCTTCATGAATGGACATTCAACTGATTCATAGCCTCCTCAAGGCACAGACAGCCATGGTAGGATTGCCTATCATATACAGTGTTAACCTAACTAATAAAAGTTCTATCAAGAGATCTTGTGGGATTTACTCTGACTGAGACAAACTTGAGAACCAGGAATTTTCTTGAACAAACTGTTATAGCCCTTCCATATAATGACTCTAATGGTTATTGCCACAAGAAGACAAAGAAGGAAGTGGTGAAAATGGGAGTAGCTGAGGGAGAAGGAAGAAAAGGAAGAGGGGAAGGAACAGGAAATAAGGAAGGGAAGAAAGTAGAGGAAGAGGAGGAGAGGAAGAAGAAGGAACAAAAGAAAGAGAAGATGATAACAAAGAAGAACAAGAAAAAGAAAAAGAAGGAAAAGAAGAAGGAGGAGAAGAAGAAGAAGAAGAAGAAAAAGAAGAAGAAGAAGAAGAAGAAGAAGAAGAAGAAGAAGAAGAAGAAGAAGAAGAAGAAGAAGAAGAAGAAGAAGAAGAAGAAGAAATCCACCATAGAGTATGGAATGCAGCCATTTCAAAGCCATTTCAGAATTTCATTTCTGAAGACATGTTCCTGTTTTTAAATGCCCCAGAACAAAAAAGCAGAACATTGAATTTATGGAAATTAAAATCACTAAATTTTAAACTAGCATAATACTACAGTATTCAGAGTATGGGAAAGGACCTCTCATATAAAGGAAAAGAAGGCTAACTGTGGGCTTTCTCTCTCTGTGTGTATCTCTCTCTGTCTCTGTCTCTCTGTCGCTGTCTCTGTTTCTCTGTCTCTCTCTCTGTCTCTCTCTCTCTTCTCTCTCTCTCTCTCTCTCTCTCTCTCTCTCTCTCTCTCTCTCTCTCTCTCTCTCTCTCTCTCTCTCTCTGTGTGTGTGTGTGTGTATGTGTTTGTGTATGTTTAGACCACAGAGAAATTCCAGATGTTTTTCTAAGAATCTATCCACTACTTTCTGTTTTGCCTTGTTAGACAGAGAAGCTCTTACTGGTTGGAATTTAACAAGTAGAATATGCTGTATAGCTAGTGAGCCCAATATCTACCTATATCCTCTTTTTCAGCATTAGAATACAAAGCAAATGGCCAGCTATTTTTTAATGTGTTCTGGGGATTGAATTGAATAGAGGCATTTCACCAACTGAGTCAGAATTTTAACAATGTTTGTTCAATCCTTCAATATAACTCTTTGAGTAGCAATTAATTTCTCTCCCATTTCCCCCCCCCACACACACAATAGACTTTACCTTAAAAGGTTTAGCAAAAGTAACATATTGCATATGTACACACAATTTATCTATTTTCACATATATGCACATATGTATTTATTTTTCACTCTGAAAGGTCATATTTTTAGAAGAATAAACCTAAGTCTGCAACTCCTATATAACCATGAATCATTTGGCCTATTCAGAGAAACATTTTTACAGAAAATAACTGTTCTATTAACTATGTTTTCTTATTCCAAATAGACCAAGCTATTAGATGAAACTTGTTGATGTGACTAAAAATCAATGTGCAAGACACAATCTAACCATCTAAGAAGCAAGATGCAAAATAAATATGTAAACCATGGACCACATGGCAGGACAGATTAAAGGAAATGGGTCAAATCAAGATATAAGATCGAGGTACAAATATGCCTGAGCAATAGGTCAAACAGCATGTAATTAATATAAGCATCTGTGTGTTTCTGTTGGACTCTGGGTCTGTGGATCTAGACCATGGACAGGACAGGACAGAAACATCTTACTATAAATGGCACCCAATGTGGTGCATGTACACCCATATAAAGCTGGAGAAAGATTAAGAGGGGTTCTAGAGCATAGAAATAGAGTCAAAAGCAACTTCTAAGTTGTGCCTCTGATGGGGGTCAAAGTACAGAGACAGTATTGTGGCAGGATTAAGGTGTCAGCCAATAAGGTACGAAGATGCTTATCAAGGGTCCCGGGCTCCTGGAGGGGGTGTGTGTGGCCAACCTGGAGGGGCTGTGGCCAACCCCATTGATAAGTGGCTGCTGGGACATGAGGAGTCTCTTCCTGGTTCCTGGCTGCTGGTTGCTGGAGAGACAGGATCGGAATCCATCGTCCTTCCATCACTCGTCCATCGCTCTGATACACCAGTCCCTATTCAGGTGCCACTATAAGCTGTAACTAATATCATGAGTGTTGATTTATATTCTAATAAATATTAATTTTGGACTGGTACCTTGTAAGTAATACTCCACATACATATGGTACCCAACGTCCTCGGCCCTGTGGCCTCAGGTATAGGGAGTCCCTTTGTGTTTTGAAAGATGTAAGAGGGCAGGGGGCATACAGACTGCTCACCTGTGCTAAAAGCTCCCTCTTGCTAGCCAGGTGCAGTTTCCAACCCAGCTCAGTGTATGGCACGAATTTTTAGCTCAGTGCGAAGGCAGTCAAATTTTCAGCTCAACACAGGCACTCAAATTTTCGGCACTGTGCAGGCACTCGAATTTTTGGCTCAGTGCTCAGGCACTCGGGTTTTTGGCTCAGTGTGCAGGCATGGCACAGGTCTTTGGCTCAGTGTGCAGGTGTGGTTTTCAACTTGCTGGGCTTGCCAGAGCATCTACCACTGCCTGCCTGTACAGCAGCTCCACCCATCTAGCCCAAGTAGCAGAGTTTAAAGTGCATGCACACTCCTACCCCCAAGCCAGCCCACGTGGTCACTGATTGTGACCTGGTCAACTGTAAATTACTCGTGCAAGTGAACAAAGGAAACAAAAACTGTTTTATTTTGTGATTAACATCCTGTCTTAATTTGTGAGAATTTGCTTTTTCCAAGGATTGTATTCTGCCTGCTGGGGCACGTCGAAACCCCATAGGGTCTGTAGGTAGGTTCCTGCTGCTGAGACTCTCTGCATCAGCCATACTGTGGGCAGGGCATTGACTGCTACTGTGAAACCTGTGGACTAAATGGCGTAATTACACCTGAATTGACACAATGGCTGACAATTATTCTTTTGAAGAATTTAGGTCATATTTTGCCATGGTGGTTGATAAATTTTTAAATGAATATCTTGAAGGATTCAATACCAGTCCTACTATTTTTTGGCTTATTTCTCTATTTTATGTTTCAACCTAAGAGGATGATGACAGAGATGTCAAATGGAAACCAACAATTACTGTCCAGATTATGTATTATGGAACTATATAACTCTACACTGGCAGATGAAGTTAAACAGGTACAAAATGTAAATCGACAGTTGCAGTCCAAGGTATGTGACGTGAAACCGTCAAACACAAAAATGGCCAAAAGGATGGATACTCTGGAAATTGGTTACAACAAGCTTTCAGGTAAGGCTTCCTCTGTAGATAAGGATAACACTGTACAAGAAAAATATAGGCTCTACGTAACTGATGAAAACAAGAAACTTGTTGACTACATTAATGACAAGAACAAGAAAATAATTAATTATGTTAATGATGGGGATCGAAAAAATTGCTGGCTCACTGAGGTCTTTGGAAGGACTGCTTCATCAGGACACTGAAGCTCTAGAAATATCAACAGTATCTAAAGTTCAAGAATGGAAAACAGTAGTGTCCAAAATCCAGGAATGGGAACCCATAATATCCAAAATACAAGAATGGGAGGACCGTATTGCAATACTGGAAAAGGGTAGTGAAGCATCTTATGCTTAGAACAGTTAAGGTCAAACCCCAATGGGATATTATTGTACTGGAGATACTCTACCTAAGGTGGTAAACATAACAGCTACCCACTTCTGCACCACTATTGTTCCCAGCTACTATTAAGACAATATATGAGGGGATCCTCAGAATATGAAGAGTATAGCTATGAGGAAGTACATAAGAGAGACATCAAGGATTTTAAAGAGGCAATATCAATGCACAGTATACACTCTACTTATGTAAAGCAGCTTCTAAATTCATGGTCATCAAAAAACCAGATCTCACCAACTGATTGGATGCAGCTAACGGCAGTGAATCTGTGGGGTTGCGACCTTCTAATGCAATGGAATACTCAGATTAAAATCCCTCCTGGTTCTGATATCAACCAGAGACTCAATTATGTTTCCAAAAATGATGCTTTAAGGTACTATAGAGAAAATTCACCAGCCATTCAAATTGTTCAGAAGAATTGCCCAATAACCACAGAACCTAAAGGGACACTCACAGCACTGCCTTTGAAATGGTTAACAGAAAAGGTTATTTGGGTTCAACAATGGCCTTTGACAAGAGAAAAACTTCAGGCTTTGGAACAGTTGGTACAGGAGCAGTTACAGGCTCAGCATATCGAAGAATCAACCAGTCCATGGAATTCTCCTGTTTTTGTTCTCAGGAAAAAATCTGGAAAATGGAGGATGGTGATGGATTTAAGAGCAATTAATAAGGTGATTCAACCTATGGGCTCTTTACAATCTGGTATTCTCCTGCCTTCTCTGCTACCTAAGGTATGACCTATTGCAGTTATTGATTTTAAGGATTTTTTTTTACCATACCTTTACAGGAACAGGACAAGGATAAATTTGCTTTCACAGTGCCTACTCTTAATAATTCAGGGCCAGTTAAGAGGTACCAATTGAGAGTCCTTCCCCAAGGAATGTTGAATAGTCCCATCTTATGCCAATATTTTGTACAACACCCACTAGAAATATTGTGCAAGCACTTCCCACAATCTATCCTTTACCATTATATGGATGGTATTTTGTTGGCAGACCCAAACACAAAGACATTAGAGACATTGTTTGAAGAACTAAATTAAACATTGCCTGATTGGGGAATACAAATTACTCCAGAAAAAGTACAGAGGGGAGATTATATAAATTATTTAGTATATAAAATAGGTTTACAAAAAATTAGGCCACAAAAGGTAAAATTAAATAGAGATAAATTGAAGACTCTTAACGATTTTCAAAAGTTACTA
Source organism: Phyllotis vaccarum (assembly GCA_033318265.1). Lineage (NCBI taxonomy): Eukaryota > Metazoa > Chordata > Mammalia > Rodentia > Cricetidae > Phyllotis > Phyllotis vaccarum. The sequence goes on from JARWLC010000016.1 coordinate 40,341,453, forward strand.
GGAGATATTGCTCATATACGGCCCATGATTGGTATAAAAAGGTATGAGCTAATTAATTTGTTCAAGACTTTGGATGGTGACAAGGATTTAAATAGTCCAAGAGAATTATCTGATCAGGCTGAGAAAGAATTAGAGTTGGTGGAAAAGAAACTTCAAGAAGCACATGTGGATTATGGTGTCAACCGATAAGGTCCAAAGATGCTTATCCAGGGTCCCAGGCTCCTGGAGGGTGTGTGGCCAACCCCACTGATAAGTGGCTGCTGGGACACAAGGAGTCTATTCCTGGTTCCTGGCTGCTGGTTGCTGGAGAGACAAGATCAGAATCCATCGTCTTTCCATCACTTGTCCATTGCTCTCGTCCGTCGCTCGGATATGCCAGTCCCTGTTCAGGTGCCACTATAAGCTGTTACTAATATCGTGAGTGCTGACTTATATTCTAATAAATATTAATTTTGGACTGGTGCCTTGTAAGTAAAACTCCTCCTACACAGCATGGCATGTAAGCTTTAATTATAAAATGGCAGACTTGCAGCTGACAGCTGAAGATACAATAAGACTACTTCCTGAAGTCTCACAGGAGCCTTCCTGTAAGCAACAAGCTTTATATGATGGATTTAGGGTTTCTGTTTATACAGTAACAAAGGGAACCAAGTCAAAGACAACTTCTTGATAGCAGCATTTTCTGAGAAGGCTTATTGTCTGGTAACAAAGAGGCACTCAGCTCCTTTAAGATAGGCTTCTTGAATCAGCCTTATCAGCAGAAACTGTGTGGCTCTTTAAGAGGCCCTACTGCCAACTACTTAAATGAAATTCATGAGCAGCAGGCATTGGTGCTCTACTTGGTGGCAGTATAGACTCCAAGATTCACCAGCATTAGGATGGTAAATAACTCCACAATATTTAATATTGCTACCATGAAGAGGTGGAGCATTGCTCTGGTAGCTCTGCCACATTGAATATCCAAGCAGGGTAGAGTCAGACTACTTTATAGTCTAGCATTTTAAAAACTCTTCTAGATGGAAAATGATTAAGGATATACAATAAAACAAATTCAGATGGAGAAAACCTCTGTGTTACAATTTGTGTGAAAAATAATATGTAGGCTGGGAGAGAAAAGAAAGTAAAATGTAAAGAAATTCCTTTAAAAACCAGAAATAGAGTAATAAAATTTACTAAGTCACATAAAGATGAAAACTAAACAGTCTGGATTATGTTTATTATTGTGCTTTTTAAAAATTTTTAACTGATAATAAGCTAACTGAAGAAAGACATTTGAATGTCAAATCTGATAAGTTAAATATATGTTTTAAAGATATCTTGACTTTAAAATTTGGGCTAGAGAATATTGTGCTTTTCAAAAGACGTTTCTGCATTTGTTTACATAAAGGATGAGAACCTTTGGATTTCTTCCAGGCTAATATGGTTTGATCAAGGAAGATCCCCAAAAAATCTCTCATGTAATGCGATGGCTACATGAATTTCAAGGCTACCAACTAAGATGATCCAGCCTCAGGGCCCCCATAAGATTGCCAGCATATCTTAATCAGCAGGAAGTAGTAAAAAAAAGCTATGCCAAAATTCCCAAAGTATTATTTATAGATACTTGTTTTTACTGTAAATGGTTAATTGTCATAGTCAATCTCTTTTTAAGGGAAAAAAGCAATGTGATACAGGAATAATTTTAAAAAATAGATTATTTAATCTGCTTTATTTAAAAAAAACAGTAACTAATCCAAAAATATTTTACATTGGTATGGATTTTGGTTGATATGAATTGATATAAATTTGAGGTCAATTTGTTATGCTATATGTATATTTATATTTTTTCAGATATTATGTTTATGCATTTTTAAAATTATAATTTGTAATTAAGAAAAAAACAGATTAATGTTGTAGTGGGTTCTCTGGGTCCCGTGCACCAGAGATCCGGAGCCCACAGACCTGCCGCCCGGGACGGCTTATCCGCGCACCGCCGCCCAGGCCCCCAGAAACGACTCAGACGCTTCTATTAACTTCATGCTGTTTGGCCTATGGCTCGGGCACATTGCTAGCTAGCTCTTACATCTTAAATCAACCCATTTCTATTAATCTGTGGGCCACGTGGCCCCGGCCCGTAGCTCACCCGTGTTCTTTACATGTTGCTCCTTGGGCGGCTGGCTCTATCTGCCTCTAACTCCGCCCTGCTTCTCCCATCTAAACTGACCTCTCCTCCCACTTCCTCTATGGTGCCCGCCAAGACCCAATACAGCTCCTTTATTTAAAGATTGAGATTCACAGCATAAAGAAGGGCATTCCCACATCAGATTAATAGTCATCTATAGTCATCAAACTTATTGTCATGTTATTTAAAATTGAAGGTATACAAAAGTATTTTAATTAGATATAGGTAATCTTCAAACACTTCAAAGACCTACAGAATATGACATTTAAAATATTTTAAAAACTTAGAATTTTATGGACAGTGAGTTAGGTCTGCTCTGGTAGCACCAATAGACTTTAAGAAAATGATTGTCATTGAAGAATCTCCATGTGGAGTTTACTTTCTTTCTGGCAGGAGTTAACCATTGGACAAGAAACTGTTCCTGCTTCAACTGGCTGACAATATTCTATATAAACTGGACATGCAGGATCCATAAAAAGGTGACCTCTTAAATTTGACAGAACAACAGAACAAGCGCAGGTGCTCCATCAGGTTCCTACTTTGTAGAAAAAAAAAAAAAAAACAAAACAAAACAAAAAAAACTTCCAGATATCCTTCATGCTGCAAGAAGAGACTGATGAACTATGCCAGTATGAGCATAACATTCCATTAAATGTTCAGATTCACTGAAAAGTATGCCAGAGTCTCTACACCTATGGACTGAAAATGGATGCCCCAACATTACAAGGTGATTTTGGGTGACTTTCCAGGCAACCAGAATACATTCAGGTATTTCTAGATTTTGGAAGTTGCTTGCTCTTTCTTTTTACTCAGTGGACTTTGATGTAGGTGAAGAGTAGATGGTTTTAAGTATAGTTTTTCTTATCTGTTTTTAAAAGTATTTTAAATATGAAGTTTTATACCCATAATGATATAACATATTGTTGCAGTGGGGGTTTCTTGGTCTCGGGCAGCCAGGGGCCTGGACCCACAGAACTGCCACACCAGGCCCCTTAGCCACCCAGCCGCCCTCTGTGCAGGCCTCAGAAATGACTCAGATGCTTATATTAATTTTATGCTGTTTGGCCTATGGCTCAGGCACATTGCTAGCTTGCTCTTTCATCTTAAATCAACCCATTTCTATTAATCTTTCTGCCACATGACCCGTGGATCACCTGTGTTCCTACATGTTGCTCCTTGGGCGGCTTCAGCTCAGTCTGCCCCTGACTCCGCCCTTCCTTTCCTATCTATTCTGATTCTTCCTCCTACTTCTTCTATGGTGCCTGTCATGGCCCAAAACAGCTCCTTTATTTAAAGATTGAGATTCACAGCATATAGAAAGGAATTCCCACAGTAGATGATATAATATTTTGTTTAATTTTGTTAAATACAAATAAACTAGATATTGTAGCTATAATTTTTACTTGATAGTTGTTTCATTATAAGTAATTTTGCTATGGTAAAATTGAAACCTTCCATTTTGATTAGACAGAGAAGTGGAAGAGATATGGGATGTCTTTTTGTATGCTGTGAATGTCACTGGTAAATAAAAGAATTGCTTCTACATTTGACAAGTCATCTTAGAAGTAGGCAGGAAATCTACACATAGATAAAGGGGAAGGAGGGTGGATTCAAAGAAGACACAATCAAGCTGCCCAAGAAACAAGATGTAAAGAAATAGGTAAGCCAGGGGCCACATAGAAAGGCAGATTAATGAAAATAGGATGAATTAAGGAGAAAGAGCTAGCTAGCAACATGCCTGATCCATATAGATTAAGCAGCATGTAACTAAAATAAAATAAAAAGCAATGTGCTATAACCAGTGTTCTTCTGTGAGAATCCTGTAGTATCCATATATATTACCTTAGAACATTAAAATCTGGTTTGCCTTGATCTAGCCATTCTTTCTAATTATTTGTATCTCCAAGAATAACTAAAACAGAGAAGCAAGTTCATGAGGAATTTAGAAATCCAACACTTCTTTTACAGAGGTTGACAGGTGTCCCTAGTGCCCCTGAGTTATGACTTTGATAAACATCAGCATAGACCACTGGCATTTTTGGCTTTTGTTTCTGAGGGTTGTCTTCTGTCTTAGAGAATATGGGGGGAAAAAACCCCAAAACTTCTCAAGTATTTGCTCCACTACAAACTCTTGATTTGATTAATCAGCCCCTTTCCTTACTTTCATTTTTCTTTCTTCCCTCCATCCCTCCTTTTCTCCTGATTTCCCTCTCTCCCTTACTTTCTTCTTCATTCTGCCTTCTCTGCTGTAGGCCATCTTACCTATCTTTCTCTGTTCTCTGCTCTTCCTTATATATCTCTCCTCATTTATTTTCTTTGTCTCTCCTCTGCTTTGTACTTTTCCCTTACTTCCCTCCCTCATCTGTTTTACTCCTCCTTGTTCCTTTTTCCCTTCCTATCTTTCTCTCTCAATCTCCTCTCTTCTCTTTCTGTCATTTGCCATATATTCCAGAAAATAACATTTATTAAACTTAAGTGTTCTAGTTGCCTTTGGTTGCTATTCTAAAGAAATGCATATTCTATTGAAATAAGCAGGAATTTTGTTACCACATTCAAATTGCTAACCTTTTTTCATTCCATCATAAAGGCAATCACTTGAACATTCTCAAGTGGTCTATCTATGCACACAAATAACAAGCATACTTTGAATTTATGTATCTCGCATATATTCTATTTCTGTTATACACATACAAGATTGTAGTTTTATGTTTTCAAATCTCCTATGTAGGCCTCATCCCCTTAAATGAAAACTTTGTCCTGAGGTCCCTGCTGTCAGCTCCTTGCCTGTTTTTCAGAACAGTATCTGTGATCTATAATACTTTTGAGAATTTTCAAGGAGCTAATGTTTTTCTTAAGATGATTATGTTTCAATTCCCTACTCAAACATCACCACACCTGAAAACATTGTTATCATCATTTCATATTAGGAAACTTAATTTGCAGAAGGTACATTTTTAAGGTATTGGAGAACTCATGGAATATAGAAAAGTAGAGCTGAGATAGGAAAAGTTCTGGGAAGTAAGGAGAGAAGGCATATCCATAATAGTTGATGAAGTAAAAAAAAAAACCTATTCTGGACACCATAATGTTACTAAAATTGTTTTAAAAAAATAAATAAGTATATTTTGCCAAAGTAACTTGTCAAGAACAGTAAGAAACCTCTTTTGTAGATCCAAAGTCATTTATACCCCACAGCTCTCCTATTTGCTAACCCTAAACAGATCCCCTTTCAATCCTTTTCATGTATTTTCTTAAGAAGGGTTTGCTTGATAGATAGTGGTGGCACACACCTTTAATCTTAACACTCAGGGAAGCACAGAGGCAGGTGGATATCTCAGTTTGAGGATAGCCTGGTCTATAGAGTGATTTCCAGGACTGCCTAGGCTATACAAAAATATCTCTCTCTTACAAACCAACACACATATGAAAAAAAGTTTCACTTTCAACCTCTTCATAGACCACTTCCCTTGAACAATATGTATGTGTGGAAGGCCTTCTGAGACATTTACATGTCTGTAATAAAAGAGATACTAAAATGTTATACAGTCACTGTAAAGAAACAAAACTGAGTGTTCTTGACTGATAAATCATCTCTCCAGTCCCTCTTTTCATTAGGCTGTTATTAAAAATCATTTTCTCTTACTGAAGTCATAATTCTCCCTTTGCCAAAACAGTTAAAACAGAAACTATCAGGCTTCAGGTATGAAACAGAGGTGCACCTCTATCCTATTGCCTTCATTTCATCTCCACAAATCCTATATATCAGGATAAGGGCAAGAAGCAGACATAAATCCTCTAGAAATGGAGATATGGGCAGTTGTGAAGTGTCTAGCATAGGCGTTTCAAGCTAAAATTTGGTTTTCTAAAAAAACATATCAATTATTCATAACTAGTAGCTTATTGGTTGAAAGTTTTTCATCTTTTTCCCCTATTTCTCCTTACCCTTATGTGACAAGATCTTTCTTGAGAGCAAGCTATTTATATTTATGCTTATGTTTATATCTATGGCAATTGCATAACCCTCTAATTCTTGTGGTACCTGCACACAATGTGGTGCACACACACACACACACACACACACACACACACACACACACACACACACAGAGAGAGAGAGAGAGAGAGAGAGAGAGAGAGAGAGAGAGAGAGAGAGAGAAACCCTCTCCCACACAAACAAATAGAAATAAAATAAATCTTCTTAAAGTCAATGACAGAGATGAGATATACCATATGAGGTTAATATGTACATTATCAATAGTGTTAGCTAATACCTAGTGTATAAAACCTATGGTAGTGGCTAAAGTGTAAAGAGTATAAATGGTTAACTATCCTAGGCCCCTACTCCATATCACTTACTCCACTATGTGAATTTTGGGGTGTGAATTCAGGTCATAAACATTAAATGGAAGCATGGTTAGGGCCTGGAGAGATGGCTTAGCAGTTAAAAAAACATTTACTGCTCTTCCAGAGTATGTACACTCTATTCCCAGCACCCTCTTCTTGATGGCTTACAACTGTCTATAATTCATGAATGCTCTACACAGGAGTATATGTAGTCAAAAATTATAAGTAAAGAAAGCAGCTTTTCTTAGTAGGTTTTCTCTCTTTCTCTTTGACTCCCTCTCTTTTTCTCTCTCATATGTCTATAAGGAACTTCATTATGAATTAGTAAGAGATGAGAACTGCCCTCTCTTCCTATATACCAGGATTTCTGAGTTATGATTGCCACACAAATTTTATTTATAGACTAACTCTTCTCTTTTATGCTCATATTAATTTTGTAATAATCTTACATAATAATTCATACTTAATATTTTATCCATTATTACTTAAAATATTCTGATACTTCTTCAACATTTTCAGATGTAACATTCCTTTACTTTTAGACCTTGCCTTCAAATATGAAAAGCATACAATATTGGACAGTTTGGTGCTCCTTTTTGATGTCCTCTGACAAGTCTAACTCTTTAAAGATGAAATTTTTAGTTTTTAATTATGACTGTGTATACTTGCACATGAATTTAATGTGCATTAAGGCCAGAAGATGGAGTTAAGTCCCTGGACCTAGAACGTAAAATGGTACTAAGTCACCTGAGATGCATGCTGGGAAAAGAACTCCGGTCCTCTCCAAGGGCAATACACCTAACTGTGGATGGAATCTCATCTCCAGCACTAAACCACCTTAACACTTTTCAATCTTACCTACTATAGGAAGGTAATGTGTGGCACTCCTCTTTCCAAAGCTATGCATGTGGTGCCTGGGTAGAACACTGGCTTCAGGGTGAAATTGACTCCAATGACACCCATGGAAAAAGCTCCAGGGTTGTCTGATGTATGAAAATCACTGACACTGTTGGAAATCTTTGAATAGCAAGTGAAAGGACATGGAGACCCATGAGATCTTAACAAAGTAGAAGCTACTGATTAATAAAAATTAAGTGTTGCTTTATAACCCAAAATAAAAATTTAAAAATGTATGTGTCTATATAAATATACACATATTAGAAAAGATAATGTTCTAAATATGAAGACAAAATGAGACAAAATAGTGTATTCAGACACTGCTTATCTCAAGGATACTGAAACTAACTTTCACCCCACGATGGAGGCTACTCCATGTAGCTTTCCTTCTTAAGCCTAGGAGATTCTTCACTGTGAGAAGTATGACAAACAAAATATCAGACTCAGTGATGCTCTCAAGTTCAACACTTGCTGTGGACATAGGGACTTTTCAGAGGATGTAATAAGTGTCAGCTTGTCACAGTTGCTATCTTTGACCCAAAGACATCAACTCAATATGAATCTGTCTGTCACAACCTTTTGAATTCTAAAACATAAATTCTAAGATTCACTGTGATGTGGTCAGGATCCAGAAACAAATACAGAAGTTCAGAAAGTCCAAGTGTGAGATATAAGGCTTGGTATTTGTGTTGGTTAAAGTCACCTGGAAAAAGTGTTTTAATGAAGAATTCTCTAAATTAGGTTGCATTATAGGCATCTCTGGGGAAGATTATCTCAGGTGTTAATTAATGTAGGAAGATACAGCCCATTGTAGACACATAAACAGCTCTCTTCCATAAACAGGGAGTCCTGAATAATAAAATAGATAGTAAAGCTTTCTAAAGCAAGGAAATAAGCAAGGATTCATGCATTTCTGTCTATCTGTTATTCATAGTGTATTTATATTGCAAGTTCTCATTTTAACTTACCCACAGTAATAGATTGTGACCAAAATAGAACACTAATTAAATTGATTCTCATCTATGCTCTCTTATGTTGGGGTTTGCTATAATTAGTGCTATTATTATTGTTGTATTAGCCATTTGTAACAGTAATGAAAGTAGAGCATCATAACAATATTAACTATGTCAAATGCACCATGTGGATATCTAATATCATCTGTGTGGGGAGGGGTAGAAGTGGGAAGCTGTACAGAAACTTGTACAGTTGCATAACTTTCACATTAGTTTGAAGCTACTCCAAACTATTAATACTTTCAAAAGCTCCTTAGTGCTTGTTTGTGATGATTTGGAATTAGTAATTTTGACATGACTAAGTTTATAATTAAATTTTTGTCATTAGTAGTTTTTTTCTCTGTTTAAATAAACTTGTAAGCTAGCCTCTTCCTTATTCCATAAAGATTCCTGTATGTCTCCAAAACATAAATCTCAACAAGAATTAATCTTAGTGCATCACATGAATTATGGTATAAACATTGATTATTTTTGTATATTTGATACTTATTGGACTTTACCAATTCTCACTATGTACAGTATCAGAAAACTATGCCAGGTGACATGGATTTGCATTTCTAAAGAAGGGAATAATTTTTACATGGCCATTTAATCATGCCCCTCAGTAACAAAGCTGCCCAGAAGGCCAGGCAATGCCTTGACTAAGATGAAAATATGAAGAAATTTATTTTTATTTATATATTTATACATATATGAACAGTTTATATGTGTGTGTGCTCGCATGTGTGTGTATGTGGGTGTGTATGTGTGTGTGTTCTTGTGTCTTAGCAATAAACACACTGACAAAGGCAATTAAGTTGGGGGTGGTAATTGTTCTAAGTTCTAGGTTCCAATATCTGAGGACTATATTCTGATGGTAGAAAAGAAGGAGGCTTATGGAAAGTTGTAATTTCAAGAATACACATGCATATAAAATTATACTCTCTTCACTTTGGGAAAAGGTCTTTGGACAGGAAACCTTTGGCAGACATCCAGGAACATGCTGCAATATAAGGATATACAGAAGAAGATACAAACATGTACACTGACTGGTACACAGACTCCCGACAGACACAAGAAAGATGTCAAATGTAGATACAAAGCTCATGACTATCACCTGGAGGCCATATTTGAATAGAATTACACAAAAATGGTATTCTACCAAAAATTGTTATTGAATAGGTTACATCACCATTAATTGGGTTTCACAGACATCCAGTGACAGATATTTTCTACTTATTAATTTTCATCTATTCACCTACCCACCCCACCCTACTTCCTGTCCTATGTTTAGTGTCAGGCACATTTTAGCTGAGTAATACTATAATTGTTCTGTGTTGTCTTATCATAACTTGGCCCTTACAGTATTCTGCTACCAACAAATCCATCATAGCAGGAGCTTGATAGACTGAAAGCTCCTATCACATCTATAACCAGGAAAAGAAATCAATGAATCCCTTTCTCTACTATTACTGTCCAGGATCTCCTGCAAGGCATGTTGCCATCTACAGGTATCATAATCAGGATTCCTTCTTTCAGATGATTCTAAACTCTTTAATTGCAATTATTTATTTATTTACTTACAAATTTAATGGTTATGGATATGTGCCAGAGATGCACATGTACTTCCTACATTCTGGAACATGAGAAGATATAAAAGGGAATAAATCTGCAGGAACTATTGTTATAGATCAATATCAACTACCACATAGATATTGAAAACCAAACCTGTAGTTTCTGGAAGAACAGTAAATGTTATTAATCACTGAACACATAATTCTCCAGTCTACCATTATGAATTCTTTAAAGTTGACAATTATCACTAATGACCACAGTGAGAAAATGTGATCATGTATTCACCAGAATGAATATCAAGGCTTGAAATGGATATCAAAAGTCACCCACAATTATTCTTTATTTTAATTTGGGGGTCAGGGTCTAGTTCTGAAACTTGACTTCACCCAGTCTCCCATAGGGACCTTGTTTTGCCTACTGAGTGCCAAGATTATAGGAATCTGGCTACAAAATGAACCTCTAGTTCTTAGACTTGTGCACTCAATATTTCACCTACCAAGCCCTCATCCATTGATTGGACTGACAGTGCCCACCTCGTCTACCCCATCTTTGAAAGGAATTTGAGACAATGCAATTTTTCAGGCCCCTACTACTCTCAGTCATCCTCCAGCTTCTCCCACCCCATTCCTTCATACAGTACTCAAAGAATGTTAAAAACTCCCAGCTTGAGTCAATGAAGTAGGCCTATTCAGCTGATGTATGACCAAGCCCCTTCCTACAGTATGTAGGCTGAGGGGGGTATTTCTCTGTAGAAAATGGGCTCCAAAGGGCCAGTTCATGCACCAGAAATAAATTCTGGTCTCACTTCCAGAGACCCACAAACTGCCTATACCATATGTTTGTCATCTACATTTGGAGGATGTAGCTCAGTCCCATGTGGGTTTTCCAGCTGTCATTTCAGAGTCAGTGAGCTCCTAATAGCTCAGGTCAGCTATCTCTGTGTGAGCTTTCTCATCATAATCTTGAGTCTTTTGCTCACATAATTTCTTCTCCTCTTTTTTACTGGACTGGACACTTGACCGGGTTCATGACCCAGTGCTTAGCTGTGGATCTTTGTATCTGCTTCCATCAGTTACTGGATGAAAGTTCTATAGTGAAAATTATGGTAGTCATCTATTTATTATAGAAGATGACCAGTTTAGGTGTTCTCTTCACTATTTCTTGGAGTCTTAATGATGGTCATCTTTGTGAGTTCTGGGTATTTTTATAGTACCAGCTTTTTCTGACTCTGTCTGTCAAGATATCTATTTCATGTTTTCCTTCTCTGTTGCTCCCAAAACTCAACCATCCCATTTCCTCATGTTATCTTTCTACCTCCTTTTGCTCTCAATTTACTCGGGATATCTTCTCTATTTCTCCTTCACATGGTGTGGATCCATAGATGTCTCTATTAAGTTGCTCCTTGTTACCTGGCTGCTCAGGTATTGTGCATTATAGCCTAATTATCCTTTGCCTAACATCTAAAATAAATTATGAGTGAGAATATTTCATGTTTTTCTTTCTGTATTTGTGTTACCTCACTAAAAACAATATTTTCTAGTTCCATCTATTTGCCAACAAATTTCCAGATGCCATTTTTTTTTACTCCTGAGTAGTAATCCATTGTATAAATGTATCATATTTTTAAAAAATTATTCTTCAGTTGAGGGGCATCTCACTTGTTTCTAGGTTTTGGCTATTACATATAGTGTTGAAATGAACATAATTGAGCAAATGTCCCTGTGGTAAGAATATTTAACTTTGAGTATATGCCCAAGACTGGTATTGTTGGATCAATTGGTACATAATTCTCAGTTTTCTGAGAAACCGCCATACTGATTTTCAAAGTGGCTGTACAAGTTTTCATTCCCACCAGCAATGGAAGAGTGTTCCTCTTACTCTTCATCCCCTCCAGCACAGGCTATCTTCAGTTTTTTTTTGACCTTGCCTATTCTGACAGGTGTAAGATAGATTTTCAGAGCTGTTTTGATTTGCATTTCCCTAATGGCTAGGGATATTGAACACTTCTTTAAGTGTCTTTTAGTCATTTGATATTCTTTTGGTGAGAATTTTCTATTTAGCTTTGTACCCATTTTTAAAATGAATTATTTGGTTTTATTTATCTTTATGTTCTTGAGGTTTTTCTATATTTTGTAGATCAGTCCTTGATTAGATACAGGGTAGTGAAGATATTTCCCAAGTTTGTAGGCTTTCATTTCACCTTACTGACTGTGTTCTTTGCTTTACAGAAGATTCTCAATTTCAGGAGGTCCCATTAATTAATTAGTACATTCAATGTCTGTGCTTCTGGTGTTATATTTAAGAAGTGATCTTCAGAGCCAGTGTGTTAAAGGTTTTTTTCCACTTTGTTTTTTATTGGAGTTAATGTAGATGGGTTTATGTTGAGGTCTTTGATACACTTGAATTTGAGTTTTGTGTAAGATAATAGATATAAATTTCATTTGAATTTTCACTTGCCACTATTAAGTTATTCCAGGTGCATTTGTTGAAGATGCTTTTGTTCTTTACACTGTATATTTTTGGCTTCTTTGTAAAGAACATTAGGTGTTCATAGGTATATGAAATACTTTCAGGGTCTTCAATTCAATTCCATTGATTCTAATGTCTGTGTTTAGGCCAATGCCAAGTGTTTTTAGTAGTGTAGTTATACAGTAGAGGTTGAAGTGAGGGATGGTGATGCCTCCAGAAGTTCTTTTATTGAGCAGGACTATTTTGGTGATTCTGGCTTTTATATTTTCCATATGAAGTTGAATATTGTTCTTTCAAGTTCAGTAAAGAATTGTGTTGGGATCTTAATGGAAATTTCATTGAATCTGTAGAATGCCTTTGGCAAGATTGCCATTTTTACTATTTGATCCTACTTATCCATGAGCATGGGAAATCTTCTCATTTATTGATATCTTCAATTTTTATCTTTAATAACTTAAAATTTATGTCATACATGTCTTTTACTTATTTATTAAAGTTACCCAAGATATTTGATGTTATTTAAAGCTATTGTAAATTCCCTGATTTATTTTTTAGCCATTTTATCATTTGTGTATAGGAGAGATATTAGGTTGTTTTGTTTTGTTGTTAATTTTGTACTCTGCCATATTGCTGAAGGTGGCTATATCAGCTATAAGAGTTTCCTGATAAAATTTTTGGCCCCACTTATGAATACTAACACATCATCTGCAAATAGTGAAAGTTTAACTTCTTCCTTTTCATTTGTATCCTCTTGATTTACTTTTGCTGTCTTATTGCTTCACCTATATAGTTTTGAGTACTATATTGAATAGATATAGGAAGAGTGGACAGATTTGTTTTATACCTGATTTAAGTGATATTGCTTGACTTTTCTCTCCTTTAGTTTAGTTTGATGCTGGCTCTCAGCTTTCTTCATATTGACTTTATTATGTTTAGTTATGTTCCCATTATCCTTAATCTTTACTATGAAGAAATGTTGGATTTTGTCAAAGGATTTTTCAGCATCAAATGAGATGATCATAAGTTTCTCTTCTTTCAGGTTGTTAAATGGAGGATGACTTTGCCCCCCCCCCATTTCCATTTCTTATTTTGGTAATTTGAATTTTCTCCCTCTTCATTTTGGTTAGTTTGAAAGGTTTTGTCTATCTTGTTGATTATCAATCAATTCTCAAAGAACCAACCTTTTGTTTCATTGACTCTTTGTATTGTTCTTTTTGCTTTAATTTTATTGTTTTTCAGCCCTGAATCTGAGTATTTACTGCTGTCTACTCCTCCTAAATGAGTTTGCTTTTTCTTTTCCTTGTTCTAAGAGCTTTTAGGTATGCTGTTAAGTGCTTATGTGGGATATTCCAAACTCTTTGGGTAGGCACTTTGTGTTATGTACTTTGTCTTAGCACTGTTTTCATTATGTCCCACATGTTCCTGCATGTTGTGGATTTATTTTTATTGAATTCTAAAAGTTTTAAATTTATTCCCTTACTTTTTCTCTGTACCAAAGGTGGTTAAATTGAGAGTTATTCAGTTTTAAATAGTTTGTAGGATTTCTGTGCTTTATGTTGGTTGTGTGGTTGTGATGAACTCCATCTTTAGCCTATGGTGGACTGTTAGGATACCAGGGGTTATTCCAATTTCTTTTTTATCTTGTAACATTTGGTTTGTGATTGATTATGTTGTCAATTTTAGAGAAGTTCCAATGGGGTTCTGAAGAGAAAGTAAGTTTTGTGTTTGGGTTGAATGTTATATAAATATATGGTCACTTGAGCCATAACATATTCCTTATATCTCTGTTAAATTTCTGTCTGTTAGACCTCGTCATTGGTGAGAGTGGGGTATTGAAATGTCCCACTAGTAATTTATGTGGTTTGAAGTAAGATTTAAGCTTTAGTAATATTTGTTTTCTATATGTGGGTGCTCCAATATTGGGGGCATAAATGTTAAGGATTGAGACTTTATCTTGATGGTTTATTGCTGGGATTAATACTCAATGTCCTCCCTGATGTCTTTTGACCATATTTATTTGAAGTCTATTTTGTTAAACATTAGGAAAGCTACTCAGAATTTTGCTTGGCATAGTAATCTGGGCTGGCGTTCCTGGTCTTATAGTGTCTGAATAACATCTGTCTAGGACCTTCTGGCTTGTATAGTTTCCGTTAAGAAGTTGGTTGTTTTTCTAATGGGTCTGCCTTCTTAAGTTTCTTGGCATTTTTCCTTTTAGCTCCTAATATTATTTCTATTTTCTGTATATTTAGTGGCTTGATTTTTATTTGGCAAGCAGACTTTTTTTGGGGGGGGGGTCTATTCTATTGATGTTCTCTAAGCTACTTGTATCTTTACAGGCATTTCTTTAAAAAAAAGTTTATTTTAAATAATTGTGTTTAATATATTTTTGTGCCTTTAAGTTGCTATTTTCTCTTTCTTATCTATTTTTCTTAGATTTGGCTTGTACATGGTGTCTCAAAATTCTCTAAAATGTATTGTGTTATGAAATTTTGACTTTAGTGTTTTCTTTGACTAACATATCTTTTTCCACTATTGATTCTTCAATACCAGAGATTCTCTCTTCTGTCTCTTGCTCTTTGTTGGTTATTTTTGCATCTTTAGTTTCTGTTCATACACTCAAAATTTCCATTTCCATTTCCAGCATTTCATCAGTTAGTTTTTTTTGCTTTTATTTAATTTTTAAGTCATGAACTAATTCCTGAATATATTTAATTGCCTTTTTTTGGTTTTCTTTAAGGAATTTATTGATTTCTTCCATTTTTTTCTTTTTCTGTATTAAGAGGATTTTTTTTTTATTTCCTCTCTAAAGGGTTTTATCTTCTTCATAAAGTATTCTTAAGGTTGATATATTTTCTGCATCTTCTACATTGAGATGTTTAGATTTTGCTAGAACAACTAGATTGTGGTGATGCCATATTGTTCTTTATGTTTTTATATGGTTTTTTTGTACTGACATTTACCCATCTTCCTCAAACTGCTATAGGATTTGTCTGTGTCTCAGCTGATCTTGGTTCAATCTGCTCTAGCTATATTTGTATCTCAGGGAGCCTCTCTTGGTCCAATTAGAGTTGGCATATTTTGTGGTGAGATTCAGGCCTTATTTATGGAGACCTAGAGGCATAGCTTTGAGGTCCTGGGACACTGGATGGGGTCTGACCAGCGCCCATTGAGGACCCCTGTGAATGCTGCCTGCCCTTCCTATTTTTTCCTACATCCTCTGGGAGAGGATTGGCTATGTCACTGCATGAGATAGTTCAACTTTCCAAAAATTCCCTTAAGGTTAACTTTTATAACAGTGAGTGTTTAAACATACCCCTTATAAAAGACACAAAAAAGTTTCAGTAAAAGTGTAAACTGGTTTAAAGTGAATGACAAGAAAGAAGGTCCAGTAGCTAAGAGAATTTGCTACTTTTGCTGATTTCCAGGAGTCCAACTGTGAGAACTCATATTCACAGGCCCTGAGATATTATCTCCAGGAGATCCAACAATCTTCTGGCCTCCACAAGTGCCTGTATTTTTTATATATGCAAACACAAAGATACATTTTTAAAAATAAAAATTTTAAAAGTGAAAGAAAAAGGCAAAGAAGTAGAATTTTTACAGAACCAGAGCAGTGGAGCAAGAAGATAGAGTCATTTTAGTAGGGGTCCAGGGCTCTTTCTGAAAAGGTACACATTTCTTTTACAAAGATGATCGATCACTAGGTAATATAAAGTTTTACTTACAATTCACATGCTATAACATGATCCTATTTGTTAGAATAATATATATAGAATGCCAGGTCTTAAGTGGCTTGTGACATCACTAAATTTACTTTGTAATCTTACTTTTTTAATGTGTATGAGGGTCCATAGAGGATTCATTTCTTGGGTTTATTTTCCAAGTATGGTTGGAAGTTGGTTTCTCTTTGTTGGGAAAGTTTGCACATTAGAGAAGAGGATCAGGAAAAATACAAGAAGTAATTTTTGATTGCTGGGAGTTAAAATTAACATCTCTATAGTTCATAGTCACATATATTTAATGTTTCCATGGTGTGTGTAGTGTGTATACATGTATACACCAATATATGCTGATTTAGCAGTCAAACTGTTTTTAAAATGTTTTCTGCAAATCACTGGAGTCTATGCTAGTTCTACATAGAAGTCTCCATAGTTTGGAAGTATTATAGCATGTATGTTGCTTTTTTTAAGTGAAAACCAGTATCTCCTATGCTGAGGAGCTGCTGATAAAATTTATTTATCAGTGCTTACATCAGATTATGTAGGTCAAAGCACTACAGGAATGCAAAATTATTTTATTTTGAGTTAGGAAATGATTCATCAGAAATATTTCCTACAGCTGTCACTATCCTAGTGGCACTAATGACTCCTTTGTCAGGCATAAATATGTATGAATGAGCTTTCAAAATTGTTAAAAGAAAAGTATGCTTGAAGTTTTTGCAACATTTTACAGAGAACATTGTACTTCAAATAGATATGTTTAAAAGGTTTTAGTCTTTTATTTATATTACTGTTAAAATGTTAATTAAAAAATATAAAGACATGAAAATAATGTGAAAATATTTAGACAGAGATTTGTTGTTTTATGAAAAAAAACCTGTATGTCAATAAAAACATACCATTTAAGCTTACTTTTCAGCTTTTGAATTTTAATTTGAAAACAATACAGGAAAAAGAAAAAAATAGAGATTTTCAGTATTTTTAGGTATTTAAATTTTTTTATATTATACTTCTACCTAATAGTATAACTCAAAGAAATTATTTTAATATATAATGTTTTTGATATAATGATTATGTGCTCTAATTGTCAATATTATATATATATATAATGTTGTATTATACATATGAAATATTATATAAATTGTATAATATGTATATATATAGTATCAACCAACATCTGACTTAAAAATAACTGCAAGTGGATGGAGGGATGTATCAATAGTAAAGAGTATTTTTTCCTGCAGATGACCTGGTTTGATCCCAGATCCCCAATAGGTGTTCACATGTATCTATAACTCTAGTTTTAAATCAGCTGATATTGTCTTCTGGCCTCCTTAGCTACCAGCCAAGGGTCATAAAGACAGATACAAACAATACAATACAATACAATAAATACAATACAATACAATACAATACAATAAAAAGGTATAAAAGTTAAATTTTAAAAAGGGAACTTCAGGAGCTATAGAGATTCCTTTGTGGTTATGATCACGTACTGCTCTTGTCAATTACTGGAATTCAGCTCCTAGCATCTACATCAGCAGGCAAATCTGCTTGAAACTCCAGCACCAGGAGATTTAATTCTTCTGATCTTTTCAGGCACAGGCACACATACGTGTGTGTGTGTGTGTGTGTGTGTGTGTGTGTGTGTGTGTGTGTGTGACTGTTTGTACGTGTGTGTATACACATATCATTAAAAAGTACAGTAACTTTAAAAAAACTTGAAAAACTTTTACACTATTACAATAATCTATTATATCCACTCATTTTTCTGACACAAAAGATGTAAAAGACCTATTGGCTTTCCAGTATTGTAAAGAAATTAAAATTGTGTAAGTTCAGATGCTCAGATGATAATTATTTATATTGAGATAATTTTGGCCTTATAAAATAGCTAATACTTTTACCACATTGTATCAGAATTAACATAAATACTACTAGTAATAGTACTACTATTAATAATAATGATAATAATAATAATGATAAACCCAGGAAAAACACCACTTCACTAGAAGCCATTCCAGTTGCTAAAAACCCAGGTAGGTTCCCTCAGTTCCCACCCAACCTACCTCCAAATGACTCCTTGCATCTTCATTATATTCCAGTCCACAACCCCAGAAACAAAGAAAAAAAGAATTTATTCTTTTAGAAAATCAACAATATAAGTAAACACTTACTTGAGCCAACTAATTTTAGAATAAAGAGAATATAAATTTTAAAAAATCAGAAATAAAAAGGGATATATAACAATAAGCATGTAGGAAATTCAAAGAATAATTATGTCATAATTTAAAATTATATGCTGTATAAAACTGCAAAATCTAAAAGAAAAGGATAATTTTCTCAATAGAAACCACTTACCAATATAAATAAAAATTGGATAAAAAAAAATTAAGTAGACTTATATTCCCCCCAAATAAAAATAAATATAAAGTATACTAACCTCCATCCACCAAAAAGCCAAGGGTCAGTTTTAGCCCAGAAGAATTTTACTAAATTTTCAAAAAATTGCTAACAACAATATTTCTCAAATTTTTCCACAAATAGAAACAGAAAAAACACAGCAAAATTTATCCAAAGATGCTACAGTCATGTTGATGCCCAAATCACACAAAGATTTAACAAAGAAAGAATTACAGGCCAATTTTTATAATGAACATAGATGCAATAATATTCAATAAAATTCTTGCAAACAAAATCCAAGAATATTTAAAAAAAAAAATCTACCATAATAAAGTAGACTCCACACAAGTGATGAAGTTATGGCTTAAAATATGAAAATTAGTCAATATAATTCATATATAACATATACAATGCATGATTAATAGATGCTAAAAAGCCTTTGGCACAATCCCTCTTGGCAAAAATCATATAGAGAATAGGGATAAAAGGGACATACATGAACATAATAGATAGATTTCAATTTTTAGAAAGTCTATAGCCAACATCAAATTAAATGGAAAATAACTCATAGCATTTTTATTTAATTAGATATGTCAATAAAATCAACTGTCTATACATATTCAATATAATACTTAAAGTTATAACTAGAGCAATGAGACCACTAAAGGAATTATAAATTGGAAAAGAATTTGCAGTATATTTAATTGCAGATGGCATGATAGTATAACTAACAGCCCCAAAAATTCTTGCAGGAAACTCTTACATTTGATAAATACTTTTAATGCAGTAGCTGGATACAAGATTAATTTAAAATATCAGTAACTTTCCCTATTCAAATGACAAATAGTCTGAGAAAGAAATCAGGAAAACAATATCTTTCACAATAGGCTTGAATAATGTAGATTACTTTGAGCTAATTCTAAGCAAGTGAAAGGCTTGTATGACAAAAAATTCTCAGAGCAAAGCTCTACATATAGACAAGGGAACCCCACAAAAGTAGGAAAGAAAAAAATTGTAGGAGCCAGATGCATTGAAGACACCAGGAGAACATGGCCCACAGAATCAATTAAAGAAGTTTCATAGGAGCTAACAGAGACTGAAGCAGCAATCAAGAACCTTGTATAAGTCTGTGCTAGGCTTTCTTTATGCACATATGGTTGTACAGCTTGCTGTTTTTATGAAACTCCTAAGACTGGAAAAAGGGACTGTCTGTGAGTTTTTCCTTCTCATGAGACTTTTTACCTCCTACTGAGTTGCTTTTTCTAGCCTTGATATGAGAATTTATGCCTAGTCTTATTGTAATTTGTTATGCCAAGTTTGGTTGATATCTCTAGGAGACTTCTTTTTGAAGAAAAACAGAGGACTGAATCTGGAATATAGGAGAGGTGGACAGAGGAACTGGAAGGAGTAAAGTGATAAGAAACTGTATCCAGCATATAAAAAAAATGAGAAAAGGATAACAATAAATGAATGAATGAATGAATGAATGAAATAGAACCTCTTAGAAGCTACTGTCTTAGAAGAACACTATTTTCCACAAAGATAAGAACAACAAATGTTAAAATATAGCATCTTGGAACTATAGAAACTCTTTCCACCCTCATCTCAATGTATTTGCTTCTTTGGTATACATTATTGTATTTTAAACTTGCTAAAATTTATTGCTTTATTTTTTGTAAAGTTAGAAATAGAAAACTTTATAAAATGAATTCCATTTTGGAACATGAAAATTACATAACATAAAATTTAACATATGTTCCATGGTTATTCAAACTGACTTTATAATGAACTATCTTTTATTTTCCTTAAGTTGAAACCAGAGATTTTTATGTTGATAATATAAGTCAATAAAAAATATGTCACAGAGCCTACAAACTTCTACATAGAAAGGAGAAACTAGAAAGAAAAATAGAAGATGAGAACAGTTTAGGATATATGACTTAAATTAAATCTGTGAAAGAATATTACTAAACATAAAAGAGAAGAAATAATCAAGATAAACAGTCCACAACACTTGACAGTAATAGACAGCATGGAAGCTAAAAGAACATGTAACTAGCTTTTCATTAGTATGAGAGAAAAGCACTCTGTACTTCATCAACCACATTTAGTCACAGTATCTACAACTACTTAGCTCTTCAGAAAACTCATGAGTAAAGAACACTCATTTTGATTTTATTTCCATGATCAACACTAAAACTTGAAATTCTTATAATTTTCTCTCTGTGTATTCATATGTATACATGTAGACATATGATGTATATTCATATACATGTTTTCCTATGTGCACATGCATACTTGTAATCCTAAGTATGATGGAATTTTCTTTAATCCAAAAATCAGCTGTTAATCTCAAAATATTTTACCTTGCTATGGATTTTGGTGTATTGATACAAATTTAAGGTCAATTTTGTTATGCTGTATGTATATTTCTATTCTTGTTTAAGGTATGAATTTTATGTAAATCATTTAAAATTGTAATGTATAATTAAGAAATGCAAGTCAATAGTCACCTATGATAACCAAACTTATAGTCATATTAATTAGTTTTTTATGAATACAAACATTTCAACTAGATAGATAATTTTCAAACACCCATAAGACCTATATAATATGGCATTTAAACTATTTTAAGAATTTAGACTTTTCTGGACAGTGAGATAGGTCTGCTTCTGGCAGCACCAATCTACTTCAAGATAAAAATGGGCATTGAAGAAACTCCCCATGAAGTTTACTTTCTTTGTGGCAATGGTTAGCCACTGGACAAGAACCTCTTCTTGTATTGACTGCTTGACAGTATGCTGTTTAAACTGAACATGCAGGTTCCCTTGGGAAATGACCTTTGAGCTTTGACAAAAACAAGCCAAGATGGTCCTTCAGCTTTCTGCTTTGGAGAAAAAGTTGTCAGACATTCTTCAGGACACAAGGAGAAGTGACTGGTGAACTGTACCATAATGGGCAGAGAAGTCCTTTGGATTTCCTGCTTAACTGAAAGGAAATGAGACTCTGGGCCTGTAGGCTAAAGATGAATGCCCCAACTTTATAAAATAACTTTGGGTGACTGTCCAGGCAGATAGATGCCATTTCTGTCATTTCTAGATTTTGGTAGTTGCATTTACTTCATGTTTACTTGAGTAAATATTATATTCTTCTGTGGTCTTTGATGTAGTTTAAGATTACATAGTTATGGGTAAAGCTTTTCTTAGTTATTTTAAAAAGTATATTGAATATGAAACTTTAGATTCGCATGGATAAGATAGATGATAGAGTATTTTCTTTAATTTTGCTAAATACAAATAGATTAGATATTATAACTGTAATTCTTACTTGATAGCTATTTTGTTATATGTAATTTTGCTATGTTAAAATTGAAACCTTCCTTTTTGATTAGACAGAAGTGGGGAGGTGATGTGGAAATGTCTTTCTGTATGCTGTGAATATCAGTCTTTAAATAAAGGAGTTGTTTTGACCTTTGGTGAACATCATTTCCAGAGACAGCAGCACATATGTATGAGAATGAGGGCGGAGTCAGAGACTGATTAAGCCAGATGCCCCCAAAAAGCAACATGTAAGAAACACAGGTAAGCCATAGGACATGTAGCAGACATATTAATGAAAATGGGTTGAGTTAAGATGAAAGAGCTAGCTAGCAGCATGCCTAAGCCAAACAGCATGGAGTTAATATAAGTGTCTGTGTGATTCATTGGGAATTTGGTACTGCTCTTCCCAATAAGCAGTGGCTGGCGGATCTGAACTGTGAAGCTAGCTAGACCAGAAACCCATTGTAACAGTCAGTGCTATCATTTGTGACATTTTATACATTCTCATATTCTATAAAAGTAAACTTGTCCAATTGGAATTCATGAGGAATGCAGTCTTTTTTACTGGAAAACAAAACAATTAAAAATTAAGAAGGTTGTCAAGTCTAAAGGTAACTCCAATTTCACAAACCTCAAAAAGTTCAAATATCCAGCTTACCCTGAACTATAGGAGGAAATTTGGGAGAGTTAAATAAAAGCCAGAATTTCTCAGAAATTATGAAATAGGTCTCCATCTACCAAAAAGTCATTTTCCTTATGTCAGGTAGAAAATATATAATGCTACCATGGCACCTATTAGAATATCAAAGCCTCCCTGCAGCTCATAGGCTTTCCTCCTTCAGTGGCTTTGTTAGGGTTTCATATTCTGTGAATAGTCAGCATAACCACAAAAACTCTTATAAAGTGGGTATTTAATTGGAGCTGACTTACAATTTAGAGGTTTAATCCATTATCAGCATGAGGTTAGGAAGCATGTCAGCACATAGGCAGACATGGTACTGGAAAGAATCTGAGAGCTCTACATCTCCATGTGCAGGCAGCAGGAAGAGAGAGTGAGCCACTGGACCTGGTTTGAGCTTCTAAAGTATCAAAGATCAAAGTCCATTTCCTATTACACACTTTCTCCAACAAAGCCACTTCTACTCCAATAAGACCACATTTCCAGCAATGACACTTCTTATACATTTATGGTGGCCGTGGCCAGCATTTACATTCAAACACCACAACTAGCCACTCATTTTCTTTATTAACTTGATATTTATGTTCTCTTTCCCTCTCTCTCTCTCTCTCTCTCTCTCTCTCTCTCTCTCTCTCTCTCTCTCTCTCTCTCTCTCCCTCCCTCCTTCTACTTCTCTATACATGTTCTTTTTTTATTTGTCCCCTGTTCTCCTTTCTCTTATAGATAGTACTGGCCATGTCTAGTCCTCTGGACATGTCAAATCTACTTCTTTCTCTCTCCCCTCAAGATTCTTTCAGATGCCTCTAGCTGTTCTCTCCCTCACATGTATAATGAAATTCTTGTCCTTAAACATACTATGAAGGAGTTATATCATTAGTCTGTATAGGGGTGTTACATTAACTTTTACAAGGAACAGGCAAAAAAAAATGCTTTTAACCTAAAATTTGCACCAAGAATTAACCAAAGTTTAATTTCACTACATTCCACTTGGTGAGATCATTGAGTTGATTGGACTTATAGGAACATGACTAATCCCACTAAGTCCTTCCTCATCATGAATAATAAAATCCTGGAAACTGAATCATTGAGACTGCCTTTTAATTTAATTTCATCATGTTTTTCTCGTGTGTGTGTGGGGGGGGGGCTTGTGCAAGCTATGCATGTAGGTGAATGTTGGGTCCTTCGTCTATCACTCTACCATATCATTATTTTTTAAGACAACATGTCACTAAATTTATCATTCAGCAATTGGCCTGGCTAGCTGATAATCACATTATGGGGATCTTCTTATCTCTGCCTCCATGGCACTGGGATCATGAGTACCTTATCATTTTTTTTTCCTTCACTGGGAATACAAACTTAAGTTGTTATTTTTGCACAACAAAGACTTAATTTGTGGAGCATCAACTCACCATTTTTGACATTTTTTTTCCAGAAACTTCAAATGACTATTGAAAAGAAAGAATGAATGAGAGCCTGTCTATCTCCTGAGATAGAAAGATAAATGGGCTTGTACAATGAGAGGAAACCTATGAATTACAACAATATCTAGATGCCAGTTAGTAAGATAGTAAACAGATTCATTCACATCCTCAGATTAAGAACTCAGGTACTCATTGTTTGAACTCTGTGCCTCTATCTCTCCAGAAAAAGTCTGAAAATACATTCAGCCTCAAGTTTAGAACAGAATTTGACCTAGAATAATGAACACTCCAGGAACAGAGTGAAATTATCAAGTGCCAATTCAAATGTACCCTTGTGTGTGCACTTTCAAATAAATCTGTTTTCTTAAATGTTAAACAAATTTAATTTTTAAATCAATAACTGTACTAATTCAAATTGGTCATTCAGCCAACAAGTTTCTGTTTTTAAAGAACAAAGAACTTCTCAAATGCATTAAGACAAGGAACTGAGGAAATTTTTTGTTTGCTTTATTCTCACAGCACTGAACATTTCAAGGCTGTAAGTGCAAGATTATAGATTCCTGGACCCATCATCTAGTCACTATGGAAATGATAACTCCCCTGAATTTTTGAAGTACTGTTTCTAATTAGCCTTCCTACCACTTTCTTAAAACCACATATGATATTTTAAGTCAATAACATGCAGTGCTAAATCAGGAGAAAGTATCATGACAGTTGGAAAAGAATGCCCAAAGGGAAGCATCTCATTGGGGTTACTTTTTCTTCCAAAGCCAAATACAGATTGGTATTTGGAAAATAATAGAGGTAGGACTTTTATATCAGTTTTCAAGGAGTTTCCTTGTGGTTGAATGTGAATTTTTCTAGCTCAGCACATGAACTTAGAAATAGCTCCACTCAAGCCCTCCACATTTTTACTGTTTGTTTTTGATTTTGTTCCTTCCTGATACTTAGAGTGTACTGCTGTGCCCAACTTGTTCTCACATCCTTTCAACTTGGACCCCAGACAATGAATAAGCAAGCCACCAACACCCAGCTTACAACAAAGCACATGGTGTCATTCTGAGCTCTTTTGTGAAACCCAAAGGGACAGTCTCAAGCTGCTAACTCAAATTATATCTTCTCCAAAAGAGGAGCAAACAAAAGATAAATGCTCTGGCTCACATATGTTCACAAACTCTAACTCTGTTTACCCAAATATCCACACCAGCCAATTCTCATCTTTTAAAATAGATGAGGGAAGTAAAATTTCTCATTTTGGAAAAGTTCCATTTTTATTAGAATAAGCTTGGATATTTGCAAAAGATCACTTACTATACAAAACCTAATTTTATATTATTTTGTTTTCAGGGAGGAATGGATGCCATTGCCTTAGAAAGAGTTACTTAATTTGGTTCCAATTGTTTTTATGGAAATGAGGGGGTTTTTTTTCTATTCATAAAGCTTACCTTGAAGCTTTGATGAACAGATACCTGTTTGCAGGTAGATGCTCACGAGTGTATACAGGAGAGCTTCAGAAGCCTAATTCTGGTCTTGAAATACCAGCAGCATATAAAACTTGTTGGGATTCTGATTCTGGATTCTTTACGTATATGCTGATTTAAAAGTGCTGCTTAGCTGACAGCCATGTGTCTGAAGTGTGTGTGTGTGTGTGTGTGTGTGTGTGTGTGTGTGTGTGTGTGTGTGTGTGTAAAAGATGAGTGTCATGAGTCTTGTTCCTCAAGTGTACTCTATCACATTTTTTTTGAGACAGGATTTCTCACTGAACATGAAGCTCATTGTTGCATATTCTAGCTAGAAAATTACCTTCCAAGATCTTCCTGTTACTGTTTCCCCACACCAGGTATGCATGAACTCCATAATTATTTTATTGATATAGGACCTGGGATTGAACTTGGGTCTTTATGTTTGTTAGGCAATCTTTTTACTGACTGAGCCATCTCTATACCCTAAACATCTATATTTGATGAAGCATTCCAACTGACATTGACTACTACACTCATATCAGAGATACTAAGCTCCTAAAAGAAAAAGGTAACAAGAGAGAAACTGTTTCATATTACAAAGTTAAATTTGGAGGTGTATTCATTCATACTTCTCTGAGGTACCACTCTTCTGAAAAATTCTCTCTAGTTTTATTGCCTGATTTCAGTCTGGCTTATTTGTATATTGATGGGATCCTATGACTTTTAGTATGTAACCACTCAAGTTCTTAACCCTAAATATATGGACTCCTTGTATACATGTCTGTCTTTCATAAAAGGGCATCCTGACAATGCCATTAATGTTGATAGTCTCATCACTGATACAAGCGACAGAGAAAAGTTTGCTGAATGAATGAAATGGACCTGAATAAAAATGAGTTATCAAATTTTCCCCTTTTCAATAACAATGCTCCAAATTGCATTTCTTAGTTTGAGATTTAGTAGTATGAATGCAAATGGAAAAAAAAAATAGGTCTGCCTTTTGTGGCATCTCTCACATGAAAATTTGACAATACACAATTTAAAAATATGAGATTTTTATAAAGACAGAGAACCCACAGACAAATGCAGAGTGAAATGCACTTGCCATGCACATTTAAGGGCCTGATGTCAGTGTCTAACAACCAGGTGTAACTCCAGCTTCC
Organism: Phyllotis vaccarum; assembly: GCA_033318265.1. Lineage (NCBI taxonomy): Eukaryota > Metazoa > Chordata > Mammalia > Rodentia > Cricetidae > Phyllotis > Phyllotis vaccarum. The sequence continues at coordinate 40,368,062 of JARWLC010000016.1, forward strand.
TGGAGTTTCAGCCACACTTACATGTGGCATGGGGGCAGAGTGGATCCTTTAGCAACAAAGAATTTGTCACAGTAGTTAGGAGGCAGAGGCAGTTAGAACTCTGTGAATTTGAGTCCAACCCTGATTTACACAGCAAGATACATAGATATATATACCCTATTTTAAAAGGATGGATGGGAAGAGAGAAGGAAAGAAGGAAGAAAGAAAATAATTAAGACAGAAAGAGAAAAGAAAGAGAAAAGAAGGATAAAGAGAACATAGGTAAAAGGAAGGAGGGAAAAGACAAATAAAAAAGGAGAGAAAAAGAAAGCCAAACTCATTTTTGAATCCCACCAAGAAGGAACCAGAGATCACTACCTAATCATGAGCAGGACATAACTGCTGCACACATGCTCAGGCCCCACTCTTTGCTGCCTGATGAGTTTCATCCAGTTCATTATCTCTGTGTGGTCATTTCTCTTTCAGCCTATTCCCTCTGTTACAAGTGGCCTCTGGATTTTTGGATAATTCATATTTGAGTGATGAACCACATAATTAACAGTTTAGTTTTCTCTTTGTCTTTATTGTATTAGTATATTATTCTTCCAAGGGAATAGCAGCCAGTCCTTAGAGATATTTGCACTGACAGCTGTTTTACCCACACCTTGTGCCTGTGGTGATCAAATTTTACTTTGTTTGCAGTAGTAAAATGGCAACATTCAAAACCAACACTAAAATTAACTTATAGGTATATAATAAGTATTTCTTGTCTATTGCTTTATGGATTTAAATATGTCCTAAGATATTGATTGGTAACCTGAGAAAGCCTAATAAACCTAACAAACATCTAATTCAGGCATTCTATGTAGACTGTATATGAAAATGAATAAGGGTTAGCCAAAGACGATATGCTGCATTTATTGAGGTATTCAATGGTGTGAAACTTATCATGTAGACTATCATTTGTCATGGCAGGCATCACTAATTGATCAGAGAGCTTTCAGCACTGGTCAGATAAAGACTCCTATATTACACAGCACTCAGGCAGGGACTGCCTCTATTTATGGTGTTATGCACAATGAAATCTATCTGACATCCTTGTTTTACTGGGAGATTTTAAAAATAAAAGTGCAGAACAATTTGCAGGGTCCTGTGGACAGATCAGGAAGGCCACAAAGAATGATGGCATATGGGTCCCGCATGTGGTCACAATATAAATAATCTTTTTCTTCCTCTCATATATTATCAGCACTGATTTTAATTATCAAACCAATTCAAAGAAAGGTGGAAATTTATTGTGACTTTTTCCCAGGGATCTTAGTCTGAAGCATTCTGCCTTTCAGGTGTTTCATCCTCTGATATGTTGAAATCATGTAGCCTCTACCCACACCCCCTCAGTTTTTTTAAGTTTAATAGAAATATCAAAGAAATTGAATTATTGCCCTTTTCTGAAAAGTTTCCAAGTTATGTGAAGGGCAGTTCAGAGTTAAGCAAGCATCAATATTACAGTGCAGCAAGTATTGCATTGCTCTAGATGTCACTGCTATAGAGCAACCCCTTTTGGCTTCTTTCAGGGTTCTTACATAGAGGATATGGACATATAAATCCTTAAGAAGCTTTCACAAAGACAAATCAAGCTAAAATAAAATATAGATCGATAAAAGGATGATAGATGAATAGATAATAGGTAGATGAAGATAGACCAATAGAGAAATGATATTGAGTGTTGATATCTCTAGTTTGTACATACCTTGCTGAGCTCAGCATAGGAAAAACTACTCTGTTGTGTCATCTGCCCATGTTGATCACACCATATATGTCACTTGAAAACCTATACTTCTGTGATCTATTACCTATTCTTGGTAGATCTTTGGTTTATATAGCCATTTTTAAATAATTTCTGCTTTTGTAAATAAATTCCCACTATACCCAGCATACAGATATGATCATGTTGGTGATATCTGTTATCTGTACTTTGGTCCAAGATTTTGAGCAAGTAGATTTTTTTAAAAATATCTCACCAGGTCAGACAATGGCCATCTTGGAAGCTGCCAGGCCTGATGAGTTTCCCAGGTATCTGTGAGTGATTGCTTTTGGCTTCTGTTTTTTGCAGGTTCTTTGCTTGTTTACTTTGGCCTCCTGACATTTTCAAAGTGGCTTCATAGTAAGAAATTCGTCTAAGAAGCCCAGGAGCATCTGTATCTAGCAACTGAGTCACAACTAAGTCACTTTACTTGGCAGAAAAAATCGGCCTGTGACAGGAGTCATATGTCTAAACCAATGGGCTCATATTCTAACTTGCCAAGGAGGTAAAGTCCAGGTACTCATGTAGATCCACTGAAGGAACACAGCTTACACTGAGGACTGAGAATAGACTTTAAGGGAATAAGAATACTTATAGACTCACAGGAACGGACAGTGGGCAGAATATTTAGAGAAATTCTCACTTCCTATACAGGCGCCCAAAGATCTGGATCTTTGGAACAATAAACAGTTTTGCTTCATGCTGAGAGTGGATGCCAGAAGAGAGTTTCTGAGATAGACTACCAACAGAATGGTGTAGTTCTTTGCTTCAACATCTGAAAGTGTGTAGACTTTAGTACTTTGCAAAACTGACCTAAAAGCCATGCCAGTTCCAATGCTTGTAATGACAAAGAATAGGGAAAGGGGATTTTAACTCAGTGACATTTGGTAATTGCCTATGGTACTGTATTTATACAAGTGCTTATATACCACAGAGATCATTTATGTTATCTAATAATATTTATTGAGTCTTGCATTATTGGCTGCAAGGTCTGAGCATATGGGGAATTTTAAGTGTTATAGAATGTTTCTTGTAAATGGCAAAAGTCTTCTATTAGTTGCTTTTCCTGCTGATGTGATGAATTACTCTAAAAAGTAAAATCTTAAGGAGTAATTGTGCTGTGTGATTGCCTTTCTGTATGTTGTGAATATGTTTCTACCATTCATTAATAAATAAGCCATTTTGGCCTATGGCAAGATAGAATACAGCTATGTGGAGAAATACAGAAAGAATAAAGGTGGAGTATGAGGAGATGCTTCAAGCAACCAGGGAAGCAAGATATAATGGGGCACATATTAAGCTACAGAACACATGGTGATACATAGATTAATAATTATAGCTTAATTTAAGATATAAGTGCAAGCTAACAAGAAATGTGAACCATAAGCCAAATTGTTTATAATTAAAATTAAGCCTCTGAGTAATTATTTTATCAACTGCTACAGGGCCAGACTACATCAAGAAAATTCTGACAACAGAAGTGTGTATTGATGCTCATAGTTTGAGGTACTGTCCATCATGGTGGTAGACGCTTGGCTTCAGAAAAGGAAGGAATCTCTTACTATGGTTATATGTGGTTTTCCAGTAAGGGTTCAGAGAGAAAATGACAGTTGGTCCTTAGCACCTTTTTCTTATGCAATCCAAGAAGACAGTACAAGAAATGGTATCACCCACAGTGTACATATCTTCCAATATCAGTTATCATAATCAATAGAAGTCTCTGTGAGATTACTGCAATGTCCCTGATTCCCTCGGGCTTCTACAACCCCTCTTTCTTCTCCTCAGCAGGATTCCCTGAGCTCTTCTCAAGGTTTGGTTTGACTAGATGTCTCTAAATCTACCTCAGTCTCTGGATGAAGGCTCTATGATGACAATAAGTGTTGTTACCATTTCAATCACAAAGGTTGCATCCACTGCTATAAGAAATTTTAGCTGGGGTCATCCTTATAGATTCATGAGAGATCATCATCTTTAATGAAACCTATAGCCCACCAAAATGCCTAGACTGGGTATTCCGTGAGCACATGATTTACTTCTGTTCCCAACCCCTACACACACCCCAACTCAGTTCTGGGATCACAAACATATGATGTTAAGACAATGTTTATTTTTACACAGGTTATGGGATTTATATTCAAGTTCTTCTTCTTCAGTCGTAAGCATCTTACTTGACATAATTCATTCCCAAATAATTTTCTATTTTTTTCTCTTTGAGCAGAATAATACATAGAGATTTTAACGTACCCACTACTGTTCCCTATTCCTCCCCTCCTCCCAGTCTTTCCCCCGCTTTCCTCCTCATTTTCTCATCCATTCCTCAGAGAAGGTAAGGACACCCAGAGAGAGTCAGTATTGTCTGTCATATTCAATTGAGGTAAGATCAAGCCACCCCCCCCCATATCAAAGCTGAACAAGGTGTTCCTCTTTAGTGGATGGGCTCCAAAAAAACAGTTCAAGAACCAAGAATAAATTCTGGTCCCCCTGCCAGAGGCACCACAAACTGCCTATGCTATATGACTCTCATCTACATTTGGAGGGCTTAGTTCAGTCCCATGTAGGTTCACTATCTGTCATTTCAGAGTCAGTGAGTTCCCAATAGCTAGGCCAGCTGTCTCAGTGAGTTTTTTTTTTCATCATAATTTGAGCTCTTTGTTGATATAATCTCTCCTTCCTCTTTTTTTTTTTTTTTTTTTTTTTTTTTAACTGGGCTGGGAACTTGATCCAGGGTTTAGCTGTGGATCTCTGTATTTACTTCCATCAGTTGCTGAATGAAGATTCTGGAAATAGTCATCCATTTTAATATCTGGAAAGACCAATTTGGGCAATGCTTCCACTATTTCTTAGAATATTAGCTTGGTCATTTTTGGGAATTTGAGGGTATTTCCCTAGCTTCAGGTTTTGCCCTAACCATATAATGGTTCTGTCTATCAAGATATCTATTTTGTGTTTTTCCTTATCTGTTTTTTTTTTCCTAACTCAACCATCCCATTGCCTCATGCTATCTTTCCACCTCCCCTTATCCCCTTCTTGCTTTTATCCCAATTTACTCATGAGATCTTCTCTATTTCTCCTTCCCATGGGAGATCAATGGATGTCTCTCTTAACTTTCTCATTATTACCTATGTGCTCAGGGGGTGTGTGTTGTAGCTTGTTTATTCTTTGATTTACATCTAAAATCCACTTATGAGATGTACATATCATGTTTATCATTCCCAGTTTGTGAATATTTTCTAGATTCATCTATTTGTCTGCAAATTTCAAAATGTCATTTTTCACTATTGTGTAATATTTCATTGTATAAATATACTACAGTTTTTTAATACATTGTACAGTTAAGGGATATCTACGTTGTTTCTAGTTTCTGGCTATTACAAATAATGCTGCAGGGGTATACATGGAAAAAAAACTTTTTAAATAAAAAATTACACTTATTTACAAAAAAACAAATAATGATGCTGTAAACACTAATGTACTTATGGTATATCTTTTGGGTGTATTCCTAAGAGTGCTATTGCTGGATCATTGAATAAATTGATTCCCAGTTTTCTGAGGAACCACCATACCAATTTCTAAATTGGCTGTAAAAGTTTACATTCCCATCAGCAAGGTAGGAGTGTTCCCCTTACTTCTCATCCCCTCCAAACAGGCTGTCATCAGTGTTTTTGAACTTAGCCATCATGGCATGTGTAAGATGGTATCTCAAATATTTTGATTTCCAGCTCCTTAATGGCTAAAGATGTTGAACATTCTTTAAGTATCTATCAGCCATTTGAGATTCTTCTGTTGAGAATTCTCTATTTAGCACTCCATCCCATTTTTAAATTGATTTATTTGTGTGTGTGTGTGTGTGTGTGTGTGTGTGTGTGTGTGTGTGTGTGTGTGTGTGTTTAGTTCTTTATATATTTTGAGATCAGTCCTCTAGTGCCTGTGCTGTAGATGTTATATTTAGGAACAATTTCTTGTGCCAATGTGTTTAAATCTCTTTCCCACTTTCTTTTCTATTAGGTTCAGTATAACAGGGTTTATGGTGAAGTCTTTGTTCCACTTGGACTTGAGTCTTATACAAGATGATAGGTATGGATATGTTTGCATTTTTCTACATGCTACAGTCCAGTTATGCCAATATCAATTGTTGTTGATGCTCTCTTTTCTCTATTGTTTATTTTTGACATGTTTGTCAAAAATCAAGTGTTTATAGGTATCTGAAATATTGTCATCTTTCCCATTCTGACCCATATCACCCTTGCCAGATACCCTCAGCCATCCAGGAAAATATAAGATACTTCACCCCCTGCACCTGTGCCATATGCACATCCTATCTTTAGAAACTCATCTCCTCTCACAATCTCCTTTCTCTCTCACCATTGACTCCCACCCACCTACCTATAGCCTACAGGGTAACTTCCTTTGAAATCTGTAACTAAAATCACCCATTTTCAGTCCCTTAACATTTTTTTTCCAGAAGATTCTCTAGGAGCACATGATACCAATACCTTAATCCACCACAGTTGATCAACTTCATGTTGTACTTCTGATATACAAATTCAATCTAGCCTATGCTCCCTAGATCCTGGAGACAAAGCCTAACCCCTCCTACTTCATTTCCTTTTTTTTGGTAATTAGTCAAAAAGAGAATGAATCTTTTCCTTTTTTTTTTTTTTTTTTTTTTTTTTTTTTTTTTTTTTTTTTTTTTTTTTTTTTTTTTAGCTGTCCCAATGATCTGATCTGGAATAAAATGGATTTTCTAAAAGCCAATGATGGACTGAGAAGCTTCTGATAGAAAAGTTGACTTGACGGACAGTACCTTTGGAGCCATTTGCTCAGGAGGTCTACATACCAAACCCATTGTTTTCTACTACCTCCAGTGGTGGAAAATGTGGAAATAGAACTGCAGATGGAATATTCTACCCACAAAGTTTCCTCTTTTTCATCCTATAAAACTCCATAACCTTAATGCCAGTTGCACACAGTTTTGCCTCCATAAAAAGACAGTAGCCCTTCAGCTTTTCTGATTAAATAGCACTTCTACTCCTGGAGATGGAGATGTCTATCTTCTTCCTCTAATTTATACATGATTCCACCAATCCTCACCTAACACTGTTCACTAATAAGGCACAAAACAGTAAGTGCTGTAGTGAGTTGTCAAAGATATTATGTACTAGTTAATTCACCTAGAATCACCCATCAGTCTTGTCTCTATTCTTATTTTATGTCCTTGAGATCTCTCCAACATGTACATTCTAAGAATGAGAAAATTATGTTGGAGTTTCCCTACATAGCCAGCATGCCTAGAAGGAATGAAGTCTTATTCATGCTAGGTATCTGAATTATCAGCCCAATTATTCTGAATTAATGTTAATTGTCCATACTTTATAGAATCTGGGCTCACCTGGGAGATATAAGCCTCAGGTTATGCCTGTGGTGGACTATCTTGGTATCATTAATTGATGTGGAAAAACCCATCTTAATTGTGGGTGTAATCATTTTCTGGGCAGGGGAATCCTGGATCTTATGAAATAGTGAAAGATCAGGTAGGTGAAGCATGATACTTTATTGCAGCAGATGGAAAAGAAATTAAAATGCAGAGTTCCCTGTGATGTTAGAATTTTCCCAGGATTTAGATTCAGGGAGATGGAAAGATATCTCGTGCCAGTAGAGTTGTTCTGAGGGGGTTGACTCTTAAAAAGGAAAGTAAATTTGACACAGTGAGGCCATTCTGTCAGTATAGTTCCCCACAGAAGGACTCCAGTCTTAGCTGGGCCAATGAGGGGTAGGACTACACCTTGATACTGTACTTAGTTATTTATAACCCACCTCCTGTACTGAAACCTAAACCTCAAGTCAGCTCTTCAAATATAGCCTCTGGACCTCACTGTTGTTTTTTCTAATGTGACCATATTGAATTAACATGCTTTTCTGTCTTTATTAATATGACTTATTGGACAACATCAGTTGGTCTTAGTTAGGGCTGCTTGCTGCAGGTAGCAATACCTGTACACCCTTGATGCTAACAGATTTCTCTTTTCTAAATCAACACAAGAATTCTAAGCCATATAAAATTCAGCCAAACCTAAGAAGTCAAAAATTTCTTATAGTTCATCTTCTCTGTCCCCTTAGCTCATTTTAAAACTTCAATCTAAACGCAAATCAGACAACTGTCCCTCTCTATTAGCCTCATCTTCTGCTGTTATTCACCTGTTTATCTTTTCTTCCCTCTGGAATAGCTGAAAAATTGTTTCAATTCAATCTTATTACAAAGTTCAAATAATTGAATGTGCTTTTTTTGGGGGGAGGGCTGAATTTGTAATAGGTGTGCTCTTTTTATAAGCACAAAATTGGAGAGGGGGGAGACAGAAAAAAGAAATTTACTATAGAAAATGTTTTTGCAGGACATACTATTAGAGCTATAAGGTCATATAGTCCAAATTTTTGCTAAATAAATGAATTGGCATTCAGTGAGGTTATATAACTTCCCTGAGCTCACAAAGCAAGTCATTTTAAAACTGAGATTATACTGAGGCATTACAACTTCCAATCAACTTTTCAGTATCTTTTACAAAAATTCATTTAATTAACAATTCCTCAATAACTATCATAGATTAAAATATTGTTCTAAAATTGGGAAAACGAAGATATCATATAGAGCCTGCCTTTAAAAATCTATGTACAGTCTCACAAGTAGTTAAGACAAAATATTCATGTGTTTTATTTATAAACACTAATGTCAAAATTAATACTCTGTTTAAATAGGTTAGAGATGTGTGCTTTTTAAAGTTTATAGGTATGCAGTCAGTAGCTTCATTTGAAATCATCAATGACTTCTTCACTGTGTTTATAAGTGTGCACATATGTATGTGAGTACATATTAACATGTGTGTCTGTACCTAGAGGACAGAGGTCAACAGCTGGTATCTCTTCCATTATGCTCACCTTATATTTTGAGACAGGGTGTCTTAGTTACCATTTTATTACTGTGAAGGAACACCATTGACTAAAGCAACTTATAAAACAAAGCAATTAATTGGGGGATTGCTTATGGTTCCAGAAGCTTAGTCCATGATCATCCTTGTAGGACATATACTTGCAGGCAAGTAGCCATGGTGTTTGAGCAGTAGCTGAGAGTTAACAATTTGATTTATAGAAAAATGTCAGAAAGAAAATAAGCCTAGGCCTGCCATATGCCTTCAAAATTTCAAAGCCAACTCCCAAGTGACTCATCTCTGTCAAGAAGGCCATATGGTCTCCAACAAGGCCACACCTATAAAACCTTTCTTAAAAGTACACAGACTGAGAACAAGGAACTAAAATATATAAACTATGGAAGTCATTTCTCTTCAGAGCAATTGTACAGGATCTTTCACCAAGTTTGAGCTTTTCCAATTTGGTAGAATAGCTAACCAGTGAGCCAGAGCACTGGAATTATAAAGACATCTCACTGTATCCAGCTGTTTTCTACAGGTTCTGGGGGTTCAAACACAGGTTCTCAATATTGGATGCCAAGAGTTTTACCAACTAAGCCATCACCTCAGTTTGGATGGTTTGCTGTGGTAAGAGCCTTTTTTATTATATCCCTCTCCTCCTTGAGGGATATCTTCTGTCATCTATAACTTCCAGTAGTGATACCACAGACATCTGACAAGAGTTGTGCTATTATGCAGCCGCTATGTCATGTACTCACCAATGGGATAGCCTGTCTCCTTATTTTGAATCTTTCATATCTCCCTTTGATACCCATAAATTCCACACTCCTTGAAGAACCCTGGGACCCTCAGAGGAATATACATTTATAGGCATGTTGTTCCTGACAATGATTGTATCTCATATTTCCTGATGAAGCTGTTATTGCTTCAGGAACAGAATTTCAGTAAAACTAAAAAGGTGTCCTTTTCCAGATCCTGATTAGGACTCAGTTGCTACTCATTTAGTCCTCATAACTACAAAGCTTAGTTTTCTATTTTGTTTTGACAAACTCTCTAAGCCCACAACTCACCAAGCAGGCTGTGCTCGATGGGCAGTGAGATCCAAGGATGTTCCTATTTCTACCTTATATGACAGGTGTTATAAAAGCACACCACATCACAGACCACTTTACTTCACTTTTGTAGTGTTGACTTAAATCTTCTTGCCTGCACTTCAAGCATACTACCTACAGTGCAATCTCTAGACCTTTTGCAGAGGTAATAAACCAATAGCTTTTTCCATTTACATGTTTATGTGCCATCTATGTACATTTTATATTTGCATAATTGAAACAACAGAATTAATGGAAATATATTAATTCAGGGCATTCTAATTTACTACAGATGAATTATACTTTTTTTCATAATATTCATATGGAAACTTTGTCAAAGCCAAAGATGCAGAAATAGTATATTTTGTGCCAAGCATGGAATTTTATGAAATGAACTTGTGTTATTGCATTTTTCATAGGAAACATGTAATTTGTTACCAAGTCAATCATCCTCTATCAACACATAGAAACATTCAAGTGCAACATGATCTAGTTTCTTCTAGCTATAGTTGTAAAGGGAAATTTTATGAGCTCCATATGGCTGTTAGCCACTTCCTGAGATAGGGCAAAAGGTTAATAAAACCAGATAGGGACTCCCCAGAGATACATGGCTGTTTACCATCCCCCAGAGTGTGTTTGAAGTTCCAGGAAAGTATGTACTACTCACCAAGTTCTCAGAAAAGCCATAAAATATATGTTGTCAGAACATTTGCTTCTTATCTGCTTCTTACATGAAGTGACACTCATGACCTTTGGTTGAACTTCTTTTGTTCCTTACATCCTATAAAAACCCTGCTCCACTTCAGCTCAGGGTTCTCTGTTCCCACGTGTTCAGTGAGCCCCAGATATACTTGGTAAATAAAAATCCCCTTACTTGTTACATGAGAGAACATCTCTTGGAGTCTTTATGTGGTGAGTTTCTAGACCCTTACATAGTGATCCCGATACGGGAAGCCAACCAATTCAAACAACTGTATATAACATGTTATAGAATGCAAAGTTTAGGAAACATAACTTAAGAAATACTTTCAATAGCAACAAAATACATCGATTTGTATTTCTGTGCTGTTTGCATTCTGTTATTAAAATTCTCTAACAGTAATAAGATAAGGGGTTGTAGAGAAAGTGGTAAATGTTGCATTCTTAGAATGTTGCTCAGTTGTGAAAGGGCTGGTTTAACATATACAAAGCTCCGGGATCACTCCTTAGCCCTAACTAAAATTATGATCACATTCTCATAATTCTATCATTCAGGAGGTGGAGAGAGGGTGATTAAAAATTAAAACTCATCTTCTGTTGATTTCTAATGACAGCTTACGTCATCTGTGCTAATGTGCCTGAAACAAAGGTTGCAGGTGACCAAACACAAGAAATAATTTAAGAGCTGGAGAGATGGCTCAGAGGTTAAGAATACTGGCTCCACTTCCAGTGGTTTTGAGTTCAATTCCCAGTAACCACATGGTATCTCATAGCAATTTTTCTATGGTAAGATCTGATGCCCTCTTCTAGCAGAAGGTCAATACAGCACTCATATATTCAAAATAAATAAACACTTAAAAAAAGAATAGCATAAGCTCTAACTACAACGACTGATGGAAAAAAATGTACATTATGATTAAGAGATGCATACATAGATAATAGACCGATGTATATAAGTATATTACAGAGAGATAATTGATAGTTAAATAGATATATAGATAGTTGTTAAATATTAGGTAGATAATAATATATAGAGAAACAAAAGTTTAGATAAAAGTGGTTCATTGAGAATAGAGTCAGATTAAATAAATGATAAATGAGTAATAATAATAGATGATAGAAAATAGAGAAATGGCAGTCAAAAAATAAAGAGGTAGATAACAGAAATTGATAAATTGATAAATGATAGATAAGACAGATGATAAAAGTAAGTAAATAAAAATATGTAAAACTATCAAAAATTTCAAAATAAATACACAAATACAGTGAAGTTTCCATTTGAACTTTCCACAATAAATATAAGATTCCATAAAAGCCCTTGAAAAGATACATTTTAACATCAATGCGGACATTCTGAAAACACATTTGAATTGTTGGCTAGAGTCCTACAGAGGTATTGGAACCAATGCATTGTTTCTAGGGCTACTACAGGGTAATTACATAAAAGTTAGCATAATAAAAGATACCTGTATATGCAAGAGCATGTATGTATATGTAGAAGAAAGGACACTAATTCAATTGGAATGATGAGTAGTCTAATAAATAATGCATGCCCAGTGGACCAGCCATCTGAAAATAAATAATGGAATCCCTGTACTAGATTAGCTAAAATATAATTTCTAGGTTAAACAGAGATTTAAAGCAAAAAAGAAGGAAAAAAAAGAAGGAAAGATGGAAAGAAAAAAGGATGAAGGGAGAGAGGGAAGGAAGAAAGCCTCAGAGACTCCATGAACATTCTAAAGGAAAATTAGTTAAAAACTTATTTAATTTCTTTGAAAAAATAATTAGCCATAGTGAAAAATCCACAAGCCAAGCTTAAATGTAAAATGAATAGGAACTATTTGGGAAATATTTAAAAAAACAAAAACACCATCTATAACACAGAAAAAAATTTTACTCTCTCACAAAACAAACATAACATAGTATGAGCAAAACAGCAAGTGGTACTGAGTACATTAGAACTGCCTGTCATTTCAGCATTCACTAGGAAGAGGCATTGGGGTGGGGGCTGGGGGTTTTGAGATTTCAAGATCATCCTCAAACACAGTAGTTCAATGCCAGCCTGGAATATAGCCACATGTGGTAGCTCACAGCTGTAACAAGCACTTGGGTGGCTAAAGCAAGAGAAACAATTTCCAGGCCAGACAGCTACAGAAAGTTAGCAGAGGTTAAGGGAAAACAAAACCAGCAACAATTATTAATGGACTAGAGCAGGCAATTTACATAGCAGTGAATATGAATGACCAGTAGGTGTGTGCAGAGAAGCTGAAATGTAGTGATTGTGATTGAGATGCAAATTAATGTAGTGATACATGCTTCCTACAACTTCTAGTCTAGCAAGGTTCAAATAAAAGGAATTATGTTCACCAAAAGAAGGTGAGCAGGAACTAATCATCCACCTGTGGCCTTTTGGGCATGGCTAAGAAATATTTGAAGAGTTAAAAGAGAAAGGTCCACATATTTCCTTTACATTCAGTGAGGGAGATAGCTCAAAGAAAGAAGAACTTTCATTCATGAAGGGACTGCCACTAATACAGTGTTTTGATTAAATAGTGATTATGTTACACAGTTAAAGAGAAAGCCAAAAAAACTAGTGAGATTCATATTTACAGAAATTTCAGTTTACAATTTAATGAATGTATAAATTTAGAATGAATTATTAACATGTATATTCATATCCACAACTATTTTTTTTCATGTGGTACTTTTCTTGCTGCCTATCTGCTCATTTAGTGGTTCTCCTTTCTCATATGTGTGTGTGTGTGTGTATATGTGTGTGTGTGTGTGTATGTGTGTTGGTTAAGCCCTCCAAAACCCAAACAAATGGCTGATAGAGGTTTCTATTAGCACATGAAAGCAGACACTGCCCTCTAGGTTCACTTCATACCAGTGGGAGAGGGTGAGAGTGGGGTAGAGTGTATCTGACCCATTTTAACAACAAAGAGACAGATAGGCAGAGATGCACACAGACACACAAAACACAGAACCAACAGTACGTGGAGACACAGAGTAGGCAAAATGAAGGAAGAAAAAAAAATCTAGGGAGCTCATTTAAAACTGGCAAAACAGAAACTGGCACTGATATATTGCAGAATCTGTCTAAGACAGACGGGCTTCCAAGCTCTTGGTTTCCCTGACTACAGAGTCTGTCCATACAGCAGATGGGCTTCCAAGCATCCTTGGTTGCCCTGAACCGCTGACATCTGGGGGGGGGGGGGGGTTGTGATGCGGCCACAGCCATGGGGGGGAGGCTCATGCCTCTCCCGTCCCGTCCCCCCCCCCCAGCAAACCACAGTCAGACAGCCAGTACTCACCAACAGAGTGGTCCATGAAGGTCTTTGAGAAGGCTTTCCAGCCAGCACACCAAGATATTACTGGCTGAATTAAAGACCCTGGACCCAGATTTCTTGTAAAGCAAAAAGAAAAAGTTTAATGGATACACTCATGAGCGGGCTTGAGGCACTGAGAAATCCAAGTGCCCTGAATGCTTTCAGAGTAAATTCTTATACTACACTATGGGAAGGGGAGGTTGCAAGGTTGTCAGGATAAAGAATGCTTGCAATTATCTTGGGTGGTCCCACTTGAGGGGATTACTGCTCCAGAAGCCAGAAGGTCTGCCTGACTAGGTGTGTCCTAGGAATTCAGGAAGTATCTGGGGTGGTCCTCTTAGGCTGACTGGGTGTGTCCCAAGCAGCCATCAATCCTGTGAACAAACCTTTTCTGAGAAACAAGAAACTGCCATCTAATTTAGTGATACAATGGAGCCAAAACTCTGTTATCTGAGTTCTGAGCAAGCTGCCATTAGTGTGTTTGGAACCGAAGCTCTGTCAACCTTGACTAGTTTCAGGGACCTCAGGAGGGGGTCGAGGGGGAGAGAGTTAGAGGAGTTTTCCATTATTACAGGAAAGAAGAGTCAAACAGGATTTTTCTACTTTCACAGCTTAGTATCTAAGTCCTCTCAATTTGCCCCATCTCTATTCAAGGGCTTTGCATCTTTTCCTTACCTGCTCATTTCTTTATATTCCTGGCATCTCAGCCATGCATTCTTGGCTCTCTCTTGCCCTCTTGACTTGGTGTTGGCTTCTTGGTCCACTTGACCCTGTCTCTTCTATTCTTATCACTCTGCATGCCTCTCCTCTTGTGGCCTGGCTCAGTCTCTACTTTTCCAAATAAGCTGGCTGTATTCTCCCTCACACCTACAGCAAAAATTTCTCATCACTCATACCTTGAAGAACGTGTGTGTGTGGGGGGGGGGGTGGCAGTTTCATACAAACTACCACAGACATTGTGAGCAGTACAGTAATGAACACAGAATTATAGGCACCTTTAAGATGTGCTAAGTTAAAATCCTTCAGATGTATATTGAGGCACTAATGGATTTGAAAAGGGTTCCATGATAGTATTTTTTAAGTGTACATTGGTAGAAGTGTAAGGGTAGAGAAACTCACCACTTAAAGACTCCAAGAGACGTTCTTTAATGTAACAAGCAAGGAGATTTTTATTAACCAAGTATACCTGGGGCTCAACTCACTGAACATGCAGGAACAGAGAGAGCTCTGAGCTGAAGTGGAGTAGAGTTTTTATAGGGTGTACAGAACAAAGTAGTTCATCCACAGGCCATAAGTATCAATGTATATTTTATGGCATCTCTGAGATCTTGCTGGATAGTACATTCTTTCCTGGAACTTCAAACACACACTCTGGGGAGTCCCTATCTGTTTCTCTTAACCTTTTGTCCTATCTCAAGAGGTCGTTAACAGCCACCTGGAGCTCATAAAATTTCCCTTTACATTCCCCTTTCTTCTTATGCTAATCTCTAATCCTAGAGATTTGAAAGATCCTCTGGATAATTCAGAACTGAGTACTGCTTCCCAATAAGCACAAATTTGACATTTCCAATTTGCCCCTTTAAAAAGTTTACTATTCTGTTTAGGACATATGGTCCTATAGTTATTATTAAAAGCAACACAATCAATGGCCCAACTAAAGCAGACAGCAGTGTAGTAAGCCATGGATACCTAGTAAACCAAGATTCAAACCATTCTTGCTGTGCTTCCTACTCCTTCTGTCATTTACAGAGGCATTTTCTGAGTTTGCTCATGGATTCTTTAACTATGACAAAGTTGTCTGAATAAAAACAACACTCTTATCTCAAGGTAGCACACAGACCACCTTCTTTAATAAATAAAAAATATAGCCCATGCCTGTTTTGTAGCACCATTTCTGACAATGAGGTCAAAGAGTCCTGAAAAGCTATTACTAAAATCTCTATAGCCTTTAAGTCTTGATCTACAGCATCCTGCAACTGAGCTACATGTTGTGATTCTTGTATCATTGCCATATCTCCAGTTCCTACTCCAGTCATGATACCTACTCCTAAAAGTATGGCTAAAGTCAATGATACAGGCTCTCTCTGAAATCTGGTTTTCCCTTCTATTCTATTTTCAAATTCTTCATCTGGGTGATACATCCCTCGGGGAAATATTCTCACCATGACACAAAAGTGAGCTGAGTTATTGAATATCTGAGCAGAGACACAAGGGGTGAGTCCAGTATTGCATGCCCATCAAGTGCCTTGAGGTGGGATCAAGTACTGGATGCCTCTTTTGGAAGTTACAGGGAAGATCTGTGAACATAGGTCCTGTTTTTCTGAGTCTGGTGGGTGCCCTAGACATGTCCCTTATTCACAAACCTCAGAAAGGGTGAGCTTATGATTTGTAATACAGTCACAGGAAGAGGTAGAGGTTATGTTATAAGTTTCAATAACTGCTATTCTTTCATAATATGGTGGGGAGGCTGTTAGGCAAAGCCAACAGGATTGAGTCAAGGCACTCTGGGTAAGGTTTAAGGCTGAGTATGCTCCTAAAACAAGGTTATACAAATTATCTGTATCAGGAGTTTGAGGAACCAAGACAGGTGTAAAGTTGGGCCAGCCATTTGGACATGTGGCACCAGGGTAGTCCCTGAGATCTGAGTAGGGGGCTGAGGGTTAACAGAGTGTTGAGGATTGCTTGGTTTGAGTGTGGGGTTTGGTCCTATTGCCACAACCACTGCAGGCTGTTCTTGTAATCTTAGGGTAAATACCATGCCTGGATCATAGAAACCTCCACATCCAGTTTTATATAGCCTTGGTCCCCAGGTCTTATCTAATTCCCATCCAGTAGCTACCTTACCTGAGTCAGTAAAACATATCCTCCTCCAAGAAAATGGCTGTCTTTGGGAATCTTGCTGCTCACTTTTCATCGTAGAGAGCTCAATAAGGTCTGGCAGTCCAGTGGCCTTCCACCCTTTTTCCGTATAGGATGTTTCACAACTCCAACTGGCACAAAGGAAGTTTTCTGCTTCCACACATTTGTGGAGGTTCTTTCCTGTGGGACAAATAAATGCACCAGGACAAGTCCAGTGGTTTTCAAGATATACACCAACTAGTGTGATTCTCCATTCTGCATTTGAACAGCTGGCCCCGTACATTAAGTTAACCAACACAAGTCAATTGTCAGCTATGGGAACCAGGGACTCTTGGATCCAACCTGGGAGGTCAGGGCAAGAGCAATTCCTGTCCCTAGGCCAGTAGCTGTCCAGCTGTGGTCAAGTGGCAGGTGGGGGTTGTTCTCCTTCACCTCTCCTGGGAAAGGAAGGAGACTCAGCCACAGGCCGAACCCATAACTTGAGAGAATTATCAGTTTTTTCCAACTTCCATTGAGATTCTGGGGGTGTGGGTGCCAGCTTGAGGTGAGATGTATGAATCCAAGATGCAATGCCATCAACCTTGACTGTAGTGGGAGTAGTTAAGAGTACCTGATATGGTCCTTTCAAACAATGTTCGAGGGTCTGTACTTGGTGGTGATGGACATAGATTAAGTCTCCCACCTGGTATTGATGGGAAGTCCCTCCATCCCCTGGCTAATAAGAGGTGGAGAAATGTCACCACAGAAACTTCTGGGCTTTTTCTAGGGCCTGCAGCTTGTCAAGCAAAGGGGTATGATAGGAATCATCAATGTCTAAAATAGGGAACTGATCTTTCACTGGAAGGGTGTCCCATACAAAATTTCATAGGGGTTTAGGTTATACATAAGAGAAGAGGGAGTATTTCCAGCTCTAAACAGAATATAAGGTAGAAACATGGTCCAATCTTTTAAGCCAGTCTCCATAGCCAATTTGGTTAAGGTCTCTTTTATTGTCCTATTCATTCGTTGTACTGGTCCTGAGCTTTGGGGTCTGTATGCACAATGCAAATTCCAATCAATCCCCAATATCTCAGCCATACCCTGACTTACCTGGGCCACAAACACCAGTCTGTTGTCAGACCTTATTACCTTTGGCAGGCCAAATTGAGGAAAATTTTTTTCCTTGATCTTCTTGACATTTTGGGTAGTTTCTCTTTTGGTGGGGAAGGACTCTACCCATCCTGAAAAGGTATCTATAAAAACTAACAAATATTTATGTCCATACCTTGTAGGTTTTACTTCAATAAAGTCGTCTTCTCAGTATTGCCCAGGTCCTGCCCCCCTTAGTCTTATTCCCTCGGGTATTTTGGAAGAATAGTGTTCACAACTTGACACGCCCTGCATTCCTTTGTCATACAGTCTGCCAGTTCTTTTTTCTTAGATGCTGACAGCAGATAGAGTTCACTCTGATCTTGTAGGAGTTGTTGTAGTTTCTTTGACCCCAAGTGGGTGAACTGATGAACCTGCTGTAAATAGGTTAGGGCCTATTTAGGTTTGATTTCCCTAGTGATGTAGCCTCTGCTGGTATCTTGGGGAGCTTTTGGTTCTCTTTTGGTTACTGGGAGAAGTTCTTTTGGGTCTCTTAATGTTGCTGCTTTGCCTCTTCATCTGCTCATCTGTTACCCACTGCTACTGGGTCTGAGCCTTTTTGATGGCCCGCACAATGAACAATGGCCAGATCTTTGGGAAGCATGACTGTAGCTAAAAGTCCAAGGATCTCTTCCTTGTGTTTGATATCTCTGCCAATTGATGTCAGCAGGACCTTCTGTTGACAAATAGCTCCATGAACATGGGGTGTGACAAAGGCATAATGACCATCGGTGTAGATAGTTGCTCATTTGTCCTTTGCTAGTTCCAGGGCCTTAGTGAGGGCTATTAGTTCAGCCTTATGTGAAGAGGTTCCTTCTGGGAGTCAAGAGGACCAGATGATTTTAGTCTCACTGACTACTGCTGCTCCTGCTCATCTCTTACCATCCTGGAGGAAGCTGTTCCCATCTGAGAACCAGGTTACTTCTGAGTGGCACAGTGGCTGGTCCCTCAGGTCTTTGCGAATCCTAGTTTCCTCTACCAAAATCTCCTGGCAAGTGTGACACACCAGTCTCATGTCTTCATCCAGGAGTAAAGTAGCAGGGTTTAAGGCTGAAAGGAGCCCAAAAGTTACTTTATCCTTGTCTAAGAGAATGCTCTGATAAGGAGTAATCCTAGCATTTGACAGCCACCTGTCTGGAGGCTAGCAGATCACTTTCTCTAATATGTGAGGGGCCACAATAGTTAATTTTTGTCCCAGAGTAAGCTTGTCCTCATCCTTTGCCAGGAGGGCAGCCCCTGCGATTGCTTTTAGACAGTGTGGCCATCCGGCCACCCACTAGAAACCAAATCCAAGTGTTTGGACAAATAGACAACTGATCTCTTCCAGGGGCTCAAGGTCTGGATTAGGACACCTCTGGCCACACCTTTTCTTTCCTCTGTGTAGAGTGTGAGTGGTTTGTTTACATCTGAGAGAGCTAAGGCTGGGGCTGACAGGAATGCCTTTTGAATGCCATCGAAGGCTTCCTGCTGCTCTAATCCCCACTGAAAGGCAGTGCCTCCTTTGAGTAAGGGATGGAGCAAGGCAGCGAGGGGTGTGAAGCCAGGAACCCACAGCTGACAAAACTCTGCTGTTCCTAAGAACTCCTGCAGCTGCTTTTGATTTGTGAGTGAAGGTATCTGCATCACAGTTTTTTTTTTTTCCTAACCACCAGGAGCCATCGCTTTCCATCCTTGAGAGTGTATCCTAAGAAAGTCACCTCTTTCTTACAAATCTGGGCTTTTTTTACTAAGGCTTGATAACCTAGTTCGGCTAGTTTTCTCAACAGCTCTAGTGTTCCATACTCACAGTTCTCTTGGGTGGGGACTGCCAAGAGTAAATCATCCATATACTGTAGCAGGGTGACCTCTGGATGCTGGATTACTTAAGTCCTTATGGAGAGCTTCATCAGAGATAGTGGGAAAGTTCTTAAACCCCTGTGGCAAGTGTGTCCAGGTTAGCTGGCCAGAGGATCCTGTCTCAGGATCTACCCATTCAAAAGAGGCTGACTGTCCTTATGAAGGGGCAGACAAAAGAAGGCATCTTTTAAATTAAGATTAGTATTCAAAGTTCTTTCTGGGTTCAGAGTGCTGAGTAAGTTTCTAAGGGTTTGGCCCTGCAGGATATATATCTAGCACTCTACTATTCACTTCTTATAGGTCTCTATTCACTTGTACCGGTCTATAGTTCTCAGTCCCCGGTTTCTTGATGGGCAACAAGGGGGTGTTACAAGCTGATTGTCAGGGCTTCAATACCCCTAGGTAAAGAAGCTTCTGTATATGAGGTCTAATTCCTTCTCAAGCCTCTCTACTTATGTAGTATTGCTTAACCCTGACTGGGGACACAGAGGGCTTCAAAGTTACCACCACTGGGGGCTGATTTACTGCTAGTCCTAGCCAAGCAATCTCTGCCCAGGAGTTAGGGAACTCTTCAAGCCATGTCTGAGGGATGGATTCTCGGATCTGTTCTGACTTAGCATATAGTTGATACTCTTCCTCTGCTGACAGGATAAGAACAGTCACAGCGGGTTGGCTTACTAATGGGTTCAAGAATTCTACTTCTGGTCCTTGGGTATTGAGAGTGATTCTTACCCTCAACTTGGTGAGAAAATCTCTTCCCATTAGGGGGAGAGGGCACTCAGTAATAACCAGGAAGGAGTACTGGACTTTCCTCTTCCCTAAGTCCGTAGTTCTCTTTGTAGTCCAGGCACAGTATCTGCTTCCATTGGCTCACTGAACTAAGGACATTTTACTAAAAAGTGGTCCTAACGGAGCCTGTAGGGCTGAGTAAAATGCTCCAGTATCCATTTTGAAGGCAATCAGTGTCTTCTCTACTTCAAATGTTACCCTGAGCTTGGGGAGGGGGTCCCAGCCCTGGCACCCCTAGTCATCATTTCCTAGGGCTAGCATGGCAAGCTGACGCCCTTGTGCTTCTTTCTTTTTAGGGCAGTCTCTAGCCCAGTGTCCTATTCCTTTGCAGTAAGTGCACTGATTCGGGTCTAGAGGGTGGCAACGTGGACCCAGGTTATTCCCTCCACTGCCTTTCTTAAGCTTTTCTTTCCCTCAGTGGTACCTTCATCTACTGTGGCTAGGATTTTTGTTAATTCTCTTGTTCTTCATTTTTCCCTAACCATCTCTCTCTCTTCCTTTTCTCTCTCCTTCCTCTGCTTTTTTCTTCCTCCATTTCCCTTTTATAAAAGACTTTTTCTGCTTATTTTATCAAATCTCTCAAAGTTAAGTCCTGCAACCCATCTAGCCTTTGTAGCTTACACCTGATATCCAGGGCCAATTGACCAATTACGGCCATAGCAATAGAAGCCCTTCCTTGGCTTGGGGATCAAAAGGGGTGAATATAGGTTAGGCCTCCTTTAGCCTTTCTAAAAAGACCGAGGGTGATTAGTTGAGCCCCTGAATAATCTCCCTCACCTTGGCCAAATTGGTGGGGTAGTGTGCAGCCACTCAGAGACCCGCTAACAGAATCTGGCAGTAGATAGACAGATGCTCTCTACCTGCAGGAGTATTTGGGTGTTGTAGCGGGGTTCTTGGTCCCGGGCGGCCGGAGACCTGGACCCACAGACCCGCCCGAGACCGCTTAGCTGCCCACCGCCCAGGCCCCCAGAAACGACTCAGACGCTCATATTAACTTCATGCTGTTTGGCCTATGGCTCAGGCACATTGCTAGCTAGCTCTTATATCTTAAATCAACCCATTTCTATTAATCTGCGGGCCACGTGGCCCGCGTGGCTCACCCGTGCTTCCTTACATGCTGTTCCTTGGGCGGCTGGCTCGATCTGCCTCTGACTCCGCCCTGCTTCTCCTACCTATGCTTTGATTTCTCCTACTTCTTCTATGGTGCCCGCCATGGCCCAAAACAGCTCCTTTATTTAAAGATTGAGATTCACAGCGTACACAAATGCATTCCCACATCACTTCCCCCTTTCTGTCTAATCAAAAAGGAAGGTTTCAATTTTAACATAGCAAAATTACATATAACAAAATAGCTATCAAGCAAGAATTATAGTTACAATATCTAGTCTATTTGTATTTAGCAAAATTAAAGAAAATACTTTATCATCTATCTTATCTTTATGAATCTAAAGTTTTATATCTAATATATCTTTCAAATGACTAAAAAAAACTGTACATATAACTATCTAATCTTCAACTACATCAAAGACCACAGAAGGATATAATATTTACCCAAGTAAACCAGAAGTGCAAATGACTTCTAAAATCTAGAAAGGACAGAGATGACACCTATCTACCTGGACAGTCACCCAAAGTTCCTTCATAAAGTTGGGGCATTTATCTTCAGCCTATAGGCCCAAAGTCTCTTTTCATTTCAGTGAAGTAGGAAATCCGCTCTGCCCATTTTGGCACAGTTCATCCGTTGTTTTTCCTTGAGTCTTGAAGAATGTCTGACAGTTTTCTCTGTAAAGCAGGAACCCGAATGATGATCTTGGCTTGCTCTGCCAAAGTCCAGAGGTCATCTTTCTATGGAACCTGCATGTCCAGTTTAAACAGCATACTGTCAAGCAGTCAATATAAAAACAGTTTCTTCTCCAGTGGCTCACCATCACCACAAATAGATGAGATTTTGTAATTTTGCTATGATAAAATTGAAACCTTCCTTTTTGATTAGAGAGAAAGGGGGAAATGTGGGAATGCATTTGTGTGTGCTGTATCTTTAAATAAAAGAGCTGTTTGATGGGTTATGGCAGGCACCATAAAAAAGGTGGGAGGAGAGTCAGTTCAGGGAAGAGAAGCAGGGTGGAGTTAGAGGCAGACCGCGCGGAAGCCACCAAAAGAGCAACATGTAAGGAACACGGGTGAGCTGCGGGCCGCCACGTGGCCCGCAGATTAATAGAAATGGGTTGATTTAAGATATAAGAGCTAGCTAGCAATGTGCCTGAGCCATAGGCCAAACAGCATAAAATAAATAAAAGTGTCTGAGTCGTTTCTGGAGACCCGGGCGGTGGGCGGCTAAACAGTTCCGGCAGCTGTGGGTCCCAGCTCTCAGGCTGCCCCAGACCCGCGAACTCTCTACAACATTTGGGTCCCAATCAGGATAGCGCAATGGAAAGAAATCATCAATGATATTCTGAAGTTGAGTGGGTCTCCCATCTTGTCCAGAAACCAATTTCCTGGCTTCTAGGAGAATCCTATCTCACATTTCTGTGGTGAAGAGAGTCCCCAATAGTTGTTGGCAGTCATCCCAGGTGGACTGATGGGAGAACATAAGGGATTCTACCAGCCCACTAAGCCTAGAGGGGTTTTCAGAAAAAGGAGAGTTGTTATTTTTCCAGTTATATAGTTCAGAGGAAGAATAGGGCCAGTACTGAAGGACAAGCATCTCTCCCCCCTGGTCTGTCATCAATCTGTGTTCTGTAGGGCTGGAGAGGAAGAATAACTGCCACATCTTGAGGGCTCTGGGCCCATCTGCTCTATATCCCTTGGGCTGATCTTGGCAGGAGGGCCCACCTGTGGCTCCTGAGGCTGAGAGTCAAGAGAAGAGGAGGAGTAGATAAGGGGGGAGTCAGAGGTATGGGCTGCTCTGGATGATAGGGAGGAGGTGGGACATCAGTGATCAAGAGAATGAAATCAGGTTGAGACTCTGGCAAGACTGAGGAGGGCAGGGGTGGGTAAAGTCTAGGTGCCAATGCTTGAGACTGCACTTTGGCTGGAAAAACCACCACAGAGCTGTGTTGTTCAGGGAAGAGAAAATGTCTCACCCATTCTGGAGGGTCCTCTTCACACAGGTCCTGCCATACCATAATGTAGGGCTGCGCTGCTGGTCAGGGTGACCATATTGACTCGGTTGGAAAATACCAGCTTTGACCGCTCAGATCAGTGGGAGATAGAAGGACCCCTCGATGGGCCACCCCACCTTGAAGGAGAGCCATTCTGCTGAACAAAAAGTCTTCCACTTGCCATTCTTCACGATCAACAAGAGATTGTGAGCTCTCTCTTTGACTTCGGACCAATGATCCAGAGTCAGAGAGAGAGCAGTTAAAGTTGTCTGACCCATATTTGTCAGATGAAACAAGACAAAGGCACAGAGCAAAAGCACGCACAGTAAGACAAAAAAAGACACAAAATGTCTCCAAGACACAAAGAACATAAATGACACAATTTCTGTTGGGCCCAACTCACCAATCCTCCAAATTAATGGCAACAGAGTTATTGAATCAGAGTCAGTCAGATAGGACACATCCGGGCATCCCCAGAGGTCCTCCCATTCCAAGGCATCCCTCAGAGTTGTAGCTTGCAACTCCCGGGCATGTCTGTCAGTCTGGTCGGGGAAAACGTATGCATCTCCCTGACAGCTAAAGCCAGTCTGATACCCTAGGTGATCGCAATCCAGAGAAAAAAGGCCTTACTTATCCCAGGAGAAGACTGTTGGAGTCACCCACATGGAGAGAGATTTCGGTGGAACCTCCAAATGTAAGGGTCAAGAAACTCGCTGCTTAAAAACTCCAAGAGATGTTCTCTCATGTAACAAGCAAAAGGGAATTTTTATTTACAAAGTATACCTGGGGCTCAGCTCACTGAAGACACAGGAACAGAGCTGAAGTGGAGTAGAGTTTTTATTGGGTGTAGTAGAGTTTCTGTAGTATGTATGGAACAAAGAAGTTAATCCACAGGACATGAGTGTCAAAGTATATTTTATGGCTTCTCTGAGAACTGGGTGGATAGTACATTCTTTCCTGGAACTTCAAACATACACTCTGTGATGATAAACAGCCAGATAACTCCTGGGAGTCTCTATCCTGGAACTTCAAGTACACACTCTGGGGGATGATAAACAGCCTGTTTCTCTTAGCCTTTTGTTCTATCTCAGGAGGTGGTTAACAGCCACCTGGAGTTCATAAAATTTCCCTTTACAGAAAAAGATATTTCAAAAGTAAATTTTCCCATATATGTACCTTTAAAATAATGATATAATACAGATACTTAGAAACATCTAGGAATACGTAAATATGGGTTATATTCATATTTAAATTTGTTTATTGCTAAAAAAGAACACTGTCACACATATATTGATTATATTGGTTTGCGATTTACATATGTTTACATGTATATATGCATGAGTATGCATACATTTGTACCTATATTATATAAATATACAGAAATATATTTATATATGATTTATAAACATATGCTACTCTTCATATGCTGATGCATAAAAATTCAAATATGCATTCTTAAACTACATATATCTAGGAGCCATATATAAAATTAAGTTTTCAGGATCTATTGTCTTGTGGCTAATGTCACATGAGTTTTGTCTATCTATATAGTAAAATTTAAACTGCTTCTACCATCCATGTGGCTTTTTCTAAACTAGACACATGGTTAACTAAAATGCACAGCCCTCTTGTCTTCATCAATCTCTTCTTTTAGTGGTTTTTCTAAGTAACTGATAGTTTTTATATTATTGTTTCCCTGGGGGCTTCCGAGGAAGGGCTCAGCTGCATTACTTCCAAAAACACAAAGAAGGTAAAGGTGCAAATCACCTAGCGTGCTTTTTCTTGGCCTTCATGTTACCTCCTCTGAGATGATAAAGATATTTTCTTTGTCCCTGTTTCAAAGGGATAATATGAACATACGAACATTCATAAGAGAAACAGTTAGATGAGAGCTCCTACATTTTGCAAATATACTTTCAGACTCTTTGAAAGCTTTCAACTCTCTTATTTCATCTCTCTCTCTCACTCTGTGTGTGTGCGTCTGTGTTTGTGTGTGTGTGTGTGTGTGTGTGTGTGTGTGTGTGTGTGTGTGTGCAGTTGCATGTGTGAGCATATAAGTGGAGGCCAGAAGTAAACACTGGGTGTCTTCTTTGCTGACATTACACCTTCATTATTTTGATGGGGTCTCTTACTGAGCCTGGGAATTATTGATTCAGCTATACAGGCTGAACACTCAATCAATCTTTTCCTTGCCTGTGCTGGGAACACAAGGGAAAACAAGACACACTATCATGTTTGGCTATTTTTTGAATATTGGTTCTAAGATTTAAACATGGGATCTTCTGCTTACACTTTACCAAATGAACAACCTCCTCAGCCTTCATCTCTGTGAGTTTATATGTGAAACTCTGGGGTGATTAGATGAATAGAGGGTACTTCTGTTACAATAAAGCAATAGGTAAAATTCTGGGAAGTCACAAGAAACAAAGGTAATGGTTTAAGACTTGCAGACACATGACAAATGCAGTTAATTAGCAGAGTGATTTCAGAAGCTCTGCCAAAGAGAAAGCATGAGCATATACAATATATACACTTAAACTTCAGGATACTCTCATCTGCTCATCTTTAGTGACCAACATTGTCATTCCAAACCCTCTTTGTTAATTTCTTAGGTTGATGTTCTTACTTTCCAGCTTCTATGGCTCCCAGATGTTTCCTCCATGCTGTCAACAAAGCTATCCTTCCCTTTAAAACATGGACTAGTCCATACGTCCCCCTAGTACTGAAGAATTTCTGTAGATTCTTCCTGGCTTCTGTATGAAATTCTCATTTTTACATAGCAGGTCAAAATCCTACTGTGTGAAATGGGGTCATGTCACCCATACCTCTTTTAGATAAATTTTCATGTATTCTAGGCAAGCTTTAAACTAGCTATGTAGTCAAGGACAATCTTGAGCTTCAGTTGTAGTAAGCATAGCCCACCATGTCTCATTCAACAGTGCTGGAGAGAAAAACCAGAGCTTTCTGCTTGTTAATTCTACCAACTGAGCTAGACCTCGGTCATGCATCCCCCTTGATGATAAGACTCCTGCCATTTCACATTGCTCATTTGTATGTTCTATTGACCATTCCTGGGTCACTGTACAATGTGAACTACAGAGAGGGTGGAGGAAGGTAGCTTTCACTGCATTGTCCTGTAGGAATATATCTGATCTGTCCCCCTAAGTCTCTGTTAGAACTACCATATATGTTCATCAGTGGTTGATGAATCTCAGGAACTCATGTTACATTGTTCTTGGACTGCTGAAGGCAGGCCACAAAAAATAGCTCAGAGAAGTCACAATACAGTATGAAAAGGGAAGAAAGCAAAGTGGAGTCTCTGAAAAGGGAACAAGAAAGCATGAGAAAGAGAGACCAGCAGGACATGTTCAGATGTGGTCTGTTTTATATAGTTTAACTAGGATATTTTCAATTTTTACTGAGGTTTATGCATCTGTATGAGCATTTATCATGTATATGGGTTGCTATGAAGTATAAAAGAAAGCATCTCTTATTAGAGGCAGTCAAAGCCACCTAATATGGCTGCTTAGTATCAAACTTTGGTTGATGGAAGGGCAGCACTCAGTTAACTGCTAAACTGTCTCTTCATTACATTTATTTGCATGATTTTATTTTACTTGCATGACTGTGTACCATGAGCTTTCTGTGTTCAGGAATACCAGTAAATATCATGGCTCTTAGTTCTAGTTGGTTGTTAGAAGCCATGTGGGTTCTGGGAACTGAACTTAGGTCCTTTGCAAGAACAAGTACTTTTAAATAATAAATCATCTCTCTGGCTTCTTTTTAGTTGTTTAGTTTTGGTTGTCAATAAGTTCACATATTCATGGGATTTAGTCACTGTATATTATGAATTTTGTAAAACATGGAATATGAATATATACTATGGTATTAGTGTGTTTATTACCTTAAATTCTTACTGTTTCTTAATAACCAGTGAATGTCAAATCTTCTCTTAGAGTTCTTTCAAGATACAGTGGGCCTGCCATCTCTTTTTCCTACTGTAAAATAGGACAATAGAATCCCTTCTTCCATTCTAACTCTATGCTTGCACTCTTAGATATCATATATTTTTCCTTCTCATCTACTCAAGCTTGTTGCTGTGATAATGACTACACCCCAAACACAACTTAGAAAATGGAGAAATTATATTGGCTCTTGATTCTGGAGAAAGAGTCTATCATGATATGAAGGTAAAAATAGAAAGCTGGCTGATTCTATTGTCATTTAACACAGGAAACAGAAAGAGAATATAAAGTAGGGCAAGGCTAGAAGTGCGCAAAGCCCACTCACAGAGAAAATCTTCCTTGAGGAAGAATCTATCTCTCAAAGCCTCTGTTTCCTCTCTAAACTGTACCACTAACTGGGGACTAAGTGTTTAAATTCATGAGCCCATGGGAAACTTTTCTCATTTAAGTGACAACAAATTCTGATCTTGATGCAATGGCTTTCTGCTATAAAATAATATGTTTAATGATCACTCTTAAAATTACTTAGTTCAAATTTATGTTTCCAAGGAAACAAGCAATGATGCTACCCGACACAAATTATATACATGTTCTTTCTGAACGGAGAAAACAGAAATGCCATGCCTTGTCTTTTTATTTTCCATTTCTGTGAGAAAATACCTTAACAATACCCACTTATAGAAAAAAGGATATATGGCTCAATATTCCATCATTCCAGAGAAGTCAAGGCTTCAGGGACTTGGAACAGCTAGTCACATCTACACAGCCAGGAACAGAGAGCAATGACTCAACCCATACTTGTTAGTGATCAACTCATTCTCTTTTCATTCATGCTTTAGTCCGTGATATGGCACAGCTCTCTGTTAGGGTGGGTTTTCTCATGTCACTTAACCTAGTTAAGAATTCTCCTCATTGTTGTACCATGACAGTCCGCCAAAGTCTAGAGGAGTCCTCATTGAGACTCCTTTTTAGGTGACTCCTTCATTTCCTCATGTCAGTGATGATAGCTATGACCCATACAAGTGGCAATGGCTGCATCTTTGGACAATGGAGTTATCTTCTTCCACTTAAGTCCATTCCAAGGACAGGTTATTTTTCTCTCTCACTTTATCTTCCAGAAAATCCAAAAGATACAAAATACCAAAATTGCTATTATGAATTTCAGACATTTTCTGTAGTAGGAGGTTTCTGGCCCAGACTTTTGGGCCTAACCTCAAGGTCTAGACCCACAGACCACAGATCCGCAGACCCACAGTTCCACAGAGACACACAGATGTTTACAATTGTTTTTGGCTGATCAGCCTCAGGCCCAGGCATATCACTTGCTAGCTCTCTACCCTTCGTCTAGCCCATGATTCTTCCTGTTCAGCCGTGTAGCTCAGTACCTTTCTTTAGAGCAGCATACTTGTCCTCTGCTTCTTTCAGCTTCTCTCTGGCATTCTCTCTGGCATTCAGCTCTGTGCTTCCAGTTCTCAAGAGTTTTCTTAGTCTGGTAGCCCTGTCCACACTTC
Source organism: Phyllotis vaccarum (assembly GCA_033318265.1). Lineage (NCBI taxonomy): Eukaryota > Metazoa > Chordata > Mammalia > Rodentia > Cricetidae > Phyllotis > Phyllotis vaccarum. The sequence continues at coordinate 40,397,073 of JARWLC010000016.1, forward strand.
CTGTCTGCCTTTGGCCAATCAGCGCTTTTTATTAAACCAGTGGGTGGGATAATTATTTACCATGAAATAACACCCCTACAATTTTCCTTCCTAAATGAGTACAAATTATAAGTGACAGTTGTTACTCAACACTCAATTCTGTCCAAGAGGCACCTCTGCAGTCTTTTTCTTTGATATGGTTGGGCACTCCTTTCTTTTAAAAATCCATGTTGTTTGAGTCTCAGTTAGGCTTTCTGGAAAGGTGGTTGTATCATTAAGAAGCAATTAGATCACAGGGTCTCTGCCTTTAAGGATGTGCTAATATCTTTGTACCTGGGATTTTCTAACTTCCCACATCATGGATAATTCTTATTCCTTTATAAATTATTTACTCTCAGGTATTCAGTAATAGCAACAAAAAATAGGAAGAGACACCTATAGTTGATGCCAGTGCCTTCCTTCCATAGCTTCTGTTATCCTAATCTCAATGCCTCCACCCTCATATCTAAACATATGCAGTTGTCAGAATTTTGAAAAAAGTAATTTCTCACATGCAGTTGGCAGTTTTCCACTTTGATCAAAAGTCCAAGCATGTACCACTTGGCACAGAAGTCACCTCTGCCAATTGGAGCCCAAGTGCTAAGCTATTCAGTAAATGCTGATTAGAAAGTTCAGGGATTTATTACAAGCTGTGACCCATGAGACCCCCATGGAGCAAACTTCATCATAATTAGAGCTTGTCTAGAAATCCGTCCCTCTCTCTGTACTAACAGATAGGATTTTAATCACAAATTTGCAGTCCCATCTTATTATGAAGGAAAAAAAAAATCCCTCACAATGTTGTTAATTGACCTTAATCTAATGTGATGTGTAATACACTCAGTTGGAGCCTCAGGCACTCTGAAAATAGAATAGTAAAATACCTCTTAAATCTAAATTATATTTGAAATAGCAGATTAGATTATTCACAGCTTTCTCAAACAAATCACAGCCTGTTGAAATTTATCTTGCTCTTTCCAAACAAACTCGAGACCCAGGCTGACATGCTGAATGCGTTATGAATTCTTCTCCCGTGAAAGTTACATAAGTCTTCACAGATGGCTAATGTCTAATCTGAAGCTCACATTCTATACCTGTGCCAGCCCTGAGGTCAAACTGTCTGGACAAGGACCAACTGCTTTTTTTAGGATTCCACACCCTAGATTCATGGTCAGTTTAGTATTTGTTAGTTGTATGACCTTGGACATTAACTTGAAATAATGAAGCCTCTGACTCTTTCTTAGTAAAGTATTGATCATGTTTGTGCCCTGCAAAGCGTAGGTCTGGAGACCCAATTGTTCAGAATCATTGTGAGACTATCTGCCAGCATATTTTGCATTTTTTTTTTTTTTTACCATTTCTGACACTCCAGGGAGTAACTAGACATAATGTGAAAGTAGCATTTTCCATGCTTTCAGAAAATAATCAGTTACAGAGATGAATGAGGGAGGGTTGACTATTATACAAAATCTTCCTGACTTGGTTTATACAAAATGAATAAAAGATGATGATATAAGCATGTGAAATCAGCTTTTTCCCCATTGCTGTGATTATAGATTCCATGTGGCAGCATGGCATTTCAGTAAAAGTATATTTTGTACTTTGATAAACTCTAGATTTTTTGGTTGTTGCTCATGCAAACATATATTATTTTCCTAATAGAATAGCCAGAATAACTTCTACTTTGTGGAACCTGCATCTGTCTTTCACATGTAGGTTCTGGAGATCCAAGTGAGGTTGAGAGATATGGTGTCAAGTACGTTAATTTTCTGAACCTTCTTATAACACAAGTTCATTCATCTTGATTGTTGACATGGGGAATCAACTTTAGAGACAAAGCCACTTCACAGAAAAGTTTATTAAAGACAAAGACTCTCCCCCATAGTAGGCAGTATTTTCCAGCGTCGGCTCAGATGTAACTCTATCCAAAAGTAAAACAATGTCAGTAGCTGGCCCTTGCTGCTATCTGGTAAGGATATATGTCCTATAGCTATTAGTGATACTTCAGCTGCTATCATTCACTGATATTAGAATCAAGCTTCTTAAACCTTCTAACATGGGTTTCTAAACAGCAGCTCTCTGAAAATCTTCTGAGCCTTTAGCACCAGACTGTGTTTGGTATTCAGCCTAATAATTGGATCAACTACTGAGCCTTATGGATTGAGAGGGGTTAACAGACTCTATAATGTCTGACAGTCGTTCTTGAACTTTGAAGACTCTGCTATATAAGCCAATCTAATAAACCCATTATTATTATTAATTATTATAATTAGTATTACTGGTGCTCTGTCTACACATAAGTTCCATGCCAGATGAGAACATCAGATCTTGTTTTAGATGGTTGTAAGAAATCATGTCATTGCTGGGAGTTGGTCTTAGGACTTCTGAACCCAGAGCTCTTAACCATTGTATCACCTCTCCAGCCCCATAAAACTTCTTTTAAAATGTATTAAGTTCTCTTCCTTCACAGACTCCCAACCAATAGAGTTCCCAGGACTGTTCATTTAGGGGATGCAAATACATATTTTACAAGAGTTTTTCTGGGTACACTGAATAGATTTTTGCTAAAATTGCAGTTTATCAAGAAGTATACTGATGAGCCTTGAAGAGGGTGCTCATAGATGACTATCCTAGTTTGCTTTATATTAGTGTAAAGAACACCTGACCAAAAGCAACTTCAGGAGGAGGGGTTTATTTCACTCCACAGTTTACAGCTCATCATAAAGGGAAGTCAGGCAGGAATTCAAGGAAGAGCACTAAAGATAGGAAGGGATCACCGATGAAGGAAGGGACCTATGCAGAGGCCACGGGGCAAAGTTACTTATTGTCTTATTCTCCATGGCTTGTTCAGCTTGCTTTCTTATTTAATAGAAGACAAACCACCCAAGTATAGAAATGCCCACAGTGATCTTGGCCTTCCCATGTCAATCATAAAGCAAAAAACTGCCTCACAGATGTGACCTCAGGCCAACCAGATGGAAACAATTTCTCAGTTGATATTTTCTCTTCCCATATTATTCAATCATACATCATATTGGTAAAGAAAATATAAAAAATTAAACAGCATAAAAACTAACATTGAGTCACACAATAACTGTCATAGTAAAAGGATAAAGATAGACATGTTACAATCTGTGGGTGAGAAGAGGATATTAATGTTTTTTTTTCATTTTGTCTCAAATATTTTTTTCTATCCTATAAATTCTGATGGCCAAGCCTCTCATGGGTGTGAGCATTCATAAGAGAAGGAAGCTAACATTCATATGGATTTTCCTCTACTAAACTGCTTTTAAAACTAGAGCTACAAAAAAAGTGTTTAAGAGTCTATTCTCTGCTCAAAGTAATTTTGTGAGGCACATATTCTGAATGGCAAATCAAAAATAATTTATAAGCTCAGAAAGAAAAAACTTAAGAAGGTAAAAGTGGGGACTAGATTTTATTTTTGAACCTGCAAATTTCATTCTTTTGAACATGATGTGTTTTTTTTCCTATATTAAAAAAGATACAACATGCAAGAGATTAAGGAGTCTATATTTTATCAAAACAGTGCCAAAGAAAGGAACAAATGCTACTCAGTCTGTCCTGTTCCCTTGAAGCTAAATTGATTTTTCAAGCTTTCCTACAAATTACAGTTGCCTTGAAGATAAAAATCATTTTTGATCTTTTTGATGCCAGCACATTCTAAATTTGTGGTTCCTCATTTAGTCACTGTTTCAGTGATTTTTATTCCACTATCGGACAAATCTAATTATTCAAATAACTATTTATACAGTTCATTGTCAGTATTTTCTATTTAGAGCAACTGCATTTCTAAAATCTGTAAACTGTGGGGATATTTTCAAATATTATAAAAACAGTCAGAGATATCAGAGGACAGATCCACCTCCTTCTGTCTTTTCTTTTTTTAGACAGAGTTTTTCAGTTCAGTGTAAAAGTCCTGGCTGACCTAGAACTTCCTTTGAAGACCAGGATGGCTTTGAACTCACAGAGATTCTCTTGCCTCTGTTTCCAAAGTGCTGGGACTAACAGCGTGAGCCATGGCTGCTTCTACCTTTTCTGTCTTTCTATACCTGCCTTAAATACTTTCTTTACTCAGTTAAGGTGTGACACCACTACTGCATGCCTGGGAGCCTGGAACTCCTTCTGTAAACTAAAATGACCTCAAACTCAGATTGGATTAAGGGCATAGGTCACCACTCCCAGGATATTCCCTGTGCTGGGATTAAACGTGTGAGTTACCACTGTCTGATCCTCCTAGAGGGACTGTGGGTAGATCCACCTGACATCTCCACTTTCTTTATTATATTTGAAAATATCCCCACAGCACACTAGACATCTTTTGCTCAAAAACGTATATTACTGAGAATTGTATGTCTGAGATATTTCTAGATTTCTTTGAATGTGAATGGAAAAAAAAAAAGATAGCCTAGTAGTTAAAGCACTTGCCAACTAACTGTAAGGGCTACAGTGTGAGTTTTCAAAGATACATGGAATGATGGATGGGCATGGCTTCTCATCTACAAATTTAGCTTTCTAAGCCTGTTTTTGTTTATAGAACACAGGACCAGCACAGGGTAGGCATCACTCACAATTGACCGAACTCTCCCAGTAATAAAGAAAATGTCCTTCAGGACTACCTGAAACCCATTCTTACAAATGAACTTAACTAATTGATATTCCCTCCTCTCAGATGATTTTAGCTTATGTCAGGCTGACATAAAATTATCCAGCATAGATGGCTAAGATATATGATATTCAATAAGTAGATATGTTTCGTTAAATGTAAATCTGCCAATCAATATTTTAATGCTGTTTATATTCTGGCCAGTAGTTTATTTCCATAGGTATAATTAATATATGACATGATATTTGTCAAAAAAAAGGAATACATTAGTCACAGGCATGTATCTCCAAGGGATTCACAAAAACTGTCAAGCATTTTTCAGGAAGGTTAGAGGTCAAATAGTACCTGGGAGGGGAGGAAGAGAGGTCTGGCAAGCAAAGAAGCAGTGTAGTCATTAGACTGGAGCTGCATTTCTGAAGGTAGGGAGACGGCTCAGTAGGTGAAGCTTCTCTTGAAAGCATCATGCTTGGAGTTTGATCAATAGGGCTCACATTAAAGTATCAGTTTTAGTAATGCTTTTAATTTTAGCATGGGGAATATGGAGACAGACAGGTAAGCCAGCTTAGCCTATGTGGGAGCTCCAAGCTAATGAGAACCCAAGTCATAGAAAATAAGGTGAACTATGCCTTTTCAACAACATCCAAGGTTATTCTATAGCTGAAACAATCAAGAACACATACATACACAACCACCCATGTACATGTGTATGATTATTTAATTAATTACTTATTTTAATTTTAAATATCAACCACAGTTTCTCCAAATTCCCCTTTTATCAATTCTCCCAACCTCATGCCTAACCACTCCTCAGAAAGAGTAAGAACTTCCTTGGTGAATCCACAAAGTCTGGTATATCAAGTTGAGACAGTACCAAGCAACTACCCCTTCCCCTGGACCAAGACTGTACAAGATATCTCTGTACAGAGAACAGGTTCCAAAAAACAAGCTCATGATAAATCCTGGTTACACTGCCAGGAGCCCCACAAACAGAATAAGCCACACAGGTGTCCCTCAAATTCAGACCCAAATTCAGTTCCATGCTGGTTTCAGTTGTCGATTCAGGGTCCCTGAGCGCCCACTAACTTAGCAAAGCTGATTCTGCTTTTTTTTTTCCTATCATGATCTTGAACCCCTTTCTCATATAAGCCCTCCTCCCTTTCTTCTACTGAACTCCAGAAGCTAGGCCCAGTGCTTCTGCTGAGATTCTCAGTTCCATGACGACAATGAGGATATTCACCAATATGATTACAGGTGAAGACCAGTTCAGACATCTTCCCACAGCATTGCTAGAATCATTAGCTGGGGTGATCCTTTTGGATTTCTGGAAAACCAGATTACTCCAAAATCATATAATGGCTACCTATATCAAGATATATTCTTTATTGCTTTTCTCCAACCTCAATCCCATAATTTGGCCATCTCTATCTTTTATATTATCAACCCACATTCCCTCTCCTCTGTAGGCAGAGTTTTACTTACAAGGCACCAGTCCAAGATAAATATTTATTAGAATATAAATCAACACTCACAATACTAGTAACAGCTTATAATGGCACCTGAACAGGGACTGGAGTATCTGAGCGATGGACAAGTGATAGACGGAGGATGGATTCTGATCCTGCTCTCCAGCAGCCAGGAACCAGGAAGAGGCTTCCTCTTGTCTCAGCAGCCCCTTATCAATGGGGTTGGCCACACCCCCTCCAAGAGCCTGGGAGCCTGGATAAGCATCTTTGGACCTTATCGGCTCACACCTGAATCTCACTATATATCCCCCTTTTGTCTAAATAAGAAGGTTCTAAACTAAGACTATGTACAATAGAAATTATTATGAGGTAGTAACCTTAAATACCTATTCTTCAACCCCTTCAAGACCTGAGAAGGAAGATATATCACTTGAAAGTCAGAAGTACATGGAAGTAGTGGCTTCAAAATTTGGGAGAAGACAGCAACACAACTATCTGGACAACCACTTCTGGTTTTGTGCGCCACTGGAGCATCTATCATATTGGCTACAGGCCTATAATATCTGATAGATCTTTTCACAAGTAGGGAAATTTTGGAGGGCCTGTCTTATCCTGTCCAGGCAGGTTTTATCAGTCTCCATCCATCAATTTGTTCATCCAGCTTGGACACCATGAGTGTACTGTCAGCAATCAAGGTAAGGACAGTTCCTTACCCAACCAGACATTCTTTGCCAAAAGTACAAACTCCAAAGAGTATCCTCGATGCTCAACACCATCTCGGGACAGGAGTAGTGACACCAGGAGTCATTGTGTCTGTCGTGGCTGAATTTCAAACGTTAAATGCCATATTCTCTGGGTCTATGAAATGGTTGAAGATTCCTGTTTATCTATGATATTCTAACCTGTATCTGAGATGACTGGGATATGATACCTTAAGTAATGTTGACTGTAGTTTTTATAATTTTAAGGAATAAACCCTGTACTAAAAATTAGAATATCTATATAAGGGATGTACAATCCCTGAACCATGACTTTTAGTATGACTATCAAACATTAGCCAGGGGATATTACCATGTAAAGTGGCCACAGCATTTTAGAAAGGTATATACATATATATCATCTAAACAGAGGTATATAAAATATCTTGTGCATATATCATAACTAGTGCAATCATACATTATATCTAGTATAGTTAAATGAAGGTAGTGATTGCATAGTGTACATGAAAATGATGTGCAAATATTTTAAACAGAGATAGAAGCATACATAAAACATAGCAATTACAGATTCAATTTTACATAATAGTTACAGATTCAGATTTATTTCGAAAAACAAGTTGCTTTGGTTATATAAAGCAATTCCATATTGAACATTGTTCAAATGTACAAATTATCACAATTAAAAATTTAAAATGATTTTACATTTGTATCAATATACAAATACCTATGCCAATGCAAATTGTCTTTAGCTTAGCCCATACATTTAGCTAAAATGGTGTATAGGTAGGCAGAACAATCTACCTTTATTTATCGTATCTATCTCTCTTCTCTTCTTCAGAAGAGATCTTTGATGCTATATTAAAGTTCTGTCCTCCACCCAATTTTCACTTAAAACTATTCTAACAGAATAAGAATTATCCACAACGCTCAGAACAAAAAACTTATTGGGAAAGGGGGCGTAGTCTTTCATAAGGCTGCTTCCTGCTGACTTAAGGGCGATGGCATCTCTTTGGGATCCTGTAAAAGCTAAAACAATGGTTATATCTTAATGGACTGACTATATACATCTATAACCATTCTCAGAATAGTGGTTAACTCCATCTGGAATTTAATTAGAAGTGTGATCTGGAGGATAATCATACAGAGCTATCTTGTAGCCGTTTTTGAATAGTTTATTTTCTGAAAACAATCATTGATTGATGTGCACCAGGTTCTTGATTTTTCTATTTTTGCCTCTGTCTATCTGTCTACCTGTCTCTTACTCTCTCTCTCTCTCTCATACTCTCCCTTTTATTCTTGTTTCACTAGTAGGAGTTGTTGCGGTGGGTGCCCCATCTCGGTTCCATATTCTTTGTAGATAGCTGATAGGAGGAAATGTTATTCACAATGGAAAACTTAAGCATTGTTGATACTCAAAGAAGATATTCACATCTTATATGACTTCAGGAGATTGTATGCAGACAGAATGTTTGAAAGGTACAGAAACAGAGAGAAACAAGGTTTAAGATGTAGTCACAATAATATTGGTCCATAAATATTCTGTCTTCTGTCTCACACCAGGTGGCTTTTCTGATATGAGACAGAATACTTCACATTTCCTTTACCAATATGCTTGGGTTTAGAGAGGGAGAAAGCAGCTTGCTCCCAATCTAAATCCAGCCCTATTAATTGTCATATCAGGACCACTTTTTTTTTTTTTTTTAAGGAGTAGATGCAAGTTGCAAAGTAGTAAGATTTGAGAGATTACCCAGTAGTGCATATGTATATATATTGGTCTCATAATCCATTGTTTACATTCCTTCATTATCCATCTCTCCTCGATTGCAGGTGTGTGGTGGGATTAAGGTGTCAGCCGATAAGGTCAGAAGACAGTTCCGGGACCCTGGAGGGGATGTGGCCAAGCCCATTGATAAGTGGCTGCTGGGACAGGAGGATCTCTCTTCCTGGCTCCTGGCTGCTGGCTGCTGGACAGACAGAATCGGAATCCATCGTCCTTCCATCGCGCATCCATTGCTTGTCCATCGCTTGGATACACCAGTCCTTGTTCAGGTGCCACCATAAGCTGTTACTAATATTGTGAATCTTAATTTATATTCTAATAAATATTAATTTTGGACTGGTGCCTTGAAAGTAAAACTTCTACACAGGTGAATAATTATTCAATGTCTAGTCAATGTCTTACAAACAGTTGTATCCGTTTTCCTGTAAAGACAAAATTGAGACCCTGTCCCAGGTTTGTTAAATGTGTTTTCCTTACCATGTAGCCATTTGTCATATCAGGGATGAGCAATTACTTCTCCTTAGGAAGGGACTCCTTTTCAAAGCGGACTTTACTAGTTTTGTCGATACCCATATCTTTCCTGTCCCTATTGAAACAAAAGCAAAACCCCTACCCCATCAAAGCACATATCCCGGCTTCGACTCTGAAGTCAACACATCTTTGAAGTAGATGGGTTGATTTATCTCGGTGGATTTCTCTATTACCCAATGTCTCTCAGCAGCTGATATCCCCATTTCATCAGCGTTAAGAAAATTTAAAGTCAATAAGGCACTGTGCAACCTCTTCCTGGGTTTTATCATTTCTTTCTTCTGTTTATAACATCTCTTTCAATGTGTGGTGAAATCTTTCCACAATAGCCTGTCCTATAGGATTGTTTGGTATTCACGTAATATGCTTTATATTATAGTATCCAAAAATTAGCCTCATTTTTTGGGAAATGTAAGCTGGAGCATTGTCAGTCTTAATCTGAGTGAGAATTCCCATTATGGCTATGGCTTCCAAAAGGTGAGTAAGGACACCATCAGCATTTTCAGAACTCAGAGCAGTCGCCCATTGCATTACAGAGAAAGTATCGATATATGATGTATATATTTCATCTTTCCAAATTCTGGGAAGTGAAGCACATCCATTTGCCAGATCTCACTTCTCTGTGTACCCTTAGGATTACTTCCAGCAGGTAAAGACGGTTGGTTATAGAAAGAGCAGGTTTTGTAATTTCTTACTATTTCATTTGCTTCCTTCCAAGTGATGGAAAAACTCTTCTTTAGTCCTTTGCTGTTAACATGATGTTTCTCATGAAATTCTGTGGCCTCTAGCACATTTCCTATCAGCAACCAATCTATTTCATCATTACCCTGTGCTAGAGGGCCTGGGAGACCCGTGTGTGCCCTGATATGTGTTATGTACCTAGGATGTAACCTACTTCTGATGATATCTTGTAGTTGTATGAACAGTAAGGTCAGGTCTGTATCATCAAGAATGAAGTTAGCAGTTTCAATATGTGAAACAACTCTGCATATTGAGAGTCAGTAATTATGTTGAGAGGCTCTGTGAAATCCAACAACACCATAATAATTAAATATAGTTCTGACTTCTGGACAGAGTTATAAGGACTCTGAGCCACCTGAATTAAGTCTTCAGACTTTTAGGCAGCCCTTCCTAAATTGTTTGCATCAATATAAAAGGTGGGAGATCCAGAAATGGGTTTATCCTGTACCACACGAGGAAAGATCCAATTACTTTCCTTTATGAATTGAATTTTCTTGTTTCGAGGATATTTATTATTAATCTCTCCTAAAAAGTCACTACAAGCCTTTTGCCAAGGTTCACTGTCTGCCCATAATTGTTCAATTTCTTCATTAGTCAAAGGCACAACAATTTCTGCAGGGTCCTTTCCAGTCAATTGGCGAAGTCTGAGTTTACCATTAAAAATCAGATCAGAATTTTTTTCAATATATGTCTTCATCTTCTTGCTTTCTCTTTGCATTAAGATTCCTGTTGGAGATTGTCTAGTGGGTAAAATAACAGGTATTGATCCACACGATCCACATGTGCTTCTTGAAGTTTCTTTTCCACCAGTTCTAATTCTTTCTGAGCCTCATCAGACAGTTCTCTTGGACTATTTAAATCCTTGTCACTATCCAAAGTCTTGAACAAATTAACTAGCTCATAGTTTTTTATACCAATCATGGGCCATATATGAGCAATATCTCCTAGTAACTTTTGAAAATTGTTAAGAGTCTTCAATTTATCTCTATTTTATTTTACCTTCTGTGGCCTAATTTTTTGTAAACCAATTTTATATCATAATAATTGATAGAATCTCCCCTCTGTAGTATGAGGTTTCTGGCTCAGACTTTTGGGTCTAGCCTCAAGGTTTAGGACCACAGACCCGTGGACTCACATGCGGCTCGGTACCTTTTCTTAGGGCAGCATAGTTGTCCTCTGCTTCTTCCAGGCCTCTCTCTGGAATTCCCTCTGGTGTTCTGATCTGGCATTCTGTTCTCAGAGTTTTTAGTCTGGTAACCCCGCCTAAACTTCCTGCCTGCCTTTGGCCAATCAGCTCTTTTTATTAAACCAGTGGTTGGGACAATTATTTAAAATGAAACAACACAACCTCCCACACCCCTCTGTACTTTTTCTGGAGCAATTTGTAGTCCCCAAACAGGCAATATTTACTTTAGTTCTTCAAACAATGTTTCTAATGTCTTTGGGTTTGGGTCTGCCAACAAAACACCATCCATATAATGGTAAATGATAGATTGTGGGAAGTGCTTGCACAGTATTTCTAGTGGTTGTTGTACAAAATATTGGCATAAGGTGGGACTATTCAACATTCCTTGGGGAAGGACTCTCCATTGGTACCTCTTAACTGGCCCTGAATTATTAAGAGTAGGCACTGTGAAAGCAAATTTATCCTTGTCCTGTTCCTGTAAAGGTATGGTAAAAAAGCAATTTTTAAAATCAATAACTGCAATGGGCCATGCCTTAGGTAGCAGAGAAGGCAGGAGAATACCAGATTGTAAAGAGCCCATAGAATTGCTCTTAAATCCATCACCATCCTCCATTTTCCAGATTTTTTCCTGAGAACAAAACAGGAGAATTCCATGGACTGGTTGATTCTTCGATATGCTGAGCCTGTAACTGCTCCTGTACCAACTGTTCCAAAGCCTGAAGTTTTTCTCTTGTCAAAGGCCATTGTTGAACCCAAATAAGCTTTTCTGTTAACCATTTCAAAGGCAGTGCTGTGAGTGTCCCTTTAGGGTCTGTGGTTATTGGGCAATTCTTCTGAACAATTTGAATGGCTGGTGAATTTTCTCTATAGTACCTTAAAGCATAATTTTTGGAAACATAATTGAGTCTCTGGTTGATATCAGAACAGGGAGGGATTTTAATCTGGGTATTCCTTTGCATTAGAGGGTCGCGACCCCACAGATTCACTGCTATGTCAGCCATATATGGCTTCAACTGTCCTTTCTGACCTTCTGATCCTATGCATTCGAGCCATCTCACACTCTGTTTCACTTGAGATATTGTTCCAATACCCAGAAACTGGTAATCTACTTCCCATAAAGACCATCTTGGATACCATGATTGTGGGGTTATGATCAAAACATCAGCCCCTAAATCGACTAAACCCTGGATATAAAAATTATCTATCCATATTCTCAATTTTGTTCTTTGTTCATTTATTGAAGTCTGATAAAATATTCGTTTTGTGATTCTTTTTGGAATCTGAATTTCTTTTGAATTTCTGTTATTATCTAATACTGTATGATTTTCAGGTTTTGGATGCTCTATTTGTCCTGAGAATGCTGGTCTTCTACTATGACCAGATATGATCTCACCGTCCTTGAATTTGGAGTCTGAGTTTTTGGGGCTTCCTAGGGGAAGCCCCAAAAGGTTTTTCCCGATGATAGAGGGTTGCCTTCTTTATCCCTGGCAGATCTACATTCATTGGTCCAATGCCATCCCTTGCCACACCTTCTGCATAATCCAGAAGGCAATGACCTTCTGTTCGAATTATACCTAGATCGGGCAATATTTCTAAGAGTACCTTGTGTACAATTCTGTCTTAGATGGCCTTGTTTACCACAGTTGAAACTAGTGATGCCTTGGTTTTTCACCCTAACATTAGCAACAGCTTGGCCTACCCAATTCTCCTTGTCGCAATGGAGAGACTCAACATTGATTGCATATTGAATCCATTCTTCTATAGGTGCAGCTCTGATCTTTAAAGGCATAAGCATTCTTCTATATTCCACATTAGCATGATCAAAGGCCAGAGAAAGTATTAATTGCTTCCTAACTTCTGGATCTGATGTTGCTCTATGAACAGCCATGGTAAGCCACTATAGAAAGTCGTTATAAGGCTCTTTTAAGCCTTGTTTGACCTTAGTATAATGCTCGATTTTTTGACCTGGGTCCAAACTCTTTTTCCAAGCATTCAGTGCAGTAGTACAGCATAGCAATAAAGTATGCTTGTCATAAGTAGATTGAGTCCTCTCATCAGCAAACATGCCTTAACCAAGGACTTGGTCCTGAGAAGCAAGGAAACCCTAATTTTTCCTTGTTGTTTTAAGGTCTTGGCCTCCTCTCTAAACCAGCCTCTCCACTGTAAATTCTGACTTTGGCCCAAGACAACAGCCGTTAGTTGCATCCAATCAGTTGGTCGAATCCAGTTTTTTGCTGACCATGAATTTAGAAGCTGCTTTACATACGTAGAGTGTATACCGTGCATTGATATTGCCTCTTTAAAATCATTGATGTCTCTCATATGTACTATGAGCTATACTCTACATATTCTGAGGATCCCCCAGGTGCTATCTTTGTCTGAACAGTAGCTGGAAACAATAGTGGTGCAGAAGGGGGTAGCCCTGGTATGCTTACCACCTTAAGTAGAATATCTCCAGTACCTTAATATCCCATTGGGGTTTGACCTGAACTGTTCTGAGCATAAGATGCATCACTACCCTTTTCCAGTATTGCAATACGGTCCTCCCATTCTTGTATTTTGGATATTATGGGTTCCCATTCCTGGATTTTGGATACTACTGGTTTCCATTCTTGAAGTTTACATAGAGCCTATATTTTTCTTGTACAGTGTTATCTATATCTAAAGAGGAAGCCTTATCTTAAAGCTTGTTGTAACCAATTTTCAGAGTATCCATCCTTTTTGCCATTTTATTATTTGACAGTTCCACATTATATACCTTGGACATAACTGTTGAATTACATTTTGTACTTGTTTAACCTCATCTGCAACCGTAGCATTCCATAGTTGCATAATACATAATCTGGACAGTAATTATTGGTTTCCATTTGAGACCTCTGTCATCATCCTCTTATTTTGAAACATAAAATAGAGAAACAAGCCAAAAAATAGTAGGACTGGGGTATTGAATCCTTCAAGATATTCATTTAAAAATTTATCAACCACCATGGCAAAATATGACCTAAAGTCTTCAAAAGAATAATTGTCAGCCATTGTGTCAATTAAGGTGTAATTATGCCATTTAGTCCACAGGTAGTGTTCAATGCCCTGCCCACTGTATGGCAGATGCAGAGACTCTCAGCAGCAGGAAGCTACCTACAGAACCTATGGGTTATTGAAGGGGCCCAGTAGGCAGAAGACATTCCTTTGAAAAAGCAAATTCTCACAAATTAAGACAGGATGTTAATCATAAAATAGAAGGGTTTTTATTTCCTTTGTTTGCTTGCGCGAGTAATTTACAATTGACTGGGTCACAATCAGCCACCACTTGGCCTGGCTGGGGAAGAGGGATGTGCATGCACTTTAAACTCTGCTATTAGGGCTAGATGGGCGGAGCTGCTGTACAGGAAGGCAGTGGGTGGCCAAGTGGATGATGGACCAATCCTGAGCGCTGCGCTGGCAGGCCAGGCAGTTGTGTGCTGTTTGTGCTGGTTCTGCAGGCTGAAAACTGAGTACTGCAACAGGCTGAAAGCAGAGCCACTTGCTGTGGCAGGCTGGCAGTTGAAAACCATGCCTGCGCACTCGTGCTTGTGCATTGAGCTGAAAACTTGTGTTAGTGCAATGAGCTAACAACCTGAACCCCTGTGCACCAAGCCGAAAACTCGCATTTGCGCACCGAGCTGAAAACTCGCTTTTTTCGCACTGAGCTGAAAATTCGTGCTTGTGCTCTGAGCTGAAAATTCATACTAGCACAATGACCTGACAACCTGTGCCCCTGTGCACCAAGTTGAAAACTCGCGCTTGCACACCGAGCTGAAAACTCGCTTTTTCTCACTGATCTGAAAACTCGTGCTTGCCCACTGAGCTGAAAACTCGCACTCGCGCACTGAGCTGAAAACCTGTGCCCCTGCGCATGGAGCAGAAAACTCGCATATGTGCACTGAGATAAAAACTCGCATTTTTGCACTGAGCTGAAAACACGCACTTGCGCACTGGACCAGTGGGTTGGAAACCGCACCCGGCTAGTGAGAGGGAGCTTTACACCCAAGTGAACAGTCTGTATGTCCCCTGCCCTCTTTCAGTTTTCAAAACACAAAGGGACCCCATATACCCGCCTGAGGGCACAGGGCCGAGGACGTTGGGCGCCAGATGTAGGTGGAGTTTTACATATAAGGCACAATTCCAAGATAAATATTTATTAGAATATAAACCAACACTCACAATATTAGTAACAGCTTAGAGTGGCACCTGAACAGGGACTGGAGTATCTGAGAGATGGACAAGTGATGGACGGACGATGGATTCTGATCCTGTCTCTCCAGCAGCCAGGAATCAGGAAGAGGCTTCCTCGTGTCCCAGCAGCCCCTTATCAGTGGGGTTAGCCACACCCCCGCCAGGTTGGCCACATCCCCTCCAGGAGCCCGGGACCCTGAGTAAGTGTCTTCAGACCTTGTCGGCTCACACCTGAATCCCACTAAACTCCTCTACCATCTACCACCCTTGCCAGTTTATCCAACTATTTCCTCTTCCTGGCTGATTATCCTGTGTCTCTCAGAAACTTCCTTGTTACCTAGTTTCTCTGGGGATGGGGATTGTAGCCTGGTTATCTCCTGCTTTACATTTAATATCAACTTATGAGTGAGTATGATGTTTTTCTTGCTGAATCTGGATTACCTAACTCAGAATATTTTTTTTTTCTAGTTCTATCTATTTGCCTACAAATTTCATGATATCACTGTTTTGCTTTGTTTTTGTTTGTACTATTGAGTAATACTTCATTATATATATGTATCACATTTTCTTTATTCATTCTTCAGGTGAGAGACTTGATGTAGGTTGATTTCCAATTTTCTGAGAAACAGGCATACTGATTTTCAGAGTGGTTGTACAAGTTTTCAATCTCACCAGCAATAGAGAAGTGTTCACATCTCTCCCAGAATCGTTTGTCATTGGTGTTTTTTGATCTTAGCCATTCTGATAACTGTAAGATGCTACCTTAGAGTCACTTTGATTTGCATTTCCATTGCTTAAATATCTTTTGGCCATTTGTGATTCTTCTGTTGAGAATTCTCTGTTTAGATATATACCCCTTTTCAAAATTACATTATTTAGAATTTTAATGTCTCATTTCTTGAGTCATTTATATTTTGGGGAGATCAGCTCTCTATCAAGTGTGTGGTTGGTGAAAATCTTTTTTCCCATTCTGTAGTCTTTTTGTTTTGCCTTACTGACCGTGTCCTTTTATTTACAGAAGCTTTTTCATTTTAAGAGAAACCATTTATTAATTGTTTTCAGTGTCCATGCTACTGTTATATTTAGAAAGTGGTCTACTATACCAATTCATTCAAGGCTCCTAACTCATTTTATTCTATAATGTTCAGTATAACTTGATTTATGTGGAGGTCTTTGATCCATGTAGACTTGATTTATTGTACGGCAATAGATATGGATATATTTGCATTCTTTTACAAATTGACATCCTGTTATGCCAGCACCATTTGTTGAAGATGCTTTCTTTTTAAATTGTATAATTTTCACTTCTTTGTCAGAAATAAGGTCTTCATAGGTGTGTGGACTTATGTTAGTATCTTAGATTCAATTCCATTGATCCTCATGTCAGTTTTTACAATAAAACAAAGCTGTTTTTATTCTATAACTCTACAGTAGGCCTTGAAGTCAGGGATGGTAATACCTCTAGAAGTTCCTTTATTGTACAAAATTGTATTGGCTATCCTAGATTTTTTATTTTCCCATATGAAGTTGAGTATTATTCTTTTGAGGTCTGTGAATAATTACATTGGGATTTATATGGGGAATTGCACAGACTCTATAGATATCAAGATCACCGTTTTTACTATGTTGATCCTACCTATCCAAGACCATGGAAGAGCTTTCCATTTTCTGATTTCTTCTTTAATTTTTTTCTTGAAAAATTTAAACTTCTTGTCATACAGGACTTTTACTTATTTTCTTAGAATTACTATAAGGTATTTTTATTATTATCATTATTTGTGGCTATTATAAAGAGTGATGTTCCCCTGAATTCTTCTTCACAAGTTTATTAATTTGCATGTTGGAGGGATTGTTTTTAACTTATTATTTTCTCTAGACTTATTACTGAAAGTGTTTATTAGCTGCAATAGTTCCTTGATAGAATTTTTGGGGTCACTTATGTATACTATCACATCATCTTCAAATAGCTAATATTTGATTTCATACTTTCAATTTGTACTACTTGATCTCCTTTTGTTGTCTTATTGTTCTAGCTAGAACTTTGAGTACAATATTTAACAGATACGAGAGAGTGGTCACCTTTTTCTTGTTTCTGACTTTAATAGAATTAATTTGAGTTTCCCTCCATTTAGTTTGAGGGTGGCTGTCAGCTTGCAGTATATTGCCTTTATTATGTTTAGGTATTTTCCTTGTATCCCTAATCTCTCCAAGACAAGAGGTGTTAGATTTTGTCAAAGGTTTGTCAACATCTAATGAGATGATTATGTATGGTTTTTGTTTGTTTGTTTGTTTATATGGTGAATGACATTGACAAATTTTTATGTGTTAAATCACACCTGCATTTCAAGGATTAAGAAAACTTGATCACGGTGGATGATTTTTTGATGTGTTCTTAAAACTGGTTTGCCAATATTTTACTGAGTATTTTTGCAGAAATTTTTATGAAATTGGTGTGTGATCCTCTTTTTTAGTTGTGTCTTTCTGTTGTTTGCATATTATGGAGACTGTAGCCTCAATAAGAGTTTGGCAATGTGTCTTTTCTTTCTATTGTGTGAAGCAATTAAAGAAATATTAGCTTTTGGAAATTTCTATAGAATTCTGTGCTGAAACTCTCTAGCCTGTGCTTTTTTTTTTTGCTAGTAAGACTTGTAATGACTGATTTTACTTCTTTAGGGATTGAACATCTATTTAAATTATTTATCTTGTCATAATTTAATTTTGATACATGGTACCTATCCAGAAACTTGTCCATTTCTTTCAGGTTTTCCATATGACTTATTGATTCTTTGGACTTTCTCAGTATATATTGTTATATCCCCATATTGATTTCTTATTTTGTTAATTTGGAAACTAACAAAATTCTTTTTTTGTTAATCTTTTTAAAGCAAATTAACCAAATGGTTTTAGTTTCCTTTGGATAAAAATTTATCTTCTTGATTTTCTCAAAAACTTAACTCTTTGTTTCATTTGTTCTCTGTAGTGTTCACTTTGTTTCTAATTTATTGATTTCAGCCCTCAATTTGCTTATTTTGTATGTTCTGCTTCTCTTGGATGAGTTTGCAAGTCATTAGTATGTGATTTCTCCACATTATTTAATAGGCACTTAGTGCTATAAACTTTCCCGTTAGCACTATTTTCATTGTGTCCCATAAGGTTGGGTATGCTGTGCATTAATTTTCATTGAATTCTAGGAAGTCTTTAATTTTTTTATTTTTTCCAAGTGGTGATTCAGTTCAGTGTTTTTCAGTTCCATGTGTTTGTAGTCTATGTGCAATTTTTGTTTTTGAATTACAACTTTATTTCATGATGATTTGATAAGATATATGAAACTATTTCAATTTTTAAATCTGTTTATTTTTATTTTTTACTGAGTATATAGTCAGTTTTAGAGAAGGTTTCATGAGGTATTGAAAAGAAGGTTTATTCTCTTGTGTTTTGGTTAAATGTTCTACAGATGTGTGTTTGAGGTCATACATGTTAATTTTCTTATTTTTAAATTAAGTTTCTGGAAGACCTGTCCAGTGGTGAGAGTAAGTGTTGAAGTCTCTCACACTACTAGTGTGTGCAGTTGGATATGTGCTTTAAGCTTTAATAATATTTCTTTTAAAATGTGGACACCTTGTATTTGGGGTATAGATGTTCAGAACTGAGACTTCCTCTTGATGGATTTTTGGTAATAAATATAAAATGCCCTATTTTATCTCTTTTGATTAATTCTAGTTTGAAGTCTATTTTGACAGATAATAACATAGCTACACAAGCTTGTTTCTTAGATTTATTTAATTGGAAAATCTTTTTCAAATCATTTACTCTGGGGTAATATCTGTGTTTGTGGTTGAGGTGTGTTCCTTATATGCATCAAGATAGATCTTATTTCTAAATCCATTAAGTTAGCCTGAGTCCATTGACCTTAAGAGATATTAATGACCAGTGATTGTTATTTCTTACAACTTTTATTTTCTTAGTGGTTGTGGTATAATAAGATTATGTTATGATATGCTCTAAATATTTGTCCCTCTTACCAGTTTAGTAAAACATTTATTGACCAGAAGGCAGACAGGAAGTGTAGGCAGGGCCACCAGACTAACAAAACCTCCAAGAAAAAAAGTCAAATAGAGATATGCCAACAGATACAAAAAAAAAAAAAATTGCTACTCAAAAAAAGAGAAGACATCAAGCCACATTAAACAAATTAATAAACATAAATTAAGTTAAGATAAAATAGCTAGCTTACAATATGTCAGAGCCATAGTCAATCAACATAAAATTAACATAAGCTTCTATGTAATTAGGCTAAATAACAGAGGGGCTGCAAGTGAGTTCAAACCTCAAGACTAGGCTTAAAAATCTGGGTCAAAAACTTATTACAAATGGCACCAAATATGTGGCACATACACCCACACAAAGCTTTAAATAGCTTTTAAAAGTTTCTAAAACACACATACACACAAAGTGAAAAAACAGCTTCCAAGTGGTGTCTCTCAACTGGGCCATAATATATACATACCCTAGCATAATATAAATACTTAAGCTGAAAATTGTCAACTTTCAAAATATAACTTAAACTAAAATAAGACCAGTTCCTAAAGTCTTACAAAAGACTCAATATGGCAAATGTAAGTTACTGTTCTTATAGGGAAAAGAAATAAACAAAGTCCAAGATGACTTTTTAATAACATTTTATTAACAAGGCTCTGTTTACTAGAGGCAAACAGAGATGTGGAATTTTTGAAAAAGATTTTCTAATTCAGTATTAGTTACAAAACCCTTGTGAGTCTTCTAAGAGGCCCTGCTGCCAAATACTCAAAGCTCATAAACAAATGGCAGGGGTTTACTTAGATAATATGCTTAATCTTTGAGGATATTTAAATATATTAAAAACCAGTGTGCCAGGACAATGAAAAGGCAGATGGTAGATTTTGTAGAATACTAAATTTCATTGCTTTGGTGCCAAGTTTTCAGTACAGTATATGTACAGAGTAGGAGTTCCCATGATTATCTAAATATGGGCTACCACAAAACCACCAATTTAATATTTTAAGTGTGGATATAGGACTGGAGAGATGGTTCTGCAATGAAAAATACTTGCTGCTTTTTCAGAGGACCCAGGTTCACATATTTAACTCCAGTCTCAGGGTCACATTTTCTTTTCTGTTATCTGAAGAACTAATTACCCATATGGTACACATACTTTCCATTACTGCAAAAATATACATTAGAAAAATCAACTTAATAGGTTAGGTTCTATTTTAGTTCATGGTTTCATAAGCTCCTGTCTGTGGATGATTAGCCTCATTGCTTTGAGACCTGTTGTGAGGTAAAATTTATATCAGTGAGCATGTAGAAGAGTGAGTTGCTAACTTTAGCATAATCTATAAACTTCTAAAGTCATGGGGAAAAAGGCCAGTAGCCCAATGCAAATATGACAACTTCCCCTCAGTTAGACCACCTTAACAACTTCTCATACCTTCTGTAGCACCACAAGTTAGTGAT
Source organism: Phyllotis vaccarum (assembly GCA_033318265.1). NCBI lineage: Eukaryota > Metazoa > Chordata > Mammalia > Rodentia > Cricetidae > Phyllotis > Phyllotis vaccarum. Next base: position 40,417,837 of record JARWLC010000016.1, read on the forward strand.
AAAGTTTTTAACATGTGAGAAGTTGAAGTACATTCCAGATTCTATGTACAGCAGTGTACAGCATGGCACTTTGATATACATTTGCCTATACACATATATTTTTTATAGGTACACTATTTCCTTTCTTTTAATAGATCTGTATTCCAATATGGTATCTGCTGTGAGGTTTCACATGATTATATAAAGCTCTGATAAATGTGCTATGAAATAAACAAAAATTAATTTTAAAAATAGTTTAAGTATAGACACATAGTTACTGAGGAAATGAATAAATAAATGCCAAACACAGACTTGGTTCCTCATGACTCATATTTTATGAGACAGAGTCTTTTATTCAGCAAGTATTCTGTAGGTTAATTAGGTTTTTGATATGTGTATTTCTTCAAATATGTATTGTGTTATGTGTGTGAGTATGCACGTATGTGTGTGCTTGTGTACCAGACATAAGACCTTAACTCAGCAATTTTCAAATATTTTTTACACATTTAAAAATACTTTTTATTTGTGCTTCATGTGTATGTGTGTGTGTGTGTGTGTGTTGTGTATACATTGATGTAGCAATCCATACAAACTAACAATTATGATTTGATCTATCTGCTATTTCATAAAGACAGCATTCACAATGCTGTCTTTATTTCACATGATTCAGATCTTCCTCACAGAAGCAAATAATTCTCTATGGAATTATTTGAAAATAAAATTGGCCTCCACAGGGTGAAAATACAAGTGGGCACTACCATGACCCTAGTTTTACATAGGCTTTGGTAATGTATCTCATTTGCCACCAACTGAGACACCTCACATTCCAGTATTTTTATAATAACATGAAATGGAAATTGTTGTGGGATTCAGGTGTCAGCTGACAAGGTCAAGGGACATTTATACAGAGCACCGGGCCCCCCGACCTGAAGGGGGCGGGGGAAAAGCCCCATTAAAAAGGGTCTGCGGATACGACACGCTCTGTTCCTGGTTCCTGGCTGCTGGAGGGAGGCTCACGTGGTCCGTCCGTCTGCAGACTCTGGTCCCTGTTCAGGTGCTATTATACTCTGTTGCCTGTACCGTGAGTGTTGGTTTATATTCTAATAAATATCTATCTGGTATTGGTGTCCTTGTGGGTACATTTGTGAGTGCTGTATCTTTGAATAAAGGAGCTGGTTTGGGCCATGGCAGGTACTGTAAAATAGGTGGGAGGAGAATCAGAGCTTAGGTAGAGAAGCAGGGTGGAGTTAGAGGCAGACCGCACGGAAGCCGCCCAAGAGACGACATGTAAGGAACACCGGTGAGCTACGGGCCGCCACCACGTGGCCCGTAGATTAATAGAAATGGGTTGATTTAAGATATGAGAGCTAGCTAGCAATGTGCCTGAGCCATAGGCCAAACAGCATGAACTTAATATAAGCCTCTGAGTTATTTTTGGGGACCTGGGCGGCTGGGCAGCTGAGGGGTCTGGCACGGCAGGTCTGTGGGTCGGACGGCGGGCAGATAAGCGGCGCCAGGCAGGTCTGTGGATCCGAGACCTCTGGGGCATGGGACCCGCAAACTAAATACAACAGATGGCGCATCCAACGTGGGCCGATTATCCACTTAGAGCCTGACAAAGATTAAAAAGAGTTCTAGATCGCAGAAATTGAGCCAGGGCAGCTTCCAAATTGTGTGTGTGGAGCGGGTCTTTGTACAAACAAAGCATGGTCCGGGTCACACTCAAAATGGCGCCAGCGGCGGGCTGGCGACAGGCAGTGTGAGCTACAATCAGGCGGGTTCCTGAAAACTAACAAAAGACTCAGTAATGTGATTGATTTTAGATTTCTGCTTATTTGGAACAAAAGAGAAACAGATTTTCTTCGTGGCAGCACCTTCTTGGGTGTGCTCTGTTTACGGTCCGCTTAAGAAAACTTAGTGATTCAGCCTAATTTGCAAAAACTGTGCTTCTTTTTGGAGAATGTATTTTAAAAGCTCTTAAGGTTAAAAGATGAATAAGGATTCACAATAAAACAGATTCAGATAAAAAGAAAACCTGTAAACGGGTTACAATGTTTGTAAAAGATACATAGGCATCAGAGAAAAAAGAAAGAGTTTAGAAAAAGTTTTTAAAGTGAGAAATAGAGTAATAAAATTATAATAAGCCACATAAAGATGGAAAATAGACACAAAATCTGGATTTTGGTTGTTATTGTGTTTTCTTTTAATTTTTTAACTGTTAATGAGCTAACTACAAAAAGACAATGGATTGCAAAGGCTACTAAGTTAAACAAGAATGTATATTTTAAAGGTATTTTGATTTTGAAATTTGTGTCTAAGGATTTATTGCTTTGGAAGAGTTCTGTTTCTGTTTCCACAGATGAGAACCTGTGGATTGCTTCCAGGCAAATATGGTTTCATCAACCAAGACCCCCTGAAAAAACCTCTGATGAGAAGAGATGGCCAGATCAGCTTCACAGCTGCAGATTATGACCCAGTCTCAACAACCGTGAGATTTTCAACGCCCCTTAATCAGCAGGAAGTAGTAATAAATAACTTCGCCCAAATTCCCCAAATATTGTTTCTAAATGTTTGTTTTCATTATAAATGGTTAATGGTCATAGTCAATCTCTTTCTAAGAAAAAACGGGGGATATGGTATGTAAATGCTTTTTTAAAAAATTAGATTATTGAATTTACAGGTAATCAGCTGTTAATCTCAAAATGCTTTACATTGGTATAGATTTTGGTTTATTGATACAAATTTAAGGTCAATTTTGTTATGCTATATGTGTTTTTCTATTCTTGTTTAAGATATGATGTTCATGTAACTGTTTTAAAATTGTAATGTATAATTAAAAAATAAAGGTTAATAGTCACTTTTGATAATCAAACTTATAGTTAGGTTAGTTAAGATTTTTAGGTATACAAAGATATATTTCAATTAAATAGATAATCTTCAAATACTTCTAAGACCTACAGAATATGGCATTTAAAATGTTTTAAGAGCTTAGACTTTTCTGGACAGTGAGACAGGTCTGTACCTGGCAGCACTAATTTACTTCAACAGGAAAATGGGCATTGAAGAAACTCCATATAGAGTCTCATCTATTTGTGGTAATGGTAAGCCACTGGAGAAGAAACTGTTTTTATATTGACTGCTTGACAGTATGCTGTTTAAACTAGACATGCAGGTTCCATAAGAAGATGACCTCTGGACTTTGGCAGAACAAGCCAAGATCATCATTCAGGTTCCTGCTTTACAGAGAAAACTGTCAGACATTCTTCAAGACTCAAGGAAAAACAACGGATGAACTGTGCCAAAATGGGCAGAGCGGATTTCCTACTTCACTAAAATAAAAAGAGACTTTGGGCCTATAGGCTGAAGATGAATGCCCCAACTTTATAAAGGAACTTTGGGTGACTGTCCAGGCAGATAGGTGTCATCTCTGTCCTTTCTAGATTTTAGAAGTCGTTTGCACTTCTAGTTTACTTCGGTAAATATTATATCCTTCTGTGGTCTTTGATATAGTTGAAGATTAGATAGTTATATGTACAGTTTTTCTTAGTCATTTAAAAAGTATATTAGATATGAAACTTTAGATTCATAAAGATAAGGTAGATAAAATGTTTTCTTTAATTTTGCTAAGTGCAAGTAGACTAGATATTATAACTATAATTCTTGCTTGATGGCTATTTTATTATATATAATTTTGCTATGTTAAAATTGAAACCTTCCTTTTTGATTAGAGAAAAAGGGGGAAATGTGGGAATGCATTTGTGAGTGCTGTATCTTTAAATAAAGGAGCTGGTTTGGACCATGGCAGGTACGTAAAATAGGTAGGAGGAGAAATCAGAGCTTAGGTAAGAGAAGCAGGGCGGAGTTAGAGGCAGACCGCACGGAAGCCGCCCAAGAGACGACATGTAAAGAACACTGGTGAGCTACGGGCTGGGCCCACGTGGCCCGCGGATTAATAGAAATGAGTTGATTTAAAATGTAAGAGCTAGCTAGCAATGTGCCTGAGCCATAGGCCAAACAGCATGAACTTAATATAAGCCTCTGAGTTATTTTTGGGGACCTGGGCGGCTGGGCAGCTGAGGGGTCTGGCACGGCAGGTCTGTGGGTCGGACGGCGGGCAGATAAGCGGCGCCAGGCAGGTCTGTGGGTCCGAGACCTCTGGGGCATGGGACCAGCAAACAAAATACAACAGGAAATCATTCATATATCCATCTGTCTTAGTTAAGGTTTCTAGTCTTGTGAAGAGACACAATGACCACAGCAATTCTTATAAAGGAATGCAATTAATTAAAGCTGGTTTGCAGTTTTTAGGTTTAATGCATTAGTTTCATGCTTGGAAGTATGGCATCAAGCAGACAGACATGGTTGTGATGAGGTAGCTAAGAGTTCTACATTCAGATTTATAGACAGCAGGAAGAGAAAGTAAGCCACTGGGCTTGGCTTGGGCTTCTGAAAAAATTAAAACTAACCCACAATGATATACTTTGTGCAACAAGGCCACACCAACAATCAAATGTCACTCCTACTAATGTTGCCACTCCCTGAGACTTTGTGGTTATTTTCATTTAAAGCACCATACCATCTATGAATAAATAGATAAGTAAATTTTATTTTTTATTATAGAATTGTTTTGAAATAAAGAGGAATTCAATACACATGCTGGGATACTGGTGGCTATTATATTGAAGTTTCCACCACATCTGGCCAGAGATCTAGATCCACAGACCTGCTGTCCCAGACAATTATCCACCACTGCTTAGGTCTCTCCCAAAATGACACAGACACTTATATTAACTTCATGCTGTTTGGTCTATGGCTTAGGCACATTGCTAGCTAGTTCTTTTATCTTAACTCAACCCATTCTCATTAATCTGTCTGCCACGTTGCTTGTGGCTCACTTGTGTTCCTTACATGTTTCTTCTTTTGGGCATCTGGCTCAATCTGTATGTGTGTTTCTGCCCTCCTACTACCTATTCTGATTTCCTCACCTACTTTTTCTATGGTGCCTGTCATGGGCCAAAACAGTCCTTTATTTGATATTCACAGCATAAAGAAAGACATTCCCACATTACCTCCCCCATTTCTGTCTAATCAAAAAGGAAGGTTTTAACTTTAACATAGCAAAATTACATATAACAAAATAGCTATCAAGCAAGAATTACACTTACAGTGTCTAGTCTGTTGTATTTAGCAAAATTAAAGAAAATACTCTATCATCTACCTTATCTTTGTGAGTCTAATTTCATATTCAATATACCTTTTAAAATAACTAAGAAAAACTATACCTATAACTATGTAATCCTCAACTACATTAAAGACCACAGAAGGATATAGTATTACCTGAGTAAACAGGAAGTTCAGGCAACTTCTAAAATGTAGAAATGACAGAGATGATATCTATCTGCCTGCACAGTCACCCATAGTTCCTTTATAAAGTTAGGGAATTCATCTTCAGCCTACAGGTCCAGAGTCTCTGGCATTCCTTTCAGTGAATCAGGAAATTTGAATGAATGCTCTGCTCATTCTGGTATAGTTTATCATTTGCTTCTCTTTGTGTCCTGAAGAATGTCTGACAGTTTTATCTGCAAAACAGGAACCCAAAGGACCATCTCAGCTTGTTCATTCAAAGTTCAGAGGTCACTTTTGTATGGAACCTGCATGTCAAGTTTAAACAGCATTCTGTCAAGCAGTCAATACAAGAGTGGGTTCTTGTCCAGTAGTTAACCATTACCTCAAAGAAAGTAAACTCCACATGGAGTTTCTTCATGCCCACTTTTCTCTTGCAGTAGATTGGTGCTACCAGAAGCAGACCTGTCTCACTGTCCATAAAAGTCTAAGTTCTTAAACTGTTTTAAATGTCATATTATGTAGGTCTTAGAAGTGTTTAAGGATTACCTATCCAATTGAAATATCTCTTTGAACACCTACAAAAATGTAACATGCATTTCTTAAACATTACCATTTTAAATCAGTTACACAAACATTATACCTTAAACAAGAGTAAAAAATTATGTACAGCATAACAAAATTGACCTTAGATTTGTATCACTAAACCAAAATTCCTACCAATTTAAAATATTTTGAGATTAACAGTTGATTTTTTGGATTAAAGTAAATTCAATAATCTAATTTTTAAAAATCACTCATATACTGCATCCCCCTTTTCTTCTTAGAAAGAGATTAACTATGACCATTAACTGTGTATAATGAATACAAGTATTTATTTTGGGAATTTGGGTGTTCCCTGTTTTCTGTTTAGAGATATAGCTCACTACTGTTGCAACGGTGCCTTTTCTACCTTCCTGCATACAGATACTTCTAAATTCTACAACATTTCTTGTTCAGATAACTGTAAAAAACTGTTATTTTTGATAGCTGCATTCATGTCCAAGTTTGTGTGACTGCACATGTGTATGCAGGTGCCTATGCCTATGGAAGCCATAAGTCACTCTTAGGTATGGCTCTTTAGTCACAATCCATCTAGTTTTTTGACACAAGACTTTCAGTGGTCTAGATTTTAGCAGATTTGGCTGGCTAACTGGGAACACCAGCACACACTTGATTCAGTCTCTCTAGAGCTAGGATTATAAGATTGAGCTACCAAGCCCATCACTTTTACACATTTCTGGGGATCAGTATTAGGCCCACATATTATCCAGGTAATCACTTTTTCAAGTGATATCTCAAGCGCTAATGTTGTTAAAATTAGCTGATCACAGTTTGTTTCTTGCCCACTTCCCTAGACACAAGACATAACAAGGTGAGATAAGAAGATTTAATAGTAGAAGCATTCTCTGGCAACTTTTTCTGAAATCTATTTGGAACAGGATTTATTATGGTACTTACTAGCTAAAATAGATTTTTAAGAATAAAGCATCTTCCATTTTGCATTTACTCGGGATTTATTCCTGTTCATATTTATTTTATGTGTGTGACTGTTTTGCCAGCACATATGTGTGTGTGTGTGAGTGTGTGTGTGTGTGTGTGTGAGTGTGTGTGTGTGTGCACTGTGTGTCTGCCTGATGCTACCAAAAGCCAAATCTCTTAGTACTTGATATATTTGTAGTTGTGAGTTTGTAAGCCTCTATATGGGTGCTTTGAACTGAATACACATCCTCTAAAAGAGCAGCAAGTACTCTAAATTTAAAGATTCTGTTTCATACCATCATAGGCACTGCTACCTAATATGCCCAACTTAAATCTAATAATTGTAAAATATTGCTAGTATAACAATAAATCAAATAATAGTAAAACACATTCTTAAACTGCAAATTATTTTACTTAGCAATTTGACTATACCCAAAAAATTGTCAGTCAAGATTAAAAAAAAAAGAATAAGATATCTTCATGTAGAAAACAAAAACATCTCTGATGTTTGCCTATCAGAGATCAATTTCTAAATGTGGTATATACTTGTAACTATATCTTAATCTACTATATAAGTTATAATAATTTTATTTAAATATCTTTATAAATTATAAAAAAAATAATTAATTACAACAAATCTTATCCTTAAAAATATCAAAGCAAGAATTACAGAAAGATGGGGGAATAATCCAGAGAGAGGACAAGAAGAAACTGCTGAAGACAGATTGTTTGTTCTGTCTTTACTTTAGAGGAATCATTGAGAATTATGAAATTTCAAGGATTTATAGATTAATCCATCACAATGAATCAGTGTTAATTTCTAAATGGTGATAATATACTGTGGTTATAAAACATTTTGGAATGAGTGTATCAGACTTCCCTGGAGTGCAAGTGCCATGCTGAGCTGACCCACCTTGGGACTTCTTGCCCTTTTGTGGGAGGGGATGGGTAGATGGGGAAGTGTTAAACTGAAGACTGACCAGGAGGAGTTGGGAGGAGGGAAGGGTGGAGGAGAAGCGGAATACATAGATAAAAATAATCTTTTTAATGAAAAATAAATAAAAATTGTTTCATTTAAAAGAAAACATTAGGTTTTATGTAATCAGATTTCTGTCTCTCATAATACACCACAGAGGAGAAACAAATGTGGAATAAGGAAGACAATATTTTACTTTTAATTACACTTATATGTAGTTTTGTGCATTTTTTAAACATGTGAGTACAGCTGCCTGCTGAGGCTAGAATAAGGCTTTGAAGAACCAGAGCTGGAGAAAGAGGTATTGTGAGTACCTGACTGGGTTCAGGGAACTGAACTCCTGCCCTCTACAAAAGTAGCAGTTGTTGTTACCTGATATACCATTTCTTCAGCTCCTAGATATTTTTAATGGTAACATTTTACAATAATGTATATGGTGCTACTTCTCACTTTGTCTCCCTTTATTATTTGGGGTGTGTGGGGCATGAGTATTAAACTTTTTTTTTAATTCTAGCCATTTATAATATTGTACTTTGGTTTGGAACTATCTATTTAACAAACATTTTTATTAAGCTGGATGATTTTTTAGAATTTTTTTCTTTTAAATGCAAGTGTTTTTAAATTAGAAAGTCAAAAGATTTCCCATGTTTCTATACTCTCCCTTCAATGGCAAAGCACTGTAAGTCCATTATTTCAATTGCCATTTAAAATAATGTGTGATGAGGGTATTTTAAGTATTATTTAAAGGGCTGTTATAAGAAAGCAAGTATTAATTATATGTTGCTAAATATGTTATTATTTCATGATAAAAATCTTCAATTAATGCTTTTATGATTTTATGGATATATTAAGAAATATAATGGAGTTTTGTGGCATGAGAGACCTCTCAGATCTGCAGAAATCTTTCTTTGTACTCTCAAAAGTATGAGATCATTCCATTTTTTTCAATCTCTTAGGCAGCAGGTTGAGCAGGAAAGAATTTCCAAACTTAAAGAGATGTGTAATAATAGGTCTTGTACATGGATACACACATGTGTATGTGTGTGCATGTGTGTTTGTGTGTATGTGTGTGTGTGTGTGCATGTGTGTGTGTTTTATATTTGGATGCCAGCCACCCACTCTGCCTCTTATTTTATCTAAAACTTGCTAAGTAGGATAGACTAGTTTTTGAGTGGGCCCAGGATTTATCACTCTTCACCTTCCCAGTGGATGTTTTACACACTGCCATGGTCCTGGGATAAAACTCAGCATCTCATTCTTACATGACAGTAATTTTCCAAAAAGAGCCATCTCTCCGACTTTCATCTATCCTGTGTTTTAGAACCTTAAAATGTGGCACCTAAACATGAACACATTGTGATTCTGACTGTATTGGAGTCTGAAAGCAGCTTCTTGGTCCTAAAAAGTAGTACTGAGCCTCATTCACTCTTAATATTCCAAAGTTTCAGTAACCTTTCACCTTTACAATGGAAACCTCTTCAGCTGTGAAAAAATGCCCCAGAGTAGAATGAAGTAGAAAATGACTAGAGAATTAACAGAGAGGAGACACCTGAAGAGAGGTGAAGTATTTGCTTTTGTCTCCTTCCTGTCAGGTCCTGTATGACCCAACTTGGATTTACTCACATTTCCCATTCCTGGAGGTGTTGCCCAGCTAAAACGAATTCTGCACGATGGATGTTTCTTCAGAGAGGGACATTGCAACTAATAACTTTAACAAAACAATGTACTTTTTATAGAATGTGATCCTCCATGCAAAACTGTTACCATATTCAGCTATGGCTATTGTTAAAAGTGCATAGCAAATGAGTTTTCTGATTGTAGACATTTCCTCAGCAGAGAACAGTGGGAGATTGGAACCTCACCAGAGAGATTCTAATCACTCCTAAAGCCTTATCTGTGCATTTTTCCTCAAGACTTGGGGAAAGGGCTGTAACTATCTGACTATAGGGAAGTCATCATCAATGCAGGTGACTTTCAAAGACCAATGGAGCCATACACACTCCTGTGCCTTACCCATGACCTTCAATTAAGCCCAATAAATTTAGGGTTCCCTGGGGCAAATTTTCTTGGAAGTGTCTTTTGGTTTGCCATTGGGACTTTGGAGAGGTATGAACTTTATATCTCCCCAGAAAAGGAATTCTCACTGCAGTATTTTGAGCAATGATCAGATGATTATATAATATTATTAAGTAAGGTTGGTAATGGGTATTGATGAAGAGGGGGCTGGCCTTTCAGAATGAGCCATTTTCTCTATCTGACTTACCAAATTCCATGTATGTGGAGGGAGTATGGACAAAATATATGTTTGTTAGGATTATGGTCTGAATTTCCCAGAGAAAGCTGTACCAGTATTAAACATGCTGCAAGGTTAATTGACTACTTAGGCCGGCTATGATTGTAAGGAGTAAGAATGTTATACATACAGAAGAAAATTGTTTTGAACTATGCTAGCCCCATAAATGGACATTTATTGCCACCTCTTCTTTGACATAACATCCTACAACTACTAGAGCACTCCTTTTGTAAACATACATTAAGACTCCTAGCTTCCACAGGCCCATAGACTGAGAATATCTTCATATTGCATTTGAGGCTGATAGCATAGTGACACAGTTATCTTTCTATTACTGTGATAAATATAATGACCAAAAGCAACTTGGGAGGAAAGAGGTAATTTTACTTTAATTTTCACGTCATGGTTCATTATTGAATAGAACCCAAATAGAAACATTGAGGCAAAAACTGAAGCAGAGTCCATGGAGGAGTATTGATTAAAGGCTTGCACTCCTGGTTTGCTCAGTTTGTTTTCCTACATAGCAAGGTCTACCTGTCCAGAAATGGCACTGCCAACAGTAGCATGGGCTTTTCCATATTAATTACTGATCAAGAAAACTCTGCACAGATTTTTTTCACAGACTATTCAGGAAGAATCAATTCATTAGTTGAGGTTCTTTTTTCCTAAATGACTCCAGCTTGCATCAAGTTGACAAACAAAACTATCCAGTAAACAGGTTCCAAGAACACAAATTCCCTACTATCTATTTATATTCCTACAAATATATTTGAAAATTACCTTCATCTAGAAATTTCTTAATCCTGTTTTTATGAAAACTGTTTGAAATTTCTACCAAACTGGAACCGTAGAATTCATATTTGGCTTCAGAATAATCCTGGTTGATTTCTGACCCTTCTTGAGGTGAGAGCTGCTTTGGTCCTTGACCTATGTTGTGTTTTAAAAGTGGTGTGAGGGAATTAAATCATACAATAGGGCCCATGTGCAAGATTTATTGAGAAGAGGTAAGAGAAGGGGCAAAGAAGGGAGCAGAGACAGGGCCCTGGAGATGAGAGCAAAGGAAGAGAAAGAGAGAGATGAGAGCCAGCAAGGCCTGCCTTTGTATAAGGAAAGGTAAGGAATGCACAGAATTGGGTGCTCTTAGTGGCTGCAGCTGAGGATACATCTTGTCAGGACTCTAAGTGCAGGCAGGCACAGAAGCCTAAATGTCATCAACCTATTTTCAAATTAGTCACTTAAATATCCACTCATGATCCTCATGAAGTTTTTCTAAATTGTGTGATCCAGAGCCAGCAATGAATCATTCTATTTTGGTAAATAAAGAAACAAGCAAATAAATAAATAAATAATTTCAAATGCCATTTATAACATAATTGATGTGGTGGTTTGAATGAGACCAACTTCCATATGTTCATATGTTTGAATGCTTGGTCCCCAGTTGGTGGAACTGTTAAGGAAGGATTCGGAAGTGTTATCTAATTGAAAGAGGTCTATCACTGGTGGTGGGTTTAAGTTTTAAAAAGCCCATGCCAGGGTATGGTTCTAAGTTCTTTGCCTCCTGTATGTATAGCAGATTTAAGTTTGCATCTACTGAATTCAGGACCATGCCTGCCTGCCTATTACTGTGTTTTCTACCATAATGGGCATAGACTAACTCTCTGAAACTATAAGCAAGCACCCAATTAAATGTTTTCTTTTATAAATTTCCTTGGTCATGCTGCCACGTTAAGGCAATGGAACAGTAACAAAGATGTTTGACAAACTTTAAAACATTAGAGCAAAGAAGAAAATAACAGATTGATTCCAAACAAGTAATTAACACTTGTTAATTATTAAGACCCTGATCCACAAGCTACTGTGAATTTTGTGTTAGATTTGTGTATTTTATTTTCTTTTGTTTATTTTATTTACTTTTTTTGTTTGTTTCCTTATTTCTATTTTAGTGCAAGGCATGAGAGGTTCTGCTTGAACCTACAAGAACACATGAAAGTCGAATACAGACATTGGGTGTCCTCTTCTATTACTCTGTATCTTATATTTTAAAAAGCCTTACTAAACCTTAAACTTGTTATGTTGCCTATACTTCCTGAAAATCAAGCTTTTGTGAGCCTCCTGTATATGCACCCCTCAGGGCTGTGGTTACTGATGTGTGTCTGTGGACTCTGTTTTATGTAGATGCTGGGAATCTGAACTCAGGGCCTTGTGTTGGTATAGTAATTATTTTAACGATTATCTATATCCCCAGCCTTTGTTTTTAGTCTTTTAATCTATAAAATAAGGATATGTACTCTGCTGTTTTATTAATAGAATAAATGATAACTTGACTAACTTGTATCCAATAAAACTTATGACAAATATTAAGTATTAAAAGTTAGCTAATTATTTGTTGAGTAGTTAATAAACTATATTGCAACTGAAATATTTTTGTCCTAAAATAACTCTCGGCCTTAGAGTATTGATAACATAAAAGTAGTAATCAATTTTCCCATGTTGTGTCACACTTTTGGCTCCACTAGAAAATGCAAAAGGCACCTGTTTCTGTTTCTATGTGCATGGTTGGCTACAAGAGTGTGGGTACATATGTATGTTTATGTAAAGGCCAGAGGTCAATATTGGGTTTCCTTTTTTGTTTCTTCTCACATTATTTATTTCACTGAACATTGAATTCACTGATTTGTATCCTGGATGACTAATGAGCCCCAGAAATCCTCCTGTCACTGTCTTCCCAGTGCTAGAATTGGAGGCACACACTACTTCAACTAGCATTTTAAATGAATGCTGAGTGCCCGAATGCAGGTCCCTGAGCTTGCACAGTAAATGCTTCATTTACTGGATAATCTTCCTAGAATCTATCATTTGGGCTTTTAATTATTATATTTCACTCTGTTTTCCTCCCCACTTTTCATTTCTTTAAGTATACAAGAGTTGCCAAACATCTGTTCTTGTTGTGCCTGGTGAGTATGACTTGAGCTAGAATGGAAATTACCTTGACATTAGAGGAAAATGCTATTTTCCTCTATCTGGTAATAACTGTCCCTCTCAATAGCACCCACATGACCTTTAAATATCACAGGATCTAAGTTGCAAAGGAGAATAATAATGGCATTTTAATTGATTGGTAAATTATTGAGCAGCATTAGCTAATACTCCATAATACCTCTTCCCTCTCCTTTCCTCACACTGCCTCACTGGAATAAATTATTATGTTCTCTGGAGGGTTGCTGCTTTTCTTACATCTGAATCTATGATTCATTTGACCCTTTCTACATTCAGGTTATCTGAAATGCACATAAATGTTAGGAGGCAGAGAGCCATGTAAAATCTTTTTGCACAAAACTGAAATGTCACTATAGACTAGCTTTTGCAGAGGTTTTAATACACAAGGTGACATAAAACATTCTACTTTGACTGTGTTGTTAATGCTTTATATAAAATAAACTGGCACTTCCTCTAAGAGTCCTTCAGACTCTCAGAGGTTTCCAGTTTTTTCAATACCAGTATTAATTCCTTCTAAGAGTAGAGTAGCATGGCTGAAAGACTAGAGCACATCTTGTATGCATGACTATGTTGGATGTTGGGGTGTGTGCATATATGTATGCCTATGAAAGTTAGAGGACCTTCAGGTAACATCCTATGTTTGTTTGAGGGAGGGATTTTCAGTGGCTTAACTTCAATGAAGAGGCTATAACAACAAATTATCCACTAAGCCATGTCCCCATCTTAAGGCATCATTTAACAGAGGTTTCACACCAACAAGTTTCACCAAACTAAGGACTGAGGCTTCGAGCATATGCGTTTGGGGGCATACTCAAACCATACCAAAACCATAGGGAAAGAAATATGAATATATCCTAATGTGTCTTTATAGATTTCATGACTGTATTGGTCCTTGGGCACTTTTTTTCCCTCTCTTTCTCACTGTTTCTGTCTCAGTTTGTCTCTCTCTGCCTCTCTCACACACAGTCTCTCTCCCTCTGTCTCTCTGCATGCATGTGTGCATATACTCACATATAGTCTTTTAAACTAGAATCCATTGAGACATAAAAATTTTCAAAATGAAAATCACTTGTACTTTGTGGCTGGGATGGTGATTGTGATGACTCATCTTAGTTGTCAACGTGACACACTAAGAAGAAAATAAAGAACTAGCTCATCATATTGGTCTCTGTGTAGGTTTATGGGACACTTCCTTGATTACTCATTGATGTAGGAAGGCCCATCTCACTATAGGCTGATCCATTTCTGGGCAGGGTTTGAGATTAGAGGCTGTTCTAAATAAACAAAAAAATAGCTGAGCAATTTAAGGGAGCAAGTCAGTTTGGTACTCCTCAATGGTCTCTATTTCAGTTCCTGCTCCCAATTTTCTGCTTTGGGCCCCTGTCCAGGATTTCCACAGCCAATAATGGACAGTAACCTATAATCCGAAGAAACTGTTTTCTTCCTATATTGATTTTTCTCAGAGTAGTTTTTCCCATTTAATTGAAAATACATAATTTTTCTCATATAACAGATGCTGACTATGATTTTTCCCTCCCTCTACTCGATTTTTCCCAACTTCCTCTGTCAACTCGATTTATGTCTTTCTCTCTCATTGGAAAAAGCTGATCACAATAGAAAGCAACTAGTAGAACAATAGGTCAGTGGATAAAGCACTTGACACTAAACCTGATGATGTGAGTTTAATTTCTGGGAAACAAGTTTTTCTTTGACTTCCATATGTACCTTGTGACACATGTGCCCTTCCATTCTGCTGAAATTAGCCACACAATAATAATTAAAACATGTAACAAAAAGTTGATATGGAGCACTTTTAAAGAAATGGGGTTTGCCTCAGTAGCCTAATGAACTGTTCTTTACTCACTTTGCTGCCTTACTACAGTCATTTCAAGATCTCCACAGTGTGTGATGCTTTAATTTTCTTCAATGTATATAGAACAACTTGTTTTCTGATGAGGTAACATCTGTTTCTGTAGATAATTAAGTTATTAGATGCTAATAAATTTAATAATGTTCCAAGAATTTTCTGACTTTATTCATGAACATTCGATGAATTTACATGCAAAATATGAAAAGTTTATTTTGAAGAAATTATGTGCACCTTTCATCACTATGAACATTCTGTAATTAGTAAGGTACTTGCCATCAAAGAGCTAGTAAGCAGGTCTAGAAATAAAGATGCTTCAAAGGCCTAGGATAACTGAACCAGTGCTTTGTATTTCCAGGGACTCTCTCATTTATACTATCTCAAAATCAATTTTTAACACTTATTTATTGTGTGAGTGTGTGTGTGTGTGTGTGTGTGTGTGTGTATGTATGTTTGTGTGTGCATATGTGCATGCATAATTCTTTGCACTTGTGCTGTGGCATACATGTGGGGGTCAGAAGACAATGAATAAGAGTTGGTCTCTTCATCTACTATGTGGATTTCCAGATATTGAACTCAAATTATAAGCCTTGAAAAACAGTGTCCTGAACTCCAAGCTAGCTTACCTGCCCCAGCTAATATTTCTAAAGCATTTATTATATCAAATATTTCTAAAATGTTCTAAGCACTTTTCATAAATAGTCATTATTTAATTCTTATATAACTTATAAATAAATACTCCACATTTCACTGAGGGCAGACAGAAATTATTCATGGCATCTTCCCATGAGTTTAGACTTCAGTATCTGTCTCATATCTTCAGCCACACTCTTCTGTTTTACTGCTCCACCAACTGAATATATATCTTCTGGATGTGTGTCCTGCTTTTTCTATACTGGCTGGATATTATTTTTGAAACAAGAAGGACTATTGTATCCTACAAATATCAAAAGACACCATTCAGGGTATATGAGTCTCTATGTTCGGGAACATTTATTCTTTATGTACATTCAGGGTAGTGTCCTCATTGCCTATGATAGTATGACAATCTTTCATAAGTTGTCCTGCCAAAGCTTAGGTTTGTGCTTCTTTTCCTAATTTAGTTTTTCTTCATAAATTTACAAATTTATTTTAAGTATCTTTTATTTAAAAAAATTAGATTTCATTTATTTTTAGTAGGGATTGAATTTAAAGCCTTGTCCATATCTTAGATAAAATAAAAATGTCTCAATACCTCAGATAGGAAACTAATGACAGACCAAAACAATGATACCAACCAAATCCAATCTGTATAACTATGAGGTTTTGTGAGTCACTTACAAAATCAGAAACAAATCTCGAAAGTCTGTTGTATCATCAAAAATGCACCTCAGCCATGGTGATAATTCATAAAGGCTGGAAGCCTGAAGCTCATTTTATGACTCATCTATGTTGTAAATTTTTTTCTAGGTAGTTGTCAGTCGGAGGGTTTTCTCTAGAAGTTTGTTTGGCCTTGGTTTCTTCATCAGAACTTAATCATTTATTGTACCTTAAAGAACAGTTGTTGTACATCTGATCATTTAAAAGATGTCATTAGATGTTTCAGTGGTTTATTTCCTGAGTCTTAAACAGTCCAGCCTCACTATAGAACTCTGAGTCCTAAGGCGATTCACTATTCAGATGTTACACAACAATACACAGTAAATTTCCATTGTACATCTCATTTCATTGTTTTAAAGTCCCAGTTCATCTTCCATGAGTGACAGTCTAAGCTCTTTCAATGTACACTTCATATGAATGCCTTGAATATATTCTCAGCACCTTCCATTCTTGTATTCCCATGGCCAGCAGAAGCAGTCAACATCAGAAGCATGGCAGCATAGCTTAGTGTCTCATGATCTTGGACTTCTATGTAAATGCACCATGATTGAGTATCCTTGTGAAAATTATAAGCAAATGGCACAAAATGAGTTTTTAGGACTCTATTTGTCCTTTCAGCTTCTATGACTTCCTCTGGTCATCTATGAGACATGCTGTAAACAAGCAGGATGTTGCTCATGAGTATTTGAATAATGATCAGATACAGTATCTCTTTTTATTTAGAAGGTATAGCTGAAGCCTGAAACCAACCACTCTCTAGGTAAGAATACTTAAGTAGTGGATGAATTCACCACCTCTCCAGACCTCTGCATTTTTAATGGATTGATTTTCTCTGTCACTTAAAGACTTAAAGGGCAGGAAAAACTTTGAGCTCTATGGGCAGCAGGGGAGAAATTTAAAACACAGCAAACAAGAACAAGCAGAATCAACATCTTAAAAAAAGGGTGTTTGTTGAAGAAAGGAAACATACCCGTGCTGTAGACATACAAAAACAAAGACTCACAAAGCAGAGGGGATACTTGACAAGAGGAAAATTCCATCTTCTCTCAAGAACTTGGCTTTTTAAATTCTCCTAAGAGTCTTTCTTCCTCCTTTAATTTAAGGTTGGTGAGTTTGAAGAAAGAGAGGATGGCTGACTGGTCTACAGCTGCTGTGTGCAGGGTCTTGATCCATCCTTAAATTTCTTGAGCTAGTCTACTAGCAGGAGCCCTGCTGGTCAGAGACAAAAGTCTGCATGCCAGTTTTAAGCTGCCAGGCTTCACTGACAGATCAGTCAGCCACCAGGCAAGCTTGCAAACTTTATTACCTAGACATAGCACCTCTCCCCATCTGCCTACCAGGGAGCCTGTATAACTACAAGTTTCTCAACAGTTTGTACTAAAACTTCAGTTGTCAAGGGGATCCAAGTGAAGTCACTCATTTTCAGTTTGTCCAGACTGTTCTTATCATTGGAAGGATAATTATGACTTCTAAACTGCATTAGTCAACAATGACATTAGAACATTTCATTACATTTTATTTTCTGACTCCTATATCATGTAGCTTACAAGTTACACTTATGTAAAATGCTAGCTGCATTTTAGTACAAGCAGATCTGTCATCTGCCTGTACTTCCTGGGATCCCATTATTCTCTTTTTTTCTCTTTCAGAAAGCTGTGCTTTTCTTTCAGTTACCATCACCATCATATATAATGCATCTTGGCAGATATAACATGGAAGTATACTAATTAATTTAAATGAAGCTCCTGACTTCTTCCAAATCCCATGAGAAATTTATAGATGTAGTGAGAAGCATTGGAAAGATGGTCTGTTTGTTTTGGGTATATAACATCTTAACTTGTAAGAACTCTCATATGTTCTGTTAGTAGCTCTTCAGCTATACAGAGAATATGAATACCTCCCCTTCTAGTCAATGTGAGAAAACACATATAAGAAGGGCAATTTTTTTTTCAGATTGTTTTAAGGCATTCTAAATCTATCCATTCTCAAATTCTTTTTTTAAATTTTTTCTGTAGAGTCCATTGCGGCAGTGGTGGTGGTTTTGGTAGTGTATATGTATATGTAAATGTGTGGTATATGAATGAGAGTGTGTGTGTGTGTGTGTCCAATCAGGGAGGCCAAAGAGCTAAAATTATTTCTGTTGCTCTCTGCTTTATTCCTTTACAAAATTAGACACTCACAACTTAAGTTATGCTGCAGCCCACAAGCTTCTAGGATGTGTCTGTCTTTTCCACCCACCATCCAGTGCTAGAGTTACAGGCATATCAGCCACACTCAACTCTCTGTGAGTATTGCTGATTGGAACTCATGTCCTTATAACTATATAGTATGTTCTCTTCTCTGGAAAAACAATCCTTCTAGCCCCTTACATGGATACTTTTAATGTCTTAAATATAGAGAAAAATACACAAAATAAAACAAATACTCCCCTCAATTAATCAATAGAAATTTGAAACTCAGGTTAAAAAGTTAATTAAATATATCATTTGGAAGTCTCTATATTTATTTCCAAACTATACATAGTTAATTCTGCCACCTTAGAAATTTAATAATTCTTTGAATGTACAGTTCATATTATCTTATGTTTTATAGACTTTCCACCATAAAGTAAGAATAGAAGAAGAAGAATACCTTGGAATAGAAATGGATGCAGGCCACACATCTACTGAGGGTGATAAAGACCAGGAATACTTAAATCATTGAAAATAAAATGTTTCTTTAATATGGGTGTATGAGAGAAAATAGTCATTGTATGTGAGTGTATATAAACATATAGATATGTGTATGCATAGTCAGTGTGTGAAGGTATTGTGTGTAGGGGCAAGTCAAAACATAACCTCAGTCCCTGTTCATTTTGTTAGCTGAGACAACATCTCCCAATGGGTTTAAGTTCACCAGTTCAAATAGGCTAGCTGTCTCTCAAGACTAATAGATCCCTCTGTCTCAACTTCTTCTGAATAATTGTGTTTCTTATTGTGTCTAGATTTTTTTATATGTGGTTTAAATGCTAAATATTCCCCACAGGCTAAGATTTGTATATCTTGGCCTCCAGCCGGTGGTTCTGTTGGAAAGTCTATGGAGCCTTTCTAGAAGAAGTGGGTCAGGAAGATGGACCTGTGATTTTATAGGTGGGTTCATGTTTTGTTCACTCTCTACATCTACCTGAATGGTCATTCAGGTTCTTGCTTTGCAGAGACATTCTTTAGGACTCAAGGAGAAGTGACTGATGAATGGGAAGAACAGATTTCCTGCTTCACTGAAATGAAAAGAGACTCTGGGCCTGTAGGCTGAAGATGAATGCCCCAACATTATAAAGGAACTTTGGGTGACTGTCCAGGCAGATAGGTGTCATCTCTGTCATTTCTAGATTTTGGAAGTTGCTTACACTTCTGGTTTACTTAGGTAAATGTATCCTTCTGTGGTCTTTGATGTAGTTGAAGATTGAATAGTTATAGGTTTAGTTTTTCTTAGTCATTTGAAAGGTATATTAGATATGAGCCAGAAGCCCAAAGGAGCAACATGTAAGGAAAATAGATGAGCCATGGACATTATTAATGGAAATGGGTTAAGTTAAGATGTAAGAGCAAGCTAGCAATGTGCCTGATCCATAGGTAAAATAGCATGAAGTTAATATGAGCATCTGAGTCATTAATGGGGACCTGACCAGCAGCAGCGGGTGGCTAAGGGGTCTGGCGTGGCAGGTCTATGGGTCTGGGCCTCTGGCCGCCAGGGACCAAGAAACCTCACTACAACAGAGAATAGCCACAGCGTGGCTTTAACATAATTCTGTGTTTGAAGAAGACTTGAAATTCAAGTCAAGGAGGACTTCTCTGGGGAATAAGAAGAGTTGAACTTCACACAATTCCCAGTCATGATAAAGTTTCCGCAAGAATTCTCCAGTTGATACACATACACTATACGCGCATCTTTGACAAAGAAGGCATTGTTTGTTTATATTTATGTATAGCTTGGGAATAAATATAGAGACTTTCAAGTGATACATTTAATTAACTTTTAACCAGAGCTGAAAACTTTATTGCTAAAGGCTTCAGGTAAGAATTGACTAAAGCAGACTGACTTTGTTAATTGAGTGGGGTTGTGCCAGTTCCTATAACAACAACTGATGTCCACACAAAAAATATCATTTTAGGAAAAATAAGGATTTTTTTTTTACCAAGAGATCTTGCTCATATGAGTATAAAAGGGCATTCAAGGCCTGCCAAGCTTCACAGTTTCAGAGGTCATGGTGTACATTACATGAATGTTATGATATACAATACACCTGGCTATCGCACTCACAAATAGAATTCATAAACTAAATTTATTAGGGACACCACCTCTAAGTGCTCATAGCAGGAAAGTTCAATGGACAGAGTGAGACAGGTAGAGAGGGAGGGAGGGAGGGAGGGAGGGAGGGAGAGAGCAAGAAAGAGCAAGAGAGAGAGAGAGAGAGAGAGTCGATGTTAGAGAAATTTGAGGGTCTAGAGAGATGGCTCAGTGGATAAAGTATTTGCTGTCTAAATTTGAGGTCCTCAGAACCCTTGTAGAAACTTGGCAGGAATTTTGACTGTTTATTATACCAGCACTTCGAGGTTAGAGAGGGTATCCACAGAGCAAACTACCTGCACTGACTAGGTGAATTGATTATATTTTGGTTTATCAAGAGATCCTGCACACACACACACACACACACACACACACACACACACACACACACACACACACACACATATATATATATATATATATATATATATATATATATATATATATATATATATATATGCACTCTCAGAATACGTGCACAGGCACACAAAAACACAAGTCAAAATGTCAAGCTCCAAAAACTAAAATTTGTGCACTAGTTCCTAGAGTCTCAGTAAATATCGAGCAAAGCCTGTCTCCAATAGTTACTAAAAACATGCCTCACTTAAAGGCTTATTCTTGTCAGTTTCTGTAAATGAACAAATTACAAACCAATTGGTAATTGAACAAATTACTTCAGGCTTTCAATAACATATTAAAACTTAAAAAGGTATATGAGCTTTTCAAGGAAACATTAAACACAAAATTGAAAACATAAGCAAACTGAAAAAATCTGCAGGTGATATTAGATATTCTACAAGTGATACAATTATCAGGAATCTAAAATAACTTGTTAATATATTAAGGACCCTAAAAAACAGCAACAATCAAGAACAGATATTTTTACAAATACAGAGATGAAAGTTTAAGAAACTCAAAAGAAGTCAAAAGCCACATGAATAGGAGTGAGGATTGGTTAGAGAGGCTCATCAAACTGCTCACAGAAAAAAATTATTCAGCTGAAATACAGTTCATCAGAGACATCCCAGAATCAATTGAAAATACAAAATTAGAATTTAAAAAAGATTAAACAGTCATATAGCATGGACAAATTTCAAAAAGTTAAGATAAATATAATTAGAATATTAGAAGGAAAGGGCATGAATAGAGAAAAAATATTTGAAGATGTAATGATTGAGAATATTCCAAAATTAAAGACAGACACTCCATTGCACACCTAGAAGTAAGAAGCTGAGGAATTATTGGCAGATTTTAGCTGCTAAGGGAGAAGCTTTGGTAGGGTGGCCATTGGTAGTGTGCACATGCACTTATGGGCAGCACTGATTTGCTTTAGTTTGTTATTATCAAACAGACACTAAATAAAAGGAAATAAAGTAAGGGCATGGAGTTGGAAGAGGTCTAAGTTGGGAGTGATCAGGAGGAAGTTGGCAAAGAATAATAGGTGAAAATGATTATATTTAATTGCATATTTGCGAAGTCTAACAGTTAGTGTTGATGGAGTAATGGAGTCTTGGGGAGGACTATCCTGACAGTTAATATCAGATCTCTGAGTAGGAAGCCTGCCACTTTCTGTAACTTGACCCTTACGATCCGAGGCAGATCTTCTAGTGACTATGAGGGTCAAACCCCTATAATGTAGAAGAGAAAAAAATTGATATTTTAATTCGGTGAAGCATTTGTTTTTCTTGGCAGGGGCACTTCTCAGTATAAGCTAACCAAAGCTTAGGGTGCTGGAACTTTACCAATCTCCATAGACGGTGAAGAAAGGGAACTGGGGATGCCATCACACTCAAGCTTTCCAAATGTATGATGGGGAATCACAATCATAGCAACAATGGAACATTGTGAGTAAAAGGAAATAAAGTATTAGTCAAATTCATAATCAAGAAGTATAGTGAGATCACATGGTTTTCTCAATAGATGATGAAAAAACATTTGACAATGCAATATTTTTCAATGCAGAAACAAAGTAATACAAAACACTATACACTTAAGGGTTGGGAATAGAAGTGAACTTTTATAATGTATCAAAAATATCAAACACAAAACAAGAAAAAAAGAACTGCCATCATAAAGATGGAAAGTGAATGCAGCATTTTCCTTTGAAGTTAAAACAAGACACAGTGCAAACTACTGTTCTTTCTTAGCAAAATACTATATACATATATATACATGCACATGCACACAAACACACACACACACACACACACACACACACACATATATATATATATATGTATGTTTATATAATAAGCAGCCCTACAAATAGGTGAAGAGGCCTAGGTTTATTTTTGATATTACAAAATGAAATTTAATGATTTATTATTTTAGAAATTTTGACATTTATTTTTACATACCAACCACAATTCCCCCTCTTTCCTCTATTCCCATTCATTCCAAGTTTCTCTCACTCCCCTATCCACTCCTCAAAGCTGATAAGGCCTCCCATGGGAAGTCAACAAAGTCTGGGACATCAAATTGAGGAAGGACCAAGACCCTGCCCCCTGCATCAAGGCGGTGCAGATATCCATCTATAAGGGATGCATTCCCAAAAGCAATCACATGCACCAGGGACAAATCCTGATCCAACTGCAAAAAGTTCTATTGACTGCTCAATCCACACAACTGTCATTCCTCTACAGAGGGCCTAGTTTGGTCCTATGCAGGTTCCTAGCTGTCTATCCAGAATGAGTGAGCTCTCAATTTTCTAGGTCAGCTGTCTTTGGATTTCCTATCATTATTTTAACTCCTTCTCTCATATAATCCCTTCTGCCTCTCTTGGACTGGACTGGGATCTGAAACCACTCTTTACAATGGATTTCTGTGTCTTCTTCCATTACCTACTGAATGAAAAGAACCGTAGATTCTAAGAAAAAAAAAAAGTATGTTTAATTGCAAAAGACACAGTATTAGACATGGAGTCTCAGGGCTTCAGTAGAATATGAGGTGGTGTTTATGCTGCAGTTTTTTCTCTAGTGGCAATGACCATCAAAAGATAAAATTCAGAGAATAATTCTATCTACTATTAAGTGCTTAGAACTCACTTTAATAAAAAGCTTTAAAGCCATCTGGACATCTTAAAGTTAGTTATATTTGAGTTGTAATTTTATAGAAGTGACCTCTAGAGAATTATTTCCTTAACTAGCCATATTTTTAATATATTTTCTGTTAATGTGTTTATAAATGTGCTTTGATTGACTCATGTGTTAACTTTATTCTTCATCAAATCTAGAAATCATGTCTATTAAGGATTATTACTATTGTAATTTTCTGATGTTAGATATGTGCAACAGTTGGATGTCTTTATAATTTGTGTTTATATCTATATTTAGAAAGTGAATTTTTTATGGATAGATAAGACATTTGTATTTAGAAATACAGGATAGCACATCAGAACCCAATAAAATTACCAAGCCTGGTTCTAGGGGCAAAAAGCCTCTATGCTGAAAACTCTAGAATATTACTTAATATTTTTTCTTGTTTTTTTTTCTGTATATATGCAAAACAGAGTCTTACTATGAAGCTCTGATTATTCTGGAAACCACTATGTAGGGCTTGATCTTATATAGATCTGACTGTCTTTACTTCCCAATTACTGGGATTAAAGTCATGAAAAATAATTCTTGATTATGTAATTGTCTATATTTCAACAAAATTCTAAGAATTGTTTCATGATTCTGTGCATCTTTATTGTGGTCAGCCTCAACCTGGGCACAGATGCTGACATAGAAAAAGAGCATCATCAGATTGTTCAGTGACCTCATGAGTTTCAAACAGTGGATAGCGTTGAAGAGCTCAAACCCTCATTATTTATACTTCAAAAACAAGCATGTTTTTCTCACATTTAAATTTTCACCCCTGGAAAAAAGAAATATGTTTTTGCCCAAATTTTATATCAAAACAAAATTTTAAACCAAAAATAATACCCAGCATTTGTTAGCTTACCTAAATATTGAACCATGTACAACATGCTAAAAAGTGATAAACATAGGTTCACATTCTATAGAACAACCATATAGTACACAACTTAACAAAGCATATTTACAGAAATAAGGGTGACTTGGCTTAAATTGAATGTGTACAGTTAGTTTGTATTTCTTTAACTGCCCTGTAACTTTGAATGCCTCCAATCTTTTCAGCACTGAATCATAACAGTTCCCTGGGGCCGGAGTGACAGCTGGCATTTTCAGATAAGAAACCAGAGAAGCATCAGTTTCTAGGTGTTTCTGGAACTGTTCACATCTTTCTTTGCACAACTGACAAAGTGAAACTACAAGCCACCAAAAAAAAAAAAAAAAATCAACATTATGAAGAAAGAAGGAAGGGTGCATGCCATGCTGTCTCAGCAGTATTCTGTGCTGTCCTAAAGTCTACTGGTCCTTGCAGAGTGAGAGACCATTTCCACAGACTTTGCCTCACAGAGACCATTTTACAAGTGTTTATATGCTGATCCAGAAGTAGGTCACACAATTCCCAACACTATGTAAAAAAGAATGAACAATTTTAATGAGTGTTCTACATGAAGTGATAAAAACCCAGAATTTGTAATAAATATTATGGAATATTTTAAATAGTAAAATGTATATGCACATAACAAAATATGGTGATAGTATCTATATTTACAAAATTACAAAATATTAATATAGAAGTCAAAGATGATCCAAAGAAATTGAAAAATATTTTATGTTTACTGACTAGAATGGTTAATATTTCTATAAAACTAATTATTTCTAAGCTGAATTTCTGATTAGATATCAATATAAGTCTTGGAAGCCACTCAGCATGTGATAATAACATTACTTTCCATTTCAACACAGATTGTCTAAAACTGTACAGAAGAAGATAAAGGGAACAATAGAACTCACTTATTCCATTCAGAATTTAGAATATAATTTGATTAAGAAGGTAACATGACTTCAGCAAAAGCAGAGATTCTTAGATGAATAAAACAGCATGGAGAATTCAGTTATATCAACACAGATGAAAACTGATTTTTAATAGATAATCAAAAACAATGTGCACCTTTCTAGAAAATATTACTGGGATAACTGGACAAGAAATTAAGAGAGAGATCAAGGATATACAGAAGAGACAGATACAATAGAATAGAAAAGAAATAGAAAATATAATAGAATAGAAAAATATTAATTTAGAGACATATCTTACAATTTTGTAATTTTTATAAGAATTAATTAAAAATGAAAAATTTAAAACCAAAACATTATTGAAGAAAATGGCAAAATTATTACAAAACCTTCAGTTTGGTGATGAGCTTTCTGATGTAATGGCAGACACTATTAAGTGATGCTAATGAAAAGCTTCGAACAAGGAGAAAATACATTTCTAATGAAAAACAAAATATAAATAAATCTTTAACTCAAAGGAAAATAAAGTGTCCAATTTTGACCCAGGCTAATCCTCCCAAATATTCCTCAATAAAGAAGATGGGCAGATGTATATAAGTGTGTAAATATATACTTAATATAACATTATTTAAAAATTTAAAAAATAGCAGTGTAATGTTATGTCAGAGCTGTGGGAATGGCTAAAAATCTTAGAACTGGCATTATTATACACTAGTGAGTATTCAAAGTAATAGGAACATTCACTTTCTTAGCCTGGTAATGCCAAACATTGGTGATCATACCTGTAGAAACAACAGCATCTTGCACAGAACCTCATGTCTCTTAGAGTAAGCCTCATCAACATCCTTCAAAAATAGGTATTTCCCTACAATATGGTCCAGCACTTTAAATATTTAGTGACATAACTTGCAAATCATGCTCACATGATACCTTATTATTAGTATTTATATAAGTTTTTGCATAATAGCCAAAACCTGAAATCAATGAAGACATTGATCAGGGTCTGTATAAATTAGCTGTCCATTCATGTTCAAGGAAATACCTTAGACTTTTAACAATAAGCTTGTGCTCCCTGAGTTGAACAAATAAAATAATAAATCTTATTGAAAGTATATGCTAAGATAAAAATGAAAATTTAATAATGTTGCATGATATATAATTCCCATAATCCAAATGACATTTGTGAAAGAGAAATTATTTAAAAGAAATGAGAGGAGAAATGATGTTTGTTAGGTGAGATCTTGGTGAAGAGCTATTGAACAGGAAAATACAGGGAAGAACATTTAGGATACCAGTAAACTCTTTATAGTTTCATAATTGTGAACAGATGATATTTTGCATTTGTCAAAATAAATAGAATGCTGTACAGAATGAATTAATTGTTATGTATGTAAATTAGCCATTACTTTAGTTCAAGGAAATTAGGGTTTGATCTGTAGAATATGACATGAAGATCTAACAAGATGTGGATTGGGGAGATAGTAGTAGGTGGCATGTGCAATCTTGAAACACAAAGTTCAATCTTATAAACAATTTTTTAATGTTATGGCTTGTAATACCAGCCCTCAGAATATAGAGACATGAATTCCTGGGGCTGGCATGTCAGCTTTAGGTCACAGTGATTCTGTCTCAAAATACAAGGTGGATAGAAGCTGAGGAGGTACCTGAATTTATGCTCTGGTATCCAAAAGCACAAGTACACACAGTTACACCTGAGCACATAAGTTGCTGCACACACACACACACACACGCACACACACACACACACACACCAAAATGTTGCAAAAGAATAGGAAGAAAAGATACTGAAATAAGGTATTTCTGAAAGATATACAACCTTTAAATATAAAACAAAAGTCATATGTAAGCACTGTATTCTACTTAATTAGGATATTTATTACATTATCACAAATTAATAATCTTGATGCTACTATACAACTGAAAGCTGAGACTGAACAGTTAAGTCTTCCAGTGGAGGGTAACAGACACCAGTGTTCTGGTTTGGAGAATGAAACAACGGAGTGAAGCAGGAATAATTGCATGCAATTCTTTGTTAGAGTAAAGACATAGAACAAACAACACATTTTACCAAGAACACCAGCACACCATCTTGATTATATTATAAAGCTCCAACAAAAGGAACAGATTGTTCATGGGAGGAAAAAAAAACCCCTAAAATCTGCTTATGTAAACATTTGAGAAGTAGTAAGTCTATATTCTGCTGCAGAGTAGCTAAGACTGGTACTTTGTAAGAGGAAAAGGGCTGCAAAATTCCATCTCCTGACATTATACAGGCACTGTAAATGCAAACTCAGAGGAACTGCACTTGCCTATACTGAACCTGTAAAAGAATAGTCCTGTCAATAGTCAATTATGTACCTGAGAAGGGATTGTGTGACCTTATTAGTCTCCAATAAATTATTGCCTAATAGATTGTGAGGGATGAAGAGGCATTGCACTGATAAGTGTACCTACCAGTTACTGAGCAAGCTCCAAAGAATAATTCCCAACTCAAGGTCACACAGAGAGCACTGGTTAAACTCAGTGGGTCACAAAACAAAACAAAAGCTCATGAACATGAGAAAGGACATGAAGAGAAGAGGGGTGACTGATGAGAGAAAGGTTAAGAAGGGTTGGTGACAGTAATCATAATATATATATCACACATGTTCAGGAATTGTCAAAGAGCAATGTATACATTTTACCAACTTTTAGACAGAATATAAATGTATTTTCCTACATTTCTGTAGGCTTAGAAATCCATGTTGAAATTTTATGTGGGTCTATTTTGCTATATACTCACCTAGTGAAATTGAAAGGGAAGAAAAAGAAAGGGACTCCTGTCCTTATGTGGAAAACTTCAGAGGTCAAAAGGACAGGGAGGGTGACGGGAGAGGGAAAAGTGGGAGAGAACACCACCCACCAAATTTTAAAGCCACGTTGATCATTCATGTTCTCTTGGCCATTAGAACTCAAATTTCTCTCATTTGACTTATGTATGAGTGCTACTGTGGTGAGATTAAGTTTTTAACAGAAGAACTCTGCGCCAGACAAACCATTAGAGCCACATCAGTGGGGAGACAAGAGATAGGAATCTGAAGCAACTTGAATGCCCAAATCACGAAAATTCTACATACAGAGAGAGATTCTCATTGGTGCATACACAAGAAACACAAATATATAGACACAGAGTGACACAAATACTCACAAATAAACACAATCAGACCTAGACATGCACACAAAAGCATATACACATATACACATAAAATAAATATAACCATATAATGAGTTAAAAACTTAAAGTGGGAAATGATTAAAGATTCATAACATAGAATTCCATTTGCATGTACAACATACACATGTCTCTACACACACACACACACACACACACACACACACACACACACACACACAGTTTTATTAGAAAAATGCCAAAGGAAGGAGTGTGTGAAACAGACGGGCAAGAGACATGAAAAACCAGATCAGACAGGCAAGCAATCACTACTACTCCGATGAAAACACAAACATTTTCAACTATTGAACTACAAACATAGCGAATTGTGATGATCACGATCTCACCTTGACTGAATCTAGAACCACCTGGGAAATGGGGCTCTGAGCATGCCTGTGGAAAATTATCTTGATTACACTATTAATTGACATAGAAAAATCCATTTAATTGTGGACTGGACAGTTCCCTGGCTATGATCCTAGACTTAATAAAATAGAGAAATTTAGAAATGCATCTAGCTCTCTCTGTTTCTCTGTCAACAATATTATGAGACTAGTTGCTTCATGCCCTGGATGTTTTGACTTGGATTGTATGTGAAAATGTAAAATAAATAAGCCTTTTCTTTAAGTTTCTTTTGTTGAGTCTTTTCTTGCAATAACATAAAAAATTAAGATGAAAATTTAGTGCCTGGGGCTAATTATAATTAATTGAAGTAATGAACTACAGCAATGCAGTAAACATAAGGGGACCACAGTCACAGGTAAACAGTGAAACAAAACACTTTAGAATAAAAGTAGGAAGTCACAGAAGACAAAATTTTCTCCTAATAATGAGTAGGTTTTGAAATAAGTCTTATCCACTTTTGCAGTTTTTCATTTACTGTGAACATCACTGTTATTACACCTTGTCTTTGAGGATCACTATTACTTAAGTGTTTTTATGTTGAGCTGAAGTGTTACTGTGATGGGTCAGAATGTTTGGCTATTTGTAAAGTAAATCCATAGACTCTTATCATATATTTACAGACCACAAGTTTATTCATTCTCCATAATGCTCACTATACATACTTCAACCCAAAGTTTATCATGGAGAGAGAAGAGAGAAATGATATCTGAGAGTCATTTCAACAATGCAGTGTCTCTTTAACTCCTTGGTTAGTTTCCCTAGGCCATGTAAGAGTTAGCTTTCCTAGCATGGGAGTGTATCTATGGGACCATGTGTGAACATTGGACATATATTGAAAAGATAGGAGTTGGCATTAGCCACAACACAAACAAGTAAATTCTCAGCAAAAATGGAGATTTATTTGCAACATAAAGACAAAGGTCAAAGAATAAGAGACAAACTTATGAGGCAGACAAAAAAGGAGAAAAGAAAAGAAACAAGGAAGAGTGCGAAGGCATATTTTTCCTTAGGCATAAAGACTGCCTCTGTATATAAAGGAGGCAGAAGTGGGCCATAGGCAAATGGCAATTCAGAAAAATGAAAAAAAAATTCCATTTGACTTGGTTTGTTTGATCTGATAAGGCATGTTAGTTATAGTAGCCATAAGAGAGCTCTTGATTGTTGGACTTCAATATTTGATGGCTCAATCTCAGTGATAAACCTTAGGGAAGACAGTTGACACATAATGGAATAGATCTCAAAGGATAGCTTTAGTAATATAATCTAATGGTTTTTAGGGAAGAAAGTAAAGGAATGGGGGAGGACAAGACCTCCCAGCCCTGTTTTACATTCTTGGGCCTATGAAAGCACTTAAAAATTCATTGCTTGTTTTTAGTATAACACTTTGAAACATAAGTCCTGGAAATTGCCACGGCAGCATCCTCATTGTAGTTTTTCTTCACTAGGATGTAAATTCTAGATGCAAGTTATATTACACATGATAGTCAAATTGACAGTCAGTTTGGTAAAAAACCTAGGTTCATCTATGAAGCAAATTCTGGCCATAATTGTGAGTGACTTTCTTAACTAATAGATTGAGATGGCAAATCTTAATTTGATTGCACTACTCTGGGAATATGAGATATGAGAAGTCTGGTCTTTTGAGTAACTAGTCCTCTCTCAGTCGTCTATGTCACATTCATCTAATTATTTATATATCTATCTCCTAGTATTTCTGTCTCTCTAAACATTATCTATTATCTTGTAACTTCATTTGTATCCATCGCCTTATTCATAGTCTATCATTTATGTATCTACTTTTATTTATCTATCATCTATCATCTATTATCTGTCAGTCATCTATATATATATAATATATATATATATATATCATCTATCTATTTATCTATGATCTATAATCTTTGTTCTGTGGTGAATAACATGGAAGCGAGGTGGGAAAGTTAGTCAATTGAGGCAAGGAAATATGGCCCTGAGTCCTTTCAAACATATTATTTACTAAATTAGAAAACTGAATTATTCCCATGGGGAGGGGAACAGACCTTTAAAGAATTGATTTCTCTGCTGTGTCCCAGGTCTGAATTTTTCATCACAGCCACCCTGCCACCAGGATACAAAATTATTTATGAGGTTGTTGAAGCACAATACAAGATGGCCAAGAAAAATTAGTCTCATTTTGACTTAGTCCTTTTTCTTGCAGGGTAATGAATTTGGATCTCACACTATTGACCAGCTCTGCCTTTGTTCCCATCAGAATCGATGCAGTTTGCCATGCCATAAAGTAGCTGAGGCTGGTTTCAGGTCCAGTGTTTGACTTCCAGTTTACTGTTGCACAGACAATCCCTCTTGAGAGCTAGGTGCTAATGAAATCATGTATGAAACAGGCTCCTCTAACTAGCAATAATTAGCACAGAATCCAGTTTTAAAGCAAATGACAAATAGCATTAGAAGTGGTGAAGGTTTGGGAACCTTGAATATTTCAAGCTGCACCTAGAGCTCTACAAGTAATGAGCATCACCCGCAAAGTTTCAGGATCAAACAATTTTATTAATCGGATCTATTTATAGTAAGACACAGAGAATGTCAATAACTTATGCGAACTGAGTATCATATTTTCTAATTGAAAAGGGCTCTATCTAGTCATAAAAGTCTAATATGTATAAAAAGGAATACTTGTTTAAGTCGTAAAGGTAAGAAAGCTGTACATCTAGCTACACTCACTAACATAAAAATAGAAGCTTTAGAGATCTCCAAAAAATCTATGCCTCAGATGTTAGATATATCTGAGATACCTCTTCTTATTCACAAATTTAAATCTGCTGTGAAGACAAAAATCTTATATTGTTGGTGTTTTGTCACTTGGTATCAGGTGTTTTAACTTCTCTCTCTCTCTCTCTCTCTCTCTCTCTCTCTCTCTCTCTCTCTCTCTCTCTCTCTCTCTCTCCTCTCCCTCTCCCTCTCCCTCTCCCTCTCCCTCTCCCTCTCTCTCTCCCTCCCTCCCACTTCCCACTTTTCTCTCTTTCAAAGTTTTATATTAAATTTTTTGTTGATTCATAATTAAAGATTGCAAAAACAATATTTTCATTAACTTTTAAAAAATTTCATATAATGTATTTTGAGCATATCCTCTCCCCATCACAGAACTTCCATAATCACTCTTTCGTATCTACACATTCAACTTTAAAATGTCTTCATTGTGCCTCTTTTTCTCCCTTGAGCTCAGTTAGTTTTGGGAGTGAGACCTTCCCTGACAGGTGATCAATTTGCCAAGCTCATAGCATTAGAGAAAACTAGCTTTTCCTTTCCCAGCATCTATGTTGACAGCTTGTAGGCTAGTGGTGGGATTTCTTCCCTACTTTTCTAATCTATGATGGAAGTATATATATATATATATTTTTTTTTATTAAAAAATATCTTTTTTATTCATTTATCCCCCTGTAGCCCTACCTTTCTACCTCTCAATCCATCCAAGTCAGCCTTCAATCTCTCCCATACACATCAATCCATTCACTTGCCCAAAAGTGCAAGAAGTCCCAATGTGGGTGAGCTCAGCATGGCACATCCACTCCAAACAAGTCTGATTTACTTATCCCAAAATCAAGACCGGGTTAGGTGTCCTTCTGCAGAGAATGGGCTCCAAGGTGCCAGCCCACAGAAAGGAAGATAATGTGATCCCACCCCTCTAGGTTCCATATACTGCCCATGCCATTCAACAGTTGCCTAAACTTGGAGGCCTAGCTCCTTTTCCAGATAGATCTCCAGTGCCTATTCTTGATTCAGTAAGGTCCCCAGAGATCCAGCTAGCCATCACTGTAGGAATTTTCCTCATAATCCCTATCCCCTTGCTCATGCAGACTCTCCTCCCCTGCTCTTGGCTAGACCAGGAGCTCGACCCAGTGCTCAGCCATGGATCTTTGTCTCCACTTCTATCATTTGTTGTATGTAGGCTCTCTGAAGACAGTTAGGGTGGTTATTCACGTGTTTATAAAAAAGTCCTGTTTAGGTAGCCCTCTATTGTTATTTGGAGACCTACTCAGAGACATCTAGTGGGTTCCTGAGGTTTCCATAGCATCCAGTTTTTATCCAACCACACATTGGATTCTTCTCACTCATCCATCTCTTTCTTTCAAGGTTTGTTCCCAACTCTTCTTGGTTGCAACCTGTTATGGCCCCAATTTACTAAGGTGATCTTCTCAGTTTCTCTTCTTAGGGAAATCTCTGGATGTCTCCTCTTAAGGCCTTTCTGATCCCTCAGGTTGTGGTTTGAAGCTTGGGTATCCTCTGCTTTGTGTCTAAAAATCCACTTTTGAGTAAGTACATCCCATGCCTATATTTCTGGACTTGTGATACCTCGCTCAGGAGGATATTCCCCAAATACATCCATTTGCCTGCAAATTTTAAGATGTCATTATTTTTTCTGCTGAGTAGTACTCCATTGTGTAGATGTACCACAGTTTGTTAATCCATTCCTCAATTAAGGGGCATCTAGGTTATTTCCAGGTTATTTCTATTACGAATAATGCTACTATGAACATAGCTGAGATAATGCCTTTGGGGTATGAATGTGCATCCTTTGGGTATGTGCCCAATAGTTATATTGCTAGGACCTTAGGGAGATTGATTCCCCATTTTTTTAGGAACTGCCATACTGTGTTCCAGAATGGCTGTACAAGTTTGCACTCCCACCAACAATGGAGGAGTGTTTCTCCTGTTCCTCAACCTCTCCAGCATAGGCTGTGATCTGTGTCTTTGACCTTAGCCATTCTGATAGGAGTAAGGTGTTGTTTTGATTTATATTTTTCTCATGGCTAAAGATGTTGAGAAATTTTTAAGTGCTTTCAGCCATTTGTAATTCTGTTGAAAACTCCATTTATAGCTCTGAACCCTAGTTTTTAATTGTTTTTTTTAGGTTTTGGTGTCCTAGTCTCTTGAGTTCTTTATATATTTTAGATATAATTCCTCTGCCAGATGTAGGGTTGGTGAAGATCTTTTCCCATTCGGTAGGCTGTCATTTTATCTTATTGACTATGTTCTTTGTATTACAGAAGCTTCTCTGTTTCAGGAGGTCCCACTTATTGATTGTTGTTCTTAGTGTCTGTGTGTGGTCACCTATGCTAACGCATTGGAGAGAATTCCCCACTTACTTTTCTATCAAGTAAAGTGTAGCTGGGTTTATGTTGAGGTTTTTGATGCACTTGGATTTGAGTTTTGTGCAAGGATATAAGTATGGATCTATTTGTATTCTTCTACATACTACAATCCAGTTATGCCAACACTATTTATTGAAGATACTATCTTTTTTCAATTGAATTTTCTTGGCATCTTTTTCAAAAATCAGTTTTTCATTGGTGTGTGGGTTAATGTCTGGGTCTTTGATTCAATTCCACTGATCCTCAAGTCTGTTTTCATGCAAGTACCAGGCTATTTTTATTATTGTAGCTCTATAGTATAGATTGAAGTCAGGTATGGTGATTCCTCCTGAAGTTCTTTTATTTAACAGGATTGTTTTGACGATCCTACATTTTCTGTTATTCCACTCCATATAAAGTTGAATATTATTTCAAGACCTATAAAAAATTGTATTGGGATTTTGTTGTGGATTGCATAGAATATGTAATTTTGAGTAAAATTTCTATTTTTACTATGTTGATCCTACCTATACAGGAACATGGGAGATCTTTCCATTTTCTAATATCCTCTTCAATTTCCTTCTTCAGTGAGTTAAAGTTTTTTTCAAACAGGTCTTCTTTCATTAGAGTAACACAAAGATATTTAATGCTATTTCCAGCTATTATAAAAGGTGATGTTTTCCTTATTTCTTTTCAGCCCTTTTATCCTTAGTGTATTGAAGAGCTATTGATTTTTTTGTGTTAATCTTATACTCTTCTACACTGATGAAAGTGTTTATCAGCTGTAGGAGTTTCCTGGTAGAATTATTTGAGGTGACTTATTTATACAGTCATATCATCTGAAAATAGAGATTGTTTGATTTATTTCTTTCCAATTTGTATCACTTTAATTTCCTTTTGTTCTCTTACTGCTTTAGCTTAAACTTAGAGAACTATATTAAATAAGGAGAGAGAGGACAACTTTGTCTTTTATTAAGTTTTTAATCCATTTATTTTTTTTATTATTTATCCATTTTATTTATTATTTTATCCATGTTGCCTGTCAGTTTACTATGTACTGCCTTTATTACATTTAGGCATGTTTCCTGTATTCCTGATTTCTCCAGGACTTTTATCATGAAGGAGTTTTGGATTTGATCAAAGCCTTTATCAGAATTTAATAAGATGATCATGTGATCTTTTTTTCCAGTTTGTTTATATGATGGATGACTTTCATAGTTTTTCATATGTTGAACCATTCCTGCATCTTGGGACAAAGCCTATTTGATTATTGGAGGATGATTTTTGTTTTGATATGTTGTTGGACTTGGTTTGTTGGAATTTTATTGACTACTTTTATATCAATATTTATGAGGGAGATTGGTCTGAGTGGCTTGAGAATCAGGGTAATTGTGGCCTCATAAAAAGTATTCAGCAATGTTCCTTCAGTTTTTATTTTATGGAACAGTTTGAGCAGTATTGGTAATAGTTCTTCTTTGAATATATGGTAGAATTCTGTACTGAATCTGCCTGGTCCTGGGCTATTATTAATTGGAAGACTTTGATAACAGTTTCAATTACCTGTGGTTTTATAGGTCTGTTTGAGTCTTTAATCTGATTTTTGATTTAATTTTGGTAAGTGATACCTGTATAGAAAACTGTCTATTTATTTGGTTTTCTATTATATTGATTTTAGCACTAAGTTTGATTATTTCCTGCAGTCTACTTCTTCTAGATGAGTTTGTTTACTTCTAATAGATGTAAAGCCTTCAGTTGTGGGAGATTTCTCTAGGTTTTTCATAAAGGCATCTAGTGCTATTAGTTTTCCTCTTAACTCTGCTTTCATTGTGTCCCATAAGTGTGGGTATGCTGTGAATTCATTTTCATTAAATTTTAGGGAGTCTTTGATTTTATTTTCTTAATTTCTTCTTTGGCCCAGGTGATTCATTTGAGAAATGTTGAGTTTTCATTAAATTTAAGTCTTTCTGTGTTTTCTGTAGTTGTTGAACTCCAGCATTAGATCATGGTGGTCTGATATGATGCATGAAGTTATTCCCATTTTTTTGTATCTATTGATATTTGCTTTATAACTGCATATGTGGTCAATTTTAGAAAAAAAAAGTTCCATGGGGTGTTGACAAATATGTATATTTTTTTTGTTTGGGGGTTAGAAGGTTCTGTATAAATCTATTAAGTCCGTTTGTGTCATATCATCTGCTTGATCCCTTATTTCTCTGTTGAATTTCTGTCTGGTTGACCTATCCAAGGGTGAAAGTGTGGGATTGAAGTCTCCCACTATTACTGTGTAGGGTTTGATGTGAGGTTTAAGCTTTAGCTTTAGTAGTATTTCTTTTATATATGTAGGTGTCCTTGTGTTGGAGGCATAAATGTTTAGGATTCACCTTGGTGGAGTTTTACTGAGATGAATATGTAATGTCCCAGTCTCTTTTGATTGATTTTAGTTTGAAGTCTATCTTATTAGATATTAGGATGGCTATACAAGCTTGTTTCTTAGGACCATTTGATTGGAAAGTCTTTTCCCAACTCTTTACTCTGAGCCTGTGACTGTCTTTGAAGTTGAAGTGTGTTTCTTTTATGCAGCAGAATGATGGCTTCTGTTTGTATATCCATTGTGTTGTTAAGGTGTGTCTTTTTATAGGTGCCTTGTGTCTACTGATATTAAGTGATATTAATGATCAATGATTGTTATTTCCTGTTATGTGTGTATTTCCCTTCTTTGGGTTTTTTTTCTGTGGGATTATTTATTTTTTGGTGGTTTGATCAGTGTATCTACTTTTCTTAGGTTGGTGTTTTCCTTCTAGTGCTTCCAGTAGGGCTGGATTTGTTGATAGGTATTGTTTAAATCTGGATTTGTTGTGAATTATTTTGCTACTCCACCTATGATGATTGATAGTTTTGCTAGTTTTAGTAGTCTACCTTGGCAGCCATGCTCTTTTAGTGTCTGTATAACATCTAACCAGGACCTTCTTGCTTTCATTGTTTCAAATGAATATTTGGTATTTTTCTCATGGGTCTGCCTTTATAAGTAATTTGACCTTTTATCTTTGCAGCTCTTAGTATTATTATTATTATTATTATTATTATTATTATTATTATTATTATTATTATTTTGTTCTGTAGGTTTAGTGGATTGACTATTGTGTGGCAAGCAGATTTTTTTTTTTTTTTTTTTTTTTTTTGGTGGGTCTAGTCTATTTGGTGTTCTGTAAGCTTCTTGTATCTTTATAGGCCTTTCCACTTTTAGGTTGGGAAAGTTTTCGTCTATGATTTTGTTAAATATATTTTCTGTGCCTTTGAGCTTGTATTCTCCTTCTTTGATTCTAATTATTTTGAGGTTTGATATTTTCATGGTATTCCAGGTTTTAGTGTTTTCTTTAACTAATATATCTATTTCCATTATTGACTCTTCTACTTCAGAGACTGCCTCTTCCATCCCTTCCATTCTGTTGGTTATGCTTGCATCTGCGGTTCCATTTCATTTTTTCAGATTTTCTATTTTCAACTTTGCGTTGGTTTATGCCTTCTTTATTGCTTCTATTTCAAATTTTAATTCTTGAAATGTTTCTTTCACCTATTTGTTTTCTTTTTCTTAGTTTGTTTTTCTTTTTTTTTTTTTTTTTGTCTTTCAGGGATTTGTTCCTCTCTTCCAATTTTTGCTTGTATTTTCTTCTATTTCTTTAAGGGAGGTTTTAATATCCTTTTTTAAAGCTCCTATTATCTTCATAAAGTTGTTTTTAAGGTCATTTCCTTCTGTTTCCCTTCATTGTTATGCTGAGATCATGATGTTATACAGCCACCAGCTTCTTCTGATGGTTTATTGTTTCTTTATATTATTATTTGTATTCTTCACTGGTATGTTTCCATTCTTCCTAGGTTCACTCTTAGTCAGCTATTAGTCAGCTCTTAGTCAGTTGTGGATGGGGAGGGAGGCTTTTATGTCTCCCATTGTTGGTAGGTGATGATACAAATTGTGGTTTGGCCTATGGGATGTTCCTCCAACAGTGTTTTGTTGGGGATTAGTTTTGGGGGGCTCTCCCAGATTTCTTTGGTTTAGGGCAGAGCTGGGTATTGTTGAGTTGACTGTGGCAGTGTTTCCAGGCCGGGGTTCCAGGACCACAGTCTCTGATTGTGCTGGGGGTCAGGGTGCCACTCACCTGATAGTCATCTGTGGACCCAGGGGAGTGCTTTTGGGTCTCTTGTTGACCGTGTCTGTTCTTTTTGAAGGTCTCTGCATGCTAATAAAATTAGTGTCAATTTATTTTGTTTAATTTCCATCTTCTCTCTGGAAAATAATTTCTTCAGTGTTATCTACTACACCTGGCTCTCTCTCTCTCTCTCTCTCTCTCTCTCTCTCTCTCTATATATATATATATATATATATATATATATATATATATATATATATATATGTACATTTTTTGCTCTCCCAATTTAGATCTCCCAGAGTTGAAGAAAGATGTGATGATGCATATGCTCTGTTTGGAGCTAAGCCCTCAACCATCTCTTATATGCTACACATTGGTTAGTTGGGAATCTCTCTGCTAATTTCTAACCACTGAATTGAAGATATCGCTGATGAGGAGTGAGAGATGCTCTGATTTTGAGCACAGCTGGAGCATATTGAGAACCTTTATAATATTAGGCCTATTTTCCAGAATCTTTGGTTCTGAGATACAATCTCTGACCTATCTACATAGAGGTCTTTAGCCTCTATAATATTGTTGGGTTTGGGTTTTATCAAATGTGTTAAGCCCTTCATCCAATCCAATGAGTCATCTCAGAAAATCAATTACTGTCAGTCTCTAACATCCTTCATTTATTTAACCTTTTGTATATATGAACAGGTAAGTGTGACTAAGTATATGTGCTGGTGAGTTCATTCATGTGTGACTATGAAGGTCAGAGGTCTATGCTAGATATTTTTATTAGTTTCTCTCTACTTTATTTTTTTTAGATTTGATCATAAGCTTAGCTTTAATGGCTGAGCCAATTCTTCAGCTTTCTACATTTTTTTTTTTTTTTTGGAGACAGGGTTTCTCACTAACCTAGGAGTTCACTTTTATCTAGTCTGGTTGGACAGTGAGCTTCTGAGCTTCCGGAATTGGCCAATCTCTCCTCCTTAGCACTAGAATTATAGCCATGTATTACATTGCTCAGAAATAAATATAGGTGCTGAGGATATGAGATTGGGCTATGCTCATTGAATTGTAAGCTTTTTTTCTACCAATATATCTTCTTTGCCTTTTTTACAAGTTCTAAATCAAGAGTCTTACATTTTTTTTCTTTCACACTCAGTCCCCTAAAGTACATAGATAATTTTAGTCACATCTAAGACATCATCGAAGGAAAAGCTTTCTAATCTCCAAATCTCAAGGAGAATCAGGTAATATTTTATGTAATGAGAAATTCTAGTTCACAAGTTTAGAGGAGTGTGCAGACTTCAAAAGCTCAGATTTCAAGCACTGCACTGAAAAAAAATATACAGAGAGTGGACAGATGACTCAGTTACTTTTCTATTGCTGTGATAAGACACTACAACCAAGGCAACTTATAAAAGAAAAAGTTAAATTTGGCTTATGGTTTCAGAGAATAGTTAGCATCTATGATGGCAGAGCAAAGGCATGACAGCAGGAACAGCTGAAAGTTTACAAATTAATCCTTACATAGGAGCAGAAAAAAAATGCAAGAGGAAGGAATGTTTTGAATAGAGAATGTCTATTGTTTTTGCTACTGTTACTGTTGTGACACAATGTATAATAAAAGTAAATTAAGGGATAGTGTCTTAGATCACAGTTTGAGGATACAGTCCATTAATGCCAAGAAAGCATGCTTTCATGCCAGGCACTTTTTTAACTAGGCCATCTCCCCAACCTCTATTTTTTGCATGTGATTGATCTACCGAAGGCAACAGGAGATTCCTAATTTAGAGGATGGAGGAACTAGTTCTGAAATTCTCTATGAAGTGTTCTAACAACCCAAATCATATATCCTATAAATATAATTAGAAGAGTAAATTAAAACTTAAAAAAATGAGTGTTACATTTGTGAGATGAATGCTTTATTTTCCTCTGTGTGACATTTAGTAAGACAATTGTCACAAATTGATCTACTTAACATATGAAATATAGAGAATTATATTGTCATTGTGTTATGTTTTTAACTGTGCTGAAAAAAGTGTAAAGGCACACAGAGAAGGAAATATCAACTGGCTATGGGCAGCTTCTCCTGAGAATGGTGAGGCAGCTTGGGAAGAAGGACTTAACATAGACTAACTGGGTATATACTGAGATGGAGGAGAAAAATGTCAAAAATTACAGAAATACTGGAAGAAAAGGATCCCTTCATCGTAAAGTCTGGTTGGCGCATCTCATTTCTAATAACTAGAACTTTTGATACAATTAACATTTTCTACGAAAGCTGGCAAAATAGACAAATTTCAGTCACAAAGAAATATTTTCAAGTAAAGGGTGGGAAGGTGGTTAGTGGGGAAGTACTTCCTGCTTAGGTGAGAGGATCTGATGTGATCACCAGAGTCCATATAAAGACAAAGGTATTTGTAGTAGGAGGTTTCTGACCCGGACTTTTGGGCCTAACCTCAAGGTTTAGGCTCACAGACCCACAGACCTGCAGACCCACAGAGACACACAGATGTTTACAATTGTTTTATGCTGATTGGCCTCATGCCAGGCATACCACTTGCTAGCTCTTTACCCTTAAACTAACCCATGTCTCTTTTCCTGTTCAGTCATGGGGCTCGGTACCTTTTCTCACAGCAGCATGGTTGTCCCATGCTTCTTCCAGGTTCTCTCTGGCATTCTGCTGTATTCTTCCTGTTCTCAGAGTTTTCATAGTCTGGTAGCTCTGCCCACACTTCCTGCCTGCCTTTGGTCAGTCAGCGCTTTTTATTAAACCAGTGGGTGGGACAATTATTTACAATGCAGCAATATAATCTCCCACAGGTATTACTAATTATTGGCACTCAAAGTTCTTCAGTAGGGTGGAAAATAATGCCAGGAGAATTATTAAGGTACATCATGGGTCAGCTACCCTGGAATATGCAGTGTCAAATAACAAAGAAACTGTTTCAAACAAGGGTGCAAAGCAAGAACCATCCTCTTAGGCAGGCATATGGCCTTCACTTGCCACTTGCCTGCAATAACACCAAATGCATCCAAATTCACAGAAACATGCATACATTCACACTTTAAAATATGCACATACTTTAAGCATCAATGTTGAAATAGCACTAAACCATGCATATATCCCAGGTACAGCCTCATTCATCTCTCTGGTCCAAGGTTCAGACCTGCAGTTATGCAGCCACTTAGCACAAAATAACAAAGGCTTATGTTAGTTATGAGCTGTTTGGCTTATGGCTCAGATTCATTACTTACTAGCTCTTTTAACTTAATTCAACCCAGTTTCATTAAACTGTGTATTACAACATGGCTACTGTCTTTACCTATGTCTGTAGTCATGGTTTCTGGCCCATGGTTTCTGGAAAGTTTCTGCTTTCCAGAAAAAAACTGCCAGACATTCTGCATGACATGGAGAAGCTACTGAAGAATTATGCCAAAATGTACAAAGCAGTCCTTTAAACTTCCTTTTTCACTAAAGAGTCTGCCTTTAGGATGAAGATGAATGCCCTGATATTACAGAGAAACTTTAGGTCACTGTCCAGGTAGTCAGATGTCTCTATCATTTCTAGAATTGGAGTTGTTTATAATGTCCTTCCTCATTCATGGAACATTATATTCTATACCTCAAGGTATAGGCCTGCAGACCCACAGACCTGCAGAGACACACAGATGCTTACAATAATTTTAGACTGATCAAACTAAAGTCCAGGCATATAACTTGCTAACTTTCTACCCTTAATCTAACCCATGACTCTCATCCTATTCAGCCATGTGGCTCGGTACCTTTTCTCAGAGCAGTATAGTTGTCCTCTACTTCTTCTGGCTTCTCTCTGGCATTCTGCTCTGTTCTTCCTGTTCCCAGAGTTTTTGTAATCTGGTAAACCTGCCCACACTTCCTGTCTGCCTTTGGCCAATCAGAGATTTTTATTAAAACAATGGGTGGGACAATTATTTACAATGGAACAACATAATCTCCCTACATGTGTCATATTACATATTGCTCTTTTGGGTGGCAGCTCATAGTATCTCTCTTGACTCCACCCTCCTTTTCTTTTATCTATGCTTGGAATTACCAACTGCTTCTAAGATGCTTTGCCTTAAGCCAAAAATAAGTTCTTTTATCCAATGGTAAGTCACAGTTTACCGAAAGACATCCAATATCACTTTATCTTTCTATATAATCAAAAAGGAAGATTTCAATTTTATCATAGCCAAATTACATTCAGCAAAAAAGCTATCAATGAAGA
Source organism: Phyllotis vaccarum (assembly GCA_033318265.1). Lineage (NCBI taxonomy): Eukaryota > Metazoa > Chordata > Mammalia > Rodentia > Cricetidae > Phyllotis > Phyllotis vaccarum. The sequence goes on from JARWLC010000016.1 coordinate 40,460,512, forward strand.
ATTATAGGTACAATACCAATCTATTTGTATTTAGCAAGATTAAAAAAAATGTTCTATAACCTGTATTATCTTTGTGAGGCTAAATTTTCATATTTAAGGTCCCCTTTACTATAACTAGGAAACTATAATTATAACTATTTACTCTTCAACTTTATTAAAGACTTTATAAAAGTCTTTATAAAACTTTATAAAAGGAGAAAATAATGTTCCATGATTGAGGAAGGACATTATAAGCAACTCCAACTCTAGAAATGACAGAGACGTCTGACTACCTGGACAGTCACCTAAAGTTTCTCTGTAATATCAGGGCATCCATCTTTAGCCTACAGGGAGACTCTTTAGTGAAATAGGAAGTTTAAAAGACTGCTTTGTACATTTTGGCATAATTCTTCAGTAGCTTCTCCCTGTGTCATGCAAAATGTTTGGCAGTTTTTTGTTTTTTGTTTTTTGTTTTTGTTTTTTCTGGAAAGCAGAAACCTAAAAGACCATCTCAGCTTGTTCTATCAAAGTTTACTAATCATTTTATCGTGGGTCCTGTATGTCCAGTTTATGCAGCATACTGTCAAGCAGTCAAGGCAAAAACAGTCTCTTTCCCAGTGGCTAATGTTTGCAATAAAGAAAGTAAAATCCATATGCAGTTTCTTTGATTTCCCATCATCCTCCTGAAGTAGATTGGTGCTGCCAGGAGAAGACATATCTTATTGTCCTACAAAGTCTAAGTTCTTAAAAGGTTTTAAATACCACATTCTGTAGGTCTTTGAAGTGTTTGAAGATTACCTATCTAGTTGAAATATATCTTTGCATATCTAAAAATATCTAACAAACATGACTATAAGTTGATTATCATAGATGACTAAATACTAATTTGTATTTCTTAATTATACATTAAAATTTTAAATAAATTACATACATAATAACTTAAACAAATATATATATATATATATATATATATATATAGTATAACAAAATTGACCTTAAGTTTACACTAATATATCATAATCTATACCAATGTAAGATATTTTGAGATTAACAATTGCTTTTTTGATCAATAATCTTTTATCATTTCTATATTATATTCCCTGTTTTTTAGAAAGACATTGACTATGACCATTACTTATTTATAAAAAAGCAAAACTTTATAAACAATATTTTGGAAATTTGGGCATCAATTTTTATTACTACTTCCTGCTGATTCGGGACATGGGTAACCTTATGGGGATCTTGAGGTTGAAACATTTTAGTTGGCTACCTTAAAGCTGATGGGGCCATCTCTTCCTATCAGAGATTTTTCAGAGGGTGTTCCATGATCAAACCTAATTTTCTTTAACCCAGAATAAATCCACAGCCTCTCATTTCTTTGTGCAAGAAAATAAACCCTCTTCTCCAAAGTAGAATTTATCTTGATTTTAAAGTCAAATCATTCACAAAATATATAGGATGGATTAAAACAGCAACATTAATAATTAAATGTCTTCCTCAGATCTTTTTTCTTCCTCAGCAAAGAATTCAAAGACAACATAACATATAGTATCCAGACTCTTTGCGTAGTTTCTTCATATGGCACATGTTACTTTATTTTTAAAAGACTTCCTCTCTTCTTGTCTTTTCTCTCACAAGCCTATATATTTTAATATACTATAAACCATATATTAAACCATATAGAGTGTTGGGAGCCGCTGGCCCCAGCTCCTCAAGGTGGCGCCAATATCCGGTGCTGGCCAACCCGCCTGAGTCAGTAAAGAGCGCATGCGTTTGGTACTCTCTCGAGATTGGTCTCTCCGCCTCTCCCGTGGCGTCATTTGAGATAATGAGCTGCAGCCTATAGAAAGGTGACACGTCCAAGGCAGAAGCCTTTGGTCTTTATAAAGGTTAGGCTTCCTACCTCGTGCTCTCTCTCTCCATTTTTCGTAAGCTAGTGCTCTCCCTCATGGAGCATTAAAGCTTTACTGCAGAAGGATCCTACGTGTGTCGTGCCTTTTCTTGCAGGCGAAAAGTGGGCGCGGGACAATAGAGGCTACTTTTCTTGTCTGAATCTATCTTTACTGTATATCTCTTATCTTTTGATCTGCTAAACCAAGGCTAGGATTAAAGGTTGGTGTAAGGCATCTGGATGGCTCCACCCAGTTCCTTAGTGTAGCTTCATAGAGAGTTTAGTTTTTACCAGAGGTACTGGCAAGAGCCACATTTACCATACTAACTCTGGAGAATTTTAGGGTCCACATTGCCACCAAATAGAGCACTGCTCATGAACTCCTTTTAAGTACTTGGCAGCAAGGCCTCTTAAAATGGCCACATTTTTTTGTCACCAAACTTAGTCAAGAAGGCTCACTTAAATGAGTGGCACTTCTACTTGATGCAAGCAAGCAGAGTCAGCTCCACCCCACTCCCCCAAATAATTCTTCTACTGAGAAGTCATGGACTCTGTTCCTTTTTTGTTTGTAAAAAAAGTAATCTTAAATCCATCATAATCATCTTGTTTTTATATTGAAGCTTTTGTGAGACTTTGGGAACAAATGTTGCAACTCAGGCTGCAGGTAGCAAACCTACCATTTTGTAACTCCAGCCATTACAGTACTCTATATCACAGCCCACTTGAGAGACACCATTTCTGTATTTTAGAACTCTTTTTAAACTTTCTCAGCTCTTATTTTGATGTAGGTGCCTCATGTTGGATACCATTTCTAGCCAGAAGTTTTTTCTGGCCAGAGGTTCAGATGTGTAGTCCTGCAGGCAGTTAGTCCTAAATAATTACACAAAGGTCTACATTAATTAAAGCTATTTTTCTTATGGCTCAGGCTAATTATTTACTAGCTCTTTTAACATGACCCATTTTTATTGATCTGCATATTCTCACATGGCTAGTGGCTTTCCTTGTGTTTTATTACATCTTGCTCTGTTAGGTGGCAGCTTACAGTATCTCTGTCTGACTTTGCCTGCCTTCTCCTTTATGTTTGGAATTCCCACCTGCTTCAAAGCTGCTTTGCTATGGGCCAAAATAGTTCTCTTATTATTCAATGGTAATTTGCAGCATGTAGAAAGACATCCCAATTCAAAGACCCTGCTGTCAGTTTGTAGAAATCAATATTTTGTCTTAATATTCCCTCAGCCTCACTGGGGGTTTCTTTGGAACCACTGTGTCCAACAACTTGAATAAATGAAACCCAATCCATGTATTGGAAGACATGACTGGACATGAGAAATATCCATTTAAGGCTTTTTATCTCCCATTAATAGAAGTCCTATTAGGAAAACTTTACTGGCTAATTTTGTGTGTCAACTTGACTTTGAAAGAATAAAGAGTATATGAGAGGATTTGAAAGGAGAAATGGGAAGGGAATAATTATGTAATTATAATATAATCTCATTATTTAATTATAATCTAAGATTAAAAAGAAACTGATATAGAAATTTTAAAAAATTCCCTTTAAAAGATACAATTTCTTTTAAAAATTCAAGTATTTTAAAATTCAATGTCTCTCAATTGTGACCTCCAGTAAAATACTTTATTATTTCATGTGGTAAAATTAGGGAACAGTCACAGTTAAATCATACAAAACAAATTCAGTTATTCAGTGGCTGGGATTCACTTAGGGACTTTTGAAATCTAAAACTCTCTGATCACTGCTCTGGCTCCACATTCTGTAGCACTCATTAAGTTGGGTTTTAGGACCCAGCTGGTTCTATTCCTCTGCTGCTGCTGTTTTGGTGGTGATATCATGGTACTGGCATTGCCACAATGCTAGAGTCTTCTGAAACAACTGGGCTGCACTTTCACCAATAGCCTTTCCTAGGCATTCTTCATGGTGCCTGCCAATCCTTAAATTCTTTGTAAGACCCTTTCAGCCCTGGACCTTCAACTGACACTGAGGTTTTGCCTTCACCAATGGCTGTTCCTAGCCTTTCATGCTGTTAAGCCTCAGTTGCTCTTCATGACTTCTTCCAGGCCTTCAAAGTCAGGACCACCTAGGTGACCCTTATACATTACCAAGTCTAGTTACCAGCACTAGGTACAACCTTGGCAGCCTCTGGAACACAGTTTTTCTATGTTGTCAGGAAACACTTCCAAGAAGATTTTACCATAGTGATGCTGATCTCGTCCTAATTCCCCTTTATTTTTTAGCTCCAGCTCTCAGCATCAGGTATCAAACAAAGAAAAATTTTGCTTTGTTAGTTCTAGTATCTTATTAATTATAGCTAATTCTTTAGCTTCAGATAAACAGAACCACAGAATCTAATTTTGAAACAACAGATGGTCCATATACCATTTAAACTTCAAAAGTGAGACCTCCATCCTCTGTACTGCTCTCAAAATTCTTATCCTTTAGACTTCCACAGGACATTACACAGAGACATTAAGACTCAGTGAACCTGTAGCCAAAGGTTCAGAAGTGCTTTAACAATCTTCACAAAAACATGATCAGGTGTATTATATCACTACCCCACTATACTGGTATCACGTTGTCTTAATTAGGCTTTGCTCTGGGATAATGCTTCTGTACACTGTTAAGAATCAGTAGCCAGGAAGTCATTAGGAGAATTCTGAGAAGAGGAAAGGCAGAGACACAGTTGCCAGTCAGAATCAGAGAATGGTGAAGTGATGAAAGATATTATGTCATGTGGCTAAAAAATAAATAAAATTATGGATAAATTTAATTATAAGTATTGGTTGTTAATAAGCTAGATCTGTTGGCTGACCACTTATAAGTAATAATATGCTTCTGAGTAATAATTGGGAAAATAGCTGCTTGATATTTGAATGTTTCTGGTAGGAAAATTTTTCTATTATAAATGGTGCTTTAACATGGAGAACATACATCACATTAAGCCTGGGAAGACTTAAAAGGGATTATAGATACAAAATAACAGAGTAAAGCATGGCTTCTTAGTAGCATTATTTTCTCAGGAGAGCTCTGTTTGCTAGAAGCAAGAACAGGTGCTTATCCTTTAAGATTTGCTCCCTGACACAGCATTAGAGGGAAATATACCCAAGCTCTTTTAAAAGGCCCTGCCATTGACCACTTAAATGAAATTTATGAGCAGTGGGTAGAGGTGCTCTACTTGGTAGCAGTGTGGACTAAAAGTTCTGAGAGTTTGGGTAGAAAATTTGCTTGCTGTCAGTACCTCTGCCATAAAGCTAAGCTCTTGTAGAACAAGCAGCTAGGTGGTCCCAGGCTCCATAGTCAATGCTTTAGTCCTAGCCATGCTGTTAATCAGATTAAAGGCACATATGGTCAGAAGACAGTAGAAATATTTAGTAGAGACAGACTAAGGTAAAGAAAATCCTCTAAATGTTTACAGTGCATTTACTTTAATCCTAGCCGTACTGTTTAGCAGATTAAGGGCTCATATGGCCAGAAGACAGTAGAAATATTTAGTAGAGACAGACTAAGTTAAAGAAAATTCTCTAAATAGTTTACAGTGTATTTAAAAATATAAGTAGACATTGGAGAAAAAAGAAAAAGAATAAACTTCTTGAAAAAGAAACACAGTATAGGAATAGAAACCACATTAAGATAAATAGAAAGTCTAAATACTCTATGTTATTTGGTTGTCTTTGAACCCCTAGAAACACAGTTGAGCAAGTGTCCATGTGGTAGGATAAAATATCTTTTGGGTGTATGCCCAAAAGTGGTATAACTGGGTGTAGTATGAAGTTTCTGTTCCTGATTTTCGGGCCTAACCTCAAGGTCTAGGCCCACAGACCTGCAGACCCACAGACCCACAGACCCACAGTCCCACAGAGACACACAGAGGCTTACTATAATTTTAGGCTGATCGGCCTCAGGCCCAGGCATATCACTTGCTAGCTCTCTACCCTTCATCTAACCTGTCTCTTGTTCAGCCATGCAGCTGGGTACCTTTTCTTTAGAGCAGCATGGTTGTCCTCTGCTTCCTGTGGCTTCTCTCTGGTGTTGTCTCTGGCATTCTGCTCTCTGCTTCCTGTTCTCAGAGTTTTTAGTCTGGTAGCCTCACCCACACTTCCTGCCTGCCTTTGGCCAATCAGTGCTTTTTATTAAACCAGTGGGTGGGACAATTATTTACCATGAAACAACATAATACCCCTATATATCCCCTTTTCTCCTTTTAAAACAAAAAGAATTCCATATCTAATATTCTTTTCCCTCCTTATCTATAACAACTTATAAATAACAGTATAAATAAACACAAACATCCATAATCCATGTTGTAGGAATGTGGGCGTAGTTCTCTAGGCTACTTTGTGCTGAATGGTCCAAAGGCTGAAGCCACACATAATTAAAAACATAATACATGTCTTGTCCTCTGGTACTATCAACTTTTCTCCAACTGTATTTAATTTCATGACCTTGAATGGCTTCAGCCATAACAAAGAAAGAGGAGGAAGGATTCTTGGGTCCTGGGATCTTGAGAGTGTAGGGGTATTGTGTTGTTTCATGGCAAATAATTGTCCCACCCACTGGTTTAATAAAAAGCGCTGATTGGCCAAAGGCAGGCAGGAAGTGTTGGCGGGGCTACCAGACTAAAAACTCTGAGAACAGGAAGCACAGAGCAGAATGCCAGAGACAACACCAGAGAGAAGCCGCAGGAAGCAGAGGACAACCATGCTGCTCTAAAGAAAAGGTACCCAGCTGCATGGCTGAACAAGAGACAGGTTAGATGAAGGGTAGAGAGCTAGCAAGTGATATGCCTGGGCCTGAGGCCGATCAGCCTAAAATTATAGTAAGCCTCTGTGTGTCTCTGTGGGACTATGGGTCTGTGGGTCTGCAGGTCTGTGGGCCTAGACCTTGAGGTTAGGCCCAAAAATCAGGAACAGAAACCTCATACTACAAATGGCAGCCCAATTTGGTCAAAAATACCCACATAAACCATAGAAAGCTTAAAAATGGTCTAGAGCTCAAAGCAGCCTCTGAATTGTGTCTCCCACATGAGCCTTGGTACAGAGATGCCCTGGTGAAGTATGTGGGCTTGAGCTACAATGGAGAGCTTTTGGAGTGAGTGCAGCTTAAGGTGTAAAATGGCTGGTTCCTGAAGTCTCACAGGACACTCAATATAAGCAAAAGGTTATAAATGATTTATTTAAGGTTTACGTTCATAAAGAGAAAAAGGGAACAGAATCAAAGATGGCTTTCTAGTGTTGATGTTTTCCTGGATCAGCTCTGTTTGCCTGGGGCAAACTGAGGCTTGGCTTTTTGAAGAGAAGCTTCCTGATTCAGCAGTAGAGGCAAACACTTGTGAGTCCTTTAAGAGTCCCTGCTGCCTAATATTTAAATGGAGTTAACGAGCAGCAGATGGCAAAGCTTTATTTGGTAATTATATGGACCCTAAAATTCCCCAGAGTACCTGGGTTAAAAAGATAAATTCTATGAAATTAGAATAGGAGCTGGGTGGAGCCATTCACCCATCCTACCAACCTTGAACCTTGTCAGATTAAAGGTGTGTTCAGAAATTGAAAGAAATAGAAGAATTCTTGGCAGATTAAAGGTGTAGTCAGAAATAGAAAGAATTAGAAGAATCTAGGTGGAGTCAATCACCCTAGGCAAACAAAGGTGTGGTCAGAGACAGAAAAATTTAAGAAATAAATATACAGTAAAGACAGTGTTTTGTAAAATGTCTAAGTGATTTAGAGTGTCTTGAAAATATATAGTCATAGGCTTAGAGAAAGAAAAGAAAGGGTAGAGAAAGCCCTTAAGAAAGAAATAGAATAGAAATAAATAAATAAATAAATAAATAAATAAATAAATAAATAAATAAATAAATAAATAAATAAATAAATAAATAATGAGCCACATAAAGATGGAAAATACAAAGAATGTCTGGATACTGTACACTATTGTCTTATCTTTAAGCTTCTTGACTGAAAATGACATAATAAAAGCTGCTAAAAGACAGTTGATTATAAATGTTGAGTAATTCAACCTACATATTTTGTAAATGAGTTTACTTTAAAATTGAAATGCAAATATATGCTACTTTGGAGAAGAGGCTTTCCTTTTATTTTCACAGAAAATGAGAAACTATGGATAAAGAACATAAAGTTTGACAGTTGAAGACCCCCTGAAAAATCTCCAATGGAAATAGATGGACCAGATGATTCAGCATTTCAGAGCACCTCTGGTGAAGTTTCTAGAGCTCTGTATCCAGAACAATTTCAAGGAGACTGGCTGTGACGACCCAGCCTTAAAGACTACTCCACTAAAGAAGTGTCCATAATCTTAAATTTTTCTTTGGATTCCCATGAGATTGGTAACATCCCCATTCAGCAGGAAGTAGCCTAGAGAATGATGCCCACATTCCCAAAACATGGATTATAGATGTTTGTGTTTCTTTACAGTGCTGCTTATAAATTGTTATAGATAATGGGGGAAAAGAATATTAGATTTGTAGTTCTTTTTGTTTTAAAAGGAGAAAAGGGAAAATGTAGGGGTATTGTGTTGTTTCATGGTAAATAATTGTCTTACCCACTGGTTTAATAAAAAGGGCTGATGGGCCAAAGGCAGGTAGGAAGTGTGGGTGGGGCTACCAGATTTAAGAGAACTCTGAGAACAGGAAGCACAGAGCAGAAGGCCATAGCAGAAAGCCAGAGAGAAGCTGGAAGAAGCAGAGGATAACTATGCTGCTGTGAGAAAAGGTACGGAGCCCCATGGCTGAACACGAAGAATCATGGGTTAGATGAAGGGTAGAAAGCTAGCAAGTGATAGGCCTGGGCCTGAGGCAGATCAGCCTAAAACTATTGAAAGCATCTGTGTGTCTCTGTGGGACTGTGGGTCTGTGGGTCTGCAGGTCTGTGAGTCTGCTGTTCTGTGGGCCTAAACCTTGAGGCAAGGCCCGAAAGTCAGGGCCAGAAGCCTCTTACTACAACTGGGTCTTGAGGTAGACTGATTTCCAATTTTTTGAAAAATAATCATATTGATTTCCAAAGTGGATTTTCAAGTTTGTACTTTCAAAAGCAATGGAGGAGGGTCCCTCTTGATTACATCTTTGCCAGCATGAACTGTCACCAGTGTTATTATTGATCTTAGCCATTCTGACAAGTGATATAAAATAAAATCTCAGAGTAGTTTTTAATTTGCATTTTCATGATGGATAAGAATGTTGAACATTTCTTTATTTCTTGTTTATTTTTGAGAATTATTTGTTTGGTTTTATACACCATTTTAAAAAATTGTATCATATGATCTTTGATATCTACTTTTGAGTTATTTATCTACTTTTATATTAGTACTCTATTGGATATTGAGTTAGTAAAAAAAAAAAAAAATCCATACTTTAGCCTGCTGCTTTATCCAACTGGCAGTGTCTTTTGTTTTAAAGCAGTTTTTTTTTTTTTTTAAAGTCCCCTTTATGTTAGTGCCTGTGCCATAGGTACTCAGAAATGTACCTATGTGTTCAAGGTTATTTTCCATGTTCTTTTCGGTCTGTTTCAGTGTCTATTTTTATGTTGAGTTCCTTGATCCATTTCGATTTAAGTTTTGTACATGATGATAAGTATAGATCTATCTTAATTTTTCTACATGCAGACATTAAGTCAAAACATCATAATTTATTAAGGATGCTTTATTTTTTTTCATTGGGTTTTACTCTCTTATTTATAAAAAAATCATGTTTTTGTGTGATTAGATTTATATCTAGGTTTTCATTTCTATTTCAGCAGACAACCTGTCTGTTTTTATGGCAGTAGCATACAGTTTTCATTAATACAACTTGAGATCTGATAATATTGTGATACCTCCTGAAGTTCTTTAGTGTTCACAATTGTCTTAACTATCCAAGTTTTTTTTTTCTTTATCTGAATTTGAAAATTGTCTTTACAGGGTCTATAAAGAATTGTTCTAAAAATTTGATGGGGAATGTGTTAAATCTTTATATTGGTTTTGATTGTCATTTTACTATGCTAATTCTACTGATTCATGAGCATAGGAGATTTTTTCTTCCTTACATGTCTTCAATTTTTTTCTTCAAAGACTTGGTGATTTTTATCATACAAGTCTTTCACTTGCTTGTTTAGAGTTACTCCAATATATTTTATATTATTTGAGGCTTTTGTAAAGGGTGTTGTTTCCATAATTTCTTTGCTAATCTGTTTTCACTTGTGTACAGGATTGTTAATGATGCATTAATATTTTACCTATGTATGTTACCTATGACAGTGTGTATTCATTATCGGCATTCCATTGTAGAAATCTGTAGCCACTTATATATACTATAATATAATCTGCAAATAATGATATTTTGACATCTTTCTCTTTAAGTTGTATCCCTTCCTTATTTACGTGTAATATTGCTGTAGGTAAAAATTCAAGTACAATGTTATATATAAAGAAAGTGGGCAATTTTTTTATTTCTGTTTTTAGTAGAATTTCCATGATTTCTCAGATTTGAGGTGTGTTTCCGTATGCTTTGAAAGTCATTGGTTAATTAAGGGACTGTTTTTGCCTATGGTAAGGGATCTTTAAAGCAGGCAAGATATCAAAGCATAGATAAATGAGAAGGGTGGAGCCAGGCAGAGATGAGCTTTTGGTCAAGAGATAAAGATTTAATGGAATACAGATAAAGCCCCTAGCTATGTGGTATAACATAGATGAATAGAAATGGGTTAAAATGCTAGAGCTAGGTAGCAATATGTCTGAGCCATGGGCCAAACAACATGAAATTAATATAGACTTTGTGAGATTATTTGTGACCAAGCAGCTGTAAGTGGTCTATTCAGGACAGCTGGTTCAGTTCTTGGGTCTAGTCTGGGCCAGAAACTTTATGCTACATTTCTGTACATTTAATGTTATTGGTTATAAGCTTAGTATAATATGCCTTTATTATGTATATATTTTTTCTCTTATATCTAAAAATATTTCCAGAACTTAATCATAATTTGTGATGGATTTTTCTAAGTCCATTTTTAATGTCTAATAGGATGATCATACTTTTAGTTTATTAATATGGTAGATTGCATTGACTGATTTTCTTATTATGAACCATCCTGGAATCTCTGGTATAAAGACTACTTCATATAGGATGATCTTTTGAACTATGAATCAGCTTGCAAGTATTTTAAAAGTATTTTTGCATCTATGGTCATAAGGGAAATTGTTTTGTAATTTTCTTTCTGAGGCTTTGTGTGGCTTAGTTGTCATGGTAACTAAAGCCACATAAAATAAATGTGGTAATGTCCCTTCTATTTCAGATTTAGGAACTTGTTTGAGGAGCATTGGTACTTGTTCTTCTTTTTAAAGTCTGATAAAATTCTACACAAAAAGCATCTGATCCTGGACTTTTATTGGCCTGGAGACTTTTAATGACTTTTTTTTTTTTACTTATTTCACCGGGTTTTGTAATTCTACTAATGTTTATCTGACCTTTGTTCACTTTGGTAATTTTTACTTATTTTGCAAATTACATATATATATATAATTTGCATATATATTTCAAGCTATCATTTTATCTATCTATATCTATCTGTATATATTTCAGATAAGTTAAATACAGAATTTTAAAACATGTCTTTATAGTTCTCTGAATTATTATTGTTTTTGTTGTCATGCTTTTATTTTATTTCTAATTTTGTTAAATTGAACATTCTCCATCTTTTTGTAGTTTGAATAAAGGTTTGTCCATATCATTGATTTTTTTCAAAGAATCAACTTTTTGGTTTTTTATTCTTTATACTGCTGTTTGTCCTTTTTTGTTTATTGCATGTCTCAGTTTAAAATTTTCTTATTGCTTACCTACATTTTTTTTTTTTTGGTCCAGAGATTTTAGGTGCATTCTTTTGTTGGTAGTGTGAGATCTTTTCACATTCTCCATGTAGGCACTAAATGCTATTAATTTTTTTCTTAGTACTGGTTAAATTATGTCACATGTTTGGGTATGCTGTGTGACTATTTTCACTGAATTCTAAAATATATTTTTTTATTATTTCTGTCTTGATCCACTTTTTATGCAGTAGAATATTGTTCTCTTTCTGTAGGTTTGTATGCTTTCTTTCTTACTATTGTTGATATCCAACTATAATCCATTGTGAATTTTTTGGAATTATTTCAATTTTCTTGTATCTGTTGAGAAATGCTTTGTGTCCAATATGTGGTCAGTTTTGAAGTAAGTTCTCTGAGGTCCTGAGAAGAAGGTATATTTCTATGTGTTTTGGTAAAATGTTCTGTAAGCATCTGTTAAATACTTTTATTATAACATTTCCTATCTCCAGTGTAGTTATTTAACTTTGATCTAGATGAACTAACTGCCCATTGTTGTGATTGGGATATTAAAGTCTCCCACTATCAGTATGTCTGAGTCAAATATAATTTACGCTGCAGTAACATTTCTATACAAACTTGAGAACCCTTGTGTTTACGGCATAGATGTCTAGAATTAATATGTCATTTTTATTGTATTTTTAAAAATAGTATGTAGATGCCTTCTTATTCCTTTTGATTAGGTTTTATTTGAAGTATATTTTGTTAAGATACTAAAATGGCCATGCCACCTTGCTTCTTAAGTCCATTTACTTTTACTATCTTTTTTCATTTCCTCTAAAGCAATATCTCTCCTTGATGTTGAGATGTGTTTCTTGTAATTGATAGATGAATAGATCATTTTTTCACATCTAATATGATATTGTCTGTATCTTTTTATTGGAAAATAGAGACCAGTAATATTGAAAGATATACTGTTGTTGGTAGTGGAGGTAGTCATGGTGTGATGCTTGTTTGTGTGTATGTAAAAGAGAGAGAGAGAGAGTGTGTGTGTGTATGTGTGTGTATTTCTGAGTGTATGGGAAATTAATTTTGGTGTTAGCATATTTGAAGTCAACTTCCTTAAATTGGAGTTTTTCATCAAGGACCTTTCATAGGGCTGAATTTGTAACTAGATACTGTTTAAATTTGACTTAAACAAGGGCTATAATATTTTTTCATATGTGAAAATTAAAATTTTTGATGGCTATAGCAGTGTGTCTTGGCATCTGGGTATGCAGTACATCTGTCTAGATCCTCTGCCTTATAAATTCTCAATTGAGAAATCAGGTGTGATTCTAATGGGTCTGTATTTATTTATATGATTACTTGGTCTTTTTTTCCTCTTGCTGCTTTTAATATTCTTTCTGTGTTCTACATGTGTGTCAAGCTTTTTTCTTTGGGCCACCAACAAGCTCCTACATCATTAAATGTATATTTATTAACAATAACTTATTGGCCTAGCTAAGTCTCATTTCCGGCTGGTTGCTATTTAAATTAAGCTGTTTCTCTTTATCTTTCCTTTTATCCTTTTCTTTTTCATTCTGTATATCTTACTTTCACTGCTTATTCTATCTGACTGGCTTAATACCCTAGGAATTCCCTTCTCTTTCTCCTCTCTTTTCTTCTCTCATTTTTCAAGTCAATTTCTCATCCTATTTATTCTCTCGGCCACCATTTTTTTTTTCTCTGCCTAGCTATTTGCCATTCCAATTTTTATTTGATCAATCAGGTCCCTTAGGCAGGCAAAATGACACAGATATGACACTTTTATAGATAATAAAATACACATCCTTACATTAAAAATGCAGCATAAGCAAGCATAACACACTTTACACAGTTACATTAGCACTCTGCAGCACAAAAACCGTAACACACCTTTACATGATTAAGATAATATTCCACAGCACACATGAACTGTAACATGTCTTTACTAGTTAAGATAATATTCCACAACACACATAATCAGACTTTTGATTATTGTGTGGTGAGTGGACATTCTTTTCTTGGTAAGTTTATTTGGTGTTCTGAATGCTTCATGTACTTTTATGTGTATCACCTTCCTCTAGTTAAAATTTTTCTTCTATGATTTCGATGAAGACATTTTCTGGCCTTTGGGCTGGCTGGGTTTTTCTCATTCCTCGTTTTCTATTATTTTCCAGTACAGTTTTTAAATTATGTTTCATAATTTTTGGTATGTTTTATGTTGGAAATTTTAGATTTCCCCATTTTCTCTGATTGATGAATCCATTTCATCTACCATACACTTAAAGCCGGAGGTTCTCTCTGCCATCTCCTCTCTTCTATTGGTGAAACTTGCCTCTGTATTTCCCATTCCAATTACTAATTTTTTAGGACCAGAATTATCTCAGTTTATGTTTTCTTTATTAATTTAATTTCCATTTGAAGGACTTGTGCCATTTGTTTTATTTCATTCAAGTGTTTGCTTTCTTGGATTTCTGTACTGAAATCTTAGTGTTTTTCTTAATTTCTTTGAGGAATTAATTCACTTCTTTTATTTATCTATAAACTTCTATTCATATAGTTAAGGGTAGGTTTTTTTGTTTGTTTGTTTGTTTGCTTCAGCTACACTTAAATTTTCAGAATCTTCTATTGCTGTATAACTTGGCTCTACTTGAGACACATTACCTGGCTGTGATTGATAGTATTTTCATGTTGTCATCAATGCATCTAAAATTTGGATAATTAAAGTTCTGGTGCAAATTCTGAGTTTGTCTGTGTTGGATGGTAGTTTATTATCTTTACTTTCTGATGCTTCTCTGAATTTTTGGAGAGTTTGGTGGCTATATATTGGGTGTTTTCCTGACTAACTCAGCTGGTATGTTTATAGGCAATTGCTATTGCTTTTGGAGTTTGACAGACTAGGGGAAGGAAAGTAAGAGGAGATTTTTGTGATCTTTCAGAGCTGGGGTCAGAGTGGAAAGAGAGATCAGAGCAGTTTCTATGCTACAGAGCTAGGAATAAAAGTAGGGAAATTGGATATCCAGAGGAGTAGCAGATGTGTGGGTTTGATTTCAGTCTACTTGTTCCACTTGATGGAATACCTCTTGGATCAGTTAAGAGTGGCTATTAGAGTTTGGGTATCAAAAAAAGCAGCAAGTTGGGAGACAAAAGTGTTAAAGTGGAAAATCTATGATATCCACAGGAGATGAGAGCAGAAGAGTCAAGGCTGCCACCAGAGTTCTGCTGCAGAGCTGGGAATGAAACTTGAGGATTGAGCCTGGGACTAAGAGGAGAAAGAGAAAGAAGAAGGAGGAGGGAATGAGAGAAAAAAGAGAAAGAGAGAGCATGTGTGTGTGTGAGAGAGAGAAAGAGAGAGAGAGAGAGACAGAGACAGAGAGAGAGAGAAAGACACAGAGAGAGGAAAGAGAGAGAGAGAGAGAGAGAGAGAGAGAGAGAGAGAGAGAGAGAGAGAGAGAGAGAGAGAGAGAGAGAAAGAGAACCTTCTTGAGTTTCTGACAGGCATAGGTTGTGGTTGAATGATAGGGTGCTAGCTGGCTAGGGGCATTTATATAACAAGGAAAGGAGAGTTAAGAGGAGATGGTTAATAAGATCTACTGGTGATATTGTCATGGGAAAGTGGCCTGTAGCTGGTAAATTATTATAGTGTTAGGGATAAGATTAAGCTATTGTGTCTGTGAGAAAATAGAAGGATGCCTATGTACCATTTCAATCACCTCTTTGAAGCAGAAACTGATGCTAAAGAGGTTTAAAAAAATGTGCAGTAATGACACAAACACCATGGGATTAGCCAACCACTTTCATGT
Source organism: Phyllotis vaccarum (assembly GCA_033318265.1). Classification (NCBI taxonomy): domain Eukaryota; kingdom Metazoa; phylum Chordata; class Mammalia; order Rodentia; family Cricetidae; genus Phyllotis; species Phyllotis vaccarum. Next base: position 40,476,002 of record JARWLC010000016.1, read on the forward strand.
TAGATTTAACCTAGTTCCACAAAAGAAACACATCCTGGCATGACTGTATGGTCAAGAACCTATAGGGAGAATATACTACTACTATTCTGCTAAATGGGAACAGTAATAAACATACTTTCTAATAATTTGTATACCTATAGACTAATGTACTTCCTGATTCTCATCAGAGGAGCTTATGATTGCAGTAGGTAGGTCTTACACAGGTATGCAAAACTGGCTAAGGTGAAAAGAACAAGAATCTGCAGGTTGCTCAACCATCAATAAGACATCTATATCACAGCCTTTTCATAAAAGTCACTGTAGAAGTGGGGGAATAAAGGCTGTAAGGGTAAAAGAAGTAGATAAATATAAGGAAACAATGTCATTCTGACACAGCAGGTCAACAGCACACATGAATTCAAATTGTTTGTGACAGTCTACTCTGTGCAAGCTCAATCCATACCAAATTCTATTATGGAGACCCCTCCATTTTGACACAAAATTCAACCCCTACCCAAAAGTATATTGTCATTGATTACTGCTGGGAGAAGGAGAGTTTTTACTAAGAGAGTGGATTCTAGTAAGTTGATGATGTTCCAGTAGAAGACAAAATATCCAACAGTGTATGTGTAGCATAAATTAAACATGATGGTTATGGAAAGAGAACAAATAATTGGTAGGTAAGAAAGAAAGTGAGTCGTGGAAGAGTTGGGACAAGGGGTGGAAATAACAAGGCTATCAAAAGACTAATCAAATTAAAGTTAAAAGAGAATTAAAGTTAAAAGTGTTGCTTTTGTGTTTTGAATGTTAAATATTCAACAAGGGCTAATATTTGAGCACTTTGTTTCTAAATGGTGACACTATGAGAGAAAGTTGTGGAAACATTTGTTAGAGTCTCAGAAGAAGATGTAGGATACTAAGAGTCAGTCAATGCATTATGGCCCAGCCACAGTTCCTTTCTTCCTCTTTGTTTTCTGCTTCCTTGCTGTGGATATAATGTGACCAACAGACCTCCTACTCTGTCATCATGCATTCTTATTATTATGTATTATGGACAACTGTGAGATAGCCATTATTTACCCTTTCTTCTCTGAATTGCTCCCTGTAAAATATTAGTTCATAACAACTAGAGCAAAAATGATAAGCCACTCCTTACTAATCATGTGTAAATATCTGTAATCCTGCAAAAATGAGGAAAAATTTAGAAAAAGGAAAGGGACTACTTGGATTTGAAGACAAAGATAAAACCCATTAAAGACTCTATTATTCACAAGCTCAGTAAAGACTTAAAGACAGTAGACTAAAAAACATACTGAACTTTATTCTTAGACCACCTCACTTACACACTTAAAGCAAACACTGAAATATGGTCCTATCTTAAAGTTCATGAGATCTGTAGTTATCTCTCCCTCTACATATACCCAGGTATTGAGCCAGTACTGGAGGACCATTCCTTCATTTGTGCAATAGCAAAATATTGAGCAACAACTCTGCACCAGTCTCTGTACTAATTGCTGGATAATGACTAACACTCGGCATAGCCCTCCCACTGCCCATGTGAAGCTGAGAATGCTGTTAAAGAGAGAAAAATCAACCAATAACCATACAAAAAAATGAAATTTCAACATAAAAGCAATAAAGAAAAAAATTAAAGAAACTGAATTTTAAACCTGCTTGGGAGTTTAGAGATTTTTTTCTGACAAATATGTCAGTCTATCTTGGAGTGAGACAAAAATAGACTGAAAAAATCAAAGAAATTAAAACTGTATGTACTCTTAGAAGAACAAGAGATCTGGTTAAAGATTATAGAAATCACATAAAAGAGTCATCTACACAGATAGATAAGTGGGTAAAAGCACCTGTTGTGTAGACACAGGCCCTAAACTAAAATTCCCAATATTTATATAAAAAGCCAAACATAACAATGAGGGCCTATAACTTTAATACTCTATGCGGTAGAGGCCAAAGTTTGCTGGAGTTTGCTAGTTGCCAAGCCTAGCTCTATATTCAGTGTGGGATCCTGTTTCAATAAAACATCAAAGGGAGTGATAGAGAAAGATACTAAGTGCTTCCCTTTGGCCTCTGAAAGTGTAGGCATGTATAGAAATGTGTGTGTGTGTGTGTGTGTGTGTGTGTGTGTGTGTGTGTGTGTGTGTGTGTGTGCGAGAGAGAGAGAGAGAGAGAGAGAGAGAGAGAGAGAGAGAGAGAGAGAGAGAGAGTAATCTATGGACAACTTAAGGACAAATAAGACCCATGGTAGAACTAAGGTGTTATTATTTAACCTAAGCAGTGAAAAAGATAAAGAGCATAGATATTATCCCATGATGTAACTAAACTCATGACTCCAGAATGTCATGTTTATATTTTTCCTTTCTAACTCCAACCTTGTATGTGTGTGAGAGACATGTGTAATGTAAGTCTCTACATACGTATGTGTGTACGTATGAATGTATGCATAATTTTATTTAGATTTCTGTGGGGAAATAAACTCACTGAGAAAAGATAAGATGAATCCATTTTCAGATTTTCAGAGTCCTTGGAAAAACTTGGGATGTATTCCATGCTGCTTCCTGACCTGATCTTCACCCAAAAGAGAGCAAGCATAAGCCCCTTCTAATATTTAAGCAGTCTCATAACCAGCCTATATGTTATGCCCAAAAGGCTGGTACTACAAAGCTACTGGAGGAACAAATACCTATTATAGGCATGGTGTATGTACGAATGTTCATGTGTACAAGTATGTTCATGCCATCCATGACAAAGTCTGAAGACTACCTCATATGTTCCTCAATTTTTACCTTGTTTGAAATAATATATCTTGTTGTTAACCTCTCTATATACCAGGTGAGGCTGTCCAACATATTTTAGAAATTCTCTTGGCTATAAATTGGGATATGATGGCTGGGGATACATATAACAGATACAATATCTGGCTTTACATAAGTCATGGATAGTAAACTTAGAAACTTTTGTGGATGTAAGAAAGAATATTTAGTAAATGAATCCCTATACCAGTGGTCTCAACCTTACTAATGATGTGAACCTTTAACATAATTCCTCATACTGAGGTAAAACTCAACTAGAGAATTATTTCATTGCTACTTCATAACTTATTTCCTAATGTTAAAAAATATACACATGTTGCACAAATAAAGAAAACTCAGGGTCAAATCTCTGGGAAAGGCAGAGATATCGGAGAAGAAACACCACAGTCAGATCTCTCCCAGATGTCTTTCAGCTTCCTCATCCTTGTTCCTTCTGGCTTCTTCTGCCTCTTCTGTTTTTTTTTTTTTTTTTTTTTTTTTTTTTTTTTTTTTTTTTTTTTTTTTTTTTTTTTTTTTTTTTTTTTTTTTATGACTGTCTTAAATACTTTCTTCACTCAGCTAAAGCATAGCAATGCCACTCCCTGCCTGGGAGCCTGTGACTCCTTCTGTAAACTAAGATGACCTGGAACTCATATGGGATTAAAGGCATAGGTCACCACTCCCAGAATATTTCCTGTGCTGGGATTAAAGTTGTGAATTATCACTGTCTGATCCTCTTAGACTGACTGTGGGTAGATCCCTCTGATATCCCACTGTATTTATTATATTTAAAAATATCCCCACATATCCCCTTTGTGTCAAATTTTAAAAAAGTTTATAGCTAACATAGGAAAAATGATATACAATAGGTACAATAATTATATACAATATATACAAACAATAAATGAGTAATTTTCAATGTACTAACAATTGACAATTTAAAGAAAATATTTCATTAATTATTGTAATTTGATAGTCCAAAGGATTATACCTAATTCACTTTCTTTCTAACTTGTATTACTAACTAAAAACTATTATTTTGATGTCTCTTAAACTTATACACTTTAACTTCAAAGTTTCTTTTCTAAAACTGTCACAAGAAAACTATAACTATTTTATCTTCAACTACCTCAGAGACCCAATAAGAAAATAATATTTACCCAAGTATACAGGAAGTGCAAACAACTTCCAAAATCTAAAAATGAGATGACACCTATCTGCTTGGACAGTCACCCAAAGTTCCTTTGTGAAGTTGGGGCACCCATCTTCTACCTACAGGCCCAGAGTCTCTTTTCATTTCAGTGAAGCAAGAAATTTGCTCTGACCATTCTGATATAGTTCTTCAGTTGCTTCTCCCTGTGTCCTGAAAAATAGCTGACAGTTTTTTTTTGTTTTGTTTTTTCTGAAAAGCAGGAAGCTGAAGGACTATCTAAGCTTGTTCTGTCAAAGTTCAGAGGTCACTTTCCTAGGGAACCTGCATGTCCAGTTTTAAACAGCATACTGTCAAGCAGTCAATATAAGAACAGGTTCTTGTCCAGTGGCTAACTGTTGCCACAAAGAAAGTAGACTCCATGTGGAGTTTGTTCGATGCCCATTTTTCTCTTGAATTAGATTGGTGCTGCCAGGAGCAGACATGTATCACTGTCCAGAAAAGTCTAAGTTCTTAAAATATTTTAAATGCCATATTATGGATTTCAGAAGTATTTGAAGAAGACCTGTTCATCTAAAATATATTTGTTTGATCTTGAAAACATAGCTAATATGACAATGTTTGAATGTAATGTCTAACTACTAACTTGCATTACTTTATATTTGATTAATTGATAATAAAAATTTCATGGACTAGCAACTTTTATTACATTGTAAGATGAACTGAATAAGTATACAACCTTGAACAAGCATAAAGATATTTGTATAGTAACACAATTAATATCAATATACACAATTTGGACACAATATATGAAAATCCAATCCATTGTAAAATATTTAAAGCTAGTACATCCTTTTAAAAGAAGATTCAATGATCTATCCTTATATCCTATATATCTGTATCCTCTTTTTCTTTCTATTTTTTAAACACAAATCTTGAATATAAACATTCTTGTTATCTTTTTTTCTAACCATAACCATTAACAATTTTTAACCAATTAATCTAAACACTGACAATCATCCATAGCCCATTTAATGACCAAAATCAACCCACCCTACCTCTTGAGAATGTAGGCACCATGTTCTTAAATTTACTTCATGCTGTCTGCGGGTGACAGCATTTTTTGTGTATCCTGAATAGTTTTGTTAAATGTTAAGTCCTGAAATAAGTAGCTACATCATTTGTTGTCCAGTCCCTGTGTAACAGGAAAGTGAATGGATTGTCTCAAGTCCTGGCTATAGTAGTCTGTGAAGCTGGTTCATCTCAGCAAGCTGCCTGAAAATTGTCTTGAGCAGTTTGTAGTCCAAAGTTAATCTTTGGTTGTTGTTTGTCACCCTAGTGGCTTTGTCAGTGTCCATATAAAATTATAATTGTTGGGCCTCATCTTCCTTTTGGATATTTCAAGTTCACAATTAGGCATTCTCATGGATCACTGCAGAAAACTGATAAGAGACTAAAACCTAACAAGACTATAAATATATAACTATTTACTCAGCATAGGATTAGTAACAATAGAATAGTCCCTTATTTTTTGTTATTCTTCTGTATTATTCTTCAGGTAGCTCTTCTAATACGATATAGAGATTTTGTATTTTCCTTTAACAAGTATGCTTGAGTTTAAAGAAGGAGAGAGCCACCACAATCCAACTCTAAAGTCAGCTTTAAATTATAAGGTTAAGCAATGAAATTTTACCCTATGTAGTATACTGATACCAATAGGTCCAATATTCTTTTGCTTGTAAACTTTTCTGGATAGCCTCCCTTTTGCTTTAGACATCTAGATATCCAAGGTCTTTTAACTTCTTGAAGATGGATATTTCCAGTTTTCTATAAAGACAAAAACAAAACCTGCCCCATACTTTTTTTTTTCTTTTTTAATAACTTAAAGAATTGTAATATGGGTGGATGAACTATCAGTTCTTAGGTTCATGAAGTTAAGTTTCTCTGGTTCAAATTGTGTCTTCATTAATTTTGATGGTATCTATTACTTTTCTTTACTTGTGGAAACAAAAACAAAACCCCTTCCCCAAGGTAGCACATATCCTGGCTTCCATTTAGAGGTTAGTACATCTTTGAAGTAAACAGGCTGATTTAGTTCAGCTGTTTTTCCTATAGTCCAATGCCTTTCAGCAGCTGTTGTTCCTTTCTCATTAGCATTGAGAAAATTTAAAGTTAATAAAGCATGATATAGTCTATCTCTGGGGTTTTTGTTATTCCTTTCTGTTTATTTAACATATGCTTTAGATTTTGATTTGATCTCTCTATGAATTCTTGCCCTATAGGATTATGTGGTTCCTGTAATATGCTTTATATTATAATAAGCAAAAAATGTTTCATTTTACTAGAGACATACTGGAGCATTGTCAGTCTTAATTTGTACAGGTATTCCCATGATGGCCATAACTTCTAGCAAATGTATGATTACAGAATCAGCCTTTCTTGAACTCAGAACAGTTGCCCATTGAAATCTTGAAAACGTATCTGTTATATGATGTACATATCTTAATTTCCCAAATTCTGTAAAATAAAATATAGTCATCTGCCAGATGTCATTTCTACATATACCTTTAGGATTACTTCCGGCTGGCAATGGAGTTTGGAGGTACAAAGAACAGGTGGGAAACCTTTTTACAGTTTCTTTGGCTTATTGCCAAATGACAGATAAATCTTTTTTTAAAAACCTTTGCTATTGACACAATGCTTTTTATGAAATTCTGGGACCTCTAGTACATTTCCTATTAATAATTTATCAATTTCATCATTACCTTGTGATAAAGGACTTGGCTGACCTGTATGGGATCGAATGTTTGGAATATAGAAGGCATGATTTCTAGTCCTGATTATTTCTTATAATTGAATAAATAATGAAGTTAATTCTGACTCATCATTAATAAAATCAGGCATTTCAATGTGTAGAATAACACTTTCTGCATACTGAGAGTCAGAGACTATGTTAAGAGGTTAAGTAAAGTCCATTAATACCATCATAATAACATATAATTCTGACTTTTGTAAAGAATTATAAAGGCTATGAGCCCCTTTATTTGTATTTTCTGATGTGTTACCTTCCTTTACTGTTTTGTTTGCATCAGTATAACATGTAGGGGCTCCAGAAATTAGTTTAATCTTGTAAAATATGAGGAATAATCCTATTTGTTTTCTTTAGAAATTTATTTTTTTTTGTTTTGAGAATATATGTTGTTGATATCCCTTCACAAAATTACTGCTGGCTCTTTGCCAAGATTCACTTTCTACCCATAATTGGTCAATTTCTTCATTAGTTAAGGGTGTAACAATTTCTGCTGGGTCTATTCCTGTTAATTGACAAAGTCTTAATTTTCCTTTAAAAATAAGTTCGGAAATCTTTTCCACATATGTTTTTAAATTTTACTTGGTTTATGTGGAAGAAATATCCACTCCAATATAACATTTTCCCTTTGCATTAAAATTCCTGTTGGAGAATGCCTAGTAGAATGTAATTAAGGTCTGTATCCATACTATCCACATGTGCCTCCTGTAATTTCTTTTCCACCAAAGCCAATTCTTTCTCAGTTTCAGGTGACAATTCTCTCAGAGTATTTAAGTCCTTGTAACCATTTACAGTTTTGAAAAAATTACCCAGTTCATGATTTTTAATTCTAATACAGGGTCCTAAATTAGCAATGTCTCCTAGTGGTCTTTGAAAATCATTAAGTGTCTTCAATCTATCTCTGCTGATTTGTACCTTTTTGGCATCTAATTTTTTGTTGGCCTATTTTGTAGACTAAATAATTAATGGAATACCCTCTTTGTACTTTTTCTGGGGAAATTTGTAATTCCCCAAACAGGCAAAATTCTTTTCATTTCTCCAACAATTTTTTCTAACATATCAATATTTGAATTGGCTAACAAGATGTCATCTATGTAATGATTAATTATAGATTATGAATTTGTTACATATTTGTTCTACTGGCTTTTATACAAAATAAAGGCACAGTATAGGGCTATTCAGCATTCCTTGAGAAAGGACCCTCCACTGATATCTCTTTACAGGCTTAGAATTATTGTAAGTGGGCACTGTAAAGGCAAATTTTTCTTTGTCTTGTTCTTGTAAAGGTATTGTAAAGAAACAGTCTTTTAAATCAATAACTATTATAGGCCATTCTTTCAGTAACAGACAAGGCAAAGGAATCCCAGATTGTAGAGAGCCCATTGGTGGGATCACCTTGTTTATCACCCTTAGCTCTGTTATCATTATCCACATTCCAGATTTCTATTTATTAACAAATACGGGAGAATTACAAGGGCTGGTTGATTCTTCTATAAGATGAGCATTTACCTGCTACTGTACCAGCTGCTCTAAGGCCTGCAATTTCTCTTTTGTTAGAGGCCATTGATGAACACATATAAGCTTCTCTGTTAGCCATTTTAGTGTTGGTGCTCTGGGTGTTTTTATAATGTCAGCAGCTGCTTTTCTTTGTTTCTCTATATCCTGAATGGTCAGTGATTGTTTCCCATAATACCTTTTTATGTTTTTTACAGAACTGTACACCAGTTTATGGCTTATTTCTGTATTTGGAGGAATACTTATCTGTGTGTACCATTGTTGTATTAAATCTCATCCCCATAAATTTATAGCAATGCCAGCCACATATGGCTTTAATATTCCTCTCTGTCCTTCTGGTCCTAACCACCCAAGCCATCTTACACTTTGTTTTTCCTGGGATATCTGAACAAAAACTGAACATTTACCTCCTGAAGGGGCCAACTCGGATGCTATGACTCTGATGAAATTATTGATACATCTGTCCCTATGTCCAATAAACCTTCAGTGATAACATTATTTATTTGAAGTTTTAATTTTGCTCTTTGTTCATTGATAGTAGATGCCAAAATATTCACTTTATAATCTTTCCTGATTTTTTTCTTTTTCTGTAGATTTTCTATTATTATGTAGTATGTCTTTTAAAATAGGTTTTAATTTTTAAATTGTTCTGGGAAAGTGTTTCTTCCACAATGGCAGGGTAATATTGGATTGGATTTGATATGGGGGCTTTTAAAAAACCTCCTGGGAAGTTTCCCAAAGGCAGAAAGTTGCCTGATATGGGGGCTTTTGAAAACCCCCTTGGGTCTTTTCCCAAGGGCAGAAAGCTACCTTGTTTGTCCTTTGTTGATCTGCACTCATTAGTCCAATGTCTTCCTTTTCCACATCTTCTTCATGCTCCAGAAGGGAGGGATGTTCTCTTGGGATTATTCCTAATTAAAGCACTGTTTCTGGAAATGCCTTGTTTATAATCTCTTTTTATGCGAGCTAGCATTCCACAATTATAACATTTAACATTTTGACTTTTTCTTATACTTCTAGAAATAAGCTCTCCTACCCAGTCTTATGACATCAATGTCATCATAAGACTCTAGATTAATTATCTCATGAATCCAATCCTACAAGTGTGCTGACCTTGCGTTTAACAGTCTAAGTATTTTTCTACATTGTGCATTAGTATTCTCAAAAGGCAGTGATTTGATTATTATTTTCCTGGTTTCTGAGTCTTCTACTATTGTGTATACTGCTGCAGTTAATCTGTGCAAAAAGTCTATAAAATCTTATATTGGACTTTGAATTACTTTTATGAATGATTCCATTTTCTTTCCTATGTCTTCAGTAAAGTCCCAGATATTTGAAGCTGCCAAGAGACATAAATCCAGAGTATGTTCTTTGTATACAGACTGCTTCTCAATATCAGCATAATCTCCCTCCCCAAGAAGTTGGTCTTGGGAGACTTCTATGGTTCTGGCCCTTCTTCTTTGTTCTATTGTTTTAGCCTCCTCCCTCCATCATGATTTCCACTGTGTAAGCGGTTCTGCCTCTAACACAGCTGTAGCCATATCTAACCAATCTTTAAGGGTTATCCAGTTCCAGAATGACCAGCTGCTCACCATTTGTTTTACAAATGGTGAATGCATCCCTTATGTTACAATTGCTTCTTTTTTCTCTCTGTAAATCTAACATTTTTAATGGAGCCCAATTAGGTTCTGTATCATCTTCATCATTCTTTATTTTTTTAAAAGTTACTGGGTATATTAATGTTGCCTGTTTTTGTCTAATTTTAGATGACCTTGCTGAAATTGGTTCTTCATATTCCTGTTTGAATTTGAATGTCTTTGTGTTCTCTCTAGACAGTCTTTTTTAAAGACCTTTTTGTTTACATTTATACTAATTGACTTTTTAAGAGATAAAACAGAAATCAAATGAAACCATTAATATTAAACAGTATTATTATAATTATGATAGTCTCATCTACCTTATTTATCTTTTCCTTCACTGATTATAATACCAAATTCTCTAGCAAAACCTCACAGAAGGATCAAGCACCTTCCATTGCTTTAAATAAATTCCCTCTTTAAAAAAAAAGATTTACTTACCAATTTGTTGTCTGTTCCTGATTCAATTGATTGTTTAGTGGAGCGGCTACATAGTGTGATAGCAACCCAAAGAGGGGTCCAAATGGAAAAAAGGAAACAACCCACCAAGAGAAAGATGTTTCTATCTGAAAAACTTACCCGATGAGAGGGAAATAAAAACATGTGCCGCCAGTATGCCTTAGACTGGAGCTTAACTCAGAACAGAAAACCTAACCAGTCAGTAAATACTCCTCTGGCCACGTGTTGCTCTGGCTGGCAAGCACTGCTTTTTCGGGGGAAGGGGGTAGGGAGGGGAAGAATTTGTGCTCCAAAAATGGGTGCAAGTGTTACTCTAATAAAGGAGACTTGGGGTCAAATCTCTGGGAAAGGCAGAGATATCAGAAAGGAAACACCATAGTCAGATCTCACCCAGCTGTCTTCTAGCTTCTTCAGCCTGGCTCCTCCTGGATTCTTCTGCCTTTTCTGTCTTTCTATGTCTGCCTTAAATACGTTCTTCACTCACTTAAGGTGTAGTACTCCCACTGTCTGCTTGGGAGCCTGGAACTCCTTTTGTAAACTAAGATGATCTCAAGCTCAGATTGGATTAAGGATAGGTCACCACTCCCAAGATATTTCCTATGCTGGGATTAAAGGTATGAGTTAACAATGCCTGATTCTCCTAGACTGACTGTGGGTAGATCCCCTGATATATCCACTGTTTTTATTATATTTGAAAATATTCTCACATACACAGCATATCTGAAATTAGATGTCAAATGCGATCTAAACCCATAGGTTGAGACCACTGCCCTAAGCCACTGTGTATTTTTTTAAATAGATTTCTCAATTTAATGGACTTTCATAAATAAAAGGTTGTAATAATGAAGCTAGATTTAAACTTGTACTACGCCTTGACTTTTCTTAGTTTCATACATTTTGTTTTTCTATAATGGCCTCTTATGTTTGTGTGTATATGCGTAAGTTCATTTGTATATCTCCTTGTTCCTGGTCAGTGTCAGGGATCATCCTCAGATACTTTCAATCTGAATTTTGAGACAGGATCTTTCATTGAAACTGGAGCTCATGGGTTCTGATAAACTGACAGATCAGAAAGCTCAAGGAATCATTTTCTCTACATCCCCAGTACTGAGCTTATTGCCTACCTCTTAATTGTGTGTATGCTGGGGACTGAAATTAGGTCTTCATATTTACATGATAAGCTCTTTATTGGCTAATCACCTCCCAAAATTGTCTTTTAATGTGTATTCTTAGCCTAGGTTTGCCCATTTAATTATCAATATACAAGATAGGCTTATCAGCATACGTGCAATCATAGTATTCATGAGGTATGATCATGTAGATCAGAAGTTAAGTAATCACAGCTCAAGAAGCCTGGCCAATTTGACAAGAGATTCAGGACCATTCAACTAGAAATATTGAGGTCTATCTGAGCTACATGGAAATGTTTATCAATAAAAGAATAAACTAACAAATAATTATTATAATCAAGAAGCTTTCACATCAGTTGTGTCTTTTTCAGATTAATAGTTCTCTGACTCTATACCAGTCCTGATGGAAGAGGTATATAAGCATTGATCCACCAGTGTATATTTCTAGGTACCACATGCTCAAGTTTGAGTACCGACAATTTAGGCTATGTTCTATCCTCATCTGTAGGAAACATTGTGAAATTACCCTCAGAAGCTTAACATATTCAAGAAACTCGGAAAGAGGCCATCACACTTTATGGTACACAATATGTATATATTTAAGAAACTTACCCAGACAGGCCCTTTCTATTTATGGTATACAACTTAGATGGCTAAGAAACATACAAAGGCTATTTATTTTCATGTGCACAACTTGGATGGTTATTCATGAAATCAACAGAGGGAGCTTCCTCTGAGTAGGAATATATATGTATTATCTACAATGACTAACAGAGGATAGAAGATACATCCTGAATGTCAGCAGAATCTTTTGGTGGTATCTCAGATGGAATTCAAAGGTAAAAAATTTTGCTCTCTGCTTGTTACCTTTGCCTATTGCTGGTGAGTGGTTTTGCTGCTGCCACACTTCATTGACATCAGAGGCCCATTATTCCAACCTTCTAGCATAATCTGAAGACTAAGGACTCCTTAACAACATACAGGTTTTCTGCATTAGATGAGAACGTGCTGAGGTATTCATCCTTATGAATCATCAACTCAGCATCATACATATATTTATGCATATATATTACAAAGACATGTATATGTATACATAATATTGGTGCTTTTTTTTCTAGATACTGTTGTAATGAGGTTTCTTGGTCCCAGGTGGCCAGAGGCCCAGAAGCACAGGCCTGCCATACCAGACCCCTTAGCCACCCACTGCTGCTGCTCAGGCCCCCAGAAATGACTCAGATGCTTATATTAAGTTCATGCTCTTTGTCCTACGGCTTAGGCACATTGCTAGCTTGCTCTTACATCTTAACTCAACCCATTTTCATTAATCTGTCTGCCACGTGGCCCGTGACTCACTTGTATTCCTTACATGTTCCTTTGGGATTCAGGCTTGATCTGTCTCCCTTACTCCACCCTGCTTCTCCTACCTATGCTCTGATTTCTCCTCCTACTTTTTCTACGTTGCCTGTCATGGGCCAAAACAGCTCTTTTATTTAAAGATTGATATTCACAGCATTAAGATACCCTAGTGATGTACTATAGTTCTCAATGATGTTTTTCACCAAAGTGTTACTTATTTTTCTTTACTGCTACATTCCTAGTGTATAGCAAAGTGTTCACATGCTGAAAAGTTTTATGTAAAATTGACACAAGCTAAAGTCATCTAAGAGAAGGAAACCTCAAGAAAGTTTCTTCATCAAATTGGTCTCTAAACAAGAATGTAGAGCCTTATCTTAATTAGTGATCCATGGGTGAGAGCCATACCCATTGTGGTGGTTGACATGTTCTTTAAGAAAGCAGGATATGGAATCCAAAGAATAAAATATAAGCACTCTTTGATGGCCTCTGCATCAGCTATTAACTCTCGATTCCTGCCCTCTTTTGTAATTCTGTCCTGACTTACTTTTATCATCATCTGTGATGTTGTAATGTAAGCCAGATAGACTGTTTCCTTACAAGCCACTTTTGGTCATGATGTTTATTACAATAATTTTAACCAGGCAGTTAGTAATACTGAATTTGTCCAGGACTCAATGTCCAGATGAGTGTGAGGCTTACCTCTTAATTGGTTTCCCTTTACATCTCATACTCAAGCATCTCATTAATCTTCAGATGAGTCCCATTTAAACTCTTCAAAAAATAAATCTTGAATTTAACACTTCAAGGTGTCAAATAGCAGTTCAGTACCTTTGATTCAAATCACATAAAACCTTTCTCCTCTCTTTCCCCTCTTAAGGGGGAAGTCTGGCTGCAATAAATCAGATATTCCCTGTGCAGTTTTAAAATCCTCATTATTTTCCCCTGCAAAATGTCAAGAACAATTTGGCTAGGAACTCTTAACTCAGTACTTAATAAAATAAGTATTGTTTTGAAAATCATGTCTTAAGAGTAAAGTACTCAGAGGAATTTAAAATAAATGATTTATCTAAATGAGTGATTGTATTAATGGATTGATCTAGAATTTAGTTTAATACACTTGGTGAATTCAATGACCAATATCTTTTCCAAGGTGCTTTTAACCATTTTGATGGAATGTAAATTCCAGCCCATGGCAATGTGAGATGACTTTCCTAAAGAAAGTGACATTTTATTATGCAGACACATGGAAAGATATGAAATTCTCAATGTAGCAGTTCTCACACATAGCTTTATCATAAATGAAAGCTGAGATGTGTAAGTTAGACACTCTGGTGTCTATCTAAATTGATAAATATCTCATTTTTACATTTCAAAACATTCCCATTTTAACAACAATTAGATCTCTATGTGATTTTTATGAAAAATAAAACAGATTCTAATAATATTTCCTATTTCTCCTCTAATATTAACTACATTACAATCATGTCTTTCTTGCAAACTCTCTTCTTCTTTTCTTAAACTACCGAATTTTAAAGTATCACAAAAGAATCCTGGGGTATCTACTGTATCTTTATAACACAACTGAAAGAAGATACAGTACTTTTTAAATCAATAACTCAGGAACTTATTTTAAATTATTGGAGCATGTCTACATAGTAACCTTGTTGTTACATGGATGAATAGTTTTCAGACAAAGCTATTAGTACTACAATCACATTGTCTCAACACAAATCACAAGGATTTTGTGAGTTCATTATTCTCATGAATAATACAAAAATATTTCATACTTGTGATAATTTTAACTGTTGTAATAAACAGCAAATTTCTGTATCTTTTTAACATATATGGAATTTATGTAATTGTAATTCTTAAAGTAATTACTAAAACTTCACTGTAAAGAGCTTACAAAATGATTACACAGAGAAATTATTCAGAATCTATGGATCTCAATGATATTCCATAAAGTTAAAATAGGTTTTCTAAAGCTATGGGGATTCTTACTAGATTTCTTACTTTTCTTAGCAATTATAACATAAGCACTTATTTACCACAAGAAAGGAAAACTCTATGACAGTGTTACAAATAGGAAAATAATCCACTCAATATCCTCTTTTATGACTCCAGGGTTGTGGGAGATTGTGTTGTTTCATTGTATATAATTATCCCACCCACTGGTTTAATAAAAAGTGCTGATTGGTCAAAGGCAAACAGAAAGTGTGGGCAGGGCTACCAGACTAAGAAAATTCTGAGAACAGGAAGCACAAAGCAGAATGCCAGAGAGAAGCCAGAAGAAGCAGAGGACAACCATGCTGCTGTGAGAAAAGGTACCAAGCCCCATGGCTGAACAGGTTAAGAGTCATGGGTTAGATAAAGGGTAGAGAGCTAGCAAGTTATATGCCTGGGTCTTAGACCGATCTGTCTAAAACTATTGAAAGCATCTGTGTGTCTCTTTGGGACTGTGGGACTGTGGGACTATGGGACTGCAGGTCTGTGGGTCCTAAACCTTGAGGTTAGGCCCGAAAGTCCAGGCCAGAAACCTCATACTACAAATGGGAGCCCAACATTGGGCATATACACAATATATACCTACATAAAGCTGGATAAAGCTTAAAAAACAGTCTAGAGCACAGGAACTGAAGCCCAAAGCATCTTCTGAGTTGTGTCCCTGAAGTGGCCCATGGTAAAGAGACTGAGTGATATATGAGATTAAATTATAAAATGTTGTGTTTGCTACATGCAACTTAAGATGAACAAGGCCAGTTCCTGAGTCTAAATGTAAGCAAAGACCTATGTATTGCGGATTTAAGGTTTCTATTAAAAAGGACAAAAAGGGAACAGAATCAAAAATGGACACTTCTTAGTGTCCGATGCTTTCTTGGATCAGCTCTTTTTACTGGAGGCAAAGTGAGGGTTGGCTTTTTGAAGAGAAGCTTCCTGATTCAGTCTTAAAGGCAAAATACTTGTGAGTTTTTTTAAGAGGCTAATACTTAAATGGAGTTAATGAGCAGCAGATGGCAAAGCTTTAGTTGGTGATTATATGGACCCTTAAATTTCCAGAGAACCTGGGTTTCAAAGATAAATTCTATGAAGCTAGATTAGGAACTGGTAGAGTCATCCTCCCATCCTACCAACCTTGAACTTTGGCAGATTAAAGGTGTGTTCATAAAAAGAAAGAAATAGAAGAATATGGGTGGAGTCAATTGCCCTAGGCAATCAAAGGTGTGGTCAGAAACAGAAAAAGTTAAGAAATAAATATACAGTAAAGGCAGCTTTAAAAAAAAACAAAACAAAACTAAGTGGTTTAGAGCATGTTGAAAATATATATACATTGGCTTAGAGAAAGAAATGAAAAGGTAGAGAAAGCCCTTAAAAAAAGAAATAAAGTAAAATAAATAAATGAATGAATGAATGAATGAATGAGCCATGTAAAGATGGAAAATACGAAGAGTGACTGAATATTATATATTATTGTCTTAAAGCTTCTTGACTGAAAATGAAATAGTAGAAGCTAATAAAAGATAGTTAATTGTAAGTGCTGTTGGTTTAATTCAACCTATATATTTTGTAAATGAGTTTACTTTAAAATTGAAATTCAAAGATATGCTACTTTGGAAAAGAGGTTTTCTTTTTATTTCCACAGAAAATGAGAGGCTGTGTATTTATTCCTGGATGAAGAACATAAAGTATGATAGAGGAAGAACCCCTGAAAAAATCTCCAATGGAAATGGACAGCCCAAATGATTCAGCATTTCAGAACACCTCTGTTGAAGTTCTGGAGCTCTGTATTCAGAACAATTTCAAGAAGACTGACTGAGATTACCCAGCCTTAGAGACTACTCCACTAAAGGCTTGTCCATAATCCTAAATTTTTCTTTGAATTCCCATGAGATTCCAATGCCTTAATTCAGCAGGAAGTAGCCTAGAGAGCGATGCCCACATTCCCAAAACATGGATTATGGATGCTTGTGTTTATTTACAGTGTTGTTTATAAGTTGTAACAGATAAGGGGAAAACAATATTAGATGTGGAGTTCTTTTTGTTTTAAAAAGAGAAAAGAGGATATGTGGAAGATTGTGTTGTTTCCTTGTAAATAAGTATCCCACCCACTGGTTTAATAAAAGTGCTGATTGGTTAAAGGCAGACAGGAAGTTTGGGTGGGTCTACCAGACTAAGAAAACTCTGAGAACAGGAAGCACAGAGCAGAATCCTGGAGAGAAGCCAGAAGAAGCAGAGGACAACCATGCTGTTGTGAGAAAAGGTACCGAGCCCCATGGCTGAACAGGTTAAGAGTCATGGGTTAAATGAAGGGTAGAGAGCTAGCAAGCTATATGCCTGGCCTTAGATCGATCTGTCTAAAACTGTTGAAAGCATCCGTGTGTCTCTTTGAGACTGTGGGACTGTGGGACTGCATTTCTCTGGGTCCTAAACCTTGAAGTTAGGCCTAAAAATCTGGGCCAGAAACGTCAAACTACACAGGGTCATTCCCTATATTTAGTCTTTCCCCATCACTGAGTGTTTAGCTATTCTTAGTCTCTATTCTTCATGTTGTATTGTACATTTTCATAAAATTCACAAATAAGGCAGAAAATTTGCTTTGTCTCTTTTCTGAGAATATATATCTCACTTAATCTATTACATTTTAAGACAACTTGTTTTTCTATTTTTAAGGGAAAATTTTGTGATTTAATTTTTTGTTAGTGCTAAATAGTATTAAATTTTATACATAAAACACATTTTCATTTCATTGCTTGTGTTGATGCAAAAATATGTTGGCAATTTTTTTGTTTTAGTGAATAAAACTACTAATAGGTGTAAATATCTATATAGTGAGATAAGAATTTCTCTGATTATATGTGTTGTGTTAAGTAGCTGGATCAAATGGTAGTTCTATTTTTTATTATTTGTGAAATATCTAAACTGATTTTTTGAAAGTTACATTATTGTGTAGCTCAATCAATAGTAGGCATTACTTATGTGGAATATCTTTCTGAATGCTGTGAATATGCTTTATGACTATTGGTTAAGAAAGAATATGTTTTGGCCTTTGGCAAGGCAACTTAGAGGAAGGCCAGAAATCCAAGTAGAGATAAAGGTAAAGAGAAGTGTCTGGGAGACACTGCAAGCCACCTCCCAGGAAGCAATATATAATAGAACACAAATAAAGCCACAGAGCATGTATCACATATAGATTAATAGAAATGTGTTAAGTTATAAGAGCTAGTTGGCAATGAGCCTAGCCACAGGAAAAAATAGTTTGTAATTAATATAAACCTCTGTGTAATTATTTTATTAGCAACTGCACCCCTGGGTAGAACAGACAAACTTCTGGTTGCATATTTATTTCTAATTCTGCATATCATTTTAAATATTAGGTGTACAAAATAATTTTATAGCCCTTCTTACTGGGCTGAGATAATGTTTGAAGGTAATTAGAATTTTATTTTTCCCGATGACTAAGAATCTTGAATACCTTTAAAAATCATCACTGGCCATTTGTGTTTCTTTTATTTCTTAAACTATTCAATTCATTAACCAATTTGTTGGCCAGTATTATTTCTGTAGTACTGAATTCCATCAATGCTCTGTAGGTTCTAGATAACAGGTCACAGTCTATAATATATTTTCTAGAGAAATTGCACTATTATATTGTAATTGTGTTTTTAATATATGAATGTTTTAAGACAGGCATTAGCTGCCAGGATATCAACTCAGAATGTGCAAGTTTCTGTTAGTATTAGTGACTGTGTTTTTCCTGCACAAAATATAGAACAAAAGGAAAATATGGAGAAAGATTTTTGGTTTTCTAAGAATTTGAGGATATAGTCAACCATGATAGGGAACATGAAGCAGGTGTTCACTTTGGGCCTACAGTGAGGAAGCAGAGAGAGATGAATACTAGATTTTAACTCACTTTCTCCTCTCTATTCGGTCCATGTAAATATAATGGTTTTACCTACTCAGGATGGGTATC
Source organism: Phyllotis vaccarum (assembly GCA_033318265.1). Classification (NCBI taxonomy): domain Eukaryota; kingdom Metazoa; phylum Chordata; class Mammalia; order Rodentia; family Cricetidae; genus Phyllotis; species Phyllotis vaccarum. Next base: position 40,494,812 of record JARWLC010000016.1, read on the forward strand.
TCATCTCAAGTAATTTAATTTTGATAATATCTCAAAGACAGATAAACAAGTTACCTTCATAATAGTACTAAATTCAATAATGTTGACAATCAAAATTAACATCACATATTTTTAATGGAATCATTTTCTTAAAGTAACAAGTCAGCTCAGTTTCAAGAAACTGAAAGCATATAGTCCATTTCTCCATATAAAGTGTCTTTGTGAGAGTTGGTCTCATTATATAAAGTAGAAGTGGAATGAAAAAAAAGAGAATAAATTTAGCCAACAATAGGCTATTATCACATAAATATAAACTTCTTTACCCCAAATATCATAATTTGTGGGTTTCAGTAAAAGCACAGGCACTGTCATTGATAGAGATATGATATTGCCACTACTTGTAAGTGGATATGTGGTGGTGGGTGAGCTCATTCTGTCTCTGAAACTTGGGCCAACAAGACCTGGGAGCCTCTCCAATTTTTATTTTTCCAGTGCAAGAAATACAATAAAATAATACCAATACCTAATGTTTTTACATGGGTGAGGGGTATCAAACTCAGGTTCTCATGCTTACAGGATAAATAATTTACTGAGTGAGCCATAATGCATATTCTACATGTTCTTTGGTATTTTCAGCTTATAGCTTGCTATGGCTTAAATGCAATAATAATGATCATCATTGCAAAATTTAGTTATTGGATTACTCATTCTCTGCACTGTGCCTTATTTCAGGTAGCAGTAATAGTTTATATACATTCCTGTCACCACAAGGTTCACAGCATAGTTGGGGGAAAATATAGTTGGAATTTTCTTTGGGTCATCAAAGCAGCTCCAAAATAAAGATACAGGCTTATTATTAGATTTGATCAGTCATCCTTAGCTTTGGTTTGTCCCACTAGCTTGTTTTACTCAATTTATTTTAATTCATCTACATTTTGACTGTGTCTTTTATCATTTTTAAAAAATTGTTTGTCCTATATTGCTGGTTCCTCTGTGTCTGTATGTTTATCCCTTTGCATCTGTCTGACACCTTTTTTTTTTCCTTCCTTCTCTGAGTATAGATTCCTTCCACAACATACTTTTCCTGAAAAGGGGGACATAACAACAAAAAGTCAGGAAATTCAGAGAATCACTAGGTCATACTTTGAAAATCTATAGTCCACTAAATTGGAAATCCTAAAAGAAGAAAAGGACAATGTTCTGGACAGGTACCACTTACCAAAACTAAATAAATGAACTAAATAGACATATAATAGCAATACTCCTAATACTGTTCCATACAGTAGAAACCAAGGAAATATGCCAAACTCTTTTATGAAACTACAGTAACCCTGATACTCAAGCCACTCAAAAATACAACAAAGAAAGATAATCATAGACTGAGTAATATCCCTCATGAACATTGATGCAAAAATACTCAATAAAATATTGGTAAACCAAATTCAATATCAAAAAATTATCCACCATGATAAAGTAGGCTTCATCCCAGAGATGCAGGAATGGTTCAACATACTAAAATCTGTCAATGTCATCTATTATATAAACAAACTGAAAGAAAAAAATATGCATAATCATATTTTTAGATGTTGAAAAAGCCTTTAACAAAATTTAATACTCCTTCATGATAAAGACCTGGAAAAATGAGGAATACAAAAAAATTACTAAAACATAATAAAGGCAATATATAGCAAGTCAGCAACCAACATCAAAAGTAATGGAGAAAATTTCAAAACAATCCCACTAAAGTCAGAAATAAGACAAGGCTGTTCTTTCTATATATATTTATGCAATATAGTTCTCAAAGTTTTAGCTAAAGCATTAAGTGATTAAAAGGAGATTAATGATATACATTAATATTTCAATTTGCATATGATATGATAGTATACATAAATAATTCCCAAGTTCTAATGGAAAACTTCTATATCTGAAAAACACCTTCAGCAATGTAGAAGAGTATAAGATTAACAAAAAAAAAATCAATAGCCCTCATACACACAAAAAGTAAAAGAGATAAAAATTATATCAAAAAACATCACCCTCTATAATAGTTGTAAATACCATTAAATACAGTGGTGTAACTCTTGGAGTGATTATAAGCAACAACAGTGAAAGAACTGTATGACAATAACATTAGGACATTGAAGAAAGAAATTGAAGACATCAAAAATGGAATGATCTCTGTTGTGTGAGGTTTCTGACCCAGACTTTCCAGTCTAGTCTTGTGGCCTGGACTTTCAGACCCACAGTCCCATAGAAATGCACAGACACTTGTATTAATAGTATGCTGATTGACCTGGAGTCTAGGCATATAACTTGCTAGCTCTTGATCTTAAACTAATCCATAATTTTTATCCTGCTCAGCCACATGGCTCAGTACTTTTTCTCAGAGCAGCATATTTGTCCTCTGCATCTTCTGACTTCTCTGTGGCATTTCTGCTCTGTTCTTTCTGTTCCCAGAGTTTTCTTAGTCTAGTATCCCCACAGACACTTCCTATTTGCCTTTGGCCAATCAGTGATTGTTATTAAACTCATAGGTGGGGACAATTATTTATATTGTAGTATCATAAATTCACTACAGATCTCCCATTCTCCTGAATAGGTAGGATCAACATAGTAAAAATGGCAATATCACCAAAAGCAATCTACATATTCAATGTAATCTGTACCAAAATCCCAACACAAAATCTTACAGAACTAGAAAGATAGTCAACTCTAAATGGAATAACAAAGAACCTAGGATTGCCAAAACAATCGTGTTCAATAACAGAATTTCAGGAGGCATCACCCTCTCTGACTTTAAGCTATACTTTAGAGCTACTGTAATAACAATAGCCTGATACTGACATAAAAACAGACTTGTGAATCAATGGAATGGAATCAATTACCCTGACCTTAATCCACCTGAATTTGTCAAAGAGGCCAAAAACATACAATTAAAAAAGATAGTATACTTAACAAATGGTGCTGACATAACTGGATTGTAGTTTGTAAAATAATATAAATAAATTCATGTCTATCACCCTGCACAAAACTCAAGTCCAAGTGGTTCAAAGACATCAAAATAAACTCAATTACATTGAACATGATAGAAAAAAAAGTGAGAAATACCCTTCATGACAACTTCCTAAATATAACACCAGTATCACAGACATTAAGAACAAAAATTAATAAATGGGACCTCTTAAAACTGAATAGTTTCTGTAAGTCAAATGACACAGTCAATAAGACAAAATGATAGCATACAGAATGGGAAAAGATCTTTACAAACCTTACATCTGACAGAGGACTGATTACTAAAACATTTAGATAACTCAGGTAACTAGAGGCCAAAATCCAAATGATCTGATTAAAAATGGGGTTCAGAGCTAAAAAGAGAATTCTCAACAGAGGAATTTCACATGGATAAAAGACACTTAATGAATTGTTCAACATCCTTAGCCATCAGAGAAATGCAAATCAAAACAACTCTGAGATACTATCTTATACCTGTCAAAATGACTAAAATCAAAAACAAAGAGAACAGCCTAAGCAGGAGATGTGAAGCAAGGTGACTACTCCTTCATTTCTGTGAGTGTAAACTTAAACAGCCCCTTTGGAAATCAGAAAACTGGGAATAAGTCTTCCCAATGATTCATCAATACTACTATTGTGCATATACTCAAAGTATGAACATTCTTCTCCCAAGGGCAGTAGCTCAACTATGATCATAGAAGTATTATTACTAATAGCCAGAACTTGGAAACAATCTAGATGCCCCTCTACTGAAGAATGAATATAAAAAAAAATCATATATTTACACATGGAGTACTATTTAACAGAAAAAAGTAACATCCTAAAATTTGCAGACAAATGAACGGATTTGGATATTATCATTCTGAATGAGGTAACACGGGCTCAGAAAGAGATACATGATAGGTATTCACTCATAAGTGGATTTTAAGCATAAAGCAAAGATTATCCAGGCTGCAAACTACAACCCCTCAACAGCTAGGTAACAGGAGTAACTTAAGAGAAATATCCAGGGATCCCTCCAGGAAGGGCAAATAGAGAAGATCTTCTGAGTGAATTGGGATCATAAAATGTAGAGAGCAAGAGGAGTTAGAACAAAGCATGAGAGAAGGAGATGGTTGAGTGTGAGGAGCAACAGAGAGAAAAATCAAATAAATAAATATCTTAATAAAGGGAGCCACTGTAGGGTTAGAAAAAATGTGTAGCTAAGGAAACATCCAAGAATCCATCAGATGTCCCTGGCTAGATCTCCAAACAGTAGTGGAGTGTGCTTAAACAGAACTTCCACTACAATAAAATGAATGAGCACCCTGTCATTATAGGACCTTTGTCCAGCAATGAAAAGAGGTAGAAATAGAGATCTATAGCGAAGCACCAGGTAGAGCCCTAGGTACAGCTAGAGAGAGAGAGAGAGAGAGAGAGAGAGAGAGAGAGAGAGGGAGGGGGAGGGGAGGGAGGGAGGGGGGAGGGGAGGGAGGGAGGGGATGGAGGGAGGGAGGGAGGGAGAGAGGGAGGAGAGTGTATATGAGCAAAAGGATTGGGATAATAAGGTGGAGATCCACAGAGAAAGATGACTGGAGCTATTGGGAACTGTGAAATAATCAGTGAGGAACCCTTACAGAAAAGAACTAAACCCTCAAAAGGCCCTCAAAAGGTAGAAAACAGTCAAAACGTGAAAGCAGCTTGTGGAGCCTCTTGCAGTAGTACCAGAGTATGTTCATGAACTGACATCTCACATATCATTCTCTACAGAGGAACACCTAACTCAGCATTGATAAAGGGGTGAGGGTCTCAGACCTACCTCAGCTAGACATTCCAGATTAAACTAACTCACCTTGGGAGTCTGTGCTCTCCTTGTGAAACAGATGGAGAGATTGAGTGAGGTGAAGCTGAGAGAGAAATGGGAGGAAATGGGAGGAGAGAAGGGAGGGAAGCAATGTAGATATGGAAAAAAAAACTTTTTTTAAAAAAAGGAAAAAAGAACAAAAAATATACTCAAGTCATGAGTATTAAAACTTCCTATTTTAATTATAAAATAATGAAAATTCAATGGGTCCCACTTCTTTAGAACATAATAATTCTGTACTTTTGTGTACCTTTTGTCTAAAACTAAAACTTAACAAGAAAATGAGGAAATTCTCTTCCCATCCATAACCATAAACAATGTATTGATATAAAAATTATTTGAGATGTAATTATCAACTCTATTTACCCTTATTCAGTATATTCAAAAATTTAAACGTTGTATTTACCCAATATATATATATATCTATATCTATCTATCTATCTATCTATCTATATATATATATATATTTGTGTCAATCAGAAAATAATAAAAGATGTAGGAGATAGGCTTCATCAGTAAAGTGTTATCAATACAATCATGAGGACTAGAGTGCTTTGTCCATAAACTACATATACTGAGCAAAGTGTCATTCATTTGTACCGTATACATGAGGAAATAGAGACAGGATACATTGGTATTATAAGAAAACTAATTTAGTGTAATTAATGATTTCCAATCCAATGAGAGACTCTGCCTCAGGGAAGGTTAATTGCAATCCCTGGCCTCTACTTGAATATTGTCTCACTTACAGGCACATCCATACACATATGTGATTCAAAGATATCTAGAAACTCAAATGATTATATAATCATGTAATGAATTTGAGAGATTTTCTCATCAAATTCTTCAAATGTACTCACTTGAGGCTTGATTAGACATCTACATATCTAGAGCATTTTAATACATGGGTAACACAGAAAAGTCTCAAATATTCACTTTTAAGTCTAACTCATATATCATTTTCCCCACACCCACCTTCTAAGATAGATTTTATAGTATTAAGTTCATAGTTCATTGTTTCTAAATGTATGCCAGTCAATGGAGCTCATCTCTAAATTATCTCTAAATTGCTACCTCTTGGCTTATTCCAGTGTGTGTGTGTGTGTGTGTGTGTGTGTGTGTGTGTGTGTGTGTGTGTGTGTGTGTGTTTGCTTTTGCTTCTGAAATTGCAAACAAAGTCATTTTTTTAATGATTAAAAGCAGAAATCTTTGTGCAGTTCAGCATGGAGGAACTCCTGTTTTAAATATAATGAACAGGGGTTTTTCATGCTGAACATTTTGGAATTCATTAAGTGATGTTGTTCCAGTAATTCAAATTCACTACTAGTAGTTAATAAATATACTTATTCCTCATATAAGCTATGTGATACCCAATAATTAGTGCTTTAGTTTGTTGCCTAGAAGTGGTATCAATTAAGTTATTTTCCAGGCAATATGTTCAACTTGCTTAAAAAAGTTTCTTTTTACCATTTATACTTCTATTGCTGCTTTTGTTCAACGGTTTTCAGAGAATAATGTAGTGAAATAAAAGGTAACACTACTGTCGTCTTCTTTGGTTGACTGGTTCAATAATTAAACATTTGCACATATTTTGTCCTCTATGACATACATGCCTCTATAATTCTTTATAAGTTATTTTGGGTTTCTAATTTCTTTCTCTTTTCTTTTCTTAGTAGGAGCCACACATCTACTCTTTGAAGCATGGATCCAACCTTGTGCTCCATAGTGATCTTTGCTTTTATCCCATGTCTGCTTCACATATCTCTAATTAGCTGTAGGTTTCCCCTCCCATGATATACACTTACTTACTAGGACCACCATTTATCTCTCTCATACTTCAGTCAGGCTGTGTTGGTTAATATTGATTATAAATTAGAATAGTGATTTTTTTGTTTATTGGTACTGACTCCTTTTGAGATTGAAAAACTTTCATAGTAATTTACTAAGACCATTATAAAACACATACATTTATATTATAGTTTTAGCAGTGGCAAAACTTTCTGTTATGAAATATCAACAAAAATAATTTTATAGTTGTGGACCACCACATCATGATTAAGTAAGTGTATTAAATGGCCGTATCATTAGGAAGGTTGAGAAACACTGATATAGACTCACCAAAGAAACAAATCTCTGGGTATGTCTGTGAAGAAGCATCTGGACTGAATTGGTTGAGCTGGTAAGACCTATCCTGAGTTAGAACATCATAGACTTTCAAACATAAAATTAGATCAACCAGGAATAGAACTTTGAATTATTTAAATCATCAGTGTATAATATAATATCCTGGCATTGGAATAAATAATTGCATTTATTTGTGCTATACTTTTGGTGTCCTGACCAAAACTTTCAGAAATATAATAAATTGAACTTCTGATTACTGTCTAAAGTTTGGAAGTACGGATATAGTTTAATCTTAACATCTAGTCAACCTGAGATGAGTACTTAACTCAACCTTCATCAGAGAAGCTTCTTATTTCACAGAGGCAGCAGACAATGAAGAACCCTAAAATTGATCAAAGTACAGAAAATAATTGAAGTGTAAATGTGTAGTTCAAAATGAAAAATTGTTTTTTTCCTGTTACAATGCTAAGGAACATTACAGAAAAGGGGGTAGGAAACAAAAGTTGGATGATGTGGGATGTCTTTGTATGTGCTCTGGATAGCATTATATAATAAAGGAAATGTATATAGGAGAACAGCTTAGTATCTGTTGGGAGCCGCTGGCCCCAGCCCCTCAAGATGGTGCCAATATCCGGTGCTGGCCAACCCGCCTGAATCAGTAATCAAGGCAAGGGCCTGAGTCAGTAATCAAGGCAAGGGCGCATGCCTTTGCTAATTTTCCGAGACTGGTCTCTCCGCCTCTCCCGTGACGTCATGTGGGATGATGAGCTGCAGCCTATAGAGAGATGACACGTCCAAGGCAGAGGTCTTTGGCCTATATAAGGGCTGGGCTTTCCCTACCTCAGGGTCTCCATTTTCTGTAAGCTGATGCTCTCCCTCAAGATGCATTAAAGCTTTTCTGCAGAAGGATCCTACGTGTGTCGTGCCTTTTCTTGCGGGCGAGAAGTTGGCGCGGGACAACTGGTGCCGAAACCCGGGAACTGAACACCATTAGCACCGTCGGAGACCCCTCGGAGACGAGGTGGATTCAGAACTGCAGGTAGGTTGCTCGGAGAGGTATGTCTGAACTGGACTTTGGTTTTTTTGAGGCCTTGATGCTTGTCTTGGCAGTGCTGTTGATTTTCTTCATGGTTGCCTTTTGCTTCCACCGGTGCATGGGATCCTCCCAGTCTATTGTAACAGCACTAGACTCCCTGCTTAAGCAGCGTGATATTAAGATGGCACAGCGTACCCTAAAGAACTTTGTAGAAGATAAAGCCTGTAAAGATCTGATAGCTAAAGGGCGAGACGTGATGGAAGAAGTTCAGGACAGCATATCAGAAACCGAGCGCCATGTGAGATTAGGCGCGCGCCATAAAGTAACAATACTCAATAAGGAAAAAGGACCCCCCGGTAAAGTAAAGAATATGGGGGAGTTGGGAAACCAGAAACTATTCAATAAGGAAAAAGGACCCCCCGGTAAAGTAAAGAATATGGGGGAGTTGGGGAACCAGAAACAAAAGCCTGGTCCCCCCACCTTGTACCCTGTATGGGAACTTGAAAATTTAAATTTAAAGTGTGGCTCCTTGAGTGGCTCTGATACATCGGAACACTCAGGAGATGATGAGTTGAGCCCTGATGAGGAAGATGACCTAGAGGAAGAGGCGGCTAAATATGAGGCAGAGAGATATTATCCTGATGAATTTCCCCCCGAACAACAGCTCTGGACTTTTGAGATACTGACAGGGCAAGGACCACACACAGCTGATCAGACTAATTACCCCTGGGGAGCTTATCAGCAGATTGAGCGGGCCCCGCCAAGAGAGTTTGCTTTAAATGTGGCAAGCCCAGCAATTTATACATGTTCAGGTATTAATCTTTCGAGAAGCCTTTCTCAATTTTTGTTACAGAATTGGTCGTCTGAATTTGAGCAGACCCTTCGTGACCTGCAGGTGGCGATCGTCCAGGTCAATTCCACTCGGCTAGACCTGTTGCTGACCGAAGGGTTTTCTACGTGGATTTCCTCAGCCTTCTCCTACTTCAAGGAATGGGTGGGGGTGGGTATGTTTGGCCTAGCCTTTTGCGGAGGACTGGTCATTCTTCTCTGGATGGTTTGCAGGCTCAGAATCCAAAGTCAGAGAGACAAAACAGTTTTGGCTCAAGCCTTAATAGCTCTAGACTCAGGAGCCTCGGCAGATGTGTGGCTAACTATGCTAAAGCAATAGGGATATTTTGGCTCGAACAGCTCCTGCATGCCTAGGACAGTCCTGTCCATTGCACTGGGTGGAGTGTTCGGCCCCTTTCCTGAGGGGGGGTGTTGAGCCAAGGGCATCGCACAGGACATAGCTATGTCCTGGGAGGTATGTTGTCCTGCATAAGGGTGCCTGCCTTAATTCCCTTCCCAGCAAAAGGCAGAGGACAGGCTGGGGGCATCTCGATCCATCGAGGGATTAGAGATGACGCCCATGCAAGTCCATAATGTTTTCTGGGGGATAACCACTGCCTCCACCCTCTTACAGGATTCCCTCATTGCTTAGAAAAGAAAAAAGGGGGAGATGTTGGGAGCCGCTGGCCCCAGCCCCTCAAGATGGTGCCAATATCCGGTGCTGGCCAACCCGCCTGAATCAGAAATCAAGGCAAGGGCCTGAGTCAGTAATCAAGGCAAGGGCGCATGCCTTTGCTAATTTTCCGAGACTGGTCTCTCCGCCTCTCCCGTGACGTCATGTGGGATGATGAGCTGCAGCCTATAGAGAGGTGACATGTCCAAGGCGGAGGTCTTTGGCCTATATAAGGGCTGGGCTTTCCCTACCTCAGGGTCTCCATTTTCTGTAAGCTGATGCTCTCCCTCAAGATGCATTAAAGCTTTTCTGCAGAAGGATCCTACGTGTGTCGTGCCTTTTCTTGCGGGCGAGAAGTTGGCGCGGGACAAGTATCAGTCTGTAAATCCAAACATAGATACAGAGGAAGGAGGGCACAGTAATAAGAGACACAATTTAGATACCCAAGAGCAATATGTAATGGAGCACAGGTAAATCATGAGCCACATAGCATGATGTATTATTAGAAATGGGTTGAGTTAAGAGGCCAGAGCTAGCTAGCAATAAGCCTGAGCCATAGAACTCAGGAAGGAGAGATTCATTTGGACTTTGGGGCTAGGCTTATCCATATATTTCATAAAACAGTGGGAGGTGTACAGAAATAAAAATGCCTTAGAAGATGATATGACCATTTAATTCATGAATGCAGTGTAGTTGTGTATCTGCATATCTGCACATGTGCACATAATTGGGAATCTCAGCATTTCATCATGACCCCAACTATCTTAGGGAACTACTGGCACTTAATAGCTCCTGGTATTATAAGTGTCATATTCCTCAATGGTATAACATGAAGGTTTCCTTTGCTCCACTAAATAACTCACCATTCAAGCAATTATAATTAAGCTCAGTAGACCACATACATAGAAGATATGAAGGCAGTGGGAGAGCTGGTGAAGTTTATAGAAGTGAAAAGGGGTGGAGAGAGAAGGACCTATGAGGAGATGAGAGTCAAAAGGGGTGGAGAGAGAAGGACCTATGAGGAGATGAGAGTCAAAAGGGGTGGAGAGAGAAGGACCTATGAGGAGATGAGAGTCAAAAGGGGTGGAGAGAGAAGGACCTAAGAGGAGATGAGAGTAGGGGAAGAGAGGATAAGGAGAGGAGAGAAGAGGGAGGAGAGGATAAAGGGGATAATATTGAAAATAACTAAAATTTAGTGTTGATTTGCGTGAAACTGTTAATACCCCCCCAACTAAGGAATCTATGTGGAAAGGGGTATCACAAACTATTACCTGGAACTCCTGAAAGAGCATGCTACTTTTCATTATTAACTCTAGAGACTCCAAACATTTTCCTTTTTAACATAATTTTTCACTTAATGTACCCTAATCTCACTCGTTTCCCAGGCCTTTTGTATATGCTCTCATCCTTCTAGCATTTCATCAATAGAAAATTTTAAAAATATATATTAATTATAAACAAAAGAAAAAGTATACTCTGCTCTTCCAGCTTTCCTTCCTCTCTAACACTTCTTTATTTGTTTTTGTGACATTGGTTGTTACAGTTTGTTATGCAGTAGGTATATTGTAATTGTTTACTGCAATTAGGTATGGTCTGGTTCAAGGCCCTTGGCTTCTGGTACAGCATTATCACTGAACTCTCAGCAAACCTACTCTTGGATATTCTGTTGTTGCTCCAAGTAATGCAGATTCTACAGTTATGGTTCTACCTGACCAGTCCAATTACACAATCCAACTGGTCACAGATGGAAAAGATGTTGGAGTTGGCAAACTTGAAGCCTTGACTGTGAGTCAGAGTGGCAGCTAATTAGGTGAGTAGGGGGCCCTGGGTTAAAAGTGGATCTAGCACTTCTTTCCCATGCTGTAGCACAAGTTCTCCAAGGGCCAGCAATGCATAGTACCAACTCAGCATGGCCCTCAGTTTCCAAAGTGAATGATTCCTATGCTTCCCTATGGTAACATGTCTCATAAAGAACAACACAGATACAAGCCAGCTGCAGCACATTCTAGATATGTCCCTTAGCCTCAGCTCAGATATGATATCATCATGGCCCAACTTTCAGTTCAAGCCACCCAGAACACTATTACCCCAGTGGCGGCGTGGCCTTTAGATACTAACATAATTATACTGTGGTCATTCAGGTGGTCTTTGGTATTGACACATGGTATGGACATCAACACAGAATTTTGCTGTTGTAGGACCTTTGACCCCGACAAGGTCTTCAGCTTCAGCTGAAGTCTTAATGTTACTAAGGCCAAAGGTGGCAGCACAGACTACTTATATAATCCTAGCCTCATTGGCATCTTGGCTTCCAGACACCAATATTGACTCAAGTGGCTCTCTAGACCCCAGGTATCTTCTCAGACTTGAGTGGTAATTGAAGCCATGGACATCAACACAGACCAAATCTTGGTTGCTGTAGGGCCACAGATCTAGACAAAGTCATTGGCAAAAGCTCAGGTTCAGGCATCATCATTGCCCCAGATGACAGGGCAGACCGCTCAGCTTGGCATGACCCCTGTGGTGGCACGGTGCTCAGACACCATCATGGTCACAGGTGGCAATACAGATTCTGAGCATCCATGTGACTTGTGGCTGGTGATATTTACCCTGGTAGTGGTAGGACCACAGACTCAGACATGGTACTTTAGTATCCTAGGCCCAGACATCACAATGCTTCTGGCTGGCAAGTGGGCTGTTCACATCAGCCTGTTCTTCACTGACTTTGTTTCTTCAGTTTGCCTCTTTCCATAGCACAAGTACCACTCTGCTTCTCTACCTGTAACACTTCTCCAGTATATATCTGCTCATCACAATGGGCCTGCCTCCATGCTCCCTTAGACTTCATTGGCACTGGAATGTTAGGTTTCTACTGTCTTTTTTTTTTTCAGTAGTTTTGTTCGAATTAGTTTTCAGGTTTTTTTGACATGCACTCTGACATCATGCATATCGTGTAACTAACCAATTGTATTTCTCTCCTTTGTACTAAAACTTTTCTACTGCCTATTTGTATATTGATATTAGAACCAATTTCTTCCTCTGTCTTGTTTTTGAAGAACACCAGATTACTTTGAGATCAGTCAGAAATGAAATTTCTAGTGATGTAGTTATATAGGTAAAAGAATGAAACTCTCTCTCTCTCTCTCTCGCTTTCTCTCTCTCTCAGGGTTTATGGGTATTTATCCATATATAAATGAGGATAAGCAGGTGATATAAGTATATTCATGTTAGAGGACAGCCTATGTATCAGTCTTGCTTTTAGCTTGTTTGAGATGTAATCTTTTTTGTTTACTTTTGCATATTCCAAGACAGATGGCCCATTAGTTTACAGGGATTTTTCTGTGTCTGCCTCCCATTGTCTCAGAAGAGGAGTTGAGGCAGTATACTGGACACTGGAAAAGAAAGCACTTAGGCTCCTGAACCATGGCCTCAGCCCCTTACATCAGTACCAGCAGAGTTGCCAGTGGCATTTAGCTGCAGTATTTACAGACACATTCTCTTTCAGACTTGGGTTTCTTTGTTTTATGCCAAGACAGTATCAACATTTCTTCCTATATCCCCAATCAGGGAGTCTGAAGAATACCCATGGCTTAAATACTTTAAAATATTTAGGTATAAGGAGGTCAAACACACTTCATTTTTTTTCTAATCATATAATCACATTAAGATGATTGTTAATGTGTTGAAGCCTTGAGGAAGGTGGGAAAACATACTAAGATTTGTCTCCAAACTCTGTTACTTAAATGAAGAAACTTTAATGATTTCCTAAATCTAATTGAAATTCCAACAAAATCTTTAATGACCTTTCTTTCCTTCATTGTTTTCAATTATTTTTTTGTTTATACTAGTTGCACAGAATTATAAGTTCTTTTAATATTTTAAAGATTTACTTTCAGTGTGTGTGAGTATGTGTGAGAGAGAGAGAGAGAAAGAGAGAGAGAGAGAGAGAGAGGAGATTCATATTATCTGCAGGCAGCAGAGGGAATTTCAGGTATCTGTTTCATCACTCTCTGCCTGTCCTAGGGCAGAGTCTCTTACAGAAGCTGAAGCTTCCATTTTTGCCTAGCCAATGGTCCAAATAACTTCTCTGCCTTTGCTGTTCTTGGAATTAGGTTTATAGATGTTTGCCAGATGCCCAGGTTGTTAGGTAATGAGATTCAAACTCCTGTTTAATGGCTGTACAGAAATCAAATCAAATTCACTGAGCAATCTTTCTGCCCCTCTGTTACAGTTTCACATATGAATCTATATCTTCTATTATATCCCTTTATGTTCTCATTCATTTTGAATTCTATAATGCCCAATAAAAGTGCTTTCCAAGTGCTTCCGCATGAGACCACAATGGGAGCTTGCTGTGAGAGAACCAGCAGCCACATACACTTACTGGTGAGTTGCTGAATTCATTTTGAACCAGTATTTTCTCTACCTTCTCTCTCATAACCAGGCTACCTACCCAGTTTCTTGTTGTTTCTCGGTTTGTTTGTCTTGTTTGTTGTTTGTTTGTTTTGGATTTATGTAACAGCACCTGGCATACCTGGAAGCCATCTATAGATTATATGTTTAATGTTAATTCTGGTGTTAGCTTACTTTTGTCTTCATTTGTGATTCTGTAAATTTGCTTCTCTCTCTTTGATCTCAGTTCAAGTATTGAGCTATGACTTTGTGATCTATTTGTTAAATATTTAAAACTAGTAGAATATTTTAGCATCTGTAATGTATTTTGCAGAACTGAGATACAGGGAAGGAAAAAACAGTTGAAGTGTTGATAAACTCTTGATTCAACATGGTTGTTTAAATCATAGTTTAATAAGCACTAAAATAAAAAATATAGCAAGATTGCACCACATTGAAAACAACAATCCTGTTTCCATAATAAAACAAGAAAAAAACATTATACATTTTTTTCTTTTAACAAAATATACAATTTTGTTATGTTTACAACATTCTAGTCTTTATCTTTTTAAAGCCCACTTCATTTAAAAACACTTGGTTAGACAGTTCCCTGCAATGGTGTGTTCCCAGATACCTGTACCATTAGTATTAGCTGAAAAAAATCAGCTGCATTACAGCTTTCTCCTCTGAGAGCCTGATTTCTAGACAGTCAAAGTCCATCTTCTAAAGAGCAATTGCAGCTTTATAGGAAAGTTCCATCACTGCAAATAGTCTTGTCCCCTTTGGAAAAATCAGTGGAGTTATCCCAGGAGAAATATTCAGTGTCTTTTCAACTCAAAGTGACTATTAAGAAGCACCAGTAAAGTATGTGCAGCTTTTAGTGTCCAGTACTATTTCTTCTAGTTTAAGGGTTCTAATGGCAATGTGTTACATTGAAACTGTGTCTTTGTAATAAAAGATGCAGGGATATATACTTTCTTTCTTTCTTCCTTCCTTCCCTCCTTCCTCCCTTTTTTCTTCCTTTCTTCCACCTTTGCTTCTTCTTTACGCTCTAAAGTAAATGATGACATGGGAAGAAGTTCATGTTAATGTTCATATAATGCTCTGATTTGATTACCTTTTGTTGTAATAAACATCGTGATCAAAAGCAACTTGGGGGTAAAGGTCTCGTTTGACTAACTTGTCCTGATCACAGTCCACTCTTGAGAAAAATTAGGGCAGGGACAGAGGCAGGAACGGTGGAAGAAAGCATTTACAGATTTGCTTTTCATGACTTGCTAAGCTTTCACTCTTAAACAAACCAGGACAACCTGCCTAAGGTTGGTACTGCTTAGAGTGAGGTGAGCCTCTTAACATGAATTAATCAAGAAAATACCCTACAGACATGTACACAGCTCACCATGAGTAAAGCGATTCAGATTCCCTCTTCCCAGACTACTCTAGTTTGTGTTAAGTTGAAAAAAATCCAGCAAGCACAAGTATTCAACATTTGTATTTTGGTTTATTGGAATTTAATGAAAGTAAACAGCTTTATTATTAAAAGGAAATACTGGAAGTGGAGAAATGGCTTAAAAGAGCTAAGAACTGTCACTTCTACTGCAGAGAACCCATGTTTGATTCCCTGCATTGACATCAAGATGCTCACAGTTATCTGTAACTCAGTTTCAAGGGGACCCAACAGTCTCATTTTGCCTCTGTAAGCACTGCACTCACATGCCTAAAACTACACACAGAAATACACACTTACACATAACTTTTTTTCTTTTAGAGAAGTATTATTGGCTTATAGGAAGATGTCTTTATAAATGCACAAAAACAGCTAATAGTTTTCCCTAAAACCAGATGAACAACTGTTTACTTAGAAGAAGAAAGTATTCCTGGTGCCTCAAAATAAAGTGATTAAAAGCAAAGTTTGGACTAAGTTACCAAAGGGCAAGAGAAATCACACCTTCTTAACATGGAAATTGAAAGTTCCCATGTCCAGCTTTATAAGAGAGGTAGCTAAGAAATGTGTGTAGATAAAGGAGCTTTGAAACTTTTGTTGAGTTCCCACCATGTGATAGATTATGAGCAATGTTCTTTTGTACATTTTCCAGACTAAATACCCTATCCTCATGGCTTCAGTGTCCTTTATTGAGAAATTAATCTTAATGAATTAATAAATACTAAAATCAGCTCCAGTAAATTATTTTTCAAAATATGTTTGCTCATGTGAGGAGGTGACTTGTGTATAGGTGCACATGTGTTTTGAAGAGCATATGCACACATGTGAACATGTGTATGGAAGTCACAAGACAACATTGGGTCATTGTATGATTCTAGTTATGCAGCGTACACAGCAGTAGACTTATTGGAATTTATTTTACTTGACCTGTGTATGGGGGCATCATAGTGTGATAAGATTTAAACAGAAAGATGTAAGATTCAGGGCTGTGAATATGGCTCAATATGTAAAGTACTTCCCTTGAAAGCATGAGGATTTTCAGTCAATCCTCAAAACCCACATGAAACATACAGATGTGGTGGCATATACACCAATCCCAGTCCCTACCCTATTTAGCCACTTTCAATGATAGATATGTTTTTTGCCTACACACACACACACACACACACACACACACACACACACACACACACACACACACACACACACACACATGTTACAGTATCAGTGTGCTCTCTAGAGTGGTGGATTACATAGACTCTCTTTCTCCATCTTTCTGTTGAGCCAGTGATCCTTCTGTCTCATTTTGGCATATCTCTGCTGTCACCTGATTGCTCTCAACAGAGATCAAACTTCTTTCTCTAGGACAATGAGGACTACTGGGTTCTACAAGCATTTTTAAGATTACTCAGCTTTTCTTCCTACTAGACATTTGTACTAGACCTTCACTTCTGAGGAGGTTAAAAGAAGGCTATTTCTTCTGTACTTGAGCACCCTATATACCACAGCAATGATAAGACACAGAGAAACATACAATTCCTACAACAAAATTATATATTGATAGATTTCCCCCACCCTCTGTGTATGTGAAATATGAATGTGTGTATATATATGTGTATATATATACATGTATATATATATGTGTATGTGTGTGTGTGTGAGAGAGGGTTATGCTTATGCTTGCTTGTATGTGCATTTGTGTGTGTGTGTGTAAACCAGAAGTTTACATGAGTGTCTTTTGCTATTGTTTCTCATCCTATTTTCTTATGTCACAGTTTCATATTTAGCCTGGAATTCACTGAGTTCTCTAGACTATCTTGCCAGAGAGCCTCTAGGATCCTCTTGTTTCTACCCTCTCAATTTTGTGATTCATGCTCAGCTTTCATATGGGTGCTTGGGCCAATTCATGTTGTGGTGCTTACACAGCAAGCACTTTGCCCACTAAGCTAATCCACCAGCCCCTGGGTGGGAAATTGCTATAAAAGTAGAAATGGAAGCAGCAACATGAGTGTGGGTGATCATTGCTACTATCACGAGTCTCCATGGATAACAGGCATCAGGCTCAAGTTCCAATAAAACTGGCTGACCTTATGGGACTAATTTTTGTTTCCCATTCTCCATGCATAACTGTTGGAGTGCCTGGTGCCATTCTTCAGTTTTAAACAAAAAGTTGTACAAATTACCACTGACAACAGCCAGCAAAATATTGGAATTTTCTCATTATTCATCATGTTTACAACAAGTGGCCATGAACTCCAGTTTTTCAGGCTGCAGAGGTAATTAAGTGAAGGGAAATAGTCTCATTTCCTTCAGTAAAACCCCCAAAATAAGAATGCTTTTCACAAAGTCCAGCCATTGCACTCTTGTCTGATCTCAGACATCCCCTTAGCATATTATTGTTTGCTGGAATTCAAGATTTCTTTCTGAGGATATTCCCTGGTTTATTCTGCTGGGAGCCTTTACCTAGCATAGAGAAAAGCTCTAACTGCTTCTTATTTTATTATCTAAATTAATGTTCTGAAGATGGTAAGCAGTTACTTTTCAAAGAGGATGGTGTTGTCACTGGCATTTCTAATTGAAACTATGATTGTCATAATTGCCTTTTCTTTGTGCACATGGTAATGGAAAAAAATAATATAATCTCCAATTCATTTTATGGCCATATTATGATGAGATTGTGACCCAGGACTTGGGATTATAGACCCAATCATTGGGTATGGTGCTTGTTTCATGTTCATTCAGATTCCTAGTACCATGCAAAGACCTGGTATGGTAGTGCATGACTATAATCCTATTGGTGCAGAGGTAATTACAGGCTAATGCCTGAAATACAATCATCAGTCAGCTTAAATTCATGAGCTCCAGGTTCAGTGAGAAAGCTCTGAAAGTCATTAGATGAAATGCAATTGAAGAAGACAGCTGGCATTTATCTCTGTCCTCTGTGTACTCTAGGACACATAGATACAAGCTGCCCACACACTCCTGTGTACACAAATAAACACAAGTGAAATACGCTCATATGTGTACGCACATGCAGAAAATAAAGTATAAAAATAAATGAATTCTAAGAGGATATTTTTTATATTAAAACCATTTTCACTGATGCCATTGTCCATTCTAGCACTATAAGTCTTGGTATTTGGAAATTTATTAATTTTATGATTTTGGAGTGTGTGTGTGTGTGTTTACGTGTGTATGTTTATTTATGTATGGGGTAAATTGGTATAAGTGTGCATATAGAAGGCAGTGATTAGAATCAGGCATATTTCAGGGACTATTTACTTTGGATTTTTTTGTGCTTTATTTTTTGAGGTAGTGTCTTTTCATTGGCCCACAGTTTTCCTATAAGCTAAACTGGCTGCCCAGTAAAACCCAGGAATCCCATTACCACATTGAAAATTCTAGAGTGATAGGGGTATGCCATCCTGATTTGCATTTGATGTTGGAATTCACATCTTCATGCTTGCATGACCACCACTGTACCATCTCCTCAACATTAGAACTAATGGCTTCTTATGTGTCAATTTGGTCATGCTCAATTCTGCTTACTGCCTTATTTTTCTTTCTCTTCTTGAATGTTTTCAATTAGGCTGGCCATAAGGGAGTTCCCTGCTGAGTATGGAGAACAGAGAGGCCCTAGCTAATATGAAAGTCCTTGCACTTCTATGGTTCAAGGAAGACTTGGCCCCTGTCCTTTCCTTGGGTATCTGGGCTTTCTTTTTCTCATCTATACATGCATCCCTCTAAGGGACATCCTTGAAAACAGTGTGTGAAAATTAGTGACATGAGATTACAGACTGTAGGATATAAGGGTGTTTCATTTTCTGTTACAGGTTTCAACTCACTCTAAATTTTTCCATTCTCTATCTGTTTCACCTCAATTAATCTTCTAGGGAAACTTTAAGCTTCAGCAATAAGCAAGGATAACAACCTCATAGAGAAGGCCAACCAGAAATTATAATTTTCTGACCCATTTAATTTTGCTATGGAGCCCTGAAAGCCTGTTACTGGAAGCCATCCATCCCTTATTCATTCTCCCTGAGAAAAGTAATGAAGCTCACTAAGTAATATTTTTTATATAAAGATATGAATGTAGAAGACTGTGGGAAAAAGTGGAGCAGGGAGAGAAAAGGGAACTAGAAAGAGTGAAAGGCTATGACCATGATTAAGATCCATCATAGGGTAGAAAGATTGCCTAGCAGTTGAAAGGCACCTGTCACCTAGATACCTTAGGACCCACATTGTATAAAGAGAGAAGAGACTCTCACAAGTATCCACTGACATCTACACATTCACTATGGTAATGCTTATGCCCCCCACATACATAATTAAATAAATCACAATAAAAATTTTAAATAGAATATAAAAATATATAAAATACCATAATTGATAATGCTGTTTCAATGGGTTTCTGGCCCAGCTAACTCCACAGTTCATACCCGCCCACCACTGCTTATCAGAGACAGCAGTTTCAAATTCCCAATGAATCACACAGACACTTTATATTAATTTCATGCTGTTTGGCTTTTGCCTTAGGTATGTTGCTAGCTAACTCTTTACCTTAATTCAACCCATTTTCACTCATCTATCTGCCATGTGTTCCATGGCTCACCTGTGTTCTTTACATGTTGCTTGATTGGGCATCAGGCTTGATCTTTCTCTGATTCTGCCCTCCTTCTTATTCCTATGTGCTGCTGTCTCTGGCAATGGTGTTCACCAAAGCTCAAAACAACTCCTTTATTTAAAGACTGAGATTCACGGCATACAGAAAGGCATTCTAACATCACTTTCCCCTTTCTGTCTAATCAAAAGGGAAGGTTTCAATTTTAACATAGCACAATTACATATAACAACAATTGCAGTTACAATATCTAGTCTATTTGTATTTAGCAAAATTAAAGAAAATATCTATCATCTGACTTATCCTTGTGAATCTAAAGTTTCATATCCAACAAATACTTAAAATAACTAAGAAAAACTGTATCTATAACTATCTAATTTTCATCTACATTAAAGACCACAGGAAATATATATATTAACTGAGTAAACAGAATGTGCAAATAACTTTCAAAATCTAGAGATGACACCTATCTGCCTTGAAAGTCACTCAAAGTTCCTTTCTAAATTTAAGGCATCCATATTCAGCCTACAGGCCCAGAGTCTTGACATATTTTTCAGTGAAGCAGAAAATCTGAAGGACTGCACTGCCCATTCTGGTATAGTTTATCAGTCACTTCTCCTTGAATCCTGAACAATGTGACAGTTTTCTCTGCAAATCAGGAACCTGAAGAACCATCTTGGCTTGTTCTGCCAAAGTTAAGAGGTCATATTCCTAGGAAATCTTCTTGTCTAGTTTAAACAACATACTGTCAAACAGTCAATACAAGAACAGATTCTTGTCCAATGGCTAACCATTGCCACAAAGTAAACTCAAAATGGAGTTTCTTCAATTCCCATTTTTCTCTTGAAGCAGATTGGTGCTGCCATGAGAAGACCTGTCTCACTGTCCAGAAAAGTCTAATTTCTTAAAAATATTTTAAAGGTTATATTCTGTATGTCTTATAAGTGTTTGAAGATTACCTATATAATTGAAATATATCTTTGAATAACTAAAAATCTAAGATGACTGTCAGTTTGGTTATCATAAGTGACTATTAATCTTCATTTCTTAATTATACATTACAATTTTAAATGAGTTACATAAACATCATACCTTAAACAGGAGTAGAAAAATACATACAGCATAATAAAATTTACCTCAAATTTATATCAATAAACCAAAGTCCATACCAATGTAAAATATTTTGAGATTAATAGCTGATTTTTGGATTAAAGTAAATGTATTTATATAATTTTTAAATCACTTATATAACATATTCCCCTTTTCTTCTTAGAAGGAAATTAATTATGACGATTAACCATTTATAGAGAAAACAAAAATTTATAAACATTATTTTTGGAGTTGGGTATAACTTCCCATTACTACTTCCTGCTGATTAAAGAATTTTGATAATCTTTTGAGGGTCTTGAAGCTGGATAATCTTAGTCTGTAGCCTTGCCATCAGAGAATGTTCAGGTCGTCTTGGTTGCTGAAACCATACTTGCCTGGAAGCAATCTACAGGTTCTCATCTTCTGTGGAAACAAAAGCAGGACTCTTACAAAGCAATATATCCTTAGACCCAAATTTCAAATTCCAGATATCTTTAAAATATATATTCTTGTTTAACTTAACAGCCTTTGTAATTAATTGTCTTTCTGCACTTAGCACATTAACAGCTAAAAAATTAAAATAAAACACAATAATAACCATAACTCAGACTCTGTGTCTATTTTCCATCTTTATGTGGCTTATTATATTTTTATCACTCTATTTCTCTTTTTAAGATACTTTTCTAACTTATTTCTTTTTACTCTGAAGCCTATAAACATTTTGCACACATTGTAACTCATTGACAGGTTCCCACCCCCATTTATTTTATTGTGAATACTTAATCATTTTCTAACCAGAAGAGCTTTTAAAATTCTAGACTGTGCAGGGCTGCTTTGCCTACTGACTATGCCCCACTCGGTGAAGGTACCAGAGTCATGCCTACCTTCCTAATTTTGAGAAGCAATATTAAATATTGTGAAACCTTTTCCCACCCCAACTCTGGGGAAATCTTAGAGTCCACACTATCATCATCATGTTGAGCACTGGCCACTGCTGCTGCTCATTCCATTTATGGGTAAGAGTCACACAGTCTTTGCTGGTAAATCTGAGTCAGGAAGTTTCTTTTCAAGGGGCAGCTTCTCTGTTCACTGCCAGCAAACAGCAGCCCTAAGAAAATGCTACTACCAATAAGCTGTTTTTTTTCTCTGTTCCCCTTTTCTTCAATATAAGTGGAAACCTTAAATCATTCACATGCTACTGAGTCTCCTGTGAGACTTCAAGAACTAGCCTGGTTACAGCTTATGCTCTCTGCCACAAGTCTGTGCCATTTTTCTCTGGGGCCTGGATACCAAGCTATCTCTGTACAATAACCAGCTTTAGATACACAATTTGGAAGCTTCTTTTGTCTCCATTTATGTGCTCTAGAACCCTTTTAAAGCTTTCTCAGGCTTTATGTGGGTATTCAGCCTCTGTTAGGAAGCCATCTGTTACATTGTGGTTCCCAGCCTTGCTAGTTCCACAGTTCAGTCAAGCCCAATGCCACTTATCTGAATCAGCAATCCCAAAGTCCCAATGAAACACACAGATGATTATATTAACTTCATACTGTTTGATCCATGGCTTAGGCACATTTCTAGGTAGCTCCTTCATCTTAATTCAACCCATTTTCATTAATCTGTCTGCCATGTGTCTCATGGATCACCTGTGTTCCATACATGTTGCTTGTTTGGGCATCTGGCTTGATCTGTCTCCAACTCTGCCCTCCTTCTTATATGTATGTGCTTCTGTCTCTAGCTACAGTGTTCACCAAGGGTCAAAACAGCTCCTTTATTTAAAGATTGATATTCACAGCATACAGAAAGACATTACCACATCAGCTGACTGATGGTTTGCAATTAAATCCCTTTGTTTCCCACAGAATCTTGAGTTGAGTCAATATAAGATGTGATGCATTAATTTTTTTCCTATCACTCTCCAGTCGTTTTTAAAAACTAATAGAAATATTGTCTGAAGTATGTAAATTGGGATTATATAGTACCACATCCATGAATAATTTTATTTTAGGAAGATTTTAATATCAAAGTAATTATGACAATAGTTTAAGCTAGACCAAGCAGAGTTCCTACATGCTCTGTTCAGTGTCTTTCAGGATTATTTAAATACTTTTCATAGGCATATTTACACAAACATACCTATGTAGCTTCAACCATTGTCATGGAAACTTGGACATTCTTTATGATGACTTCCAGCAATTTCAATGTCCTGTCTTTACTGATTCATAATTCTGTGGGTAGGGAAATCCTGAGTGACCTATTACCTGTTCCTGAGCCTATCAGTGATAGCTCACTGAAGCCAGAATGAAGGCCTTTGACACTAAATGTCATCTGAATACAGAGCAGCAAACTCTTGGCTCTTTAGGTGGCCTTCTGTAGATTCCAGGAAGTCAGCTATGGGTTATATGGAGCTGAATCTATGAAAGTTTGAGATCTGTTCTGCCAGATCATAAGATGTTCTAGATCTTAGGGAAGAAATTTCAATGGATTTAAACATACTCATATTCTGAAAAGGAGATAATTATCAAATATTAGGATTTCAAATTAACCTTCATTAAAATTAGCATGTAAAAATTATTTGCTGAATATTGTTTAAGCTCAGAAACTATTTATTCTTAACTAAGCAGCAAAACTGTTATTAGAGTAATGACAAACTTATAGGAAAGGAGATTCTTAGTGGTGTTCAGCACCTCCTTGACCTGAGGTTGTCACTTCTAGGGCAGAGCAGGTTTGGAATTCAACTATGAACTTCAAATATCTAGCTTTAAGGAAAGGCCAAAAACAGCTTAAAATTAAGGACCATGAGGACAGTTCTCTCTTTACTTCTCTACCACCTGGAAGGTGTTCTGTTTTGAACCAGTGGATCCTTTCTCCATTTCCTGAATTCCTTGTATTCATATTGTATGTTGCTTATATAAACATTGATAGTTTATCTCCTTATGATAATTATTGATCTTATTAATAGAGTCACATTAAGAGTGCTTTATAAGTATTATTGGATTCAAAACTCAGTAACCAATTAAACATGGAATAGATCAAGAAGCTGTATCTTCCTACTAGCAAAGATAGCTCTGGCCACAGTAACATTTGGGAATGTGAGGTGCTCACTACATGCAGATGGTTTAGGTCAAAACGGTTTTGTGAATTTTGTGCCATTCTTGTAATTATTTGAGATTTATAATTCTATAAGAACTATTAGAAAAGTTAAATTTCCATCTGATTTTTTTCATTTAAGCAACATAATTGTATAAATGATTATTCTCAGAGATTGTTAATGAAAACCCCATTGTCTATTTGAGCAGAAACTTCCTATCCCTATGACACATTACAATATGTAATTTTGGAGTGTTGTAGCTCCAGAATTCTGAGTTAACTGGCCTTAAGTGAATCTTGACCATTAGATAAATTTTAAAACTTACCTCTCAGCAGCCAATGGAGCAAGTAGAGAAGCAGTAAGGATATAGATGGCATAACTATACTATTTGTAATAGAAGGTTTCTGGCCCTGCCTTTTGGGTCTAACCTCAAGGTTTAGGCCCACAGACCCACAGGCCCACAGAGACACACAGATGCATAAGATAGTTTTAGGCTGGTTGATGTAAAAGCCCAGGCATATAACTTGCTAGCTCTCTACTCTTATTCTAACCAATGATTCATCCTGTTCACCCAGTGGCTCGGTACCTTTTCTCACAACAGCATGGTTGTCCTCTGCTTCTTCTAGCTTCTCTCTGGCTTTTTGCTCTGTGCTTCCTGTTCTCAGAGTTTCCCTAGACTGATAGCCCCACCCACATTTCCTGTCTGCCTTTGGTCAATCAGCACTTTTTACTAAACCAGTGAGTTGGACAATTATTTACAATGAAGCAACATAATCTCCCACAACTATTAATTAAATTGACCCAATTAACTTTTACAAACAACAGAATTGATAAATGCTAATCATAACAATAGCACCTAGAATTTTCACCAAAAGAGATGACATGTGAATCAATTAGAATAAATCTTAAGAAATCATTACAACGAGGGACTGGACAGATGGCTCAACAGTTAAAAGTGAGTACTTTCTTGCAAAGGACATGAGTTCTGTTTCCAGAACCCAGGTTAGATTGCTCAAAACTGCCTCAACCACAGCCCTATGGAGATTCAACTCTTCTTAGGGACAATGAGGAAACCTTGCACACATACACACACACACACACATACACACACACACACACACACACACACACACACACACACACATCCATTTCCTATATGAAAAAGGAAAATAAATTCTTTCAAACCAAATATTAAAGGCGTAAAATTTTTGTGCTTAGTTGAAAATAACTCCAAACCCTCAATGACAGTAAAACATTTGGAAGAAATTCCCAAACCCTCAGACACTTAACCAAAGAGTTTTTGATAATAAATTTATAAAATATTGCAAGATATAGGAGAAAATATTTTGAATAAAATGATATTGAAGTTATGGCACACTAATACTTATGGGAACCAGCATAGTAAATTTTGATGAATTTTTTAATAAACTTAAAAACTTAATTTATGAAAGAGAAATTTTTACATTTTTACACTAATCTGTTAGATAATGAAAGCATAATAAACTTAAAGTAGAAAAATAAAATTAGGAATCAGAAAAAATAAAGTAGACAAACTAAGAGTCTAAAACTCTATAATTGGTTCTTTAGAAATATATATAATAGAGAATTTCAAAATAAAACATCTGTTCTTTTCCATAAGCAAAAATGTATGTCACTCATAAGGTTCAGAATGTATTTCTATGTGTGTTCTACAACATTAAAAGATAAAAAATCAAAAATATTTTTGTTATTAGTATAAATGTGGCAATTATTCAAGAACCAAAATCATAAAACTGACTCAAAATTAAATTGAAAAATCTAAACTCCTTTTTTATTTCATAAATGGTGAACTTAAAACTGAAAGTATGCTTTCAATAACAATGATATTCATTCAGATTGTGAAATAAATGAAATAATTCCAGCCATGAACATGGTGTATGTTCTCCTTGTCCTAAAAGTGATCTGACTCAGTAACCTTCCTGTTAAAACAAGATATGGACATCATTATCAGAAAAGAAATTGAAAGACTAACAAATTTCTGAATAGAAATAAACATAATAAAAATTTTACTAAGTGCCAGCAAGCAAATTCAGCAATGTATAATAATAATGGAGCTAATTTTGTATTTTTAAGATTGTGTTTAATTACGGGGAAATGCATTTATATTAATTATCACAATAATCAAAATAAAAAAATAAAGACGGCTAGGCATGTGGCGCCTTACTTAAAACACTGCTGTACAAATTGGCAGACCAGAGTAGGAATCTTCAACAAAGGACTCACATAAAAGGCAGTCACAGTGGTATGCCAATAATCTGTGTGTTCTTGAGCAAAAACCCCCACGGCAAGATAGCTAGAATGTACAGGGCTCAGGTTTAGTCAGAAGTCAACCATACATCAGTAATTAAAATGAAGAACAACTGTGGAAGACACTCAACCTCAATCTCTGTCCTCCTTATGCACACACACACACACACACACATACACACACACACACACACACACACACACACACACACACACATGCACACTCACATGCACAACAGGAAAATAACAAATGTATGTACAACATAGACAGATACATGTTCAAAATATAAAAGAATGAAAAAATACCACTCACTTCAAAAATTACTTCATAAGACATAAAAGTACCACACAATTCAGCAAACTTACTATTGCTTACTTATGCAGAGGAATTAAAATTCTACTCTGGAAGGAATATTGATAGGTCCATGCTCATAGACACATTGTTCATATAAGCTAAAGCCTAGAAATGAACACAACTTCTATCAATAGATGAATGGATAGTAAATATGTAGCATATACTAACAATGTAATAATAGACCTCCTCAGAAAGCAAGGGAAATTTGTAATATTATGAAGTAGCCCTAAAAAAAAGCATGTGATGTAAACCAGGCACAGAAAATCAAATTGGTCTATTTCTTTAGAAGTCAACTAAAGTAGTCAAGAGCATAATATCAGACAGTGGAATTACAGTTGCCATTGGCCTGGAAGAGGAAAATGGAGATATCAGAATAACAGACATAAATCAAGCAAGATTTAACATTTAAAAGCAACATTTAAAAGCTGCTGTAAAATTTAACCTGATGTGAGAATACCTTTATGTATGCTGTGAATCTCAATCTTTAAATAAAGGAGCTGTTTTGGGCCATGACAGGCACCATAGAAGAAGTAGGAGGAGGTATCAGGATATATAAGGAAAGGAAGGGCAGAGTCAGAGGCAGACTGAGCTGAAGCCCAAAGGAGCAACATATAAGGAGACAGCTGAGCCACGTGGCAGACAGATTAATAGAAATGAGTTGATTTAAGATGTAAGAGCTAACTAGAAATGTGTATGAGCCATAGGCTAAACAGAATAAAGTTAATATAAGCATCTGAATCATTTCTGGGGACCTGAGTGGCGGGCGCTGGGCAGCTGAGGGGTCTGGCGCAGAAGAATCCAGAACTCTGGCCACCTGGGACCCAAGAAACCCATTGCTACAGATGGCGTCCATTGTGGATTGAATATCCACTTAATGCCTGAGAAAGTTTAAAAAAGGTTTTATCAAACTGAGCCAAAGCAGCTTCCAAATTGTGTATACAAAGCAGGTCATTGTACAGAGAAAGCTCGCGCGTCCAGGCCACATTCAAAATGGTGCCAGCGGACTGGTAGCAGGTAGTGTAAGCTGCAATCAGGCAGGTTCCTGAAATCTCACAGAAGACTCAATAGCATGTGATTGATTTTAGATTTCTGTTTATTTTAAACAAAAAGAAGACAAAGATGGTTTCTTAGTAGCAGCATTTTCTTGGGTGTGCTTTATTTGCTGGCCACGGACAGAGACGCGGTCCCTTTAAGAGAACTTACTGATTCAGCTTCCTTGGCAAAAATTATGCAGCTCTTTAAAAGAGTGTATTTTAAAAGCTCTTGTGGTTAAAAGATGATTAAGGATTCACAATAAAACAGATTCAGATGAAAAGAAAACCCTGTAAATGGGTTACAATATGTGTAAAAGTACATAGTCTTTAGAGAGAAAAGAGAGAAGTAGAGAGTCTTTAAAAAGAGAAATAGTAATAAAAATATAATAAACCATGTAAAGATGGAAAATAGACAAACATCTGGATTTTGGTTGTTATTGTGTTTTCTTTTAATTTTTTAACTGTTCATGAGCTAACTGCAGAAAGACAATGGATTGCAAATGCAAAGGCTACTAAGTTAAACGAGAATATATATTTTAAAGGTATTTTGATTTTGAAATTTGTGTCTAAGGATTTATTGCTTTGGAAGAGTTCTGCTTTTGTTTCCACAGAAGATGAGAACCTGTGGATTGCTTCCAGGAAAATATGGTTTCATCAACCAAGACCTCCTGAAAAAATAGCTATCGAGCAAGAATTACAGTTACAATATCTAGTCTATTTGTATTTAGCAAAATTAAAGAAAATACTCTATCATCTATCTTATCTCATCAGAGGTTTTTTTCAGGGGGTCCTGGTTGATGAAACAAACATTGGTATAGAATTTGGTTTATTGATACAAATTTAAGGTCAATTCTCTTATGCTGTTTGCATTTTTCTACTCTTGTTTAAGATATGATGTTTATGTAACTAATTTAAAACTGTAATGTATAATTAAGAAATACATGCTAGTTAGATTTTAGGTATACAAAAATATAATTCAATTAGATAGGTAATCTTCAAACACTTCTAAGACCTACAGAATATGGCATTTAAAATGTTTTAAGAACTTAGACTTTTCTGGACAGTGAGACAGGTCTGCTCCTGGCAGCACCAATCTTATTCAGGAGAAAAATGGGCATCGAAGAAACTCCATATGGAGTCTACTCTATTTGTGGCAATGGTTAGCCTCTGAACATAAATCTGTTCTTATATTAACTGCTTGACAGAATGCTGTTAGAAGTGGACATGCAGGATCCATAAAAAGGTGACCTCTGAACTTTGCCAGAACAAGCTGAGATGGTCCTTCAGGTTCCTGCTTTGCAGAGAAAACCGTCAGACATTCTTCAGGACTAGAGTAGAAGCAACTGATGAACTGTGCCAGAATTGGCAGAGCAGATTTCCTGCTTCACTGAAATGAAAAGAGACTTTGGGCCTGTAGGATGAAGATGGATGCCCCAATTTCATAAAGGAATTTTGTGTGACTATCCAGGCAGATAGGTGTCATCTCTGTCCTTTCTAGATTTTAGAAGTCGCTTGCACTTCCAGTTTACTTGGGTAAATATATCCTTCTGTGGTCTTTGATATAGTTGAAGATGCTTTTAGTTATAGGTACAGTTTTTATTAGTCATTTGAAAGGTATATTGGATATGAAACTTTAAATTCATAAAGATAAGGTAGATGATTGTGTATTTTCTTTAATTTTGCTAAATGCAAATAGACTAGATATTGTAACTGTAATTCTTGCTTGATAGCTATTTTGTTATATGTAATTTTGCTATGTTAATATTGAAACCTTCCTTTTTGATTAGACAGAAAGGGGGAAGTGATGTGGGAATGCCTTTCTGTATGTTGTCAGTCTCAATAAAGAGCTGTTTTGGGCCATAACAGGCACCATAGAAGAAGTAGGAGGAGGAATCAGAATAGGTAGGAAAGGAAGTGTGGGGTCAGAGGTAGATCAAGCTGAATCCCAAAGGAGCAACATGTAAGGAGCACAGGTGAGCCATGGGCTATGTGGCAGAAAGATTAATAGAAATGGGTTGATTTAAGATGTAAGAGCTAGCTAGTAATGCGCCTGAGCCATAGGCCAAACAGAATAATGTTAATATAAGCATCTAAATAATTTCTGGGGACCTGAGCAGTGGGCGGAGGGCGGCTAAGAGGTCTGGCATGGCAGGATATGGGTCTCTGGATGCCCAGGACATAGAAACCCCCACCACTACATTAACCCATGTCAAAAACATAAAATTAAAACTTCCTGAAGAAACAGGATGCTCTTGCTCACTTTGTGTCAGTTTAACACAATCTAGAGTCATCTCAGAAAGGTAGATAAAGACTGAAGTAAAGCAAACCTGTAGAACTTTATTTGATTAATAATTGATCTGGAAGGAGCAAGCTGTGGTAGGTGGTACTGCCTTCACGTAAGTGGTTGTGATTGCTAAAATAAGGAAGGCTGAACAAGTCCTGGAGACTAAGATAAGTAAGAAATATTTCTCCATGGCCCCTGTTTCAGTTACTGCCTCCAGGTTTCTGCCTTGAGTTCTTGCCATGAATTCCTTTGATGATAAACTATGGTGTAGGAATGAAGCAAAACAAACCTTTTCCTCCTCAACTTAATTTTGGTTGGGGTATTTTCTAGCAACAATGGAAACCCAAATTAAGACAGAAATTAGAACTCGGTGTGGGATATTTCTATGACAGACACGAAAAATGTCTTGGGAAGAACTATGGTGGCATTTGCACTTTGGAGTGGAAAAGCCACTGAGTAGTCAGAGTAGTCAGTTGGTGGTTTTATGGGAAGACAGAATGTAATGCTGATATTATAGATGGTGTGGCATGGCTTGTTGCATTTCAGATGGAGAGAAGTACTCAGCCAGAAATTCTTTGTACTATTCTAGAATCCATGGCTCTTGTCATCTGAAAACAAAACACATCTATAAATAATAAGAAACTAGAATCACTAAAGTGATTGCTTTCCTAGAACAATTGTAACTAGTCAGCTGGGGCTGAGGAGTCAGCTTTGATTAAGAAAAGAAAAACATAGAGGAAACAGAAAATTTTATAGAGCCTACATATGTAAAATATTTACTGTCATATCTATTAAAGAACACATAATTGCCTGAACACGTTGGGAACAGAAGGAACTTAAGAGAGACATCCAGAGATTTCCCTAAGAAGAGAAAATAGAGAAGATCTCCTTAGCAAATTGAGGACATAGTAGGTGGCAACCGAAAAGAGTTGTGAACAAATATTGAAATAAGGACATGGTTGAGTGAGAGAAGCAAAGAGGAAGATAGAAAGAGAAGGAGGGAGATGGATATCTCGATAAAGGAAGCCAGTGTGGGGTGGGATCAGACTGTGTTCCTATTCATGGACTGGCACCTTAGAGCTCATTCCATATAGAGGAACACCCAGCTCAGCATTGACTTAGGGATGAGTGAATCGGACTTGCCTGGAGTGAATGTGCCATGCTGAGCAGACACACCTTGGGACTTCTTGACTTTTTTGGGGAATGGGGAGGGGGAGTCTGAAGGCTGACTGGGAGGGATTTGGAGGATGGAAGGGAGGGGGAGTAGGGGGACACATAGATAAAAGTGACATTTTTTATAAAAAAAATTAATAAAAAGAAAAAAGTTTTAATTACACATTTATAAATGCTTGTACCTGTGTTTGTTGTGTGTGTCCATGTACCTGAGTGGGGATGCCTATGGAATAAAGAGGGAATCAGGTTGTCAGGAGCTGGAGTTAGGTTCACAGCTTCCTGACATGGGTTCAGGGTTCTGGATTCTCATCATCTGCAAGGTAAGCAGTTTTTCTAAACCACTCAGCACTCTTTCCAGCCTCACCTTCTCTTTCTTGATTAAGAGAAATTTTATATTTTGCACATGATTTTGTCAGATATATTGCTTTTAAGTGTGTTCTCTGGGCCAGTGGTTTGACTTTTCTTTTAAATATCTAATTTTTTTTTGTGTGTATATGTTCGTATATATGTGTGTTATGTGTTCAGATGTGTGTTTGTTCAACACATATGCATGCATGTTCATGTAGAGACCATAGGTCAGTCATTGTTATCTTCCTCAATCACTTCCCATCCCATTCTTGTTTAATTAAGACAGAGTCTTTTATTTTTAAATGGAGCTCATTACTTGGTTTGGGCTAGCTGTTCAGTAATCCCCAGGGATCTGTCTGCCTCTGCTTTTCTGGTGCTGAGATTACAAGCACCAACTACAAAGCCAACTCTTTTTTCCCCTTCTAATGAAAGTTCTGGCCTTTGCAGGAAGCCCTATACTAAGTAAGCTACCTCTCCACATCCAAGTAGCTATATTGTGATGTCCATGAGTTTCTGGTTTGTTAAAATGCAACTTAACCATTGACTTTTATTTCCAGAGACTTTCAGGCAGTTTCTTCACCCCAGACTGTAGTAATGCTGCCCTATTTTCTTAAGGATGTTTTATTCTACTTTTGCAGTCAATATCCTGAATTGTTTGGTGTTGTGTAAAATAAGCAAAAAGAATTTAAATTTTTACCCATCTATTTCCAAAATGATACATTAAGAAGATTATCTTCTCATCAATGAATTACTTCCTTAGTGTAAAAGAAAAAAAAGACACAAACTCAATTAACATTTTTGTGCTCAAAAAGATGTCCAAACATCCACGTTCAGGAATGGGCAAGCCCTGTTCCCTATCTTACCTGTTTGTCCTTTTGTCTCTATTCAATTACATGAGAGGCCTGACCAACAATAGGCTCCAGGACTTGCTTTTTACAAAACTGTTAGCCTTCTATGAGTCTTATATCCTCTAATATTTTTATTGGAATCTACTTCTGAATTTTTAGAGATACCAGCTTTATATTCATTAAGGAGAATATTTACTAAAACAAACAGGTGAAAAAAACATTCCAGGTATTAAAAATTGAAATAGAAGCAATAAAGCAATAAAGAAGGCACGAATTGAGGCAAAACTGGAAATAGAAAACCTCAAGAAACAAACCGTTATCACAGATGCAAGCATAATTAAAAGAATGGAAGAGATGGAAGAGAGAATCTCTGGAGCAGAAGTTTCAATAGTGGAAACAGATATGTCAGTTAAAGAAACCACTAAAACCAAAAAAAAAAAAAAAAAAAACACAAAAAGTTCAGGAAATCTGGGATACCATTAAATCAAACCTGAGAATAATTGGAATCAAAGAAGGAGACGAATTCCAGCCCAAAGACACAGAAAATATGTCCAACAAAATCATAGAAGAAAAATTTCCCATCGTGAAAATGAAAATGACTATAAAGATATAGGAAGCTTACAGAACACCAAATTACTTGAACCACCAAAA
Organism: Phyllotis vaccarum; assembly: GCA_033318265.1. Lineage (NCBI taxonomy): Eukaryota > Metazoa > Chordata > Mammalia > Rodentia > Cricetidae > Phyllotis > Phyllotis vaccarum. Next base: position 40,527,920 of record JARWLC010000016.1, read on the forward strand.
AATCTACTTGCCACATAATAATGAAGCCACTACTGGTATAGAACAAAGAAAAAATAATTAGGCAAAGGAAAAATACCAAATTATCTATAAAGGCATACCCATCACAATAGCACCCAACTATTCATTGGAAACAATGAAAGCAAGAAGGCCCTGGTCAGAAGTTATACAGACACTAAAAGGGCATGGCTGCCAAGCCAGACTACTATACCAAAGAAAACTGTCAACAAATATAAGTGGAATATACAAGATATTTCATGACAAAACAAGATTTAAACAATACCTATCCACAAATCCAGCCTTACAGAAAGCTCTGGAAGGGAAACTATAAAATAAGGATCATAGATATACCATTGAAAACAAACAAACAAAAAAAATGATAATACCACAGAAAAAAAACCCAAAGAAGGGAAATACAAACTACCAACAAAATATCAAGAGATAACAATCATTGTTCATTAACATCCCTTAATATCAATGGATTCAATTCACCTATAAAAGACCCACCCTAAGATGATGAATACAAAAACAGATGCTATACTTCTGCTGCATGCAAGAAACACACCTCAACATCAAAGACAGACATAGGCTCAGAGTAAAGGGTTGGAAAAGACTTTCCAATCAAATGGTCCTTAGAAACAAGCTGGTGTAGCCATTCTAATATCTAACAAAACAAACTTCAAACTAAAATCAATCAAAAGAGACCACGATGGACATTACATAATCATCTAAGTAACAATACAGAAATAGGAAGTCTTAATCATGAATATGTATGCCCCTAACACAAAGGGCACGTACACAAAAAATAAAAAATAAAAAACCACTGCTAAAGATTAAACCTCACGTCATATGTCAAATCCCCACAGACTAATAGTGGGAGACTTCAATACCCCACTTTCACCTTTGGATAGGTTAACCAGACAGAAACTCAATAAAGAAATAAGGGATCAAACAGAACTTATGACCCAAATGGACTTAATAGATATATGCAGAACCTTCCAACAAAACACATGGGAATATTTTATATATATAAAATATTAATATATAATATTAATATATATATGCACCCTATGGAACTTTTTCTCTAAAATTGATCACATATTCAGTCATAAAGCAAATATCAATAGATACAAAAAATGGGAATAACTCCTTGTATCATATCAGACCATCATGATCTAAAGATAGACTTCAATAATAATCAAAAAACACAGAAAGCTTCCAAATTAATGGAAACTGAATATCTCTCAAATGAACCAACTCTGGGTCAAGGAAGAAATTAAAAAAGAAATTGAAGACTTCCTAGAATTTAATGAAAATGAACCCACAACATACCCTAACTTATGCAACACAATGAAAGCCATGTTAAGAGGAAAACTCATAGCACTAGATGCCTATATTAAAAACCTAGAGAAATCTCATACAAAAGACCTAATCACACAATTAGAAGCAAACTCACCTAGAAGGAATAGACCATAGAAAATAATCAAACTTAAGGCTGAATCAGTACAATAGAAACAAAGAAAATAATACAAAGAATCAATGAATGAAAGAACTGTTTCTTTGAAAAATTCAACAAGATAGATAAACCCTTATCTAAACTAAACAAAAAGCAGAGAAAGAATAACCAAATTAATAAAATCAGAAATCAAAATGGGGGCATAAAAACAGACATCCGGGAAATCTAAAGATTTATCAGGTCATACTTTGAAAATCTATATTCCACTAAAATGGAAAACCTAAAAGAAATGGACAGCTTTCTAGAAAGGTACCACTTACCAAAGTTAATTCAAGATAATATTAAGTATCTGTACAGACATATAACCCCATAGGAAATTGAAGCTCTTATTAATAGTCTCCCAAGTAAAAATTTTTGAACCAGATGGATTTATTACAGAATTCTTCTACATGTTCAAAGAAGAACTAATACCAATACTGCTCAAAATGTTCCATGAAGTAGAAACTAAAGTAACATTGCCAAACTCTTTTTATGAGATGACAATCACCCTTATTACCAAGCCATTCAAATAGACAACAAAAAAGTGAATTACAGACCAATCTTCCTCATGAAAATTGGTGTAAAAATACTTAATAAAATTCTGGCCAACTGAATCTAGCAACATATCAAAAAAAATATCATCCTCCTTGATCAAGTAGGCTTCATGCCAGAGACGCAGGAATGGTTCAACATATGAAAAACTGTGAAAGTCATCCACCATTATAAAACCTGAAGAAGGAAAAAACAAAACAAAACAAACTAACAAAAAAACATGGTCATCTCCTTAGATCCTGAAAAATCTTTGACAGAATCCAGCACTCCTACATGATAAAAAGTCCTGGACAGATCAGGAATACAGGAAAAATACTTAAATACAATAAAGGCGATATACAGCAGGCCAACAGCCATTATCAAACTAAATGGAGAAATACTCAAAGCAATCCCACTAAAATCAAGAACAAGACAAGGCTGTCCTCTCTTCCCATATCTATTTAATATAGTACTCAAAGACCTAGCTAGAGCAGTAAGAAAACAAAAGGAAATTAAGGGGATACAAATTGGAAAGGAAGAAGTCAAACTATCTCTATTTCCAGATGATATGATTGTGTACATATGTGACCCTTAAAATTTTGCCAGGGGGCTTCTACATCTGATAAACACCTTCAATAATATAGCAGGGTACAAGATTAATTTAAAAAAATCAATAGCTCCCCTATACACTAAGGAAAAAAGGGCTGAAAAGAAATAAGGGAAACATTACCCTTTATAGTAGCTACAAATAGCATTAAAAATCTTGGGGGTAACTCTAACCAACACCTTTTTTAAAAAGAAAAAAAAACCCAACAAACTAGCTCTAATATGAGGAAGTTGTGACCACTTGCCCAAATAATATAAACTCAGAAAGTAGGGAGAAAGGTGGCCAGCACAGAATTTTTAGTCACTGAGAAAATTCAAGTCCACACAATACTAAACTGCCAATCTAAAATGGGCAGAGGAAATTAATTGAAAAATGCTCAAACCTAAAAGATGGAAATCCCAGGATACACAGAAGAACAGGCCACTACATGACCTTAATTTTTTAAAAAAATAAAAATAATCATCATCCAATGGTTTTATAGAGTAGGACACTTTGTCTGTGAGATGAGGACTGGAAAATGATCATAAAATTCTATACCTTGAAGAGAGATGCTATCAAATCAGGGTGAATTGAGGCATGCATTTGGTCATATGCATTTGAAAATATGTTAAGTCTTTGTCCATTTCCTGCTTTCCTTGTTAATCCTGACAGATATACGCAGTGACCAGACTTCAGGAGCAGTTTTACTACCTTTGCACAGTGTTTAAGAAGAGAAATGAGTTTCTGACTCTAATGAGGAGGTAAAAAGAATTCAATAGGTTGAAGCATGAGAAAAACTCTTGTTCTGCCAGCCCAATTCAGATGCATCTACAGGTTGTGCAAAATTCTTTTGCAAGGTGTGAGCTCCTCTTAGTGAAAGGAGTGGTGCTAATCTAGCCCCAAGACCATGACAATCACATTTTTGCAGTATTTTTAGTTGGAAGAAAATACTTTGTGAGCAGAAATGTATACAAACCCAACATCTCTGATTTTAGTATTTGTACATGAAAACAACAGAGGTCAGGATTACAAGAAAACTGACATTTCTTCACACAATCTTTTTCACTCAAGTTATACAGAGGTCAGGATTACAATAAAACTGACATTTCTTCACACTTTTTCACTCACGTTATATATAAGAAGATATAATGCCCTCTTCTGTCCATTACCCATTTCCTGAGCTGTTGTTTTTTTAGATATCTCTCCTTAACACTAATCTAGACATGACCATGTGATTAGAGAAATGTCTTTACAAGTTTGAGAAACTGAGTACAGTCCCATGAAGCCTGGTAAAATGTGAGTTATGGTGACACATGGTTGTCATCTTGGGGGACATGGGGACAAGGTAATTACTGGGGCTCTCTGGCCAGCCAGCCTCACCTGTATTTTGTGAAATCCAGATCAATGAGAGACTGTATTTTTAAAAAGTTAGATGGTAAATAACAAAGGCTAAAGAAGTCTTCTGGCCTACACACCCACATTCAGGTACACTCACACATACATGCACACATAAGCACATAAATGCAAGTGCTGCCACACACACAAATATATCCATACACAGACACACTTGCAAAAAAATATACAAAAATGTTCATAAGGTGCAGACTGAGAAGAAACTGTCTTTCCTACAACCATGACAATTGGAAAAGAAACAAATTGAGTGAAACCTATACAATCATGCTATGAAGAAGTGCCCAAAGTGTTGCTAGCTCCCTGAGAGCTGTCATCTCTAGCAACCATGTCATCTCTGCCAGCCAGGGCCATAGCCCCTGCCTTCATCCTCACTCTTGAACATTTTTTCAATTAGTTGTGTTTAATTCCTGTCCTTTTGTTAATTTTACATTTATTGCATTTACTTGTGTGTTCATGTTCCCGTAAGTGTGTGTATGTGTGTGCCACAGCATGAATATTGTTGTCAAAATAAAAACTGTGTGTGCTGGCTGTCTCCTTTCACCATGGGAATCATGATTATTGAGCTCAAATTGCCAGGCTTGGTGGTAAGTACCTATACCTACTTAGCCATTAGCCATCCTCCAGATATTGTGGTTTTTAAAAAACCCAGTTCATGTTCCGCTAAATACTTCTAGCAAAAATTTTCCTATTGTACACCATTGTTTTCCTATATGCCAATGCATCCTTTCTATACATGGTCTATGGGAGCATTACTGAATGGGATGTTACAAACAATATATTCAATACAAACAATATATAAATAAGAACAGACACCCATCTCAAATTCACCCTATGAAAATTGTTGCTTCCAATTTTGTGAAGTTTAACATCTGATTTCTCAAGAAACTAAGCATATCCAGTCTTGGTGTTAAAAAAAAGGTTGGAAATTTATCTGGTCTCAACCTCACTAGGATCCTAAGTTCTTGTGCTGCCAGTAGAGGAAAATTCAGGCAGGACTTAGTACTCTGGTGAGAAATTGAGAATTTAATTACAGAAAGCAAAAAAGCAAGAACATGCTCTTGAATATGTGGACCAAATATAACCCACCACAGTTTTTATATTTGAAGCTTGAGGCTTCTATTTGATCTCTCCCTGTTGTCCATTTCTTGTGCCTCCTCAAGGTAGACACTCTAGTAAAGGGCTTTATTCTTTTCAGGAGACCATGTAACCAGAATACATGTATATCATTCAAAACTATGTAAAAGGTTTTAGGTTCCCAAAAAGTTGAAAATTCTCTGGGAGGGGACATTACCTTACTGGGTGTGCTTCCCTGTCAATAATGTCCCAGAGTCTGGCTTGCAGCAACACAACAAAACCAACTGTTACCACCTGTAATTTTCTGTTCTGATTCCATGACCACTACATCTTGACATCCTACTTTCAGTGTCCTGATCTGATGGATTGTTTAGAGGATACTTGGGCCAGTCTGTCTATATCTAACATGTCTAACTTCAGCACAACTCTGTCTGAAAGTGATATGAAACCATTACTTCTTGACAGGTGAACCTGGATTTGGTTGAACACTACTTGTTTGATAGCTTGCTCTGAATTTTAAGATCACATTTCTCATTCATGCTGCTATCCTGTCATTTGAATTCTTTAAACAGCATAATTGACCTTACAAAATGGCAGTGCCTATTGGCTATCTAGTCCCCTTTGTATTCAGCTCATCTGTGCTACATTCAAAGAACTGGAAAATGAATTTCTGTATGGGAAGGTATAGCATGTTGATAACTTTAAGTCAATGGACTTTTAAGAGAGACTTTCTATAATAATTGCTTTTGGGTTATTTAAATATATTTTTTCCTTTAAAATTATTTCACATGAATCTGAGACCTCAGTATTAGCAAATAACTCAAACAACCTGCATGGCAAGTATAATGCCATTATAATTATCTGAATATGTTAACATTTAGGGAACAGTCAGGTGCATTTACTGGCCTTTAGAAAAATAGAATGCCGCATGTAGACACTAATTAATCAATAAAATTCTAATTGTATTCTGTTAAGTATTAGAAACGACATTTCAACTTAAATATTCTATGCACAACCTGACCCATTTCCAAGTAGCAATAAAAGTCAATTAGAGTGCTATTTAAATTATGATTATAAATTCTTTTAACCACTTCTGTCTACATGAGGAAAATTTGAAGACAATTAAAAGCAACACCAGAAGAAAAGCAGGCTGGATCTGCACACATATTTCATCCTCTTCCTGACACTGAGGAGTTCCACAGACAATGACAGCTATGAAAAGCATGAGCTTTGAGATCTTAGAGCCTGGAGGATGATACACCTCTGTGATGTCAGGTCTATGTCCGTGTTTGTGTGATTCACACACACATAGTACTCAATATCTTTGAATGGTTCACATCCATGTGGTACCCTCTGTCTGTGTGATTCACAACCATGTGATACTCAGTGTTTCTGAGTGGCATGCAGACATGTGGGACTCAGTGTCCAGGTCTGAAAGGTTCACAGCCACATGTTACTTAGTGTCTATGAATGGTTCACATCCATTTGGTATTTAATGTTTGTGTAATTCACAGCCTTGTGTTACTCAGTGTCTATGAGTGGTACAAGCCAACTGGTACTCAATGATGATGAATGGTTTATACTCATGTGAAGTTCAGTGTCTGTGTCTGAGTGGTACATAGTCATGTGCTACTCAGGGTCTATGGCTAATATCTATATCTTCATAATGGGAGTACAGACATTCATTCTAGCATTATGGTAGTAATATGAATGATAGAATTAAGGAATTATAAAAGAAGTTTTCTATATTAAACTTCTGTAGAAAGTGAAATATCTTTCCTTGAGTCTTGAGGTCTGCACTCAGAGAATTTTAGAATAACACCTTGAACTCAACAAGTTCTAATTGTCATTCCTAATTGTGGAACCATATTTCATTATATCCCCAAGTATTATTTTTCCAATTATTTAAAGTGTATTATTAGTACATATAAATTGCACATAGTAATATATTTTGTTATGACATTCGCACATATGTAGATAATATATTTTGATCACATTTGACCCCTCCTACTTTTTTTGTAACTTTGTGTTTTGTTACTAAAATTCCTTCTTTAGTGAGACATAAAGCAGCATCTCTCTGTCCTCCTAAGAATACAATGACCAATCAAGGCACAGCTCCTGAAAGTTTATCCTGAGGAGTCAATGAGTTTGTTAGGATTTTATAAAATGCCTGGGTAAGAAGTCATTTACAAGGATGTAAACATGCTAGTGGCAAAAAGCATAAAGGCTTTCCTGCCTCAACTTCCCCTCTTTCCATCTAGGTTACCTTGAATTAAGGTAGAGTGGTATATATAGATCAGGTGGCAGGAAACAGTCAGATATTCAAGTAAAAATATAATTTTTCCATTTCACTTCTCTACGTGAGCATGTAAACAAGCTCAACTGAAATGATCTCTTAAGATGTCATTTGCTTAGGATACATGACTCATGATATTCCTGGAAGCTGATATTATGCACAATTTTCTCTCACTTCTTCTAATTCTTTTATTTTTTACAAAATATCCCTTCTTAAATACTTCCTGAGGCTTTGTACAGGTGAGGACTACTTTCCAGTTGCTTCTTAGATACACTTAATAGTAAGAGTATCTACCAAAGACAGCCTACATTCTCAGAAGACTGCATAGTTTCATTGTTAGAACACATATAAATGACTTCATTGGTTGTCACTGGCTCTATTTATACCATTAACAATAATGTAGACTCTATTGACTTTTCTACTAGATAAATTATAAAGAAAGAATAACCAGTTTCTGAATGTTTGAGAACTAAAGTGCCTAGATTTAAGCCTTTGTTCAGTTTCTCTGTGCCATAAACAGCTCAGCATTAATTGCAGATAATTTCTTCACTGGAATCACTAATAATATTCACTATGTAAGTTATTGTTTGCATAGAATACTATACACTTACTACTCAAAATATTTCTAATATTTTCAAAATGAAGATGTATAATATTTTCTAATCCATTGAATTTTGCCTAGATGCCATTTAAATACTATAGCTTTGGTTAAGTTGTAAAGTATAAAACTGAAGGATAATGCTGTAAAATATGTCCTGCCATTCTATTCCTGTGATAAGGAAATCTTTCGGAATGAAAATGAGGAAAGATGTGCCTAGACAGTAAAGTAAGGAAGCTTGATTGTAGAGGGGAAGGAATGATAGAATACTTAGAGTTGTTGGGGATTAAATGCTTTAAAGAGTTTTACAGTAGCTTCTCTATCAGTAGCCAATGAAAGAAAAGAAGAAAAGCTATGAGTGATGGATTGAGAATTCTGAAAGCTAGGGCTTCAGATTTAAAGTGAACAATGTTGAGCTGTAACAATGGAAGCCATCTGTAGTCATTATCACAAAATTTCATGTTGTGCTGTCATCAAAAATATTTTAAAACTGATATAGAGTTGTCACAGGAGAATAAAACTACTTCCTCTTGGGCATGGCAAAACCATAGTAAATACCAGGTACTGAAATACTCTGTTGGTCAATTTAATGACATCTTGATCCAATGTAGAATAATTTAGAAAGATTGACCCAAATTATTGAGATAATACCGCAATAATATTTCCTGTAGGCAAGTATTTTAAGCATTTCCTTGACTAATGAATATTTGAGGCTCAACCCATCATGTGGTTCCAACCTTGGAAAAGTGATCTTGACTTTTGTAAAATGTCAGGCTATATAAGACATGAGAAGCAGGCAGTAAGCAGTGATCTTTCATGGACTCTGCATCAGTCATTGCTTTCAGGTTCTGTCCTTCAGGTTTCTTTGCTGAATATCCTCAAGCAGTGAAGTGAGATGTAAGATTTGTAAAGTGAAAACTTTATTCTCCCTTAGCTGCTCTTGCCATGGTGTTAATATAACAACAAAGACCATGATTGAGGGGGAAAATGTGTTCTCAGCTATTAATGTCAAGCTCTTCTGGATAGTGTAGGCAAATAAAGGAGATAATTGGCCATTAGTCAAAATGTCTATAGTTTTCTCATGATCTGAAAACATTACCTATAAAACTGAGAGTTCATCAAGGGATCACTTAACTTGTCAAGCATGCATGAGTGTCTTAAGTTCCAAAAGTATGGCTCAAATGGTCAAGATCCTGCATTGTCAGTACGGGGACTGACTTCAAACCTTAAAATCAAAATTAAAGAAAACAAGGTGTGGTGCCATATTATAGTTTAAAGTACTAGAGAGATAGAAACAAGCAACTCCTGGAACTCTAGACCAGACAGTGTAGTCTACTTGACAATTCCCTTACCAATGAGAGACCTTGTCTTTAAAACAAGGTATATATCAGCTAAAAAATCAGCTAAGATTTGCCTGTCCTCTTCATGCACATGTACACACATGCACAAATACTTGTACACACATGCACCTGCATACACATAAACATGCGTTCATACATATATACATAAAGTATGTTTAACAATTAAGGTTTTAAATAAAAGTGACTCTTAGATTAAATACGTATTTGTGGATACCCTGGTCCACATTTCCAGTGGAAGCCCACTCATTTATCAAAAGCCAAACTGGTACTCAGAATTCCAGACAAGTCCTTACCTGCAGACTATGAACACTTCATCAAAAGCACCCCTCAGCCTAAGCTCAATACCTTTTCTCCTGGTTACCATATGTCAGCTGAAAATACCTGTGAAAACCTGTGCATAATCAGAGAACACTTTGCATACAGAGGTCATGCAGACTGCCAGAACCCCAGCAGAGAGACTATGCTGGACAAGAGAAGATGCTGACTACCAGAATTGTAGGGTACTCAGGCAAGAAGGCCAAAAAGAGAAGAAGAAAGTATTGGAAAATTCATTCATCCAACAAAGAAAAGTCAGTAATCAGCACTTGTCATAGTAAGCATTTTATTGCTTTGACAAGACACCATGACCATAGCAATGCTTATAATGAAAACTTATTTGGGGTAGTTTACATTTTAGAGGTTTACTATATTATCACCACACGTGATATGCAGAAATATATGATGCTGGGAAAGGAGCGGAAAGTTCTTCATCTTGATTTACAGGCAGTAAAAGAAGACTGCCACATGAGGCATAGCTAAAAATATGAGACCTCAAATCCTACCTGCTCATTAACATACTTCTACCACAAGGCAAAACTACTCCAATAATGCCATACTTCCTCATAGTACTACTCTCTATGGGCCATGCATTCAAACATATGAGCCTATTAAGGACATTTCTATTCAAATTACTACAGCACCTTAATTTACTTTAAAACCAAATGTCTAGATTCCAGGCATCTGGAACAAAAACCAGGTCACCACCAGAGCTCACTATCCCAATAGAGTAAGCCTAAAGCACAAGTAAAATATCTTAAAATCAATTTTATGAAGATGATAAATAATCTTAAAGAGAAAATATATGAACCCTTAGAAGAAATCTAAAAAATAATAAACAAACAAACAAAATGAGGAAATAAATACACCACTCAAAGTCAGGAAAACACAGATAATTGGAAGAAATTGATAAATCCCTTTAAAAGCCCCCCCCAATAAGCAAATGAGTAAAAAGAAATAAATAAAACTCTTCAAAGCCTAAAATTGGAACTAGAAGCCATACAGAAAACACAAAATAGGCAAATCCTATGGATAGAAACGTCTAGGTAAGTAAACAAAAATTACAAATACAACTATCACTAAAAGAATAAAAGAGATAGAAAAGAGAAACCCAGGCATAAAAGATATTATGGAAGGAATTGGTACAGTAAAGAAGATATTAAATCTAAAACATTCTGACATAAAACATCCAAAAAACTGGGACTATTTAAAAAAAACCAAAGCTAGGGATAATAAAAGTAGAATACCAACTCAAAGACCCAGAACATTTTCAACAAGATCATTTAAGAAAAGTTCTCTAGTATGAAGGATGTACCTATAAAGGTACAACAAGCTTATAGAACATGGAATATACTGGATTATAAAATAAAGTTACCTCATCATATAATTTTAAAAATACTAAACATATGGAATAAAGAATATTAAAAGTAACAATGGAAAAGGGCCAAATAATATACATAGGCAGGCCTGTTAAAATAATACCCAACTTCTCAAAGAGATTCTAAAAGCCTACACACACATCCTTCAGACTCTAAGAGACCACAGATTTCAGCTTAGACAATCAGTAAAATTTTCAATTACTATTAATAGTAAAATTAAGATTGTCTTATTTTTACAAATAAGACAAAATCAAATTTAAACAACATCTATCTACAAATCCAGCCCTATAAACAGTTCTGATATGAGACAGAATACTTCACATTTTCGCTCAGTGCCCGGGCATGGGTTTTTAGCTCAGTGCGCAAGTGCGAGATTTCAGCTCAGTGCGCAAACACGACATTTCGGCTCAGTGCTCAAGCACGAGATTTCTGCTCAGTGTACAGACACGAGTTTTCAGCTCAGTGCACAGGCACGGTTTTCAACTCACCGGCCTGCCACAGCACCTGGCTCTGCTTTCAGCCCACTGCAGTGCTCTGTTTTCAGCCTGCTTCAGCATGCTGCAACACTCAGTTTTCAGCCTGCTGTAGTGCTCAGTTTTTGCCTGCTGCAGTGCTTGGTTTTCAGCCTGAAGCTTCTTGCTGCTGAGTGTCTCTGCATCTACCATACAGTGGGCAGGGCATTGAACGCTCCTGTGACACCTGTGGACTAAATGGCGTAATTACATAGTAATTACATAATGGCTGACTATTATTCCTTTGAATTGTTTAGGTTATATTTTGCCATGGTGGTTGATAAATTTTTAAATGAATATCTTGAAGGATTCAATACCCCAGTCCTACTATTTTTTGGCTTATTTCTCTCTTTTATATTTCAAAATAAGAGGATGACGACAGAGTTGTCAAATGGAAACCAACAATTATTGTCCAGATTATGTATTATGGAACTATTGAACTCTACTGTGGCAGATGAGGTTAAACAGGTGCAAAATGTAAATCGACAGTTGCTGTCCAAGGTATATGACATGGAACTGTCAAACACTAAAATGGCAAAAAGGATAGTTTTAACTGGATGTCAGAATGTGGAAGATTGCAAACTGATTCATGTATGTCATCCTGTGTACACACACACACACACCTCAAGTCTACATGTATCAAAGACTGTTGAACGAAAGAATGAGACTCAGGGATAGATCTCTGAAGAAATTTGAGATACTTGTAGGGTTATTGTGTTGTTTCATGGTAAATAATTTTCCCACCCACTGGTTTAATAAAAAAAAAAAATAACTGGCCAAAGGCAGGCAGGAAGTGTGGGCTGGGCTACCAGACTAAAAACTGTGAGAACAGGACACACAGAGCAGAATGCCAGCAGAACTCTAGAGAGAAGCAAGAGAAAGCCAAGGACAATCATGCTACTCTAAGAAAAGGTACCGAGCCACATGGCTGAACAAAAAAATCATGGGTTAGATGAAAGGTAGAGAGCTAGCAAGTTATATGCCTGAGCTTGAGGCCGATCAGCCCAAAAACTATTGAAACCATGTGTGTCTCTGTGGGTCTGCATGTCTGCAGGTCTGAGGGCCAAAACCTTTAGGCTAGGCCCAAAAGTCAAGCTAGAAACCTCGTACTACAGACACTGGATGGAATAAACACCACAGTCATATCTTACCCAGCTATCTTCCAGCTTCCTCAGCCTCGATTCCCTTGGAATGGCATCCATCTGTGTTTCTATCCTGTCTTAAGTACCCTTTTATAAATTAAGGCGTGTCCCCACCACTGCCTGCTTGAGAGCCTGGAATTCCTTCTATAATCTGAAGTGACCTTGACTCAGTTGGGATGAAGGGTGTAGGTCACCACTCCCAGGATACTCCCTGTGCTGGGAGTAAAGGTTTGAATCACCAATCTCTGATTTTCCTAGACTAACTGTGGTTAGAGCACTGGGACTTCTGGAGCTTTTACTAAACCCCCACATAGACTGTTTCCTCTGATATCTCCAAAACTTCTGAAACTTTTATTGAATCCCCACAAAAGACCTCAATACAAAATTCATACCAAACCTAATAGAATAGAAATTGAGGAACAGCCTTGAATTCATTGGCACAGGTGACAGCATCCTGAGCAGAGCAGTTAGGTAGTATTAGCCCTAAGAGCAACAATGAATAAATGGGACATCATAAAACAGAAACGCTTTAAGGCAAAGAAAACTGTCAATAGGGTACAATAGCCATCTTCAGAATGGGAAAAGATCTTTACCAACCTCTCATCTACCAGAGAGATAATATCCAAAATATATAAAGAACTCAAGACCTAGATATCAATAAATCAAATAATCCAACTAAAAAATGGAGGGAGTTCTCAACAGGTGACTTCAATGGTGGTGAAAGACTCAAAAAATGTTGACCATCATTATCCATCAGAGAAATGTAAATCAAAATGTCTGTGAGATTCCATCAGGATGGCTAAAATATATTTAAAAAGTGACAGCTCATGCTGGTGAGGTTGTGGAGCAAGGGGAAAGCTCCATCAAAAGTTTGGTGGGAGTGCAAACTTTTACAGCCACTATGGAAATAATTATGGTGTTTTCAAAGAAAAATTTTAAATCAAAATACCTCAAGACCCAGCTATGCCACTCTTGGGCATATGGAACATGGGATGATCCATCCTACCACAAGTATACTTGCTCAATAGTTTTCATTACAAATATTTATGATATGTAATATTTATAATATTCAGAAATTGAAAACAACCTAAATGTTGATCAACTAAGGAATAAATAAAGAAAATGTGGTATATTCATACAATGGAGTATTACCCAGCTGTTAAAAATAATAGCATCATGTAATTTGCAGACAAGTGGATAGAACTAGAAAAGACCATCCTGAGTGAAATAACCCAGGCTCATAGAGACAAACATGATATTTACCCACTTAAAAGTAGACATTAGATTTTAAGAAAATAATCATGCTATAATGCACAGATTCAGAGAGGGTAAGTAACAATTAGGGCTCAATGGAGGGACACAGAAATCTTTCCATAAAGTGGAAATAAAATAGAATTTGTAAGTGCACTGGTAGGAAGTGGAGATGAGACCAAAGCAGATCAGGTGGGGGGAAAAATGGAAGAAAGGAGTACTAGGAGCGAAGACTAGAATTGTATGGTGGGATTTTGTAGGAGAATATAAAAACAGTACATTGGAAACTTCCTAGAGTTTATGAAAATGACCCTAGTAAAGTCTGCTTGTACTGAATGATATGGAGTCTAAATTGCCTTCTCTACAATAAATATAGCTCCTAGCAGTGGGTCTGTGTCATCAATCCAGCTACAAGACCTTTGACCTACAATTTATCCTGCCTCCAAGATGTAAAATAGAGGTGTTCCACTACTTGTGAGAGTAGCCAATTAATTACTAATCCAACTTGAGGTCAGTAGAGGGATCCCATCACTGTCACTGTCTGGATAGCCAAACATCAGATATAGGAGTGCCCAGAGTCCCAGGATAGAGCCACACATAACTTGAATATAAAAGTCAATGAAATAATTCCCAATGATATTCTGTTATCCTCATAGATCAGTGCCTCGCCCAAAGGTCATCAGAGGGAAATCATTCAGCAACTGATGAGAGAATAGATTTACAGTTACATAGCAAACACTAGTGATGTGGGAGTGTCTTTCTGTATGCAGTGAATATCATTATTTAAATAAAGGAGCTGTTTTGGCCCTTGGCAAACACCATAGCCACAGGCAGGAGCATAGGTAGAGGATGCAGAGCAGAGTCCATCCAGCGACAAAAGAAGCAACATGTGAGAAACAAAGGTGAGCCATGGGCTCTGTGAAAGGACAGACTACCTGAAATGGATCGAGTTAAGATAAAATAGCTAGCCAGTAATGTTTCTAAGCCATAGTCTAAAAGTATGAGATTAATATAAGTGTCTGTGTGTTTCTTTGGTATTTCAGGATTGCTGGTCCAGAAAAGAGGTGGTGGCTGTGTCTGAACTGTGGAGCCATTCTGGGCCAGAAACCTCAATGTTACACACTAGGCAGAGCCAGGGAGACCCACAGAAGATGGAAAGAAAGAATCATAGGAGTGAAAATTATTAAGGACACCTTAAGAACACAGCCTACACCATCAACTAAGCAGGGCTCATAGTGGCTTACATAGACTGATAAGTGACCAACATGGACTATTATAAATGTATAGCTTGATATTCCTGTGGGACTGTCAACAATGAGAGTATATGTGTGTGAGGAGGGGATATCTGAATATTTTACCTGCACTTGGGAACTTTTCTTTCTCTTTCTTATGAGTTGCCTTATCCAACCTGATATGAGAGCTTGTGTTCAGTCTTACTGTATTTTGTGAGGTCATATTCAATATATATCCCTGAAAGAACTGCTCTTTTTTTTAAAGGTTAAGTGGAGAAGGAGGAGATCTGAGAGAAGGGATGTGGGAGAGGGATTGGGAAACTGTTGTCATAATATAATGTCAGAAAAAGAATAATATTTTTTTAAAGTATATACTTGTGGTGAAAATGAATCTCATAATGACTTCCAAATTCTATCATACATGTAGGCCACTACTTATGTTGCCTATACTTCTATAACTACTTACTTTAATTTTCAAAGTTTTTCTGAGTCTTAAGACTAAACTAACCCCAGATGTTTGTTTCTAAATTTTAATGCCTTATGATATAATTTTCTATGAATTAATCAAGTTCCTGCTATAGACCCAGTATGTATCCCTGACATCAAAAATCCAAAAAATAAAACATAACTGAGATAAAATGTTTAACTCCAATCCTTCAATAGCTCCTGAAACATAAATTTATGAAAACATCTGACATAACTATTCAGTTAAAAGACAGTGATTCTAAATCTGTGGCTTACAATCACTTTAGACATGAGGATTCTTTCAGAGGGATTGCATATCAGATACCTTGCATATCAGATATTTACATTATGATTTGTAAAAGAAGCAAAATTACAGTTATGAAATAGAAATAAAAATAATTTTATGGATGGTGATCACTATGACATGTTTTAAAGGGTCACTACATTAGGAAGGTTGAGAATCACTGAGTTAAGGAACTTGAAGTATTCCCTTTGAATGTTAAAGTTTTTAATCTCCTTTTGTTAACAACAACAAAAATTCTTACGCATTTCAAAAAGTTCTAATTTAAAAGGCCTACATATGATGATCTGATTGTACTAAAGTTTTTAACTTCCCTACATTTTCAAGGATGATGGTGCTTGCGTATGTCATAGTCCTCATAACTGAGTAAAAAAAATAATTAATGGTACTTGGTTATCTTCAACAACCTTGAAGTGCCTAGGGATCAAATTTGGGACTAGTGACCTGATGATTTGTGCCTTTACTCATTGAACCCCCTTATTGATCCTGCCTTATTTTATTTATATGAAATGCCCAAAAATTTATAAAATAAATAAATGCCTAAAAATGCAGGAAAAGTAGTGAGTGACAAGAAAAAGAAGGGAAAAATATGAGGTGAATGTATAATGAATAAAAGGGTTATTTTCTTAATGAAAAAATATTTGGGAACTGGGTAGAGGTAATGATTGAAATGAATGGACATCATAGACAGTCAAGATTGTGTATTGTGATTGCTATGCTTGATTATCAGTTTGAATATATATACAATTAACTAAAATATAAGAAACTCACTATACCTGTGTATAACTTTATTAATTAAATCATTTCTAGTTGGAAGACATACCCTAAATTTGGGTCTTTTGAGGTAAAAAGTACACCCTAAATCTGAGGCACACCTTCTGGTGGTCATCTATATAATTAGAAAACAAGAAGAAAGCTAATGTTTTTTGTTGCAATGGGGTTTCTTGGTCCTGGGCGGCCAGAGGCCCAGACCCACAGACCTGCACTCCAGAACCATTAGCTGCCTGCTTTTGCTGCTCAGGCCGCCAGAAATGACTCAGACACTTATATCAACTTTATGCTGTTCGGCCTACAGCTCAGGCACATTGCTACCAGTTTGGAATCCATCATCCATCGCTTGGATATTCCAGTCCCTGTTCAGGCGCCACTATATGCTGTTACCTGTATTGTGAGTGTTGATTTATATTTTAAAAAAATATTAATCTTATATTGGTGCCTTGTAAGTAAAACTCTGCCTACATCTGGCACCCAATGTCCTTGGGCCTGTGCCCACAGACATACGGGATCCGTTTGTGTTTTGAACACTGTTAAAGGGTAGGGGACAGGCAGACTGTTCAGATTTGGGAGCCTGAACATCAGTGAGTGGGCTTAAAGCTCCCTTCCATTGCCCCACAGCTCCAGGTTTCCTGCCCAGTCGGCTTGCCAGACCAGTGCACAGGCACAGTTTCCCTCTCGCTCAGCCTACCTGCACAGTGACAGCACACAGGCACGTGGTCGGCAGTCCACTTGGACTGCCGTGCCTGCCTATGCAGCGGCTCTGCCCATCTAGCCTGAGTAGCCAAGTTTAAAGTTCGTGCATGCCCCTCCCCACAGCCAGCCCACGTGGTCACTGATTGTGACCCGTGCAACTCTAATTTCCACTGTGCACTTGCAACTGAACAAAGGAAACAAAATCCCTTCTATTTTGTGATTGACATCCTGTCTTAATTTGTGAGAATTTGCTTTTTCCAAGGATTGTATTTTGCCTGCTGGGGCCTTTCGAGACCATGTAGGGTCTGTAGGTAGCTTTCTGCTGCTGAAAGTCACTGCATCTGCCATATAGTGAGCAGAGCATTGAATGCTACTGTGACACCTGTGGACCAATCATCATCATTACACCTGAATTGCAGTAATGGCTGATAATTATTCTATTAATTACTTCAGGTCATATTTCTCCATGGTGATTGACAAATTTTTGAATGGATAACTTGAAGGTTTCCATACCCCAGTCCTACTATTATTTGACTTGTTTCTCTATTTTGTGTTTCAAAATAAGAGAATGATGAAAGAAGTGACATATGGAAATCAACAAATGCTGTCCAGATTATGTGATATGGAAATTTCAAATGCAACAGTGGAAGAGGAGGTTATAGAGGTGAAGAATGAAAATCAACAGTTCCTGTCCAAAATATGTGATATGGAAATATCAAACACTGAAATAGTAAATGAGGTTAAAGAGGTAAAAAATGTAAATCAACAGTTGCTGTCCAGGATATGTGACATGGAAATTTCAAACACTAAGACGGCAGATAAGATTGGTACTCTGGAAATTGGTTACAACAAACTTTCAGATAAGGCTTCCTCTTTGGATATGGATTACACTGTACAAGAAAAATGTAGGCTCTATGTGAATGATGAAAACAAGAAACTTGTTGACTACATTAATGATGAGAACAAGAAAATTATTAATTATGATAATGATGTGGATCAAAAACTTGCTGGTTCGGTGAGGTCTTTGGAAGGACTGCTTCTTCAGGAAAATCAAGCTCTAGAAAAATCAATTGTATTTAAACGCCAAGAATGGGAACCAGTAGTATCCAAAATCCAGGAATGGGAGGACCGTATTGCAATACTGGAAAAGGGTAATGATGCATCTTATGCTCAGAAAAGTTCAGGTCATCCCCTGATGGGATATTATGGTATTGGAGATACTCTACCTAAGGTGGTAAACATGACAGGGCTACCCCCTTCTGCACCACTATTGTTTCCAGCTACTGTTCAGACAAAGATAGCACCTGGGGGATCCTCAGAATATGTAGAGTATAGCTATGAGACAGTACATATGAGAGACATCAAGGATTTTAAAGAGGCAATATTATTACATGGTGTACACTCTACTTATGTAAAGCAACTTTTAAATTCATGGTCAGCAAAAACCAGATCTTACCAATTGATTGAACGGCTGCTGTCTTGGACCAAAGTCAGAATTTGCAGTGGAGAAGCTGGTTTAGAGAGGAGGCCAGGACCTTAGAATAACATGGAAAAATTAGGGGTTTCTTTGCTTCTCAGGACAAAATCCTTGGTGAAGGCATGTTTGCTGATGTGAAGGCTCAAACTACTTATGAAGCACATACTTTATTAGTATTTCATACTGTTGGAGAATGCTTGGGAAAAGATTTTGGACCCAGGTCAAAAATTGAGCCTTATAATAAGGTCAAACAAGGCTTAAGAGAGCCTTGTACCAACTTTCTACAGAGGCTTACCATGGCTGTATGTAGAGCAGTATCAGATCCAGAAGTTAGGAAGCAATTAATACTTTCTCTGTCCTTTCTAGATTTTAGAAGTTGCTTGTACTTCTGGTTTACTTGGGTAAATATATACTTCTGTGGTCTTTGATGTAGTTGAAGATTAGATAGTTAAAGGTGCAGTTTTTCTTAGTCATTTGAAAGGTATATTGGATATAAAACTTTAGATTCATAAGAATAAGGCAGATGATAAGAATATTTTCTTTAATTTTGCTAAATACAAATAGACTAGATATTATAACTTTAACTCTTGCTTGATGACTATTTTGTTATATGTAATTTTGCTATGTTAAAATTGAAACCTTCCTTTTTGATTAGACAGAAAGGGGGAAGTGATGTGGGAATGCCTTTCTGTATGCTATGAATCTCAATCTTTAAATAAAGGAGCTGTTTTGGCCCTTGACAGGCACTGTAGAAAAGGTAGGCAGAGGAATCAGAATAGATAGGAAAGGAAGGGTAGAGTCAGGGGCAGATCGAGCGAGCTGCCCAAGAAGCAACATGTAAGGAACACAGGTGATCCACGGGCCCTGTGGCAGACAGATTAATAGAAATGGGTTGGTTTAAGATGTAAGAGCTGGCTAGCAATGTGCCTGATCCATGGGCCAAACATCTTAAAGTTAATATAAGCATCTGAGTCATTTCTGGGGGCCTGAGCAGCAGTGGTAGGTGACTAAGGGTTCTGGTGCAGCAGTGTCTGGGCCTCTGGCTTTCTGGGAACAAGAAACCCCATTGCAACAGTTCTTTTTCTACTTGCACTCAGTGTTGCCAGCAAGTCTGAGGCTTCATAGTCTTTGGAACCTACTTCATCAGGATTCTGGCATATAATAGAGACAGGTTGAGACATCCAGTCTCATGGATGGCTCACAGCACAGCTACTGGATTCTTAGCCTAGCCTCCTGGTAGGCAACCCTTGTTGTACTAAGGGAACTACAGTTCCTAAGCCATTCAAATGACACATAAACACACCCACCCACCCACCCACACACACACACACACACACACACACACACACACACACACACACACACACACACACACACACACTCTATCAGTTCTATTCCTCTGGCAAACCATGACTACTGTGTATTACTAAAATGAAGAATTTCCAAATAAAAATTAGGATTATTTATTCTATAAATAGAATTATATATAATAAATTAGAGGTATTATTTGTTGTTTTGGTTTTAATGGATGGTGCACAATTGGGGACAAAGTGGACCACCACTCTACTCTGGTTCTCCTGTTTCCTACCTACAGAATCAGATAACTGGAGATATCTTTGTATACACATACAAGCTTGCTATGAGACTGGCTAAGGTAGCTCAAAAATTCTTTATAACAGATGATATGTTTAGTGATGCCCACTTTGTCAAGTACTCTCTATAGTCATGGGATATGAAGACATAAGGAACTTCAAAGAGTAGTTTATCTTAAGAAAGTCATTGAGAATGAACTGGACTAGGTCCCCAAAATCCTGGTTCTGAGGCAGTTACATTAATCTACCAGTTTTTTGGGTTTCCTATTTCACCTCTCGATAGGATTCAGTGCCAATAGTATTTGATATTTTAAGAAAATAAAACCAATAAGTGAAACCATTATCTATCCTAATATGGTTCTTCTGGGAATGTCAGTATATTTTCTTGAAAAAAAATTTAAACTTTAGACTAAAAGATTCTATTAGAAGGGTCATAATTCAAAGAATTAAAGTAATAGACAAAAGTACATATTTTAAAATCTCATAATTTACCAAAATTTTTTTGTTATTTATTCATGATTTAATGATGGAGGCAAACCAGAAAAAAATATGCAGCAGGTGTAAATATATGCAGAGAGACATGTATCATTTACTATTCCTCTTTCTATAATCCTTGACAATGATATTAGCCTCATAAATATTGATAAAGTCATGTTTTAAATCTATAATACAGAACCCACTGTGTTTCTCCTACTCTTCTTGCAGCCCAATCCAATTTTTCTTGAGGTATTTGCTTTGCTTTGCAAAATAAAGCTCTGTTTAAATTGTCTTTGTATCTTGATTAAATTATTTACTTCAGAAAGATAAAAACAGAGGAACACCTACAACTAAACAAATAGCCTATCTTCTGGGATAGTAAAATAATTTTACTTTAAAACTTACTTTAAAATAAGATGAGAAATAAGACAAGAGATCAGCTGATGAAAAAGGAACATTTGTCCCCCAGGATGATTAGGGATGAAATCAAATCCTTCTTTTACATTGGATGGTGTGTTGTATTATGTTTCTGGCTGGACTTTCCAGCCTAGCCTCATGGCCCAGACTTTCTGGCCTAGCCTCTTGCTGCTCTTTAACTCCATCTAAATATTTGGCAGCAGGGCCTCTTAAAAGTCTTACAAGTGTTTTGCCTCTAAGGCTGAATTAGGAAGGCTCTCTTTAAAAACCCAAGCCTCTGTGTGCCAGCAAACAGAGCTGATACAAGAAAACATCACCACTTAGAAGCCATCTTTGACTCTGTTCCCATCTGTCCTTATTAACAGAAACCTTAAATCCAACAAATATGGCTCGCTGTTTACACTGAGGCTCAGGAACTTGCCTTGATCAACTTAAGTTGCAAGCAGCAAACACACAGTTTTTATTCCAATACACCACTTAGTCGCTTTAACATGGGCTACTTGGGAAACACAACTCAGAAGATGCTTTTGGCTCCATGTTTATGCTCTAGACTCTTTTTAAGCATTTTCCTGCTTTACATTGGTATATATCACCCATGATGGGCTGCCATTTGTAGTTTTAGTTTTTGGCCTGGACTTTCCAGCCTAGCCTCCTGGTCTGGACCTGTAGACTCACAGTCCCATAGTCCCACTGAAACACTCAGATGCTTACTCAAATTTTATGCTGATCATCTTAAGGCCAAGGAATATAAGTTGCTAAGTCTTTACTCTTAAACTAACCCATGATTCTTATCCTGTTCAGTCAGGTGGTTGGACACTTTTTTCCAAAGCAGCATAGTTGTCCTCTGCATCTTCTGGTTTGTTAGCAACTCTGTGGCATCTCTGCCCTGTTCTTCCTGTTTCCAGAATTTTCTTAGTCTGGTAACCCCTCCCACATTTCCTGTCTGCCTTTGGCCATTCAGCATTTTTGTTAAACCAATAGGCATGACAGTTATTTACAATGTAACAACATAGCCAGTTGAGGTTTCCACTGATGCCTACCACACCTGTGTTTTTGAGACTTCTTTTAAGTCAAAAAATCAAGTCCAATGAATAAGAAAACACTTTTTCTTTAATAAGTGCAATTTCCTGAGATCATTATAATACACCAAGAGCTTTGTTTCCTCCTGGTCATAAAGTTCATACCCAAAGATAACTTCTAATGGCCTAAAAACCATCTTCTAATGTTGACATGGCTCTCAGATTGTTTGGAAGTTCATATGTAGAATGTTCACAGAGAGAAAGGCTGAAACAAAAATGTACCTACACATAGTTCAAAGTGTTGGGACAGAGTTCAAAGTTCATAAAATGTTTAATGCATCTGTATTCAATCTTCCTTTTAATCAAAACTATGTGTACATCTCTTATATAAGCAGTGAGAATACATATAAATTATATAAACACAAAGAAAACATTTTGCATATTTTATATTAGTGTTAAGATCAAAGCTAAATGAAAATATATCTAAAACTAATAGTTGCATTTTGGACAAAAACACAATATTGTCTTACTTCTGTGTCAACATACTGTTAAAAAGCATAGTCTATATATTCTCTTACAGTCATAATACTTATATTTAGCACTTATGTAGGACTTTGAAGTATTGTTATTCAATGGGATTTGCAGACTATGATGGTTTATATTGATTGTTAGGTTTTCAGAATCACCCAAAAAACTAAAGATGACTGCTAGGGTGCTTCTAGACTGAGTTCATTGAGGTGTGGGAAAACATCTAGAAATGTGGATATGTGTGTTCAATGGGATGGGGTTTGAACTGAATAAAATGGAAAAAAATGAGTTGAGTACAAGCATTTATATCTGTGTGCTTTTTGAAAGCATAAGCAATGTGGCAGTGCCTTTCCAACTATGGCACACTATGTCTTTAAACTGTGAGTTAATTAAAATTTTTTCTCCTTTTCTTTGCCTTTCTTTGGTATTTGACATAACAATAAGTAAAAGTAACTAATACCCAGAATATGAGCTTTGCAGTCACAACACAATAAAATTTCCATGATACAGCTTTGCAGTGTAGATTTCACCAGCTCTTGATGTGTGATGTTACTGAAAATTTAGCCCTTGAAAAAAACTAGCATTTGTTTTTTACTTTTTTTCTAATTGTATTTTCTGGGAGAGAGCAAAGATATATGAACCTTCTGGGAGTTCTAGACAAACCTATTTTGCTGCCTCTCTTAGCTTCTGACAACAACCTAAATCCCTATCTGATAAACTTGACTCTAACTCCTAACACTTACCTTAACCTTTATCCATATCTGGGCCCAGAAGAGCCACATTTCTGTATGAGGTGTATGGGTTCAATCCCAGGAAGACTGACAAGTGTACTGGTGACTGGAGGTCCAGGCTACCAGTGGATGTCTTCTGCAATTCCAGGTACAACAGATGCCCTTGTTGTTCATACCAAAGGTTTCTTTGTTTGATCTTTCAAATCCTACAGATGCAGAGAGGAGCATTGTGTTTTGGGACTGGTAGGTTTTGTTGTTGTTGTTGGCTTGTTTGTTGTGTTATTGTGGATTTTCCTTTCAAATTTCATCTGCTCTGTTGAAAGAAGGGCAAGGAAGTTTCAAGGAACTACAAGATCCAGGACATCACATCCTGTAAGCCATATGATTGGTGGAGCAGGGTAAAAACAAGGTGGCTTTTGAACAGTGTGATAGATCTTTGTTTAGCCTTCATCTAGAGAAAGCAGAATTCTGTCCACAGAAGCACTCAACTCAGTGCCCACAGGAGAAATGAAGTTGGGTTCCCTGGGTAGCTTGAGGAGCAGCAGGTCAGATGTCTTAGAGGAAGGTGCTTTTCTAGATTTTTCTGCCAAAAGCTCCCAGTCCCTCACAACATATGCATCAGTTTCCAACTGCAGCAGCTACAGGCAGAAAGTGATTGTTATTGCTCACATGGCCATATTGCTCCCGAGGATGCTGTTGGAAATGTAACTCTGGCTTGGTTTGCAACCATTCTCCCACAAGCTGGTCTAGGCTGTCAGGATTTTTTAGTCAGTTTACAAACATTTCTTTATATTGCTTTTCAGAAGACATTGAGAGTATTATCATCATATTAGCATGTGGCAACTTTTGTCAGGATCCAAGTTGTTTTCTTGAGTGTACACAATCTAAGCACAGTTCTCAACTGTCAAATGTAAAGTACTAATAAGCAAAAACTATTGGCTTTCATGAGGAACACTGTATGTAAATATTTGTATGATATACATATATATGCATGTATGTATATGCATGCACACACACATACATGTAGGGTGCCATGTATCTTAAACTATAAAATCAAGGTTAAGTTTTAGCTGTTGATCAACTTTATTGCACTTTTCTAGTGACAGTAGGATATCTATATATCATCATATTTGGCTTCACTATTTATTTCTTACCCCTAACTATACATCTTAACCCTAATTCCAACACTCTCTAACCCAACTTTATATCTCAAACTCTAACCATAACTTTAACCTTCATCACTTCACAGAAAGTTTCAGACAAGATTACTATAAAGCACATATACTTACACATATTTACACTCCCATTATAAACAATTAGAGCCAAATAAAATATATTTGGTATTTGTAAAAATGTAGAAATAAATTGCATGTAGAAGCAGTCAGTGAAGTTCAGTTTGAGTGTCATGGATTGCTCCATGCCTGCCTTTAGCTTTCATAAGCATTAGTGTCACTCTATCCTGTAGTAATTGCTCAATAATATACTAATGCCATTCCTCCCATCTGCACAAAACTGTGTTATGATTAGAACATAATACATAGGCAGAGTTTCTTTATTTTCTATATTCACTGACCTTATATCCTGAAAAAAACACAGAGAATGATTTATTTTGTATTAAAATTCCAGTGTAGAGTTCATCGTAGCAGGAAAATCAGTGAGAAGAGTCAGGGCATGGTTGATTCAAGGACAAAAGAAAGGCTGCATTGCACTGCCTGCTCATTTGCTTCTCAGGAGACTTTCTTCACTCTTATAAAGGTCAGTGTGCTACCCACAGTCAGGGTACATCTTTCCTCCTCCATTATTACAGACATGCCCACTAGCCAGCCAACCTGATCTACATAATTGCTCAGTAAGACGCTCTTCTCAAGTGATTCTAGATTATATTAAGTTGATAGTTAAAACTAACCAGCACAACTTGTTCTGTGAAATTTAGAGAAAAATTATAGTTTTTCATATAACAAAGTTGCTGTAGATTAAGGAGTAAACTGATAATTCATGTACCTAAACATAATGCTAGAAAACAGTGCCCTCTTTCCACATATGTTACTGCATTTTAAGGTTTTATTTTTTCCATTTTTCCTTATGTACTGAGTAAATAAGAATACATTTCACACTGCTCTTGAATACCTTTATCATCCATATATTATGTCAAAACATGGTGACTTTGACTCAATAAGTAACATAAATTAGAGTGTTTTTATCTTACTGTTTTCTAGGCTGCTACTTAAAAATTATCCTTGTCAACTTCAAGTTGTCAAATATTTACTTCAGGAAAATGATAGTTATGCCATCATCTCTACCTTAAAGACTAGTTATTTCTGATTTTTTTCTCTAATATTTCTATTTTACTCAATAGTGATAGTCTCTAAGAGTCATGCTCTCTGAATTCTGATGTCAAGCCATGCCCTCTTCTGACCTCTGACATGTCAAGCCCAGTTTAAAGCAAGGTTCACACATGTATCTCTTTCTCTGCCTCTGTCTTGAGAACTTCCTTTTACTCTTTCTTCTTTTCTTCCTCCTTCCTGCCTTTCCCTTTCTTCTTGCTTTCTCTGCCATTAGAATCACAATTTCTCTGTTAATCATAACCATAGTCATATGACAATAAAGCTCTTTTCTACATAGAAATAGCCATTAAGAGTCTGCTGCCTTCTGCCATGTTCCTGTTGCCATTTTCCCACCTGCATCCATAGAAACCTGGCACCAGATAACCAGGTATATGCAAATCATGCCAATATATGCACAAAATTCTAACATATAGGGCTTCTAAGATAACAGCATAGACAGAAGCAGGCTCAGCCACCATGAGCAACCAGCATGTGGAGACATTAATTTTCTTTGGTTTGGCTTTCACAATCCTGACATAAGACAAGATGTTCATGATTTTATTGATAAAATGGAAAAGCATAGGACATATTTATGATGAAACAATTTAAAGATTAATATCACAGGTCAGCAACAAATATTTGTGGTGGTAACCAGATCCTATACTAATGGTGATGTTTCTTCCTTTAGAACATGTAATTATATTTTGTCCTGTTTTATATTAGAAGGAAAAGGATTCAGTTGTGTGCATGTGTGTAAGTGTTATGTCTTGTTTTCATTTATTCAAATATTAATTGAAATTCAGCATCTTCAAACATCAGATATTTACTTTGGTGGCTTAGTAAATGCGACAGGTGAAACTCCTTTTGTAAACAAAAAATAGTTCCATTAAGACACTTTGCATTTTGAAATCTTATATATTTGAATTCCTTGTATAATGACTTCATGGGTTGAAGTCTTTCCTAAAGTTGTATGGTAGAATTCATTTTCTATCAATTGTATAACGCTACCGATGACTTTGTCAATATTTGGGATGTACAAATTTCTGTATATACTTGAAAAGAATAAAGAGTAGATGACAGAGATGGACAGATTTTCTTCTATTTAATTAAATAATGGACCTTTCTTATATGGTGATTGAGAAAATAAAACTAATTATTTCATATATTTTATAAGTTCGAACAGTTTACATGCATTGTTTTTTCATTTTAAAATTATTACTATGAAATTAGAGATGCATCCCAAGTGATGCTTGCCTAAAGCATCTATAGCCCAACATGTATATACAAAAATATATAACTTAGGCTTTGTTAAATAAAATTTTAGATTTTTATACACACACACACACACACACACACACACACACACACACACACACACACACACACACACATATATATATATATATATATATATATATATATATATATATATATATAATGTCTGTGTATGCATGTGTGAGTGAGTCTATATACTAAATTAAAGGAAGCTTCCATACCATCGTATAGGATTTATTAACTACTCAAGATGTAACTGAAATTTTTGAGATGCATCATTATAATGACAGGAAACATGCCATATCATAACATCTGTTACATTTCTTTGAAGAAATGAAAATATCTTTATATCTGAAACAGTAACATATATTGAAATAATTTTTTAAATATTACAGCAAACAAATATGACAGTCTATCCCCAAACTTTCTTTAGTGCAACATAAAAATGATTGGACTTTCATAAATAATAAATAATATCATTTTAATAAATGGGGAATAGAAGTTTAATTGTTTGAATACATAGTGGTTTTTTTTTTTTTTTGGTTGAGACTTGGTATTCCAGATCAAAAAGCTGAAGCTGGTTCTACATGTCAGTTTGGATAGAATAAGATACTGGTTCAGAATCCATGAGTATTTTGCAAGCTTACTGAGTTTCATTCTTGATTCTCTGTGTTGCTCTATTTCTGGTTCTTCACATAAATTTTCTACTGATAAATAATATCTCATTTTCCTATTCATGTCTACATAGAATGTGATCCTGCCTAGGAAGACATTTTTCCAAAAATACTCTGATAAAATTATAATAATGGCTATATTAATAACTTGTTCAAGCTCTCTATGGAAACTGTAACTATTCACCTACATCAATGTACTATTTGATGGTGGTCATTCATTATGTCTTAGCCCGAATAGTTCATAGTCCATTGAAGATACCTTTCTCTTAATCTCTACTGAATATTATAAAATTTACTATTAAAATAAATTTTAATATTCTTACAAATTATTGAAATATACCTTGTAGAATAAATTATAGCAGTGCTTTCTTGGACTAGGTCTTTTAAAGGTTATTAAAATTCCCCTTATTTTAATGTTAAAAATGGCTAGTCAAATATTAAAATTCTATATAGAAATATTACAAATACTGCAGCAGTAGCTATCTTAGTTACTGATTTATTTTTGTGAGGAGATATCATGTCCAAGCCAAATAAAATATAAATCATTTAATGGAGGACTTGCTTACAGTTTCAGAGTGATACTCCATGATCATCATGACAGACAATATGACACAGACAGATATGGTGACGAAGCAGCAGCTGAGAGCTTATATTCTGATTCATAAATTGCAAGGGGTAGAAAGAGACAAATCCTAGCCTGGGCTTTTGAAGCCTCCAATGCCCATGCCTGGTGACACACTTTTTTGCAAAACACACTTCCTAATTTTTCTCAATAGTACATGAACTGGAAACCAGACATTAAGATGTATAAATCTATAGGGACCATTCTAATTAAAAATCACTACAGCTAATAGTAATAAATAATAATCACTTTCTAGTTTAAAATAACCTAGATAATTTGTTTAGTCTATTGTGCTTCTATAGAAAGGTTTGATCATAAATAACTTCTCTAACAATAATAACAGCAAAATACTTAACAACGCCTATGTAGATAGAACTCTGTTTTACAGGCAACAATTATAAAGAATTAAAGAAAATAATTATCAAAACAATAAGTATAATTTAGTGAGTGTGTGATGCATCTTAGTAGGTTTAATAGTAAAAGTTTAGAGATTTAAAATAAAAATAGGTATTATTTTTAATAATTTTAATTTTAGGATGTTATATCTGAGTACAGCACTTATCTATTTATACTGTTTTATCTACTTACCAATTCAACCCATGTCTCCAAACCCTCTCAAATTTATGACCATGTATATTCCATATAAATATATGTCCTGCTGAATCCATTTAGTGATGTTCATATGTATTATGTGTATTTTCTTAAGACTGGCAACTTGGGATTGGATAATTTATCAAGTGCCCCATCCCTGGAGAGAAGACTAACTCTCACTTTCCTAGCAGTCATTATTACCTATTCTTTTCTATCTAGGGGTGGGGCCTTGTGATATTTTCCCATCGATTTTGGCATGTCAACTGGTAATTTTATTATGTAAATTCTGTTTAATCAATAGTACTATTGTTATTTCATACGTGCAGCTTCAGAGCTATGTATCAAACACAATATTTCACAGAGAGCTTCCTGGTCTTCTGGTTCTTACAGTAATTACGCCTCCTCTTCCTAAGTGTGTCCTAAGCCTTAGACATAGCAACTGAATTGTAAATGTATAATTTTTGTTTATGTACCCTATAGTCATTTGTTCTATTGATTTTGACAAGTTTTAGATTTCTATGATGGTCACAATCCATTGTAAAGAATTTTTTTATGAATAGTGAGAATTACACTGTATCTGAATATATAAGATTACAGTTAGAAATTATATGTGTTTAGGAAAGTATTATTAAAAGTCTTTCTCTAGAGTATGAAATGATTTGTTGACTAGGTTTATAGTATCAGCCATAAATTTTCTCTCACTGAGGTTTCATTAAATGTGATGATATAGCGGTTGTTTATTTACAAAGTATAAATGCCATATTGCACCTTTAAGAATGTTAATCTTTTTAACAATTACTATCTCGTTCTACTAAAGGAGAATGTTTATCAACATCCTAGATATAAACTCTGTTACCTAAAATGATGATCTGCTGATGAGATATACTTGTGAAATAGTGGCACAAAGTGTGAGTAACCAACTAATCTCTTATTAGATTTAAGGTTCCATTTGTGAGTTGGAACCTATGCATGGCACAGCTAGGATGACCAAAGACCTGAGATTGGATAGGACCTAGGACTATGGACAAGCTAAATACAACTATCATGACCATAGAAATAAAATGATTCCTTATTAGATTCTACTATACTCTACATCAACACTTTGTTCAACCCTCAACCAAGAAGCTTTTCTTTGCAGCTGATGGGAACTAATACAGAGACCAACAACCAGACAATGTACAGATAGTAAAATTTTGGAGTACTTAATCATAAATGGATGATTTCATCAAACCCTTCTTTCAGGGTTTGACACCTATTCAGAAGACGAGAAAGATTGTGAAAGTGAGAGGTGATGGATGACATCAAAGAACCAGTTGTTTCTATGTACATGCCTGATGTACATATGTACTCAGAGACTGAGGTGGCACTCACAGTACCAGCATATGTTCAAGCAGTACAGGATCCTGGAACTAAGAGGAAAAAAACAGACATAATCTCACAACTATAGCCCAGAAACTGTCTACAATTGATACCCACTTGCAAACATAAAATTAATCTTCTCCAATAACGTTAACAAACTCAATTGTAGCAGGCTTTATTTTAGGTTACCAACGAGCGAGACTTATTAGTTATGAATGCTTGACATGATCTTAGCTCTTATTTTAATATGGCTTTATCTATTTTTTTTACCTCAGGGCACTTTTTATCTTCTGTCTTTCCTTATTCCTTCCTTCCTTTCTTTCCTATCTTCTTTCTTTTCTTTTCTTTTCTTTCTTTCTTTCTTTCTTTCTTTCTTTCTTTCTTTCTTTCTTTCTTTCTTTCTTTCTTTCTTACTTTTTCTTTCTTCTTTTCTTCCTTCCTTTATTCTCTCTCTCTCTCTCTCTCTCTCTCTCTCTCTCTCTCTTTCTCTCTCTCTCTCTCTCTCTCTCTCTCTCTCTCTGTCTTACTCTCCTGCTTCTCATGTTTGTCTGGTAACTGCATGAATTCTGGCCCTGTGCATGTTCCTGTTTATTTCTTGCTCACTTCTTTTATTTCCCTTGCCTATGTTTCTCCTCCTATATTTTGTGTATTCTCTCTGACTACCAGCCCTACCTACTCTTTCTTTGGCAAGGTAAAAGTCACTTAGCTCTTTTGTAGACTAACCTTTGAAAATCTACAAGAAGTAAATGGAACACATCTTTTCATAATTAAAGGAATGATGAACAAATAGATGTACTTTACACAGTTAAAGAGATATTTTGCAGCAAATATAACACATTTTTTGCTAGTTAAAATAAAACTCCACAGCACTCAATTATATTTATGTAGTCATTTTGCATTTTATCGTTTTTATGGGCTTTTAAAAATATCTTATTAGTCTTTTGTTTATATATCTTTTATCCCAATTCTGTGGGAGTTTGTGTTTTTGTGTTTGTGTATTTCTTATTTTTGATTGTGATTTAGAGAGACAAAAAATAAAAGAGCAAATAGTTGGGTGGATAGGGAGGTAGATAGCCTATGTAAGAAGTTAGAAAAGATAGAAAGTGTGATTAGAATAAACTGAATAAAAATTAGAGAAAAAAAGAAAAGAAACAAACCAATTACAGACTCTTTTGCAGCACATAGTTTAATTGCAAAATAAGTTTTCTAGGAATTTTTCCTGTCCAAACTGTATATTTTGATTTTCTTTTTGTCAGACATAGTATTTTTTATTGTACACCTACATAAAAGTTATTAGTAACAACCATCCCATAGATTCAATATTCTGATGTCTTTAAATTTTCTGCACAAACCAATTAATTTTAATTTATCCTCACTCAACTTCTTACGATAAAATATAAGGTAGTCAGATTTTTGTCAATGTATCACAGCTATGTCCTGTGAGTAATTATCCTTGTCATAATCAATTGCAAGGGGTATATTCCAATCAGTCTATAAATTCTAATTGATAAGACTATGCATTTTAGAGAATAACAATATTCTTAAAATAAACAATATTCTTAAATAAAAAGGAATATCCTCACTCAATACAATTAACACTACAAATATATATTTGGTAATTTATGGGTAACAGTAAAAATCTGCCTTACTTTGCATTTCTCAGATACCACATCTGGATCTTTACAACTCATGTGTTCACAAACTGCTATAAATTAGTCTTTCCTTTGTACTGGTGATTTGCAATGATAGTTCATTGCTATTGAATTTGTGATAATGATTCTATTGAAAAATTAAATGCTTTCAGAAAATAAGATCACAACATCACAGAATGAGAACCATATGAGAATATTTCATTACTCTCTAAATGTGTCCTCTGAATTTCTCTTAATTTAACAATTACATTTCATTTCTATTTTTTTCTTATTTAAGAGGAAAACTGTCATGTTAATTAGTTTTCAATTTCAAGATTTTTTTACTAAAACATTACAAATGATAGAGAACTATCACTGAACAAGAAACAATTCACAACAGAAGCAGAATATGTCCTGAACCAGGTAATGCTGGGTTATCTGTTTTTCAAGTTTATTTCCAAATTCGTAAGGTGAAGGTTAAAAAAGCTTTTACCTTAGTAAATGCTATCACTGACTTGTGGTCTTTAGGACTTTCATACTCAGAAACAGTAATCTCTTAATTGCTTCTGTTGCTGAAGAACTACATCCACAATAAGTTTATATAATCTAAACTGTCATAAAAGAAAATCTTTAATGGAAAAATACTGTGGGTATCATATTCACATAAATTGATGTTTAATAATTTCTTCACATCTAAAACATATTTACATTAGAATACTTCAAATAATACTATAGAGTTTAGAGTTCCCAACAGAAAATATTGAAAAGAAAAATGCGTATTTATATGTACTGATTCAGGAATGTCTTTCTATGTGTTGTGAATAAAATACTGTTTTGGCCATGAATGACACTGTAGAGGTAGGTGGAGGAACTGGAGCACGGGTAGGAGAAAGAGAGTGGAGTATGAGACAGATCAAGCCAGATGTCCAAGGAAGAAACATGTAAGGAACACAGGTGAGTCACAGGCCATGTGTCAGGACAGATTATTGAAAATGGGTTGAGTTAAGATGAAGGAGCTAGCTAGCAATGTGCTTAAGCCATAGGCCAAACAGCATGAACTTAATATGGATATCTGAGTCATTCTGGTGGTCCAAGCAGTGGCAGGCAGCTAAGGGGTCTGGGACTGCAAGTCTGTGGGTCTGGACCTCTGGCCAGACAGGGTGGAAAACCATATTGTAATAATGTACTAAAATATAATTTAAGATTAAAATGTAAAATGTGGGCTGGGGAAAAATCAATTACCAATCCTTCAGAGGATCCGAGTTTTGTTCAATTGCCTCACAGAAACCCAAATTCCTGTCTGTAACTCCTCCTCCAGGAAACCCAAAAGCCTTCTCTGGCTTCTGTAGGCACCAGGCATGCATATGATATACATATTTACAAATACTGTGTTATATAAAATATAAATTTAAAATTAGAAAAACAATTTTATTTGTCTATAATAACCATGGTTGATGTGTAAATGAAGCATAAATTAGATATATAATAATATGAAACCAGAGATTGTTTGAAACAAATTGAATAAAAAAAATGCAAGGTACTAAATATATAAAATGTTTTTGAGAAGAATGAATAAAAATTAATAACCATGATTTCATCAGGATTATTAGTATTGCTAAACTGGCATCTCATAACACCCCAGTTGATTTCCAGATACAAGGTCTCTAATAAAATTTAATGTACCTAATCTATTTAATTTATTTATTTATTTATTTATTTATTTATTTATTTATTTATTTATTTATTTATTTTGCAGTTGTGCAAAGTTAGACATAACTAATGAATGTGTATAAAGAAAAGATCCAGAGCAAAGGCTATAGAGGATACCAGAAGTGGTAGTCATCCACTCATTGAACTCTTCCACTTTCTCAGTGCCACTTTTTTATCCCTAATACCAACCTCCTACCACTTTGTTACAGCCCCTTAACTCTTGAAAAAACACCCTGCTGGATTAAAATCTATGACAATTTTTGTAACTCCAAGAGAATCATATACCTGTGGACCTCCTATGCACTCTTGGCATCACCTACAACGTTATCTACCATTTAAAAATCCTCCATGTTATCTTGTCCCAGTTCTCAACTATGACATAGAAACCCTGCTAGAATGGTATACATGTGTCATGAGAGGTTTATATAAATTGCTAACCCTGTAACTTCATCATTTTCTCAGTGCCCCCACTGCTTTACCTCACCTTTTCTTGTCTACTAGTCCCAGTTCTCAACTTGAATGGAGACCCAACTGCTTAAACGAAACCCTTGACAACTAGCACAAGTGCCCCTCCAATCTTGAATGAAAACCCCTGCTTAACCATAGGACACACTGTCCAGGAGACCAAAAGAAAACAAAAACCAAGGAACAAACATTTATACAAAAGAGACAACCTATAATATCAACACCAGGACCTATAATCTCCTCAAACACAGGAGTATTGAGTGATGTTTTATTTGTGTTCTTTTAATAAAGCTTGTTGGAGTCAGAGAGCAGAAATTGGCCTAGTTAACCATAAGAAGTATGGAAGCTGAAACAAAGAGAAAGGAAGTGATAAGGAACAGGTATAGGAAAGAGAAAATCTCAGATCCTTTGGACAGAGAAACTGAGCAGGTAAGAGGTAACTGGGCAATCATTCTTAGCTTCTCTGATATTTTAGATTTTTTATCCCATATCTGACTCCTTGTTTTTACTGATAAAGATTGATGAGATTTATGCTTCACTTGGCATCTGGCTTTTGTTGCACAGTTTTATGAAATAGCTTCTGGCAAATGGCTTTTCAGCCATAGGCCAGATATGTACGTCCAAATTGCATCTGAATTACCAAACTGCCAGCTGGCTTTTTCTTTCTTCCCTAACCCTTCTAAGGAAGTTCAGAATTTTAGTTGCAATTTCTTTACAGCAATCATAACAGGCACTTAAACTCAAAATACCACTGGAGTTAGTCTCTCACCACAAGCAAGCTCTGCCTTCAGGCAGTTCCTGACACATGCTTCATTTGCATGATCCTATGGCTGTATTTTTCAAACAGCAGGCTCCCTCTGCCTATGGTTTATGGGCTTCCCCTAGTCCCATTCCCAGGCTGCTGCCATACTAGGTAGTGGTCTTAACAGCTGTGGGAGCTTCTACTGTTTTTGCAACCATAACATCCACTCAAGTTACAGCTACATGCTAGCAGTTGCATCTGTATTCAGCCAGGCCATATACTGCCTGTGTTCTTCAGACATTCTATGCAGCAGCAGCCAGCCTCATATTTTACCATCATCTTTATCTAATTTGGCAAAACAATTAAAAATTCTTAAAATGGGGAATGAGTTTTGAAAAAAGAGAGTATTTTCCCATGTTTAAAAAAAATGAAAAAGAGCTACTTCTAGATAAAGAGCTCATATTGGACCAAGAAAAATTGCCTAAGACATAGAATCAGTCAGCTTGTACTGCCCTAATAACAGCTCACATATGACCAGGACCTTCTTGCTTTCATTGTTTCCATTGAATAGTTGGGTGTTATTCTGACCAGTCTACCTTTATAGGTAATTTGGCCCTTTCCTTTGAAGCTCTTACTATTTTTTCTTTGTTCCCTAGGTTTAGTGGCTTGATTATTATGTGAGAAGCAGACTTTTGGGGGGAGTCTAGTCTATTTGGTGTTCTGTAAGCTTCTTGTATCTTTATACACATTTCCTTCTTTAGGGTTGGGAAAGTTTTCTTCTATGATTTTGTTGAATATATTTTCTGTGTCTTTGAGCTTTATTCTTCTTCTTCCATTCAATTTATTCTCAGGTGTGGTCTTTCCATTGTGTCCCAGATTTCCTGGATGTTTTGTGTTATGACCATTTTGGTTTTGGTGTTTTCTTTGACTGACATATCTATTTCCACTATTGAATCTTGCCCTCCAGAGATTTTTTCTTCCATTTCTTGTATTCTATTGGTTTTGCTTGCAGTTGTAGTTCTGGTTTGTTTCTTTAGGTTTTCTATTTCCATCTTTGCCTCAGTTTATACCTTCCTTATTGCTTCTATTTTAATTTTTAATTCCCAGAATGTTTCTTTCACCAATTTGTTTTCATTTTCTTGCTTTTCTTTGTTTTCTCTCAGGGATTTGTTAATTTCTTCCATTTTTGTTTGTATTTTCTCCTATTTCTTCAAGGGATTTTTTTTATATCCTCTTTTAAGTCTTCTATTATCTTCATAAAGTTGCTTTTATGGTCTTTTCCTTTTGTTTCATTTTCATTGTTAGGCTCAGTTCTTCATGTTGTAGAACCACTAGGTTCTGATGGTATCCTCTTGTTCTTTATATTGGTATATGTATTCTTGCACTGGCATCTGCCCATTTTGTTTTTGTTTCACTCTTAGTCATATCTGATTGGTTATTAGTCAGTTGTGGGTCCAGGGGCTGTAAGTCTCCAATAATTGCAGGGGCCACTCTTAGTTCTTTGTCAGCTGTAAACCAAGGAGCTGTGTTTCTCCAGTTGTGGTAGGCGTAATTCTTAGTTGGCTCTTGTATCTGTGAACCAGGAGACTTTGGTACTCTCCAGTTGTTGGTGTATGATGAAGTAGATTGAAGTTTGTTTGGGGTTTGGCCCTTGGGATATCCCTCCACCTGTATTTTGCTGAATATTTGCCTGAGGGGGGGCTCTCTCAGCTTTCTTTCTTTTAGGGCAGTGCTGGGTGTGGTTGGAGTGTCTGGGTGTGTCCCTGGGCAAGAGTTCAGAGACTAGGTTCTTAGCTTGGCCTGGGTTGACACTCACCTCTTAATCAGCTCAGGACCAGGAGGCTTCAGTGTCTCCAGTTGTCCCTCTACTTCTATTTGTTTAAGGAAGATTTTTTTTTCTTTTCTTAACTAAGGCTTCTATTATCTTCAAAAATTGTTTTTAAGTTTGGATTCTTCTGCTTTTTCTATATCGTCATGTTCAGGTCTTGCTTTTGTAGAACTACCAGATTCTGGTAGTGCCATATTGTTCTTTCGGTTGTTATATGTATTCTTGTACTGGTGTCTGCCCATTGCACCCTCAGATCAATGCAGAATTTGTCTGTATATCATGGAGCTGAACTTGATGCAATTTGCTCTGGCTCTATCTGCATCTCAGGAGGCCTCTTTTGGTTTAATGAAAAGAGCTTGGCTGCAACCCAGAGTACTATACCAAGCAAAACTATCAATCACCATATAAGGAGTAAACAGGATAATTCATGACAAAATCTGATCAATAACTCCAGCCCTACAGAAAGTATGAGAGAGAAAACTCCAACCTAAGGAAACCAGATAGAACAATGAAATCATAAACAATAGGAAATACTACAGAAGAAAATCACAAAGAAGGTAAATATGAACAAGCTACCACCAATAATAACAAGAAATAATAATCATCGGTCATTAATATCCCTTACTATCAATAGACTCAATTGTCCCACGAATGAATGAGACTCAGGGATAGAACTCTGAAGAAGTTGGAGATACTAGAGGGAATAAACACAACAGTCAAATCTTATCCAGCTGTCTTCCATCTTCCTCAGCCTCAAATTCCCTTGGAATGGTTTTCCTCTGGGTTTCAATCCTGTCTTAAGTACTCTTTCAGTAATTAAGGCATGGACCCACCTCACCTGCTTGGGAGCCTAGAATTCCTTCTATAATCTGAAGTGACCTTGACTCAGTTAAGATTAAGGGTATAGGTCACCACTCCCAGGATACTCCCTGTGCTGGGATTAAAGGTTTGAATCACCACTCTGATTTTCCTAGACTGACTGTGGTTAGAGCTCTGGGACTTCTGGAGCTTTTACTAACCCCCCACATAGACTGTGGGTAGATTCCCTCTTATATCTCCAAAACTTCTGAAACTTTATTAAATCCCCACATATCCCCTTTTGTGTCAAATTAAAAAAAAAATAGAAGGTGATAACTAACATAAAAAAATACACAATAGGTACAATAATTATATACAAAATATACAAACAATAAATGAGTAATGTCTGGTCCATTGACAATTGACGATTCCAATAAAATATTCCATTAATTATATTTTGATAAATCCAAAGGATTATACCTAATTCATTTCCTTTCTAACTAAAAGCTATTATTTTGATGTCTCTTAAACTTAAAACTTTAACTTCAAAGTTTCTTTTCTAAAACTGTCATCAGAAAACTGTAACTATAACTATCTCACTTCAACTACCTCAGAGACCCAAGAAGGAAATATTTATCCAAATAACTAGGAAGTGCAAGCAACTTCCAAAAACTAGAAATGACAGAGATGATACCCATCTGCCTGGATAGTCACCCAAAGTTCCTTTATAAAGTTGGGGCATCCATCTTCAGCTTACAAGCCCAGAGTCTCTTTTCATCTCAATGATGCAGAAAATCTGCTCTGTCCATTTTGGTGTAGTTCAGTCCTTTCTCCTTGTGTCCTGAAGATTGAAGATTCTCTTCAAAGTTCTTTTCAACTTTCCCTTGTGGTACTTGTTAGTTATTGGTCTTGTGCCGGTATTTAGCTTTAGATGGAGTTTACCACCACTTTGGACTGCATTCCCAAGCAACCCAACTCAAGGAAGATCCAGGCCCAGCATGCCAGGGGCCATTACCGCCTTACACCATCCAAAGGCCATCTCTGACAGTTTTCTCTGAAAAGCAGGAACCTGAAGGACCATCTCAGCTTGTTCTGTCAAGGTTCAAAGGTCACTTTCTGTAGCAACCTGCATGTCTACTTCAAATAACACACTGTCAAGCAGTCAATACAGGGACAAGTTTTTGTACAATGACTAAACGTTGCCACAAGGAAAGTAGATTCCATATGGAGTTTCTTCAATGCCCTTTTTTCTCTTGAAGTATATTGGAGCTGCAAGGAGCAGACCTGTCTCACTGTCCATAAAGTCTTTAGGTTCTAAAAATATTTTAAATGCCATATTCTATGGATCACTGAAATTTTTGAAGACCTGTATATCTAAAATATATTTGTTTTACCTTGAAAACATATCTAACATGACTATGTCTGAATGTAATGTCTAACTACTGATTTGAATTGCTTTATATTCTAATTAATTGGAAATAAAAACATTCATAGACTAGCAATTTGGATTATAATGGTAGACAAACTGATTATACTACCTGAAACAAGCATAAAAATATTTGTACAATGACACAATTAATCTCAAGATACACAATTTGTATACAGAAAACCAATGCAATGTAAAATATTTAAAGCTAGTAAATCCTTTTAAAAGAATATTCCATAATCTATCCTTATATCCTATATATCTATATCCCCTTTTTCTTTATATTTTTTAAACACAAATCTTGAATCTAATCATTCTTGTTTAACTTTTTTCTAACCATAACCATGAACAATTTTTAACCAATTAACCTAAAAATGACAACCATCCATAACCAATTGAAGAACCAAAACCAACCCACTCCACCACTTGGGAGTATGGGTGCTGTGTTCTTAAATTTACTTCCTGCTGACTAAGGGCGATGGCATCTTTTGGGGATCCTGAAAAGAAAAGTTTTGTTAAATGTCAAGTCCTGAAATAAGTAGCTGTGTCATTTGTTGTTCAGTCTCTGCATAATAGGAAAGCACACAGCTTGTCTCAAGTCCTGGCTATAGTAAGTCTCTGAAGCTGTTTCATCTCATCGAGCTGCTACAAAATTGTCCTGAGCAGTTTGTAGTCCAAATCTGATCTTTGATTGGTGTTTGTCAGCCTAGTGGCTTTGTCAGAGTTCATGTGAAACCATTGTTGTGGGGCCCCATCTTCCTTTTGGATATTTCAAGTTAGCAATTAGACCTTGTCCTGGATAACTACAGAAAACTGACAAGAGACTAAAAACCAACACAATGTACAGGAAACTAAACATATAACAATTTATTGAGCATAGGATTAGTAACAATAAAATAGTCCCTTATTTTTTGTTATTCTTCTGCCCCATATCAGGTGGCTCTTCTGATATGATACAGAGATTTTTTTTTTATTTTTCTTTAATAAGTATGCTTGAGTTTAGAAAAGGAGAGATTCACAATCCAACTCTAAAGCCAGCTTTAAATTATAATTAAACTGGAACTTTTACTAATAAAAAGATTTTGTAAAGGTCAAGTAAAGAGATTTTACCCTATCAAGTATACTGGTACCAATAGTTACCATATTCTTTTGTTTGCAAATTTTTCTGGATAGCCTCTTTTTTACTTTAGATGTCTAGATGTCCAAGGCCTTTTAACTTCTTGAAGATGGGTATTTCCAGTTTCCTGTAAAGACAAAAACAGAAACTTGTCCCAACCCTTTGTTTTTTCTTACAACTGAAAGAATTGTAACATGGGTAGATGAGCTAACAATTCTTAGTTTCATGAAGTGTCTCTGTTCGGTTTGAGACCTTATTAATTTTGATGGTATTCATATCTTTTCCTCACCTGTGGAAATAAATGCAAAAACTTTTCCCCAACATAGCACATACCCTGGCTTCCATTCAGAGGTTAGTATAGCTTTGAAGTAAATTGGCTGATTTAGTTCAGCTGTTTTTTCTGTGGTCCAATGCCTTTCAGCAGTTGTTGTTCCTTTGTTATTAGCACTGAGAAAATGTAAAGTTAACAAAGCACTATGTACTATCTCTGGGGGGTCTTTGTTATTCCTTTCTGTTTATTTAACATATCCTTTAAAGTTCGATTTGATCTCTCTATGACTGCTTGCCCTGTAGGATTGTGTGGTATTCCTGAAATATGCTTTATATTATAATAAGCAAAAAATTGTTTCATTTTAGTAGAGACATATGCAGGAGCATTGTCAGTCTTTATTTGTGCAGGTATTCCCATGATGATCATAGCTTCTAGCAAATGTGTGATTACAGAATCAGCCTTTTGTGAACTCAAAGCAGTTGCCCATTGAAATCCTGAGAATGTATCTATTGTATGATGGACGTATCTTAATTTCCCAAATTCTATAAAATGAAATATATCCATCTGCCAGATTTCATTTCTATGTATACCTTTAGGATTAGTTTCTGCTGGCAATGGAGTTTGGTTATAGAAAGGTGGGACACCTTTTTACAATTTCTTTGGCTTGTTCCCAAGTGATAGAGAAATCTTTTTTTTTAATCCTTTGCAATTAACATGATGCTTTTTATGAAATTCTGAAGCCTCTAGTACATTTCCTATTAATAATTTATCAATTTCATCATTACCTTGTGCTAAAGGACCTGGCAGACCTGTGTGGGATCAAATATGTGTTATATGGAAGGGTTGATTTCTAGTCCTGATTATTCCTTGTAACTGAATAAATAATGAAGTTAATTCTGATTCATAATTAATAAAATCAGCTGTTTCAATGTGTAGAACAACTCTTTCTGCATACTGAGAGTCATTGACTATGTTAAGTGGTTCTGTAAAGTCCATTAACACCATCACAATGGCATATAATTCTGACTTTTGAACAGAATTATAGGGGCTTTGAGTCACTTTACTTAGATGTTCTGATTTGTAACCAGCCTTTCCTGATTTGTTTGCATCAGTATAAAATGTAGGAGCTCCGGAAATTGGTTTATCTTATACAATACCAGGGAGAATCCAATCAGTTTTCTTTATGAATTCAATTCTTTTGCTTTTAGGATATTTGTTGTTAATATCTCCCCAAAAAAATTACTGCAGGCTTTTTGCCAAGGTTTACTTTCCACCCATAATTGATCAATTTCTTCATTAATTAAAGGTACAACAATTTCTGCTGGGTCCATTCCTGTCAATTAACGAAGTGTTAATTTTCCTTTAAAAATAAGTTCAGAAATATTTTCCACATATGTCTTTAACATCTTGCTTGGTTTATGTGGAAGAAATATCCATTCCAATATAACATTTTCCCTTTGCATTAAAATTCCTGTAGGAGAATACTTAGAGGGCAAGATAACTAGAATGCAATTGAGGTCTGGATCCACACAATCCACATGTGCCTCTTGTAATTTTTTTTTCCACCAAAGCCAGTTCTTTCTCAGCTTTAGGTGACAACTCTCTTGGGTGATTTAAGTCCTTGTCACCATGTAACATTTTGAACAAATTATCTAGTTAATCATTTTTAAGTCCAATAGTCGGTCATAAGTTGGCAATGTCTCCTAGTAGTCTTTGGAAATCATTAAGTATCTTTAATCTATCTCTCCTGATCTGTACCTTTTGGGGTATAATTTTTTGTTGACCTATTTTATATCCTAAATTATTAATGATATCCCCTATTTGTATTTTTTTCTGGGGAAATCTGTAATCACAAAGCAGGCAAAATTCTTTTCACTTCTTCAAAACGTTTTTCCAACATATCAATATATGAATCGGCCAACAAGATGTCATCCATGTAATGATAAAATATAGATTGTGGGAATTTCTTGTGTATTTGTTCTATTGGCTTTTGAACAAAATACCGGCACAGAGTAGGACTATTCAGAATTCCTTGAGGGAGGACCCTCCACTGGAATCTCTTTACAAGCTGAGAGCTATTATAAGTGGGCACTATAAAGACGAATTTTTCTTTGTCTTGTTCTTGTAAAAGTATTGTAAAAGAACAGTATTTCAAATCAATAACTATAATAAGCCATTCTTTAGGTAATATAGAAGGCAAAGGAATCCCAGATTGTAGAGAGCCCATTGCATTGGCTGGATCACTTGTTTATTGCCCTTAGGTCTGTTACCATTCTCCACTTTCCAGATTTATTTTTAATAACAAATACAAGAGAATTTCAAGGGCTGTTTGATTCTTCTATATGCTGAGCATCTAACTGTTCCTGTACCTGCTTCTCTAAGGCCTGAAATTTCTCTTTTATTAGAAGCCATTGATAAACCCATATAGGCTTCTTTGTTAGCCATTTTAGAGGTAGTGCTGGGGGTGTTTTTGAAAGATCAGCAGCTGTTTTGCCTTGTTTCTCTATAACCTGAATGGTCTGTGACTGTTTCTCATAATATCTTCTGATATTTCTTTGGGAATCATGTGCTAGATCATGGCTTATTTCTGTATTTGGAGGAATATTAATCTGTGTGTTCCACTGTTGCAGTAAATCTCTCCCCGATAAATTTATAGCTATATCAGCCACATATGGTTTTAAAATTCCTCTCTGTCCTTCTGGTCCTATACATTCAAGCCATCTTGCACTCTGTTTTACCTGGGGTATCGATCCAATACCCAAAAACTGAACATTTACCTCCTGTAGTGGCCAACTTGGATGCCATGACTCAGGTGAAATTATGGATACATCCATGCGTGGAAACCCCATTGATAAGGGGCTTCTGGAACACTAGACACTCTCTTCCTGGTTCCTGGTTGTTGGAGAGACAGGATCAGAATCCATCGTCCATCCATCACTTGTCCACCATTCCAGACTCCAGTCCCTGTTCAGGTGCTACTATAAACTGTTACCTATACCGTGAGTGTTGGTTTATATTTTAGTAAATATCTATACTGTATTGGTGCCTTCTAAGTAAACTCTGCCTACATCTGGCACCCAACATCTCCGCCCACCCACCAAGCAGGTTGGGTTTGGCAGCTCAGGCCAGTTTTGGACCATGTGCAGGCTGGTTTAGACCGCACTTCTGCCTAGCCTGCCAACGTGGAGCTCAGACAGATCCACCACTGTCTGCCAGTATGGCGGCTCCACTCATATAGAGTGCAGGTTGAGTAGACTGAGCAGGGCCTTGGAACTGCAGCAACCCCGCCCAGCTTGCAGCTGCAGTGGCTCACTGTTTGGCACAGGACCACCCAGTGGTTCCCACAGTTATTTGCTGCACAGCTTTTTGCTGTTCAGGCCACCCAGCGGTTCCCTGCAGTACCCTGGGCTCATGCAGCTCTCAGTTTACAACTTGCTGGTCTGCCGTTTAAAGTGCACGCATGACATTCCCCCAACCTAGCTACTGCAGCTCTGCCTCTAGCCCCAGTGACCAAGGGCACACTTCCACTCTCTCCTTGAAAGTTGCCTCTCTGTTATACCTTCTTTCTGGCTCCCATGAGGTTGCTGATTGCAAACCCGGGCAATTGTAAATTACTCCTGTAGGCAAACAAAGGAAACAAAAACCCTTCTATCTTGTGATTAACATCCTGTCTTAACTTGTGAGAATTTGCTTTTTCCAAGGATAGTATTCTGCCTGCTGGGGCCCTTTAACTCTACAAAGGGTCGGTAGGTGGTAGGTAGCTTCCTGTTGCTGAGAGTCTCTGCATCTACCATTCAGTTACTGTGACACCTGTAGACTATGCAGCATCATCACACCTAAATTGAGGTAATGGCTGACAATTATTCTTTTTTGGAATTCAGGATATATTTTGCCATGATTTTTGACAAGTTTTAAATGAATATCTTGAAGGATTCAATACCCCAGTCCTACTATTTTTTTTTGTGTGTTCCAAAATAAGAGGATGATGATGGAGGTTGTGAATGTGAACCAACAATTACGGTCCAGATTCAGTATTATGGAATTATCAAGCGCTACGGTGGCAGATGAGGTAAAATAGGTACAGAACTTAAATCAGAAGTTGTTGTCCAAGGTATATGACATGGAACTATCAAACACTAAGATGGCAGAAAAGATGG
The DNA here is from genome assembly GCA_033318265.1 of Phyllotis vaccarum. NCBI lineage: Eukaryota > Metazoa > Chordata > Mammalia > Rodentia > Cricetidae > Phyllotis > Phyllotis vaccarum. Next base: position 40,572,569 of record JARWLC010000016.1, read on the forward strand.
GTACTCTGGAAATTGGTTACAAAAAGCTTTCAGATAAGGTTTCCTCTTTAGATATGGATACAAGAGAAATATAAGCTCTACGTAAATGATGAAAAAAGAAACTTGTTGACTACATTAATGACGAGAACAAGAAAATCATTAATTATGTTAATGATGTAGATCTAAAAATTGCTAGCATGGTGAGGTCTTTGGAAGGACTACTTCATCAGGAAAATCAAGCTCTGAGACCGATAGTATCCAAAATCCAAGAATGGCAACCTATAGTATCCAAAATCCAGGAATAGGAACCTGTAGTATCCAAAATCCAGGAATGGGAACCCATAGTATCCAAAAATACAAGAATTGGAGGACCGTATTGCAACACTAGACAAAGGTAATGATGCATCTTATGCTCAGAACAGTTCAGGTCAACCCCCAATTGGGTGTTATGGTACTGGAAATACTTTACCTAAGGTAGTAAATAAGACAGGGCTACCCCCTTCACCACCACCATTGTTCCCAGCTACTATTAAGACAAAGATAGCACCAGGAGGATCCTCAGAATATGTAGAGTATAGTTATGAGCCAGTACATATGAAAGACATCAAAGATTTTAAAGAGGCAATATCAATGTATGGTATTCACTCTACTTATGTACAGCAGCTCCTAAATTCATGGTCTGCAAAAAAATGAATCCTCCCCCTTGATTATATGCAGCTAACAGCTGCTGTCTTGGACCAAAGTCAAAACTTACAGTGGAGAAGCTGGTTTATAGAGGAGGCCAAGACCTTAGAACACCAAGGAAGAATTAGGGGTTTCTTTGCTTCTCAGGACCAAATCCTTGGTGAAGGCATGTTGCTGACGTGAAGACTCAAAGTACTTGTGACGAATATACTTTATTGCTATGCTGTACTGCTGCACTTAGTGCATGGGAAAAGATTTTGGACCCAGGTCAAAAAAATTGAGTATTATGCTAAGGTCAAACAAGGCTTAAAAGAGCCTTATACCGACTTTCTACAGAAGCTTACCATGGCTGTACATAAAGCATTATCATATCCAGAAGCTAGAAAGCAATTAATACTTTCTCTGGCCTTTGATCATGCTAATCCAGAATGTAGAAGAATGCTTCTGCCTTTAAAAATCAGAGCTGCACCTACAGAAGAATGGATTCAATATACAATCAATGCTGAATTTGTCCAGGTCAATGAGGAGAATTGGGTAGACCAAGCCATTGCTAAAGTTAGGGAGAGGAACCAAGGCATCACTTGTTTCAACTGTGGTAGACAAGGCCATATAAGATGGAGTTGTACACAAAGTACTCTTGGAAATAATGCCTGATCTCGGTTTAATTCAAACAGAAGGCCATTGCCTTCTGGATTATGCAGAAGGTGTGGCAAGGGATGGCATTGGACCAATGAATGTAGATCTGCCAGGGATAAAGAAGGCAACCCACTGCCACCGGGAAACGCCTTTTGGGGCTTCCCCCGAGAAGCCCCCAAAAATCAGACTCCAAATTCGAGGATGGTGAGATCATATCTGGTCACAGCACAAGACCAGCATTCTCAGGACTAATAAAGCACCAAAAACCTGATCTTGAAAATCATACAGTATTAGATGATAACATAAATTCACAAGAAAATTCAGAAATTCCAAAAAGTATCACAAAACGAATATTTTGGCAGACTTTGATAAATGAACAAAGACCAAAATTGAGGATACTAATAGATAATATTTATATCCAGGGTTTAGTCGACACAGGGGCTGATGTTTTGATCATAACCCCAAAATCATGGCATCCAAGTTGGCCTTTATGGGCAGTAGATATCCAATTTCTGGGTATTGGAACAATATCTCAGGTGAAACAGAGTATGAGATGGCTTGAATGCATAGGACCAGAAGGTCAGAAAGGACGGTTGTAGCCATATATGGCTGACATAGCAGTGAATCTGTGGGGTCACGATCTTCTAATGTAATGGAATACCCTGATTAAAATCCCTCCTGGTTCTGATGTCAACCAGAGACTCAATTATGTTTCCAAAAATGATGCTTTAAAGTACTATGAAAGAAATTCACTAGCCATTCAGGTTGTACAAAAGAATTGCCCTATATCCACAGAACCAAAAAGAACACTCACAGCACTGCCATTGAAATGGGTAACAGGAAAGCCTATTTGGGTTCAACAATGGCCTTTGATGAGAGAAAAACTTCAGGCTTTGGAACAGTTGGTACAGGAGCAGTTACAGGCTCAGCATATCGAAGAATCAACCAGTCCATGGAATTCTCCTGTTTTTGTTGTCAAGAAAAAAATCTGGAAAATGGACGATGGTAACGGATTTAAGAGCAATTAATAAGGTGATTCAACCTATGGGCTCCTTACAATCTGGTATTCCCCTGCCTTCTCTGCTACCTAAAGGATGGCCTATTGCAGTTATTGACTTGAATGATTGGTTTTTTTTTTTTTTCCATACCTTTACAGGAACAGGACAAAGAGAAATTTGCTTTTACAGTGCCCACTCTTAATAATTCAGGGCCAGCTAAGAGGTACCAATGGAGAGTCCTTCCCCAAGGAATGTTGAATAGTCCCACCTTATGCCAATATTTTGTACAACAACCACTAGAAATACTGCACAAGCGCTTCCCTCAATCTATCATTTACCATTATATGAATGATATTTTGTTGGCAGACCCAAACAAAAAGACATTAGAAACATTGTTTGAAGAACTAAAAAAAAATATTGCCTAATTGGGGACTACAAATTGCTCCAGAAAAGGGGAGTTTTTATCAGTTATTTAGGATATAAGATAGGTTTACAAAAAATTAGGCCACAAAAAGTAAAATTAAATAGAGATAAATTGAAGAATCTTAATTTTCAAAAGTTACTAGGAGATATCGCTCATATACGGCCCATGACTGGTATAAAAACTATGAGCTAATTAATTTGTTCAAGACTTTGGAAGGTGACAAGGGTTTAAATAGTCCAAGGGAATTATCTGATAAGGCCGAGAAAGAATTAGAGTTGGTGGAAAATAAACTTCAAGAAGCACATGTGGATCGTGTGAGTCCAGACCTGGATTGCATACTTGTTATTTTACCCTCTAGATAATCTCCAACAGGAATCTTAAAGCAAAGAGAAAGCATTATAGTAGAATGTAAATTTCTGCCACATAGGCCAAGCAAGAAGATGAAGACATATATCGAAAAAAATTCTGATCTGATTTTTAAAGGTAAATTAAGACTTTGCCAATTGACTGGAAAGGACCCTGCAGAAATTGTTGTTCCTTTGACTAATGAAGAAATTGAACGATTATAGGCAGACAGTGAACCTTAGCAAAAGGCTTGTAGTGGCTTTTTAGAAGAAATTAATAATAAATATCCTCGAAACAAGAGAATTCAATTCATAAAGGAAACTAACTGGATCTTTCCTCATGTGGTACAGGATAAACCCATTTCTGGAACCCTACCTTTTATACTGATGCGAACAATTTATGAAAGGCTGGCTACAAGTCTGAAGACTTAATTCAGGTGGCTCAGAGTCCTTATAACTCTGTCCAGAAGTCAGAACTATATGCAATTATTATGGTGATGTTGGATTTTACAGAGCCTCTCAACGTAATTACTGACTCTCAATATGCAGAAAGAATTGTTTTACAGATTAAAACTTCTGACTTCATTCCTGATGATACAGACCTGACCTTACTGTTCATACAACTACAAAATATCATCAGAAATAGGTTACATCCTAGGTATATAACACATATCAGGGCACACATGGTTCTCCCAGGCCTTCTAGAACAGGGTGATGATGAAATAGATTGGTTGCTGAAAGGAAACATGCTAGAGGCTACAGAATTTCACATCATGTTAACAGCAAAGGACTAAAGAAGAGTTTTTCCATCACTTGGAATGAAGCAAATGAAATAGTAAGGAATTGCAAAACTTGCTCTTTCTATAACCAACTGTCTTTATCTGCTGGAAGCAATCCTAAGGGTACACAGGAAAATGAGATCTGGCAAATGGATGTGTTTCACTTCTGAGAATTCGGAAAGATGAAATATGTACATCATACTATCGATACTTACACTGGAATGCAATGGGTGACTGCTCTGAGTTCTGAAAATGCTGATACTGTACTTACTCACCTTTTGGAAGCCATGGCCATAATGGGAATTCCCACTCCAATTATGACTGACAATGCTCCAGCTTATGTTTTCCAAAAAATGAAGATAATTTTTGGATACTATGATATAATGCATATTACAGGGATACCACACAATCCTATAGGACAGGCAGTTTGGAGAGATCCCACCAGATATTAAAAGAGATGCTTTATAAACAAAAGAATGAAATGAAAAAACCCATAGAGAGGTTGCACAGTGCCTTATTGACTTTAAATTTTCTTAATGCTGATGAAAAGGGAACATCAGCTGCTGAGAGACACTAGGTAGTAGAGAAATCCTCTGAGTTAAATCAACCCATCTACTTCAAAGATGGAGCCCCTTCCTGAGGAAGAGAAGTAATTGCTCATCCTTGATATGACAAATGGATACATGGTAAGGAAACCACATTTAACAAACCAGGAGCAGGGTCTCAGTTTTGTCTTTACAGGAAAATGGATACAACTATTTTTAAGGCATTGACTAGACATTGAATAATTACTTACCTGCAATTGAAGACAGAATGATGATGAAGTAATGTACATAACTGACTATGAGGCCAACTGATACGCATATGCACTACTGGGTAATCTCTCAATTCTTACTGCTTTGCACCTTGCATCTACACCTCAAAAAAAAAAAAAAAAAAGGTTGTCCTTATTTGACTATTAATAGGGTTGGATTTGGACTGGGAGCAAGTGGCTTACTCCCTCTCTAAACCCAAGCATCAAGCATATTAGTAAAGAAAATGTGAAAAATTCTGTCTCATATCAGAAAAGCCACATGGTATGAGACAGAAGACAGAATGTTTATGGACCAATATTATTGTGACTTCATCTCAAACCTTATTACTTTCTGTATCTGTAACTTTCAAGCATCCTGTCTGCATACAGTCTCCTAAAGTCATAAAAGATATGAATATCTTTTTTGAGTATCAACAGTGCTTAAGTTTTCCATTGTAAATAACATTTCCTCCAATCAGCTATCTACAAAGAATCTGGAACTGAGACGGGCCCCCCTCTGCAACAACTCCTACTAATGAAACAAGAATAACAGGGAGAGTATGAGAGAGAGAATAAGAGACAAGTAGACAGACAGACAAATACAAAAATAGAAAAATCAAGAACCTGGAGTGCACCAATCAATAATTGTTTTCAGAAATAGATTATTCAGAAACAGCTGCAAGATAGCTCTTTATGATTATCCTTCAGATCACACTTCTAATTAGATTTCCAGATGGAGTTAATCACTATTCTAAGAATGGTTATAGATGTATTTTGTCAGTCCATTAAGAACTAACCATTGTTTTAGTTTTTACAGGATCCCAAAGAGATGTCATTGCCCTTAAGTCAGCAGGAAGCAACCTTATGAAAGACTACGCCCCCTTTCCCAATAAGTTTTATGCTCTGAGGGTTGTGTGTAATTATTATTCTAATTGAATAGTTATAAGTTAAAACTGAGTGAAGGACAGAACTATAATGTAGCATCAAGGATCTATTTTGAAGAAGAGATGGGGGATAGGATAGATAAAGGTAGACTGTTCTACCTACCTATACACCATTCTAGCTGAATGTATGGGCTAAGCTAAAGACAATTTGCACTGGCATAGATATTTGTATATTGATACAAATGTGAAATCATTTCATATGTTTAATTGTGATAATTTGTACATTGGTACAAAGTTTAATCTGAGAATGCTTTATATATCCAAAGCAACTTGTATTTCGATATAAATCTGAATCTGTAGCTATTATGTAAAGTTGAATCTGAAATTGCTATATTTTATGTATGCTTCTACCTCTGTTTAAAATATTTGCACATCATTGTCATGTATACTATGCAATTACTTCCTCCATTTAACTATACTAGATATAATGTATGATTGCACTAGTTATGATATATGCACAAGATGTGTTATATTCCTCTGTTTAGATGATATATATGTATTTACATGTCTAAAATGCTATGGCCACTTTACCTGGTAATATACCCCTGGCTAATATTTGATAGTCCTACTAAAGGTCATTGTTCAGGGATTGTACACCCCTTATATAGATATTCTAATTTTTTAGTACAGGGTTTATTCCTTAAGACAATAAGAACTGCAGTCAACATTACTTAAGGTATCATATCCCAGTCATATCAGATACACATTAGAATATCATAGATAGACAGGAATCTTCAACCATTTCATAGACCCAAAGAATATGGCACTTAACATTTAAAATTCGGCCATGAGAGACACGACGACTCCTGGTGTCACTGCTCCCTTCACAAGATGGTGTTGAGCATCAAAGATACTCCATTGGACTTTGACCTTTTGGCAGAGAATGGCTGGTTGAGTAAGGAACTGTCCTTAACTTGATTGCTGACAGTACACATGTGGTGTCAAGCTGGATGAACAAGTTGATGGATGAAGACTGAGGAAACCTGCCTGGACAGGATAAGACAGTCCCTCCAAAATTGCTCTGCTTGTGAAAAGATCTGTCAGATACCATAGGCCTATAGCCAATATGATAGATGCTCCAATGGCACACAAATCCAGAGGTGATTTTCCAGGTAGCTGTGTTGTTGTCCTCTCTCAAATTTTGGAAGCCACAACTTCCATGTACTTCTGACTTTCACGTGATTCACCTTTCTTCTTGGGTCTTGAAAAGGTTGAAGAATGGATATGTAAGGTTATTATCCTATTATCCCTTAGATAAGAACATTCAGGTGTTGAATTTTCATTTTCCCAGATTAACCTTTTGAAGTAATTTTTACACCCTACCACCTACCCATATTCTAGAACTATCTGATGTGCCTTATATAGGTTAGGTTTTGATTGGAATTTGTACTATATCCTCTCCTAGATACTACCTCATAATAATTCTTATTGTACATAGTCTTAGTTTAGAACCTTCTTAGTTAGACAAAAGGGGGAGATGTGGTTGGATTCAGGTGTCAGCTTATAAGGCCAAAAGACACTTATCCAGGATCCCGGGCCCCTGAATGGGGCGTGGAAACCCCATTGAGAAGGGGCTTCTGGAACATGAGGCACTGTCTTCCTGGTTCATGGTTGTTGAAGAGACAGGATAGGAATCCATCGTCTGTCTATCACTCATCCACCATTCCATACTCCAGTCCCTGTTCAGGTGCTACTATAAACTGTTACCTGTACCGTGAATGTTGGTTTATATTTTAATAAATATCTATCCTGTATTGGTCTCTTCTAAGTAAACTCTGCCTACAATTACTTTTGTAAATGTTTCACTTTTTTTTCTCATTTCTTCAATACGGTTCCTAGCATTTCAAGCTGCCATGCGACATAAATCCAGAAGATGGTCACTGTATAATGACTGCCTCTCAATATTGGCATAATCTCCTTCCCCAAGGAGTTGGTCTTAAGAGACTTCTATGCCTCTGGCCCTGTTTCTTTGTTCTATTGTTTTAGCCTCCTCCCTCCACCATGACTTGAATTGCATGAGCGTCCCTGCCTCAAGAACAGCTGTAACCATTCTAACCAATATTTAGTGGTGACCCGGTTACAGCATGACCAGGAGTTCAGCATTTGCTTAACAAATGGTGATTGCATCCCATATGATACAATTGCTTCCTTTACTCTCCGTCATTCTAATATTTTTACTAGAGCCCAGCTAGCTTCTCTTTCATCTTTTTCATCCTTCATTTTTTAAGAGGATACTGGGTATAATATTGTTGCCTGTTTTTGTCTAATTTTAGATGACCTTGTTGAATTTTTTTCTTCATATTCCTCTGTTTGAGCATCTTTGTGTTCTCTTTCAATGGACTTTTAAAGACCTTTTTCTTTGGATTTACATTAGTCAACTTTTTCTGTGATATCAAAAAATTAATATTCATAGTAAATAGTACGATAAACATTATGATATTTCCATCTATCTTATCTATGTTTTCCTTTACTGGTTTTAATATCAAATCATTTAAAGAGAGGTTACAGTATGACCAATCACCCTCCATTGCTTTAAGCAAATTCCCTCTTTTTTAAAAAAATTGAGTTATTTACTGCTATTGTCCGTTAATGATTGTGAAGTGGGACAGCTGCCTAGTGTGATAGCAAGCCAAGGAGCAGTCCAAAAAGGAAAAAGAAACAACCCACCAGGATAAAGAGGCCACTGTCTGAAAGACTTACCCAGATGAGGCTGAAACAGAAACACGTGTGGCAAATAATACATGTTAATAGTGGGAGGCATCAATATCTCACTTTCACCCTTGGAGAAGTCAATAGGACAGAAACTCAACAGAGAACAGAGAAATATGGTATCTAACAAATGTTATGACCCAAATGGACCTAATGGATGTATGCAGAACCTTACAACCAAAACACAAGGGAATTAACATATTTATAATCACCCCATGGAACTTTTTCTAAAACTGATCACATACTTGGTCATAAAGAAAATATCAATAGGTACAAAAAAAGAGAAGAACTGCTTGTATCATGTCAGACCAGCGTGGCCTGAAGTTAGAGTTCAGTAACAATAAATATCAGAGAAAGCCTAAAAATTAATGGAAACTGAACATTTCTCAAATGAACCACATTGGGTCAAGGAAGAAATTAAGAAAGAAATCAAAGACTTCCTAGAAGGTAATGAAGGTAAATCAACAATATACCCAAACTTATGGGACACAGTGAAAGCAGTGTTTAGACGAAAACTCATAGCACTAGGTGCCTACATGAAAAACCTAGAGAAATCTCACACAAGAGACCCAATAGCACTATAGAATATTTTAAATGAATTAGAAGTAAACTGTGAAATTAATACAATAGAAACAAAAAGAACAATAAAAGAATCAATGAATCAAAGAGTTGTTTTTTTGAGAAAGTCAACCAGATAGGTAAACCCTTATCCCAACTAACCAAGAATCAGAGAGAGAGTATCCAAATTAACAGAAACAGAAAGGAAAAGGGGGACATAAAAACAGACAACCTGGAAATCCAGAGAATTATCAGATCATTCTTTGAAAATCAATAGTCTACCAATATGAAAAACCTAAAAAAAAGAAAGAAAGAAAGAAAGAAAAGAAAAGAAAAGAAAAAGAAAAAAACCAACTAATCTCTTATTAGATTTAAGGTTCCATTTGTGAGTTGGAACCTATGCATGGCACAGCTAGGATGACCAAAGACCTGAGATTGGATAGGACCTAGGACTATGGACAAGCTAAATACAACTATCATGACCATAGAAATAAAATGATTCCTTATTAGATTCTACTATACTCTACATCAACACTTTGTTCAACCCTCATCCGAGAAGCTTTTCTTTGCAGCTGATGGGAACTAAGACAGCTTTCTTTGACAGTTACCACTTACCAAATTTAAATCAAGATCAAATAAGTGATCTAAACATACCTATAACCCTGAAGAAAATTGATATTTTTATTAAAAGTCTCACAAGTAAAACAAAAAAAAAAAACCCTAGCAACAGATTGTTTCAGTGCACAATTCTACCAGACATTCAAAGAACTAACAAAATACTTCTCAAACTGTTCCATAGAGTAGAAACTACAGAAACATTGCCAAACTATATTTATAAGACCACAGTCACCCTGATACTGAGGACACTTAATAATATAACAAACAGAATTGCAAATCAAACTCTCTCATAAATATTCATGCAAAAATATTCAATAAAATTCTGGCAAACCAAATCAAACAACATATCTAAAAAAAAAATCATCTACCAAGATAAAGTAGATTTCATCCCAGATATGTAGGGTTGCTTTAATATATGAAAAACAGTGAATGTCATCCACCATATTAAAAAAAAAAACTGAAAGAAAAAAAGAGAACAAGATCATCTCATTATATGCTGAAAAAGCCATTGACAAAATTCAACACTCCTTCATGATTAAAGTCCTTGAAAGATCAGAAATACAGGGGAAATACCTAAATATAATAAAGGTAATATACATCCAAGCAGCAGCCAACATCAAAATAAATGGATAAAATCTCAATGCAATCCCACTAAAATTAGGAACAAGACAAGGCTGTCCTCTCTCTCCTTATTTATTCAATATAGTTTTTGAACTTTTAGCTAAAGCAATAGGAGAACAAAAAGAGATCAAAGGGATACAAATTGGAAAGGAAGAAGTCAAACTATCTCTATTTGCAGATGATATGATTGTATACATAAGTGACCCCCAAAATTCTACCATGGAATGCCTACAGTTGATAAAGACTTTAAACAATGTTGCAGAGGAAAATATTAATTCAAAAATATCAATAGCCCTCCTATACACTAAAGATAAAAGGGCTTAAAAAGAAATAAGGGAAATATTATCCTTTATAATACCTGCAAATAACATTAGATATCTTGGGTAACACTAACCAAAGAAGCTGCAAACGTATTTGACGAAGACTTTAAGTAACTGAAGAAAGAAATTGAGGAGGATATCAGAAAATGGAAATATTTCCGATGCTCCTGGATAGATAGGGGAGACAGTAAAAATGGAAATTTTAGCAAAAGAAATATACTGATTCAATGCAATCTCCTTTAAAATCCCAACACAATTCTTCTCAGACATTAAAAGAAAAATTTTCAACATTTTATAAAATAATAAAAAACTCAGGATTGACAAAATAATCTTGTTTAATAATAGAACTTCAATAGACATTACCATGCCAGACTTTAAGCTCTACTATAAAGCCTCATTATTTTTTTTTTAAAAAAAGCTTACTATTGGCATAGAATGAGATTTGTGGATCAATACAATTGAATTGAAGACTTTGACATTAACCCACATACCTATAAACACTTGTTTTTTGACAAAGATGTAAAAAGTATAAAATGAATAAGCATCTTCAACAAACGGTGGTGGCATAAGAGGATGATAGTACTTAGAATGCAAATATATCCATATTTATCACTCTCCCCCCCCAAAAAAAAACCCCACAACTCCAACATAAATCCAGGTCCAGTGAACTGTAGTGGGATTATGTTATTACATTGTAAATAATTGTTCTGCCTACTAGTTTAATAGAAATACTGATTGATTGGAGGCAGATAGGAATGGTGGGCAGGGATAGCAGACTAAGAAAACTCTGGGAACAGGAAGAACAGAGCAGACATGCCATAGAGGTGCCAGAAAAGCATATAGATACAGAGGACAACTATGCTGCTCTGAGTAAAGGTTCTATTCCGCATGGCTGACCAGGGTAAGAATAATGGATTAGTTCAAGAATAAGAACTAGCAAGTTATATGCCCGGGCCCCAGATCAATCAGAATAATATAAATAAAAGTGCCTGTGTGTCTCTGTGGGTCAGCAGGTCTCAACCTGGTGCCTAGACCAGAAAATATGGGCCAGAAATCACATACAACAAATGGTGCTCAATGTGGGTAAAATATACCAACATAAAGCCATAGAAAGCATAAAAACAATCTTTATCACAGAAACAGAGCCAAAAGAAGCTTCCAAGTTGTGTCTATCAAGTGGGCCCTGGTTAAAAAAAAAAACAAAAAACAAAAAAACAAACAAACAAAAAAACACACACACACACATACAAACTGAGTGGTGTATGGGATTAAATTATAAAATTGCATGTTCACTCCATGCAACTAAAACTGAACAAGACCAGTTCCTGAGCCTCAATGTAAGCAACATCTGTGTATGGTGGATTTAAGGTTTATGTTATTAAGGACAAAAAGTGAACAGAGTCAAAGATGGCTTCTTAGTGGGAATATTTTCTTGGATCAGCTTTGTTTGCTGGAGGCAAACAAAGAGAAGTTTCCTGATTCCACTTTAGAGGCAAAACAATTGTGAGTCTTTTAAGAGGCCTGGATGCCAAATACTTAAATGGAGTTGTTGAGCAGCAGATGGAAGTGCTTTACTTGGTAATTATATGGACCCTAAAATCCCCCAGAGTGTTAATTGTGGATTCTACCAGTATCTCTACTAAAAATATAAATCCTATAAAGCTAGACTGGCTGCTGGGTTGAGCCAGCCCTTGGCAGATTAAATGTGTGGTCAGAAACAGAACAAAATAGAGGTTTCTGGATTAAGGCAGCTTCCCTAGCCAAACCTTTAATCCTTAAAGGTATGAACAGAAACAGAAAGAAATAGAGGAAGCTGGGTAAAGTCAGTCACCCCAACAAAGCAAGGTGTTGTCAGAAAAAATAAAAAATAAGAGAGTACAGAAAGACAGATTCAAAAAAATCTCTAAATGGTTTAGAGTATGCTAAAAAAAATACATAAGTAGGCTTGTGTAGACGGAGTTTTACTTACAAGGCACCAGTCCAAGATAAATATTTATTAGAATATAAATCAACACTCACGATATTAGTAACAGCTTATAGTAGCATCTGAACAAGGACTGGAGTATCCCAGCGATGGACGAGCGATGGACGGATGATGGATTCTGATTCTGTCTCTCCAACAACCAGCAGCCAGGAACCAGGAAGAGAGAGTCCTTGTGTCCCAGGAGCCACTTATCAATGGGGTTGGCCACACCCCCTCCAGGTTGGCTCCTGGATAAGTGTCTTCTGACCTTATCAGCTGACACCTTAATCCCGCCACATCTCCCCCTTTCGTCTAATTAAGAAGGTTCTAAACTAAGACTATGTACAATAGGAATTATTATGAGTTAGTAACCATAAATACCTATTCTTCAACTCCTTCAAGACCTTAGAAGGAAGATATATCACTTGAAAGTCAGAAGTATATGGAAGTCAATGTCTTACAAACAGTTGTATCCGTTTTCCTGTAAAGACAAAACTGAGATCCTGCCCCAGGTTTGTTAAATGTGTTTTCCTTACCATGTATCTATTTGTCATATCAGGAGTGAGCAATTTATTCTCCTCCTCAGGAAGGGACTCCTTTTCAAAGCGGACTTTTATTAGTTTTGTCAGTACCCATATCTTTTCTTTCACTGTTGAAACAAAAGAAAAACTCCTATTCCATCGAAGCACATATCCCAGCTTCCACTCAGAAGTTAACACATCTTTGAAATAGATGGGTTGATTTAACTCAGAGTATTTCTCTATCACCCAATGTCTCTCAGCAGCTGATGTTCCCTTTTCATCAGCGTTAAGAACATTTAAAATCAATAAGGTACTGTGCAACCTCTCCCTGGGTTTTCTCATTTCTTTCTTCTGTTTATAAAGCATCTCTTTCAATGTGTGGTGAGATCTCTCCACAACTGCCTGTCTTGTGGGATTGTGTGGTATCCCCATAATATGCTTTATATAAATACCAGCATGAGACTGATAGCCAACAAGTACCATAAGGGAAAGTTGAAAAGAACTTTGAAGAGAGAGTTCAAGGCCCGTGGATGGTGTGAGGCTGGTAGCGGCTCCTGGTGCACTGAGCCCGGGTCTTCCCAGAGTCAGGTTGCTTGGGAATGCAGCCCAAAGTGGGTAGTAAACTCCATCGAAGGCTAAATACTGGCACGAGACGGAGCTGAAGCCCAAAGGAGCAACATGTAAGGAGCACAGGTGAACCCCAGGCCATGTGGCAGACAGATTAATAGAAAGGGGTTGATTTAAGATGTAAGAGATAGCTAGCAAAGTGCCTGAGCCATAGGACAAACAGCATAAAGTTAATATAAATGTCTGAGTCATTTCTGGGGGCCTGAGTGGGTGACTAGGAGGCTAAGAGGTCTAGCACAGCAAGGTCTGGGTCTCTGGCCACCCTGGACCTGAGAACCCTGACTACTACAGGCTTGAGAGAGAAAAGAAAAAAGAAAAAGGGTAGAGAATGTCCTTAAAAATAGAGTAAAAAATTAAACCACTAAAAGATGGAAATTACAAAGATTATATGGATACTCGATGTTATTGTCTTGTCTTTAACTTTTCTGATTGAAAATGAAGTACTAAAAGTTGCTAAAAGCCATTTGAATATAAATGCCATTGTCTTAATTCAACTTATATATTTTATAAATGAGTTGACTTTAAAATTGAAATCAAAATATATACTACTTAGGAGAAGAGGTTTGTGTAGTAGGAGGTTTCTAGCCCAAACTTTCTGGCCTAGCCTCAAGGTTTAGGCCCGCAGACCCACAGACCCACAGACCAGCAGAGACACATAGATGCTTCCAATAGTTTTAGGCTGATTGGCCTCAGGTACAGGCATATCACTTGCTAGCTCTCTACCCTTAAACTAACACATGACTCATATTGTTCAGCCATGGGGCTCAGTACCTTTTCTCATAGCAACATAGTTGTCCTCTGCTTCTTTCGGCTTCTCTCTGGCGTTCTCTCTGGCATTCTGCTGTGTGCTTCCTGTTCTCAGAGTTTTCTTAGTCTGGTAGCCCCGCCCACACTTCCTGCCTGCCTTTGGCCAATCAGCACTTTTTATTAAACCAGTGGGTGGGAAAATTATTTACAATGAAACAACACAATCTCCTATGGATTTTCTTTTTATTTCTACAGAAAATGAGAAGCTATGAATTTATTTCCAGATAAAGAAAAGGTTTGACCAAGGAAAATCCCCTGATAAGTTTCCATTGAAAACAGATGGCCCAAATGATTCACCTATTCAGAGCAACTCTCTAAAAGTTTCCTCTGAGCTCTAAATCCAAAAAAAAATTTCAAGGAGACTGGCTGAGATCACCCAGCCTTACAAATTATACCACTAAAGACATTCTATAATCTATTTTTTTTTCTTTGGGTCCCCATGGGATTGCCAATGCCCCATTCAGCAGGAAGTAGCCTAGAGAGGGATGCCCACATTCCTCCAAAATGGATTATGAATATTTGTATTTGTTTACAGTCTTGGTTATAAGTCATTACAGGTAAAAAAAAAAGATATTAGATATGTGTTCTTGTTTTAAAAAGAGAAATAGGATATGTAGTGGGATTGTGTTATTACATTGTAAATAATTGTCCTGTCTACTTGTTCAGTAAAAATGCAGATTTCCTGGAGGCAGAAAGGAAGTGTAGGTGGGGCTCCCAGAATAACAATATTCTCGGAATAGGAAGAACAGAGCAAAGATGCCACAGTGATGCCAGAGAAGCAAGTAGATGAAGAGGACAACTATGCTGCTCTGAGAAAAAGTACTTTACTGCACGACTGAGCAGGATAAGAATAATGGGTTAGTTCAAAAGCAAAAACTAGCAAGTTATATGCCTGGGCCCTAGGTCAAACAGCATAAAAGTAATGTAAGTGTCTGTCTCTGTGGGTATGTGGGTTTGAACCTTGAAGCTATGCTGGAAAGTCTGAGCTGGAAACCTCATACAATGATGAATCTGATAGAAAATAAAGTGGAAAATATCCTTGAATGGATTGGAACAGGTTATAACTTTCTATATATAACCAGTAGTACAGACACTACAACAATTATTTAATAGGACCACTTGAAAATGGGAATCTTCTGTAAGGCATGGTCAATAAGACAAAACTACAGTCTCCAGAACAGGAAAAGGTCTTCATTTTGGACAGAGGACTGATCTCTAAAATATACAGAGAATGCAGAAAACTAGAGGTCAAAAAACCAAAGAACTCAATTGGAACATTGGGTACAGAGCTAAATAGGGAATTCTCAATTGAATAATACAACATAGTTGAAAAACAAAGAACAGCTCAACATCCTTAGCCATCAGAAAAATGCAAATATAACTAACTCTGAGATACTATCTTATACTTTCAGAATAGCTAAAATCAAAAACACCGATGATGACCTATACTGCAGGGGATGTAGAACAAGGATAATACTCCTCCATTTCTGGTCAGAATGTAAAATTTTACAACCACTTTAGAAATCAGTATAGTGGTTTCTAAAAAAAACTGGGAATTAATCTCCCCAATATTCCAGCAATACCACTATTTGGGCATATATCCAAGTGATGTTCATTCTTACATCAAGATCATTGGCTCAACTATTTTCATTGCAGCACTATGTGTAATATCCAGAGTCTGAAAACATTCTAGATGCCCCTTCATTGAAGAATTAAATAAAACATTTTGACACATTTACACAATGGAGTACTACTCAGTGTTAAAAACATTACATTCTGAAATTTGCAGGCAAATAGATGGATCTGGAGAGTATCATCTTCAGTGAGATAACACAGATCGAGAAATATAGACATGGGCTTACTCACTCATTAGTGGACTTTAGACATAAAGCAAAGAATAATCTGGCTACAATTCACACCACACACACACACATACACCCACACACACTCAAACTCACTCACAGCAGACAGGTAGCAGGTGAAAGTTAAGAAAAAAATTCATCGATCCCCTTGATAAGGGGAAATAGAGAAGATCTTCTGAGAAAATTGTGATCATATGGGGGCAGGCAGTAAGGGATGTGAGAAGAGAACATGGGAGAATGGGATGGTAGAGTGTCAGGAGCAAGAGAAAAATAGAGCAAAGAAGTTCATATCCTGCTAAGGAAAGCCATTGTGTTATCAGAGAGAAACCTGGTGCTAGGAGACAGCCAAGAATCCACAAAATGAGCCCAACTCAGACTCCAAGCACTAGTGAAGAGGGTGCTTAAACTGGTCTTTGCGTATTTTCATATAAATGACCACCCTAATTGTCATTATAGAACCTTCATCCATCAGCTCATAGAGGGAGATGCAGAGATCCATAGCTAAACACAAGGCTGAGCTACTGGACCACCTGAAGAGATGAAGTAGAGATGCATGAGCCTTCTGATTGGGATCACCATAAAGAAGACCTACAGAATAGGCTATTTCATGATTTTGGGAGCTTGCAGACTCTGAAATGACAGCTGAACCTTCATGGAACATACCTACATCCTCTGAAAGTAGATGACATTCAAAATGCATGAGCAGTCTCTGGAGCCTTTTGCACTCAGACAAGAATCTATCATGGGACCATGAACTAGCTTCTCAGAGCTCATGTCTAGTGGGGAAACACTTTTCTCAGCTTTGATAGTTGTGAAAGGAACTTGGTTCTACCTCAATTGGATATGCCAGAATTGAATCACCTTAGGATTCCATGTGCTCTTTGGGGAAAGAACAGGGAGATGGGTTGTGAGAGATAGTAAAAAGACTGGAGGAGGGCTGGGAGAGAACAGTAGTTGGAATACAAAAAAATTAAAATATTAAAAACACTATTATACTGAGGAATGTCAGGTATCTGTAAGATCACACAATGGATGGTTTAAAAATTGAACAATTAAATAAATCAATTTGTTTATAATTGACATAATGACAAGTATCCTTTTGGTAATTCTTGTTTTATTTCTAAAAATTTGGATGATATGAGAGCCACGACACAGGCCTTAGAAAACATTACTAAAGAAAATAATGCCAGTTTGAATGATAAGTAACAAGCCTTAGAAAAACAGATAATAAAAATATTCAGACAAAGACAGAGAAATTTAAAGGATAATCAACCTTAACATTATGTTATAAATTTAGAGAGAAAAATGGATTTGAGATGTAGTCTCATGCTCATGATTGTGTTTTAATAGGAGAGTTGATTTCCAGAGATTTGAAGAAAAATCAAAATATCAAATATTTTAATTGCAGTAAAAATGGTCACCTAAAAATGGATTGTAGTCAGCACAATCCTAGAAACATTGCTTTTTCTAGGAATAATTCAAACAGAAGGTTTCTGCCTTCTGGAGTCTCATAAATGTTCAGCCAAGTCTGACATTGAACCAATGAGTACTGACCATAAGGAACAGACAGGATAACCCTTTGTTGTTGTGAAATGTCTTTGAGTGCCTTTCACAGGACCTTATATAAAATTTGGTTCAACAATTCCCTACAGCCATTGGGGAACCTCTCCCCAGAACAATTAAATGTTTTTGTTTATTTGATCAGATATAACATTCTAAAAAAAAAATCAGAAACTTAGGGTTCATGGAAAGTTTGTTTTTTTCTATACCAGAGAATGAAGGAATTCAGCTAAAGATTCTGATGGCCACTGAACAAATTGTTGTATAAAGAGAAAGAGTAAATCATCCAAGAAAAATGACTCAGTAAGACTAAATTGGCCAATTGGTATATCACATTTCCAACAGAATAAATTAAAAATATCTTTCCAAATATTTGTTTCTGCTTTCTCCACATATAAATAATGCAAACTGGCTTTTAGTAGTCTCAATTCAACTAAAAATTAAATTTTATTTTGGAGTTGAAGAGTGGCTCTTTTCTCTAAATTCAAGCATGCTTGTAAAAATTAGTTCAAAAGCAATCTTTGTCTCATGTCCAAAAAAATCACATCTCATATAGGACAGAAAAAAAAATTAAAGTACTATTATATTGCCACAAACCTCACATTTTTTTGAGTATTTAAAACTTTTTCTGAGGCTTAATTTTATCTCAAAATATGTAAAATTAATAAATATGTATATATAAAAATCTTTTGTCATGATATTACTGGTCATACAGATTATTAACTAGTTCTAAAAATACTTGATCTAGCTTCCTATTATCAAACCTAGTTTCAGGTTTGAGTACATATCAAGTAACTAGTAATTAAGCTTTTGAACTCTGGATTTATATAACAAATTATGATTCTTTAACCTCTTTTAGATCTGAAGCATTTGACATTTAAAATACTTAAGTTTTCTGCAGGGAACCATAACTTTGCTTAACAGCAACCTTTGAAGTCTCCAAAAAAGGAAGCCCCATAACTGTAGTATGTGGTTTCTGGCCCAGACTTTCGGGCCTAACCTCAAGGTGTAGGACCCACAGACCCACAGACCCACAGACCCACAGACCTGCAGTCCCACAGTCCCACAGAGACAAACAGATGCTTTCAATAGTTTTAGGCTGATCAGCCAAAGGCCCAGGCATATCACTTGCTAGCTTTCTACCCTAACCCATGTCTCCTCCTGTTTAGCCATGGGGCTCAATACCTTTTCTTAGAGCAGCATAGTTGTCCTTTGCTTCTTCCGGTTTCTCTCTAGCATTATGCTCTCTGCTTCCTGTTCTCAAGAGTTTTCTTAGTCTGGTAACCCTGCCCACACTTCCTGCCTGCCTTTGGCCAATCAGCACTTTTTATTAAACCAGTGGGTGGGACAATTATTTACCATGAAATAATACAATCCCCTACATATCCCTTTTTCTCCTTTTAAA
The DNA here is from genome assembly GCA_033318265.1 of Phyllotis vaccarum. Lineage (NCBI taxonomy): Eukaryota > Metazoa > Chordata > Mammalia > Rodentia > Cricetidae > Phyllotis > Phyllotis vaccarum. Next base: position 40,591,721 of record JARWLC010000016.1, read on the forward strand.
ACAAAAAGAACTCCAAATCTAATATTCTTTTCCCCCCTTATCTATAACAACTTATAAACAACACTGTATAAATATAATATAAATAAACACAAACATCCATAATCCATGTTTTGGGAATGTGGTCGGCGTTCCCTAGGCTACTTCCTGCTGAATGGGGATGCTGACAATCTCATGGGAATCCAAAGAAAAATTTGGGATTATGGACAGGTCTTTAGTGGAGTAGTCTATAAGGCTGGGTCTTCACAGCCAGTCTCCTTGAAATTGTTCTGGATATACAGCTCTGGAAACTTCAATCAAGGTGCTCTGAAGTGCTAAATCATCTGGTCCATCCATTTCCATTGGAGATTTTTCTGGGGTTCTTCCTCTATCAAACTTTATGTTCTTTATCCAGAAATAAATCCATAGCCTCTCATTTTCTGTGGAAATAAAAAGAAAACCTCTTCTCCAAAGTAGCGTATCTTTGCATTTCAATTTTAAAGTAAATTCATTTACAAAATACATAGTTTGAGTTAATCCAACATCATTTATAATCAACTGTTTTTTTTTAGCAGCTTTTACTAAGTCATTTTCGGTCAAGAAACTTAAAGATAAGACAATAATATACAGTAACCAGACATTCTTTGTATTTTCCATCTTTACCTGGCTATTTATTTATTTATTTATTTATTTATTTATTTATTTATTTATTTATTTATTTATTTATTTATTTTCTTCTATAAGGGCTTTCTCTACTTCTTTTTTCTTTCTTTACATCTATATATCTTTTTTCCACACACTCTAAACCTTTAGAGTTTTTTTTAAAAAACGTGTCTTTACTCTATATTTATTTCTTAACTTTTTCTGTTTCTGACCACACCTTTAATCAGCCACTGTCTTTGACCACACCTTTTCTTGGCTAGGGTGATTAACTCCGCCCAGATTCTTCTATTTTTTTCAGTTTCTGAACACACCTTTAATCTGCCCGGATTCAAGGTTTGTAGGATGGGTGAATGGCTCCACCCAGCTCCTAGTCTAACTTCATAGAATTTATCTTTTTAACCCAGGTACTCTGGAATTTTAGGGTCCATATAATTATCAAGTAAAGCTTTGCCATCTGCTGCTCATTAACTCCATTTAAGTATTTGGCAGCAGGGCCTCTTAAAGGACTCACAAGTACTTTGCCTCTAAGGCTGAATCAGGAAGCTTCTCTTTGAAAAGCCAAGCCTTACTTTGCCTCTGGCAAACAGAGTTGATCCAAGAAAACATTGCCACTAGAAAGCCATCTTTGATTCTGTTCCCTTTTTTTCCTAATGAGCAGAAATCTTAAATGCATCATTTAAAATCTTTTGCTTATACTAAGGGTCCTGTGAGACTCCAGGAACAAGCCATTTTACACCTTAAGCTGCACTCCAAAAGTCTACCATTGTAGCTCAAGCCCACATGCCTACCAGGGCCTCTCTGTACCACAGCTCACATGGGAGACACAATTCAGAGGCTGCTTTGGGCTAGACTCAAATGGGCTAGACCATTTTTAAGCTTTATATGGTTTTATGTGGGCATATTTGACCCATGTTGGGCTGCCATTTGGAGTCTGGTTTTTGGGGGCTTCCAGGGGGAATAATTTTACTGAGAGTAAGTTAATGCCACTAAGCTGACAAATGTCACCCAAGATTGGCTTTAGACTATAACCTGTTCAGAATAACTTTAATGTGGCTAACTTAGATGGTCTAGCATCAAAGACTACACTATGTAGTGTATGTGGTGTTTGAGATAAGCCCTATACTTTCCCATTACAGATCCTGAACAACTGATACAGGCAGCTCTACTAGGATTTGGCAATTATCCCATTTTTCAGAGTCCCCTAATGATGTCATCACCCCTAGACAGCAATAAGTAATTTTAAGAATATTATACCCACACTTCCAAGAGGCAAGGTGGGTAACTTTTGGTAACTCAGTGGGTAATGTGTAATTGTCATCATGTAGAGATGTTAGATACTAGTTATTATTAGTAATGGTTGGAAAAATGTTGAACAAAGAATATTAGATTCAGGGATCTTGTTCTAAAGAAGGTAATATATTGCAATAATATAAATGGGTAAAAACTATTTAACCTAAATCTAAACCAAAAAAGAAACTACTTTTAAAAAATATTTTGCAATGACGTAAAGTTTTGTATATTGATATAAATTTGTCATTTTTGCTATAATGTGTACTTTTTATAATTTCTACTTTTTTAAAGGTATTTTTGAATATTGATTCAAACTTAAGATTATTTTTGTTTGAAATATTGTTCATACATTTTTACTCTTGGCCAAGATATTGTACCTGTACAAATCATTTAGAAATGTAAAATACATTTCTAGTCTTTGAAAGTTTTTATTACATACTATCTAGGATAATAGCAAGTTAGTATTTACCTATTTTAATCAAAATTATAGCCATGTTAGGCATATTTTAAACTGAGTTATGTGGGAGGTTGTGTTGTTTCATTTTAAATAATTGTCCCAACCACTGATTTAATAAAAAGAGCTGATTGGCCCAAGGCAGGCAGGAAGTGTAGGCATGGCTACCAGACTAAAAACTCTGAGAACAGAATGCCAGATCAGAACACCAGAGGGAATTCCAGAGAGAGGCCCGGAAGAAGCAGAGGACAACTATGCTGCTCTAAGAAAAGGTACAGAGCCGCATGGCTGAACAGAACAAGAGACATGGGTTAGGTGAAGGGTACAGAGCTAGCAAGTAATATGCCTGGGCCTGAGGTTGATCAGCCAAAAACTAATGAAGGCATCTGTGTGTCTCTGTGGGTCTGCGGGTCTGCGGGTCTGTGGGTCTAGACCTTGAGGTTAGGCCCGAAAGTCTGGGCCAGAAACCTCTTACTACAGAGTTATATTTTAGACAGCTGGTCTTTAAAAACTTCTGAAATCTAAAGAATATGGTTTTTATGATTTCTTAATAGCAAAAGGTTCTTTGTTTATGACAACAAGACATGTTTGCTCCTTGTAACACCAATGCACTTCAGAGAAGATGATGGTCACTAAAGAAACTCTGTGTAGAGTAATTTTTTTCTGAAAAAAAAATTAGCCACTTGGAAGAAAAAGTGCCTTTGCCTTGATAACTGACAGTCATGTCAGTATGCTGTCCAAGTTGAACAGGTAGGACAGAAAAGAAATTGACTGTCAAATTTTGACAAGACAAGTTAGGACAGTCCTTTAATTCCTGCTTCACAGAAAAATTTGTCAGATATTTGAGGCCTGCAGACTAAAGATTGATGAACCAAAGTTATAGAGGCACTATGAGTGACTGTTCAGGTAGTCAGCTGTTTCTGTTATTTTGTATGTTTGAAAGTATTTGCTCTGGACTTCTTGTTTACTTTGTTAATGTTATTTTTTCTCAGGTATTTGATGGAGTTAAAAACTAGGTTCAAATTTAAAAAGGGAATTTTCAACAGAAGAATTACAAATGGCTGAGAGGCAAATAAAAATTGTGGAACATCTTTATCCATCAGATAAATGCAAATAAAACAACTTTGAGAAGAATGGCTAAGAACAAAAACACAGATGACAGCCTATGTTGAAGATGATATAGAGGAAGGTGAATGCTCCTCCATTATTAGTGAGAGTATAAACCTGTACAGCCACTCTAGAATTCAGTATGGCATTTACTCTGAAAATTGAGAGTCAATCTCCCCAATTATCTAGAAATATCACTATTGAGTACATACTCAAAGGATATACCCCAAAAGCATTAGCTCAACTATGTTCACAGCAGCATTATTCACAATAGAAAGAACGTGGAAACAATCTAGATGCCCTTCAACTGAAGAATGAATTAACAAACTGTGACACATCTACACAATGGAGTACTAATCGTCAGAAAAAAAAAAAACAGAAAAAAATGGCATCCTAAAATTTTCAGGCAAATGGATGGATTTGTAGAATATCTGTCTGAGCAAGGAGGTATCAAAAGTCTAGAAAGATAGGCATAGCATGTACTCAGTCATAAGTGGACTTTAGACAAAAAAACAAACAATGCCCAAGGTGAAAACCACAACCCCTGTAAAGCTTGGGCTAAGAAGGAACTTAGGAGAGATATACAGGGATTTCCCTAGGAAGAGGAAATAGAGATCTCCTTAGCAAATTGGGATCATAGTGGGTTGCAACCAAGAAGAGGAGGGAACAAGTCATGAGAAGAGAAGATGGTCAAATGATAGGAGCAACAAAGAGGGAGAACAAAAGAGATGGATATCTTGATAGAAGAGGCCACTGTGATGTTGGAAAGAGACCATGCTGGAAAAACCTCCAAGAACTCAAAGGATGTCCTTGGCTATCTCTCCAACCAATAGTGTAAGGGGTGCCTAAAAAGGACTTCCCCAATAATCATATAAATAACCACCCTAGGTGTCATCACAGAACCTACATCCAACAATGAATAAAGGTGGGTGCAGAGATCCATGGCTGAGAACTAGGCTGAGCTCCTGCTGAGAGCAGGAGAGGAGAATCTGTATGAGCAAGGGGATAGGGATTATGAGGAAAAGTTCCACAGAGATGGCCAACTGGATATCTGGGGAGCTCACTGACTCAAGAACAGCCACTGGGAAACCATAGAGTATAGGACTTAGGCTCTCCAAAGGTAGGCAACTGTATACTGGCATGGGCAGTCTGTGGAGCATCAAAGAGTAAGATCAGACTGTTTTCCTGTGCATGGTTGGCACCTTGGAGCCAATTCCCTTTAGAGGAACATCTAACCCAGTCTTGATACTGGGATGAGAAAATCAGACTTGTCTGGAGTGGATGTGCCATGCTGAACTGACCCACCTTAGGACTTCTTGTCCTTTTGATGGAGGGATCTGAGAATGGAAAAGGGGGTAGGCTGAAGGCAAACTGGGAGGGATTGCAAGGAGGGAAGGGAGGGAAAACATGAATTTATGGAAAAAGACTTTTTTAGAAATAAATAAATTCAAAAATAAGAAAATGACTAAATCCCTTATTAAAAGCCAAGGCAATGGTAACAATTTAAGAAACTGAATAAAACTGTTCAAGACTTGAAAATAGAATTAAAAGTAATTCAGAATATACAATCTTAGAGGAATTTGAAAACAAAAAAAATCTTATCAAGTAAACAGGGATTATGCTGTGGGGAGAAGCAAAGGGCAAGAGTATGGGGAACAAAAACTAGAATTTGAGGGCTTAGGGGTGTAAAATAGAAAATCCCAGGATTCTGAGAGGGTATCCCAGTAAAAACCCCTACTAATAGAGATTATGAATCCTGCACAAGCAAATATCTAAAGAATGTGCTAGGGAACAGAAGGGTAAAATTTGTAGGAGTGGTCAACTAATAACTGGTCTAATTTGAGCCCGTTCCTGAATTGTTTATCATGCCCTAGACTGTTTGGATTTCCCAGAACTCAAGGCTAAATAAAAATCCCAGAGACATAGAATACAAAGTCATAAACATGTTTTTAATTTTATTCTGGTATACTCATAGATGCTTGTCTTGTCCACTTAAAATCAGAAAAGCTTACCTTAGAATTTGAGTTCAACAGATAAAGAGACTCATATCCAAACATCAAGCAGAAAGAGCCCCAATTGAAGATATCCATCAGTACTTTCCTCTTGGAGCTTAAAAGCCCTTTGGAGTAGGGATAGGAAAAATTGTAGGAGCCAGAGGTGTCGAAAATATAAGAACAAGTTCTAGAGACATCAACTAAGTAGGGTTCACAGGAGCTTCTAAAGCCTGAGGCAGAAATCACAACATGGTCTGTGCTAGGTTCTTTGCATCTATGTTATGACTGTTAACTAGGTGCTTTGTGTCTGAAAGTGATAATTAGGTGTCTCTGATTCATTTTTCCCCCTCTTGGGACACATTATTCACAACAGGGTTGCCTGGCCCAACCTTAATATGAGGGTTTATTCCTAGTATTACTGTGTCTTACTGTACGTAGTTCAGTAGATATCTCTGGGAGGCTTGCACTTTTTTGAAGGGAAGTTGAGGAGAGGTGGATCTGGGAAAGAGGGGAGCTGGGGAGGCTGGTACTGGAAAGAGTGGAGGGAGAGAAATTTGGTGTTGGAATGTAAAATAAATAAAACAAAACTAAAATCAAGGGAAAATAAGGAGGAGTAGGTTTCAAAAATAACCTGAGGCAGTGTCTAGATTCAGAAACTAGTGTAATAAAAAATGAAATTTATATGGCCTAAAGAGATGGATCAGGAGTTAGAAGAACTGATGGGCTTTTCCAGAGAACTCAATTTTTATTCCCAGGATATACATGGTAGCTCCCATTTCAGAAGATCCAATACTTTCTTCTGGCTTCTGTAGGCATCAGACATATATGAGTTGCAAATACATGCAGTCAAAACACTCATACACATAAAATTGTAATAAAAAAAACCAAACACTCACCCTGACTTTTGAGGATCCATGGTGACACCTGCCTCTAATCTCAGCACTTAAGACACAGAGGCAGGTTGATTTCTGTGTTTAGGGCCAGCCTGGTCTAACAAACTAGTTTGAGGACAGCCAGGCTTACAAAATAAATTCTGTATTTTTTTTAAAGAAAAAAGAAAGAAAAGAAGTATAAAAAAGGAAAAGTATGAGAGAGAAAGGATAGTCCAGAATAAAATTCTCATAAGTTCAATTAAATTTTGACTATGGTACAATGTAGTCTCTTCATTAAATGATACTTAAAGAACTGGAAATCCACATGTAAGAGACTCAAAGAAGCAATATCATTTACAAAAATAAACCAAGTTTGATCAAATGGATGAAAATCACATGAATTCCTATATTGTTTTTTGCTGAAGAAGCTATAGTCACACTCCACACATAGTTCTTATCAAATAGATAATTGTAGTTAAACAAGCTTTTGAACTACTGATTAGAGAATTTTTTTTTTGCTTATATGCCCTTTGAATGTAACTCTGAAAAAAAAAATTCGTGGAAAAGAAACTGTGTCAGGTTGAGAACAAAACCAAAACAAAACAATACAAACAAACTCCTGTAAAGGGCTCCTGTGTCAATGGAGAGTGAAGAACCAACTAAAATTTTAGTAGTTTTGAGGGATTGTTGTTACTTTAGAAGGTAACTACTTTAAACAAATCTCCTTTTAACCTCCTGGAACAACCTTTTCTTCACCCACTCTGTATCTAAATTGAAACCTCATGATAACAAATAAACCTCTTAAAAATGAGTAACTTTGCACTAACATCTTCTGATCATAAATAAGATATTAGATGCTATTAACATAGCAGTATGGTAACTTCTACAAATCTAAGAGATAAAATGTCATAAGATAGCATCTTGGGTCTATAAAATAGCTCCTACACCCAGTCTCAATATATTTACTTCTCTAATGGACCAACCAATGTATTTTAAATTTTCTGTGTTTTATGAATTTCTTTGTTCTGTAAAGTCATTAATCATTCAAAAAACTGCTTTCACATTGGAACACAAAATTTAGGATAGCCTAAATCTGTATTCCAAGGTCATAATTAGCCATAATATTTCCATAATATATTGTTTTTTACTCTTTTTTAAAGATGAAGACTGTATATTCTAATCATAGTACTATGGTACCCAACATGTGACCCCAGAAATAATCCACTTTTTGCTGGAGAAATCAATGAGATTTGCATTGTGTACAATCATGGGGCTCTGAGCTTTGTCTTCTCAAGCAGAAATTAATTGTTTCTTCTTAGGATTAAGACTATCCTTTGTTTGATGTATAGTCCATCTTGTATATTCTGAGCCAGTTAAGAAGTATTCTACATTGACAAGGACCTATTTTTCCTGCTTTCAAAGTGGTTGGTTTGAGGTAGCTGGTTTGTTGTTTACTTTGAAAGTATTTCAGCCTAGACTTTGGTTTTGTTTGCTTGTTTTTTGATTTTTAAAGCAGTTAAATTCTGGATGTTTCTCTTGCTTTTGGCAATTTGTTTGTTCTTTGCACCTTGAGGGCATTTTGATTCTTGTTTAGTTTATGTTTTTTTTTTTTTAAATTTTATTTTAAATGTTTCTATTTGCTATCATTTGGCCTTTGTCTCCTTATATTACTCCTCAAATGCTTAATTCTGTGTTCCTCTTGTGATCTTGCCATGTCTTGGCCATAGACATTTTATAAGCATCTGGTATTAAAGTTATGAAGACAAGAAGGCACCTGTTCTACTTTCTCAAAGTGTAGAGGAATCAAATGGAATGAATATCCAATGATATTTCATGGTTGCATAGGGAAACCCAACCAACATACCTGTTCCTTGGAAAAAAAGAAATTATATTGACTTACCCTGGAAAACACAGATGAGCAATTGGTCACACAGAATTTGAGGCTCCTTATATTCTGTAAATACATAAGATAACATAAGACCCAGTGGGAGAAGACATATTATGGGTTAAATATGATGAAGTTGATCCTCAAAACAGCACTGACCCAAAACACATATTCTCTAGCTATAGCTGACAAGCAACTTTTCCAAGATTATATATATAATTTTGGAAAATAAATATTTATTTCACATAAACATATATATGTGTGTATATATAAATATGCATACTTATATAAGCATATATTTATAAAGGAGAATATACTAGAGATAAATTTCAGTGTGTACTCTCATTGGCATTAAGTATACTGTGATAATTATTAACACATAAGTGTTTGGAACAAACAGGAACATCTGGAGATGACCATCTTTAATCTGTGCATCATTCTCACCTAACAATGTTCTGGGCAATACTGAAGAAAAAAAAGAGAAACTACTTTTAATTATAATGTAAAGTAGCTGTTACAAAACAAAACAAACAGGTAAAATTGGTAATGGATGATATGAAACTTCTAAAAATATCTTGTGGGTTAAATAAGATGCTAAACTAAATAATAGTAATAATAAAAATACTTAGTAATTTTATAGTTTATTGTGAATGAGTCCATCCCTATTTTTTCTCAGAAGTCATTTTGAGCCTATAGCGAAGTAAAGTGCCCTGTCCCAGTAACAATAAAATGAACTCTAAATTGATGAGCTGTGGAAGCCTCTGTTGTAGTTGTCCCTATAATTTCCTTAGTTGATATTCCCAAACTCTCTGGCTCCTACATTCCCTTATCCTCCTAATCCATGGAGGGTCTAGAGCTCAGAGTAGAAACCTGATGGAGAGCACAAAATTGTTCTCTCTCTTTGCCTAATATTGTGTATGGGTCTCTGCCTCTGCTTCTATTGACTGACAGAAGAAGCTGTTATGATTTTGACAAGGCTAAGCAATGATTTATAAGAATATTAAAGATATTATTAAGAATATTTTTATTGACTTTTTTATTATAGGTGTATGGGTTATCTGGTTTCCAATTCCTGGTCATCCAGGCAGCATGGGGCATAGGCTTCCACTTGTGACATGTGCATACAATAGGTCCGTCATTAGTTGACCACTCCTACAAATTCTGAACCTCCATTCTCCCACTCTGTCTTACAAGTGGAATAGAGTATATATCGAAGGTTTTGTGGCTGTCTGGCATCCCATGGAATACTTGTCTGATAACAAAGGATGATTATCTCAGGTTCTAATTCCTTTGATAATAGGAATCTTTGCTAGGGTTACCTGTTGCGGAAGTTCTAATTGTTCTTGTAATAAGTTCTGAGACCTAGATTTTGGGATTACATGCTTAAAAATCAGAAAAAACAGGAACAATTCACAAGAGAAACTTCTCACCACTAGTGATTCCTCAGTACAAAAGGGGAAAATCCTGTCTTCAAAAATGTGCCACCACCTCCTGTCTCTGTTTCTTTTGGGGGCTAGATTAATCTCATGTAGCCTAGTATGGCCTAAACTCACAGAGATCTATATCTAGATGCTAAAATTAAAGGTATGTGACAACATTGCCTGACCTCTATGGCTAACTCTGTGTCTGGGTCTATGTTGACTGCAATCTTTATTTGATACACAGTATATTACCACAGACATCCCAAAAATTCTGACAATATCTAGGTTTCTACATATTTCACCTTCCCCTGACAGATACTCTGCAATTCCAGTTATTTTCTCTCAATATTCTCTCCTCTCCCCTATACCTGATTCCTCCTGTTCCCATTCCCAAATGCTTCCAGTCCACTAAAAAAATCTTGCTATTTCCCCTTTGTAGGAAGATACATTCCTCCCATTCAGAGCCCTCTTTGTTACTTAGTCTTTCTGTATTTGCGGTTTGTAGCATTATTATCATTGTTCTAATAGCTAATATCAACTTACAAGTGAGTACATACCATGTTTATCTTTCTAGGTTTATCTATTATAGGTTACCTCACTCAGGATGATTTTTTTCATTTATTAATTATTGATCTTATGTCTGTGATATCTGTTAATCGTACAGATCCATGAGTATGAGAGATCTTTCAATCTTTTGGTATTTTCTTCAAATTATTTTTTCAAAGATTTATAGCCTTTATGATAAAATCTTTTCTTTATTTTTTAAAAGTTACCACAAGATATTCTGTATTATTTACAGCTATTGCAAAGGATGATGTTTCCCTGATTTCTTTCTTATTTTTTATTTGTATATTTATATAGGGGAACTATAAATATTTTGTTATGTTTTTGTGTGTGCTCGCCTTATAGCTAGACACTTCATTAGAAGTGTTTATCAGATATAAAAGTTCTCTGATACAATTTTGAAGTTTGTTTATATATACTATCTTATCATTTGCAGACTGTGAAAAACTGACTTTTCCTCTTTTCCAATTTGTAACCCTTTGATCTCCTTCAATTGTCTTATTGATCTAGCTAGATTTTTAAGCATTATATGGGGAGTGAAGAGAGGCATATCTTGTTCCTCAATTTGGTAAGATTGCTTTGATTTTTTTCTACACTTAATTTTATGTTGCCCATTGGCTATATATTGCCTGAATTATACTTAGGTATGCCCCTTGTATCCTTGCTCCTTCCAAGCCTTTTATCATGAAAGAGTATTGGATTATTCAAAGGCTATTTCACAATCTAATTAGATGATAATCTATTTTTATTTTATTTTATTTTATTTGTTTGTTTATATAGTGGATTACATTGACTGATTTCTATATGTTGAACCATCTCTGCATCTCAGGAATAAAGCCTATTTTATGAAGTGGATTATATTTCTGATCTGTTCTTGGATTCAGTTTGCAAGTATTTTAGTATTTTTAAACTTATGTTCATAAGGAAAATTCATCTGAGGGTTTATTTTTCTGTTTAATTCTACTTTGTTTTGACTATCATGGTCACTATGGTGAGGTGCCATAAAATAAATTTTGCAAGGTTTCATTTTTTATTTTGTTCAATAATCTAAAGAGTATTGACTTTGACTCTTCTTTGAAAGATCAAATTCTGAACAAAACCTATCTGATCCTGAGCTCTTTATTTCTGGGATGTCTTTAAATAACTGTTTCTGTTTGTCAGCAAGTTATGCTTCGATTAGACATTTTTATTTCATTCTAATTTAGTTTTGATAGCTGTATATATTGAAAAAGTTGTCCAATCTTTTCTATTTTCCATTTCTTTAAAGTATGGGTTTTTAAGTATGGCTTAAAAATTCTTTGGGTTTTCTAAATGTCTTTTCTGTTTGCTTGCTTCTAAGTTTGCTACTGTCGATATACTTTATTTGACTTTTAGTTTATTTAGATAAGGGTTTGTCAATCTTATTATTTTTTTAAAGAAGCAACTCTTTGCCCCATTAATTCTTTTTATATTTTTTTGTTTCTATTTTATTAATTTTAGCCCTCATGTTACTTATTTTCTGTCATCTGTTTGTGTTGGTTGTGCTTTCTTAATTTTGTTATAGAATTTTCAGATATGTTCTTAAGTTGTTGGTATGAGATCTTTCCATTTTTTTTTCTATGTAGGCACTTGGTGATATGAACTTTCCTTTTAGTAATACCTTTATTGTGTCCCATAAGTCATGTATGTAGTGCTTTAATTATCTTTGAATCTTATGCATTATTTTCATTCCTTTAATTATTTCTGGATCCAGCAGTCATTAAATAGAGTTATTTTTTATGTGTTTATAGTTTATAGGATTTAATTTATTTATGCTGTTGTTGAAATCTGGTCTGATAGGATGCAGGGAGTTACTCAGTTTTTCTTTATATGTTGAGATTGTTTTGTTGCCAAATATGTGATCCATTTTGCCAAAAGTTTTGTAGGTACTGAGAAGATGGTATATTCTGTTTTGAGGTAAAATATTCTGTAGTTATCTACTAGGTATATTTTCTAGCTCCAGTATTTTTCTGATTGGATTGTCTGTTGGTGAAATTAGGGTATTGGAGTCCCCCACTATCACTGTGTTAGGGTCAATGTGTAATTTAAAATTTAGTAATATTTGGTTAATGTTTCTTTTGTTGTAATATTTTCAATCTACAATTTTATTATGTTTGAGACATAGATGCTAAGAGTTAAAATATAAACTTGGCAGATTCTTTCTTTGATGAATATGAAGGTTCCATCTTCATTCCTTTGAATTATTTTTTTAGATAAAATTTGCTAGATATTATATTCAATTTATTGTCTTGTTTTTTTTTTCATTCATTGGCTTCATAAACTTTGTCCAGTCCTTTACTCAGAGATAATGCCTATCTAAATAGACATTAAATACTAAATTAAAATATTAAAATGTTAAGGTGCACTTCTTCTAGGAATGATTGATCTTGATTTGCACCCACACTTTGTTAGTCTATGCTTTTTAAAGAGGAATTGTATGCAATGATATTCAGAGATATCAACGACAAATGATTATAAATTCCTGGGGCTTTTTTTTCTGCTGGTGGTGGTTGTGATGATGGAAGTAGTGTCAGGGGCAGTGGCAGTGGCTGTAATTGTGTGTGTGTGTGTGTGTGTGTGTGTGTGTGTGTGAGAGAGAGAGAGAGAGAGAGAGAGAGAGAGAGAGAGAGAGAGAGAGAGAGAGAGAGAGAGAGTATGCTTGTTATTCTTCTTTTGACTTTGCTAATATAAGAATATTTACTTCCTGTGCTTGCATATGTTTGGATTTTCCTTCTAGTCCCTTCAGTAGGGCAAGGTTCATGCATGAATATTGTTTAAATTTAACTCTATCAAGGAATTTTTACCTACTGTAGCTAGAAAAGTTTTATTTAGTATAGTGGTCTGGTCTGGCATCTGTGTGATCTCTTACAGTATTCAGCACAAATAACCAGGCCCTACTGACTTTAGAATCTCTATTATGAAGTTGTAATATTAATATATCTGTCTTTATATGTTATTTGTTTTGTCTTGACTTGCAGTTTTTAATATTCCTTCTTTGTTATGAATATCCAGTGTTTTTATTATCATGTGGCAAGAAATCTTTTCTGTAGTACAATCTATTCACTATTTTGTAAGCTTTATATTTACCTTTATAGACACTTGTTTCTTAAGATTAGGCAAACTTTCTTCTCTGATTGTTTCTGAGAACATTTTCTGAACTTTTGAACTGAGGTATATCTTCCATTTCTTTCTTCTTTCTTGTTTCTTTTTTAAAAGTTTCTATGCATTTTTTGTTTAATTTTTTCCTATACCCACCACTGCTCCCCCACCATCTCTTTCTCCTTGTCTTTACTTAGCCTCTCCCACACTCCATCCCACTTCCATTTACCAGTGATGGCAAGGAATCCAAATTTGAGTCATCTTGGACTAGTTTATCCAGTTGAGTTTAGTCCCAGTACTTCCCCTCAGTATCAAGACTTACTAAGGTGTTTCTCTGTAGGGAATGGACTCTGAGAAGTTAGTTCATGTACTGGGATCAAACTCTGGTCCTACTGCAAGAGACTCTATTAACTACCCAGGCCATTTGATTGTCATCTATATTTGAAGAGTTTAGTTCCTTTCATGATGGTTCCTTAGTTGTCATTTCAGAGTCATTGAGCTTCCAGTAGCTTGAGTGAGCTGTCTCATTCTCTCAGGATCTCTTTCCACCTGCCCTTGCCGGCTAACTTATATAATCCCCATTACTCATGAAATCTTTATTTCCCCTTCCTAGGGTCCAATGAATGTCTCTCTTAAGTTCCTCCTGTTACCCATCCGCTTGAGGTTTGTGGACTATAGCCTAGTTCTCCTTTGCTTTACATATAAAATCCACTTATGAATGATCACATATCATATCTATATTCTGGGTCTGTGTTACCTCACTCAGAATGATACTCTTCAAATCTATTAATTTGCCTGCAAATTTCAGGATTCTTTTTTTTCTGCTGAGTAGTACTCCATTGTGTAACTGTACCAAAAACTTCTAATAAATTCTTTAATTGAGGAACATCTAGGTTGTTTCTAGGATCTGGCTATTACAAATAATGCTTCTATGAACATACTTGAGCTAATACACTTTGAGTAAGAATGTAAATTTTGGGGTATATGCCCAATAGTGATATTATTGGATAATTGGGTAGATTGATACCAAGTTTCCTGAGTAACTGCCATACTGATTTCCAAAATAGCTGTACAAACTTACATTTCTACCAGCAATGGAGAAATGTTCACTCTTGATCTACAACCCTTCCAGCATAGGCTGTCATCTGTGATTCTTATCTTAGACATTCTAACAAGTGTAAGATGATATCTCAGAGTTATTTTGAATTGCATTTCATTTATGTCTAAGGGTGTTGACCTGTTCTTTAAATGTCTTTCAGCCACTTAAAATTATTCTGTTGAGAATTTCCTATTTAGCTCTGAACTCCATTTTTTAAATTGGATTATTTGGTTTTTGGCCTCTAATTTTTTGAGATCTGTATAATCAATCCTCTATCAGATGTAGGATTGGTAAAGATCTTTATCATTTTATAGGCTGTCTTTTGTCTTATTTACCATGTTCTTTGTCTTACAGAAGCTTCTCAGTTGTAGGAGGTTCCATTAGCTAATTGTTGTTCTTAGTGTCTGTGTTACTGTTATATTTAAGAATTAGTCTTCTGTGCCAATGCATTCAATGATATTTCCTACTTTTACTTTTATCAGCTTTAGCAAAACTGGATTTAGATTGAGGTCTTTGATCCACTTGGACTTGTGTTTTCTGAAAGGTGACTTATATTTTGTGAAGGGTGACTTTTCTATCAATATTTGTTGGGGAAGTTGATTTTATTTTCATTAAAAATGTAATTTTCATAAATGTATCCCACTGCTCCACTCCCCTCCTTCTCCCAATCTTTACCAGGCAGCCTTGAGGTTCTCCCCTCCATATCCACCCATCTCCTCCCCCAAAAGATCAAGAAGTCCCAAGGGAGGCCAGCCCAGTGAGGTACATCCACTCCAGACATATATAATTCATTCATCCCAAAGTCAATGCTGGGTTGGGTGTTTCTCTACAGGAAATGGGCTACAAGGTGCCAGGCAATGAAGAGGAATACAGTCTGATACCCGCCTCATGGCTCCACACACTGCTCATGCCAGTCAAATGCCACCTACCCTGGTAGGGCCCAGCTTCCTCCTCCAAATGGATCTCCAGTGGCATATCCCGATTCAGTTAGCTCCCCAAATCTACAGCCAGACATCACCTTGGGAACCTTCCTCATAATCCCTATCCTCTTGCTCAGGCAGACTCTCTTCCCCTGTTTTCACTTGTACCAGAAACTGCCCAGTGCTCAGCCATAGACCTCTGCCTCCATCTTCAGTCCCTGTTGAATGTAGGTTCTGCAATGACACCTAGGGCATTTATTCATTTGATTATAGGGGAAGTCCCATCTAGGGACACCCTCCACCATTGTTTGGAGACTTGGGTAGGGACATCATGGACACTTCCCAAGCACTCTGTCTCTTTCCAACACCGAATTGGCTTCCTTTATTGAGATATCCATTTCCCTCCATCTCCTTCTTTGCTCCTCTAACTCAAATCTCTCCTTCTTTTAAGATTTATTCCCAACTCTTCTTGGTTGCAACCTGGTATGACCCCAATTTGCTAAAGTGATCTTCTCTATTTTCTCTTATAGAGGAATTTCTGCGTGGCTCTCTTAAGGTCCTTCTAATCCCAAAATGTTCAGTTTGCAGTTTGGGTATTCATTGCTTTTTGTCTAAAATCCACTTATGAGTGATTACATCCCATGTCTATTTTTCTCAGCCTGTGACACCTCGCTAAGGAGGATATTCCCCAAATCCTTCCATTTGCCCGAAAATTTTAAAATGTCATTTTTTTTATTCTGAGTAGTACTCCATTATGTAAATGTATCATAGTTTGTACAGCCACTCTGGAGTACAGTATGGCTATTCCTCAGAAAACTGAGAAACAATTTCCCTGAGGTCTCAGTAATACCACTATTGAGCATATACCCAAAGGATGCACATTCATACCCCAAAAGCATTATCTCAACTATGTTCATAGAAGCATTATTTATAATAACAAAAATCCTGGAAACAACCTAGATGCCCCTCAACTGAAGAATGAATTAACAAGCTGACAACAAGGATAAGGACAAAGAGGGGAAAACCACTATTCAAAGCTATAATGCACCACTGGCTGCCTGCTCGAGATGCCCTGCTACGTATTTGCCATCTACCTGCCATCACCAGTCACTGCACAGAAGTACTAGTACATGCTTCTTTACAATGGGCCACTTCCCACAAAGACCATTCTTTTTGCCTTTGCTGGACTGTTCTCCAGAGTGATTTCTATGAGATTCAAGGTCCAGATTATGGGACCCAACTACATGCCTGGAAGGAGGAAGAAACCAGCAGCATCTGGCATGACCACTGTCTTTCCACTCCTCTTTGGGTCCATGAATAATCTGGATTGTCAGTGGTGTAAGTGTCTTACCCAGGGGTTTTTCTTCTGATGCTGGCCCTTGGGAAGCCATGGTGCTGATATATTCATGACATGTGTGATCCCCAGGTTTGTGGGTGAAGCATGAGAATCAGCCCACAGTCATATCCATGCCCTGGTTTCATCAGACTGTTCTTGTGAGCCTATAAATGTACCCTGTGTGTGCCAGGCCCTGGTTTCATTAGGTTGTGTCATGCATTTGTGTGTGTGTGTGTGTGTGTGTGTGTGTGTGTGTGTGTGTGTGCGCGCGCGCGTGTGCTCATCTGTGTGTATGTGTATGTGCATGTGTGTGTATGTGCATGTACATGTGCATGTGTGTCTATGAGAGAGATAGGGCTTAAGGGGAAGTTTTCAACTCTCCTTTGAGCCACTGTGGCCTGTCTCTCTCTATCAGTGGCTCCCAGCTCCTGTTCCCAGGATGCTACTATTATCAACATCACCTTCTTCACTACCACTATCCCTGCCCAGCTCTAGTTCAGCCAATGCTCAGTGTGGCTACCTTCTAAGCTCCAGGAGAATGACCCGTTGTTTAGGCTTTTGCTGTTATAATAAGAGCAGGAGGAGGTGGCAAGTGGTGGGGCTGAGAGTGGATAGGAGAAGGAAGTAAGACTGTGAAGCACATCTACCATCTAGTGTCCAAGCTGTGAGCTTTATCCTGGCCTGTCAATACCTCAGCTGTTATAACCAAAACCACTATAGTGAAACAAGCAGAAAAAAGAAAAAAAAAAAACTGCTGTTGATAAAAAAGATAATTTCAATTATTTTTAAATGGAGTGAAAAAAGGTAGTTTTTCTCAAGAAAGAGGAAAAAGATAAAATAAAGAAGAGAAGAAAGGAAGAGCTAAAGAGAGCAGAGAAGAAAGACAAAAAACAAGCAAGCTGTCAGTGAATATAAAATGTACCTGAACTAAAGAACAATAGACAACATATAAAGGAAAGAAATGGGGTTCCCTATACTCGTCTCTTAAAGGGACCAAAAGAACACATAACCGAGGAGTCATCTCAGTGCAATACACTGTTTTGGGGGTAAGAAGGGGTAGAGTCATAGACCAGGGAGTCAGTTGAAAAAAACTAACTCATTTATTTACCAATGAGGAGACATTTCTATACCCTCTTCCCAGCACCTAGCTTGTATCACAATCTGTTCATATTGCATGGCTCTCCTTCATTGGCTGGGCCCAATCAAGTGATCTGACAGCATCTGTTGCTAGGCAGATTCCCAGTGGTCAGGACCTCTGGGCAGTGCCTTTTGTTAGGCAAAGTCTGAGCAATCAGGAACTTTGGACAGTAGCTGTTGTTAGGCGCTCAAGCAGTCTTCAGGTTTGCTCATACAGAAGTGCATTATATGCATGTGTTGGCTTTGAGTTTTGTTTTAATACCAATAGAATTCATGTGATAATTTTAACTGTTCAAAAATAATTAAAGTGGTATATCAAATACAAATAACTGTATTTAAAGGGGAAATTATATAGATACTTAAAATTTTGGTTATTTTATGTATTTGTTTTATGTGTAATCTTCACTTCATTAGTTCAAACTACTCATGATTATTTAAAATTAGTGTTTTATGTCACATGTAAATGTCATGTAACATACAGAGAGTATATAACATACAGTGATATTTGGAACATATTAGCAAATAGTTCTGATATAACTGAGCAGTTATATTTTAATAAACTTTACTGAAGGTCATTCCACTCTTCGAAAGATTACTTTTCTGAATACCAACAAGGAATTATATGCATAAGATACTAGAAATAAACTCTTGGCTATGAGAGACCTTATAATATTTAATATGCGACCTGTGGATGCATCACATATGATGCTTGATCAACAGTAAAAGCTAGAAATGAAAATTCCTTCAGGAACAGCCATTCTTAGTCTCATTCTGAAATGCACTTTGCTGTAATCAGTAAAATCTTCTTAAATCTATTAACATAAAATCCAGCATCTCCTGATAATAAATAAAATACAATTAAAATATATTAATTTATCAGAATACTAGCTCTTCCAAACATAGGAGCAAAGCATGTCATAGAATAACATCCTAAACATATAGAATTATACCACCCATAATGTTGTATCTTTTTCTCAGATGTACCTACCCATCAATGTATTCTAAACTTGCCTTCATTTATTATTTTATTTGTTCTGTAAAACTATAAAAACCTCATCATACTGCATCAAATTTAAAACATGTAATTGGGGATAATCTAAATTTTTGTTCCTGGGCCATGGTCACACATAATGGTTCCTGAATAAACATTCTTATCTCCTTTAACAAGATAGCTGTGGTTTTTAATCATCTCACAACACAGTGAGCTATGACTTTTTTCCCAAATTTACATATACATCTCTAAAGTGGGTCTTGAGTTTAAGAAGGATTTTTTTCCCCCAAAAAAGTAAAAACATCACTTTACAAAATAGCTACCTGTTATACACATAGAAACTCTTGGTTCTGTAAGTATGGGCATTATCTTTGAAATTTCCTTTTGTAGCTAAGTCTAGTAACATGAACACTCAAATAACAATATTTGTTTACTGATTTACTGAACACATCATTTTGAAATGATATATTTAGTAGTTTAACTTCCTCACTAAATAGTACAACTTCTGATTCAGAACAAATGGTTTCATTCTATTGTAAGTCATTGTTAGCATTGCAGTGACACCTAGTGTATAAGTGAATAACATGCACACATTCCATTCTGTTGCTTAAACCAATCTAATTACTTGATAATTGAGTACACATATCTAATGCACTCTAGTTACTTTCTGCTGCTTTTACTTTTTTTTTCTCCCACTTCTATTAACAACCTCCTCTCTTACATGTATTTTTTCCAAACTCATACTTTTTGCTTGGATTTTTAGATTCATTTAGTTTGATCAGGGCCATCTGTGTGACCATTGGTTTGGAACTATTCATTGAGACATGATAGAGTCACTAGTAGATATATATCTTATGACACTGATTCCTTTATCCTAAAACTATTAGTAAAAATAGCTCAGCAGTGATTTGTAGGGCCATCTAAACTTCTCAATCTATAGTGATATTGTTTTGTAGATCCAGTGATGACATTTATTTTTGTTGAGTCAATGATTGCAATGGATATGACTTGCCCAGAAGTTGGTACTTTGGGTTCTCTTTGTCTTACTGTGTTCACATTTTTCCTACACCTTTATATCAACATTTCCTGAGCCTTATAAGGTATAACATAAATGATTAGTATAGAACTGAACGCTGAATTATATCTCATTCTCAGAATCGTTGTATGAGTAGATGTACATTAATAAATTGGAAAAGTCTGATTGTATTGAGCTATGTCCTCAGAATATCCACTGAAAACTTGGCTACTATTTTTTTCATAAATAATTTTAGCAATCTATATAAGCAATTTAAAGTTACTGCATTTAGCACAGTAAGAATATATATATTTCTAAATATGTCTTTGCTATTTAAATGTTATACTTTAAAAATAAAATATGAAGATAGACATGTTTAAAATTACATTTTATTTGCAATCCTTATTAGCTGTCTCTTTCAACTATTGTACATAAATATACATATGCATATAAATATACATAAAGTAAAATTTCAATTTTATTATATAACAGATAACAATTGAAAATTTTCAAACCTAATGATTTTAAAACATAGGTTTTACTTAGTTTCTTTTCATGATGTGATAAAAAATATTCTAACAAATACAACTTCAAGGTGAAAGGATTGATTTCAGCTTACTGGTGAAGGCAAACTCCAATCTTGAATAAATAAAGTCAAACTGAATCCCAGTGAAGTGGAGACAGAGACAAGTGAATTTCTTGTCACTGGGGATTTCCTGGGCATTCAACATAACATACATGACAAATGCCAGTCCAGTGAGAGAGCCTGCCTCATAAAGCATGAGCATCAACTGAGAAACTCCTCAGATCTCTTCATCTACACTTGTACATAGAGAAACATACTTATTTATGGGCAAGGGAGGATTGTAAATCGTTGCTGTCCCACAGGAAATTCTAAACTTTGTCAGTGAAAACTAGGCAAAGATGATTCTAATGGCTGTCCCTGTTGAGAGGGTAAGGACAACTTTGCCGACCCATCATAGTCACCTCCGTGTTACACTCTTGTAAAGTAACTGAGAATTCTAAATGTTTCACCTTCTCTTTGAAATATTTAATCCAACTAACCCTTTAATGTTTAATTTTTACCTTCTATCCTTTCGGTGACATTCCTGAAGAATGTCACACCTGCTTTACAAAGATTACTGCTTTTGAGGACACAAACCCCCTGTAAGTAGTAGGATGCTTAGCACTCAGTTGTTCACTACTTAGATTGCTGATTTAGACCTCACAATGACAGTTTAGGAAGCTTAGTATTGTCATCAATCTCAGTCTTCTTCAGATACTACCACTTTAAATTGGGTGTTCTAATTATACCCAGGTTCTGTAGTGCTCTCTTTAAAAACAATCCTCATAAATGTACCTAAATCTTGAAGCTTCGAGAGCCATAAGAAGAGTTGATTATCATTTAATAGTACTGAGTTCTGTTCTGGTGACATCAAAGTCTCCTGAATTATCCTCAAGTGTTTTAAGCATGATTTTTATTTGTTATTATGGGAGATGTCATCACTTTTCAGTTGATCCTCTGAGAAGGTTCCTTACATTGGAGCTTATTATTCTGTCTTACATGCTTTACTTTTGTCAAGTCTCAATTGGATTCCTCTCATACAAGACTTATCCATTCTGCCATGAATAAGAAAGCCAGCTTCAATACATTTCACGACATCTTGTCTCCCAAGAATGCATGTTGTTCCAGACATATGCCCAGCTAGCCAGAGTGATTGATGATGAAACTACACCTACTCTTAAAGCTCATTTTTTTCAGATACTCCTTCTATGAACACTCTTTAAATATCATAGTTGCTTTATCAGTTAGAATGTCCCTGGTGCCTCTCAGTCTAGTAAGCTGAATTGGGCCTCTTGTCACTGAAACCTGTGCTCCAGGTAGAAAGAGTATGAATCCTTCTTTCACACTGTCTTCTCTTGTTGACTATACTTGTAAATACTTTTCATCAACTACTTGAAAATGTTACCTCATACAATGTTGGTTGTTTGCAGTCTTTCAAGTCTAGAAGGTCAGTCTACCACCTGTTAATCTTTCGTAGATAAAACTATTAAGGTATAGTACTGTGATTTTAGAATAAAGCCAAGGATCAGTATATTTACCTGAAAGATCCAGCAGATGTCAGCAAAAGGCAAGTCAATAGTATGCTAATTATGCAATAGGATACTGGATACCTAATTACCACAGTCAAAACTGAGTCAAAAAGCTCTTTTTTTTTTTTTCTTCTAATAGATAATTTTGTTTGCATCTTGCTTTAAGGCCAGTAGTTCTTGTCTGTGGATCATGATCTTTTTTGGGGTCAGACAACAGCACTGTATTAATGGGTTTCAACACTAGAAAGATTGAGAACTACTGCTTTTGAAAATAGTTTGGAAGGTGTGAAATACTCATTTTTAGAGCAGAGATAAAAATGTAATATAGTCAACTTGGGGAGTTACATTGAGCACCCCTTAAAGGTTTCTATAGTCCTACTGAAGAAGTCAGTATAACACTAAACCATACTTCACCAAGAGTGCCTTCAGGTTCCACTTAACTTGATTGAGCTAAAATGCTTTTTTTTTTTTTATTTTTAGTTTTATCCTCTTTTACTTAGAGAAGACCAGTAAACATATATATTCTTTATTTGGCCCTTTGGCATGTATAATCTTTAAATTTAGTTTTTGATTAACAATATTCACATTTATGTGGTAAACTGATGTTTCGATTCAAGTCTATATTAGGTTATGATCAACTCAGACTAATTATCTCATATATAATTTTAGTAAATTTAATAAATATTTGAGCACTTTTAATATAATCTGTTCTACCTCTTTTGCATTGATAATGTAATACTGTTAGTTATACTGTTGTTCTCAAAGACATAGAGAATAGACACTAAGGGGAACAGAAGGAAGTGTGGCAAGCAGAGTCACAGCAGTAGAGTGTCATAGTTAGATGGAAAAGTAAATTATAATGCTTCATGTCAATGGAGATAATTTTAGAAGCTCTAGTTGGGTTTACATCTCAGGGCTTTCTATTTTGATGAATAATCAGAAGAATAATAAATAGGAGCCACATGGGAGCTTACCTTCAGTGATTTCATCACATATGCATGCATCTCTCCCTATAGAGAAGAGGATATGAAATGTTCCATTTCCTCTCTTTAATCCAATCAATAAGCTTGTAAGCTGTACTGCTAGCCTCATAAGAGTGACCCTCTACTGAGGAATTGCCTCCATCAGATTGGCCTGAAGTTTTGTGGGGAATTTTCTTAATTGATTTGGTGAGCAAAGGTCCTTGTGGGAAGTACCACCCTAATAGTATTCCTATGGTAAACCCAAACTGTTGATATATTTTACTGTAAAGAAAGGAACTTCATAGTATACATATATGATATAGGAAATCATTATCTTATATTTTCATTTCAAATTTTGTTTTTATATTTATTTTTATTTTATGATTATTTGTGTTTTGCCTACATGTATGTCTATGAATCAAGGATATAGATTGTATTTTCTTCAGAGATTAAATAGGGTGTCAAATCCTCTAGAACTGAATTATAGATGGGTATTAGTCATTATTTCATAAATGAGAATGAATTACATCTCCTCTGGAGGTCAGCTAGTACTCTTAACTGCTGAGCAATTTCTTTAGGTATTGAAGTGAAAGTTTTGTATTTTCATATTAATATCTTTACTAGACATTGAAAGCAGAAAAACTGTGTGAAATTATATTACCGTATGCTCAATATTTTTGTAAAATACAATTTGATTATCTATTATGTTTATTCTATAAAATAAATCCAGAGGAACTTATATTTTGCCCTATTACACAACACAAACCTTCAACTTATAACACCTATCTACCAAGTTTCATGTTTGATGAACATTTGATTTTCTTATTCAACTTCTTTAGAATGTCATGTATGGAATTTTCAGTTGTTCCATTCATTCATTCATTCATTCATTCATTCATTTATTTATTTTGCTGTGCATGAATTACTTCATCATAGAGTCTCCATGTTCTTTAATGTGAGTACAAATCATTGCATTCCTTCTTTTGAGAATTACATACATGTATATGATGAATATGGTCGTTTACACAGTCCATTTCCCTTGTTTACCTCCCATTACACACTCCTGAATTCATGAGTTGTTTTATTTTTCATAACCCAATAAGTCCAATTAATGCTGACATATGTGTGTGTGTGTGTGTGTGTGTGTGTGTGTGTGTGTGTGCATGTATGTATGTATCAGTGTGGAGCTATCCACTGAAAGTCTGAAATCTACCAGTGGCCACATCTTCAAGGAAAAATTGTTTTCAGTGATAAACTGCCAATAGTTCTTCAAACCGAGGTGAGGCATGGAGATCATCTCCATTACTTATTAGGACATTTTGGTTGGCTTGATTTTGTGCAGATTTTGGACAGGCAAAAAAAAAAAATTATTATAAATATATTAAACCCACAAAACAGTAATTTACAGCATAACTCCCTATATTTCAGCTCTTAAATTTAAAATAATAATTTTTAATTATACATACATATATGTGTATGTTGCTTTGAATATAGCATGTACATTAATGCAAGTATCCACTAAAAGCAGAAAAACGTATAAGATCTCTTGGGTCTAAAGTCCTGGGAGTTTTCTGGGAACCACAATCTGCTCTCCTGAGAGCGGTAAGCACTTTTAACTACCAACCCATCCATTTAGAACAAAACTCTGACATTCTCTATTCCTCCTCTGCAGTGATGTTTACTGAGCCTTAGCGAGGTGGGATCTGTTGAAAACAGTGTCCTATATATAACTGAACACTCAGTTTTTTATTCCTGACACTGGTCAGTCATGCACCTATGACCAGACTACTGCCTACTCCAAAGGGAAGGTGCTCCAAAGAAAGAAGTCCCAGTCTATGGGGATAAACATAGGTACTTAGAAAGTACTTTGACAGCATGACCATTTAGAAAATAACAAGTATAAATTATATTTCAGAATCTCTGACATCTCTAACCATAAGCATTTGTCTGAGATTATAGGCTTGCTCTTTTGATAGGGCTAGACTCAAATGCAATTTGAAATCAGTCACTTTGATAAAAATTGCAAATCCAGGGTAGAGATGAAATGTCATCAAGGGTAAGCTTACAAGTGCATAGGAAGATATTCAACTATATTTTTTAGGGACCAAATATTGTGTAACATTTTCTAATAGGCACCCAACCATTTATAACCAGGTTAAAATTTCTTGTATTTTCTTAGTAAGTAATGCTGCAATGATCACAAATCTTCTAAAGGCAATTCAAGCAACAAACCAACCCCTACCCCCAAAATTGTTTTTATTTAAATGGGAATTTCAAAGGAAAAGAGACTGTGAGCATTTTAATAAAAATTTTGATCAATGCAATTATATTTAAAGCTTTAACTAACTAGAAGGAGCCACTGCTGCCCAATATCTAATTATTTTTATCCACTACATTTAATTTCTCACTTTAGAATGTGAATATTAATTTACACCTTTCATGGTTGTCTTGTGAGAATTGACTCATATCATATACTGGAGTTAGCTAAGGCTCAGACAAATTAAGTAAATTCTTTAAATTTGTCCCAAATAAGCTTTAGATGAGAGACCTGGTACTAATTATAAGAAGACCTTTTTAAATATCTGAGGAAATTGTGTCAAACATAGCTTTAAAAAAAAAATGAGTTCCATTGCATTTTACCCAACCTACCCAAATTACAATGTTCCTTTCATAGCTTTATTCACATAAAATATAGCACACACACACACACACACACACACACACACACACATACACACCACATCACATCGTTTTAAAACCTTCCTTTCAGCCAGTTAATTTTTTGCCAGTAGATGGCATTATAGTCCACAGTTTGTCAGGCACATTTAGACTCTTGTAAATATTTATATCTGTTATACAAACACAAACAAGTCTATGTTTCTGTTACTATTCTCAGGCAGTATATCACTGAAAGAATGCAACAAGTTAAGTTGTTTAAACTACTTAACTTAAGCCTTAGGTAAGGAATGGTGATACCAGGCTTAGATCCAGGGACTCCAGAAACTAGGGGTTCTATAGTTTCTTTTTCTAGCTCCCTGTGAACACAGCAGGCTGCCAGAGCCAGAAAGATGTGCTTAGATTGTTACATAGCCATCTTTGCTTTGATTTCTGTTGGAAGGGAAGAGGCTAGGAAGCACTTCAATGTTGGTAGACTCTGGTCTTAGAGGAAGTTGCTGTTATTCTTAATTTAGTGTCTGGCCCTGGAAAGATGAGTGTTACAAGAGTTTCCCCTAGCAAACTCTGGGTTCTGTTGGCCTTAACCACCCAGGTTCAGCCACCTGATCAGTCAGCCAGGAGAGAAGACAAATAATATCAAAGAGCAGAAAAATGAGATTTTTCTCCCCCTTTTAAGGAATCAGGTAGGTGAGAAGACCAAATAAACATGTCCATCAGTAAACTTCACTTCCCCCTCAGGCCCATCCTCAGGGTGTTGGAATGTTTTTTAGGTTTAAATAGACAGCAAGTATGCATGCCTCAGCAGTCACTCCTGAACAGTGAGGACTGCTCAATTATCATGGTTTGGCCTCAGGTCTCTCCTGCAACATGGTCTAATAAATTGTCATTGCTGTGTGGAATCTCCAAACTGCAGAAAAGTCACTCTAGTAAATGACGCCAGACTTCAGACTTTTCTTTGTATAGGACAAGACTCTTGAGGGAAATGCTAATTTCTTGGAATCATTGTTTCTGAAACTTGTTAGCCAAAGGAAGATATGGAAATAGTTTCTTAACATATCCTGTCATGGCAGTCAGAAGGAAAAAGACTTAATTTTAAGAAAGAGTTCCAATTGACTTTCCTGTGAGCAAAATATGAATATGTCTATCATAGAACCAGAAGAATGTGGTATGATAGAGGGAGCCTGTTTTTGTTTGTTTAGTTTTGGTTTTGCTGTCTGTGTTGCTGCTGTTTGTTCTTGTAGTCAACTTTGTGTCAGTTCATAGAGATCCAGGTAAGGTGGCCACATTAAAGAAATCTTTTCTCTGCTCTTTATGATTACTTTTCTATAATTGGTTATGGTAGCTGAAACTAGCTTATTAATGCTACCAGGGTTCAGACCTTGTCTTTAAAACCTTTAGTGGCACATTAATCTCTAAAGTAATGTCTCCAGGCATTCTCACAGCAGTTGTGGAGCTGCCTTTATGAAGCCACAATGTAGAATGGAAAGGGTCAGCCAGGTAGTCTCTTGACTTTATATTTAGCCATTGAGCATCTTTATTCCCGTGGTTGATTTTTACTAGTGTAGAAAATTTAAAAGTTGAACTACATAGTAGACAATACTTTCTATGTTAAGAAAGATGTTGGATTCATAAGACAAGTAGCAAAAAATAATAGAAAGTAAAACAAACATTGTGTATTTTGATAATGAAACAATTAAAAATGGTCAAAGGATCCTAAGAGCTCATAAGGAAAGATACGAAATAAGAAAAGTCAAATTGCCTACATTAAAACTTATAGCCCAGGAGCATATCAATATCCCATTGTCTCTTCAATCAACTCAAAACCAGACAAGGCTCCTCCCCAGAGACAGAATTAAAGAACTCCTGGAAATAATGTCTGCTCTGAAAGCTCCCTTGATGGTGTCACCCTGCCCTGACCAACTTTTAAGTATGTGCTATACCAGATCTGTGCTTCAGAGGAGGGCAGTGCAATAGCCCCCTTGGTGAGTGGCCTGGGAGATTGCCAGTAGCCCAGAAGATTTATATCTAATTTCACGGAAATAAAAAAAAATGTGAACACTTGTGTGACGGTGGAGAGAAAAGATGAATCCTACCAATGAAGCAAGAAGCAGCAAGACAAGTTCAAGTGAGATAAAATCACTTGACCACTTCCAGGAATTAACTGAAGATGCAGAATTATATTAACTTAAACAAAACAGGAAACTTTTACGAATATTACTTTGGCACCCACTTTCTTCTGCTTTTAGTTTACTACAAAAATTAATTCAAATTTACTTTTCTCAAAATTAAATATTTCATGTTTTACAAGGCTAAATTATATATGTATTTACATTTCATACTCATAGCACACAATTTTTTCAAATTGAGTATGGAAAATCTTATTGTGTTAACATGAGTTTCATTTTCCAATTATATCTAAAAGCTACTTTTCCCAGACTCTGCACTTTATTTATTTCTATTAGAATGTTTAGCTTTTTAATTATCAATACAATTTTATGACAGTACTTCCCACTAACACTGCCTGCTCACTTTCTGTCTCCCATGGCGTAGAAAAGTGAATAATTCAGAGTTATTAATAATTTGAATGAATGGGTGGATGAAAATTTATATTTTGTTACTGTGGCATAGAATTGGTAATTTACTCAAATATCACTGTGGTTGACATTTGGTGAGTTTCAGACCTGCAGTTCTATGTTAATCTTAACTAGAAAAAGAAAAAAGAAAGAAAAAAAAAAAAAACAGTCACCAAGGGAAAATAGCTAAGAATAAGCAGTTGAAAATTAAAAAAAAAAAAAAAAAAAAAAAAAAAAAAAAAAAAAAAAAAAAGCCCATTTGGCAGGCCATGAAAACATTACACAGAAATTCAAGAACAATTAAGTAATAATTAGCTTGGGAAAGATAAATACAAGAGAATTTTTCCTGGATTGTCCTGAACTACCAGGAATAGAAGACGTACAAAGAAGAAAGTTGTCACACTGGGAATATTTTTGACTTCGGAGAGTGCGTGAGAATTTAGTGCCTCATGTTCAATGTTTGAGTTTTAGCAGATAACTTGGGTACATTCTCCTGTGTTCTTTAAGTCATTTGAAGATTGTTTATGACACATATCCAGGGTAAATGTAAGTTACTACTATACTATATTTCACAGATTATCATGAAGAGTAAAATATTAAGATACATGCAATACAGTCTCAAATATTTTCAATCACTGGTTTGTGAAATTCACATATGTGCAACTCAGAGTTACAGTGAGATAACTAAAAAGTCATAATATTTTTCTTATTCTTCAGTTATGTTCAACAATTTAGTTGCACACTGAAAAATATTCAAGTTATTTTAAGTAGCTACAGAGGTTATACCTGAAGATTTTAATCTTTCCTTTTTAATTTATTTTCTTAAATCAATAATGAATGAGCAACTCCAAGAATAAATATAGATATATAAATGTATTTATAAATCTAGTTAAAAATCCTGGAAATGTTTCTATAGATCTTATACTAAGGAGAGAGAAAATATTCCGCTGTTGTGAAGACAAATGCTGGTTTGTAGTTAGGAAGTCACTGGCAAAGAAGACAATGAGTTAAAGAGGAGAAGGCAGAGGATGAAGCTGACTTGTAAGCATACTGCAAAACAACAAGTGTTGCTTTAAGATCTTTTACTTGATTAGAGATACTGCTGAGGTTCGGAGAACTAGTTACTCTTCCAGAAGACCATACTTGTTTCACAGAATCCACATAAGGCAGCTCACAGCTGCCTGTAACTCCATCTTTAGGAATTTCATGCCATCTTCTGAATTCCACTAACACTACATTCACATGCACTGTCTTTCACATACCTATATATACAATATAATTTTTTTAAAAACTTAAAGAATGGTGATCAATTGGGAAACACAATGATAAGTCAGATGAATAGAATTTCTATTTTATGTAATCAATTTCTCACAGTAACTATGATATTATTTTACCATTATCATAATTTTACTATCACCATAATATTCTTCATATAGTAGATAGGAGATTTTCAGGTGTTCAGGTGTCAAGTTGGCTCATTTCTTCTATATGTTGCTATTTCTGTAGTAGTGGATCTTCACTCTAGCATCTTCACTGAATTTGTGGTAAGACTAAAAGAAAATGGTAAATTTCCTCTTGGAGGTCAATTATTTTATAATTGCAAAATGTGAGCTCCTTTCCAAAATTCACAGTGAATCTTCATTGAAGCAATTCCTGCAATGTGAAGGAGTAGGCATCTGATGGAGCTCAGTCTATGTGTATTTCCCTCCAAGGAGCTATGAATATTGAGTGACAATGGAAGCTATGTGACACCGAGCAAACATCTATTGCTTTAAGTTGTTTTCCACATCCCTTACTGATATACAAATCATCTCAGAGCCTTCCAAAGTTTGAGCTCTACCAGAAGTCAAACTCATACCTTGCACCTTATTTTTATTGACAGCATCTTAAAACAGAAAGCTATTGGAATTTATAGTTTTAAGTTCTTAGATTTCAATAAGAAACTCAACATCATAAATGATATTGGCAATTGATTTATTGAATTTTCTTAAATTTCACAACAAAGCACTGCCACATTAATATGTACACTTTAAAAATAAATAAATTGTACAGAAATTTTAGTACTATATATGACTTTAAATTAGAATATTCCAAGAAGAAAATCTAATCTGTACAGAGATCTAAGAGTATTGATTATCTGCCTTGTGTGTCATGAAGTCAGGTATAATATACATACTATTTGCGAGAATAAACATTTTAGCAGCAGCGTTATCATCTCTCACTTTTTATTGATTCCTGTTTTTAAACTCAGGTCTGTTTATCTAAGCCCAAAATAATTTAGTATTTGCTTTCTGTGACATGATATCAATGTTTAATCTATCCAAGGATATTCATAATATTGTACTTTATGCCTAACCATCAATGTCCACAGTATGTGAGAAGGATGTAATTAATGTATGGGTCACAGTATCTTGTAGACTCCCTGTCCTTAGTGGTATTCTGATGGGTTATTAGGAGAAGGTGCATAAGTAAATGCATGTTACCTGAATGTACACAGCAGAAACTATGATATGTGAGTGCTATCAAGAAAATATTTGAAATCTTCATGAAATTTTAAGTCTTTTAAGAGTGTTACAATATGAAGGACTCTTTTCATAGATAAACATGATACAATACAGATGAAGTCAAAAGAAAATGTCTGAGTGTTGACAACTATACAGACTTGAAAAGTTATAATTAAGGCCTAAGGATGTTTATTGCTGTCATGGATAGTGATATATTTTCTTCTGTGTCTGCTGTACAGATGCACCTTATTATAAAATGAATTATGGTTCTCTAAAGAGGGAGAAGAAGTGAATTAATTCTAAGTCCTTGTGATGTTTAATTTTGATTGTCAACTTGACTGGTTTGACAAATGACTAAGACATTAGTTAAGCATAATACCTAAAGGTTAAACAGGGAAGGTATTTCTAACGAAAATCTACATAGAAGAAGACCCACAATAAAAGTGGACAGGGAAATCTACTGTTCTTGGGGCAAGTATTGAACAGAAACAACAGAAGAGAGCCATTCAACACATGTGTAAGCCTGATTATCCCTAAGTGAACACACCTACAACCACTGAGCATCAGATTTAATCCTTGTCAGCATTCCTGCAGAAATTATCCAGGAAGCCTTCAGGCTTTTACATGAGAACTGTGACTGCATCAATAGTCCTGCCTGTTCTAAGGCTTGCCTGAGCAAATAATACCCACTTTTATGATTCTCAAGCATATAAATGGCTATTGTAAAGCTATTTTGTTTCTGGTCTCATAAGCTACTCTAATCAATCCCAATTTAATTTAAATATCTCTTCAATTGTCTATACTCGTCTGACAGATACGAACTAACAAATTAAACACCTAAAGCTAATCTTAAGCCACTGAGCAGATTTTAAACCTTACAATGTTCCTACTATTGTTTTCTGGCCTTTCCATGACAGTATTAATTGGAAAAAAATTTCATTGATATTATATAATTCTTTGACTTGTAAGATTCTGAGCACTAATTATTATGATAATGTTTTATTTAAATATCTCTAAACCACTGTATAGCTTTTATCAGAAGGTCATTATATTTCACTGTGAATTATGATTTTCAAGCTTGTATTAGCATATGGTTTGGAGTCTTAAATGACATAAGTATCAGATCAATATACATTCATATTTGTCCTGAATTTTAATGTATTTTGTTCTCAGATGTTTAAGAATATTAAATATAATTTTCTTCAATAATTTTTACTTGAAATATTTTAAATGTAGTAACTTTCCTGATTTCTTAACATGGTGATTGGAGCAAGGATGCTCCCCCCTCCCCTGCAGCTCAGGATTCATATATTTGAATGTTTGTTTCTTAATTAGTAAAACTATTTGAGAAGAATTAGGAAATGTGGCCTTATTTGATGTTTCAAAATTCACAGCATTTCCCATTAGTGCTCACTTTCTCTTCTCTGTCTTGTGGTTTTTGGTCTTAATGTGTATGCTGCTCTGGCACCAAGCCTACCTGTTGCCATGTTTCTTCCTATTACAGACATGAACTTCTCTCAAGTATAAGTAACCCTCCAATCTTTGTTCTATGTTTTGTTAGTCATGGGATATTTTAAGAACAATAGAAAAGTTATTATGACACATACTGAAGGTGCCATTTATTAAAACATAATAAGATAGGCATGAATATTTAGATTTATAGCTTAGATTATAGAGTTTAGAATAGTTTTGGAAACTCAGTTCTACCAATTAGGCACTAAGGATTTTATCATACTACTCCATTGTTCTAAGTTTTCCCCCTATGCATTAAAAATGATATCAAGGTAAGTAAAGTTTAAATAAAGTTTTTACATATTGTGTCACAACATTTATATAAATGTTTATTTTCAATAAAAAGTATCCCTGATATTGTCATCATCATCCTCATTGTTATCATCATCACTACTATTATCATTAAAGAGTTTTTACCAAGTGGGCCTTCTTATTAAATAACTTTAATTCTCTCTCCTCCCATTCTCTTACCCTTTCTTAGATAGGTTCTCATGTAGCCCAACTTGGCCATGTACTTGTTATACACACAAGATTGGCCTTCATCTCCTGCTCCGCCTGCATCTATTTTTCAGATTCTAGGATTGTAGATACAGACCATCATTCCCAGCTGTAATTCTTTATAGTCTGTTGTTTAAAACTCTGAAGAGGATTCATGCTTTGAGTTGCTGAGACTCAGTTAAAATCAGAATTGACAGTGTCTACAAAAAGCTGAACAGGCCTCCACAAGGGCATCAAAACAAAATAACAAAAGCAGTGACTGTGTAGGTCCCGCAATGGTTATGAATGTGGCCTCTTATTTTTATAGCTGATAGTATCATGTAGTAGTGTGGAAAAGCTGGACATCTCTTGGAGAGTGATTGTAAAGCATTGTGTGATACAGAATATAATAGTGAATTTGTTTTCCCTTGTCACAGGACCATTCATTTTTTAGTTTAAAGCCTTCCTTTCTATGTTACAAATGCCATCAGAGTACAAATAGGTTTTCTGCTCTGGATTTTAGAGTTTCAGTCTGGCCTTTATTCCAATCTGTATTTTTATGTGAAATTTCTTCCAGATCTGAATCACATTTGTTTTCTTAATAAATAGAACTGAGATTCCCCAATGCTGCTGTTGTGAGCAGTTGACTGATAAGAAAGTATGTGGCCAACTTAATCTTATAGAGGTTATAACCATATTCTATGTTATCTAGCCCAGCAGAGCTCTGCTGTTATCTCACCTTTCTTAAGTCATCCCCTTTTTAAAACTTACTTGGATGATCTCCTTTGATAAACTCATGATCATCTTATAAGATTACTTTATTACATCATTGTTTGTACAACGTAACATTGGAAGGAAAGAGTGTCTCATCACAGTCATAGGGTCTTTCTTCATCCAGGTAAAATTATCACACAGGCAATGGAAATTGTGAAGCTAATTTAGATTTCTCATTACTAAAATTTTGCTTGAATTATTGACATTGTCTGGATTTTTAAATATTCTTTTTGTGTAATCAACTTAGCAAATTGCTATACATAAAGCACTGTAAGAAATCTGTTGTAAGGTTATAGAGGGGACAACAATTCAAAATCTATTCAGAGAAAAGAAATACCCAAACCTGAAGTGGATAAAGACTGACTGAAGATCAGATTGGGATGATACATAAGGAAAAAATGAGTTAGTTCATAACCTAGGCTAAAGCTGGTATGAGCATATGCACTTCTAACTCCAGCACCTGTGTTGCTGAAATCTCATAAAAAGTAAGGTTGAGTAGTTTCTTAGAAAAATATAGTTGAGAGCTCTGTGATTTCATTACTGGGAAAATGCTACCAATTATCTGGTCACTCCAGAAAGGGAATCAACGACAGAACCAAAGTAAGAATACCACCAAAGTACAGCTTGCTTAACCAATGAGTTTTATTGAGCTCACTGGAATCACTATAGGTAAGGGGTTACTTAAAGAGGTTATAAATGACTCAATGACAGTTAAATTAGCCAAAGCAAACTCATCATGAGCAATGGTTTATCATGCCTGAATACCTGAAATTCAATGTACAATCTACAGGTAGTTAAGCAGTTGAAATACGTCTTGTTCAAGAACCCAGGTGGTTTGAGCCTCTTCCAGAGGATATATTTTCCTAAGAGTCTTTTAGGTGGTTGGTGGAATGAGGATTTTCCAGGAAGCATGGCTTGTCTGATAGTATCTCTCAGCAGCTCTTATTGTGTATATGATTGGGGATGGAAAAAACTAGTGTGTTATGTAAGTTTTACGGAGTTCCTGAAGCCTTATAGTCGTGTGTACTCTCTGAGTTTAAGAAGCTGCTATGCAGGAGGAAATCATATACCTTTTTTTAAGAACATACTGTGTTTTGATGAATGTATCTTCAATGCAGAAAGCTTTATCTCAGAGGAGATTAACACAGTCCCTACCTAAATACCAATCACAAGAAATGTTTGAATGATGCTTTTATGTTTCCTATACATTCAACACAGAAAGTTAACATTTGTAAATAAAAATTAAAATAGACATAAATGGAGATGCCAATTGGTTGCTTTTTAAAACTTTTCTTGTCATATTGTTTAAAGACTTCAAATGAGCATACAAGTTCAAAATATGCCATGCCCAATAAAATTATTTCAACATTTTCAAAACTCAGGTAATGAATGAAAATAAATTTTAATCTTTGAAATGTTAGATAAAATGGGAAAAAACAAAACTAAGTATGTCCATGTGAGAATTCTATATGAAACCAAAGTTTGTGTTTAATAAAAAATTTTTGATAATACTTGAGAGATAAAATTTCTATAGTGTGACATAAAGTCATCACATAAATCATAAAGATATTGATTTTTTAGAGTAAAAACGACATTTAAATATTCTAACATTTACTAATAAACACAAAAAACACCTATGAGTTTTTCCACCTTAAAAAAAAAATTAGATGCCATCAAAGAGCTAATAGAAGGTACTGTTTGAGATCTTAAACAAAATATTTATCCCCTTTCAGCAAGCATCTGTGTCATTTGGAGCTATGCCAGTTGAGCTACTGAGTCGATATTATAGCAGTTTATTTTGTGCTGTAGTGTAGGATAGAATAGCCTATATCACAGTACAGTGTATGTTTCAGCAATTGACCTTAACCATCCTGTCAACACTGAGTTACTTCATCTCTTTGGAAAGATATTTCAATGATTTATTTTTAGTGATGTTTGTTAAAAACATCCTGTGTTTGAAAAGTTTATTTTGTATAAACACAAGCATTTATTTGCTTGTATAAATAAATTTCTCCTATATGTTTTGATTATACAAATATATAATTAGCTATACAGGTAGGAGGGAATAACACAAAAGTTTAGAGTTTACTTTACTACTAATCTGTAGATTCTGCTTCTTCTCCTGCAAAACACAAGAGCCTCCAAATTTTCCCAAGCTTCTAATGAAACCACTGCTCAGTCCAGCTCTCTATGTGCTGGGCCTCCTGACTGACTCATATTTTCTTTGTTCATCTCAAAAAATTGGGCATCTGAAAAAGGTGTGAGAGAGAGAGACCAAGACAAGAAACACACACACACACACACACACACACACACACATACACACATACAAAAAAAGAGAGAGATAGAGAGACACAGAGAGACAGATAGAGACAGAGGGACACAAAGAGACAGAGACAGACAAAGAGAGACAGGGGGAGAGATTCCACAAACTGAAGCAGTGTTTACGTGGATCTGGATGCTAACCATTGGACAGCTCTGTTCTCCCACATGAGGAGACATGCACATTGGGACAACAGGGTACTTATTCTAGAGTTCTCAATTGTATAACATTGTCAGACACAAAGGTTCTAATGTTCTTTTCAGGCCAGTGGGATTCTCAGTAGGCAAAGGCTGAGGAGCAGTCAACATTTCATTTTTTTTTTTCAGGAGGATAATCATTTAAAATGTTAGTTATTTAACAGTGAGAATCATAAGTTATGAAATAGGTATCAATATTTTGATATTAAATATGTATATTGAAGGAAAATATCCTCAGAAATTATAAAAAAAGTTTACTGCTCTACACTGATCTCTTATCAAAATTCCACAAAATATTAGAGATCAAAAAATCAAATTACAAAGTTAGGTGTGAAGAATACAAAAACGTTATTATTTTATTCACAATAATAGGAAGTAAAATTTAGCCATACAATCAGCAGGCAGCTCTTATTCTCTGTATTTTATACAGCATTGAGATTGACATAATCTAAAATGGAAGCATTTTTTATCATTACCAAGAATTCCTCTCAGAGCCTCCATTTACTTGCTGCTTCTCTTTTAAGCAAATAAAATAAATCTTCTGTTCATTGAATTCTAAAATTTATCTGAACTACATTTACTTCAATGTGTTTGCAAGGAAATGTTTTATCTCTTCAACATATATGCAAGTGTTTATTTCTGCCTAGTATGTTATTTACACATCAAAGACTGTTCTCTGTAATAGTGAAAGTTGAATAAATTCTGAAGTTTATCTACTTTTCTAAATCTTTGGACAAAAAACAAGTATCTTAAATATTGTACTTCAAGCCTCCAAGTAGAAAGTTTTAGTTGCACAGACTTTGGGATCATAGTCCTTACCGGATTGAGCACCACTATGTGCTCAGCAATGTTTGAATCATTCCTCTTGGCTATGGAAAAATAAAAGATAAAAATAATATGTAACTTCAAGGAACTCTGTGGGAGATTATGTCCTACCCACTGGTTTAATAAAAAGTGCTGATTAGCCAAAGGCAGGTAGGAAGTGTAGCCGGGGCTACAAGACTAAGAAAACTCTTGAGAACAGGAAGCACAGGGTGGAATGCCAGAGAGAAGCTGGAGGAAGCAGAGGATAACTATGCTGCTCTAAAAAAAGGTACTGAGCCTCCGGGCTGAACAGGAAGAATCATGGGGTAGATGAAGGATTAGCAAGTTATATGCCTGGGCCTTAGGTAGATCAACCTAAAACCTATTGAAAGCATCTGTGTGTCTCTGTGGGACTGTGGGACTGCGGGCCTGTGGGTCTGCGGGCCTAAACTTTGAGGCTAGGCCAAAAAGTCTGTGCCAGAAACCTCTTACTACAGAACTCACATATCCTGAATTCACGAATTTCTAAAAAAATAACTTTTTTTTCTATAAATGTAGTAAATAAAAAATTGAAATAAAGAAACAAGTAAAAGGTAAATTATAAAGTTGAAAGAGTGGTGATGATCATGTATGTCCTTTGAAAACAAGATTATCTAATGAAATATTCTGAAATTTATTCCACTTCTAATACTCTTAATTCTCTAGAGCAATCCTAGGTCAATCCTAAGGATCAAATTTCAGATTTTAAATTTAAATTTTCTCCTGGGTTACTGATATGAGAACTTTTGTGTTAATGTAAAACAATAATAGCCCTGGTCAACCACATAGATTATTTTAGATTTTGTTATAAAACAATTTTTGGTTGGGGATTATTTGATCAACTGTGTTAATATAAGTATTCTAAACATATGCAAAATAGACCAGACTAAAGAATGAAAATCAGGAGGTTAAAATTAATAAATGCACTTTTGATATTGGTATTTTCAATGAATGTGTGGTACTCTTGTCAGGGTATTATATCCTAAGACAAAGATCATTTCCTTATATGTATTTGATTATCTAAATCTACAACATACCTATATAATCTATGTTACCAGAGAGAAGATGTTAGGTTTAAAACAACTATGTCAGGAATAAGAAAGAAAGAAAGAGGTCTTGCATCTGGTTATAATACAGAAAAGACTATTTAAGGAAATAAAAAACTGTGAGACAAACAATAATGACTGTCTTGGCAAAATCTTAATGATTCTTCTGAACTGTTTCTCAAAAAGCATGTATAAAGGCACTGTTGGCGTTTCTCCTAGTAAACACCCTAGCCCTGTGAGTAATTTCACCTTTGTAATACTCTTATGTCTTATTAATCTAATTATAACAGAGTGGTTTGTGGGTAGTGTACCCAAAGCATCCTTACTTGGAAACACAGATATCTGCCCTTGATTAAACATTTACACACATTGCCATACATATCCCATACATACACACCTTCTGTTTACACTCCTAATTTTATTAGCTAAATATTCTGGAACAAATTTAGAAAATTTTGAACAACTTCTATCTAACAGTATTATTTAATATTAAACTGTGGTAGAGCAGTGAAGTGCCTATCAAAGTCAGAGTACAAACTTGTACATTATGTTCTCCCCATATGCCTTTAAGTAATTTATATGGATCAAAATGAGGTGGTTAGGCTTGGCAAGACATTTCTATAATCTTGGCAACCATATTTCTACCACCAGTTAAGTGAAGAGTGACCACTTTTCTTTCTGTTAAGAATGTCAATGACAATGTTTCCTTAAAGATTATTAGAAAAACTATGGGTAAGAAAATATAAATCACAGATTGTATATTCAATCAATAATAATTATTACCATTATCATAAACTGAATATTAAATATACTATTATTTTAATTTATTTTAAAAACAATTGTTTCAACTGATTTATAAGATAAAAAAGCATACATTAAAAAAAAAAACACTTTATAAGAAACTCTCTGCCTATGCCAGGAACAAAAGACAACCCTATATGAGGGGCAAGAATGAATAGATTGAAGAACTAAACTGAAAAGCCTAGACAGTGCAAATAGTTCCTGTATATCCATTTACCTTGGCCTGTTCTTCCTTCTGGCAGCTGTATTTTAAATATGCTTTTCATCTGATGAAATAGACTTTAACAACTGCCTTTTTCTACCTTTGCCCCAAAGTGAAACATTCTTCTCTTGGGGAGCAGGTGCTGACACTGCTCCTGAGTCCAGTGTTAGATGAGAGAAGCAATGGAAGAGGCATAACTCCCCTCATCACCTCACACCAGCATTTCCCCACAGAATGCTCTTCATTCTCAAAAATGCTTTGTAACAACTGATGGCACATACAATAGCCAGAAGTCAAGACTGGACGGTTGAACCATGGCTAGTGAGATTAAAACACTAGATTCTATATAATTTCATTTTAATTGTCAATTGTGCACATGTGGCTTGTTTCTAATATAGGATAAAGAACAACTAAAGGCAATTTTGAACTCAATTAACTATATTTTATCCTTATTAGAAACTGTTAAATAGCCAGTGGATAACTAGTTAAAACAGTTGCTTTAAAGGCAATTCAAGATGCAAATACATATTATACAAAATGACTAAATTATCCTCTGTAGGTAAAATACTGTAATTCCTTTGCTCAAGCTATTCAGTGGGAGCAAGCTAGAAGTCATGAGAGTCTGTGCACTCAAACTCTGCTTCTGACTAGCAGAGTGTCACGTATGACACACTGAGATATTGACAACTGCCACCATTTGGTATTATAAAGTGATAATAATGATTCTTGTCTCACAATCCTGTTGAACAAAACCAAGAGAACAACATTTATGAAAATCTGAACACATTGCCTGTACATGATATTGATCTTTAATAAATGTTGCTTCTGTACTACAATAACATATAATTATGACCATGTGTAATTAATCATTTGAAAAAAGCAGTAAGATATTATTTTTCATACTAAAGTTGGACTTGATTTATTTTAGAGAAACATGGCAAAGGAGCTCTTACATTAGAGTTTTATTGCTTCAAAGGTGATTATTGATTAAGTGGTCTACTGTCTCCTATATTGCAATAAGGTGGAACATGGGGATAGATGATAATGTCCTATTTAATTTGAATGCTTTTTGCAAATACAGTCTTAAAGTAAGAATGTTTGTCATCAATTCCTCAAGTAACTTTATATGTACTTGCTAAATGCCTGTGCAAATACTGAATGATGCAGATACTCAATTACTTCCATGATTTGATTTCCTTTGTTTTGGAATAGAACAACTAGAAACAAACTGTTTGTGGATGCTGCTCAGATTAAGCTGGGAGGACAGGAGTCTGCTGACCTAATGCCTGTATATATGTAACTTAACAAACTACTCAGTAAGTACTCTATTTTCTACTAGAGAACACAGTTAAAGGCTGAAACCATCCTTAAACTTGCAAGCATTGATATTCGTATACAGATTTCTAGATTGTGTTAAATCTAGATTTACATTAAATTTATCAATTTTGGATCCTTAATATACTTAAAAGAAGCATTCTCCCAATGTTTGTGTAGAAAAGATGATATTGAGTTATGTAAAAACATTAAATGCTTTGGTTGGAAAAGAGAAACCTAAAATATAGCTTTGTATTTTCAAAGTTACATATTTCCTTAGAAATTATCATTATTTTTATAGTTTCAGTAATGTTCTTTATGACTGTCTTTGAAGCCTGAGAGCACAAAACAGATTTTCTCAACAGGTCACAGGTGACTCCCAAACATTATTAGGTAACCAAAAGAATATTTTTATGTTATAATTTCATAGACCCAACAGAGGTCAGAGTTTATTTTTCCAGTAAATATATATTGATAACTAGTACGCTGTTGACAGTTGTAGACTCCCAGTAACGCTTGGGGTTGTTTCTAAGCAGACAACCCCAACTGACTTCCAAACACAAAATCATCCCAGAATGCATTATTGTACCATCATTGCCAGATTTCTTAAAATAGGAGCCTATGTAAATAGACCAGGCATCTCCTGAAGAGGTCTGACCAGTAATACCTCTGCTTGTGACCCTGATGGCCTCAAAACTGTGTTTTGGAAACCTCTTGCTCATTCTGAGAACAGTGAGTTTAATTACTCTTGCAAATCAATTTTTCTCCTCAAAAAAAATGACAAAATAACTTGTTCAATAGCATGCCTAATTTGCATATCTAAGAGTCAACAAAAGCTTTCTGTACTATTTGATTATATCATTTAGGTGAAAAAATGAAATTGATTGGCTGGCTGCCAATGTCGAAAATAAACAAGGTAATTAGGACTACACTGCTGTTATGATTTTATGGCAAAATACAATCTGCTTTTAAGGACAATGTACCCCCTTATCTGAAGCTTCTTTATTTATAATCATGAGACTGTCTCTGAGCAAAAGGAATGACTAAAAATTAGACAATTGGAAATGGATTTGAAAACAATACTTTTTAATTTAATAAGATGCAGATAAAACAATGTGCACAGGCAAAGAAACACACACGCATATATTTTTGTATTAGAAAAAACTTTTATTTACTTTTCCATATATTTTATGTACTTTCCCAGTATACAGTCATTAATTTAGCTTTAAATAGTTATTTTCAAGTGTTACAAAACCATACTGTTTTATATTACAGTATGAAAAACATAAAAAGGCTAAATTTATATAAACTCATTTATTCTGGATATAATTTTCATGTTATTATATTTTAATATTAGAAGAAAATTTAACTCACCTATCTCAGATAAATCAATTAATTCTAAAATATAGATATAAATATTTTTTATATATATCCTTTTAAAATCAGCACTGGCCTCAGACTGGCGAAATGGTAATATTGACCTTGAATTCCTGCTGTTTCTGATATCACAGCAAGTCCTGGGAAGACAGGTGTTTGTCACTGGACCTGGTATGAGTTTAATTTTTAAATTTTTATTACTTTTCTTTCTTTTCTTTCTTATTCTTGTTTTTGCTGTTTGGGAAAAATGCAAAACCACTCTTCTAGTGTAAAGAAATTAAACACCATAGAGAGATGAAATTCATTCCAAACAATAAGCTTTTTGACAGGAATCAAACTATAGATGTTAATTAATAATAAAATTAATCTAAAATCATATTTGTATCTTTCAAAGTTATTACTGTCTTACTTGCAATTTGTATTGATGTTATTTTATTTTGTTTTGTTTATTCTTTGAAAATATAATATATATATATATATGTATATATATATATATATAGCATATTCTGCTCACATTCACTTCTATCTAACCCTTCCTACTTCATCTCTTAAGTCTTTTCTCCCAATGGTTTTCCCTCTCATTATCATATCATTCTGTTTTGTTTTGTGACTCACTGAATTTCACTGGAACCTGGACATTGACATGAATGTGGAGCAATCCAGTAAGAAATGAGTGATTTATTAGTGTCTAAATCACTGAAAACAATGACTCCCTTCCCTCAGCACCCAACAATACCTTCAGAGATCTCCAGATTCAAGGGAAGGGTTATACTTACTAACAATGTCTCTGATATAAGAATCATGAGAGAACTCAAGGGCTGGAGAAGTCTGAATGACCAGTTTCTGAGTCAACTCTTGCAGATGCCATTCCCTATTGTTACAAAACAGATAGTGCTACTGACTTGTGTTACCATGTCTCTGAAATCAAAATTTGGGAACACCAGAAGGAAACCATTCAATCTCCAGAGCGTGGGAAAAAATTACTTACGGAGAAGGAATCAAACAATCTTCTACATTTGTAGGAAAAATAATAAAACCTCATATCAACAGGGGTCAGTTTGAGTGAGATAATGGAAACTGCTTTGATTGTGATAGTTTTTCTGAGCTAAGTAGGATGAGTTGGCTCTGCAGTTTCTCATAATATAAAATGTATATTAGTATAAGCCACTCTGGATTTGAATGTTTCTTTTAAAGAATCATTTGCTATTTTCATGGACTGTTTTCATATGTGACTTAG
Source organism: Phyllotis vaccarum (assembly GCA_033318265.1). NCBI lineage: Eukaryota > Metazoa > Chordata > Mammalia > Rodentia > Cricetidae > Phyllotis > Phyllotis vaccarum. The sequence continues at coordinate 40,634,474 of JARWLC010000016.1, forward strand.
TGGTTCTCTCTGGGTATTTTAATATCATCTTGTTATTTCCTGGCATTGTGCACTCAGTGTTGTATAAGCATCTTGTACTTATCTGGCCATTTCTTTATACATAAAGAAACTTCTCTGCCATAATTTTGTACAAATATTTTTCCATGAATTCTTGTCGTTTGTTTTTGCTCTTTACTCCTGCCTACCAGCTCCCAAATCAGTCTCAGAGGCTATTTCTTACCTGCTAATGCCTGGCCTTAGTTTGCCTTATTTTTAGCCAGTTTTTTGTTTTCTTTATTTAAAGTATTTTTAACAAAACAACTACAGTTCCTTTTCCTCTTTTCCTCGCACTCAACCCCCAGCTTTCCCTACAACACCTATTTACTCCTTTTAGAGAATAATGTCTTCCAGGGATGTCAATAAAGTCTGGAATATCAAGTAGATAGGAGTAAGCCTTCCCCCTATCTCAAAGCTGAATAAGGTATACTTCTTCAGGAATGGATTTAAAGAAGCCAGTTCATGCACTAGAGATAAATCATCTTTCCACTGCCAGAGGCTGTGTGGATTCAATAAAAGCTTCAGAAGTTTCAGAGATATCAGAGGGAATCTACCTACAGTCTATGTGGGGATTTTAATAAAAGCTCCAGAAGTTTAGTAGATCTAACCATCTAACCAAAGTCAGTCTAGGAGAATCAGAGAGTGGTGATGGTGATTCACACCTATAATCCCAGCACAGGGAGTATTCTGGGAGTGGTGACCTACGCCCTTAATCCCAATTGAGTCAAGGTCATTTTAGATTACAGAAGGAATTCCAGGCTCCCAAGCAGGCAGTGGTGGGGCCATGCCTTAATTTACCAAAAGAATATTTAGGGCAGGGAGAGAAAAATGAGGGGAGGAAGTCAAAAGAAGCCAGGCTGAGGAAGCTGGAAGACATCTGGGTAAGACCTGACTGTGGTGGTTATGCTCTCTAATATCTCTGACTTTCTCAGAGTCTCATTTATCCCTCAGTCTCATTTATTCGTCAAACATTGGTGTCCAACTTTGGGGCATAAATTCCCCCCTCCCTACCCAAAAAACTGCACTTGCCAGCCAGAATAACATGTGGCCCAAGGAATAATTACTGGTGGCTAGGGTTTCTGTTCTGGGTTAGCCTCCAGCCTTAGGCAGACCAGCCACATGTGTTTCCATTTCCCTCTCATCTGGATAAGTCTTTCAGACAGTGGCCACTTTCTCCTGGTGGGTTGTTTCATTTTTCCTTTTTGGACCCCTTCCTTGGGTTGCTATCACACTAGGTAGCTGCCCCACATCACAATAAATTGAATCATCAACAGACAACAATCAGTAAGTACATCTTTATATATATATATATATATATATATATATATATATATATATATATATATATATATATATATATAAAGATGAAATTTGTTTAAAGCAATGGAGGATGAATGGTTATATTGTAACCTCTCGATAGACATTTTGATATTAAAACCAGTGAAGGAAAACAAAGGCCAAAATTAAAAGTACAAATAAATGATGTTATTACTGAAGGCTTATGGGACACAGGCACAGATGTATTAATAATTTCACCAGAGTCATGGCATCCAAGTTGGCTCCTTTAGGAGGTAAATGTTCAGTTTTTGGGAATTGGGTCAATATCCCATGTAAACCAGAGTGCAAGATGGCTTGGCCATATAGGACCAGAAAGACAGAGAGGAATATTAAAGATGTATGTGGCTGACATTGCTATAAATTTATGTGGAAAGAGAGATATTACAAAAGTGGAACATACAGATTAATATTCCTCCAAACAAAGAAATAAACCAAAAACTAGCATGTGGTTCTGGAAGAAACATTAGAAGGTATTATGAGAAACAGTCACAGACCATTCAGGTTATAGAGAAATAAGGCAAAACAGCTGCTGATCTTTTAAAATCACCCACATCACTAGCTCTAAAATGGCTAACAGAGAAGCCTTTATGGATTCATCAATGGCCTCTAACAAAAGAGAAATTGCACGCCTTAGTGCAGCTGGTACAGGAGAAGTTGAATGCTCAGCATATAAAAGAATCAACCAGCCCTTGGAATTCCCCTGTATTTGTTATTAAGAAGAAAACTGGAAAGAGGAGGATGGTAACAGACCTAAGGGCAATAAGCAAGGTGATCCAGGCAATGGTCCCTCTAAAATCTGGGATTCTCTTGCCTTCTCTGTTACCAAAGGAATGGCCTATTATAGTTATTGATTTAAAAGACAGTGTTTTTTTTTTTTTTTTTTTTTACAATACAATTACAATAAAAAGACAAAGAAAATTCACCTGTACAGTGCCTACTTATAATAATTCTCAGCCTGTAAATATATTCCAGTGGAGGATCCTCCCTCAAGTAATGCTGAATAGCCCTACTCTGTGCCAGTATTTCGTAAAAAAGCCAATAGAACAAATATGTAACCAATTCCTACAATCTAAAATTTATCATTACATAGAACACATCTTGTTGGCTGATTAAAATATTAATACCTCAGAAAAATGTTTGAGGAAGTGAAAAGAATTTTGCCTGATTGGGGATTACAGACTGCCACAGGAAAAAATACAAAGAGAGAATTACATTAATTATTTAGGATATAAAATAGGCCAACAAAAAATTAGATCCCCAAAGGTAAAAATCAGGAGAGATAGATTGAAGCCCCTTAATGATTTTCAAAGACTACTAGGAGACATTGCCAATTTATTACCCACTATTGGAATTAAAAATGATGAATTAGATAATCTGTTCCAAACCTTAAATGGTGACAAGGACTTAAATAGTCCGAGAGAATTGTCACCTGAAACTGAGAAAGAATTGGTTTTGGTGGCAAAGAAATTACAGGCACATATGTGGATCATGTGGATCCAGACCTTAATTGCATTTTAGTTATCTTGCCCTCTAACCATTCTCTTACAGAATGCAAAGGAAATGTTATATTGGTATGGATATTTCTTTAAAGACATATGTGGAAATGATTTCTGAGCTTATTTTTAAAGAAAAATTGAGACTTTGTCAATTGACAGAAATAGACCCAGCAGAAATTGCTGCACCTTTAACTATTGAAGAAATTGAATAATTATGGGTAGAAAGTAAATCGTGGCAAAGAGCTTGCAGTAATTTTTGGGAGATATTAACAACAAATATCAAAGCAAAAGAATTGAATTTCTAAATAAAACTAATTAGATTCTCCCTTGTATTGTATTGTAAGAGATAAACCAATTTTCAGAGCCCCCTATATTTTATACTGATGCAAACAAATAAGGAAAGTCAGGTTTCAAATCAGAACATATAAGTAAAGTGGCTCAAATCTCTTATAATGCTGTTCAAAAGTCAGAATTATATGCTATCATGATGACATTAATGGAATTTACTGATCTCTAACACAGTCACTGACTCTGAGCATGCAGAAAAAGTTGTTCTACACATTGAAATGGATGATTTTATTAATGATGCATCAGAATTAACTTCATTATTTATTCAGTTACAAAAATAAGCAGGACTAGAAATTATCCCTTCGATATAACTCACATTCAATCCATAGAGGTCTGTCAGGTCCTTTAGCACAAGGTAATGATGAAATTGATAAATTATTAATAGGAAATCTGCTAGGATTAAAAAAAAATCTCTATCACTTGGTAATAAGCCAAAGAAATTGTTAAAAGGTATCACACCTGTTCTTTCTATAACCAAACTCCATTATCAGCAAGAATTAATCCTAAAGGCATACGTAGAAATGAAATTTGTCAGAAGGATGTATTTCATTTTACAGAATTTGGGAAATTAAGATATATCCATCATACAATAGATACGTTTTCAGGATTTCAATGGGCAACTGTTTTGAGTTCAGAAAAGCCTGATTCTGTAATCACACATTTGCTAGAAGTTATGGCCATCATGGGAATCCTGTACAAATAAAGACTGAAAATGCTCCGGCATAGGTCTCTAGTGAAATGAAACATTTTTTTGCTTACTATAATATAAGGCATATTACAGGAATACCACACAATCCCAGAGGGCAAGCAGTCATAGAGAGACTCTAGGAACTCTAAACCAAACTCTAAAGGATATGCTAAGTAAACAGAAAGGAATAGCAAAGACTCCCAGGAGATAGACTACATAATGCTTTATTAACTTTGAATTTTCTCAATGCTAATGAGAAAGAAACAACAGCAGCTTAAAGGCTCTGGACTATTAAAAAAAAAAAAACAAACAAAAACAAAAACAGGGCTGAACTAAATCAGCCTGTTTACTTCAAAGACGTACTAACATCTGAATGGAAGCCAGGGTATATGCTACATTGGGGAAGGAGTTTTGCTTTTGTTTCCACAGGAGAAAAAAAGTTATGGATACCATCAAAATTAATAAAGACTCGATTTTAACCAGAGAAACTTAACTTCATGAAAATAAGAATTGATAGCTTATCCAACCATATAACAATTCTTTAAGTTGTAAGAAAAAAAACAAAAAGTTGGGGCAGGTTTCTGTTTTTGTCTTTACGAGAAACTGGAAATACCCATCTTCAAGAAGTGAAAAAACCTTGGACATCCAGACGTCTGAAGCAAAAGGGAGGCTATCCAGAAAATCTTACATGCAAAAGAATATGGTAACTATTGGTACCAGGATTCTTCATAGGGTAAAATCTCATTGCTAAACCTCTACAGTGTTTTTGTAAGTTGAAGTCCCAGTTTCATTATAATTTAAAGCTGGCTTTAGTGTTGCAGTGTGGCTCTCTCCTTCTCTAAATTCAAGCATACTTCTCACCTGAAAATCAAGATTTCTGTATCATATCAGAAGAGCCACCTGATATGGGACAGAAGAATAACAAAAAACAAGGGATTTTTCTATTGTTACTAATTTTATGCTGAATAAACCATTATATGTTTAATATATATGTTATATGTTCCAATTAATTAGAATATAAAGCAATGCAAGTTGTGTTGGATTTTAGTCTCTTATCAGTTTTCTGCAGTGATACATGACAATGCTTAATTGTGAACTTGAAGTGTCCAAAAGGAAGATGGGGTCCCACAATGACAATTTCACATGAACTCTGACAAAGCCACTAGGCTGACAGCAACCAATCAAAGATCATATTTGGACTACAAACTTCTCAGGACAATTTTGAGGCAGCTCGCTGAGATGACCCAGTTTCACAGACTACTATAGCCAGGACTTGAGACAATCCATGCACTTTCTTGTTATGCAGAGACTAGACAACAAATTACACAGCTACTTATTTCAGGACTTGACATTTAACAAAACTTTTCAGGATCTCCAAAAGATGTTATCACCCTCAGTCTGCAGGAAGTAAATTTAAAACACAGTACCCACATTCTCAAGTGTAGGGTCGGTTAGTTTTGGTTGTTCAATGGCTATGGATGATTGTTATTGTTTAGGTTAATTGGTTAAAAATTGTTTATAGTTATGGATAGAAAAAGTTAAACAAGAACCATTAGATTCAAATTTTGTGTTAAAAAATAGAAAGAGAATGGGCATACAGGTATATAGGATATAAGGATAGATTATTGAATCTTCTTTTAAAAGGATTTACTAGCTTTAAATATTTTACATTGCATTGGATTTCTGTATACTGTATCCAAATTGTGTATATTGAGATTGTGTTACTGTACAAATTTGTTCCTCCTTGTTCAAGGTAGTATACTTATTCAGTTCATTTAACATTGTAATACAAGTTGCTAGTTCATGAAACTTTTTCTCCAATTAATTAGAATATAAAGCAATGCAAGTTAGTAGTTAGACAATACATTCAGACATAGTCATGTTAGATATGTTTTCAAGATGAAACAAATATATTTTAGATGAACAGGTATTCTTCAAACACTTTAGAGATCCATAGAACATGACATTCAAAATAATTTTAGAACTTAGACTTTTCTAGACAGTGAGACCGGTCTACTCTTGGCAGCCCCAATCTACTTCAAGAAAAAAAGGGCATTGAAGAAACTTTATATGGAGTCTACTTTCTTTTTGGCAATGGTTAGCCACTGGACAAGAACCTGTCCCTTATTGACTGCTTGACAGTATGCTCTTTAAACTGGACATGTAGGTCTCTTCTGAAAGTGACCTTTGAACTTTGACAGAACAAGTTGAGATAGTCCTTCAGGTTCCTGCTTTATAGGGAAAACTCTCAGATATGGCCTGTGGACTGTGTGAGACTGGTAGCACCCCCTGGTGTGCCAGGCCTGGATCTTCCTGAAGTTGGGTTGCTTGGGAATGAAGCAGAAAGCAGATGGTAATCTCCATCTAAGGCTAAATACCAGCATGAGTCTGATAGCCAACAAGTACTGTAAGGAAAAGTTGAAAAGAACTTTGAAGAGAGAGTTCAATTCTCAGGACACAAGGAGATGTGACTGAACTACACCAAAAAATGAAAAGAGAATCTGGGCCTGTAGGTTGAAGATGGATGCCCCAACTTTATAAAGGAACTTTGGGTGACTCTCCAGGCATGTTGGTGTCATCTCTGTCATTTCTAGTTTTTGGAAGTTGCTTGCACTTCCTGGGTATTTGGGTAAATATTATTTCCTTCTTGAGTCTCTGAGGTAGTTGAAGATGAGATAGTTATAGTTATAGTTTTCTAATGACAGTTTTAGAAAAGAAACTTTGAAGTTAAAGTTTATAAGTTTAAGAGACATCAAAATAATAGCTCTTAGAAAGGAAATTAAGAATCCTTTGGATTCATCAAAATAGAATAATTAATGAAATATTTTCCTTGAATTGTCAATTGTTGATGGACTGGATGTTACTCATTTATTGTTTGTATATACTGTATATAATTATTGTACCTATTGTATATGGTTTTTCTTGTGTTAGCTATCATCTTTAAAAAAAATGACACAAAAGGGGAAATGAGAGGATTCAATAAAAGCTTCAGAAATTTTGGCATTATCAGAGGGAATCTACCCACAGTCTATGTGGGGATTTTAATAAAATATTCAGAAGTTTAGGAGATCTAAACACAGTCAGTCTAGGAAAATAAGAGAGTGATGATTCACACCTTTAATAACAGCACAGGCACTATCCTGGGAGTGGTGACCTATGTCCTTAATCCCAACTGAGCCAAGGTCATTTTAGGCTATAGAAGAAATTCCAGGCTCCCAAGCAGGCAGTGGTGGGGTCATGCCTTAATTTACCAAAAGTGTATTTAAGACAGGGAGAGAAAGATGAGGGGAGGAAGCCAAGAGAAGCCAGGCTGAGGAAGCTGAAAGACAGCTGGGGAAGATCTGGCTGTGGTGTTTATTCTCTCTAATATCTTTGACTTTCTCAGTGATCTATCACTGAGTCTCATTTATTCTTGCAACAAGAGGTCCCACCAACTGCTTAAGCCACACAACTGTCATCCACATTTAGAGGGTTTCCTTCTGTTCAGAGTCAGTGATCTCCCAGTAGCTCAGATCAGCTGTCTCTGCAGGTTTCTTCATTGTGATCTTGACTTTTTTGCTCATAAAATCCTTCCTCTATCCCTTCAATTGGCCTGGGACCTTATCTCAGTGCTTAGCAGTGGATCTCTGCATCTGCTTCCATCAATTGCTGGATAAAAGTTCTAAAATTACAATTAGGGTGGTCATCAGTTTAATTATAAGGGAAGGCCAGTTCAGGTACTCTCTCCAGTATTGCTTGAAGTCTTAGCTGGAATAATCCTTTGAATTCTTATGAGTTTCCCTAGCACCAAATTTCTCTCTAATCCCAAAAGGTCTTCTTTTGTCAAGATTTTTTTCTCTGTTCTTCATTCCCTCACTCAACTTTACCATTCTTTCCCCTCATGTTCCCTACTTCCTCTTACCCATCACCACATGTCCCCAATTTCTCAGCAGATCTTATGTGTTTTTTCTTTTCAGGGGGATAAATTATGTCTTTTTTAGGATCCTCCTTGTTACCTACCTTCTCTCAATTTGTGGATTGTAATCTGGTTATCTTTTGCTTAATGTCTAATAACAATTATGAGTGAGTACATACCATGTTTGTCTTTATGGGTCTGGGTTACATCACTCAGGATAATTTTTTCTGGTTCTATCTATATGCCTGCAAATTTCACGATATCATTTTTTCTGCTATAAAATATTTTATTATATAAATGTACCTTTTTTAAAAATTATTCTTCGTTTGAGTATATCTAGGTTGTTTTCAGGTTCTGGCTATTACAAATAATGCTGCTATAAATGTAGTTGAGCTAATGGCCCTTTGGTAAGAACATTCATCCTTTGGGTATGTGCCTAAGAGAAATATTTTAGGATCATGTGGTAGATTGATCCCCAGTTTTATGAGAAACCTCCATATTGCTGCCTAAAGTGATTGTTCAAGTTTACACGCTCCATATTCCCTCCATCATAGGCTATCATAAGTGTTTGTAATCTTAACCATTCTAACATGTGTAAGATGAAATCTCAGAAATGTTTTGATTTGCATTTCCCTAATGTATAAAGATATTGAGCAATTATTTAACTGTCTTTTGGCCATTTGAGATATTTCTGTTGATAATCTCTATTTAGTTTTGTACCCTATTTTTAAAAATTTGATTACTTGGTTTTTGATGTCTAGTTTTTTTAGTTCTTTATATGCGTTAGAGCTCAGTCCTCTGTCAGACATAGGTTGTTAAAGATCTTTTCCTATTCTGTAGGCTGTCATTTTGTCTTATTAACTTTGTCTTTTGCCTTATAGAAGCTGCTCAGTTTCAGGAGGTCCCATTTATCAATTGTTGTTCTTAGTGTCTACTTCTGTTATATTTAGGAAATATTCTTCTGTACCAATACATTCAATGCTACTTCCTTCTTTCTCTTTTAGTCAGGTTCAGTATAACTGGATTTATGCTGACAACTTTGATTCACTTGGACTTGAGTTTTGTGCATGGTGAAAGATATTAATCCATTTGCATGTCACCATCCAGTTATGCCAGCAACATGTGTTGCACATGCTTTCTAATTCCCATGGTATATGTTTTGTTTTCTTGTCAAAAATCAAGTGTTCATAGGTGTGTGGAATAATTTCAGTGACTTTAATTTGATTTTACTGATGTATATGTGTGTTTTTATGCCACTACCAAGCTGTTGTTATTATTATTATTATTATTATTATTATTATTATTATTATTATTATTATAGCTCAATAGTAAAGCTTAAAGTTGGGGGATGGGGATGTCTCTAGAAGTTCCTTTATTGTACAAAATTGTTTTGGTAAATCTGTTAAATATATATATATATATTTCCATATAAAGTTGAATATTGTTCTTTTGAAGTCTGTGAAGAATTGTTATGATTTTGAAAGAGATTACAATGATCTCTTAGTTCATTTTAGAAAGATTGCCATATTTACTTTGTTGAACCTAACTATGCAATTGCATAGAAGATCTTTCCATTTTTGTACATCCTCTTCAATTTCTTGATTGAAAAATTTAAAGTTCTTGTCATACATATCTTTCACTTGTTTAGTTAGAGTTGCCCCAAAGTATTTTATGTTATTTGTGGCTGTTCTAGACGTTGATGGTTCCCTGACTTTTTTTTCAGCCTATTTAACATTTGTATATTGAAGGGCTATTAACATTTTGAGTTAATCTTGTATCTTGCCAAATTGCTGAAGGTGCTTATTAGATGTAGGAGTTTCCTGGTAGAATTTTTTGGGGTCACTTATGTATACTACCATTTCTTCTGCAAAAAGTAATATTTTGACTTCTTCCTTTCCAGTTCGTATCTCCTTAATCTCCTTTTGTTTTCTTACTGCTCTACCTAGGTCTTTGAGTACTATATTAAATAGATATGGGAAGAGAGGACAGCCTTATCTTGTTCCTGATTTTAGAGGGATGGCTTTGAGTTTCTCTCCATTTAGTTTGATGTTGGCTGTAAAGTTGGTAAATTTGCTGTATATTACCATTATTTTGTTTCTTATATCTTTGATCTCTCCAAGACCTTTATTATAGAGGGACATTGGATTTTATCAAAAGATTTTCAAGCATCAGATAAGATGATCATGTGTTTTTTTTTTTTTTTTCAGGTTCTTTATATGGTGGATTGGGTTAGTATATTGTACTTTTAATAAAAATAGAATTATCAGAGGATGAAGCCACCACAGAGCCATGCTGTGAAAGTCAAGGAGTGGTGACCCACACTTTTAATCTCATCACTTGTAAGGCAGAGGTCTGTCTGGATCTCTATGAGTTCAAGCTTAATAGAGTTAGCTAGTTGTGGCACACACCTTTAGCTCTAAGAAACTTGAGCCAGTAAGTGAGATAGCTTGATAGGGGTTGGGGGGATGGAAGAGTTCAGCTTCCCCTGCCACCTCCCTTTTAGTTTGAGGACAGAGAAACTTGGGGTCAAGGAATTCATGGAGAGCGGGTCTGAGGAGTTGGCTAGGTAATATATGGCTGTGGTTTTTTTCCCCTAACTCTGATATTTTGGCATTTCTCTAATACATGGCCCTGGGTTTTTATTATTATGCCAAATAGAACTCATGCAATAGTAGATGATATTGACAGATTTTTGTATGTTGAACTGTGCCTGCATCTCTGGGATAAACCTACTTGATCATGGCAGTTGATTTTTTTAATATGTTCTTAGGTTTAGTTTGCCAGTATTTTATTAAGCATCTTTGTGTCAATGTTCTTTAGAGAGATTGGTCTTAATTCTCTTTCTTTGTTATGACTTTTTGTGGTTTGGAAATCAGGGTTTTTATGTGGAATGTACTGTATATATCTGTTAAGTGGAGTTGAGTTATAACATCTGTTAGATCACTTATTTCTCTGTTAAGTTTCATTCTGGCAGACCTCTCTATTGGTGAGAGTGGGGTGTTGAAGGCTCCTTTCATTGGTGATTGGGATTTGATGTGTGGGTTAAGCTTTAATAATTTTTTTTTTTTTTATGTATGTGCCCATGCATTTGGGGCATAAATGTTCAGGACTGATATTTTATCTTGATGTATTTTCGCTGTGATAAATATGTAAAGTTTTCCCTAACTTACGATTTTAACTTGAAGTCACTTTGTTAGATATTAAGATAGCTATGCCAGCTTGATTCTTAAGTCAATTTTATTAGAAAGTATTTTCCCAAGGCAGGCCAACCCAACATCCACTCTAAGAATATCCGATTCACTCATCCCAAAGTCAATGCTGGGTTGGGTGTTTCTCTATAGGGAATAGGCTCCAAATTGCAAGCTCATGAAAAGGAACACAGTCTGACTTCTTGTCCTTTTGTGGGCGGGGATGGTAGATGGAGAGGGGCAAGGCTGGGGACTGTGTGGGAGAGATGGGGGAGGAGAGGGGGAGCTGGGAGATATGTTTATGAAGATGACATTTTTTAATGAAAGTAAAATGGAAAAAAATATAGTCTTTTCCCACCCTTTATTCTGACATATTGTCTTTCCTTTAAGCTGATGTGTTTTTATTTGTATGCAGCAGAAGGATGAATATTCTCTTCATATCCATTCAGTTAGTCCTGTATTTTTGTAAAGAAACTGAGTCCATTTATATTTAGGGATTTTAATGTCCATAGATTGTTAATTGTTGTTATTTTTGGTAGTAGTATGTGTCTGTTTCTTTTCTTTGGAGTTTTGTTCTGTGAGATTATTTTGTTGTTGTTTTTTTGTGAGTGTATCTAACTTTTCTAGGTTAGAGTATTCCTTCTATTTCTCTCTGTAGGGCTGGATTTTACATAGGTATTGATTAAATCTAGTTTTGTCATGGGATATTTTGTTAACTTCACCTACAGTGAATGAGAAAGTACTCTAGGATGACATCAGTGGTCTCTCAGTGTCTGTATAACATCTGTTGAGGACCTTCTGGCTTTCATACTCTTCACTAGAAGTCAAGTGTTACTCAAATATGTCTGTTTTTTATAAGTTATTTGGCCTTACTATTTTGTAGCTCTTAATATTTTGTTTTATTATGTATATTTGGTGGTTTGACATTCATGTGATAAGGGAAAATTTTGAAGAATCTATGCTGTTTGGTATTCTGTAAAGATTGGTTAAGTTTTCTTCTATGGTTTTGTTGAATATATTTTCTGTGTCTTTGAGCTGGTATTCTCTTTATTCTATCCCTATTATTCTTAGATTTGGTCTTTTAATGGTTCCCCATATTTCCTGGAAGTTTTCTGATATAACTTTTTTGATGAGTTTATTTCCTCTATCTTATCTTCCACACCAGTGATTTCTTCCATATTTAGAATTTTGTTAGTTATACTTATATCTATAGTTCCTATTTGTTTACTCAGATTTTTTATTTCTATCATTTTCTTTGTGTCTTTTTTTATTGTTTTTACTTAAATTTTCAAATCTTGAAAGGTTTCATTCATCTGTTTGATATTTGATTGCTTTTTTTTTTTTTTTTTGGTATCCTATAAGGGATTTATTAATTCTCCCCCTTTTTTTTCTTTTTTAAATTTCTTTCAGCATATTTTAAATTAAAAAAAAATTCTTTATAGAAAATTTTTATTTTCTCTTTAAGGGCCTCTTTTATCTTCATAAAGTTATTTCTAAGGTTATTTTCTTTGTTTCTTCTAAATGTGTTGTTCACGTTCTGTGATGAAATAACTAGGTTTGGGTGATGTCATATTGCTCTTTATGTTGTTGAGTATATTCTTTCACTACTCTCTACCCATCTCTTTCTCCAATTGATTCAAGTGGTGTCTGTGTCTCGTGGAACTGTTTTGGTCTAATTTGGTCTAGTTGTGTCTGTGTCTCAGGGAACCTTTCTTGGTTCAGTCTGAACTCTTGGTAAAATCAGAGATAGAGAATTCTGCATTTTGCAAAGCAGCTCTTGGCTCAACATGAGCTGGAAGGTTCTGTGTTTTAGGGAGCCACTGAAGTGGCAGGGTGATTGTTGGGATTGGGGAAGAGAGGGTCAAATTTGTAGACTGCAGTGTTAGACTGAAGTATCTGCCTTCAGAGGTCTTCTCTGCTGGTCTGCAACTGAATAGCAATGGGGGACCATGAGTTGTGCCTCTAGGACCTCTGGCTAGGCTTTGAAAAGTGTCATTTACCTCTTGATCTAATAGGACCTTGTAGATTCTATGTTTCAGAAGCCACTGAGGTGGCAGGGTGATGGGAGAATTTAGAAGAGAGAGTGGGACTTGTAGCTTGCAAAGTCTGACCAAAACAGTGGGAATGGGGGGCAGAGGTTGTATTTAGCCAGCTTTTACTAACTTTAAGTTATTCCATTTATTTTCAAACCTCTGTGTTTTTCTCATTCTCTTACATTTGTAAATCTTCCAAGTACTCCATGACTTACAGTGTAGCTGAGAGGTTGTCGCCTGGAATTCTTCTCTTGCTTTTTCTTCTTTATTTTTTTCTTCCCAGATTTTTTTTTTTTCTTAATTATACTCTCTGCCACCCAAACTTGCCTATCTTTTTTTTCCTACCTTGCTTTTGGTTCTTTATTAGAGCATCAGGTATTTTAGACAGACACAGTAGCAAAGCTTCACAGAGTTAAACAAACACAACATAACAAAAGTGACACAACTTAAAATAATATTCTACAACATTTTCCCCTTTTAGTCTAAATTTTTAAAAAATATTTTAGCTTTAACAGAGTAAACTATACATAACACATACAGTTATCAAGAAAGAATTAATTTATAATATTCAGTAATTTATAGTTAGCATATTCAGAGAAAATCATGCAGTACCTATCCTACCTTGGTGAATCAAAAATGTTACAAATAATTTACTTTCAATTATAACTAAGAAAAAATAAAACTATAACTGCCTAGTTTTCAACTCTATTAAAGACCCAGAAAGATGCTATATTTTCTAACAACAATGACATTTGGCAGGCTTCCTCTGCAACATTGGGGCATCCATCTTCAGCCTACCAGGGCAGATTATCTGACAAACAATTTAGTGAAAAAGAATATTTAAATAACTGATCTGCCTTGTATTGTTGATGTTCAGCAGTCACTTTCCTTTGTTTCCTGCAGAGTATTTGACAGACTCCTCTATGAAAAAAGAACCTTGAAGAACCATTCTACCATTTTTTTGACAAAGTTCAATGATCAATTTCTTGTGTACCTGCATGTCCATTTTATATAACATACTATTAAACAGTCCAGGCAGGAACTGCTTCTTGCCCAAATGGCTAAATTTGCGACACTGAAAGCAAAATTGATAAGGTGTTTTTCAGTACCTACCATCTCTGAAGTAAATTGACACTTACAAGAGATGTTCTTAATGTCATGAAAAACTTTAAATGCACAAAACATTTTAAATAGCATGCTTCATAGATATAAGAAGGATGTGAAGGTGGTTTATCTATATAAAATATGCCTATTGAACTTAGAAAACACACCTAATATAAGTTTAAATTTGATAATTATAACTAATTAACTGATAACATGTTTTTAAATTATCATATATATTTTATAATAATAGCTTTCAAAAACAAGAACTTTACCTTATATTTTAAGGTAAAAGATGAGTAGAAACATATGTACATATAGAAAAATAATCTTAAATTTTTATCAATATACAACAACCCTTAAGACAAGAGTAGAAATACATAAACTGTATAACAAAAATAACTTGGAATTTGCATTATTATTCAAAAATCTATGCCAGTACAAAATATCTAATATTAATAGTTTTATTTTTAATCTTATATTCTTATAGTCCTATAAATTATAACAAACATCCACAACCCACCAAATAACCAAAAAACATTCATACCCTAAACTCTAGTAAATGTGAAGATAGTTTTCTCCAAACTTCTCTTGCTGTTTGTTAGAAAAGCAGCTTTAGGGCTCCGGGGAGAAAACTTGAGATAATGGCAAAGTTTTGGGAAGATCAATTATGATCTTTAAGGATACATATCACCTGTCAAAATTCAAAATCTAATCCATAATATTTCTAAGGGACTCCACAACCTCTCATCCACTGTGGGAAAAACATCAAAGAATTTTTTATTTCCATTTGAAAAATACATTATTTATTTATTTATTTATTTATTTATTTATTTATTTATTTATTTATTTATTTATTCATCCATTCATTTATTTTTACTTTTTAAAAGCTAAGGCTTTGCTATAGTTTATAGGCTAATTTATTTCAACAATCCTCTTTTCAATTTCAGTTTTTTGGAAGCTGTCCTTTACTTTTAAACAATCAAAAATTTAAAATCAACACGACACTCAGAATACAGACCTCCTATGTATTTCTCATCTTACTTAGCTTTTTTCTTTTATATTTTACTTTTCTCTAAAGA
This sequence comes from Phyllotis vaccarum, assembly GCA_033318265.1. Taxonomy (NCBI): domain Eukaryota; kingdom Metazoa; phylum Chordata; class Mammalia; order Rodentia; family Cricetidae; genus Phyllotis; species Phyllotis vaccarum. The sequence continues at coordinate 40,649,679 of JARWLC010000016.1, forward strand.
CTTTATTTTTAAACTATTCCTTTTGTCTCTTTCAAAGCTTATGATCATTGTTAAACCTATTTAGGGTTTTTTATATTGGGGGGTGGGTTTATTTTACAGCATATATTATAGCTTTTTTTTTTTTTTTTTGACAGTTTGAACAAACTTTTAAACTGCTACCATCATAGGCTTCTGCCTCAGGCTTTGTTTGTAAAAACAAGCCCAAAGCTTAGAGAGGTTTGTCTGATCAGAAACTGCATTCAATTATCCTAGAGCTCTAGAATGCTGATGCTTGCACTGTGGCAGACATGTTGAGTTAGTATTTTGACCCTATTTAGCATGAAAGGGGCTGTTTAAGTATCCTGCTGTGCAGCACAGTTTTATGAAGGAGCCCTGTCTTTAAAAAGAATCAACTTTCTCAGGCCTGGGAAAAATTTGAGGATCCCAAGTTGGTATGCCGAAATGATGTTGTTTGTTTTGCTTTGTATTCTTTTGGGAACTTGCCACCTAGCTTCCAAATAAATTATAGAGGCTTTTTCTTATTTGCTAATGCCTGGTCTTAGCTTGGCTTAATTCTAGCTAGTTTTTCTTATCTTTATATTATTCCATATATCTTTTCACCTCTGGGCTTTTTCAATTCTCTCACTTCTATAAATCTTACTCTTGCTCCATGGCTTGTTGTGTAGATGTGTGGCTGACCTCTAAAATACTCCTCTTCAAGTTTTTTTTTTCCTTTCATATTTCTCCTATTTATACTCTACATCTCCAAGTTCCATCTAACCTTTGCTATTGGCCATTCAATTCTTTATTAAACCACTCAATGTTTTAGACGGGCAAAGTATCACAGCTTTACAGTGTTAAACATATGCAACATAAACAAAAGTTACATAAAACTAAAATCATATTCTATAATACCCTCTGTGTTACTTAGGGTTTGGTTTCTATTGCTGAGGAGAAGTACCATGAATACAGATACTCTCTTAAAGGAAAAACATTTAATTATACTTTCAGAGGTTTAGTCTTTTATCATCATGGTACAAATTGGATGTGTGCAGGCAGAAATGATAAGTAGCCAAGTGTCCTACATCTTGGCTTGTAGGCAACAGGAAGTAGTCTGTCTCACTGGGTACTAGTTGGGCATAAGCAAACCTTAAAACCCCTCTCCACAATGACATATTTTTGCAAACAAGGCACCATCTACCCCAACAAAGCCACATCTTGTAATAGTGCCATTTTCTTTGAGCCTTTTTTCTCTCAAACTATCACATTCAACTATCTGGTTCTCAAAGACTTGTAGCCATATCATAAAAAAAAAAAAATGCATTCAGTCCAACTTAAAATGTCCCCATAGTCTATAACAGTCTCAAACTTATTTAGAAGTCTATAACTCAAAGTCTTTTCTGTAGTGGAATTCAGATGTTAGCTGACAAGTTTGGGAGGTGTGTCTTTGGAGTACTGGGAGCTTGAACGGGGTGTGGGCAGTCCTGTTGAAAAAGGCTACTGGGATTTTGAGTACACTGTTTGGTTCCTGCCTTCTTGAAAATCAGATCAGCATCCATCGCAGGACAATCCTAACTTCAAGAAGCATACTGTTTAACTTAACCTGTTAAAATACCCTCTAATAAATATTAATCCTGTATATAATATATTGCAAGTGAGAATTACTGCAATACTCTTCTAAGGTTTATGTAATCTCTTAACTGTAATTCCCTATAAAATCAAAATAAAAGAACAGATCATATATATATATATATATATATATATATATATATATATATATAATGACATAGCATTGTGGTGATATATATTTAATAAAATTAACCACAAAACCAAATAAAGTCAGGGAGAAGTGACACACAACTTTAATTCTAGCTTTATGAATTTGGAAAGAAGAAGTTAAGAGATCTAGGCAGAGCAAGAAAACAGGGTTTTGCAGCTTTCCTAAAAGACATTTCCTTCTCTTTAGGCTGAGGATTCAAAGGCATTCAGTTGGAGGATTTCTGGAGACAAGTCCCAGGAGTTGACTGTGTGGTTATGGTTTTTTTCTGATATTCTAGCTTTTCTCCAATCTCTGAATCTGGGTTTTAGTATATGCTAAGTAGAGTTACAATATAGTATACACATTACTATTTCAAAATGTAGGAAAAAAAGCATAATGAGGACATACTACACCAAAGAAAGATGCAAAACCACCTGCAAAACTAATCTGATGTCTAATGTCTGTTGTCAAAAACATTCAGATCTCCAACTCCTTTCAGCTTTGTTTACTGTATCATTCTTTTTTTGTTTGTTTGTTTGAGCTGATTCTACTGTCTGCTATCATCTTTTCTCATACATCTCATGGATCTGGCTTCTCTACTAACAACTTGGATTCTACAAGGCAGTCCAAGTTTTAACTTCAGAAATTCATAAAATGGCCTCTGGAGACTTCCATTCAGGGACACATGCCTGGCATCAGTAATTTTTCTCAGACATGGTGGTGGCAAATGCCATTGGTTATTTTTTATCTTCATGTCCAAAAATATGTAGATGAAGCTGTCAAGTTATGCTGATTTCTGGAGTTGTAACATGCCCCCCCCCCCCGTGTTCAATTATAATTTTTACCAGCTTTCTATTTTCTTCACTACCTAACCTTGACTGTCTTTGTACTTGTTCTATAGACCAAACTGGCCTGAAACTCAGAAACCCAATAGCCTTTGCTTTCCCAGTTCTGGGGTTAAAGTCCTGCACTACCATACCTATCTCTAAGCTTTCTTTTTTTTTTTTTTTTTTTTTTTGATTTCTCTTTACAAGTTGGAAACATAGCTGGATGATATCTTGCCCTGAGGTTACCTCACCTTTTATTTTATTTTATAATCTGTTTACTTCTTTGAATACAGGGCTTAGCTCTAGTCTACTCTTTGATGCTCCTTTACTCCCTTAATAGTTTTTCTGCTGAGCTTGTTTCTTTTTGTTATATATCTTTGTTAGAGTTGACAATAGTGACCAAACAATAGAGTCTATGTGAAGCTGTTTTAAGATTTTCTCTGCAAGGGGACTAATTCCAATCTTTTCATTTTATCTTCATGCTAACTTTTCAAAGTGTAAAATGTGGCAAATTTCTTTATCAGTACATCATAAGAATAAATTCTAGGTTACATATTAACATTTTTCTCTTATACTTAGCACCACTGTCAATCATTCTCCTAGTAGTATGGCCATTAATCAGCATTTAAAGCATCCCATTGCATTCTTAACCCAAACCCCAAATATCCATGTTATTACAAACAAACACATGGCCCAGAAATACTCTAGTCACTGTTTGCAACTTGTTTCTTGTTAGATGTTTTATTTCTGTGAAGAGACATTTTTACCATTTCCTTTTATGAAGAAAAAACACTTAATTAAGTTGATTTATAGTTTCAGATATTTAATTATTTTCATCTTAGTACAATGTAGTGGCATGCAGATATTCAGGGTGCTGGATAAGTAGCATAGTATCCTACATTTTACCTTGCAGGCAATAGGACATTGTTTTATTGGATTTAGTTTGGACATAGAATACCTCAAATCCCACCCCCACAGTGACTCACTTTCTCCAACAAGGCCACATCTACTCTAACAAGGGTACAGTTCCTAATAGTGCTACTCATATTGGGAATTATTTTCAAGACCACCACTTCTTCTATGGCCGTACTTTTTATATTTTTATCCTTTTTTAGCATTTTCAGAATGATGAAAAAAGTTTCACATATATATGCAATCTTATATATTTTAATATAAATATTTCCCTTATTTTTAGTTACTATTATGTCCCATATTAGGTGGCTCTTCTGGTATGATACAAAGATTTTTCCTTTTTTTTTTTTAATAAGCATGCTTGGATTTAGAGAAGAGAGCCACACTCCGATTCTAAAGATAACTTTTATTCATAATTATACAGGACTTCAACTTTTCTTACAAAAAGAAAAAAAGATGTTAAGCAATGAGATTTTATCCTGTCGAGTATACTGGTACCAATAGGTCTGATATTCCTTTGTTTATAAAGTTTTCCCTGATAACCTTCCCTTCTGCTTTACACATCTATGTCCATGTCTTTTAACTTCTTGAAGATGAGTATTTCTAGTGTTCTGTAAAGACAGAAACAAATATCTGCTCCAACCCTCAATTGTCATATGAGTGATCGAACCATCATTTCTTATTTACATGGAGTCTCTTCAGTTCAGAATGAGTCTTTATTAATTTTGATACTATCCATAGCTATTCTTCACCTGTGGAAACAAACAACAACAAAAACCCTTCTCCAATGTAGCACATATTTTGGCTTCTATTCTGAGACAAGTACAGCTTTGAAATAGACAGGTTGATTTAGCTCAGTCATTTTTTGTTCTATAGTCCATTGCCTTTTAGCAGCTGTTGTTCATTTCTCATTAGCATTGAGAAAATTCACAGTTAATAAAATATGTAGTCTGTTTCTGTGGGTCTTTGTTATTCTTTTCCATTTATTTAGCATATGATTTAGAGTTTGATCTGTTTCTCTATGACTGCTTACCATATACGATTGTGTAGTATACCTGCAATATGCTTTATATTATAATAAGCAAAAAAAGTTTCATTTTACTAAAGACATATGCTGGAGGATTGTCAGTCTTAATTTGTATAAGTATTTCCATGATAGCCATATCTTATAACAAATACATGACTACAGAATTACCCTTTTCTGAACTCCAAGCAGTTGCCCATTAAAATTCTGAAAATTTATCAGTTGTACGATATGCATATCATAATTTTCCAAATTGTGTGAAATGAAATATATCCATCTGCCAAATTTCATTCCTATGTATGTGTTTACAATTATGTCCTTCTAGTAATGGAGTTTAGTTATAGAAGGAACAGGTGAGTGATGTGGGAATGTGTTTATGTATGCTGTGAATCTCAATCTTTAAATAAAGGAGCTGTTTTGGGCCATGGCAGGCACCATAGAAGAATTAGGAGGAGAAATTAGATCATAGGTAGGAGAAGCAGGGCAGAGTCAAGCAAACTGCCCAAGGAGCAACATGTAAGGAACATAGGTAAGCAGACAGATAATAGAAATTAGTTGATTTAAGATGTAAGAGCTAGCTAACAATGTGCCTGAGACATAGGCCAAACAGCATCAAGTTAATATAAGCATCTGAGTCATTTTTGGGGGCCTGGGCGGCTGGGTGGCTAAGCGGTCTTGGGCGGCAGGTCTGTGAGTCTCAGACCTCTGACCGCCCGGGGCCCAAGAAACTTCACTACTACAGGTGAGATATCTTTTTAAAATTTGTTTGGCTAGTTGCCAAGTGATGGAGAATTCTTTTCTGATTTAAATTTTTAATGAAACGCTGAAGCCTCTAGCATATTTTCTATGAATAACACAAATTTAATCATTACCTTGTGCTTCAGTATCTGGCAGACATATAGGATTCAATGTGTGTTATATAGAAAGGATGATTACTATTTCTACTAATTTCTTGTAACAGAACAAGTAATGAAGTTAATTCTGACTAATCATTAATAAAATAAAGCAGTTTCAATGTGTGAAACAACTCTTTCTGCATAGTAAGTGTCAGTAACTATGTCAAGAGGTTTTGTAAAACCCATTGATAACTTCATAATAGAATATAAATCTATTGAATAGAATAATAAGCGCTTTGAGCCACTTTACTTACATTTTCTGATTTGTAACATGTCTTTCCTTAATTGCTTGCATCATTATAAAATGTAGGGACTCCAAAAATTGGTTTATTTCATGCAACACAAGGAAGAATCCAGTTAGTTTTCTTTAGAAGTTCAATTCTTTTACTTTGAGGATGTCTGCTGTTAATATCTTCCCAAATTACTGCAAGCTCTTTGACAAGGTTCACTTTCTGTCCATAATTGGTCAATTTCTTTATTATTTAAAGGTACAACAATTTCTGTTGGGTTTATACCTGTCACTTGACAAAGTCTTAACTTTTCGTCAAAAATCAAATCAGCAATATTTTCCAAATGTGTCTTTAGTTTCTTACTTGGTTCATGCAGTATAAATATGCATTCCAATATAATATTTTCCCTTTACATTATAATTCCTGTAAGATAATGCTTAGAGGGTAAGATAACCAGAATGCAATTAATAATCCCAATGTACGTCTTGAAATTTTTTTTCCATAGAAGCCAATTTTCCCTCAGCCTCAGGTGACAATTCTGTTGGATTATTTAAGACTTTACTACCATTTAAGGTTTTGAACAAATTACCCAGTTCACATTTTTTTTTTAATCCAAATAGTGTTTTGTAAATTGGAAATGTCTCCTAACAATCTTTGGAAATCATTATGTGTCCTCTATCACTTCTGATTTGGAACCTTTTTGTGGTCTAATTTTTGTTGACCTATCTTGTAACCTAAATAGTTTATAGAATACCTTCTTTGTATTTTTTTTTCAGGGACAATTTGTAATCTCCAAGCAGGCCTTTCTTTTTTCAATTCTTCAAACATTTTTTTTCTAAGTATCTATGTTTGAATCATCCAACAAGGTATGATTCATGTAATGGTAAATGAAAAATTGTGGAAATTTGTTACATATCACTTTTAATGGCCTTTGCACAAAATATTATCACAGAGTAGGACTATTCAGCATTCCTTGAGTGAGTAACCTTTACTGATATCTCTTTATAAGCTGAGAATTATTATAATTGGGCACTGTAAATGTGAATTTTTTTGTCTTGTTCTTGTAAAGGTATTGTAAAGAAGCAGTCTTTTAAATCAATGACTATATAGGCCATTCATTAGGCAACAGGGAAGGCAACGGAATTTCAGACTGTAGAGAGCTCATTGGCTGTATCACCTTGTTTAACACCCTTAGGTCTGTTACCATGTTCTACTTTCCAGATTTCTTTTTAATAGCAAATACAGGAGAATTCCAAGGGCTGGTTGATTCTTCTATATGCTGAGCATTTAATTGCTCTGTACCAGCTGTTACAAGTCCTGCAGTTTCTTTTTTGTTAAAGGCCATTGATGATCCCACACAGGCTTATCTATTAACTATTTTAAAAGCTTTGTGAGTACCTTTGAAAGATCAGGAGCTGCTGTGTGTTGTGTTTATATAATTTGAAAGGTTAGTGACTATTTTTCTTAATACCTTCTAATGATTTTTTTCCCAGAAACATATGCTAGTTTATGGTTTATTTCTATGTTTTGAGGAATATTAATCTGAGTATTCCATTGTTGCAGTAAGTCTTATTCCCATAAATTAATAGCAATGTTAGCCATATATGGCTTTAATTTTTCTTTCTGTCTTTCTGGTATTATACATTCAAGTCATCTTTTACTCTGTTTTGCCGATAATATTTCCCCAATTCCCCAAAATTGAACATTAACCACAAAAGGATCAATTTGGATACAAAGACTTTCATGAAAAATATTGTTACCTCTGCCCGTGTTCACTAAAACTTCTATAACAACATCATTTATTCATATTTTTAGTTTTGCTTTTGTTCATTTGTAGGTTGCCAAAATATTTGCTGTATAATTTCCTGAGGTTTGTTGTTGTTCTTGTTTTCTTTTCTATTGTTCAGAGCAGTATGTTTTTCTTAGAATAGATTTTAATTTCTTTAATTGCTCTTGGAAGGTGTTTCCTCCATGATGGCAGGGTAAGATTGAACTGCTTTTGATATGGGGACATTTAAAAGCTACCTCTGGGCATTTCCTGAATGCAGAAAGTTATCTCACCTGTCCCTTGTTGACCTGCACTCATTAGTCCAATGTCTCCCCTTGCCATACCTTCTGCATACTCCAGAAGAGAGGAAAGTTATCTTGAGATTTCCCTAACAAAGACATTGTTTCTGGGACTGTCTCGTTTACAGCGTTTTTTTTTTTTTTTTTTTTTTTTTTTTTTTTTTTTTTTTTTTTTTTTTTTTTTTTTTTTTTTTTTTTTTTTATGTGACCTTGCCTTCCATAACTGTAACATTTAACATTTTTTTCTTACTTATACCTCTAGAAATAACCTTTCCTTCCCAGTAATCTCACACTTATAAGGCTCTAGATAAATTGCATCATAAATCCAATCTTAAAAGTCTAATTATTTGCTTAAATTATGAATTAACATTTTCAAAAGTCAGCAATTCAATTATTATTTGCCTAGCTTCTGAATTCAGTACCATTCTGTTTACTGCTGCAGTTAATCTCTGCAAAATCTTTGTAAAAATTTCTTTGGAACTTTGAATTACTTTGGTGAAAGATTTATTTTTTTTCTTATCTCTTCAATACTATCCCATGCATTTAATGCTGCTATGTGGCATAAATCCAAAGTGTGCTTATTGTATAATAATTGCTTTTTATATCAGCATAATCTCCCTCCACAAAAAGTTGGTCTTAGGATATTTCTATGACTCTATCCCTGTTGTATTGTTTTACGCTCCTCTTTCCACCATGGATTTTAATTGTAAAAATGTTCAAGCATCCAAAACAGCAGTAACCCCATCTAACTAGTCCTTAGAGGTAATTCAGTTATGTGATGACCAGGAATTTAACATTTGTTTTTGCAAGTGTTGAATGCATACAATATGTAACAATTGCTTTTTTGGTCCCCCTTAATTCTAATGTTTGTACTTAACTCACTTTAATTTTTTTATCATTTTGCTACTTATTTAAAGTTACTAGATATACTAATGTTGGCTTTTTGATAACCTTAGGCTATTTTTGTGTAATCTTAGAGGACAATGTTGAGGTTAGATCTTTATGTACCTCTGTTTGGGTTTACATATCTTTGTGTTCTCCTTTAAGAGACTTTTCTAAGACTTTCTTCTAGAATTCACATTAACTTACCTTTAAAATAATAAAACAGAAGTAACCAAACCAGTAATATTCACAATAAACAATATAATAAATATGATTATAGAAATCTCATCTCTTTAACTTTTACTTTACTGGTTCCAACTTCAAATCATCCATAGTAATATCAATAAAAGACCAAATGCCTTCCACTACCTTAAACAAATTCCCCCTTTTAAAAAAATCTGATATAATTACCAAATTTGTTGACAATGCTGATTCAGATGACTGTAAAATGGGGCAGACAATGTGATAGAAGCTAACAGAGGGGTTAAAAGAGAGAAAAAATAAATACAACCAACTAGGAGAAGAGGACCACTGTTACAATGTGGTTTCTTGGTCCCAGGCAGCCAGAGGCCTAGACCCACAGACCTGCTGTGCCAGACCCCTTAGGCCCCAGAAATGACTCAGACACTTATATTAACTTTATGCTGTTTGCCTTGTGGCTCAGGCACATTACTAGCTTGCTCTTTCATCTTAACTCAACCCATTCTCATTAATCTGTCTGCCACATGGCCCGTGGCTCATCTGTGTTCCTTACATGTTGCTCCTTTGAATCTTCCCTTCTCCTCCTACCTATGCTGTGATTTCTCCTCCTACTTTTTCTATGGTGCCTGTCATGGCCCAAAATGGCTCATTTATTTAAAGATTGATATTCACAGCATACAGAAAGACATTCCCTAGTTCAGACCACTGTCTGAAAAACTTACCCAGATGAAAACAAAACAAAACAAAACAAAACAAAAACAAAAAAAACAAAACAAAACAAAACAAAAAACAAAAAACCCAACAAACAAACAAACAAACAAACAAACAAACAAACACATATGGCTGGCTCTGCCTAATCCTGGAGGCTAACTTCAAACAGAAAACCTAGCTAGCTGGTAATTACTCCTCTAGCCACGTGTTGCTCTGGCTGACAAGTGGTTCTTTAGGAATATTGTCCCATAAATGGATGCCTAGTGAAGCACAAACTTTAGTTGGTATTTAATAAAAACTCAGAGACAGATGGAAAAGCTGAAATATTATAGAGAAGAAATAGAACAGAGACAGTTTTCCCCCAGCCAACTTCTCAGAGTGAAGGCTGAGTCTTCAGTCTGGCTCATCTCAGAGTACAAAACTTCACTCTAGCTCATCATTTCTACAGAATACCTCAATGTCTGCCCAAGCCTGCCTTAAAAATCTTCCCAACCAAGTTGTTTCATTCTCAGGATAAACTCTGCATGTAATCTTAGAGTTAGGATTAAAGGTGTGAATTACTAGTGTTTGATAGTTTGTCCTTGAACTCCCCTGAAACAAAGAAAGATCTCTGTCTCCTGAGTTATGGTATTAAAAGTGTAGGTCATTACCTGTTTTTTCTCATCCTGAGAATAAAGGTGTGGATTATCACTTTATGACCCTCCTGGCTTGACTATGTATGAATGTATGAATTCCAGGCCGATTGTATTAAATATATAATATATCTCCACACTTCCCCTTTAAAATAAAGTACTCAAGAGATGATAAACACAAGGAACATATAGAAAGCCTATTTACCAACATTAATTTAAATAGTAAGCAACTCAAAGCAATTCAACTTTGATTTTTCAGGAACAAGACAAAATTTTCTACTCTCTCCATACCTTTTGATATAGAATTTCAAGTTTTAGCTACAACAATAAGACAACCAAAGGAGATCATCGGGCTACAGATTCAAAAGGAATGTATCATTATTCACAAAGGAGAGGATAGTATATATAAGCAATGCCCTCCAAAGCCACTCTACCAGAGAACATTTACAGCTGAAAAACACCTAAGCAATATAGTTGGACACAAGATTAATTGAAAGAAAACTATCTTATAATAGTAATAATAATTAATATTATGGTCTGTAAATAATAATATGGTCTATAAAATAATAAATGGTCTGTAAAAAAAAATCAGGGAATAAATGCTCATTACAAAAGCTCCAAAAATATAAAATACTTTGGAGTATCTCTACAGATAAAGTGAAAGACTTTTATAACAAGAGCTTCAAGTCTTTAAAGAAAGAACTTGAAGAAGATATTAGAAGATGGAAAGATCTTCTACAATTATTGCTCAGTAGGATTAACATAGTAAAATGATCATCTTACAAAATCAATCTACAGGTTCAATGCAATCCCCATTAAATTTGAACACAATTATTTATAGTCCTTGAAAACACAATACTCAATTTTATATGGAAAAAACAACAGGATAGCTAAAAAAAAAAAAATCCTATACAATAAAGGAACTCTCAGAGGTATAGACACTTCTGATTTCAAGATCTATTACAGATCTGTAGCAATAAAATGCACATTGTATTAGCATAAAAATAGATAACAGATCAATAGAATTGAATTAAAAACCAAGACATAAATTCACACAAACTTGGATACTTGATTTTTGATGAAGTATGCAAGAATTATACAAAAACAAAAGAAAGCCTATGCCCCAAATGGTTCTAGGTCTACCTAGTTTTGACACGTAGAAAAAGGCAAATAGAATAATATCTATCAGTCAGAAGTAAAGTTCTTATTTATTAACAAAGCCATAGGGAAAGAGATTGTCCACAAAATACTCAGAAGATTAAAATATGGACTGTGTTGATATTTCTACTGGTAATGTATTTGTCTTACAAATTTGAGGACTTAATTTCAGTTTGCCTGAACTTGCTATGAGGAACTCTTCATAGTGGAATATGCTTATGTTCCTGGCACTGGCAAGATGCTGGCAATTGGGTATTGGGGGTTTCTTTTGAATAGCCACTTTAGAGTAATATGAGAGATCCAAGCCAATGAGAGCCAATGTCAAAAGAAAAAATATATAAATAAAATGAAAAGACCATTTCATATCGGGAATGGCATCTAATATTTTTCTTTTGCCTTCACATATACATATGCATCCATATACTCAATTACCTGAGCATATATAAACATGTGAACATATATAAAACAAAATTTAAAAATTAATAAAGATGGAGCATAAATTTTATGCCTGTCATTATAATAGAATTTATTTAGTCCACATCCCATATGACCACAGCATGCCTTTTGACTACTCCTTGATTAAATGAAGTCATAACCTAGCATTTTTCATAGCATTTGCTCTGTCAGAATTTTGTTCATGGTGATTTTTATTATAAGTTCTAACTTGGACTTACCACAGTGTTGTCTGTAAAGAGGGATATTTATGTTTATGAAAAAAATGAATGAATTAAATGTCGGAGTCTCCTATTAAAAGTACCTGAAGATAAGTTATATTATATTAAATTATATTACCAAGTGATTAATTAGACGTGAGCAAACAGAACATTGTTAAATTTTCTTTAAATTTGTTATAACATTTGGGGAATATTTTTATTGAGTTGCTGTTTTTTTGATGTGATGAATCCTTCTTCAGATAGCTAAGCACAGAATCTAAATATGTGCGATAATACTCTAAAAAGTCTTCATATGTCATTTTGTATAAGTAAAAATACTTAAAAACTGGTAAATACATTGTATTTTTAAATTAATTTTAATTGTTTTAAAACAATTTTCTTTACTTTCTATATCTTAAAAATGTCCAAGTGTCACCAATATTAAAATAACACTACTATCTGCTGTCTTCTCTTCAAGTTAAGCTCACTTCTTTCCTAGAGAGCCCTTTAGTTCAACGGACAATAATCCACATTAAGTTCTCCTACCATTTCTTCAGAGGACCTGGGCTTCTCTTTATTCTTTCTTGCTATCCTCATTATCACTTTTCAGATAAAAATAATCACATGCTCCTGTTTGTCATTCCCTATGTCCTAACTGTTAGTAATAAATAAATACTCAAAATTATGGGATTCATTTTATTTATTTTCCTGTTTTCAGAGCTCATTGCTCTTTTCTGTCTGGAGAATATTTTTTAAGATATGTTTTTAAAAAAATCAGCTCATGTTTTAGTTGTTTCACAGTGATGGAGTTCTTCTGAGCCTTCAAAGGACCAACTACCTGTAACGCAAATTATAGACTTTCTAGAAGGTACCATATTGAGTCTTATGGATAAGTTGAGGTTAATATTCCTAATGATTAATGCATTTTTGTGAAATCTTTATATAGGTTTTGTGCTATTTTCAATGGCATCTCCTTTAATATTATGACTACAAAACACTCACATTTTATTATTTTCTCCACAAAGAAATCTTGTAATAAAATAATTTATTTTATTCTTTATTGATATTTTATATCTTACATGCATTTTCATCTTATATTCCTCAAGGTTCTTTATTCAATTTTTAAAATTAAGAATATGGTTGTCATTACATAAATTTAATGAAGAAAAATGAGGATGTCAAGATTAGTTTCTTCTTGTAGATATATCTTTATTTCATCTGTCATTGAAAATTAATAATTAATGTATTTAAAAATTCTCATATTTTATATATTTAAATATTTTTTGACAAATGTTTGTTTCCATCAAATAGAAAACTTTGGTGTGAATAAACTTGTTTCCATACTGATTACAAATAACCAGAATAGAACAAATTACCCCAAAATAATGATATTTGGATAAAACAAACACCGAGATGTCATATCTAAATTAAGACATGTTGATAATCAATTTAAATGTCTCAATTCTTCAACTTAAAAATTGATATCTTTATATTCAAATAAAAGAATATCGAATCTAATAATATATTTAAGAAAACAAAAATTAATCCAAGGACACTAATAAATTAAAGGTAAAATACTTAGAACAAATTATGCTAATATCATACAAGAGAAATCTAAAGTAACTGCCTTAAAATTAGACAAAGAAGATTTTAAATAAGAACTTGTCAAGAAAGCTAAAGGATTTCATAGTGATGCAGGAATAAATTTATTAAGCGAATATAATGATAAGAACCACAGATTTACTTAATTACATAGATATAGAATACAATGAACAACTGGCTGGATTTCAAGAATTGATAAGACAAGTATAAAGAAAATTCATAAGAATACAAAGATTTATACAACCCTAAAATCCAGCCTGTCCTAAATGACAGTTAGAGAGAACTGCCTACCCATAACAGAATGAATATTTTTCTCAAATGTACAAGAAACATTTACAAAAATTACCCATATGCTAGATATCAATAAAGAATCAATAAACTTAAACTGATTTAAATAATTAAAATTCACCCAAATAGATTTAGCTAGAAATAACTTACATAAAGATATCTTGAATATAACTGATTATCTGGCAGCTACTAAACATACTTCAAATAAACAACATTCAAAGGATAAATGAAATGGGAAATTTTAAGCTTTAAAATAGAAGAAAATTAAAATATTATACCTTACTATTTTTGACATGCCTCGATTTCAAGGAATACCCAAAGCAAAAGCATTCATATTTAAAAGACATTCTCAAATAGTCTATGTTTATAAAATATATAGAACACAGAAAATATAGAGTAATCAGAATACACAAAATTGCAAACAATAGAATAGAAATAAGTAAAGTTAAAAAAAATTATTTTCAAATCAATAAAAATATGGTTCATCTAAAACTTTTGACTTTTAAAGTCCTGTGTTGACGGTATGGAAAGACAAAAGCATAGAAAAATATAGCAGCTATGATTGAATGAAGAGCAGTAGCATGAGAAAAAATTTTTGGAAACTCAAAGACAAATGGGATTTTAATCCCCCTTTATGACTCATTAGGCATTATAGGCAAATGCCTTCAGAACAAAAAGTACTAATGTCGGAGACAAAGAAATACGGAGAGAACATCTTGGTGACAAAGTTAGTATCTGAAAAAACACTACTCAGTAAACAGACACCGGGTGAAAGCCTAGAAATAAGCTAGTCTTTCAGCCAATGTGTAAGAATATATTAATGAAAGTTTTAGAATTATTGAAATATTTCTAAATGTGGTCACCACAAAATAAGAAATCTGTATTAGTAAAATTTTTCATGTTTATCATGGAGATTAGCATGCAATATTTTAATATAATTTATAAACAAAAATTATAGGACAAATTCTTGGTACTATGAGTGGTGATCAAACAAGAGGAAAGAGTGCATTTGTTACCATAGATCAGACCCGAACATCTCATGATCATAATCTGGTTATAAATAAGTGCTACTTACTAGATATAGTAAGTAACTAGAAATATACTGCAAACATGCATACATCCATACAAACACTCAAAGAAAAAGATATTCATATGTTATATTAAAATGTGACAAAATGTTTCAATAATTTGAGAGATCTGAAGTATTCTGCTTGCTTAAACCTACAATATCAGAAGAAGAAATTAATTTAAACTGGTGTATTATCATTAGCAACTAAAAAACAACTTTGAAATTAATTATAATGGATATATATATATATTGCAACAATAAATATTTTCTTTGATGAGGTGGATTTTGAATTCTTCCTATGTTGGTTTATATAGAAAGACATATTTATGTTAGAGGTTTTATTTACACATTTCATTCAAACACAGAACCATGATCTTCAGGGACATAGTCCTTAAAAATTTCATCCCCATTTATTTCGGACCTAAATCCAGATCAACAGAGAAAATCCCTGCATTCCAGAATGTCCAGTAAAACCCAGTTTTCTGTATACCCCAGCTTAAAAAAAAAAAGCCCATCCCCCAACTCACCCTAACACCCAGAGATCCAAGCGGTAAACTGAGGTGCACAAACCCTGTGCATTCACTGGAATAATAGTTCCTAGGTTATAAGAGCAGCTACACAAGAAACTCAATTCTTCAACGCCTACTGGAGCCACCTGAAACCACAATGTGTCAGCACCTACTGGATAAAGAGGGATCATTGTGACACAAGAAACACTACCAAGAACATGTGGAATAAGAACCTAGAATAGACCAAGAGAGGCTTCCTGAGATATAGACAAATCCTGCAATAATCTGAGGAAACAATGAACAGATACCAGTGTAAGAATATGCAACAGCATAAAAAACAATATGGCAACACCAGTATCTGGTAGTTCTACATTAGCAATACCTGTTCGTGGCAATGCAGAAGAATAGGAAGGAAACAATTTTAAAAACAACTTTATGAATATAATGAAGCCTTAAAAGAGGATATAAAAAATTCTTTAAAGAAAGAGAAGAAAATAAAAACAAAAAATTGGAAGAGATTAATAACAAATTCTTGGAAAAAAATAAAAATCAAGAAAAGAAATAAAGCTTGCAAAGGAAATCTTTCAAAATTTAAAAATTAAAAAATAGAAATAATAAAGAAGACATAATTTGAGACAATGGTGGAATTAGAACAAGTGTAGAAATGAACTGGAACTATAGATGCAAGCATAACCAATAGAATGTAAAGATGGAAGAAATATTTTCTGGTGTGGGAAATTCAATAGAGAAAATAAATAGGTCAGTCAAAAAAAAAATACTAAAACCAAAAAGTCATAACAGAAAACATCCATGAAATCTACAAAACAATGAAAAAATCAAACCAAAGAATAATTGATATTGAAAAAAAAGGAGAATACAAGCTCAAAGGCACAGAAAACATATTGAACAAAATCATAGAAGAAAACTTTCCCAACCTAAATAAGAAAATGCCTATAAAGATACAGGAAACCTACAGAACACAAAATAGAATAGACCCCCCCCCCAAAAAAGGCTTCTTGCCACATAATATTCTACTAAACCTACAAACATAAAGAAAGAATGTTAAAAGCTGCAAACAAACAAACAAAAAGATAATTAAGGTATGATGGCAGACTCATCAGAAAAGAACCAGATTACTCAATGGAAACCATGAGAGCAAGAAGGTACTGATCAGATGTTATCCAGACACTAAAAGACCTTAGTTGCCAGCACAGAATACTATAGTCAGCAAAATTATCAATAACCACAGATGAAATAAACAATATATCTCACAACAAAACCAGATTTAAACAATGCCTACACATAAATCGGGCTCTACAGAGAGCACTTTAGAGAAACTCCAACTTAAAGGAAGCAATAGATATCCATCCAACCACAATCAACACATAGTCCCACAGTGAAAAAATAAATAAGGAAAAGAAACACACACATACAACTACCATAAATAAGAAAAAGTAACAATCACTGATTATTAATATCCCTTGATATCAGTAGACTCAATTCATCTATAATAAAACACCTTAACATGATGAATACAAAAACTGAATCCATCATTTTGTATGCAAGAGGCACACCTTAACTTCAAAGATACTTGTCTCTGAGTAAAGGGTTGGGAAGAATCTTTCCAATAAAATAGATCTAAGTAACAAGCTAGTATAGATTTTTGATATCAAACAAAATAGACTTCAAGCTAAAATCAATCAAAAGAGATAAAGATGAACATTACTTAGTAATCTCAGAAGAAAAAAAATCCACCAAGATGGATTCTCAATCCTGAACATTTCTGCCCCCAACACCTACATGTTAAAAAGTACTTTATTAAAACTTAAATCTCATATCAAATACCCCACATAAATAATGGCTGTTACAATATGGTTTCTGTCCCTGGACACCAGAGGTACAGACCCACAGACCTGTACTGCTCTGATTCCCCTTCCTACTTTTTCTATGGTACCTGTCATTCGTCAAAACAGATCCTTTATTTAAAGACTGATATTCACAGCATACAAAAAGTTATTTCCATATTAACGGGATATGTCAATATACTTACCCTACTCTCACTAATGAATAAATCTACCAGACAGATATCTAAAGGATGTTATGACTCAAATGGAATTAATAGATATAAAAAGAACTTTCCACACAAACACAAAGGAGTATACATTTTTCTTAGAACTCCATGGAACTTTACCTTAAATTGACCATATACTCAGTCATAAACCAAATATTAATAGATACAAAAACAATGTGAACAACTCACTATAGCCTATGAGAACACGATGGACAAAATTTAGAGTTCAACAACAACAAGAAGCACAAAAAGTCTTCAAACTCATAGAAACAAACGTCTTTCAGTTGAGCAAAATTTGTGTCAAGAAAAAGTACCAAAATAAATCAAAGACTTCCTAGAATTCAACAAAGACAAATCCAAAACATTCCCAAATTATGGGACATAATGAAAGCAGTGCTAAGTGGAAAATTCATAGCACTAGATTAAAAAAAAAATCTAGAGAACTATCACACAAGAGACTTAACAGCACAGCTCAAAGCTCTAGAACAATTTGAAGCAAACTCATGTGGTAAGAACAGAAGGCAGTAAATTCGTAAACTCAGAAGTGAACTTACTAAAATTGAAACAAGAGAAGAATAGAAAAATATTAATGAATCTAAGAGTTGGTGCTTTGAGAAAGTGAACGAGATAGACAAACACTTATCCAAACTAACCAAAAGGTATAATGAGAGAGAATATCTAAATGCAACAAAGAAGATGATTACACACAATCTCTCTCATGAACATTGATGAAAAATATTCAATAAAATACCGGCAAACCAAATTCAACAATATGTCAAAGAAATCATTCACCATGATCAAGAAGGCTTCATTTCATAGATGGAGAGATGGTTCAACATATTTAAAAAAAAAAATACTGTCAATGTCATCTATCATTAAGAAACCTGAAAGAAAAAATATACTATAATCATCTCCTTTGATAATGAAAAGGCTTTGGGCAAAATCCAACACTTCTTTATGATAACTGTCTTGGAGAGATCAGGAATACAAGGAAAATACCCAGACATAATAAAGGCAATATACAGCAAGTTGACAGCCAACAATCAAACCAAATGGAGAAAAAAATCAAAGCAATCCATCGAAACTCAGGAACAAGTCAAGGCTGTCCTTTCTCTCCTTAACTATTCAATATAGTTCTTGAAGTTTTAGATAAAAGAATAAGATCACACAAGGAGATGAAAGGGATACAAATTGGAAAGGAAGAAGTCAGACTATATTTGCAGATGATATGACACTATAAAAAAACTGACCCCTTAAATTCTACCGGTGAACTTCTACACCTAATAAACACCTTCAGTGATGTATCAAGGTAAAAGATTTACTCAAAACATTAAATAGCCCTCCTGTACATAATTGATAAAAGGGATTAAAAAAGAAATCATGGAATCATCACCCTTTATAATGGCTGCAAATATCATTAAATACCTTGAGGTAATGCTAAAAAATTAAATGATAGATCTGTTCTGTATGATTAGAACTTTAAATCACTGCATGAAGAAATTGAAAATGATAACAGAAAATTGAAAAATCCCCCATTCCTCTGGACAGATAGGATCAATACTGTAAAAATGGCAATTTTACCAACAACAATTTACAGATTCAATGTAATCTGCATCAAAATCTTAATAGAAATTTTTACAGATCTTGAAAGAATAATACTCAACTTCATATGGAATAACAAGAAACCCAGGATAGACAAAACAAATTTGTTAAATAATAAAAATTTAGGAAGCATCACCACTACAACTTCAGGCTATATTATAGAGCTACAATAATAGAAACCACCTGGTACTGGCATGAAAACAGACATGTAGATAAATGTAATTGAGTAGAAACCCCAACATTAATCCACACACCATACTTGAATAGAAACCCCAACATTAATGTACACACTGATGAACACCTGATTTTTGGCAAAAAGGGCAGAAATATACAATGGAAAAAAAGATAGTTCCTTCAACAAATAGTGTTAGCATAACTGGATGCTAGTAGAAAAATGCAAATAGATAAATATCAATCACTCTGAACAAAACTCAAGGCCAAGTGGATCAAAGACCTCAAATAAACTCAGTTGCACTGAACTTGATAGAAAAGTGGGAAATACCCTTCAATCCATTCATAAATTTGACCCCTTTATAAATATAACACCAGTAGCACAAACACTAAAAACAGTTATTAATAAATAGGACCTCCTGAAGTGGATAAGCTTTTGTAAGGCAAAGGACAAGGTCAATAAGACAAATGACAGCTTATAGAAAGTGAAAATATTTTCACCAACCCTTCATCTTATATAGCAGTAATCTCTAAAATATACAGAGAACTCAAAAAGCTAGAGGTCTCAAATGCAAATAATTCAATTAAAGATAGGTTCAGAGCTAAATGGGGAATTCTCAATAGAAGAATTACAAAAGGCTGAAAGACTCTTAAAGAATTTTTCAACATCTTTAACCATTAGAGGATTGAAAATCAAAACATTTTTGAGATACCATCTTACACCTGTCAGAATGACTAAAGAGCAACAACACAGATGACAGCATATGTTGGAGGAGATGTGGAGGAACACTCCTCCATTGTTTTGGGGAGTGTAAACTTATACAGCCACTTAGAAAAGCAGTATGGCAGTTTCTCAAAAAACTGGGAGCCAGTTTCCCCAATGATCCAACAATATCACTATTGGGCATATATCAAAAGGACACATATTTTTACCACAAGGGCATTACACAACTATGTTTAAAACAGCATTATTCATAGTAGCCAGAACCCGGAAACAAGCTAGATGCTCCTCGATTAAAGAATGGATTAAAATATGTAGTACATTTACACACTGGAGTACTACTCAGTAAGAAAACTAATCATGATATTATAAAATTTGCAGGTAAATGGATGGATTTGTAGAGTATCATCCTGAGTAAGAAAACAATGGTCCAGAAAGATAGACATGGTGTATAACCACTCATAAGTATATTTTAGACATAAAGCAACAAATATTCAGGCTTCAAACCACAACCTCTTAATAGCTTGGTAACAGAAGGATCTTAAGAAAGACATCCAGGGATCCCTCTGGGAAGGGGAAACATAGAAGATCTCTTGAATAAATTGATATCATAATGGGGATTGATAAAGGAGAGGTGGGTTTAAATCATGAGAGAAGAAGATGATTGAGTGAGGGAAGCAAAAAAAAATGAAAAAAAAAACAATGAATATCTTGATGGAATGAGCCACTATGGTGTGAGAATAAAACCTGGTGCTAGGGAAACCTCCAAGAACCCACAAGATGTCCCTAGCTAAGACTCCAAGCAGTAATAGAGAGGATGCCTAAACAGGACTTCCTCTCTAATCAAATGAATGATGATCCTAATTGTCATTATAGAACCTTCATGCAGCAATTGATAGAGGCAGAAACATAGATTCATTGCTAAGCACCTGGTCAAGCTCTTAGACCAGGTGAAGTGAGAGATCATGAGGGGGAGACCCACAGAGATTACTGACCGAAGCTATTTGGAGCTTATTGACACTGAAATAATCACTGACGAAACTTCATGGAAAGATTCTAAACCCTTCAAATGTAGATGACTGTCAAACATTGTGAACAGTTTTGGGATTACTCTTGGATCAGAGTAAGATTCTGGTGCATGAACTAACATCCCATTGCCCATTGCCTACAAAGGAACATTGAACTCAGCCATAATACTGGATGAGGGACTCAAGATCTACCTCAACTCAACTGCCAGACTGAACTGACTCAGCTTGGGGCTCCCAGCCCTCCATGAGAGTGGATAGGGGGATGGTTTGGGAGAGGCTGAGGGAGGATTGGGATAGGAAAATGAGGGGGAGCAGTGGTAGCCATAGAGATATTCAAATAAAGAATTGAAAAAAAAAAAACCAACATAGAACCAGGTTTAGGGTATGAATTGCCATATTGAAAACTGGATCAACTATGTTTTAAATTAAATTAATTTATTTATTTATATCATTTATTTGTCTATCATCTATCTTTATCTACATATCTATCTATTCATCTATCTACTTATGTCTATGGCTGCCCAGAGAAGGCAGAAGAGGGTGTAAGAGTCTCAACACTAGAATGCTAGGCATTTGTGAGACATCCAATAACATTACTGAATATCTGAATTTTGTCCTGATGATGAGCCATTTCTTGAGTCTTGAGTAGATTCCAGTTTGACTGAATTTCTTTCACAACTTCTCAAGCTGAGTGACTGAATTCTCACTTCTCACCAAGAAGCAGTCTTCAATTCATGCTATATAAGACAGCAGAGAGTTGGATCCCCTGTTCATGGTGGCCTTGGAAGAATGGGTCACGAGGCTTTATGCTCGAAAGGTGTGTAGAGCACTTTGTCTTTTTTGATGCCCAGCTTTGCAGTGGCTCTTCCCTTTAAACTTCCTGATGTGTAGGTGGGTGATGTGATTTTGTATGCTATTGTATAATGGCTTCTACTGAATTCAACCCTGCCCTATACACCTCACCATAATTAGGAATGTCAACCTCATCACCAATTATATTTACAGTTCTTAGTCTTCTTTCTGACTGACCCCCTTTGATCAAGATTGAAAGTACTTTCTGCTAGATTCCATGACTTTCACAAGTGTTGTTTGGTACAGCTATGTACCAACTTTCTCATTCCTGTTTGCTCCCCCATGGAAGGCTAACCTGAGATGACAAATTCACTTAACTTGCAAGAATAAAGATCAGTATATATTATTTTGATTTTTTAATGGGGCTTTACAATCTGCTATCTTACCTGGAATTTTATACACCTCAAATGCTAACTCATGTCTCCTTATATATACATATGAAAATTTTATTTTATTCATTTTTAATTCTGTAGTTTTATCAAGCATGTTCACATAAAACCTTATTTCTAGAAAAATTTATTATTCAAATTCATAAATTTATATGTCTCATGAAAAGACTAGTTTTAAAAATTCTCTGTGGCTCTGTGTCTCTGTGGCAATGCCTGTTTCAGGGAGAATGACTTATTTAGCTTCCTAATACAGGCTTTACAATTAAATTTAAAGATTCATGAGTTTCTATTAAAGATATTTATTTTAAACATTTGCTTCCAAATTTGAGTAAGATAAGTAAAACAAAACAGGAGTTGAGACTGTATCTAAGAAAAATTACTACTCACTATTAGATACAACTTTCAGCAAACAGTAAAAGTCTTAAAACTTGCATAGGCCTCTTGTCTATATAGTCAACTTATACTCAAATCATGACTCTAGAGTCATACAGGGAATTGTCAGAAAAATGTGTGTATATTTTAAAATTATAAAATGTAGATGAGGAAATGATTATATGAGTGTCATTTAAGATATAATCAATGGGGTATTTCCCAAAAAATATTTTGTTGTTTTGGAAGAAAATAATTTGATTCTTAAGAGAAATTCATGAAAGACATTAATATAAATTATTATATCAAAAGTAAATGTAAATGTAATATTACTATTTAAAGGTTTCAGCACACAGATTGCTTGCTCAGTATACCTTCCCAGGCATACTCCACTGTGAACTGTTCTGACTGCAATTAGATTTTCTGATATCGTGTGTTTTCCTCTCAAAGGGGTCAGCCTACTACACAGACCTGACCTTCAAGAATGAATGACAGGTGAAGCAAAGAACTCCTATGAAAATTAAATGAGATCATGCTTATATAACATCAGATTTACATGTTGCTAAAGATGGCTGATATGCTATGCACTGGCTATAAGCTTCTAAAAGAGTTCCTAAAATGAGTCAGCTAAATAACTAATTTCATATTCCCAGCAGCTCACATTAAAAAGTAGAAAGGAACTGGAAACACAATCTTGATGCTATTTAATGTATTACAATATATTCAAAATGTTAGCCTATCAATATGAAATCAATACATAAATTATTCATCTCATTCTTTTAGATAGCTTAAACAATCCTTTGGCATATCTTTGTCTTATTCTGGATATTGGTAGTCTTTTATGTCTAAACTTAACTAGTCCAAGTTTATAATATCAAAAATCACATTGAGTTAATCACTAAATTCTAAATTTGAAAGACTTAGAAAACCTTAATGTTATCATTATCTTTTCCTGTGGCAAGAACAGTGTATTACTAAGGTCTGCAAGTTTTATTTTCTTTCATATTTCCCTGATATCTCTTCTTTCTCTTCTATCTAGTCTGTCCATAAAGATCATCAATATTAGTCATATGTTCAATAAGAAGTGAAAACAAAAATGAAACTCTATGTACCTACTGCCAGAGTTACCCTAATTGTCTACTTGTTCTATAGCCTCACGTCTGTGTCAGTTACTATTACTGATATAGAATACATCTATGGAGATGAAAGAAAAACACACTTTATCCAGTGGCAGAATCTAAACAGGCAGTCTCTATATGACAGACATTTATATATTAGTGGGTAGAAATGAAGGTGTTGTAAAAGCAAATGAGCAAAGCAATGGAGAACTAGACCCAAGATAGAACACAGTAATCATGTTATTTCTATGGAAACCACGTGTCCTCCAACCATCCCTGGAGCTGTGGTGACAAAAACCTGTCCTGCTCACCAAAGGCAGGCACAGTTCCAGGCCACTACCTACCCTGACACTTTGGGTGACATACCTGCCCTACTCACCAGAAGTATGCAGAGTGCTAGGCTATAATAGAAGTTTTTGTTCCTTCCCAGATTATCCTACAGTCAATTATCCCCAAATAATTATAAAACATTATTTATTAATTTTATTATTCTTGGCCTATGGCTCAGGCATATTACTTTCTAACTCTCACTTTTAAACTAACTCATGATTAGCCAAGTAGCTTAGTACCTTTTTTAAAAGCAGAATTTTTGTCTTCTTTTCTATGGATCTTCCTGGCATCTCCCCTATGTTTTTCTTTCTCCTAGATTTTTCTTAGTCTTGTAACCTCACCCATACTTCCTGTTTGTCTCTGGAAAATCAGAGTTTTATTGAATCAGTAGGAGGGACACATATTTACAATGTACATGAGGATAATCCCAGAGTAGCAGGCTACTACCAACCCTAATGCTTACCTTGCTCACCAAAGGTGGGCAGAGTTTCAGGGCTAGTACACACAAATGAAAGAAAGAAAGAAAGAAAGGAAAGAAAGGAAGGAAGGAAGGAAGGAAAGAAGGAAGGAAGGAAGGAAGGAAAGGAAGGAAAGGAAGGAAGGAAGGAAGAAAGAAGGAAGGAAGGAAGGAAGGAAGGAAGGAAGGAAGGAAGGAAGGAAAGAAAGAAAGAAAGAAAGAAAGAAAGAAAGAAAGAAAGAAAGAAAGAAACCAGGTATGATCTGAATTAACTTTTATCTCCCTATTGACCCAAGACAAAAAAGTACCTGTTCAGACCAGAGCAGCTGTCCTCTACCAATGTTCAGAGGTTGACCCTAATGACCAATTATCATACATGTTCCCATTATGGCCTACTTCTGCCTTGGACAATAGACAAATAGAAAAAAACATAGATAAGACTTCTGTTTTAATTCATTTTATGTGGTGGCAAATTGTCTATTTCAATATCTAGACTCATTTTCCTTACAACTATTTATATTTGCTTATTCTTTGTTTTTTTGTCTAATGTAAAATAATCTATAAATTTTGAGCATGATCAAGGTATCTGAAAGATACAATAATTAAAATATTGAGATTTATGTGTGCTAAAATGCACTTGTCTATATTATTTTGATGTCTAAGAATTATAAAAATACTATTGGATTTTATTTAAATTGAGGTGTAGAAAAGGTGTTACATATTATTCTATTACAGTCATAAAATAATCTCTGTCTTATGAAATTGTTTTGTTTTATACTCAATTTTCTTGTCAGATGTGTCCCCTGAAATTATATGGCCACTTTAACAACAAACATTAATTGTTTTAAGTTTCTAAAATTTTCATTAATTTTTTTACAAGATGTTTTTTACAAGATTTATTTAGCAAAGAACTTGATCTATTTACTAAAATTCCAGAAAAAAAATATTTTCAAATATCAAACAAGTATTTCCTTTTGTAATTTTTTTCTGACCCCTCTTTTCCTATTTTATACTACACAGTTCCTTTAAAATTTGCTTGCTCTTATAAACCCCCCCCCAAAAAAAAACCAAACAAACAAAAACTATTGTATCTACCTAGTAATTCCTGTACGTACATGGGAACTAGAGCATGATTCATGAGTCTCATCCCTGAAGACCTGAAGAGAACTGATTCTCTCTATTCCCTCTCTTCTCTAAAAGCCATTGGCTGCCAATAATGCTTCAGTTAGGGATGGGAGCTCATGATTTATTTCCCCATGCATACTGGGGTTTTCGTTGGCTTGGTCATGTGCAATCTTTGTGTGTACATCACAGTCATCATGAGTTAATATGAGCATTTTTACTGTCATGCTTGGTTAAAAAAAAAAAGTTTGCTATATATGTTTCTTCTCTCTGGAACTTTACAATGTTTACACTACTTCTTCTGTGGAAATGTCCTAAGCTAATAACACATTTCTAAGGAATCTAAAAGAAGTTAACCTATAATGGAAGAAAAAGATTCTGAGACCAAAAATCATTATTACCAGTGCTAACCTTGTATCTTATAAAATTGTTGGTCAGTTGAGTCTTTTACAATTATCTACCCAAGTTACAAGCTACTACCATTGTGCTTGATTACCTTGCAGAAGCTGGTTGTAAAAATCTGTTGAGAAACCTGTTGCTAAAAACAAATAAATAGATCAATCAAAATAGGGCACAGTTGCTATAAAGGGGAAATACATAAACAAACAAACAAACAAAAAACCCAAAAGACAAAATCCAGGATCAGTGGATAAGATATTATAAGGTTTTAAGTTTAAATAGCCACCCAGGATTCAGCTTTAGTGAGACAGCTCAACTTTATTCTAGAGTGAGGGTAATATATATAGGACAGGGACAGTACCTAAATAGGTGATCCTAGTGAAATTCATTTGCATTTGGAAACACTTTTCTATCCTAGGGATGGGGTCACAACACAACTATCATACAAGGAAGGAGGAGGAGAGCATTTGCAGGGAACTGTGTCAAAGGTAACAGTTAAGTCAGGTTGTTATGTTATGATAACATGTATAACATGCATAGCAGCAGAAGTCAGTGGATGGTGGTCCCTTTGCTCCATGTGGCAAGGTGGAAGGTGGCTTGAGAAGAGACACATAGACTTTTCCCACATGGAAAGATTTTATTATTATGAAGAAATAGATAATTAGAGAAAGAGAGAGAGAGGGAAGGAAGGAGAGGGGTGGTCAAATACCCTCTTGAAGAGTCAGATAGAAAAAGGACAAGAAAGAGGACAAAGGTGGAAACTCTTCATTAATGAAGCTTAAAATCACAACTCTGGGTGGGTCAGATCAATTGCTACTGGCCAACTGCATCTTAAGGGGCTAGGAAAGATTCCTAATATCCTTCAATTTTTAATTTTATAAAAAGATGAGTTATTGATGGCAAGTGTGGGGTGGAGAATGAGGACAAGGAATTCTCTGTTCTTTTAATTGCTTCCTGCGATTCTGGGACAAAGTAGGGGGAAGGGATCATGGCAAGAGGTATGAGAGAAGAAGCTACCAGCTTGGAGACCTCAGTCATCTGTCCCATGGAGGAGGTGAGAAAGCAGGTTACTAGGAGGAAAAAAAATAGAATATTAACATTAATCCAATAAATAGAGTTTTCCATGGAAAGAGTGATAACTGCCAGAAAGAATGAAACAGAAAAGTGCCCTGATTGTGCAGAAGAAGCAAGGGTAAATACAAGAGGCATAAGAATAGATGTGCTCCTCATTGGGACATTTTAATTAATGAGCTTCCAGTTGCTGGGTAGGTGCCTGCTTGAGTCTGAAGAGGTAGTACCAGCAGTGAAGGCTCAGCAACTTCTCAAGGTGACAGATTAGATTTAAGGATATTTTGTTCTAGGAGTCCTGTTATCTGGCAGAAAGGTTGGGCCTCTGCAGGAACCTGCAAATATTTGAATATCTGCTGGAACAGATCTACATTTTGGTGTGTCATAGAAAGTTATGACTCTGGGTTAGAAGATATGAACATTTTATCCAGAGCCTGGTCTCAGCCCAATGAAACACATCTTTATATCTGCAAACAAAAGACATGTGATGAATAGAAGTAGCTGAATGAGAGAAGAAAGAAGAGGGAGGCTTTTATACCTTCTCTAATGTTAAATATTTGTGCCAGGTGAACTGTGTAAACTGGGTCCATTCGCTCTGAAAGATGAAGATCTGTGACTTTCATATAGAGATCTGAGAAGGCAGCTAAAGCAATGTCAAGTTTTCAAATGATGTTAGAGATCTGAGAAGGAAGAATAATACCTGGATTAGAGATTTTTACCAGCTGGCTACCTGAGTATCTATGCCTCTATGGTTGTTGAGGGCAAAGGTCTGAGATTACATCAGTCTTCATCTCTCTTTGGTTGTCACACGGCAGAAGATCTAACAACTGTTAGGAAATCATGAAGAAAAACAGCTTACCTTGTCTAGGCATGAATGAGGCCATGAATTTTCAGGATTCTGTTGTTCACCACCTGAAAGAGGCCTTGCAGCAGGTGTGATGAGAGGCAGCTTTCATACAATGACTGGTGTTGCCACCTTTAAACAAGTTCCAGGTAAAGATTTTTCTTTACCTCTTTATCTTCTCAAAGGTACAGGATGCTTGTTAGGAGTCAGCATGTCTATCTATCATAAAACCATTTAATTTGAACATTTTAAATGCCATATTCTGAAGATCTCTGAGCATTTGGGAACTGTCTGTCTATTAGGTATTGACTATAAAACCTGTGTTTTCTAACAGTCTTTAAGCACCTTTTCTATTTGCAAATATGTTAATGGCAACTTTAGGCCCAGGGTGTTTTTTTTGGTTTTATTTATTTGTTTTGTTTTTGTTTTTTTTGACCTAGTTTGCCTTTTAACTTGTCTCAGGAGCAAAGAACAAAATGTTCATTTCCATAGTTTCTTCAAGCTGAAATGGGTCATAACAATAATCAGGGCACTGGAAGGCTGGTGAAAGGCAGGGAAAGTTTAGGCAGTGGTCTGACCTTTCTGTCCATAGCAGTTTGCAGAAGTATCTGCTGTTTATTCAGCTTTTCAGCCAGATGAATAAACATCTATTGAAAAAATCAAACTAGGAACAGAAGTTAGAATCTATGAATGTATTTGTGACACTTAGATGCTTGGCGATTTGGTGAAGTGTTTAGCTTAAAATGATTCATCTCTCAGATGTCTTTTTGCTATGTTAAAAACATGACCACAATGAATTGTAGCTACCAGAGCAAGGTGTATAAATGCTTTGAGGAATAGATTTAATATATGCACGCAGGCAGAATTTAAAAGCTACCATGCATTCTAAGGTGAAACTTGCAAAAGCAGCAGGGCAGGAACTTAGTACTGACCAAAATGGGCAGAGTATTGTGGGATAGGAGGGGCAGATTTGCTAAAGGAGAGTGTGATGATGTGAACTTTGCTCAGAGCAAAGATGTAATTTGATCACTTGAATGGGAGCGTTTTTTTTTAAGATAAATAAATATATAATCAGAAGAATTTAAATTAAGTAAAGAACTGAGATACAGAAATGCTGGCAAAAACAGGCAGACCTAGGGCAGAGGAACCAGAGGTTGCTATACAACTCAGCACTAAGCCCTGGGTCTCTCAGTGTACTCTGTGGGAGAGTGCCATTGGACACCTGCAGGTAATAGTCGTGGATGGGTATATAGTACTAAAGGATTGCATTAGGGGAGGGGTGCAATGGGGATGGAATCAACCCCCCAGTCTTTGTCTTGAAAAAAGCCTTGTGTGTTCTGGAGCTCTGGCAGCAGGGAAGCCTGTGAATAGGTGGTGGCAGGGCCTAATGCAAATGGAGCTAGGTGAGGTTAGATATCCATCTGAGGCCATGAAAGTGCCCTACAGGTTTCAACCTCCCTGGAATGACCAAACTCACACTCAACCATCTACAAAGTAGACAGAGGTCAGAAAGGGCATTGCCCAAAATGACTAAAAATCTGAAAAAAAGAAGCCTTAATTATGGCCATAAATGAATGATAGATGCTAATGAGAGCCCTTGGAGAGGAGAGCTTATCAACTGAAGCTTCTCTGAAGGAGTTCTAGGGAGCCAGTAAGCCAGAAAAGGCAGGAGGAGGAGTCCCTGTCAAGTTTGACTCACCAATGTTATGTTATAATAACATGTATACCCTTATGACACTGGAGGATGGTGACTATTGGGGGAAGGGGGTCTTGTTCCATGCAGCACAGTAGAAAGTGGCATGGCAAGAGACACCTTGACCCCACATAGAAAGACTTTATTATAGAGAAAAGATGAAGAGATGGATGAATAGAGAGAGGAAACGAAAAGGAGAGGAAGACAGAAGAGGAAGGAGAGAGAGAGCCTAGAGATATGTGACCTCTTAAATCCTTCTTAAATAGAGCTTGACATAGGAAGTCTGGTTGGGACCAGGTTAATTGTCACTGGCCAGCTGTGGCTTCAGGGGCTAGGACTGAATTTTAACAGAGACCATCTAGGCTCAGCTTCCAAATAAGGAAGGCAGAGAGTAGGAAGCCCTTCTGGGGACATGGAGTCCTCCATTTTTACCAACACTCAGAGAACTGTATAAACATGGTGGACTGGAACCTTCAGAAGAAGTATCTTCCAACAAAAACCTTACTTTATTATATAATTACTTAAAAAATACTTCTATAACATTAGCCATGCTTTTAATCCAACACTTAGGTGATGTTTGTAACGAAGACAATTAAGAATATGTTCCTGTTTGTCCTGTGTTAAAAAAAAGAAAATTAAACTTACTATATGTACTTAAGAGTAAGCTTCTGTTTTTTATGTCCGATATAAAGTAAAAAATGGGCTTTTAAACCTACACTAAACTTACAACCCCTTTCAAATGAAACCTATCCTTACTTTCATTTCTTCACATTCATTGGACTTTACTTATTTTAATTTTAAAAATATTTAATTTATTTAAAAGATATATATATATCATTTGTTCTTTGAAAGAATATTATAAATAGATGTAATCTTAAAAGAAAGTATTAATGATATATTTTATATCATACCCCTATATTAACTAATTCCTCAAAGCTAAAATGAGAAACATGTTTTTCATACATGTGATTAAAAAAAATTGAACAAGATACAAAGAATAATATACTCAAGTAATGTTTGACTCTAATTATAATATAGTACAACAACATCTTCCTCAAATGCTTAGAAATCATTTAAGGAGACAAAAAGAGTGTATAGGATCTAGGATCAGTGAATGACACAACAAATAATGTCTTCTGGATACAGCAGAAACAGTGTGGATATCAGTTTATACTGCTTGTAACATCGTGGTTAAGGCCTGTATGTGTACACCTCAGTCCTTGTCATAACATGAATAATAGACCACTTTGACACTAAAGTTGGCCTTAATGGGAAAAAAAGACAAAAAGTCTTGTGACAAGGAAGAATCTTGATCTGGAAAGATATGGGGGAGGTGGAGTGCATATGATCAAAAATATGTTTCACAAAATTCTTAGAGAAGTAATAAAATAAAATAAAAATATGAATATAAAAAATTCAAGCTAACTCTTGGTATGGTACTAACTTGAAAGAATCAGTATAAATTCATATTATTTATGTATGCATATACACACATACACACATTTGTGTGTGTATATACAAATACACAATATAATTTTACTGTACCTGTTCATGTGTGAGTATGTGAACTGTGTATTTATCTACCAGTGTGTTTCTCCCTAACTATGTTAATTTGAACTGGTTTGAATAGAGCAGATCCCCAGTGTTTGAAGATATCACTTTGTGTTGATTGCTCTAAGGCCCCCAATAGAGTCTACTTTCTGTTCAGACTAGAGTCCTCTTTTCTCTGGATAGGATGTACAAAAGTGTTTCCTGGATGATATGAGGGAAATAGAGGACACAGAGAAAGGAAGAGAAGGATCCAGTGGTCCTTCAAATATAAGGAATAGAAAGAGGAAAGCTGGTATTATGTCACTCTGTGGATATCTCAGGTTTATTCTGTAGTATTTATCCCTAGGTTTTATTTTTTATCAACAATAAAAGTAATCCAAATACCCCAGAAACATGTCACTACACCAAACACAGTCTAACTTTCAAGCTTCATTCTGCTTGAAAGGAAAAGAACAGTTTCCAGACAATGGGAGGTAAATAGTTCTTAAAATTTTTTTTTTTTTTTTTACAGAAATTAAAGAGATGATACAGTCAGATGGAAATCTGTTTTAAAAATGTATAACTCAAATTTAATGTTTTCAGACATTCAGAACAAAGAAAATCTGAGCGTATAAATAAATGCTAGGTTTTACTATATTTAATTTATACTAGGTAATCTATAAAACTGTCATGATGGATATCAATGAGTGGAGAAATAAAGTTCTATCTTACATCAGAAATAAATTATTAAACATACAGGAAAGTATAAAATTTTAAAATCTAAAACTTCTAATCAAGTGTTAGCACAAAATGTTCTAGTGAGATCCTCTAATGAAGTAGAAACAAGTAGGTGAACACTGATGAGTTAGCAGTTAAAATCAGATATAGACTGAGTGGTCCACATAAATTTTGTGGAAGAAGGAAAGTTTCAAAGTGATTAAACTGGCAAGCCTGTAAACAGGGTCACAGACTGGAATGAGATTGTGTGGCAATTCCACAGATAAGCAAACGCACTGAGAACAGAGAAAGTCATATTTCTCAATGTACAGAAGACAGCTACAAACAAAAAAAAATGAGTTATGAACCTTGGCTTTTGGGATTGAATAAAACATTGTCAATGTAAAATCTAAATAGATGCATATGTAGAAAAATAGTATGACAGAATGATAAATGAAATGTACAGAGAGTATACACAGATTGAAGGGGATATTTAAATAGATGATGGAAAGAAGATAGACAGGCAGTCAGAGAGATAGATGGTAGACAGAGAGATATACAAATCAGTGATAGGTTGTGATTTTACAAAGTAGACTATTTTGGAGTAGTTGATTTTGAAGAGGCATGAAAGCAGAGATATGATAATTTGTCAATAAAAATGTAATCCATGATACTGCACTGGATCATTTAGTAGAAATTAATCTAGTTAGAACACTCGAAAAACCCTATTAAGTTAACTAAGCAGAAATTATATAATTTTTATTTTATAGTTCAAAGTAAAAAAGTTATTAAAATTTTAAAAATTCTGACAAATATCACAGAGAATTAATAATCTTAAATTTTTGAAAGCTAAAAATTTTAATATCAAATAAGCCCATAAATGGTGTATTTTTCAATATAGCTTTCCTTTTTACTATGTAATTACATATTCTGATTATACAACTAATTCCTGTAAGCATACTTATATAATTAAATGATATGATTACATAGAGTAATTGCATAATTATTTTAATAGCATAATTATAGTAACTACTCAATTGCAAAACATTCTATGCCCAAGAAAAACAACCAGATTAATTACTGTAATAAAATAGCTTCCTAAAAGCCATTTGGGGTTTTAAATAAAAAATTCATTTGGAGTTTAAGTACAACATACTTTTAAAAGAGATCACACTCTTTAAAGTTCCATTTTGGTTTAAAATCTCAGCACAGATATGACCAACAAATAATTTTCTCTTATTTATTTTTGCCTATCCATTGTTTTGATAGGCTACTTAGTTCCTTTTTGGTAATCTTGACTAATTTTGGGCTCCAGATACTATGTATATACAAAAGGATCTAGATCACCCAGCAACTGTATTCTTTAAAATGCCACAGGTTTTTTATGGCACATGCCAATTTGATTAATTTTAGGGAAAAATTTCTTTCATTTATCATTTAATTTCAATGTACATTTAAATCATTTGGCTTATGGTGTTCAAAATACCATAAATTATTTCTCTGTAAATCTAAAAAATTGGGAAATTTTATGGAAAATTGTAGAAAAGAGAACAGCCCTAATAATATCTTTGACATCAGAGCACATGCACAGGTTTTTCTATCATCACATGATTTTAACTTCAAAGTGTTTTGACACCCATCCATTTCTAGTGTATCTTAAGGCTTGTATTTTATTGAAATATTGGATTACCTGCACTGATTTGATTTCTTTAAAACATAAAACTTTTATTCCTAAGTGCTGTGGGGTTATAGTCTGGTACGTTGTAGACATTTGTCCCTCCTACTGGATGAGTAAAATACTGATTTCCAGGAAGGCAGACAGGAAGTGTGGGTGGGACTACTAGACTCAATACTCTGGGAAGAGGAAGGACAACAGGGACACCAGCAGATGCAGGGAAAGAAGACCAGAATGCTGATTTGAGAAAAGGTAACAAGCCATGTAACAGAACAAGATGAAAATAATGGGTTGAATTAAAATGTAAGAGGTAGCTAACAATATGCCTGAGTCATAGACCAAGCAACATTCAATTAATGTAAGACTTTATGTGATGACTGGGGTTAAGCAGCGGTGGGGCTATGAGT
Organism: Phyllotis vaccarum; assembly: GCA_033318265.1. Taxonomy (NCBI): domain Eukaryota; kingdom Metazoa; phylum Chordata; class Mammalia; order Rodentia; family Cricetidae; genus Phyllotis; species Phyllotis vaccarum. The sequence goes on from JARWLC010000016.1 coordinate 40,683,641, forward strand.
GGGTCTGATCCTCAGGGCTAAGCTAGAAAGGCTAGGCAAAAAACTTCATACTACACCTAAACTTGTTTAAATTTTTACCCTAAATTTCTTTCAAATTGTAATTAAATTATTTGTCTCACTGCTTATTAAAAAGAGTTCAAATAAATCCAAACTTACTACCTTGCACAAAACTCAACTCCATATGGATCAAAGACCTTAACATAAAACCAGATACCTGGAAGCTGACAGAAAATAAAGTGGAGGGTAGCCTTGAAATCATTGATACTAGACAAGATTTTGTGAACAAATAATAGCACAGGAACTGAGAGGCACAGCTAACAAATGGGACCTCATTAAACTGATAAGCTTTTGCACTGCAAAAGACATCATCATTATATAAAGCAGCACCCTACAAAATTTAAAAAGATTTTTAATGACTATACATCCTATAGAGGACTAATATCCGCACTATATAAAGAACTGAAGAAGTTAGATTTTAAGAAAACAAATAACCAAATTAAAAATGGAATTTAGATATGAAGATAAAATTCTCAAAAGAGGAATCTCACATGTCTAAGAAACACTTAAAGGTATTAAACATCTTTAGAGGCTAGGGAAATGCAAACTAAAACTCTTTCAGATTTTATCTTTCATTAGTCGGAATGACTAAGTTCAATAAAACAAGTGATAACTAATGTAAATAAGGGTGTGCAGCAAGGAGAACACTCATATTTTTAGTGGGAATGCAAAGTTGTACAACTGCTGTAGAAATCAGAGTGTCAGTTCCTCTGATAGCTGATAATAGATCTACCTCAAGATTCATATATACCACTCTTAAGCATATACACAAGGGACACTTCAATCCACCACACAAACCAAACACTTGCTCAATTATGTTCATCCTACTCAAAGCAACCAGAACTTGGCAACAGCCTAGATGCCCTTAGCCAAATGACTAGATAAAGAAAACATGTACATTTACACAGTGGAATATGATGTGGGGATGCCTTTTTGTATGCTGTGAATATCAATCTTTAAATAAAGAAGCTGTTTTGGGCCATGACAGACACCATAGAAGAAATAGGAAGAGAAATTAGAGCATAGGTAGGAGAAGCAGGGAGGAGTCAAGAACAGATCAAGCAGGCAGATCGAGCAAGCTGCCCAAGGAACAACATGTAAGGAACACAGGTGAGCCAGGGGCCACGTAGCAGACAGATTAATAAAAATGGGTTGATGTAAGATGTGCCTGAGCCATAGGCCAAACAGCATAAAGTTAATATAAGCGTCTGAGTCATTTCTGGAGGCCTGAGTTATTGAGGCAGGTGGCTATGGGTCTGGCGCAGCAGCTCTATGGGTCTGGGCATCTGGCTGCCTGGGACCAAGAACCCCCACTACAACAGATGGGGCCCAACATGGCGTGAATATCCACTTAATGCCTGAGAAAGTTTAAAAAGGGTTTTAGCAGAAACTTAGCAAAGGAAGCTTCCATATTGTGTATATAAAGCGGGTCATTGTACAAAGAAAGCGTGGCCTCTGGGTCACATTCAAAACGGCGCCAACAGACTGGCAGCAGGCAGTGTAATCTGCAATCAGGCGTGTTCCTGAAGTCTCACAGAAGACTCGGTAGCATGTTATTGGTTTAAGATTTCTGTTTATTTTAAACAAAAAAGAAACAAAGACGGATAATTAGTAACAACATTTTCTGCGGTCTGCTCTGTTTGCTGGCCACAAACATATGTGGTCCCTTTAAGAGAACTTACTGATTCAGCTTCCTCTGTAAAACTATACAGATCTTTAAGAGAGTGTATTTTAAAAGCTCTTATGGTTAGACGATGATTAAGGATTCACAATAAAACAGATTCAGATGAAAAGAAAAACCTGTAAATGGGTTACAATGTGTATAAAAGATACATAGGCTTCAGAGAGAAAAGAAAGAGGATAGAAAAAGTCTTTAAAAAGAAAAATAGAATAATAAAATAAAATAAGCCATGTAAAGATGAAAAATAGACACAAAATCTAGATTTTGGTTGTTATTGTGTTTTCTTTAAATATTTTAACTGTTAATGAGCTAACTGCAAAAAGACAATAAATTGCAAATGAAAAGGCTACTAAGTTAAACAAGAATATATATTTTAAAGGTATTTTGATTTTGAAATTTGTGTCTAAAGATTTATTGCTTAAAAGAGTTTTGTTTTGTTTCCACAAAAGATGAGAATGTGTGGATTGCTTCCAGGCAAATATGGTTTCATCAACTAAGACCCCCCTAAAAAAATCTCCGGCCACATCAACCTCAAGACTGCAAAGTATGATCCTGTCTAACTCATGAGAATTTCAATGTCCCTTAGTCAGCAGAAAGTAGTAATAGAAAACTATGCCCAAATTCCCCAAATATTGTTTCTAAATGTTTGTTTTCGTTATACATGGTTAATGGTTGCAGCTAATCTCTTTCTTAGAAGAAAAAAGAGATATGGTATATCAATGATTTTTTTTAAAAATTAGATTATTGAATTACTTAAATCAGGAAATCAGCTGTTAAACTCGAAATGTTTTACATTGGTATGGATTTTGGGTTTTTTTTGATACAAACTTAAGATCAATTCTCTTATGCTGTATGTATTTTTCTACTCTTGTTTAAGATATGTCTATGTCACTGATTTAAAATTATAATGTATAATTAAGAAATGCATGTTAGATTTTTAGGTATACAAAGATATAATTTAATTAATCTTCAAACACTTCAAGACCTACAGAATATGGCATTTAAAATGTTTGAAAAACTTAGACTTTTCTAGACAGTGAGACAGATCTGCTCCTGGCAGCAACAACATTCTTCAAGAGAAAAATGGGCATCAAAGAAACTCCATATAGAGTCTATTTGTGACATTGGTTAGCCAATGGACAACAACCTGTTCTTATATTGACTGTTTGACAGTATGCATTTTAAACTGGACATGCAGGTTCCATAGGAAGATGACCTCTGAACTTCGGCATAACAAGCCAAGATGGTCATTCAGGTTCCTGCTTTACAGAGAAAACTGTCAGACATTCATCAGGACTCAAGGAGAAGCAACTGATGAACTGTGCCAGAATGGGCAGAGCAGATTTCCTGCCTCACTGAAATGAAAAGAGACTCTGGACCTGTAGGCTGAAGATGGATGCCCCAACTTGGGTGACTGTCCAGGCAGATAAGTGTCACCTCTGTCCTTTCTAGATTTTAAAAGTCGCTTGCACTTCTGGTTTACTTGGGTAAATATATCCTTCTGTGGTCTTTGTTGTAGTTGAAGAGTAGATAGTTATAGGTACAGTTTTTCTTAGTCATTTAAAAGGTATATTGATATGAAACTTTAGATTCATAAAGATAAGGTAGATGATAAGAGTACTTTCTTTAATTTTGCTAAATACAAATAGACTAGATATTATAACTGTAATTCTTGCTTGATGGTTATTTTGTTATATGTAATTTTGCTATGTCAAAATTGAAAACTTCCTTTTTGATTAGACAGAAAGGGGGGAGTGATGTGGGAATGACTTTCTGTATGCTGTGAATATCAATCTTTAAATAAAGAGCTGTTTGGGGCCATGACAGACACCATAGAAAAAATAGGAGGATAAATCAGAACATAGGTAGAAGAAGCAGGGAGGAGTCAAGAACAGATCAAGCAGGCAGATCGAGCAAGCCGCCCAAGGAACAACATGTAAGGAACACGGGTGAGCCACGGACCACGTGGCAGACAGATTAATAAAAATGGGTTGAGTTAAGATGTAAGAGCTAGCTAGCAATGTGCCTGAGCCATAGGCCAAACAGCATAAAGTTAATATAAGTGTCTGAGTCATTTCTGGGGGCCTGAGAAACCAAGGCGGGTGGCTATGGATCTGGCACAGCAGGTTTGTGAGTCTGGGCCTCTGGCCGCCTGGAACCAAGAACGCCCACTACAACCAGGAATATTATCCAACCATTATAAATAGTCTAAACAAATTATCAGAAAATGGATAAAACTAGAAAAAAATCATCCTAATAAGATAGCACAGACACATAAAGAAAAATATAGTATGTATTTACTATATGTGTATATTCCCAGTTAAGTCAATATATCCAAGATGTAATCTGTAGAACAATAAAGGATAGGCACTAAGTAACAAGCTGAGATGAGTGCCATATAAATCTCCCTGGGAAAGAGAAGTAGAATTGACAGTTGCGAATAAGATAGTAAAATGGAAGGATCAAGTGGAGAGAGGGAAAACTGAGGGCAGAGGAGAATATGCGGAGATAGATACATAATACAAGGTCACTTAAGAAGTAGGATGAAAACCCAATACAATAGAAAATTCAAAAATAGGTACGTAGAGAAATCTAAATAAAATTATTGACTAATGGGGGAGAGAGAGCCTTAGCTGAAATATTTTGTAACCCAAGGAAGCTTTCATTAACTGGTACAGGGTGGAGACTAGGTTAAATCTAATTTAGTGTTTGATCAATGGGGTTTCAAGATAATGTTCAAGTGCTCTCCAGAAACTAAGGCAAGGCTCCATTGCTGAAAACAACACCTACACAAGTTATTGAACTCAGAGAAGACAAGTTGGTGCCCACACAGGGCCTTTACCCTGTTTTAGGTTGTTTGGTATAAGAAGGTATGTTTTTTTTTTTTTGGTTTATATATATATATATATATATATATATATATATATATATATATATATATATATATATATATATATTCCTTAAAAGTGTCATCTCCATAAATTGCTTCCCCTTCCCTTCCCCCTTCCAATCCCTCCCAGCCAGCCTTCAGCCTCGCCCCTCTCCATCCCCCCATCCCCTCCCCCAAAAGGATCTACTCCAGGCACATCAGATTCACTCATCCCAAAATCAATGCTGGGCTGGGTGTTCCCCTATAGAGAATGGGATCTAAGGTATCATCTCATGAACAGGAAAATAGTCTGATCCCACCTCTCGTGACTCCACACACTCAATGGCAGTCAAAAGAAGATGTGTTGGGTATGTTCTAAGCATCAAAAAGAGAAATATAAACACCAACCCAACCCAATTACAAATACTTTTATATACAATGCTGCCCTGTCTGCAAGATATGCCAGTGCAATTTTGACAAAGCTTATGCAAATAACCAACCATTATCTGACTGATTTCACATAAGGTGCATACCACAAAATAGAACCCAATACTCCACTATTTCAGTGACCAAGAACCTAAGACAAGATAGCTCATGGACAGAGGGTAAAACCAAATATTACTGTTCTATAAACAAAACAAAACAGCAATATGTATCAATAAAGTGACTTCTAGGACATTCTGTTATAGTGTCTTGCTTAGCTATCATCAGAGAAACTTCCTCTTGCACTAGACCTATATCCACACATTATGCAGAGTGGAAAATTGGAAGATTTCCACTTGGAAAATTGGAAAATTTCTTGGAAAATTCAGCCCTAAAAATAATGTTTCCATCAATTATCTTGCTTCAGAAAACTGTTGAAAAGAAGTTCTAAAGAAGTAAGAACAAGAGGGGTTTTTAGGACACCAAGAAAACAAGGCTGTCTAAATCAAGAAGTTGGATACATATATGGAATCATAGAGACTGCGGCAGCATGAATAGAGCCCTCATAGGTCTATACAAGACAGAGTTCTAAAGATGAAAGGAGAAGCACACATATTCCCCCATTCCTCCAAACTCAGAAGAGATTCCACTTAATAATGACTTGCAAATGAAAATTCAGTTTCCTCCTGGAGAGTCTCACTAGGTAAATAAACTACTCTTAAGGGCAGGCTGCATGCCAAGCAATGGATGGCCAGCAGAAACAAAACAAAACAAAACAGCAAGAAAGAAATACCTGACAGAACTATGGAACTTTTTTTTTCACCAGGTTGTGTCAGGGTTTTAAAAGTAATAATAATTTTAAATCATTTATATATTTATCTCCCTTTTTATTCTATAGGTTCTTTGTATATATATTATGACATATAGATTAGTGTTTTTGAGGGATTCATGAGTGCAACCCAGTGGATCTCTGTTTGTTCTCTTTGACACTGTACCTGTGTCAGTAGATGTTTAGGACAGATGTTTATATCAACATGTTTTTCTCAATCACTTATCCACATATTTTGGAGTCAGTATTTTTTCCTAAACATTATATTTACCATTAAGAGTATAGTTGTCAGGTAGCCTTTGACATGTGCTCTGTTTGTTAGGTAGCTCTTGAGTTACAGACAAATGCTGCTATACCTGCCTATTTATATGGGATTGATACTTGTACCCAGTTCTCATGATTTCACCTACTGAGACATCTCTCCAGACCCAAATAATTTGTTTTTTTAGAAAACAGTTGCAGGATATATAGAGCCTTCACTTTGTCATGCAGTTACCTCCTCACCAAATACAATCTATACATGTAAAGCATTGACAATCACAAATCTCCTTTCTGACAGAATTTACCTATTGTCAGTATTTAATGCAAATAATAATAACAAAAAAAACCAGAAACAATTACATCCTGTTTTGTTTTTTTAAATCTATTCAGCCTAACCTTGAAAAAAAACTTTCACAGTTCAACAAATTTAAAATAAAAATTATAAAATATATAGTCTCTGACTACAATTAAACAAAAACAGCAATCAACAAAAATAATTGGATGCTTCAGTAAGTGAAAATCAAGTAACATATTCCTGAATGAACAATGTTCAATTAAGAAATTGAATAAGAAACTTTATAAATTGTTAAGTGATTAGTTATAAAATGTATCAAAATCTGTGGGATAAGGCATTCTTGGTTCTAAAAGGAAAGGTTACAGCAACGAGCACACATCAAAGACCTCAGGTTCCAGGTAGATAAGCTGACATTCCACCTTAAGGATGTAGAAAATCAAGAAAACCAAACTTCAGAGAGTTAGAAAGGTCAGAGTAGAAATAAATAAAACACTGAAAACTTAAAAACTATGTAAAGCCAAAAGGACAAAATTAGATGATTTCTATTTTGTGAAGTCGTGACTTTCACATAATCCAAATGAATTTAAAATTTAAAATTTTCAAGAACAGCCACTGGGGTATCCATCAGGAAAAGGAGCTAGGGCCTCCAAGGGTAGGCAACTATAAAATGGCATGGACAGTATGTGGAGCCCCGAAGGTGGGATCAGATTGTGTTCCTATGCTTGGGCTGGCACCTTGGAGCCCATTCCCTGCACATGAACACCTAGTCAGTCTTAAATTTGGGATGAGGAAATCAGACTTGCCTGGAGTGGATGTGCCATGCTTCTTGAACTTTTGGGGAAGAGAAGGGGTGGTTGTGGAGGGGGGAGGGTGAAGGCTGATTGGGAGGGATTGTAAGGAGGGAAGGGAAGGGGAGCATAGGGATACATGAATAAAAAAAGGCATTGTTTAATAAAAAATTAAATGAACATAAAAAATAAAATAAAATTTACATTTGTATGCTTCTGTTCTAGTTCCCTGATCACATCTTTACTATATTTTCCCACACTTTCAACTTATAACCACCAAGTATCTCCTTTTTAAAAGATAATAAAACAACCAAAAGTCAACTCCTCCAATTCCATGACATTTCTGTAACCTGCTCTGAAAATCATGTTTAGATGAGATCTCTGCATGAATGCTGCCCAGTAAAGTATGCCTACATGTGTCTAATAAGGTTATTTCCTGAAAATTTACTTTTGGTTTATCAGGAATTTTCTTTCATGCACAGAGGCAATTATCATAATTTTCATGCAGAAAAAAAGGGAGATCAGAAAAAGTGACAGTTGTAATAGGTGAGACATTGAAAATGCATCCCAAGTTATTCTCAAAGCCTCATAGCCAACATAGGTCTAGGCTCATGGGACCAATCTTCTAAATTTCTAGTAAGTCATGTACATTATAAAATTAGTTTAAAATGTACATATAATGTGTTCCAATTATTTTGTCAGTTTTTATATTAAAAGCACTAAAAAAGTATTCCTATAAGCGTTTTTCCATGACATCATTTTTAATATTAAAAAAACAGATAAAGCCTGACAACATGCTTCTTAATAGTATTTTAAAATTATTTTTATTTAAAAATTTTCTCATAGCCACCACTGCCCCTTTTCCAGCCCCTTCTCCCAGTTCTCCTCCAGCCTCTCCTCTACGCCCTCAACCCCCTTAATACCCAGAGAGAAAGCAAGGAGTCCCAAAGTGAGGCAATTTGTTTGGCATATCCAGTTGAGGTAGGACAGAGTCCCTCCCCCAAGTATCAAGGCTGAGAAAGAAGCTTTCCATTGGGCATGGGCTTCAAGAACCAGTTCATGGACCTGGAATACGTTCTGGTCTGAATGCAAGAGACTTCAGAAATTGCTCATGCCTTTTTCCTGTCATCTACATTCAGAGGATCCAGACTCATTCCATTCAGGTTCATCAGCTGTTATATCAGATTCTGTGAGTACCAATAGCATAAGACAGCCCACTCCATGGTTCTCCCATTATGATCCCAATCCTTAGGCTCATGCAATTGCTCCTCCCTCTCTTCAGCTAGACCAGTATCTTAGCCCTGTGTTTGGCAATGGATCTTTGCATCAGCATCTATCAGCTGCTAGATGAAGATTCTATAATGGTAGTTAGGGTGGTCATTCATATGATAATAGGGAAAGGCCAGTTTCGGCACACTCACTATTGCTTGAAGTCCTAGCTGGGCTCATCCTGTGGGTTTTTGGGTATTCCCTAGTATCAGGATTCTCTCTAACAGCAGAATGGCTCCCCCTTTCAGGATATCCATTTCTTTGCTCTACCTCTCTGTGGCCCTCCTTTTATCATCCAATTATTTCATCTTCTCTTCTCATTTCCTCTTGTCCCCATGCCCTATGATTGCAATCTTATCAAGAGATCTTCTCTATTTCCTTTTCCAAAAGGAAATTTATGGATATCTCTCTTATTCTGTTACCTCTTATCCTGATTCTAAGGGGAAAGGGAGGAGGTAGATTGTAGCATGGTTATCCTTGGCTTTATATCTAAAATACACTTAAGAGTAACTACATATCATATCTATCCTATCTTTCAGAGTATGTATTACCACACTTAAGATGATCCTCTCCAGATCAATCCATTTATCTGCAAATTTCAGGATGTCACTTTTTTTTATTATTTTTTATTTTTTGCTGAGTTGTGCTCCATTGTGTAAATGTACCACAATTTTTTAATCCATTCTTAATTTGAGGAGCATCTAGGTAATTTATAGGTTATGGCTATTACAAATAATGCTGCTATGAGCACAGTTGAACCAATACCCTTGGAGTAAGAAGGTGGATCTCTTGGGTATATGTCCAATAGTGGTATTGCTGGATAATTGGGTATGTTGATTCCCAGTTTTCTGAGGAAGCCAGGCAGATGTGGCACATGCTATTAGTCTCTGCAGAGGCAAGAAAATATCTGTGAGTTTGAGGCCAACTTGGTCTACAAAGCAAGTTTCAAGACAACCAGGACTGTTATATAGAAAACCCTGTCTCAAAAACAAAAAAAAGCAAAGACAAAAATGCTGGAGAGATGGCTCCTTCCTATGTTGTTCCAGGCTTATTTTTAAATATAAAATAAATCACCACAAACTGCCATACTAATTTCCAAAGTGGTTATATGTTTACATTCTCACCAATAATGGAGGAGTGTTTGCTTTGTTCCACGTACCCTCCAGCATAGGCTGTCATCTGTGTTTTAGATCTTAGCTACTCTGACAGGTGTAAGATAGTTTCTCAGTATTGTTTAATTTGCATTTCTCTGAAGGCTAAAAATGTTGAGAAGTTCTTAAAGTCTCTTTAAGCCATTTGGAGATCTGTTGAAAATTCCCTATTTAGCTCTGTACCTCATTTTCAAATTGGGCTCTTTGTTTTTTTGACCTCTAGTTTCTTGAGTTCTCTATATATTTTGTTGATTAGTCCTCTGTTTGAAGTAGGGATGGTGAAGATCTTTGCCCATTCTTGAGGCTGTTGTTTTGTCTTATTAGTCATGTTTTTGCCTTATAGAAGTGTTATACTAAGCTTCTGGCCTGGACTTTCCCACCTGGCCCCATGGCCCAGACCCCCAGTCCCACAGAAACACACAAGCACATGTACTAATTTCATGATGATTAGCCTATGGCTCTGGCATATTGTTAGTTATATTTTGCTCTAAAACAATCCCATGATTCTTATTCTGTTCACCTTTGCAGTTTAGTACCATTTCTCAGAGCAACACAGTTATCCTCTGCATCTGCTGGCTTGTCTGGTTTCTCTGTGGCATCTCTGCTCAGTTCCCAGAGTTTTCTTAGTCTGCTAGTTCTGCCAAGACTTCCTGTCTGCTTCTGGCCAATCAGAATTTTTATTAAACCAGTAGGCAGGAAAATTATTTACAATGTAACAACAAAATCCCACTGCACAGAATCTCCTGGGTTTCAGGAGGTTCCATTTACTAATTGTTTCACTTAGTGTCTGTGCTACTAGTGTTATACTTAGAAAGTTATCTTCTGTGACAATGTGTTTAAGGATATTTTCCACTTTTTTTCTATTAGGTTCAAGGTAACTGGGTTTTTGTAGATGTCTTTAATCCACTTTGATTTGAGTTTTGTGCAGGGTTATAGATATGGATCTATTTGAATTCTTGTATGAACAACCACCTAGTTATGCCAGCATCATTTGTTGAAGATACTATCTTTTTTCCATTGTATATTTTTGGCCTCTTTGTCAAAAAGGAGGTGTTTATAGGTATGGGAATTAAGGTAGGGGTCTTTGATTCAACTCCATTTATTCACAAGTATGTTTTGTGACAGGACGAGGCTGTTTTTACTACACTAGCTCTATTGTATAGCTTGAGGACAGGGATAGTGATGGTCCTGAAGTTCTATTATTGAAGAGGATTTTTTTTTCTCAATCCTGAGTACTTGTTATTTCATATAAAGTTGAGTATTGTTTTTCAAGGTCTGTTAAAAAATTGTTTTGGAATTTTGATGGGGATTGCATTGAATCTTTAGATTACTTTTGGTAAAATTGCCATTTTCAGTGTGTTTATTCTACCTATCCAAGAGCATGGGAGATTTTTTTTTTCATTTTTTGATATTTTCAATTTCTTTCATCAGTGACAAAGATTTTGACAAACATGCCTGTTGTTTCTTTGGTTAGCATTACCCCAAGATAGTCAATGCTATTTTCAGCTATTATAAATAATGATGTTTCCCCAATTTCTTTTTCAGCACTTTTATCATTTGTGTATAGGAAAGGTATTAATATTTTTTAGTTATTTTTTTACCCTACTACATTGCTGAAGGTATTGATTAGCTGTAGGAGTTCCCTGGTAGAATTTTTGGGGTCATTCATGTATGCGTTCACATTGTCTTCAAATAGTGATAATTTGACTTCTTCATTTTCAATTTTTAACCCCTTGATCTATTTTGTGGTCTTATAGCTTTAGCTAAGACCTCAAGAACTATAATAAATAGATATATGGAGAGAGGAAAACCTTGTCTTGTTCCTGATTTTAGTGAGATTGCTTTGATTTTCTCTCCATTTAATTTGATGTTGGCTGACATCTTGATGTATATTGACTTTATTATGTTTAGGCATCTTTTCTGTATTTCTGATCTTTCTAGGATATTTATCATGAATGAGTGTTTCATTTTTCAGCATCTAATGAGATGATCATTGTTTTTTTTTTTCCTTTAAGGTGTTTATATGATGGATGACATTAACAGTTTTTATATCTTAAGCCATCCCTGCATGTCTGAGATGAAGCTTACTTGATTATGATGAATGATCTTTTGGTATGTTGAATTCTGTTTGCAAGTATTTTATTGAGTATTTTTACAACAATGTTCATGGGGGAGATTAGTCTGTAATTCTCTTTCTTTGTTGCATCTTTGTATGGCTTGCATATTAATCAGGATGACTGTAGCCTCATAAAAAGTTTGGTAATGTTTCTTCAGTTTCTATTATGTGGAACAATTTGAGGAGTATTGATATTAGTTCTTCTTTGAAAATCTGGTAGAATTCTTTAATGAACCCATCTGACCCTGGGCTTTATTTGCTTGTGAGGCTGCAAATAACAATATCTATTACCTTGGGTATTATAGTATATTTCATCATTTATTTGGTCTTGATTTAATTTTGGTAAGTGGTACCAGTCCAGAAAGCTGTCCATTTCTTTTAGGTTTTTCAATTTAGTGGAATGCAAACAAGTTTTTGAATTGTGAGCTAGTAAGTCTCTCAATCTCTTTGGTGTCTGTTGTTATGTTCCTTCTTTATTTCTAATTTTGTTAGTTTGGATACTCTATATCTTTTGGTTGCTTTTAAAAAAGGGTTGCCTATCTTGTTGTCTTTCTCAAATAATCATCACTTTGATTCATTGATTCTTTGTATTATTCTTTTCTTTTTGTTTCAATCTTGTTGATTTCAGCCCTGAATTTATTCCCTGCCATCTACTCCTTCTATGTAAGTTTGCTTCTAAATGTTCTAAAGCCTTCAGCTATGCTTTGAGTCTCTTGTGAAATTTTTCCAAGTTTTATTTATGTGCGCATCTACTGCTATGAATTTTTCCTCTTAGTGCTGCTTTCATTGTGTCCATAAGTTTGGATATGTTATTTATTCATTTCCATTAAATTTTAGGAAGTCTTTGACACCTTATTTACCTCTTCCTAAATCCAGATGTGAATCAGTTGAGAGATGTTTAGTTTTCATGAGTTTGTAGGCTTTCTGTAGTATTTTTTTTTTGTTGTTGTTGTTGTTGAAACTCTAACTTTAAGCCATTCTGGTCTGAAAAGATACTAGGTATTATTCCCACTTTTTGTATCTATTCATATTTATGTTATGACCAAGTATGTGGTCAATTATAGAAAATGCTCATGGAGCACTGTTAAGGCATATTCCTTTGTGTTTCAGTGAAAAGTTCTGTATATACATACATACACACACACACACACACACATATATGTTAAGTCGATTTGAGTCATATTATCTGTCAGATTTCATATTTCTCTATTAAGTTTCTTTCTGCTGGATATATTTACTGGTGGGAGTGGGATATTGAAGTTCCCACTATTAATTTTTGAGGTTTGATGTGAGACTTAAGCTTTAATAATGTTTCTTTTACATATGTAAATGCTCTTGTATTGGGGACATAAAAGTTTAGGATTGAGACTTTATCTTAATGTAATTTTTTGGAGATAAATAAGTAATGTCAATTCTGATCTCTTTTTGTTGATTTTAATTTAAAGCCTAATTTTTTAGATTTAGAATAGCCATACTAGCTTGTTTCTTATGTCCATTTAATTGGAAATTATTTTCCCAACCCTTTACACTGAGCCGGTATCTGACTTTGGAGTTGAGATGTATCACTTCTATGCAAAAGAAGGATGGATTCTGTTTTTTATTTATTGTTTTAGCCTTTGTCTGCTTATAGGGGAATTGAGTCCATTTATATTAAGGGATATTAATAACTAGTGACTGCTAATTCCTGTTATTTTTGGTTGTAGTGTGTGTGTGTGTGTGTGTGTGTGTGTGTGTGTGTGTGTGTGTGTGTGCCTGTGTTTCCCTTTGGGGTTTTCATTCTGTGGGATTATCTATTGCTTGTGGCTTCATGGGTGTATCTAGTTTCCTTAGGTTGGCGTTCTTTCTCTAGTTCTCTCTGTAGGGCTGGATTTGTAAACAGGTATTTTTTTAAATTTGGTTTTGTCATAAAATATTTTGTGTACTCCATCTATGATGATTAATAGTTTTGCTGGGTATAATAATCTGGGCTGGCAACCACAGTCTCTTAGTGTCTATATAACATCTGACCAGGACCTTCTTGACTTCATTGTTTTCATTGAATAGTCAGGTGCTATTCTCATAGGTCTGTGATGTGAGAAAGCCTTTCTTTATACATGCTGTGAATAAAGGGCTATTTTGGCCATGGACAGCACCATAGAAAAGGTAGACAGTAAAATCAACGCATATGTAGGAGAAAGGAGGATGAAGTGAGACAGAGATGTGATCCAGCCACTGAAAAAGCAACATGTAACTAAATACGTAAGCTACAGGCCACATGGCTAGACAGAATAATGAAATGGGTTGAATTAAGATGCAAATACTATCTAGCAATATGCCTAAGCCATATGCCAAACAGTATGAAATTAATACTGTCTGAGTCATTTTTCCGGGGGTAGGGGGTGATGGTGGTCACAGGTGGATCTAAACTGTAGGGCTAGTCCTACATGTTACAGGTCTGCCTTTATATATTACTTGGCCTTTTTCCTTTCTACCTTTTAATATTTTTTCTTTATTCTGTAGATTTATTGGCTTGATTAATATGTGGTGGACAGACTTCTGTGGAAGGTCTAGTATTTTTGGTGTTTTGTAAGCATTTTGTGTATCTTTATAGGCATTGTGTTCTTTTGATTGGTAAAATTTTCACCTATGATTTTTTTTAATACATTTTCTGTGCATTTTATCTGGTATTCCTCTCCTTCAATTCTTATTGTTCTTAGGTTTTGTTTTTACATAGGGTCCTAAACTTCCTGGATATCTTTTGTTATGATTTTTTGTCTTCTTTGATTGATGTATCTATGACTACTACCAAATGTTCCACACCAGCAATTCTGTCTTCCATATTTTGCCTTCTGTTGGTTATGCTTGCATCTCTAATTCCAATTTGTTTTTTCAAATTTTCTATTTCTAGCATTCAGTTTGTGCTGTCTTCATCACTTCTATTTAATTTTTTATTTTTAAATCTTGAACCTTTTTGTTCTTGTTTTTGATGTTACCTTTTTTTTTTTTATCTTGGTATTCTCTATTTTCTTTAATGGATTTATTAGTCTCTTTCATTTTTTGGTCTTTTCCTCTGTTTCTTTAAAGGAGTTTTTATTATCTCTTTAAAGGTTCCTATTATTTTCACAAAAGTTGTTTTTAAGGTTGTTTACTTCTTCTTTTGTATTGTCATGTTCAGATCTGTTTAAGTACTAGATTCTGGTGGGGTCATATTTTTCTTTTTATGGTGTTATACATATTCTTGCACTGGCATCTGCCCATTGCTTCTGCTGATAAATGTTGAATATGTCTGTATCTCAGGGAACTGATTTTGGTACATTCTGTTCTGGCTGTGTCTGTGTCTCAGGAAGATTTTCTTGGTCCAATCTGGGCACTTGGTCCACTTGAAGGTAGCACATTCTATGTCACAGTAAGCTGTTCTTGGTATAGTAGGAGCTGGGTGATTCTGTGTCTCCAGGATCCAACCTTCATTCAATAGGAGCACTTGATCAGAAGGAGCTCTTGATCCAATAGGTACTGGTGAATTGTGTGTCTCAGGTACTCCTCTTAATCCAATAGTTGCTGATAAATTGGGTCTGAGTTAGCTGTTATCGATCTAATAGGTGCTGAGGAACTGTGGGCCTCAGGTAGCCCCTGAGTTTTCAGTGTGGTGAGATAGATTGGAGGTTTTGATGTGATTTGTAGATTTTACTGAACAAATTTGTAGTAAAACTGGATTTTACTGTGGAGTATTGGCATGCAGGGATTTTCCTGCTGTCTGGATTTAGGGGATAGATGAGACTATAACAAATATTAAAACAAAATAAGCAATTATGTCAAGAAGGCTTTTAGAAGTTATTTATGAGACAATAGTGTTTTAAATTATCATGAAATGAGCACCACATTTACATTTCACAGGCATGAATTGTAAAATAATTATACAATTAAATTTAGGGCTGTATTACATGTTAAAAATACACATAGGAACTGTTCCTCACTATATTTCTTCTACTGGGTCAAAAAGGGTTGAGGCACAGAGCATTTCAATATTAAATTGTTTAGCCTAGATTTATCAAGTAAAATGAAAATTACTCCTTTTCAAACTAAAGCAAAACCGAATCCAGTCACTACCATATTTTTCAAATAAATTTGTATTGAAACACATTCAACATCATTATGTGGATGTCTTTACATTGCAAAAATATCAAGATTATCCTTGACAGACAATTGACCTCAAAATCTAAAATGACCACTATTTTCTTCTAAAACAGTGTGCTAATCCTCTTGTAAACAGTTTCAAATCTATTCTTGTGACATTCATTTGCATGATCTTGTGTAATTTGTGGTGTTGTTTTGTATGAAAAATCATTAATATTTATTACCTACCATTAAGTCTATATATAATGTAGGAAAGGTAATTTTAATTTTTTTGTTATATGTGTATGAATATTTGCCTGCATGCATATGTACCTCTTGACTGTGGAGGAATATAAGTGGTGCTACAATTAGATTTGTAGATGATTGTGAGTTTGAACATGCTGTGGATGTTAAGAACTTAATGTAGTTTCTCTGCAAGAGCTAACCACTGGCCCTTCAATCTAACTAGGCGAGTATTTCAGGAAGTATTCCTAATTCATATTCTCTATGACTATCTTGTTTGGTACTATTCATATTTTGTATCTTAAAAATTTTTAAATGTTACATAGCCATTCCATTCATGGAATAAGCAATTTTATACTTTTAGATATTATTTTATAAAAATTTGATAGTCATAGTTTGTGGGTATACCTACAAAAAAAAATAAGTAAATAAAAAAACCGACAGAAAAAGTCCATGTCCTACTAGAACCTAATGAGAATCAGAGAACGAGAAGACCAAGCCGACTTATGTGAGCAATTAAATTACAATGTATAAAGGTTCAGAGTGAAGACTTACAGCAGGTACACTGAAGTCTATTTACTCTTCTGGGTCCTAGCGCTACCAGTCTGAGTGACTAAAAAAACAGACACATATTTTTTTTCTGGCTGTGCATGTGAAATAAATTTTTGTCAGTGCTTGCTCCTCCTCATGAGTACTAGGCATGAATATTTTTCCCAGCTTTGCTTGTTGTCCTGTAGATGATAGTGTTGCCTGTATACAGGCCAGTCTCTGGGAGACACAAAAAGAAGAGACATTATTGTCTCGCATTTTATTTATTCTGAGGACTTCTTTCAGATTTTGATTGTTCAAAGGTGAGAAAATATTTTGTCTGTGTTTTTTAAATGCTTAGTTTTAAAATTAATTTATTTATGATAAAAGTATATGAATTAAGATAATTTTGTCATATTAATTTTATACTGTACTTCTTCCTACTTGTCTGATGAGCACATTTTTCCACTTAAATTACTTCTGCAACTTATTAACAATCAGTTGACTATAAAATAAAGGCCTTCACTGCTGGAAAGCCTACAAATTCACTAATTTACATGCTATCATTTAAGAAATATTACCTTGTTGTGAATGCTTTTGCTCAGTAGTTACCTACAAATCAAGTATATATACTCTGTTTTCCTTTGAAAAAAAATGTTTTATTTCTGCTTTCCCCTCATTTTCTTATATGCCTTAGAATCAGTATGTTGTCTTTGACAAGTAATAATCCTTCTAGGCTTGTTATTAAGAATACATTGTATCTGGTCTAAATATCTAGCTTTTGGGGGGCCTGTTTACTGATAACATCTGCTGCTGTGCAGAACCCTGTTTACTGTCCATAGTTGTATCCATGTTTAGTGATCTATAATATAAATAACAAAGAATAAAAAAATCAGCACAGTAGTAGATTAAATAATAGCAAAAATAAGTTACATATATATAAATATAATTTATTCTGCCTTTAAAATGTTAGAACAAAAAGTTGCATGCTTTCATTCAAACATGGATACCTATTAATAATGCTTATATGTGTGTGTGAAAGTACACATGAATATAGGCAAAGGATGTGAGAATATACAGGGCATCAGGAAAAAAGCAGAGTTTCAAAGTCATGAGAGATAACAATAGGAAACAAGTAACAAGAAAAAGAAATGAATAGTATGAGCAGTGGAAGAGAGGGTTTTAGGGAGCTTAGAGCAATAGAAAATGAGACAAGAAAACAACATTTTCTGGAAATTGACACAGCACCAAAATATAAAGCTACACCTTGAGAGAACACATAACAGCCATGGGTCAAATTATTCATGTCTTATATTTACTTACTAGTGCCTCTGATTTGTCCATTTCCAGTACTTATCTGAAAACCACTAGAATAATGAAAATCCCAGAGAGAGCATTCACTGTTCTTCAGTCCTTCCATTTTTGCCCCAATTACACTACTTTTAGTAGTAAATGCCCCATCCTCTAAAAACTCAGTATAGTTTACAAACTGTAATTGATTCACAAATACAACTCAAAGTGTCATGGGAACAAATTTACCCTGTCTACTTTGAGATTTTGAAAGTTTTAGCTGCAATTTAATGATCTTCACAATAATATAGCATATGTTTTGACATACCAAAAGTCTTGAATATATTATGTCTCCATCCTATTTCTTAAAGTCATTTTGCAACTTAAGCATTTAGTATTATTGTCCTTCCTCTGAGAAAAATACTTTTTCATTTTTCTTTCTTAAAAATTTTAACTACCAGAGAAGATGTCAAAATGGATTTCTATAATCTTTCAAATATTCTATGCATCTTTGTTTGAGCCTACATCTATCTCTAACACTTATATTATATACAAACCTAATTACAAAGATCTAACACTTAATATATGACTCAGCCCAAGAATGCCTGTCCCCAAAAGAGGCCTACTCTTAACCTATGTTCTGACTTTAATCATAACTATAAACATAAATATATACCTCACTAAGTTTATTTGTAAGTTTAGATCTAACCCTAATCTATTACTACCTTCAACCATATTCTCAGCTAACAGCTAAGCCTAGCTTAAACTCTGAGTTCCAAGCCTAGGGTGACATAAAACCATATCCTAAACCTAGCCCTAAGCAAAGGGCTTCATCTAGCTCAAACACTACTCTAACCTGAAACACACCCCTGCTTATTGGCCTATCCTTATCACTACATATATCTCCAAACCTAACCACATCTTTGCCTTTAAGTAAACTTTATTCTGAACTAATTTAAATAGCAACACAAACCTTGACTCTCACCTTAAACTTAACCCAAAATCAAACCAGAGTTCTAAATTTACAATTATTCATAAACAAAATCAAAATCCCACCACCAGCTCAACTCATAAAACTAATTATAAGCCCTTTTGTAACAATTATTAGAGCTCTTATATAATTTTATATGAAACTCAAACTTATCCCTATGCTACCAGTCCTAACCTTTAACCTAATCTGGCTCCCACACTAATCTCATGTCTAACACCAACCTTCACAGCAAACTTAGCTGCATACATAAATGTACCCCTAACATTAAATTAAATCAATATCTAATCCTAGCTCTGTTTTCAAGGCAGATCTTAACCCTAATATTAACTGTAAGCATAGGCATTATTGTAGCCATAGTCTTAACTCTATCTAAAACCTTAGTCCTAATCCTCTTCCTAACTTTGTAGGGGTATTGTGTTGTTTCATGGTAAATAATCGTCCCACCCACTGGTTTAATAAAAAGCGCTGATGGGCCAAAGGCAGGCAGGAATTATGGGTGGGGCTACCAGACTAAAAAACTCTGAGAACAGGAAGTCCAGAGCAGAATGCCAGAGAGAATCCAGAAGAAGCAGAGGACAACCATGCTGCTCTAAGAAAAAGTACCCAACCACATTGCTGAACAAGAAAAGAGACATGGGTAAAATGAAGGGTAGAGAGTTAGAAAGTTATATGCCTGGGCCTGAGGCTGATCAGCCAAAAACAATTGAAAGCATCTGTGTGTCTCTGTGGGACTGTGGGTCTGTGGGTCTGCGGGTCTGCGGGTCTGCGGGTCTGCAGGTCTGTGGGCCTAAACCTTGAGGTTAGGCCCAAAAGACAGGGCCAGAAACCTCCTACTACATAACTTTAAACACACCCCTAGCTCCAACCTTAGACCTAAATTAATAACAACCAACACCATAGCACTAACATTAAGTTGAAGTCTAGCTTAAATGTCAGCTTTAAATAGATTTGTAGCATGCATGAAAATGTAACCCTCATCATCACCCACTGAAAATTGGAAAACTGGAAGTACCTCTCCCTGTTCACAGCTAGCTGAGAGGTGAGTGGCACCTTGACCCTCAGGCCAAGCAGACACCATGGTCTCCAAACCCCAGCCTGGGGACATTGCTCCTGGCACCCTATCTACACCCAACCCTTCCCTAAACTGAAGAAACCTGGGAAAGCTTCCCAGCCCAATCTCCAAGAAAACACAACTCTAGGGACATCCCACAGGCCAAACCATGCCCAAACCACAACCTACATCATCACCCACCTACAACTAGATAACCAGAAGCCCCCTCTTTGTTCACAATGAACTAAGAGGTGAGTGGCACCCTGAACCTCAGGCCAAGGAGAGACCTTGATCTCTGAACCCCAGCCTGAAGACACTGCCCCTGGCACTCTGGCCTCACTCAATCACACCCTAAACCAAAGAACCTAGGAAATCTCCCTCCAGCACAATTCCCAGCAAAACACAGCTCTAGGGACATCCCATGGGCCAAACCACATCCCAACCAAAACCTACATCATCACCCACTGAAAACTGGGCAACCTACATCATCACCCATCGACAACTGGATAACCAGAAGCCCCCTCCTGGTCCACAACTAACTAAAAGCTAATTAAGTGCTAAGAGAATCACAACTGACTAAGAGTAGACAAAGAGCAAACCGAGAAAGCAATGGGCAGATGTCAGTGCAACAATACATATAAGAATATAAAGAATAACATGACACCCCAAGAAGAAGCTGATGGCTATACAACATCAAGATCTGAGCATAACAATGAAAAAAAAAAAAACAGAAGGATGCATTACAAACAACTTTATAAAAATAATAGAGGCTTTAAAATAAGATATAAAAAATTCTCTTAAAGAAATAAAAAAAAATCCCTAAAAGAAAATAAAGATAACCGAGAAAAAGAAAACAGATAAAAGAAACATTACAGGAATTAAAAATTGAAAGAGAAGCAATAAAAAAGTCATGAACTGAGGTAAGTTGAAATTGAAAACCTGAAGAAATGAACCAGAACCACAGATGAAAGTATTACCAACAGAATGCAAGAGATGGAATAGAGAATCTCATGATTGGAAGATTCAATAGTGAAAATACATAGATCAGTTAAAGAAAATACTAAACCAAAAAAGTCATAAAAAATGTTCAGGAAACCTGGGATACCATGCAAAGACCTGACCTAAAAATAATTGGAATTGAAGAACATCAGCTCAAAGGCACAGAAAATATATTTAATAAAATCATAGAAGAAAATTTCCCCAATGTAAAGAAGGAAATGCCCATAAAGATACAAGAATCTTAAAGAACACCAAATAGACTAGACCCCCCTCCCCAAAAAATCTGCTTGCCACATGATAATCAAGCCACTAAACCTACAGAACAAAGAAAAAATACTAAGAGCTGCAAAGGAAAAAGGCCAAATTACCTATAAAGGCAAACCGATCAGAATAACACCAGACTATTCAATGGAAACAATGAAAGCAAGAAAGTCCTGGTCATATGTTATACAGACACTAAAAGATCATGGCTGCCAACCCAGGCTACTATACCCAGCAAAACTGTCAATCATAATAAGTGGAGTGAACAAGATATTCCATGACAAAACAAGATTTAAATAATATCTATGCCAAATCTGGCCCTACAGAAAGCTCTGGAGGTAAAAATCCAACCTAACAAAACTAGATACACAATTGAAACCACAAACACTCAATAATACCACAGAAGAAAAACACAAAGAAGGGAAATACACACAAGCTATGACCAAAAATATCAGGAAATAATAATCATTGGTCACTAATATCCTTTAATATCAATGGACTCAATTCATTTATAAAAAGACACTGTAACATGATCGATACAAAAACAGAAGCCATTCCTTCTGATGAATACAAGAAATATACTCAACTTTAAAGACAAACACAGGCTCAGAGGAAAGGGTTGGCAATAGATTTTCCAATCATATGGTCCTAAGAAATAAGCTGGTATAGCCATCATAATATCTAACTAAAATTAATTGAAACAGACCAGGACGGACATTACATATTTGTATCAGGAAAAATCCACCAAGATGAAGTCTCAATCCTGAATGTTTATGCCCCCAAAACAAGCATATATATATATATATATATATATATATATATATATATATATATATATATATATATATATATATATGAAAAACTACTAAACCTTAACTATCACATCAACCCCCACACATTAATACTCACTTTCACCCATGAATAGGTCAACCAGACAGAAACTCAATAGAGAAATAAGGGATGAAACAGATATTTTGACCCAATGGACTTAGTAGATATATACAGAACCTTCTACCCAAATACAAAGGAGTATACATATTTCTCAGTACCCCATGGAACTTTCTCTAAAATTGACCACATACTCAGACATAAAGCAAAATTCAGTAGATACAAAAAAAATGGGAATAACTCCCTGTATAATATCAGACCACTATGGTCTAAAGCTAGAGTTCAACAACAATAAAAATCACAGAAAGCCTACAAACTCACAAACTGAATATCTCTCAATTGAACCACCTCTGGGTCAAGGAATAAATTAAGAAAGAAATCAAAGTCTTCCTAGAATTTAATGAAAATGAATCTACAATATACCCCAAATTATGGGACACAATGAAAACAGTACTAAGAGGAAAATTCATAGCACTAGATGCCTATATGAAAATCCTTGAGAAATATCACACAAGAATGATAACAGCACAGCTAAAGGCTTTAGAGAAATTAGATATCTTGCTGTAACTCTAATAAAGAAGTAACAGACCTGTTTGACAAAAACTTTAAGTCACTGAAGAAAGAAATTGAAGAGGATATCAGAAAATGGAACCCCATGCTCCTGGATCAACATAGTAAAAATAGCGATTTTACCAACAGCAATATACATATTCAATGCAATCCCCATCAAAATCAAAACACATATTTTTATAGATCTAGAAAGAACAATACTCAGCTTCATATGGAATAACAGGAAACCCATGATTGACAAAACAATTCTATTCAATAAAAGAACTTCAGAAAGAATCACTATTCCTTATTTCAAGCTATACTATAGAGCTATGGTAATAAAAACAGCCTGGTACTGGCACAAAAACAGACTTTTGGATCAATGGAATCAATCAAAGACCCCAACATTAACCCACACACCTATGAACACCTGATTTTTGACAAAGAGACCTTAAATATTAAATGGAACAAAGATAGTATCTTCAACAAACCGTGTTGCCATAACTGGATGGTAGTATATAGAAGAATGAAAATAGATCCAAAACTATTACCGTGCACAGAACTCAAATCCAAGTGGATCAAAGACCTCAACATAAATGCAGCTACACTGAACTTGATAGAAAATAGTGTGAAATACCTTCCAATGCATTGGCACAGGTCACCACTTCATAAATATAACACCAATAGCACAGACACTAAGAACATTCAAAAAGTAGGACCTCCTGAACTGAGAACCTTTTATAAGGCAAAGGATACAGTCAATAAGATAAAATGACAGAAGCTTACAAATGGGAAAATATCTTCACCAACCCTACATTGGACAGAGAGGACATATCTCGAAAATATATCGAGAATTCAAGAAACTAGAGCCCCAAAACCTAAATAATTCAATTAAAAAATGGGTCCAGAGCTAAAAAGGGAATTCTCAATAGAAAAATTCAAAATGGCTGAAAGGCACTTAAAAAATTACTCAATATCTTTAGCCATCAGAGAAATGCAAATCAAAACAACTTTGTGATATCTCCTTATACCTGTAAGAGTGGCTAAGTTCAAAGACATGGATGACAGACTATGCTGGAAAGGATGCAGAACAAGGGAAAACTCCTCCATTGTTGGTGGGAGTGTAGACTTATACAGCCACTCTGGAATGCAATATGGTGGTTCCTCAGAAAACTGGGAATCACTATCCCCAAGGATCCAGCAATACCACTATTGGACATATACCCAAAAGATGCCCATTCATACCCCAAAGACATTATCTCAACTGTGTTCATAGCAGCATTATTCATAATAGCAAGAACCTGTAAACATCCTAGATGTTTCTCAACTGAAGAATGGATTAACAAACTGTGGTACATCTGCACAATGGAGTACTACTCATTAGAAAAAAAATAATGGCATCCTAAAATTAACAGACAAATGAATTAATTTGGAGAATATTCTCCTGAGTGAGGTATCACAAGCCCAGAAAAATAGATATGGGATGTATTCACTCATAAGTGGATTTTAGACAAAAAAAAAAAAAACAAAGGATGCCCAAACTACAAGCCATAACCCCTGAACAGCTTGTGATTAGAAGAAACTTAAGAGAGTCATGCAGAGATTTCCCTGAGAAGAGAAAATAGAGAAGATCACCTTAGCAAATTGGGGTCATAACGGGTTGCAACCAAGAAGATTTGGGAACAAATCTTGAAAGAAGAAGATGGTTGAATGAGAAGAGCAAAGAAGGAGATAGAAAGAGACAGATATCTCGATAGAGGAAGCCAACATGGGGTTGGAAAGAGATTGGGTGCTAGGGAAATATCTAGGAACTCACATGAGGTCCCTGGCCAAGTCTCCAAACAATGGTGAGGGAGGTGCCTAAATGGGACTTACCTATAATTAAATGAGTAAACACCCTAGGTGTCATTGCAGAACCTACATCCAATGGGGAATGGAGGTGGGAATTCATGGCTAAACCTGGGTGGGGCTCTTGGTCCAGCTGAGAGCACAGGAGAAGAGTCTGTATGAGCAGGGGAATTGGGATTATGAGTAAGCTTCCCATATTAATGGCTGACTGGAGCTCTGGCTAGCTCACTGAATAGGGAATTGCTACTGTAGATTCGTCCTCAGGGGGAACTCAGGCCTCTGGGAGTGGACGTCTTTTGACTGGCATGTGTGTATGGAGCCAAGAGGTGTGAGAACAGACTCTGTTCCTGTTCATGGCCTGCCACCTTAGAGTCCATTCCCTCAATCCAGCATTGACTTTTCAAAGGCTGAATGAATTGGATATGCCTAGAGTAGATGTACAGTTCTGGGCTGGCCCACTTTGGGACTTCTGGCCCTTTTTCAGGGAGGGGATAGGTGTATGGGGAGGGGTGAAGCTAAGGGCTGGCTGGGATAGATATGTAGGGTTAAGGGGAGGGGGACCAAGGTGATACATTTATGGAGATGACATTTTTAATGAAAAAATAAAATTGAATTTAAAAAATGTGGTAAGGCAGTAATTGCACTTAAATGTGTAAAAATAATAAAAATAAAAAAGAAAGATTAACTCTCTCTCCATTCTGAAATATAAGACTTGTTCTGAAATTAAGCTTAATTCTATAGCAAACACTACTACTTTCTACCAAGGTCTAATCTATCCCTATTCATAAAACTCAGCATAGTTTGACTGTATCTCTACACATAACTCCAATATTTACCTTAGAAATAAAACTAAAACTATCTCTAGTTCTAACCTTGGCTATATCGGTACTAACTATAATCTAAATCCCAACCATTTCAAGCCCTTTCCCTAATGCTAACCCTTTCTAACCCCAACACTAACCCTCTAATAACTACCAATGGACCTAATTTAAAATAACTCTAATCATAATAACTCTAACTAACTATATCCCAAACACTGGCCCTAACAGTGGATCAAGCCAGAACACTAAAACTAGACCTAAAACTAAGAGTGAAATATTTTAAGCACTACATCTACCCTTAACCCTGTTGATGCACCAAATTTTGTCCCTAACCTTATATCTAAGCCTAAATGTTGCTCTATTTGTAAGTTTACATCTAACCTCAATCCTTGCCATGACTTTAACATTAAACTAAGATGACACTTAATTATAACTACAATCCTAAATGTAACATTAATCATAACCATAATGGTAACCACAGACCTAACATAAGCATAAGCTTAACATTAAGCAAAGCTCTGCACCAACGCTAGCTCTAACCCTAAAGCTAACATTACATTAAACATGTTAAATTAATCTGAAACTGAACCCTACTTTTAACACTAGCTTAAAAGCTATTTATAAATATAGTCCTAATCACAAACCTAATACCTGTTCTATTCTATGTTTAAGTAGAATACTAACTCAAATATTAGCTCTTACCCTAAACTAAACCTTATCTTAAATATTAGAGCTAAGTATATCTCTCAACCAAAATGAAATTGTCACCTCCAGCCTGAACATTGAAGTTGATCTAAAGCAAAGGTTAATCATAGTTCTAATAGTAACTTCAGTTCTTGTGCCAACTTACTACAAACCACTAAGAAAATTTTTTTATAAACATGAACATGGCTCAGCATAAACTTAAACAATGCCTTAGAAATAAATTCAGAAATTACACAAATTTTAATGATAAATGGATTCCTAGCCCTCACACTAAGTAAACAAGATCTAGCGCTAAACTTAGCAATGAAGTAAACCCTTTATCTATTCTTAACTTCAACTCTGACATTAAGGTGAATATATGCTTAAGACCAGACCTAGCCACAACACCAACCCAGAAAAAAACATAATCTTAACCCTACATGTAGTTTAGAAAAACACACAAAAAAATTGATTTCTGTTAACAATGATCTTAACCATAAATAAGGCCTAACCTAACCCATATATATAACCTTAATCACACCTTAACCTTAGATCTCACCTTAATCATAGCCAAAACATAACCTTAGCCCTATCACTTACACAAATTTTAGATTTAACTAAAACCACCTAACGAAACATTAAGTTCTTAACCGTAAACTTAATCTTAAACCCAAACTCTAATCTTAACCCTAACACTAAATTTGAACTTACCCTAATCCTGATCCTTAAGTATAACTTTATATCTAATCTTAATGACTAAACCTAATCTTTCTAACTGAACAGTAACGATAATCCTAAAATTTGCCCCAACACTAATGCTACCATTTGCCTAACCATAATCCTACACTTACTCTAACTCACTACAACCCTACTTGTAATCCTGACCTTAGCTTTACCCAACACTACTCTAACCCAACAATAACACTGTTCCTAACCCCAGCTCTAGCACCCCAGTCCTAATCCTAACCTAACGTTGTTCCCTAGTATTAGCCCTTCATTAGTTTACATTTCTCCTTCCCATAAGCATAAGAGAATTAAAAAATTTGGGGCATTCATAAAATAAGATTAAATCTAAGGAAATAAGTACCTAGTCTTCCTTGTAACTAGGTATTTGGAAATTGTCTAGGTTATGTATAACATGGGATAGTATAAGTAATAATCCATACTTATCTCTTCCAATTCAGAAACAGTGAAATGGTCTACATACACACTCCAGAGAGAGCACATCAATGGTGTGACATTCTTGGTACCACACACACAAAGACACAGACACACACACAGACACACAGATACACACAAACATAGAGAGGAATGGAGGGAGGGAGGGAGGGAGGGAGGGAGGGAGGGAGGGAGGGAGGGAGGGAGGGAGGGAGAGAGAGAGAGAGAGAGAGAGAGAGAGAGAGAGAGAGAGAGAGAGAGAGAGAGAGAGAGAGTTTGTAGAAACTAATTAGGCTTGGTAACTTTTCAAGAAACCATAACAGTGAGGGCAGAAAATGAAAGCTAAAGTGCGGCCCCCAAAGTGCTACTGGGTAAGAATTTGCCCCCTGTATCTCTATTCTCTCTGACTATAAGGTCAAAATAATGTTTTTATCTGTCTGACTAAGGAATTGCTTTAAAATTAACAACTTAGGGTCCTGGCTGGTATCCACGGGTTAGACAGCACTTGTGACAACTAGTGCACATTAAACACTGAGCATGTGATATGTGCTTTGAAGGTAGACCTGGGAATAATTATAGTTTGATAATTGTTGTTAATTTTACCTAAGATTGAAATCATGGTCTTTCTCAATTATTCTAATAGAAACTGCCCCCCTACCATTTTATTAAAGAGTCATCATTTCTCATAGGCTCTATTCTCTCGTTGTACTTAGGGATTCAGCTACCGCCACTGGATACCAAGTAAGAAAATCAATAATTTACTTTCCTAGAAACAAATTGCACAAGATTACCCTTTGTAGACTTACTGACTCTATAAAAATTTCTTCCTTTTCATTCCTCTAACAAATGCAGGAATACGTGTGTGTTCAATAGATCTTTTAATACTGGACACACTAGGACAACTGAATTTTGCAGGTGATATAGTAACAGAATAGTTTCTATAGCCTTTTTTCAGATATTGAACCACTAGTTCCATAAATATTCATTTATAGTTTTATAGCTAAGCAGAAAACTCAGGCAGGAAACGTAGGAAATCAATGACTGTGTGACTGCAGGCCTCCTAGCCTCATCTGGTGAATGGGGCTGAAAGTCTACTACTTCTGTAACTGTCATGAGGACACAGTACTGTTGGTGACTGTATAAATGTATCCTACTGGGAATAGGCCTGAAGAGAGAGCAAGGAGAAAACAAGAGCAAATTCCAAAGATAAGAGATGGAGGAATAAGAAGAGTATGAAAATATGGGTTATGTCAGAACCTATAGATGAGTCCCTGCCTTTTATCCTTATACTCCTGAGTGCATGTGCGAGCCTGGATGAGTGAGTTTTTATTTTATTCCCAGGTTTTCAGTTACCTGGAGGCAGAAAAATCCTTGAAAAGGAGGGAGTATCAAACAATCTCTTTGGGCTGGAACCAGCTGGGCAGGTCAGGCAGAGTGAGGTCTGAGGAGCCATTCAAAGATGCCCACAGTGTTCCTCACTGCCCATCCCTGAGCCTACTGAATCCTGGTTCTGGTTGGCCATTTCACGGCTGAGGCTTCAGCTGAAGTCTGTGCTGTGAGTCTATAGTTCTGATGCTCCCCTTGCAAGACAGCTATACAAGATCTGACAACTAGATTTCAGCCCAAGTGGCTGCTACCACTGTTGGTTTCTGGTGTCCTACTGATGCATGCTGACCTCCAAGTGTCTGCTGCACAGAGGCTGGTGTGTGCAGGTGAGACTACTTTTTTACCCAAGAGCATTTTATCCTAAAAACAGCCCTACTCTAATGTAGCAGGTAATATTCTCATTTAGCCACTGGGAAAAATAATCTCCACAGTGTGACTGTTAAAGAACTTTCCAAGTCTGTGCTCATGCATATATGTGTCGTTCATTGTACAAGCCAGTAGCCAATATCATCAAACTTATCTCTTCTTTTATGCTCACTCGTTCATGTTCACATACATGAAGCCAAGTATGCTGCTGGGGACAGCCACCAGTTCCTGCAATAGTGCGAAATCAATGCTTCATGTTATGCTAGATCCTAGGCTTTGGTTTCTTTCCACGGAAATCTTTAGTACCTCCCTTCCTCTAGAATCCAAACTGACCTTCAGCCTGAAGCATATTGCTGGTAGATAAGGAGTAATAGCTCTCAGCCACCTGCCAGTCTTCACAGCCTACGGATGTTGGTGTTTCTTACTGGATTCTTGGGTAGCAGTTATGTAATGACTTTCTTCAGCTTAAAACTTACCTTCTGCTTAAAAAGAAACCAGTAAAAGGGGGGGGGGGGTAGTGTAGACCAGCTCCCAGAATTAGAAAGGAGGCAGAAGTGCCTAGTTATTCTAGTGTGATGATGTTATTCAGTTTCTACCTGCTTTCCTAGTCCCAAGTCATCATAGAGGTCCTAGGTGAAATGCCTTTGGATGGGGAATATCATCCTCTGGCCTAACCTTACATTTCATGAGTAAAATGAACTAGTGGTTACAAAAATTAAAGTTTCTGTCATGGGACTGATTATTTTAGTAACTGTCCTAGTTGGAGTTTCTATTGCTGTGAAGAGAAAACATGATCAAAGCACCTCTTGGAAAAGAAAACATTTAATTGGGGTGACTTACCACTCAGAGGTTTAGTACATTAGCTTCATGGCATGAAATGGTGGCATGCAGGAAGACATGGTACTGGAGCAGTTCCTGAGAGTTCTACATATTGATCTGCAGGCAACAAGACATGAACTTTTTCACTGAGGATAGTTTGAGGGTAGAAGACCTCAAAGCCCACCCCCACAGTGATACACTTCTACCTACAAGGCCACACCTTCTCCCACAAAATCACATCTCCTAATAGTGTCTATCCCTTTGGTAGCAATTTTGTTTTTCAAATCATCACAGCTACCTTCAAAATCTATCATTTGATTGCCTAGAAAATGAGCAGATAAGGATGAAGTAAACAGCTGAAAAAAACAAGCTTTCTGAAAAAACACTTTCTCGATCAGAGTTCAGCTTCTGTCTAAAACATTGGTTTTCTATTTATACCCAGATTGTATGTTTTACACTTTATAACACTCAGAGTTAGATAGTCTTTCATACATATTGAATGTTGGATGTAATGGCTTGAAAGATTTGAATGCTTGGTCACTAGGAGGAATAGAAGTCATGTCATTGTTGGAGGATGTATATCAATGGAAGTAGGCAGTAGGCTTTTAGGTTTCAAAATCCCCAGCAAAACCTAGAGTTTTTCCCTTTCATTTGCCTGAGGATCTGGATGTAGAACTCTCAGTTCCATATCTGCCTGGATGCAGATATGTTTGCTTCCATGCTGATAGTATGCTAAACTTCTGAAGCTGTAAGCCAGCCTCAATTAAATGCTTTCTCTTATAAGATTTCTTGTGGTCATATTGTCTCTTCACAGCAACAGAATACTCACTAAAACACTGGAGAGTCAAAGTTTAAATTCTGCTTTTCTTTGGGTGAGAAAGTCACTCTTTCTGTCTGTGAAGTGAAACCATAAAGCCATCTTACTATTGTGAAGATGAATGAAATATTTGGTGAATGTATGTCTATAACGCTCTTGACACATGGTAAGAGTACAACTATTCACACTTTTCTTTTCTAGAACACATGAAAAACACACACAAGAAAACTAATATCTGAAGAGATTAAACATATTAGTTTACATCTTCCATGGGCCAAAATCTGCTTTGGTTTTCTGGCTTTGGTGGCTATCACATGAACCTCTTATGTAGGGTATTATAAGATTGCTCCTGAATAAACAAATTTCAGGGCTTTGGCCTCTTCTCTGGGAATCTCTCCTGCCTTCAAAATTGCCTTTTCACTGATTGAGTTGAGCTCAGGCTATTGATGAGCTACAGAGTAATGGGAAACTCACACGGGATTCTCTAGTAGGTCACACCATGTTCTCTGAGGCTCCGGTTATCTAGGCTGATTTTCTTATATGCTTCATCAGTGCTGTCTTCACCTTTTTTTTAACCTCATTAGTTAGAAAAATAGTGAGCATTATTTACCATTTTTTATATTGTTATTCACTGTTTTGCAAGTTAAATATTAGAGGCAAAAGAAGTGAGTATCATTTTAGTCTAACATTTCATTATATGAATGAGGGAAGAGAACCAAAAAAAGACTTAATCACGTCAGGCAGCAGCAGGTGCCAATTGTGCTCCATTTCCTAAATTCTTCATTGCCCCATCTAGTGTTGATGCTATCTGACTTCCTGGACGTTCTCTTGTTCATTTTTTTTTTTTCCGGAAGACATCGTGTGTGTGTGTGTGTGTGTGTGTGTGTGTGTGTGTGTGTGTGTGTGTGTGTGTGTGTGTGTGATGTGTGCATGTGTATTCATATCCTATATGTGTTTTTTTATGTTATATGTATGTGGAGGTACATATCTATGTATATATTTGTGAATGTATATTTGTGACAAGTTTTCACTATGTATCCTTGGCTGTTTTGGAACTCACTATGTGGAGCAAGATGGCCTCAAACTTATAGAAATCCTTTGCCTCTGCCTTTGGAGTACTAGGATTAAAGGTGATACCTGCAAAATTTGTTTCTCTTTAAATTTGTGATTATTCTTTAGCTTTGAATATCATTTAAATAGTAGAAATACATTGGTGAAATATTAAATGTCAAGGGCCATGGGGGTATACAGCAAATGAGAATGACATGTTGGCCCATCAGACATATAATTCCCTGATGGGGAGCCCCACATAGCAGAGTTATGGTGTCACCAACTGTTAATGACCAACTGTTGTTTTCTGTCTGTAGCTTTCTTGTGTGTCACTGCTGTGCCTCCCTAATAAAAAGAGCCTGAGGTTCTTTCCACAGCCCATGGGTAGTGTGTTCTACATCTTCAGATGTAAACTTATTGATTATATTTGTTGATTGTCAGGAAAGTTGATTTCTGTTAAAGCTATACAATTCTCATATATAAAAATTATACCAATATATTCCTCTTTACTGACACAGGAAAGTAATATTGTTTTAGGTCTCATAGACAACAAATCTTACCCACCAGAACAAATTTAAGCAGACTAAACTGCCCCTGTAGATAACACACAAAGACTGATTCCCAGATGTTAATTCCTAAACCAAGGCCAGCTTATTTTGATACCCAACACCTACCCTACAATAGTTGACCATATGCATGTACCCTGACTGCTAAAGGTTTAACCTGCTACTGTTATTGTTAAATTTTGAGTTTTAATATTATTCTCTGGGAAAATGTCCTGTGCTAGGCTAAGCATATACTCATTGAGCAGTCTGTAAGATCAGACTGGAGAGAGAAACTCTGTTTGACTTCAAGTGTTATGAAAATGAGTTTGGTCTTAAACATGTATTATATAATTGTCCACAGTTTTCTAAAGGAAAAGAAGTGACAATGTAGAGAAATAGAGAAAAGGAGAAATAAGTCTGTACAAATGAGAGTGTGTAAGAGGCAGCAATATAGGGATGAAGCTGTGTAGAATTTGAGTGAAATGTATGTGTCCTGAATGAGAGATGAAGAATCAGTAGCAATGTAGGGAGGAAGATATGATAGGGAAATGTATTTATGCTGAATGAGAGATGAAGAAGAAGAAACCTAAAGAGACTAAGAGATCTGTGAGAGAATTAATGAATGAGAAAGCGAATGAGCAAAGAATGAGTAAATGAAGAAAAAAGATGTGTGTGAGCATGTAAGACATATAGCTGTGAGAAAGAGCTGCTGATACATATAGGAATTGTGCAAAGGTTGTATGAGTGTGTAAGAATGTTAAATGGTGAGAGAACTATGTATTTGAGATGTATAGTTATTTTTGTGTGGAGAATTGTAACTATGTAAAGTCAAGGAAGAAGAAGCTCTACAAAAAAAGAGATGTTGAAGAGTAAAAGAACCATGTGTAGACATGTGAAAATAGAAGTAACTGTATAGAGATGTATGGCTGTATGTATGCAAGGAAAGATATGTAGATGAATGTGTTGAATGTAACAGTATGAAGATTTGTAACTGAATAGAGACAAAAAGAGTCAAAGATCATTTTTTTGAGAAGTAAAGGGGTTACCACCAGAAAGTGTGTATGTTTCCTTATTTTACCAGTCAGTTGGATAGAAACTTTTTCTTAATTACCCTCAGATAAAAATATTTCTTATTCCTTGGCATTCCTAAGGCATTATTCCTTATGCCTTATTCTTAATGTATTCCTTATCCTGGAGTAGATCATGGCAGCTGGAATTTCCCAGTATGCATTAGCAAATAGTTAAGTTTTGAAGGGTCCTAGCTGCTGTTTTCCTATTTGTAAAATAGGCATAGTATTAAATAGCAACATGTATTTTTCTGGCCTGGAGTATCACTCCACTTTGGTCTATATCAAGCTACCCTAAGAAAATAGAATAAAAATTTTTGATTGTGGATAAATTTATAGAATGTCAACCCATTTGCTCATCCATTTTTTAAAAAAACTACTGTGACTGAGAAAACAGGAGTAGTCACATGTGGTTTTTTTAAATTCCACTGCCTCTCTGGCTTGTCCAAAGAGCCATGCTCAGCTAGATGAGCAGAAACTTATCTTCAACTATAGTGTTAGAAACATACATATTCCTTTAAAATTTTACCCCTAGGACCACAATCTCAAATATCTCATGATGAAAATATAAAACTTTTTAATCAGTGACATGATGTAACAGATGGAAAATTTCCAGTTTGAGGACATGTATTGTCTCACCGCTGAAATCAAGTTGCACTAAAAATTATTCTACAAAATCACCATCAGATTCTATGTATGCAAAATTTTATATGTAGAAATTTTAACTATTCACTTTCTAAATGAAGCTAAGGCCCACTTTTGAAACATAATATATACCTGGCACTCTTTGTGTAGCCACAAACCTACAACTAAGTTATGGGCCCCATGGGAAAACCTACTACTATTATTCTGCAACATTGACATAGTATTCAAATGGATCCTAATGACTTATTGCTATATACATGAATCAAACTATAAAA
This sequence comes from Phyllotis vaccarum, assembly GCA_033318265.1. NCBI lineage: Eukaryota > Metazoa > Chordata > Mammalia > Rodentia > Cricetidae > Phyllotis > Phyllotis vaccarum. The sequence goes on from JARWLC010000016.1 coordinate 40,717,753, forward strand.
TAAGTGACCTCAGTACCCTACTCTTACTTTAGATAGGTTAACTAAATAAAACAAATACAAACATCTGAGTTAAATATCATAAATGAACTTAATAGACATCTAGAAAACATTTCATCCAAATATTTTGAAATGCATACTCTTCCAAAAAGCCAAAGGAGTTTTCTCAAAATAGATCACATATGATATAAACCAAGTATCAAAAGTTATAAGAAAATGGAAATATCTTTTGAATTCTCTGACCACAATACAATAAAGATAGAAATAAGCAATAAAATAAATCATATATTCATGTATAATAAACAACACAGCATAAAATGATGGAAGAGTCACTGAAGAAGTCAAATAAATTTAAAAGTCCTAGAATTGAATAAAAATGAAAATTTTTGAGCTATACTGAAAGCATCTGAAAAGATAAAGTTAGGGCTATAAGTACCTATATGAAAATAGGAAGCACTCTAATCATTTAACTTATATTTTATGAATTTAGGTGAAACAATAATAATTAGTATATGGAGACAAATGTTAAAATCAAGAGAGAAATTAGTGAAACAAAACATAAAAATAACATAAAGTATTAATGAAATAGAGTTGATTCTTTTAAATCACAAATAAAACAATCCTTAACCTAACAAAAGAAACATAAAAAATAATATTAAATATTAGATATATTAAATGAGATATTTAAAAAAATTATTAATAAAATTCTAAAAATAGTAAGTACATGCTCTACAAAAAATATATTCCACTAAATTGTAATGGACTAATAAGTATTGTTTTCACATTTTCTAAGTGAAATACTTCCAACAAAATCATAATAATCTCACTCAGAAACATTGACAGACATACCTGAATACAGTGTTTAACCAGGTATCTGAATATCCTTTAGTCTATTCAACTTGATAAAATTGACTATCACCAGAAATTTTGTATTTACTACCACAGAAAAATGAAGCAGAGTGTATACAGCCTCCATTGCTATCACTCGTAGTACTAGAATGACATAATTCTTCAAATTAATGAGCTATCATGTGACATTAGAATAATCCAAAGTCCATAGTTTGCATTAGAGTTTATCCCTGATATCGCACAAAGGTCTAATAATATAGCAACCATCTGAAATGTCCTTTATGCTTAGTTTATTCATTCTTACTTTCCTCTACCCTTTGTATACCACTGATGATTTATTAAGACATAATACTCCATGTAATGTCATTAAATTTCTTCCATGTAGTTTATGGATCAATAGCACTTTTATTTTAGTGGTAAATATTATATATTTTAATATATCACAATTTATCTGTCACCTTCTGAAGACATCAGAATTGCCCTGAAATTTTGGCAGTCAGTTATACACAAAGCATCAAAGTACAGGTGTGTGTGTGTGTGTGTGTGATGGCTATTTCTCTGCTGTCAACTTGACTACATCTGAAATGAACTAATATCCAAATGACTAGGAACACTGGTGAGGGATTATGTTTGTTTGTTTGCTCTTGCACTCACTAGCAAATCAATTCCTTCATTAGAATTAAAGACTACCACTTCAGGATTCTGGAGTATATTGACCATTTGAAACATCCAGAGCTGAAGATTGAACAAATATTAGATTTTTGACCCTTCAATGATAGGCAGCCATTTTAATAAATTTATATATATAATATATATTTAATACATTTATAAATATATATAGATTATTTCTATAAGTTCTGCTACTAAAGAGAATAATACAGTATGTGTATGTAAGTTTTCAGTTTTTTTGAGTAAACTGGAGTTGGACTGATGTCTCACTAGGTAAAAATGTTTGATTTTCTAATAAACTGCAAACCTCAACAGAATGCAACATTTTTTTATTTGGTAGATGAGAATTTTAATATTGCATGTCATCTGAGTCTCTTGTTTTTTATTGTTCATTATTTGAGACATTTTAATGTGTAAGATCACTCATTGCTTTAGTGTGACATCTGTTATATAAATCTTTCTATTTGCTTATTTTCTAGCTGCATTTCTTTTTTATTTAACATATTTATAAAGGTCTTTAGCCCATGCAACCAAATTACCATATATTTGCCAACTTGGGAAGGTTGTTTATATATCTTAGGCAACTGTCCTTTATTAATTGTTTCTTTAAAAAAATCTTTTCCTAAGAATGTCTTAACTTTCCATTCTTCTACCAATGTCCTCCACAAGTCAGCAAATTTCAGTCTTAATCAATTCAGTCTCCTAGATTTTTTTTGATGATTCAATATCTTTGCATTGTATTTTAAAAGTCATTATATATTTCTTTATAGGTGGTGGTACGTGTCTTTATTCCTATCACTCAGAATGCAAGTATAGGCAGATCTCTGTGGGTTTGAGGCCAAGATTATCTGTAAAAAGTCTAGGAAAGCCATTTGTCAGAACATAATCCTTTTATGTTATACTAGTATTGTTCTGTTCAAGACAATAAGTTGACTATATAGAGAACTGTCTTTTATTTATTTTATTATATAATGTTTGAGAGATGATCACCCTTTTTTTTTCCTGGCTGTCCTATAATTCCTAGTGTAACCAAGAATTGCCATGAACTTACAGAGATTGGACTGTGTATGCCCTCTTCATGCTAGAGTTAAAAGCATGACTACCATTCAATGTTGTCTTAGTTAGGATATTGTTGTAAAAAACACCATGAATAAAAAGCACATTGGTGGGAAAAATGGTTTGTTTGAGTTATACTTCCACTTTGCTGTTCATAAAACAAAGAAGTCAATGTAAGCATGAGGCAGAATTCTGGATGTAGGAGCTGATGCAGAGGTCATGAAGAAAAGCTGCTTACTGGCTTGCTCTCCATGGCTTGCTCAGCCTGCTTTCTTATAGAAACCAAGGACCACCAACCTATGAATGACACCATCCATCATGGACTTGGCCCTCCCCCATTGATTACTAAATAAAAAATGCCTTACAGCTGGAACAAATAGAGGCATTTCTCATGAAAAATTATTCCTCTCTGATAACTCTAGTTTCTGTCAAGTTGACACAAATAGCTAGCCAGTACATAGACTTCAGTTGAATCTATTTATTTATGTCTAGAGTAGGCCTGGACTAGATCCACAGTCTGAACCTACCCTCAACTTCTTAGTTTTGCCTATCCCTGAGATCTGAACCAGAAGACCCAAAGCCCCCCCCCCCAAAAAAAAACCACAAAGCAGCTTATATTAATTAAACGTTTGGAGTATGGCTCAAGCATACTGCTAGCTAGCTTTCACATCCCAAGTCTACCCATTTCCATTAATGTCTTGTCAATTGGCCTGTGCTCAGCTGAGTTTCTTTACATCTTTCTCCCTCAGCATTTTACAGCATCTCTCATTGACTTTGCTTGCCTTCTCCTTTATCTATGTTTAGGTTTCTGGCCTGCTTCTACGATGCTTTGCCATGGGCCAAAACAGTTCTTTTATTAACCAATGATATTCACAACATACAGAAAGATTATCAACATCATATGTTTATTAACAAATTTCTAGTTCTATTACATTTGTACAATTTTTCATTCTTTTAATACATCCACATTGTATTTATTGGAGTAATTTTACAGTATTTTTTTTAAGGTGAGTGTAATTAGTTTGAATAATTAGGAGTAAAAAGTTTTGAACAAGGATCAGGTGAAAGGATGGGAAAGATTATGGGGTAGGGAGGGAAAGTTAACCAAAGTTAAGAGTGTATAAAAGATGCCATTTGGAAACCACTGTTTTCTAAACCAATTAATATATATAAATTAGAAAATTGCAAGGATGATGATCTGCATATTTCCACAAAGATGTTCCTAAAATCAGACATTATTAAACAAAAGACCAAGTGCAATGTAGGGATATTTCTTTGTGACCTGATGGGTGAGAAGACTCCAAAGGCTCCACAGATAATACAGTTTCTTGCCACTCATCAAGGTAGCCTGTCAGAATTAGTTAAACTTATTTCTAAAGACATTATACACCTTTGTTGAAAAATATAGAAAAAGCGAGATGGAACTGAACTGAAAGCTTTGTCCCTGCTTTTTAGGTTTCATTGTCTCAGAAAGTGCTATTCTTTCTAGGAAGGAGAGAAAATAAATAATGACTTTATCTTGATATGAACCCTAAAAATGACAGTGCCAACATAATAGACAAGATGTGTTGTTGTGGGATTCAGGTGTCAGCTGATAAGGTCCAAAGAAGCTTATCCAGGGTCCCGGGCTCCTGGAGGGGGTGTGGCCAACCCCATTGATAAGGGGCTGCTGGGACGCTGGGAGCTCTCTACCTGGTTCCTGGCTACTGGAGGGAGGATCCCATCATCCGTCCGTCTGCAGACTCCAGTTCCTGTTCAGGTGCTACTGTAATCTGTTGCCTGTACCGTGAGTGTTGGTTTATATTCTAATAAATATCTATCTGGTATTGGTGTCCTTGTGGGTAAACTCCGCCTACATCTGGTGCCCAAAGTCCCGGGCTGGCGGACCCGCGGGTCGGGCTTAGAACGCACTCAGGTCAAAAAATTGAGCATTATGCTAAGGTCAAACAAGGTTTAAAAGAGCCTTATACTGACTTCCTACACAGGCTTACCACGGCTGTACATAGAGCAATATCAGATCCAGAAGCTAGAAAGCAAATAATACTTTCTCTGGCCTTTGACCATGCTAATCCGGAATGTAGAAGAATGCTTCTGCCTTTAAAAATCAGAGCCGCACCTCTAGAAGAATGGATTCAATATACAATCAATGCTGAACCTCTCCATAGTAATGAAGACAATTGGGTAGACCAAGCCATTGATAAGGTAAGGAAGAGGAACCAAGGAATCACTTGTTTCAACTGTGGTAGACAAGGCCATATGAGATGAAACTGTACACAAAGTACTCTTGGAAACGATGCCCGATCTAGGTTTAATTCGAACAGAAGGCCATTGCCTTCTGGATTATGCAGAAGATGTGGCAAGGGACGGCATTGGACCAATGAATGTAGATCTACCAGAGATAAAGAAGGCAACCCTCTGACATCGGGAAACGCCTTTCGGGGCTTCCCCCGGGAAGCCCCCCAAAATCAGACTCCAAATTCGAGGATGGTGAGATCATATCCAGTCGTAGTAGAAGATCAGCATTCTCAAGACGAATAGAACACCCAATACCTGATCTTGAAAAACATACAGTATCAGATGATAACATAAATTCAAAAGAAGATTCAGAAACTCCAAAGAAAATTACAAAACGAATATTTTGGCAGACTTTGATAAATGAACAAAGACCAAAATTGGGGATACGGATAGATAATATTTATATCCAGGGTTTAGTCGACACGGGGGCTGATGTTTCGATCATAACCCCACGGTCTTGGCATCCGAGATGGCCTTTACGTACAGTAGATATCCAATTTCTGGGTATTGGAACAATATCTCAGGTAAAACAGAGTGTGAGGTGGCTTGAATGCATAGGACCAGAAGGTCAAAAAGGACGGTTGAATCCATATATGGCTGATATAGCAGTGAATCTGTGGGGTCGCGACCTCCTAATGCAATGGAATACCCAAATTAAAATCCCTCCTGGTTATGATGTCAGCCGGAGGCTCAACTATGTCTCCAAAAATAAAAAAAATTCACCAGCCATTCAAGTTGTACAAAAGAACTGCCCTATATCCACAGATCTTAATAAGACACTCACAGCACTACCTTTGAAATGGTTAACAGAAAAGCCTATTTGGGTTCAACAATGGCCTTTGACAAAAGAGAAACTTCAGGCTTTGGAACAGTTGGTACAGGAGCAGTTACAGGCTCAGCATATTGAAGAATCAACCAGTCCATGGAATTCTCCTGTTTTTGTTGTCAAGAAAAAATCTGGAAAATGGAGGATGGTGACAGATTTAAGAGCAATTAATAAGGTGATTCAACCTATGGGCTCCTTACAATCTGGTATTCCCCTGCCTTCTCTGCTACCTAAAGGATGGCCTATTACAGTTATTGACTTGAAAGATTGTTTTTTTTTTTTTTACCATACCTTTACAGGAACAAGACAAAGAGAAATTTGCTTTTACAGTGCCTACTCTTAATAATTCAGGGCCAGCTAAGAGGTACCAATGGAGAGTCCTGCCCCAAGGAATGTTAAATAGTCCCACCTTATGCCAATATTTTGTACAACAACCACTAGAAATACTGCGCAAGCGCTTCCCACAATCTATCATTTACCATTATATGGATGATATTTTGTTGGCAGACCCAAACCCACAGACATTAGAAACATTGTTTAAAGAACTACAGAAAGTATTGCCTAATTGGAGACTGCAAATTGCTCCAGAAAAAGTACAGAGGGGAGATTCTATCAATTATTTAGGATATAAGATAGGTTTACAAAAAATTAGGCCACAAAAAGTAAAATTAAATAGAGATAAATTAAAGACTCTTAACGATTTTCAAAAGCTACTAGGAGATATTGCTCATATATGGCCCATGATTGGTATAAAAAACTATGAACTAGTTAATTTATTCAAGACTTTAGAAGGTGACAAGGGTTTAAATAGTCCAAGAAAACTATCTGAAGAGGCCGAGAAAGAATTAGAGTTGGTAGAAAGAAAACTTCAAGAAACACATGTGGATCGTGTGGATCCAGACCTGGAATGCATACTTGTTATTTTACCCTCAAGACAATCTCCAACAGGAATCTTAATGCAAAGAGAAAGCATCATATTAGAATGGATATTTCTGCCACATAGTCCAAGCAAAAAGATGAAGACATATATCGAAAAAATTGCTGATCTGATTTTTAAAGGTAAATTGAGACTCCGCCAATTGACTGGAAAGGACCCTGCAGAAATTGTTGTGCCTTTGACTAATGAAGAAATTGAACGATTATGGGCAGACAGTGAACCTTGGCAAAAGGCTTGCAGTGACTTTTTAGGAGAAATTAATAATAAATATCCCCAAAACAAGAGAATTCAATTTATAAAGGAAACTAATTGGATCTTTCCTCGTGTGGTACAGGATGAACCAATTTCTGGAGGCCCTATATTTTATACAGATGCAAACAATTTAGGGAAGGCTGGCTACAAGTCTGAAAACCTAACTAAAGTGGCTCAGAGCCCTTATAACTCTGTTCAAAAGTCAGAACTATATGCGATTATTATGGTGTTGTTGGATTTCACAGAGCCTCTTAACTTAATTACTGACTCTCAATACGCAGAAAGAGTTGTTTCACATATTGAAACTGCTGACTTTATTCACGATGATACAGACTTGACCTTACTATTCATACAACTACAAGATATCATCAGAGGTAGGATACATCCTATGTACATAACACATATCAGGGCACACACGGGCCTCCCAGGCCCTCTAGCGCAGGGTAATGAGGAAATAGATCGGTTGCTAATAGGAAGCGTGCTAAAGGCCACAGAATTTCATGAAAAACATCATGTTAACAGCAAAGGGCTGAAGAAGAGTTTTCCCATCACTTGGATTGAAGCAAAGGAAATAGAAAAAAAATGTGACACTTGCTCTTTCTATAACCAACCATCTTTACCTGCAGGAACTAATCCTAAGGGTACACATGGAAATGAGATATGGCAAATGGATGTGTTTCACTTTCCAGAATTCGGAAAGATGAAATATGTACATCATACTATTGACACCTATTCTGGAATGCAATGGGCGACTGCCCTGAGTTCTGAAAATGCTGATGCTGTACTTACTCACCTTTTGGAAGCCATGGCCATAATGGGAATTCCCACTCAGATTAAGACTGACAATACCCCAGCTTACGTCTCCCGAAAAATGAAGATAATTTTTGCATACTATGATATAAAGCATATTACAGGGATACCACACAATCCTACAGGACAGGCAGTCGTGGAGAGATCTCACCGCACATTAAAAGAGATGCTTTATAAACAAAAGAAAGAAATGAAAAAGCCCAGAGAGAGGTTGCATAGTGCCTTATTGACTTTAAATTTTCTTAATGCTGATGAAAAGGGAACTTCAGCTGCTGAGAGACATTGGGTAGTAGAGAAATCTTCTGAGTTAAATCAACCCATTTACTTCAAAGATGTGTTGACTTCTGAATGGAAGCCAGGGTATGTGCTTCGATGGGGTAGGGGTTTTGCTCTTGTTTCAACAGGGACAGAAAAGATATGGGTACCGACAAATCTAATAAAAGCCCGCTTCGAAAAGGAGTCTCTTCCTGAACAAGAAAAGTAACTGCTCATCCTTGACATGACAAACGGATGTTTGGTAAGGAAAACACACTTAACAAACCTGGGGCAGGGTCTCTCAGTTTTGTCTTTACAGGAAAATGGATACAACTATTTTTACGGCATTGACTAAACATTGAATAATTACTCACCTGCAATAGAAGACAGACTGATGATTAAGGAATGTACAAAACGGACTACGAGACCAACTGATACACACATGCACTACTGGGTAATTTCTTAATTTTTACTGCTTTACATCTTGCATCTACACCTCAAAAAAAAATGGTCCTGATTTGACTATTAATAAGGCTGGATTTGGATTGGGAACTTGTGGCTTTCTCCCTCTCTAAACCCAAGCATATTGGTAAAGGAATATGAAAAATTCTGTCTCACATCATAAAAGCCACCTGGTGTGAGACAGAAGGCAAAATATTTAGGGACCAATATTACTGTGACTTCATCTTAAACCTTGTTCCTCTCTGTTTCTGTACCTCTCAAACATCGCATTCTGTCTGCTTCCAGTCTCCTAAAGTCATGAAAGATATAAATATCTTTTCAATATCGACAATGCTTAAGTTTTCCACTGTAAATAACAGTTCCTCCTATCAGCTATCTACAAAGAATCTGGAACCGAGATGGGGCCTCCACAGGAACAACTCCTGCTAGTAAAACAAAAATAAAAGAAAGAATATGAGAGAGAGAGAATAAGAGACAGATAGACAGACAGCAGAGACAAAAATAGAAAAATCAAGAACTTGGTGCGCACCAATCAATAATTGCTTTCAAGAAATAGATTATTCAAAAACAGCTGCAAGATAGCTCCTTATGATTATCCTTCAGATCACACTGCTAATTAAGTTTCCAGATGGAGTTAACCACTATCCTAAAAATGGTTATAGATGTATGTGGTCAGTCCATTAAGAACTAACCATTGTTTTAGCTTTTACAGGATCCCAAAGAGATGCCATCGCCCTTAAGTCAGCAAGAAGCAACCTTATAAATGACTACGCCCCCTTTCCCAATAAGTTTTATGCTCCAAAGGTTGTGGGTAAAACTGGGTAAAAGACAAAACTATAATATAGCATCAGAGATCTTTTTTTGAAGCAGAGAGGGGGATTAGATAGGATAGATAAAGGTAGACTGTTCTACCTACCTATACTTCATTTTAGCTGAATGTATGGGCTAAGCTAAAGACAATTTGCACTGTCATAGATATCTGTATTTTGATACTAATGCGAAATCACTTTATATGTTTAATTGTGATAATTTGTACATTGGTACAAAGTTTAATCTGAGATTGTTTTATGTAACCAAAGCAACTTGTACTTCAATATAAATCTGAATCTGTAACTATTATGTAAAGCTGAATCTGAAATTGCTATATTTTATGTATGCTTCTACCTTTGTTTAAAATATTTGCACATCATTGTCATGTATACTATGCAATTACTACCTTCATTTAACTATACTAGATATAATGTATGATTGCACTAGTTATGATATATGCACAAGATGTTTTATATACCTCTGTTTGGATGATATATATGTATTTACATGTCTAAAATGCTGTGGACACTTTACCTGGTAAAATACCCCTGGCTAATGTTCGATAGTTCTACTAAGGGTCATTGTTCAGAGATTGCACACCCCTTATATAGGTATTCTAATTTTTAGTACAGGGTTTATTCCTTAAGACGATAAGATCTGCAGTCAACACTATTTAAGGTATCATATCCCAGTCATGTCAGATACAGGTTAAAATATCATAGATAGACAAAAATCTTCAACTGTTTCATAGACCCAGAGAATATGGCATTTAACATTTAAAATTCGGCCACGAGAGACACGACGACTCCTGGTGTCACTGCTCCCTTCACGAGATGGTGTTGAGCATCAAAGATACTCCATTAGAGTTGGTCCTTTTGGCAAAAAAATGGCCGGTTGAGTAAGGAACTGTCCTTACCTTGATTGCTGACAGTACACACATGATGTCAAGCTAGATGAACAAGTTGATAGATAGAGACTGACGAAACCTGCCTAGACAGGATAAGACAGTCCCTTCAAAATTGTTCTGCTTGTGAAAAGATCTGTCAGATACCATAGGCCTATAGCCAATCCGATAGATGCTCTAACGGTGCACAAATCCAGAGGTGATTTTCCAGGTAGCTGTGTTGCTGTCCTCTCCCAAATTTTGGAAGTAACTACTTCCATATACTTCTGTCTTTCAGACAAATTCACCTTCCTTCTCAGGTCTTGAAGAAGTTGAAAAATAGATGTTTAAGGTTTTCACCCTAGTATCCCTTAGATAAGAACACTCAGGTGTTAGATTCTCACTTTCCCAGATTAACCCTTTAAAATAATCTATACACCCTACTATCTACCAATATTCTAGAACTATTAGATATACCTTATATAAGTTAGGCTTTGATTAGCAATTGTACTTTGACCTCTCCTAGATACTACCTCATAATAATTCCTACTGTACATAGTCTTAGTTTAGAACCTTCTTAGTTAGAAAAAGGTGGGAGATGTTGTGGGATTCAGGTGTCAGCTGATAAGGTCCAAAGAAGCTTATCCAGGGTCCCAGGCTCCTGGAGGGGGTGTGGCCAACCCCATTGATAAGGGGCTGCTGGGACGCTGGGAGCTCTCTGCCTGGTTCCTGGCTGCTGGAGGGAGGATCCCATCGTCCGTCCGTCTGCAGACTCCAGTTCCTGTTCAGGTGCTACTGTAATCTGTTGCCTGTACCGTGAGTGTTGGTTTATATTCTAATAAATATCTATCTGGTATTGGTGTCCTTGTGGGTAAACTCTGCCTACAATGTGTCACTGTCACAATAGTAGCATAACTGTTTTCAGTAATCAACTGTTCTCTGGTTGTATCTGAGACATATTCCATGAGAGGGATTCAGTCTGAATCCTTCAACTTCATTAAAAAACTTATGGTTGAGAATGTCTTAGGAATTAAATAAGAGTTTAATAACAGCTTTACTTAAATTGAGACTGAGAGCAGCAACATGAAAACCACAGACCAACAGTCTGCAGCAGACTAAGAGGTGATTAAAATCCCACTTGGCTCAGGCAGGGAACTCAGTCTCCAGGACCCAGCCTTGGGACACAGGTCTTGAAACCCCACCCCCACTGACCTCTGACCTAAATCCAGGCCATCAGAGAAAGATCCTGCAGGCCAAAAGCTCTGGTAAAACACAGTTTGTTAATAAACAGTGCCCGACTCCCCCAATCATGCCATCACCCAGTGACCTCAGGGGCAATCAGAAGCCCACAAATGCCGAGCCCATAGAAGACTAAGAGACCAAGAAAATTCCTATTATATCAAGAACAGCTACCTGAGATTCTGTTTGTTAGTATATACTGGATTAAAAGAGCTCACTGTGACACAGAATGCACACCTCCAAGTGAATCAAAAACCCAGATTAGACAAAGAGACTTCCTGAGACAAAGACACACCCAAAGCATATTGCAACAAATCAGCACCCTAAGATGCAGACAAAAACAGCAGTAAACCAAAGAAGTAATGGGCACAAGCCAGTGCAAGATTACTCATATCAACATAAAGAATAACATGGCATTACCAGAATCTATTGGTTCTTCACCAGATCTGAGCATGGCAATACAGAAGAAGCAGAAGGAAACAACCTTAAAAATAACTTTATGAAGATAGTAGAAGCCTTAAAAGAGGAAATAAAAATTCTATTCAAGAAATAGGAAAAAATATAAACTAAAAATTCAAAGAGATCAACAAATTCCTGAAAGAAGGTAAAAAAAAAATCCAAGAAAACAAAACAAAACAAAAAAACATAAAGGATACAAACAGGTGAAGGAAACATTTCAATGTTTAAAAATTGAAATAGAAGCAACTTAGAAAACACAAACCAAGGCAAAGCTGGGAACTAAAAAAATCTGAAAAAACAAACCATAACTACAGATGTGAGCATAACCAATAGAACACAAAAGATGGATATGAGAATCTCAGGAATGGAAGATTTAATAGTGGAAATAGGCCAGTCAAAAAACAACATTAAAATAAAAAAGTAATAACACAATATGTGTAGGAATGTGACACACCATGAAAAGAGTATATTGAAGAATAATTAAAATCTTAGAAAGAGAATACCAGCTCAAAGACGCAGAAAATATATCCAACAAAATCATAGAAGAAAGCTTTCTCAATCTAAGGAAATGCTTATAAAGATAATAGATGCTTAAGGAACACCAAATAGACTAGACCTCAGAAAAAGTCTGCTTGTCACATAAAATCATGCTGTAAATGTAAAAAAACAAAGACAGAATACTAATAGCTGAAAATAAAAGGGCCAAGTTACATATAAAGGCAGACCCATCAGAATAATGCCAGATTACTCAATGGAAACAATGAAAGACAGAAGGTCCTGGTCGAAGTTATACAGATACTAAAAGAACAGGGTTGCCAGCCCAGACTATTATACCCAGAAAAACTATTAGTCACCATTAATAGAAAACAAAACAAAACAAGATATTTCATGACAAAACCACATTTAAAAAATACATATCCACAAATGCGACCCCATAGAAAGCTCTAAAAGGAAAACTCCAACCTAAGAAAACTAGATATAGCCTTGAAACCACAAGAAATAGATAATCCAACAGAAGGAAAACTCAAACAAGGAAAGGACAAATACACAACCACCAAAAATTACAGGAAATAATAATCACTGGTCACTAATATCCCTTAATGTCAATGGACTCAACTTGTGAAAAGACTCACCCTAACAAGATGGATACCAAAAGTGAATCCATCCTTATGCTCTATACAAGAGATACACCTCAGCTTCCAAAACAGATACTGCCTCAGAGTAAAGGTATGGAAAAAAGACTTTCCAGTCAAATGAACTTAAGATGCAAGCTTGTGTAGCCATCCTAATATCTAACAAAATAGACTTCAAACTAAAATCAATCAAGAGAGACAAGGATAATAATTACTTATTTATCTCAGGAAAAATCCACTGCAATAAAATTGAAATCTTGAACATTTATGCCCCTGAGTGAAAGGACATACATTTTTAAAAGATCTATTACTAAAGCTTAAATCTCATATCAAAATCCATACACTAATAGTGGGAGATTTAAATGCCCTACTCTTGCCAATGGATAGGTCTACTACACACAATCTCAACAGAGAAATAAGAGATCAAACAGATGTTATGATCCAAATGGATTTAATAAATATAATGAGAACTTTCCAACCAAATACAAAGGAATATTAATTTTTCTCAACACCCCATGGAAATGACTCTAAAATTTACCAGATCCTCAGTCATAAAGCAAATATCAATAGATGAAAAAAAAAGAATGACTCTATCTTATCATTTGCCGCAGTCTAAAGTTGGAGCTTAATGACAACAACAAAAATTACAGGAAGCCTACAAATTAATGTAAATTAAACATCTCTCAATTGAACTATCTGTGAGTCATGGAAGAAATAAATAAATCAAAGACTTCCTAGAATTCAATGAAAATGAATCCACAACATAACCAAATATCTGCAACAAAATGAAAACAATGCTAAGAAAAAAAATTCATAGCACTAGATGCCTACATGAAAAACCCAGAGAAATCTCACACATGAAACTTAACAGCATATCTGAAATCTTTAGACCAAGTAGAAGAAAACTCACCTAGATAGAGAAGAAAGCAGGGAAATAATCAAACTCAGAGCTGAAATCAATAAATTTGGAATGCAGAGAATACAAAGAATCAATAAATAGAAGGGTTGTTTCTTTGAGAAAGTTAACAAGATAGACAAACCCTTATCTAAACAAATCAAAAGTCAAAGAGTGAGAGAGTATCCAAATTAGCAGACTGAAAATGAAAAGGGGAAGATGACAACAGCTACCTAAGAAATCCAGAAATTATTAGGTGATATTTGAAAAGTTTATACTCTACAAAATTGAAAAACCTACCAACATTAAATCAAGACCAGATAAATGGTCTAAATGAACCTATAACCCCCAAGGAAATTAAATTGAAACTGTTATTAAACATCTCCAACCCCCCCCAAATAAAAACAAAGCAAAAACAAAAAAAGCCCTGAAACTGTTCCATTCAATAGAAACTGAAATAACATTGGCAAACTTTTTATGAGGCTACAGTCACCCTAATACCACAGTCACTCAAAGATGCAGCAAAGAAGGAGAATTATAGATCAGTCTCCTTCCTGAACACTGATGCAAAAATACTCAATAAAATAGTGACAAATTGAATTCAAGAACATACTAAAAAATTCATCTACAATGATTAAGTAGGCTTCATCCCAGAGATGAAGGGGGGTGGTTTGCCATCCAAAAACCTATTGATGTCATTCATCATATAAACAATCTTTAAAAAAAAAATTTGTACCTTCCTAGATACAAAAACGCCTTTGATAAAATCTAAAATCCTTCATGATAAAAAATCCTAAAAAGATCTTGAATACAGGAAAAATAACATAATCGTAATATACAGCAAGTCAAAAGCCAGCACAAAATGAATTGAAGAGAATCCCAAAGAAATCCCACTAAAATCATGAAAAAGACAAGGCTCTCTTCTCTTCCCTTATCTATTCAACATAGTTCTAAAAGTTTTAACTAAAGCAATAAGAACAAAAGGAGATTAAAAGGTTACAAAAATGTAAAGGAAGAAGTCAAACTATTTATATTTGCAGATAACATGATAGTATATACTTATATGTGATCCCCACAATTTATCCAGTGAATTCCTAGAGCTGATAAAACCTTTAGCAATGTATCAGGGTATAAGATTAACTAAAAAAAAAAAAAAATCAGTAGCGTTTCTATACACAAATGATAAAAAGGCTGAAAAATATATCAGGAAAATATCAGCCTTTATAATACCTGCAAATAGCATTAAATATATTGGGGTATCCAAAGAAGTGACAGACCTATTTGACAAGAACTTTAAGTCATTGAAGAAAAATATTGAAGAGGATATCAGAAAATGGAAATATCCCCCCATGCTCCTGGATAGATAAGATCAACATAGCAAAAAAAATGTCAGTCTTACCAACATCAATCTACAGAATCAGTACAATCTCCATCACCCCCCCCCCAAATTTAACAGAACTTGAAAAAGAATGCTCACCTTTAATATGCAATAATAAGAAATACAGGATTGGTAAAAACAATCCTGTTCAATAATAGACCTTAAGGAGGCACCATTATCCCAGACTTCAAGTTATATTGTAGAGTTACAGTAATATAACCAACCTGATACTGGCATAAAAACAGAGTTGTCAATCAATGGAATTGCATCAAAGACTTAGTCTCTAATTCACATGCCTACAAATATCTCATTTTTGACAAAGAAGCCAAAAATATACAATAGAGAAAATATAGAATCTTCAAACAAATGGTCCTGACATAACTGGATGATAGTATGTAGAAGAATTCAAATAGATCCATTTCTATCCCTCTGCACAAAACTTAAATCTAAGTGGATCAAACAAATCAACAGCAACCCAGCTACAATGAACTTGATAAAATTAAAAGTGGGAAATACCTTTGTATGCATTTTCTCAGGTAACTACTTCCTAATTATAATGCAGACACTAAGAACAACAATTAATAAATGGGTCCTTTTTAAACTGAGAAGCATCTCTAAGGCAAAATCACAGTAATAAGAAAAAGGACAGCCTATAAAATGGGAAAACACCTACATCATCCTACATCTTATAGAGGTCTGATATATAGAGAGAACTTAAGTAACTAGAGGCCACATACCCAAATAATCCAATTAAAAATGTAGTTTATAACTGAAAAGGGAATTCTTAACAGAAAAACTACAAAGGGCAAAGACACTTGAAGAATTATTCAACATCCTTAGCCTTCAGAGAAATGTAAATCAAAACAACTCTGAATTTCCATCTTACACTGTTCAGAATGGCTAAGACCAAAAATATAGATGACAGCCTATGCTCAAGAGGATGTGGAGCAAGGGGAACACTCATCCATTGCTTGTGGGATTGTAAAATGTACAGTCATTTTGGAAAGTTGTATGGCAGTTCTGCAAAAAACTGGAAATCAACCTTCCCAGTGATGCAGTAATATCACTATTGGACACATACCTAAAGGATGCACACTTTTACTTCATGGGCATTATCTCAATGATTTTCATAGCACCATTAGTAATAATAGTCAGAACTTGGAAAATACTAGATTCCACTCAACTGAATAATGGATTAACAAATTGTAATAACTTTACACAATGGAGTACTACTCAGCAATAAAAAATGACATTTTGAAATTTTCAGGCAAATGGATGAATTTGAAGAGTATCATCCTGAGTGAGGTAACACAGGCCCAGAAAGATAGGCATGGCATGTATTCACTCATGAGTGGATTTTAGACATAAAACAAAGAAATTAAGCCTGTAAACCACAATACCTGAATAGCTAGGTAACAGAGGGAACTTAAAAGAGACATCCAGGGATCCCTCTGGGAAGAGGAAATAGAGATTTTTTCTGAATAAATTGGTATCATAACAGGGAATGAGAAAGAGGAATTGGGAACAAATCATAGGAGAAGGAGATGGTTGAGTGAGAGGATCATCAAAGAGTGAGAAGAAGAAATGGGTATCTTGATAGAGGGAGCCACTGTGGGGTTAGAAAAAAATGCTGGTGCAAAAGAAGCCTCCAAGAACCCACAAGATGTCCCTGGTTAGGACTCCAAGCAATTCTACAGAAGGTTCCTAAACAAGATTTCCCTTATAATCAAATGAATCACCTATAATTGTCATTATAGAACCTTCATCCAGCAATAAATATAGGCAGAAGCAGAGATCCATAGCTAAGCACCAGGCTTATCTCCCAGTCCAGCTAAAGAGAAAAAAGAGTATATGAACATGGTACCAGGATCATGAGAAGGAGACCCACAGATGTGACTGATCTAAGCTATTAGGAGATAACTGATTCAGAGCAATTGCTGAGGAACCTTTAGGGAAAGGAACTAAATCCTCCAAAGTTAGATGGATGTCAAATAGCATGGGCAGTTTGTGGATCCTCTTACAGTAGGATCAGAGTATGTTCCTGTGCATGAACTGACATCTCACAACCATTCCTTACAGAGAAACCCTTCTTTATTACTGTGATGAAAGACTTGGACCTACCTCAATTTAATATGCTAGACTGAACTGACCCACCGTGGAACTCCTTGCCCTTTTGGGTGAATTCATGGGGGATGGAGTAGGAGCAGGCTGAAGGAGAACTGAAGAGGACTGGAAGGAAGGGAAGGGGGGAGAGCAGAGTTAGATATGGCAAAAAACATTTTAAATAAAAAATTAAATAGAATAACTCAGGTTTTTAGCTATGCTGGCTGAAGTTTACAGTCTAATGAAAACTAAAATAAATATATTCTGTGAAGATATATAAACTACAAATTTTTTATTAAATATGGGAAACTGAAAGTCTCGTCTATTTTGGTAATAAAAATTTTTGAGGGACACTTCCCCAATAGAAAAGGAATAAAATTTCATAACTAGTCTTAGATTCATGGTATAATATTTTTCAAAGAAATAAACCAGGTGGTTATCTATTATGGTACTGACATGATAGCTCTCATGAAAAAGGGCTTTATAATGTAAAATCTGCAAAATTCTTGCTAGTCTGTCAGCTATACATTATTCAGTGTCAATCAGCATCATACATCATGTCTTTTAGTATCAGTATGCATACCTTCATAATGAAAATTACATGTGATTGAATACCATGCCATGAAATTCTACTTTCAATGCATAGTTTATTTGCTTTGAATAAATATTATGAGGCCAGAACCCAGTTGGATTAGATACTAAGCTCTATTTTTTAATGCAGGGTTTATGTTTGATTTGTTCTCAGGAGTGTCTTATATAGCCAAGCTTGGTCTTTAACTCACTGCCCCAAACAGAATAACTTTGAAATAGCGTTTCTACTAAGTAGCTTTGTCCCACCACAAACAGACTTTTTTGATCTCTAGGAATGAAACCAGGGTTCATACACACTAGGAAAGCACTGGGTCCCTTGAGCTACAACCCTTGCACATGACATATGTCTTATACACAAATTATTTTGAATTATTTTTATATTTCCCCATTTTTCTACAGAAAAGTCTTCTATATATGGTGGGCTTTTTTTTTTAAACACACACACACATACACACACACACTACTGACATTTCTAAGAACATAACTGATTCCCAGTTTTATAATTATGTTCTAGAATAGTGTTTCTCAACCTTCCCAATGCAGTGACCTTTTGATATGTGTGTTTAAAGTTATTTATATTGATAAGAATTATAGGTCAGTCATTTGTGTAATAATTATACACATGTTTGTTTTATTTTTTACATATTTAATAACATATCAAATGTATAGGTTATTTTTCAATACTTCATAGGCCACCATAATGTGGAATTTAAATGTTTTCTTGGAGTTATGTTGACATGAGATGTGATGGCTCCTGGCAGCATCAATCTATTTGTAAGATGATGTTGGATACTGAAAAAACTCCACATGGAGTTTGTCTTCTTCTTGGCTTCATGGCTTGTCAGGAGAAGAACTGCCCTTGCCTTGACTGCTGACAGTAAATGTGCTGTCCAGTCCAGAAAAGCAAATCACAAGGAAAAGTAACTGCTGAACCTAGCAAAGACAGAGTAAAGTAGTCTTTCACATTTTCTGCTTCTGAAAATTTCTGTCAGATATTCTAAGCCTTAGCTATAAATGGATGCCCCTGCATTGTGTAGAAGATTTGGGTGAGTTTTTGGGTGGCTACTGTTCTCTCTAATTTCTTGATTTTCTCAGAAACTGCTTGCTTGCACTTCTGCTTATTCAGGTAATATATTTTTCTTCTCATGTACGTAATGGGATTGAAGACTAGGTAGTTATATTTATAAGCATGTCTATCTTAGCTAAAAGCTTACTAGGTACTAGATTCATATTTTTCAGGATAGAACAGCTTTTAGAGTAATCTCTGTATTTAGCCACTTACCAATGTTATAGATATTTAGTATCTGTTTCTTGCTTGATGTTGTTCTTGTATCATTCCCCTTTGTTTTTGCCCTCTCTCTCCTGGACACTTAAAAATTGTTCTCATTGTATATACTTTTGTATTATGTTTAAAACTTTCTTATGTAGACAAAAGGGGGAGATAATGGGAAAAATATATGTATCCTTCCACCTTGGCCTTATGCCACAGCCCCTAGGGAATGGTCTTGGATCCAGCTTAATATCTGGGATACACATAGGCAATCTCTCTCTCTCTCTCTCTCTCTCTCTCTCTCTCTCTCTCTCTCTCTCTCTCTCTCACACACACACACACACACACACACACATTTTCTCTCTCTCTTATGCTTATGCTCATGCTCTTGTATTCTTGGATAGTAAAACCTAGGACTGGAAGTGTGAAGCCAAGAAGAATCGGTCTAGCCTTCCAGGAATGTCGGAATGTCATGATTATATTCACTTTCCTAGAACCCTATAATAAGTAAATAAATTCTCTAAGCCACCTGTGATTTTCTCAAGTTGCACTAGGATTTTATTGAGCATTTGAAATCTCAAAACCCATCCTAAGTTATACACTTTCTTTGTATAAGGTCTACACCTACTCCAATAAGGCCATGCCTCCTAATAGTGTCATTTCTGGTGACCAAGCACTCAAATCTATGAGACTCTGAGGAATACTTTTATTTAAACCACCACATATCCTCTCCTGCTCCCTAAAGGCTTGTCATATTATAATGCAAAAATGCATTCAACCCAACCTCAAAATTTCTATAATCTATAAAAGTCTTAAAACTGTTTAAAAATTCCAAAGTTCAGTTTCTTCTGAGACTCATGATAATATCTTACATTAACTTCCCATAAAATTATAAGTGAAAGGCACATCACATACTCCCAACATACAATGTCAAAGAATATATATTAGAATTCCAAATGAAAGAAAGGGAGCATAATGAAAAAGTGTTAGACCAAAGCAAGATCTAAAACTAGAACTGCCATCTCCAAATCCTTCATCTCCATATCTGACATTAGAGAACTCTTTGGATCTCCAATACATTTCAGGTTTGTTGAATAGAAGTTGCATTTCTCTTTGGATAATTTCAAACCTTTATTTCAGCTTCCCTTGGCTGGTACCTCACAGCTCTGGCATGTCCAATATTGTGGGGTCTCCAACTAAATCTAGGCTTCACCTTCATAATTTCATGCAATAGCCTCTATGTACCCTCATGCAGAGACACCCCTGACATGTTACTATCCATAGTGGCTTTTCATAGTTATATATAGAGACCCCATAACTCTTTTCTTGCACCTTTAACTCTAAGGGCATAATGATGTGGCAGAAACTGCTAAATTGTGTTGTTTATTAGCGTTATACATGGACCACTTGTTCAATTTCATATTTATTGGCTTTCTGTTTTTGATGGTTGCCTTCACTATCTTAGCTCTCGTGGAATTTGTTATGTAGACCAAGTTTACCTCCAACTCAGAAATCTTCCGGTCTCTGCCTTCAGAGTGCTGCGATTAAAGGTTTATGCTTTAACACCAGGCCCCTGTAGCAATAAGGTTTCCTGGCCACACGTGGCCAGAGGTCCAGTCCCACAGACCTGAAGCCCCAGACCACTTAGCTGCCCACAGCTGCTCGGGCCCCCAGAAATGACTCAAACAATTATATTAAGTTCATGCTGTTTGGTCTATGGCTTAGGCACATTGCTAGCTTGCTCCTTCATCTTAACTTAACCCATTTCCATTAATCTGTCTGCCAATAGGACCGTGGCTCACCTGTGTTCCTTACGTGTTTCTTCTTTTGCAGCTGGCTCAGTCTGTCCCTGACTCCGCCCTTCCTTTCCTCCCTATTCTGATTCCCCACCTACTTCTTCTATGGTGCCTGTCATGGGCCAAAACAGCTCCTTTATTTAAAGATTAATATTCACAGCATTCAGAAAGACATTTCCATATCAGGCTCCAAACTTTCATTTAATTCCCTTTCACATGTTAGAATCTTTGTTGGGTGGGACCTTGTTCTGAGATCACCATGCCCTTCATTAGGCTTTTCTTTAAGCCTTGTATCTCCTTAAGAATAAGATGTAGCTCCACTACATATCCTAATGTTTCTTTTCCCCTAAAACTGCACATTTTTTTTTTATTTTTCCTTTCTCAGCTTTCTCCTTTTCATTATAGATCTGCATGAAAGAACCACATGACTATATATATATATATATATATATATATATATATATATATATATATATATATATATATATATATTAGGCAGATTTGAAAACTTCTCTTATAATGCCAGTAATATAAAATGCTTTAATTTAGCCTTAGGGGACATTTTAGACAATGGCAAAAGTAGCCACATTCTCAACCACAATATTACAAGAATGATCTCTACAAACTTTACTAATATTCTCCTTTCCTAAAAACTCTATCTGCCATTACTGTCTGTCATGCTTCTACTAGTGCGCCCTGTTAAGCCTTAGTTAAAACACTTGACTGCCTTCCTAATGCAAAGTCCTAAAGTCCACATTCTACCAACAAGAAACCTTGTCAGGCAGTCCTGTCACAGCATTTGTCCACTACTGACACCAACATTTAAATTGAATACTATCAAATCATTATTCTTGTGAAAATTATTAGATTATATTATGTAGATTCAGGTGGTAACATATTCATAAATCATCAGCATATGACTATTTTATGATATGCTTCTGTTTAAAGATCATTTATATAATATAAGTGTTGGTTAACACTAAACTTGTGATTGACAGCATTGTAATTCATGCCTAAATGTAGTTTACATAACAAGCACAATTTCTCCATATGGTTTCTCACAGCATAAAAGACACAAAAATGGGATAGAAGTATCCCACAAAATAGAATACAGAATAGAAACTTATTTACATTTAGAGCTGAAAGGAGAGTGCAGAGCCTTGTCCAGTATGACTTTAGCTGAGAAAACATGGGCCAGGGGACTTAACATTTGTTGTACTCTGCATATTTTGGGCAAGTGTCATATTTACAGGGAATATTTTGAGGAAGAATGGTCCCTATAGGCTCATATATTTGAATTTTTAGTCATCAGAGAGTGATACTTCTTAGTAGGATAAAGAAGTATAGCCTTGGTGGAGAACGTCTATCACCTGGGGTGAAATTTTAGGTTTAGATACCCAAGCCAGGCCTAGTGACTTTATCTTTTCCTGCTGCCTGTGAATCCAGATGTAAAACTCTCAGCTCCCCTTCCAGCACCATGTCTGCCTGTGCACTGCCATGTTTCTCACCATTATGATAATGGATGAAGTCTCTGAAACTCTAAGCCAATGCAATTAAATGTTTTCTTTTATAAGAGTTAACATGATAATAATGTCTTTTCACAGCAGTATAACTCTTACAGTACTTATTTATGAATTACTAATAGATTATGGCAAACGATCACATAATTTATATACACAGAATCTACAGAAAGGAGGACTATTTGTGCTTATCACAAGGCCTGATTTTTGTTAAATTAGCATCCTCTGTCAGAAGATCTGAAGATGGTCATTAGAAAACATCTTCTCAGCATGGCATAGTGGTGCATGCCTTTAATCTCAACACTTCAAACACAGAAGCAGGAAGATCTCTGAGTCTGAGGTCAGCTTGCTCTATATAGTGAGCTTCAGGACATCCAGGATTGCACAGTGAGACCCTGTTTTGCAAAATGAATGAAGACAAAAGAACAGCTTTCCCCAAAATGTAGTAGAAAGTGAGCAACCTTTAAAGTAACCTATGAAGCACATTTTATCATGAAGAAGAACTATATTACCTCCTCAGGAAAGGCTTCTAACAGGAAGTACACTGTAATGATACATGTTGTATAAACAATCTAAAAGACCTTGAATAATCAATTTTTGAAAAGAGAAAAGGAGATACTCAAGCCACTTTATAAGTCAGTTATTAGGAGAGTGGGGATAAGATGTACACTATTTATCTTCCAAAACCAGGTGAACCTTCAGAGCTATGATATTTGAGTAACCATCTTTTCCCCAGTAGCTTGCTACTTAACAATATAGACATATCCCCTAGTGTCACAGAGAGATACAGGCTCATTTAAAAATCTGCACTTGGAGTATAAATAAAAAAGTTATATCCATCTGATTTAATTCTCTAATTTAGCATCCACTAGCAAATAAAATTTGTTAATAAATGTAGGAGGAAGTTAAATTTCTTTTTTAGCTGCTATGTAAATGTAAGGATGATGTTTTGTATGCACACAATGTGCTGCTATGCCATCTCTCCAGCTTCTTATTATATAAATGTTTACAAAGAGACTGAGAGGATTATATTTGTAACTTTAGTAAAGGCATTAAAGGAAAAACTAAGTTAATTTTTAAACATATACACCATTTTTATAAATTAAATAACTTTTAAATAAACAATGAAATACATGTTAGCTCTAGCCTCTAAGACAGTGATTTTGTGTCATTCCAAAAACCACTGGAGCTGCTTCCTTGTAATGTTTATCAATATAATGTAGGTAGCACAATTGTTTGTTCAGAACAAGGATTTAATAAAGGGCATTGTCCATGCTAGAAAGCACTGTATCTGAACTGTATCTCAATTCCTCTGCAGTGTGTGTGTGTGTGGGGAGGGGGGGAATGCATGTGTATGTATCAAGTATGTGCATTTTAGGAAGCCAGAGATCTTCCATGATTGTTCTTTCCATTATTGTTGAGACAAGAACTATCACTGAATTTGAAGCCACTATTAGGCTAGAGAGGTTATCATATTTTGGCCATCCAAGTACTGAAATTGCAGGCATGCCCAGCTGTGTCTGGTATTTTCCTTTTTTGTTTTAAGATAGTTTCACTAAGCTGCACAAGTTAGTTTTGAATTCAGTTTTCAGCCTACCTAAGTAGGTCCCGTTCCCCCTCGTTTTTGTTGAGTGTCCTGTCTTAGACTCTCACTTAGCCAGAATTTTCAAGCCTGGACTACCAGGCTCGTCTAGGGTAACATAATTTGTGCTACATCTATAAATGAATTTAATGAAATATATGAAATGAGAACAAAAAAATTAGAATATCAAAACAGCTTAGATAAGTACTCTCCTCAGCTTTCTCCTGACCCATTTTAGGGAAAATTAAACATGTCTTTGTTTTGTCTTCTCTCCCATGAAACCTAATGAAAAATAAAAAAGGGAGCTGGGGTAGCAAGGAACTTCAGAAAAATGAGGTCTTTCAGAGGACCTAGACTCAGTTCCCAGCACCCCTAGGGTGGCATACAACCAATCACGAATCCAGTTCTAAGGGATTTAACACTGTTTTCTTATCTTTGTGAATACCAGACACAGATGTGGTAAAGGCAAAGATTTAACAAGTCAAGAATTAAATGTATTGAGGACCAGATCCTAATGCAACAAATCATAGCCTCACATACTCATCTATCCAAACTATCAACAAAAACCTCTGCATCTTCAAATTTTAGAATGTTGCTAATTTGTAACTTCAAATTGGGCACAACCACAGAAAGTCCTTTGACTAAGTTGTCCTTTTCCCTTTGAATAGTTTTGCAGTTCTTATTCTGTGCTGCTCGTTACCAAACTAAATAAATGATCAGCAACTAAATGAGAAAATGTTACAGTAGACACTTCTGTCATGTACTCTGAATAGAGGCCAACATTTTGTTCTGAAGCACTGGGTAATATAAACTTCTCCTTTCGTCTTTCTGATAAAATGTCAGATACTACAATTTCCTTTAAGTCTGTCTGTTAGTCCTGCGTGCTTCAGATCATGTTGCTAGCATTTGTCCTGTTATCAGCACAGAAGCACCATTTTACTATCTGAAAAGGATTATGTTTCTAATGTATCTCATTCTTAATTTACTTCTGTCTTTGCGTAGTCAGAAAGAAAACATTGCCATCTCTCATCTCTTTCTTTTGATAAAGCTATTGAGTCCATTTTTCTCTCCCAAGTATCAAATATCCTTAGATATACAAGATGAAATTCAAAACTTGCATCCTTGATTTGTACCCCATATTTGCTAAACAAAATTTAAAAATCCTATATTAGAATGAAAATGTAGTGAAACAATGCAATGTAGTAAAATGTTTCTTTTCGACTTTCGGGCCTAGCCTCAAGGTTTAGACTTACAGACCCACAAACCCACAGAGACACACAGATTGCTTACAATAGTTTTAGGCTGATCGGCCTAAGGCCCAGGCATATCACTTATTTTTATAACTCTTTACCCAATGGAATAACATAATCCCCCTACAATGCAATTCATTTCAACTAAATCTGTCTATATGCTCATGAATTTTGAGAAATCAGACTTCATGTGAAAACAAATAAAAATCTTTCATATCAAATAATATTAGTTTATTAATTAACTCCATATTTAAATCATTAAAAATGCAAAATTTCTATCCATGTAGTATTTCTCATAAATATTCTTTTATTAAATGAACTCATCTTTATTTTTAATTTTTATTTATTTTTATTTTAGATATATGTGTTATATCTTTATGTCTTTCTGCGTAGCATGTGTGGTGCCTATGGAGGCCAGAAAAAGGCTTCAGAATTCCAGGGACTGAAGTTACCTATGCCTGTATACTACCTTATGGGTGCTTAGAACTGACTCTGGGCCTTCTGGAAGAACACCCAGTACTTATAACTGCAAAACCATCACTCTCGCACTTTTACTTTTTATAAGTGTATTCAGAAACTTAAAAGCTTTTCAATATACAAATATTTATACTTTATGTCTTTAGCTTAGTCTGTGAAGTAGCATGAACAATTTATTTAGTCAAGAAATTTCATTTATTAGATTCATTACTGGATGTGAGAAAGACATGGTCAGTTAAAAGTTTGATATGTCTGTTTCTCAAACTTTTAGATAAACTTCAATTTACCAGAGAATGTATTGACTTAGTGTATTCAACTCTGTTAGGCTTGCCTCAGGGAAGAAGCACCATATACTAGTATCAGTGTCTCAACCCTCTCAGGAATGGGTCCAGAGTGGAGGATAATTGCAAGCTAATTGGGTCAGGAAATCAACTAGGAGCTTAGTCTTTCAAGACAGAGAATTGGCTATGGTTTGGTAACTTGGGGTACATATGTTGTTACTATTTAGCAGAAAGTTAGAAACATGTGCTCTGTCTCAGAAATCTTTCACCAGAATAATAAGATATGTTAGTTCTCAGACCTGCTGTACTCGGGAAGAAAACAAAGTCAGTCCCTTTATTACTTTGCTTTCAAAACTCTTGTTAGGTAAAACTTTCTCACTGTATGTCGAAGGTCAGCAATAAGAACTTTACATCCAAATGTCCATGCAGCTGGGACAGTATCTCACATACCAGTGTCAATACTTAGGTCATAATTCCTAATCTAAATTTTCAGTGTTCCTTTTATTGCTTTTACACAGAAGTTGAATTTTGTTATATTTTTTTAATTAAAAACACAATGATCCCAATTATAAAACTTAAACTCTAAAACCAATGTCAAAAGGTTTAGCTGAAATTTCACAGTTAGAATATGTCTGAAAGAGCTCAATTAATTATTAAGAGTTCACAAAAGGCTTATGATCTCAAAGACAAAGCAAAGCCATGAAAATGTGTTGCTTTGTACATGCAAAGTCACATGTAATTTCAGGAGGCTATGGTACAGGTGTGTAAGATCTGGACAACAATGTCTATAAAAAGTTCAAATGTCTCTAAGAATTGGGATGTCATTTGTGGAATGTAAGTGGAATTGATTTTCAGTTTTATGGCCTATTAGTCTTAGTTTTATGGTATATTAAGCACAATTAAAACAATAGTCAGTAGAGTCTACAAAATACATGTCTGATAGTAATATTAACTCAAAGATTCTCAGGTCCAAGAAGTTCCTTTACTAAAGCATATTCACCCAAGGCAAGAATAGCAAATTCACAACATGATACTCAGCAGTCTCATGCTGTTTGAATGTCAGCTGATTTGTATTCATGTGTATAGAAAATAACCTTTGTAAGAGGAAGGCATCAGCTCTAATTTATTAGCTTAATAGGCTAGTAAAAGTAAATCATTCCATTGTGGATTCCAGAGACTATAAACCACACTTATCCTATCTATTTTCCAGCTTCTAATTCCATCCAGCTTCTATTACAAAGCTGTGTAAAAAAATAATCAAACAAAATCCATTGAAAGGAAAAAAAGAGATAAAGTACACTTGGAAGGGTAGCTCCTTCGAGTGTAAAACAAAAATTCTGAGATACCTGAAGTTATGCATTTGCCTTTTATGAGACAATTAAAATTCAAGGTTCTAGATACATATCATTTGGATTTCCTTAATTTCTCTTAATTACAATTGGAAACAAGATATAAAATAATTCGTCCTCATCTGCTCCAATCTTGCCATTATCACTTTATGGGCAATTTTCTAAGGTGTTATCATCATCTATTCTTCTAGTATCAAACATACAGTATTTTGTCCTATGAATAAATAAAACTTACCACACTCTTAAAATGTCAATTTTCTGAAGAAGGAAAAAAAAATGTTACTTTCGGCTTCCAGAAAAATGAAACAGAATCATTCTGCAGCAATTATTCTATTCCTAGGGAGGATGCAGATCAGCTTATGAAGAAATATACAACACTCTGTGGCAACCTATTCAGACAGAGCAGCACATACTGAGTATCAGCTTTGGTATGACAAAAAATGTTATTATTTTTCAATTTACTTGTAAAGTTAATATTATCTCAGATTATGAGCATCACCTAACTAGATGAATACATGGCTTCATGGATGAAGAATATATTGCTAAATAATATTTTATCTGGTGAGAGTTCAAGACATGTGTGGTTTTGTTTCATTTCAATAGTTGTTAATTTTAGAAGAAAGAATCACAAAAACCCTCTTGAATCAAATTTAGGATATTTAACAAGGATTCTCATAGTGATAATGCAGTCAGGTTTTTTTTTCAGAATTTTTCTTAATCAAGGCTGCTGAAAAATATTTGAGTGGGAAAATTTTCAGAATCATTATTTTAATTAAAAGAAAGACATTTTTTGTAGATTAAAACACAGATTCTAAGTAGAAAATAAACATATCTTTTCCCATAAGAAAAAAATCCCAGTTATGTCAGCATTCTTAAATAAAACATAGAGAATAAATGGCAAATAAGACAAGAAAGGAGGAGGACATTTCAGATTACTCTATTACTCAGCATGCCAATAAAAGAGAAAGAAGGAAGGAAGGGACAAACGAAGGAAAGGAAAAAGTAAGGTGGGAAGAAAAAAGAAAACAGTAAGCAAGTCCTAGACAAAATACAAAAATGACATATTAAGACATACTGAGCAATAGGAGGTTCCCTTGTTACTTTGGCATTGGATAATGAACGGTAAAGAGAATTAGATTTTCAATATGATTGTTTTACCTATTATTCTAAGCAACATGTAAATCCTCAGCATAGAAATTAGCTGATCAGTACAGACCACAAAAAGTAGACCATGATGAGTCTCAATTATCTACCCCATGAATCAGAGAGAAGGTAACAAGCTGTTTTCTACCTTCATACCTTGTAATGCAATAACCAGAACACAACACTTCTCAGACAGATCCCAGTAGATCTCTGACTCCATCTCCACACATCATATGCATATGCAGTTTAAAGATGCAGGGAACTCTTTTACCTCTTATTGTGACAGACAATTCTTTGCTCTGGAACCCATGAAAACTTGGGGAACTGCAATTCAAATGCCAAACTAATATAAACAGAAGCCAAAATAATTATGTAAATGTCAGGATTTCAGACAAAAATTTAAAGCAACAATTATTAAAATGGTGAAATGAACAACAATGAACAATCCTCAAACAAAAACAAAAATAAAATCAAAGAATTACAAGAAAATGTCAATTTTATAAAGACATGCAGAGAATGGGAACATAGAAAACACTATAATATATCTCAAAAAAACCAGGCAGAACAAACATGACATTCAGTGATCCCATTTCTGGATGTGACCTCATTCACTGAAGGAGGTCAGTTTATGGATGATACAACCCCAGTCTCATCTTCATTGTAGCATTGCTTATAGCAGCCAGAACATGCTAGAAACAATTGTGGACATTTGTGGCAGCCAAGATGAAATTAGAGAAAAATACTATTAAGTCATATAATCCAGACTCGGACAGAACAACACTGCATGATTCCATTTGTGTGTGTGGAGTCGCAGTGGCTAGCATTATAGTGGAATGGTGAGGGTCAGTGGAGAGGCACAAAATGGTGTGGCTCACTCCAACAGGGTGAATAAGTTCGAGATATCAGACAAGAGTTATCATTCTATAAATATTACAAGAGCAGTGAGCACTTGGAAGCTTGTGTCTTAAGCACTTTTATTAGATACAAAGATAGCCCATGCATCATATCTAAAAGAGCATAGCAATTATTTCACAGTATATAGACATATAAATTGTATAATATATGTCATAAATACAATTGTCTGTGTCATAAAATCATAGAAAAAACATTTCAGAGAACAAAATGTTTTCTATTACTGCTAATCTAAAAGCTATAAGATGATAGAACTTATTCATTGTGAATATAGAATGAGCTGATGAATTAAAAAACACACTCTGGTTTATGGTGGCTTTCTGTCTTGGCTCTAAGAAAACTGAATATGTTATAAAAGTATTCTGAAATACACTTCAGGGACTCTGACATTTTGTTTATGAACTTCTCACAGCAATTACCGTAAGTTAACATATGCTGGATATGGTACTCCAGAAGAATATGTCACCTCCCTGTTTTATGTTTGGTATGTTTTATTGCAACAACTTTCTGAAACTTAGTGTTTAAAATGGCTTATTTTTGACACAATCACTGCTCTTGGAGGTTCTACTCTCACACTAGAAAGAAGATTCAGGCTGTGCACTGACAACTGTCCCTCAACCTCACTCAAATTCTTTCTAACAGGTACTGGTTGTTTCTCTGCTATAAAGATGTCCTGTGGTTTTTATCAGAAATAGCTTTATTTACTTTAGCTCTTTCTCTTCCAAGTAAACTAATAAACTCCTTCTTTCAATAAAATCAACACTATAGATAAAGGGAAACTGATGGCCATGAAGGGGTGGCTCTGCTTTATTTTGCTTATGTTCTCAACTTAATTTATAGTAAAATTATTTGTGAAGATCCTACAGTTTTAAATGGAAGTAATAAATAAATTTATAGGTCAGCACAGACACAGAATTGCTGTGCAGAAAACATATGTTTTAAAAAAATTAAGAATATGGTATCAATGATAAAAAGAACAAATATCCCATGGATTTACTGTAGCACAGCAAAGAATTGGAGTGATAAATCCCCAAGCTTACTATACCAAGGGCAATGGTCAAGGTATATGTTAAAATATATGGGACTAGAAAGATAGCTCTACACTTAAATAAAATTACAGTATGCTGGCATGTACTGAAAACATCTGTTCTGGGAGCAAGAGAAAAATGAATCCCTAGAGTTCAATCAGCTAGGGTAAAAGACTCTCTATTCCAATCCTGAGACTTTGATGTCAGCAAACAACACTAGCTGCCAATGAACAATGCAAGGTTGACCTCTGGCCTTCATACGCATGGACACCAGCATGCATGCACACATGCACATGAAGAATAGTTACACACACATATGGATACAGGCATGCATGCACATGTGCACATGAAAAATAGCTATACACACACATGGACACAGGAATGCGTGCACACGTGCACATAAACAATAGTTACACATACATGTACATGCAAACAACTGTAACAAATGGACCTAGAAACCATGCCACATTCTCTTCAGCATTGAGCTCCAATCAAGACTAATCAAGAATTTAAAACTTTCTAAGATTTTTAACTCTGTTTCAAACCTAGAACCCAGAAAGCTAAGTACCTCCTTCAATATTTATTTGTATTTTTTATATTTTTAACTATGCATATATGTGGGATATATGGATTGTATATATGTGCATTCAGATGCCCTAGGAATCCAGAAGACAGTGTAATATTCTGGAGATTCAGGTGGTTGTGAGACACCTGACATGGGTGTAAAAACCAAGCTCAGGTCTTCTGTAGAAATAATACATACTTCTGATCTTTTAACATCTGATTTATTTTTGTAGCCTCCAGTAAACTCTTCAAGTGGCATAGGCTATCTTAGTTCTAATTAGTACTCTTCTAGTTTTCACATGTACATAATGAATATTCAGGCTGTTATAATTACACATTCTAGAGTAATATAGGTAGCAAGTCTCAATAAGTTTTTATGTAGATTAAGTTGGCTTGTGGGAAATTATTATTTAAGGTGAGAATACCTACCTACTGTTAGTAGCATCATCCCATAGGCAGAGAATGCTGACCCACAAAAGAGTGGAAAAAGTGAGCAGAATAGTGCATGTGAATATTAATTCCTTGGCCTCTGTTTGATGTAGATGCAAGTGATTATATTTTCTTACAGTATTGAGCTGTAACCTGAAACCATGAGCCAAATAAGCCTTTTCTTCCTTAAATTGCATCATCTTGCTATTTAATTACTGCAACAGTAAAAGAGTAAAACTAGAGCAGTTAAAAACCCTCTCAATTTATATTAAAGTCTTACTCCTCTTTTATTGTCTGAATGCAAACTGTTCCCATCAGGTTCTTGTGGTAGCATGTTACACTAAGTTGATGATGTTATTTTGGAAAATGGTGGAAAATTCAAAGCCTTAAGAGGAAAATATGTCACTGATAGTAAGTTTAAAAGTTATACCTGGATGCCTGATTCACATAAGACTAAGAAGTATGTGACACCACACCCAGCTCAGGCAGAGATCCCATTCTCTGGGATCCTGGCCCTGTGACACAACTCTTGGAACACACTTCTACTCATCTCTGCCATAAATCCAGGCAAGCAGGAGAAATGCCAGCAGGCCAGAAATCCCAGTAAAACTCAAGTTTACTGGAAACCTCCAGCTCCCAACACACTCTCTATTCCCCAAGTCACACCCTCATCTGGCAACTTCCACAGCAACTGGAAACCCAGAGATGCTCTGCACAGACTAAAACCACTCTGCATACATCAGACTAGAAGACTAAAAGACAAAGAGAGAGGGAAAAAAAAAGACTTCTTCAGTTCCTTTGGATCACGAACAGCTACCTGAGACTTTCGGTTTCTCAGAACTTAATGAATGAAAAGCAGCCGCCTGTGACCCACAGTGTGTCAGCGTCAGCAGTTACTGGATTATCAGGGGTCACTGTGAAACAGAACACACTACCTCCAAGTGGACCAAGAACCCAGATTGGACAAAAAGAAGGAAGAAGCTTCCTGAGAAACAGATATTCCCAGAACTAATTGTAGCCAAATCTGATCCCTGAGATACAGACAAATCCTGCAGTTATTCGCGGAAGCAAAGGTCAGACCCCAGTGCAAGAATACATATAAGAACATAAATAAAAACATGGACCATTAGAATATAAGCATGAAAATGCAGAAGGAAATTACCTTAAAAACAACTTTATGAAGATAACAGAAATTTATGAGAATATCAAAATTTTAATTAAAGAAATAGAAGAAAATACCAAAAGTGGAAAAGATCAACTAATCCCTGAAAGAAAATAAAGAAATCTAAGACCCCCCACTTAAAAAAAAACTCAAACAAGCAGGTCAAGAAAACACATCAAAATTTAAAAATTGAAATAGAAACAATAAAGAAGAAACAAACAACAAACCTGGGCAATGATGGAAGTAGAAAATCTGAAGAAATGAACCGTAACTACAGATGCAAGCATAACCAGCAGAATGCAAGAGATGGAAGAGAGAATCTCTGGAGTGGAAGATTCAATAGTGGGAATAGATATATTAATCAAAGAAAACACTAAAACCAAAACAGTCATAACACAAAACATCCAGAAAATATGGGACACCAAGAAAAAACCAAACCTAATAATTGGAATTGAAGGAGAAGAATACCACCTCAAAGTAACAGAAAATAAATCCAACAAAATCATAGAAGAATTTTTTTCAACTTATAGAAGAAAATGCCTATAATAAAAGAAGCTTATAGAATAAAATAGGCTAAAACACCTAAAAAAAAATTCTGTTTGCCACATAATAATCAAGCCATTGCACCTACATAATAAAGAAAACACTATTAAGAGCTGAACAGGAAAAAGGCAAAGAAACATAAAGGCTGAGCCATCAGAATAATACCAGATCACTCAATAGAAACAATGTCATACAGACACTAAACAATCATGGTTGCCAGACCAGACTTTAATAACCAGAAAAGCTATAAATCACCATAGATAAAGTAAACAAAATATTTTATCACAGAAACAGGTTTAAACAATACTTATACACAAGTCTGGCCCTACAGAATGCATTAGTGGGAAAACCCCAAATTTAGAAAACCAGATACACTCTTGAAAACATAAGAAATAGATAATCCCACAGAAAGAAAACCAAAGGAAGGGAGATACTCAACACTCCCACCAAAAATAACAGGAAATAACAATTGGTTATTAATATCTCTTAATGTCAATATATAAATTGTAGTATGAGGTTTCTGGCCCCAGACTTTTGGGCATAACCTCAAAGTTTAGGTCCGCAGTCCCGCAGTCCCACAGTCCTACAGAGACACACAGACCCTTTCATTAGTTTTTGGCTGATCAGCCTCAGGCCCAGGCATATCACTTGCTAGCTCTCTACCCTTCATCTAACCCATGTCTCTTGTTCAGCCATGTGGCTTGGTACCTTTCTTTAGAGCAGCATAGTTGTCCTCGGCTTCCTCTGACTTCTCTCTGGTGCTCTGTCTGGCACCCTGCTCTCAGAGATTTTCCTAGTCTGGTAGCCCCACCTACACTTCCTGCCTGCCTTTGGCCAATCAGCTCTTTTTATTAAACCAGTGGGTGGGACAATTATTTACCATGAAACAACACAATACCCCTACAATCAATGGACTCAATTCACCTATAAAAGGACACAACTGAACACAATGGATATAAAAACAGTTTTCATCCTTCTGCTGCATACAAGAAATATGCCTCAATTTCAAAGAAAGACACATGCTCTGAATAAAGGGTTGAAAAAAAGACTTTCCAATCAAATGAACCTACAAAACAAGCTGGTATAGCTATCCTAATATCTAACAAAATATACTTCAAACTAAAATCAATCAAAAGACACCAAAGGCAGAGAGAGAGAGAGAGAGAGAGAGAGAGAGAGAGAGAGAGAGAGAGAGAGAGAGAGAGCCAGAGAATCTAAACTAACAGAAACAGTCATGAAAGGGGGGATACAACAACAGATACCTAGGAAATCATTAGGTAATACTTTGAGAACCTATAGTCCACTAAATTGGAAAACCTAAAAGAATGGACAGTGTTCTATACATGTATGACTTACCAAAATTAAATCAGGACCATATAAATGACACAAATAAATCTATAACCCTCAGGGAAATTGAAGCTGTTATTAAGTCTCCCAAGCATAGAAAGCCCAGGCCCAGATGGATTCAGTGCAGAATTCTACCAGACATTCAAAAAAGAACCAATACCTGTACTTTTCAAACTGTTTCATACAGTAGAAACTGAAGGAACATGGCCAAACTCTTTTTATGAAGCCACAATCACCCTGATACACAAGTCACTCAAAGCTGCAACAAAAAAGAGAATTACAGACCAATCTCCCTTGTGAATATTGATGCAAAAATACTCAATAAAATACTGGCAAACTGAATTCAAATATATATATATAATCGTCCACCGTGATTAAGTAAGCTTCATCCCAGAGATGCAGGGAAGGTTCAACATGTGAAAAACTGTCAATGTCATCCATCATATAAACAACCTGAAAGAAAAATAAACATGATCATCTCCTTAGATCCTGAAAAAGCCTTTGCCAATATTCTATATTCCTTTATGACAGAAGTCCTGGAGAGATCAGGAATACAGAGAAAATATATAAACATAGTAAAGGCAATATAAAGCAAGCCAACAGCCAACATCAAACTAAATGAAGAGAAACTCAAAGAAATCCCAATAAAATCAAGAACAAGACAAAGCTGTCCACTCTCCCCTTATCTATTCAATAAATCTCAAATTTTTACCTAAAGCAATAAGAGAACAAAAAGATTAAGTGGATACAATTTTAAAAGAAGATGCCAAACTATCTGTATTAGCAAATGATATGATAGTGTATATCAGTGATTCTCCAAATTCTACCAGTGAACTCCTACAGCTGATCAATACCTTCACCAATGTAGAGGGTTTAAGAGTAACTCAAAAACTCAACAGCCTTCCTATACACAGATGATGAAGGGACTAAAAAAATAAGGAAACATCGCTTTTTATAATAGCTTCAAATAACATTAAATATCTTAGGGTAACACTAATTAAAGAAGTAGCAGACCTGTTTGACAAGAACTTTAAGTCACTGAAGAAAGAAATTGAAAAAAATATCAGAAAATGGAAAGATCTCTCATGCTCCTGGATCTGTAGGATCAACATAGTAAAAATGACAATCTTACCAAAAGCAGACTACAGATTCAATACAATCCCCATCAAAATCCCACCACAATTTTTAACAGACCATGAAAAACAATACTTATCTTCATATGAAATAACAAGAAACCTAGTATTGACAAAAATTCTGTTCAATAATACAACTTCCAGAGGCATAGCCATCCCTGATTTCAAGTTATACTATAGAGCTACAGTAGCAAAAACAGCTTGGTACTGGCATAAAAACAGACTTGTTGATCAATGGAATAGAACTGAAGACCCCGGCCTTAATTCACACACCTAAGAAAACCTGATTTTTAACAAAGAGGCCAAAAATATACAATGAAAAAAAGATAGCATCTTCAACAAATTGTGCTGTCATAAGTGGATGGTAGTATATAGAAGACTGTAAATAGATCAATACCTATCACTGTGCACAAACTCACATCCAAGTGGATCAAAGACATCAACATAAACCCAGCTTGACTCAACTTGAAAGAAAATGGAAAATACCCTTGAATGCGTTGGCACAGATGACCCCTTCCTAAAAATAATACTAGTAGCACACATGCTAAGAACAACAATTAATAAGTGGGATCTCCTTAAACTGAGATGCTCTGTAAGGCAAAGGAGACAGCCAAAAGACAAAATTACAGCCTACAGAATGGGCTTCTTCACCAACCCTACATCTGACAAAGTAATGATCTTTAAAAGAGAACTAAAATACTAAAGCCTGAAAACCCAAATAATCCTATATAAAAAGTATTCTGTGGGAATATTTTCAAGTACAATAAAAACAGCCAGAGATGTCAGAGGGATCTACCCACAGTCAGTCTAGAAGGATCAGAGACTGGTAACTCATATCTTTAATCCCAGCACAGGGAATATCCTGGAGTGGTGACCTACACCCTTATTCCAATCTGAGTTCAAGGTCATCTTAGTTTACAGAAGGAGTTCCAGGCTCCTAGGCAGGCAGTGGTGTGGCCATGCCTTAACTGAGCAAAGAGAGTATTTAAGGCAGGCATAGAAAGACAGAGCAGACAGAAGAAGCCATGGCTCGCACTGTTAGTTCCAGCACTAGGGAAGCAGAGGCAAGAGAATCTCTGTGAGTTCAAAGTCAGCCTGGACTTCAAAGCAAGTTCCAGGACAGCCAGGACTGTTACACAGAAAACTCTGACTCAAAAAAACAAACAAACAAACAAACAAACAAAAAAAGACAAGAGGAGGTGGATCTGTCCTCTGATATCTCCAACTGTTTTTATTGTACTTAAAAATATCCCCACAGGATTTAGAGCTGAAAAGGGAATTCTGAACACAAGAATTACAAATGGATGAAAGATACTTAAAGAATTGATCAACATCCTTTGTCTTCAACGCAATATAAATCAAAACAATTCTGAGATATCATCTTGCAACTGTCAGAATGGCTAGGAGCAAAAACACAGATGACATCCTATGTTGGAGGGAATGTGGAGCAAGGGGAACACTCCTTCATTGCTGTTGGCAGTGTAAATTTGTACAGCCACTTTGGAAAGTAGTATGATAGTTCATCAAAAATAAAGAATGAAACCCCCCAATGATTCAGCAATACCACTATCGGGCATATATCTAGAGGATGCATATTCTTACCCGGTGGGCATTAGCTCAATAATTCTCATAGCAGCATTATTTGTAATAACCAGAACCTGGAAACAACCTAGATGCCCCTCAACTAAAAAATAGTTTAACCAACTGTGGCATATCTACACATTAGAGTACCAATCAGCATTACAAATAAATGATATCCTAAAATTTGCAGGCAAACTGATGTATTTGAAGAGTATCATTTTGAGTGAGGTAAGACAGGTCCAGAAAAACAGACGTGATATGTACTCACTCATATGTGAATTTTAGACATAAAGCAAAGAATATCCAAGCTGCAAACCACAAACGCTAAACAGCTAGGTAACAGAAAGAACTTAAGAGAGCTATCCAAAGAGAAGAAGGAGAAATAAAGAAAATCTCCTGAAAAAATTAGGATCATAAAGAGGAGTGAGCAAGGAAAGCAAGGAAAGGTAGAAAAAAAATTCATGAGAGAAGGAGATGGTTGAGTGAGAGGAACTACAGAGTGAGAAAAGAAAATAAATTTCTTGATAGATAGAGTCACTGTGGGATTAGAAAGAAACCTGGTGCTAAGGAAAACTAAGAACCCACGAGATGTCCCTGTCTAGGACTCCAAGGAATAGCAGAGAGGATGTCTAAATAGGACTTCTCTTATAATCAAATGATTGACCATCCTGTCATCATAGAACCTTTATACATCAATGCATAGAATCAGAAGCAGAGATTCATAGCTAAGCACAAGCTTGAGCTCCCAAGTGCAGCTGAAGAGAAAAAGAGGAGTGAGTATATTAGCAAAGGGTTCAGGATCATGAGGAGGAAACTCACATAGATGACTTACCAGAGCTATTGGGAGCTCACTGACTCACAGGCAATCACTGAGGAAACTTCATGGAAAGAATTAAATCCTCCAAATGTAGACAACTGTCAAATGATGTGGGCTGCTTTTATAGCCTCTTGCAGTTGCAGAATATGTTTCTGGTGCATGAACTGACATCTTGGAGCCCATTCCCTAAAAAAGGAACACCTAACCCAGGCTTAATACCAGGATAACAGACTTTGACTTACCTCAACTGGATATGCCAGACTGAACTGACCCACCTTGGGATTCCTTGCCCTTCTTGGGGAATGGATGGGAGAAATTCAGGGGGGGGTGAGGGAAGACTGGGAGGGACTGGGAGGAAGTAAGGGAAGGGTAGTAGTGGTAGGTATGGAAAAAAAGTTTAAATGAAGAAAAAAGAAACTAAAATAGGATTATACCTGGTAGTCCCTGTGCTTTCAGTCTTTGCTTCTTATTTACCATGAAGTGAGTAACCTTCTCCCCATTCTTCTGCTGCCTTAATGTTTTGACTATCCATAAGCCTAGAATCAATGGAGACAAAGACTTTGGATTCAAACCTTTGAAATATTAAGCCAATTAATCATCACTCTCTTAAGTTGTTTATGTCAAGTACTTTGTTATAGTCTAACCCAAAGTCTAAATTAAATGTTAGACCAGGGACAAATCCAAGCAATAAGAGTCTAAGTTCCTTGCTCTAGTAAAATCTGACTAAATAGCCTTAGCTAGCCTCTCTGTCTTCCTCTTCCTCCCATGTTTGTCTATGTACATGTATGTAAAACAGAGATGTACATAAGTTCTCTCTGTGTGTGTAGTATGTGGGCATGTGTATGTAATTACAGATGTCTATGTGTATGCATGTTTGGAGGCCATGGCAAGATTTCAGTGTCCTTGCTGTCCTGTTCAGTGTCTTTCATTGAGCCTGAAGCTGGATGTTTAGCTCTACCAGCCAAAAAGTTTCAGTCTCTCCAAACCTGACATCCCTAAGGTTATAAGCAGGCATCCATACCTGAGATGTGCTTTTTAAGAAGATGATTATTTTATTTTATTTTATTATGTTATTTGTGTGTGTGTGTGTGTGTGTGTGTGTGTGTGTGTGTGTTTATACATTGATGGTAATTGCCTTTGCAGTGAAGCTGCAGTTACAACAAGCTAAATGCTTTTGCCTGATGTGAACTAAACTCAGGTGCTGTACAAACAGAGTACATCCTTTAAACCACTGAGACATCTCTCTCAGGTCTAACTATGCCTGGTTTTCTTTGTTTGTTATGTTTTTATATTGGTTCTGGAAAATAAAATTATGTCCTAATGATTATACAAGAAGTACTCATACATTGATTCAACTTATCAGCTTCTGCTCTGTTAGTATGCCTTGTTAAATGATTTTATGTATTTCCTCACATGTGTCACATGTGATATGAAATATATTTTAATAGCCCTATAAAGGCAAGCATCATCACCTTCAGTTGTAGGATAATGTTCTTGAACACCTTAAAGATTTGTTACTCATATTGGTTTAATAAAATGCTAATTGTCCAGTAGCTAGGTAGAAATAGAATGTGGTGATATATTTTATATTTAATAAAATAAGCCTGGAATATCAGAGAACAGAATGACCCACAGTCAAATAGGTCAGAGAGTGATAACTCATGCCTTTAATCCCATTACTCAGGAGATAGAGATTTTTCTGTATTTTTGTGAGTTCAAAGCCTAAAAACAAAACAGTAGTAATTCACACCTTTAATCATAACTCTAAAATTATGATGCAGAATTCTACTCAGAAGTGAAATAACTGGACAGAGTAGATATTTAAGGCAAGCATAGGCGGCCATTCTGTTATTATGTAGGAGTGACCAGCCAGACAGTAGTGGCACATGCCATTAGTCCCAGCACTCAGGAGGCAGAGGAAAAAAGATCTCTGTGAGTTTGAGGCCATCCTAGTCTACAAGGCAAGTTCCATGACAGCCAGGATTGTAACACAAAAAAATCCCTGCCCCCCAAACAAACAAGCAAACAAAAAAACAAAAAGCAAAACAAAACAAATGGCTGGAGAGATGGCTCTGTCATATGATTATTCAGGCTGCGTTTATTAAATATAAAATATATCACCATAGAAGAGGAGGGAAAGCCAGACTAAGAGAATTCTGGGAAGGAGAAAGGCAAAGAAGTGGTCACCAGCTAGACATAGAGAAAGCACAATTGATGTGGGAATGTCTATCTTTGAACAAAGGGCTGTTTTGGCCATGGGGTGGCACCATAGAAAAAGTAGGAGAGGAAATCATATCATAGACAGGAGGAGGGTGGAGTCAGATAGGGATGCTATCCAGTTGCTGAAGAAGCAATAGGTAAACCATGGGCCACGTGGAAGGACAGAATAATGGAAATGGGTTGAATTAAAATGAAAGAACTATCTAGAAATATTCCTAAGCCATAGACTTAAGAGTATGAAATTAATATAAGCATCTGAGTCATTTTGTTGGAGGGAGTAACCAGCAGCGGGTGGCTAGGCACCTGAGATTGCAGGTCTGTGGGTCTAGACCTCTGGCTAGTAGGGCCAGAAACATCACTGTTATACGAGATGAGAAGGTTGGACTGAGCAAAGGTATCACGCCACATGGATACATAAGAATTATGGGTTAATTTAAGAGTTAGTCAGTGAAATGTTTAAGATACTTACTAGCCCAGAATTTACTATAATATTAGGCCTATGAGTCAATTATTTGGGAAGCTGGAAGGCAGCTGCTGAGTGTTCAAGAGGACAAAGCAAAACAACAACAACAACAAAGTTGTGTCTGGTAGGACAAAACTTCACTACATCCAGTCACACAAACTTTTGCTGCAATGACAGAGACATATTTATCCAGGTAGTTAATGAGATCAGATCAAAGAGACAATTTCACCCAAGTCTAGCTTGGTAAAATAATAAATATAATTAGACTTATTTGTAGCAGCTCAGATGAATAATTTGTTATACAAACATGCATGAAGGCTTATTTAGAAGAGCATGAAAACCCATAAGTGATACCCTACTGAAGAAAAAAAAAAAAGACTTTATTTCCAATAATGCCCAATTGCCCCAAAGTTGTCAGAAAGAGATGTAACATCGTGAGCTCACTCTTCTCTAATAATCATTAATGACATGTCTGTATTACTCAAGGATGGGTAGGTTTTCATGATTGCCTGATCTATCCATAATAATAAAAAGGATAAATATTGTGCAGGTCTCCTGTTAATTATCACAGATGCTGAGAGTGCAAGAAAATGATATCTACACAGTGCATATACAACAGCCAATCCACAACATTTCCTCTTGAGCACAGTGAATCAAAGGGCCTTTACTAGATGATGAGAATAAGGTTGGTGTTCTTAGAGGCCTTAGAGAAATGTCTCCTAGTCTCCCTATAAAGACAGAGTGAGAAGAGCTAATTTAAAATGTGGATGCAAGTCCTTACCAAGCCTTAACTCTCAATGCTGTGATCTTGGATTTTACAATGAAAAACTGAGACAAACGGACCTGTTCTCTGCTACAGCATTCCAAAGTAAGAAAACTGTCT
This sequence comes from Phyllotis vaccarum, assembly GCA_033318265.1. Taxonomy (NCBI): domain Eukaryota; kingdom Metazoa; phylum Chordata; class Mammalia; order Rodentia; family Cricetidae; genus Phyllotis; species Phyllotis vaccarum. Next base: position 40,759,402 of record JARWLC010000016.1, read on the forward strand.
GTATCACAATGGGTGGCTTGGCTTGGCCTCCAGAGTTACCTGATACTTATATTTTAACCTTTACTATATGATCATCATAGCTAGTAATGGAAATGGAATTTTTTTTTGACATTCTTCAAATTGTGGTGATTTAACTAAATTTTTATTATTTTCTTCAATGACTAGTAAGAAGAATGCTGATTATTTTCAAAAGTAAGAGCACAGAATTTTACTAAGAACAGTCACTACTAGTATAATCTCTGTGTGAATTTTTACTCTTTGCCACCATGGTTTCAGGCTGTGCTTGTCATAATAATGCTTGAATAGATTTCAAAAAATGAGCAAGCCTACACATTTCCATTTAAATATGTTTTAATAAAGGTAGAAAGATGTGTTCTCAAAAACACTTTCCTCTAAAAAAGGAACAAATAATCTTTCGAGTATGATAGTAAAACATACAATTCATTGTTTTGAAAAAGAAAATTAGGTCTTCATAAAAATGAGTTTTGAATATTAAAACATACGTTGTAACTCTCTTGTTATTTATGGATCCACATGAGAAGTTCTGAATGAAAGAATCCACCTCAACACTACTGAACCACAGAATTTTTATTTCTACAAATATGTTTTTTTTCCCTACAAATAAGCTTCTTTTAGAGACATCAATCAAGTCTCTTAGATTTTCTGTTGTACATGGCCTTAAAAGGAACAACCTCATGTTATGCTAACAATTTTAATATTTCAGATGTTTATTCTTGAACTAATTATAAACTTCTGACCTAAGAGAACTAAATCTGACATGGTTAAATATATACGTTTTTTATGTAGGATTTAGGATTTCCTTTAGAAACTGAAAATTCACTGGAGTTGTTGAATAGAGATAATCATGATAGACAATATCTAACTTTATTAAGTCAACTGAAGTATAACATAAAAGCAAATAATAAGAACCAGTTTATGAGAGATAGATGTCTACTTTAAGAGACAGTGAGAGAGAAGGAGGGGGAACAAGTGAGGGAAAAAAAGGAGACAGGAAAGGAGAACCTGACAATTTATTATGCTCAAACCTACTGTGACATTTATAAGTCCATTGCAAAGATTACTGATTTAATTGAACATTGTCATCAATCTTCATAAGTGCCCAGCACTGCAATTGTAAGCCCATAGCCATTTCTTTCATCTCATTGTGTTTTTATACCTTTTGATAGTTTTCAGTATACCATCACATTCTCAACCAGTTTATTTAAAAAGACCCAAGACTCCCTGTCTCCTGTATCCCTGTAACTCCTCTGTCTGGAAAAGATGGATCTTAACTTTTCCAATTTCTGTCTCCATCCTTCCTCCCTTGAAATATCTGGGATTTAAGAACAAGTTGTCATGGAGAAATAGAGTCATATTTGTACTCAAGGATGTTGCAGTGTTATTTGGGACTGCCTAGATTAGTTTTCACATGCCAAAAATTTAAAAAATCTCTACAATCCACACAAAGCTAGCTTTCTTGCTTATTTTATGACACATATTTATAAAAACTGACAAACAAAAATTGTATTTGACATTCAAATCTAAAAATGACTGACTTGTTTGAGAAAGTTCTCACTGAGAAACAGAAAGCCATTTCCTCAATGGCAGTGAAAGAGATAAGTCTAGAGCAGCAGTGTTTGTGGGATATGAAAACAAATCTATCTGGAAATATTTCTAAAGTACTATGTGGTTTTGAAGGAGCATATTGAGACTGAGATGACAAAGCAAAACAAATTGAAAAGAGAGAATGAAAAAAATATATAAGGTGTCAAGGAAAAGCAGGCAGACAGTTAAGGTAAAACTATAGTCAAGTCAGGAAAACAGCCCACCTGGAGCAGAAATAAACCTTCGCAATGGAGATTACATGCACAGAAGAATCTTGTTAACAGGTATCAGAATATCGTAGATGGACAGACATTGTACTTTACTGCTGTAATTCAGTGTTTTATTTTGAATGCAGAAAGAATGAACTAAGGGGACTTGGTATTCTTCACAATGAAACTGAGCCCTAAGTTCAGTTCCTCTGTCAGTTTGAGCATCTTCCCAGATGGAAGCCAAGAAAGGTTTTAAAGCAAGAAACATGACCCCAGGTTACAGTTACATTGTCTGCCAGTAAAATACACAGGCGTGCTTTTGGAAGGCAGCATCTTATCTTCCAATATTACAAAAGTATCAAGAGACCTTTCATAAAAAGATGCCAGGCTGCTGGCAGACAATAAAATGAGACATTTAAAGGCCTACAACGCGACCTTGTTTGCCTCTTTCATCATTCATGTTCAAATACCAGAGCACATTTTTTTTTTCAGCGTTTTGTGACCTGTTTGGTACCACTGTGAACTGGCAGCTATCCAGACAATATTTAATTCAAACTACTATCTTACCCTGCTCCCTCAACCTGTCACTAACCAGGCAGCTCATTTGTAACCTGGCTAGTCTTTATTCTTCAATTAGCTCTTTCATAATACGGTTGCAGATTAGTCCCACACACACACAAACACACCCTATGGGAACAGTAAACTACCATTTGCTTTGTAGCAATGAAGACAGTGCATGGAATTAGAGTCTGGAACTCAGTTCTATACAAGCATGCTCCATGCTTTTGCAACCTTATCTGTTTCTTTCCTCAATAGTGTATTACTTCTCACAGTCCTTCATTGACTACCGAATTTATATTTTGGCTCTAGTTAAAATTAAAATATATCAAATATATCACATGGCTTTTTTACAGTTCTACTTAAAAAAAAAAAGATAAAGATCACAGTCTAGATTCTGAAACTTGGAGTTACAAAACACTCCCTACTAAGTACATAACACATTTACTGAACTGACCACTGACTTAGTCTTTCTTTCTTAAGTCCTGAAATATCTTTCTATCTGAAAATATTTAACATTTTCATGATGTTTTAATCAATTTTGATCCTGGAGTAACATTTTCTAGGAGATTATACAAAGATAAACTCATATTATGAATTACTTGTCATGTACCGACCTCATAAGTAATTACCAAGTATTGAAAAAAGAAAGATTGCCCCTCTTCAACTATTAGGGAAGCCCAATTTTAAAACTGAAATACTTTAAAGTATACATTTTATTGTAATCTAACTACATCACTCTTTCCTTCCTTTTGTCTTCCTCACCTTCCCTGTGATTCCTCCTTCCAGCCCTCCCAGAGCTCTCTCATTTCCTCTCACATTATTGACATTTTTTGCATATTACTATTTTACATGAACACAGCAAAGACAAATCTAACAAGTACAACCTACTGACTATATTTTTTTTGTTTATGGGCATATGGTTTCATGAATGACCTTTTTGTCATAAATAACTGATTTGAGGTTTTCATTCTATACAGAGACTAATTCTGCTTCTCTCAACATTCTATATTTTTTTGTCTAGGGAAGTAATTCTCAACACTCCTAATATTGTGATCCTTTAATACAGTTTCTCATGTTGTGGTTACCCCAATATAAAATTGTTGTTGATGCTATTTCATATCTGTAATTTTGCTACTGTTATGAATCATAATGTAAATGTTTTTGGAAGTTGAGGTTTATCAATGGGATCATAACAAACAGGTTGAGAACCACTGTGCTAATGAGTAGACACCACAAGATTTTTCCACCTTCTATGTTAGCATCTTGTGGTAGTTTCAGTAACAATGGCTCCAATAGGTTTATATATTGGAATATTTGGTTCTCAGTTAAAGGGACTGTTTGGTAATAATTTAGTGGTTATAGCCCTGTTGTATGAGGAGTTTGATATGCTTTATGGTTTTAAAAAGTTCATGCTATTCCCAATTATCTTTCATTCTCCTTCCTGGTTATAGTGCAAGATGTCAGTTCTCAATTAGTTTTCCAGCACTATGTTCTCATCTTCCCCAACATTATGACTATGGACTCAAACTCTAAATAGTAAGCCTCAAATAAACACATGGTTTACCTTGATATAACATCCAGGCTCCCAGGCAGACAGTGGTGATGCCAGGCCTTTAATCTCATAACTCCAGAAACAGAGGAGATCTTTCTGTGTTTCTGTGAGTTCAAGGTTAACTACCAAATAGTAGTAACCCACACATTTCATCTTAAAATGAATGTGAAACAACTGAGCAAAGAAGATATTTAAAGCAGGCATAGAAAGACAGGTTAGGGCAGTGGAAGCCACGAGTAGAAGGCTGAGGAAGCTGAAAGACAGCTTGGGTGAGATTTGACTGTGGTGTTTCCTCTCTGATATTTCATCCTTTCCCTGATATCAGGCTCTGAATTTCTTTGATTTGTGCAACATTTCCAATAACAAATATTGGAAATAATATGGTAATATGATACTTTGAAAATTTGTTGAACAACTTTGGTGTTATTTTATCTCTTCTTTCTCTTTCAGATTCTAAAAATTTTCATGAACAAACATATTAAAATCATCTACGAAATGCAATTCACCAATAATGAATTCTCTGTCTCTGTCTCTGTCTCTCTGTCTCTGTCTCTCTCTCTCTCTCTCTCTGTCTCTCTCTCTCTCTCTCTCTCTCTATATATATATATATATATATATATATATATATATATATACATATGTGTGTAAATATATTGTGAAGGAATGTGTGCATGTGCACACTGACCCATCTGCATGCATACACACACAATTTTGCTGCTTTACTATAGTGTAGGCTTTTCTAAGATTTATAATCTTATTAGCATTTTCATTCTGCTGAGTAAGCATTAAGTCCACTTAAAAAGCTGCTGGTTACTGCCAAGATATTAGTGTCATTAGCACACATTTAATGATATCTTGCCATGCTTTCCCTTTTCGGTTTTCATAGCTAGATAGAACCATCGCTTTATTCCCTCACTTGCCAGCATAAATAACATTTTCTGGAACTATGAAAACTAATCTTCAGGGAAGAGGCTTTCAGGTCAGATCCAGGTAGAATTCAAATCCTGTGTACAAGGTTCATAATATCTTCAGCGATAGAGACTTATCTTAAATCTCTTGGTGTCAACAAAGGACAACTGCCACCTACTATATTGTTTTGAGAATCTCTTAGACTTCTATGACCAACAATCCTAAGTGAGGCTTTTAATGCATGTAGTGGTTTGAATGAAAATTATTCCCAAGTAGTGTGGCAAGTGAGAGGTATGGCCTTGTTGGAGCAAGTATGGTCTAGTTGGAGAAAGTGTTTCAATGAGGAGTCAGGCTTTGAGACCTCATTATGCTCAAGCTACACCCAATGTTTCAGTAAACTTTTTGTTTCCTTTGGATCAAGTTGTAAGGACTCTCAGCTTTTTCTCCAGTTCTTCTGTGTCTGCCAGAATACTGCCTTTCTTTCAACTGTGATGATAATAGACTAAACCTCTTAACTGTAAGCCACCATAGTTAAATATTTCCCTTTATAATAGTTGCTATGGTCATGGTATCTTATTACAAAACTAGAAACCCTAATTAAGACAATACTGGGTGCCAGGGTTTTTGATGTTGTTAGATAGTGTATGACTTTTGTGAACAACATTGCCTGTCCAAGTGGCATAACTTCACTTAAGTTATACATATGCTCATAGCTGTTATATATCATTTTTATATTAATATAAAATAATAAATTTCCTTAAAGTTTTTGTGGCACATCCTTCATGTTATTTATCCCTTCTCTCTCTTTCCCTCCACCATTCCCAATTAAACTCCCTCCCTACTTACCATATACCCCATTTCTTATAACTTGTATCTTGTCAATTCCCTCTCTAGGACTCTTTCTTCCAGTGATTTTTTTTTCCTTTTGGTTTCTGTGGTTACTCTAGATTGCACACTCACATCTAAATATCAAAAGCTAAGGCCCACAAATCAGAAGACATATGTGGCATTTTTCTTTTGGGATCTGGTAACATCATAGAATAAAATATTGTATGGTTCCATCCATTTAACTACAAATTTCAAGATCTTATTTTTCTTTCATCCAGAGATAATTCTAAATTCAATTCTACATGGATCATGATGAAGAAACCTTAGAGACACATTAATTTAGCTACTGGAAGCTCAGTGATTCTGAACTAAGAGCTAGAAAACCTGCATGGAACTAAACTAGATACTTTGAATATGGATGACAGGTGTGTGGCTTGAGTAGTTGGTGGGGCCTCTGGCAATGCAACCAAGATTTATCCCTAGTTCCTGAACTGTCTTTTGGAAACCATTCTCTATGAAAGGATACCTTGCTCAGCCTTGATGTAAGGAGGAGGGCCTGGGTCCTGCCTCAACCTGATATCTCAGACATTGTTGAATCCCCATGAGAGGCCTCATTTTCTTTGAGGAGTAGGTGGTAGGGTGTGGTGGGAAAAATCCGGGGCATACATGGAAGACCAGAAAGAAATTAGAAGTTTGGTTAGTATGTTAAAAAAAAATTTAAAAAACATACCCAAAGGAAAACCACATTATTAGTTTCCCCTGCAGCATCTTACCTCTGCTGCCAGGTGCTATCCACTATCAACTATGCAAAATGTTCACCCCTTAAAATTGCCTGTAAGGTACAGTTCTCTCTCTCTCTCTCTCTCTCTCTCTCTCTCTCTCTCTCTCTCTCTCTCTCTCTCTCTCCCTCACACACACACACACACACACACACACAAAAACACAAACAGAGAGAGAGAGAGAGAGAGAGAGAGAGAGAGAGAGAGAGAGAGAGGAAGCACACTGAACACAGAAATATATAAGACCAGACAAAAAAAATGTAAATAAAATCAAATCTGACAGTTTATCACAGTTAAAGCACTAGGCATACCGAATGAAGAAAATGAATTGAAGCATGTAAGAGAAAGAAGGAAAATAATAAAAAAAAACAAAAACAAAAAAGGGGAACAGTGAAAGGAATTGAATTGAGTTTGAAAATGATTTAGAAACATGGAACATTATTTCTTTCCGTAGCATTAACTTTTTTTTCAAAGATTTAAATTTTTATTGTAGAAATCTTTTGACTCCTTTGTTAGGTGCATTGCTAGATATTTTATTTTTCTTGCGGTTATTTTCAATGAGAGTATATCCATGATCTTTTTTTTTTTTTTTTTTTTTTACTGTTTGTTGCTTGAATATAAAAAAGCTATTGGTTTTTGTAAACGAACTTTCTATTCTGACAAATTTCTGAAATTGTTAATCCTAAAAGGTTTTTGGTAGAATATTTAGGCTGTCTAACGTATAATATAAAGCCAAATAGTTTAATTTTTTCTTTACCTATTTGTATTCTTGAATTTTTTTTAAATCTTGCCTTATTGCTCTAACTGGTATTTCAAATACAGTATTAGAAATATTTGGGGATAGTGGACAACCACATTTCATTCTTGATTTCAAAAGGTTTGCTTTAAGATTTTCTCCATTTAGGATAAGTTTAGTTGTGTGTTTATCATATATAGCTTTTATTTTAGTGAGTTATATTCCCTGTACTTCTAATTCTTTTTCATAAAAGCACGTTAGAGTTTATAAATTTATTTCTGCTTCTATTGTAATGATCATGTCATTTTTGTATTTAATTTCATTTATGTTATATATTTACCAAATTCTTATGTTGATCCACCCATACTCTCTGGAATACATTCAATTTTGTCATGGTAGAAACTATTTTTTGTAAATGTTTATTATTATATCACAGATTAGTATAATTATCACCCCTCAGACCTAAAAAAAATGCTTTCTTTTACAACAGATGGAAGACAATCAAGGCCTACAACTCTTCAAAATGTAGAGAGAAAGAGATCGCGTTGTTCTCGGTGTTACATTATACATCTACAATAGAATTCCTACAAGTATAGCTCATAAATTATTGTAGGACAGGGGAAAATAAACTTCAAGAGCTAGAGTAACCAGAAATTTGTTGTGATATTATGTCTCCTAAAAATGCTAGTGAGTCTATACACATATAGTCTCATCAGGATGCCACCTAAGCAAAATAGTAATAATAACATCAAATAACACATTAACATGGAAGAGAAAAATCTCTTGGGGCCTCAATCCTAGAAAAAGAATAAGAGACAACTGAGGATTGCAGAAAGTAGAACTCCTAAGGATTAGCCTTCCAATTGGTTATCCAATACCATGTGATATACGCTAAAATTTTATATGCACATGTGCTTGTGTGTGTAAGCTCATGTTGCGAACAAATGTATATTTTATGCAGATATAAATGTTTTCAGAATAAAAGGCTAATATTTTGAGAGAGAGAGAGAAAGAGAAAAAGAAAGAGAAAGAGGAAGAGGAAGAAGGGGGTAAATAAAAGAGTTTGAAAGAGGAAAGGAAAGAAAAGGTGATAAATGATACAATTTTATTAGATTTTCAAAATCTTAAAAGTTTTGCAAAAACAATAGTGGTCTTAATCTAATTACTTTAATCTCAACAGAACTTTCCCTGGCCTATAAAGCCAATTCTAATATGGAAGAATATTTTAAGAAGGCAAGTGTGGGTATAGAAAAGTAAACATTAAGTATAAAGTTATATTTCTCTTATAAAATCTGAAATGTAAAACAATATTATTAGTGTAGATTTAGACTCAGGGTATGAATGACACTGGCTTAATTAATCTGTTTGTTGTGGGAGAAGCCTAAATATGGTTATAAAATAATTTTTAAGTACAATATTAAAGTACAAGAAAATTCGCGGATCTCTCTCCTATATGTAAATTAAATTAGAAAAATAATTCACAGTAGTAGATTAGGCTTCACCTTAGTATATTATTTTCAATATGACATTATTTTTAGCATAGTCAAGAAATTATATGCCCAAAATATTAATAAGATTCTGACTTATTTTTTAAGTAAAATTTAACTTTCTATATTAAAAAGATAAAACAATTTATGCTAAGTTCAAAATCTTTACTTTAAATAATATAGTTTTGCTTAAACTATATTTATGTTATATATGTACATATATTATGTTTATATTTTCCAACATACACTGAGACTCCATTAAGTTAGTATAAATTATTAAAAAATCTTTATTTTCGTTTTTGATATCCTAGAGTTTTTTGCAATGAAAGCTAGGTGCACTACTCTTAATTAAATTTCAAGATACACATTGAATAATACCCTCAGTCCATATTATATTATGACAGTTAATGCAATACAAAAGTTAGATTATTTGTATTCAAATAAATGAGTGTGTCATTTCTTCATCCATCATATATGAACACAGTAAAAGTACTTGTGTATAAAACACATGAGAAATATTTAAGGATTTACAATAAGTATCCAATGCTTATTAGTAGCAGATATTATACTATTACTACTATTATTATACTTTCTAAGAGAAAACTCAGTTTACCATCATTATCTTTTGGACTTTTGAGTTGTATCAGACTCCCACTTCTTAGGATTTTGTCTTAGCCCCTAAAGCAACACCTGGCCAATGGTAACTGGCCTATTCCTGCCCTGAGTTCTGAGGTCAAGCTCCCATTAAGGAGAATTACCTCCACCACCACAGACCCCATCTGTCCTTTTTTCTTTCCATTTCTCACTCTTCTAGAGGAGCTCTTCTCAACTCCAACTTATCCTCTCTTCTTCTCCTTTCTCTGTCTCTCTCTCTGTGTTTCTTTATCTTTCTCCATCTATCTCTTCTCTCTATTTCTTCATAATAATAAAGTTTTCCACGTAGACCCAGTCTAAGTTTCTCCTGCCTTCCTGCCACCTTCCACCACATATGCATGGAACATGAGGTCTCTCTCCAACTATTTCCGTCTTCAATATCACTTACCTAAGCTTTTATTATATTAAATTTAATGTAGTTGTGTAATTTTTCTCACGAGACATGAACATTCATGATACCTGTTCAGATATAGCATTGATGCCAAAGGAAAAATCCTACCTAAATATAGCTTGGTATAGCAGCGAGTTTATGGATTTGCTCATTGAGCACATGCAAGAAGTCATTCACAGGAACCTGGGTATCATACTCAAACATATTTGTATCACAAAGAAGCCCAGTGAGCATGGTGGCAGCCAGGCAAAAGCAGCCCCAGTCTTGCCAATGCTTCTTCCCAGCCAGGGGCAGCTTCACTTGCAGGACTTCCCACACAAAGATTGTCACTACTTATAAATCTTGGAAAGGTCTCTGAGTCCCATATGGTGTTTTAGCTTCCACTGCCTGGAAAAGGTTTCTGACTCCTGGAGGTATATTTTAGGAGTATCCTTGCTCCTCTTTGGGAGAAAATATTTTAATTCAGAGAAAACAGCTACACACGACACCCCAGACACTCCTCAAAAGCTGTTTTGTTTGTTGTTGTGATTTTAATCAGTATTGCTATCAATGCACAATTTTTCCACATTTTTTAATGTTTTTAGTAAATCTAATATCAATAATAAAAATAAAAAAAAACTTTAACTGTAAATGTGGTAACTGGAAATCCTGGATTTTAGAATTTACATGAGTTTGAACTTATGCGACAAGACAACTAAACTTAACTTTCTTCATAATCAACATTCTGATTCTTCTGTTTGAGAGATCTTCCAAGCCTCATTAACCTCAGGTCAGTGATGCCTTCAAATTTAGTTTACTGTAACACAAAAATGTCATCCAATATTTTTCTTTTGGAGAGAAATAATAATACACATAAGCCTTCCTGTTTTCATCTTTCACTGTGTATTTAAAACATCATTGCCTCTCTGCCATATTTCTATTCTTTTTTGTAATTAACTAGTAGGCTAACTTTTGATAGTTTTAGACTAAGAAATTATGAAGCAGGTTGGGCAGAGACCTGTGTATTCACCCCAATCCCATATCTGCCATATCCCTGAAGTTTCCCACACTGTTAGGATCTGCATTAGTACTTAATGAGTGCACAATGATACATGATACGCTATTTTAACTCTGATACATAGTTTATACTTATAATAAAGAAAGGTACTTCATCTTTTATGAAGATTTCCAGTTATTATATAGTAAGCAAATAATGAATTTATTAACTATGGTAATAAAATACTACAGAATATTTCCTCTGATACTTTCTTTTACATGTGAAACTTTCTATTTTTTTCACATTGAGATTTTGAAGGATTGACATCTATTAAAATTACATGTTTTCCAAATATAAGAATCTCTGTTTTAACTCATAAAATTCATTATTTAGTTGAAAACTTCATGCCTTTTATATGATCATAATATTTTTTCTTCATTTTATAAATTACAATGTTCACATTTGGTGTATTTGATGGAGAGAAAATTCTTTGTAATTACAAGTTTTGTATATTTATATGACCATAATGTTCTATATTATTTACATGGATTTTTAGTTATGTTCCACATAAGGTTAATATATATCATTAAAATCTGTTCCTTAAATTTCTATATTTATTTTCATTTTATGTTTTACCCATTAGTTACCAAATTATTTCAAAATAAATGTTTCTTTATAGTCATCTGTGTTTGTAGCTTATTAACTTCTTTATGTAGACTGAATTTATTTTCTGGAAATGAACATATGGATCAGCATTTAAGAGTGTCAGCTGCTCTTACTGGGTACCTAGATTCAGTTCACAGCATCCACATCAGATAGTTCACAAGTTACTATAGCTCCAGGTACAGAGATCTAATGCTCTCTGGTCTATGCAGTCATCTTGCACACTTATGATATATAAAAACTTATCCAGGCACATACAAATATAAAGAAATTTATTCCACTCTGAAACTTTTTTTATTATTATTTTATTACAAATTTATTCTGTTAAAATTAGTTTATAATATTCTCAATAAATAATTTTTCCAGATAGGAATATCTATGCCTGCATTATGTCTTCTATGTCAAAATCTTCAAAGATGAATTTTTAACACCGTAAATAAGCATTATTTACTTCAATTATTGTTCTAGGAGGTTTTCTACTGCTATAATTAAGACCAGGACTAAAGGCAACTTAGGGGTGGTCTACATGTCTGTGAGCATTAAAAAAAGTCACAACAGAGAATCCAATGGCCTAGAAGAACTGGAGCAGTAGCCTTTGAGGAATGTTGCCTTCTATTAGTAGCCTTGTGAGTTTGCTTTAACCCAGGCACACCTATCCAGTGTTGACAATACCCTCAGTAAGTTAGGTCTTTCAATATCAATCATTAATCAAGAAAATAGTCTCCCAGATACACTCACAGACTAATATAATGGTATAATTCTTCATTTGAGCATCCTTTCTTCTAAGTAACTCCAGTTTGTGTCAAACCAACCAAAACCTAAGCACACAGAAATCTACATTTTAAAATTGTCTTCTGCAATGGAGAATAGATTTTTGTATGGAAATAGAATTATTTAAAAAGTGGAGGAAACAAGAAAACAAGGAGAGAAAACAGAAAAAACATTTTGACTGAGGAAATGACTTAGTCAATAAAAGTCATTCTTTTCAAACCAGGTGCTATGGTAAGTGGCTGTAATCCTAAACTGAAGAGGAGAATTCTTAAAGTTTGCTAGGCGGCCTGCCTAAACAAATCAGTGAAGGTCAAATTCAGTGATAAACATGGACATATAAAATTAGGTATAGAATGATTGAGAAAGCCACCTGATACCAACCTCTGCCCTTTATATACACCAGCACACTTGCAGACAAATGCGCGCGCGCACGCGCGTGCGCCCACACACACAAACACACACACATGCACACACAGATACTTATACACACATGAAGCAAATTAGCCATTGGGATATATTGAGAATCAAAAAGGTGAGTTGAACCCAAATGGGTATTTAATATTAAGTGGAAATAATTTAAAACTAACCAAACAAGGCAATCTATTGTTTTGGTACAAGAACGTGAGGGAAAAAAAATAACCAAACAAATAAAAATGTCAATAATTGAAAAAAAAAAGACTAATCATTTGGGAATGTATGCTTACAAAAATACAAGTAATTTTAAATTGAATAATTTAAATAATCTATCAGAATGCAGTTTCTAAATAGACACACCATAATGTTTAATGATTACTACTATTAGTAAATAATATAGTTTGTAAAAGTCTCAGCAATTGTTTGAATGTTAGTTAACATTATAAAAGAAGACAGCAATATTGTCAAAATAATAAAGTAGTAAGATAATCATGAAAATAGACAATAGACACATTGATCACAATATACATAAATCAGCATAGATATTGTAGGGAAGCTAGGTATGACAATGGCAGAAAATAATTTTAAAATGTGTTTTAAAAAATATTATTTCCTGAGTTTCTTTAATAAATAAAGATACACAAGGTGATGGCTTGCTTTGGGGATTTGGTTGATACATTGTACTGGGCAGGAGTTTGTGGCTCAGACCATTCGATGTTTCCCAGAACATTAAGCAGTATCACTGATCCCTATGCAGTTAGGAACAGTAGTATCTCTTCTCTGAATTTTGACAAAAAATAATTATAGAAAATAGTAGATGCTCTCCAAGATGTTCAGTAGGTAAAATTGCTTGTGATTAAGAGGTATGGTTGTAACATTAAATTACTACGTCATAGTAATACTCTTTCTAAGGCAGCTCAATGTCACATACAGTGAGTTTCTTTTGCAGTTTTTATTTACAATACTATGATTTAAACTAAGACTTTTCTCATGCTAGGTGAGTGATTTACAAATTGAGCCATATCTTCAGCCATTTCTGAATTTATTATTTTTAGAAAAAAATTATATTTTCTTTACTTATAGTAGTATATTTAATACAGGAGTCAAAATAATAGTCACTCAGGACTTCCTATTATCTTACATGGTCTATGAAAATGTCACTAGGCTGACAAACATCAACCAAAGATCATATTTGTACTACAAACTGCTCAGAACAATTTCAAGGTGGTTAGTTGAAATGAACCAGCCGCACAGATGACTATGTCCATGAATTAGAACAAGCCCTGGACTTCCCATTATGCAGAGACTGAACAACAAACAATATAGCTACTTATTTCAGAAATTGACAATTAAGAAAATTTTTCTTTTCAAAATCCCCTATATATGCCAAAATCCCAAGACAGCAAGAAGTACATTTAAGAACATGAGGCCCATGTTTCCAAGAAGGGGGTTGTGTAGTATGAGGTTTCTGGCCCAGACTTTCGGGCCTAACCTCAAGGTCTAGGCCCACAGACCCGCTGTCCCGCTGTCCCACAGAGACACACAGATGCTTCCAATAGTTTTAGGCTAATCAGCCTTAGGCCCAGGCATATAGATTGCTAACTTTCTAACCTTAAGCTATCCCATGTCTCTTGTTCAGCCATGCGGCTTGGTACCTTTCTTTTAAGCTGCATGGTTGTCCTTTGCATCCTGCAGCTTCTCTCTGGTGCTATGTCTGGCATTCTGCTCTCAGACTTTTCCTAGTCTGGTAGCCCCGCCCATACTTCCTGCCTGCCTTTGGCCAATCAGCTCTTTTTATTAAACCAGTGGGTGGCACAATTATTTACCATGAAACAGCACAATACCCCTACAGGGTTGGATAGGTTTTGGTCTTTCAATGGGTTATTGATGATTGTCATTCTTTAAGGTGATTGGAAACTAATTGTTATTGGCTATGATTAGGAAAAATGCTGAACAAGAGAGATTATGTAAGGGCTGAGAAATCTACCTCAAAGAGGAAGACTCCAAGAGACGCTCTCTCATGCAACATGCAAGAGATTTAATTTTCTAAGTATACCTGGGGCTCAGCTCACTGGATGCACAGGAACAGAGAGAGAGAGCCCTGACCTGAAATTGAACAAAGCTTTTATAGGTCATGGGGGTTGCTATATTCAGGAATGCAGATGGCAAGTGACTTATCTCAGAAATGCAGGAGTCAGACCCTGGAACTTTAAGCACATTCTTTGTTTATCAGGAAGGGGTGGTGAACAGCCATAAAGTGTTAAACAAATTTTCTTTTAAAATTAGACTTAGTGTTATTATTTGAATAAGAAAGAAGAAAGGAGATACAGATATGATAGGATAAAAGGGTAGATATTGAATCTACTCTGAGAAAAAGCATACACAGATATGATAGGATAAAAGAGTATATTATTGAATCTACTTTTAAAAAGCATTTGGTAGTTTTAAATAACATACACTAAATTGGATTTTTTGTAGATTGTATACAAATTGTGTATATTAATACAGAGTTGAGATTAATTTTGTTATTTTACATATATATATTTCTATGCTTGTTCAAGTATTATATCTATACAATTAATTTAAAATGTAATACAAATTGTTAGTACTTAAATATTATCACCAACTAATTAAGATATAAAGAAATGCAAGTTAGTAGTTAGATACTACAATCAAAGTTACACTCATATTAGATATGTTTTCAAGGTCTAACAGATGTATTTTAAATAGACAAGTCACCTTCAAACGTTTCAGAGATCTACAAAATATGACATTTAAGATATTTTAATAACATAGGTTCTTTGTATTTTTATTTCAATGAGACATGTCTGCTTCTGGCAGCACCAACCTACTTCAGGGAAGATGATGAGAATCAGAGAAACTCAATAGGGAGATGACTTTCTTTGTGTCAAAAGTTAGCCAATGGGAAAGAAATTGCCTTTACCTCAACTGCTGAGTCTGTGATGTCCAAAACGGACAAGGAGGACACACAAAAAGCTGACAAACATTGCTAAGACAAGGTAACAAGATCTTTAAGTATATCCTGCTTCAAAGAGAAATATGTCAGATATGCTAGGCCTGTAGTATGAAAATGAATGCACCAGCAACGGAGAAAACCCTTGGTGACTGTCCAGGCAGCCAGCTGTTTTACTTTTCAAATAATTTGTAAGTTACTTGTTGGCACTTCCTGTTTAGTTAATATTAATTTTTTCTTTTTTCTGTTTAGTTAATATTAATTTTTTTCTGAGGAAGGTGAAGATGAGATAGTTATAGTTTTCTAGTTACAGTTTTCAAAAAGAAACTCACCTAGAGATAAAAGTGTATAAATTTGAGGGATATTAAAATATAGTTTTCAGTTTGTAATACAAGTTAAAAAGTGAATTAGGTGTAATCCTTTAGACTCACCAAAATAGGATAAATAATAGAATATTTTCTTTGAATTTCTCATTTGTTCCTGGAGTAGACATTGCTTATGTAATTATTGCTTATATATTGTTTATAATTATTGTACCTATTAAATATAGATTTTCTTATATTAGTTATAAACTATTTATTTTGACACAAAGGATTTATCTAGGTGGCATATATTTAATAAAATTAATCTAGAATATTAGACTTAATCACAGAGCCTGGTCATGGAGTTTTTACCTACACCTTTAACCTTGCTTTAAGAATATTGAATCAGGAAACTAAGAGAGCTGAGCAGAGCAAGAGAAGGGTTTTAAATTTGTTGTTTTTGTTTTGTTGTTTGTTTGTTTTTTTAGCTTTCTCAGACACTTTCTTTTCTTTCTGGATCAGGAAAGGAGGCCTGGAAGTTAGAGGATTTCTAGAGACAGGCATGAGGAGGTGGCTGGGTGGCTATGGTTTGTTTCTAATATTCCAGCTTTTCTCCAATATCTGGCTCCATGTTTTCATTATTTAATAACAATGGTATGTGCATTCTTTATTCCCTTAACAGAATAACTTGCTACTTTATTGTTATCAAGTGAGGGTCCCCCATGTCTTTTTTTCTAAGCATAAAATGTAGAAAACCCAGATAAGAACTTCAAAAGAATTATAATTATGGGTGTTAACTGAACACTAACACATCAATTTATTTTTAACTCCAAAAATGTTTACTGACTATGAATGAATTTATTAATTTGTCAAGATTCATGGGGTTAGAAAAATTTAAAAATCAAAATTCCTTTTATTGATAAGAAACATAAGTATTTTAAAGTCTCAATTAACATCTATTATACAGCAGAGTGTTTCAAAAGGGCAGGTGGTAAATTATTGTTTTATGACCTCTAGAAAAATGACAAAGTCTATGAAGCCTATTACATCTCCTTTTTGTTTTTCTACATACAGACAACAAACAACAGGACACATCACACTGATGAGGATTGACTCTGTAGTGATGGGTCCAAAATTAAACAAGAGTTCATCCTTAGAGCCAAGTTAACCCAATAATAAACATTTGTATGATTTACAAAACAAAAAGAATGTAGAGAATATTAGAACCAACGGGTTAGTAATGGAGCAAAAACATCACTTAAGTCAAAAAAGTATGGACATACATGGACACAAGTCACATAAATTTTAAGAATTGTATTTTTGGGGTTTTCTGATATCCTATCACAACGAGACAAATTAATCTAGGTGTCTAATATAATTTTAGTAGAGAAATAAAAATGTCAAATTTATGGAATATTAAGTGACGTTTACATAGCTGTACTCATTCTGAAGTACTTAAATCAGAATAAATAATCATACATGTCTCCTTAAACAGTTATCAATTTCTTCATGGTAAAAAACGATAAAGAAATGTTCAGCTTTCTGCAAGTTCAACACATTGTTATTATCCATAGTTACCCTATTTTGCACATTACAGATCCTTACTCCCATTTAATTATAACTTAGTTGCAGTTTATCGGCTTTTTTTTAATCCCTTAACTCATATTTATAATTTACACAATTTTGTGTTGACACGTGGAAGTCATGGATGAAAATATTGAAGTACCTTCTGGTATGGGTCATTGTTTCTATATCTTTATAGCCATCTGTTTTTAGAACTCTTGCAAGATATTGAGTGCTTGTGTTTCAATTGTGTTTCTTCATTTATTTTGTTCTCCTGGGAATTAGCTTCAGGGACAGATAAATGCTAGGCAAATGTTCTCTCTTTTCTAGATCTACACTTCGGTTCTTTTTGAGAAAATATTGTGTCTGTTTTCTATGTAAAAATTTCATTCTGTATAAACCGTGCTAAATACCTGATGGCTGTGTTTTTACAAATACTCCTAATATCTCTACTACTTTGTTGCACTTACAGTGTCTTCCCACTTCCCATATCAATTATGCAAACTCTGGTTCCTAAGTGATACTTTTCCATCCTGAAGGGCTATACAGACTGTAAGCAAAGCCAAGTGCGCCCTCTCTAGATGTCCTGTACTTCTGATACAGCCCAAATAACATAATACACAGTTGGATTGGCATTTAAGACAAAAATAATTAGCGCTATTAATTTTGTCTTTATTTAAAATGTCAATTTTTTCTTACAGATGGTTTTATACTTTTTGATATTTAAACAGTAATTGAAAACCTGAATCTGATTCACCTTATTTTCTGATATACTTCAGGCATCTTCTTCAGATTTGGAAAAAAAAAAAAAACAAAAAACAACAACAACAACAAAAACAGCCTACCAGCAGGAAGTAGCAACCATCATTTTATCTGATTTTAGCCTCTTTCTCACTTTTTCCCTTATCAAAAAGTATGTGCAAATAACTTCAGCTTTGCAATATCCAATACATGATTAGAATTTTAAGATTGTACAGTGAATAAGGAGTATAAGCACATACTTTGCTTAAGACACTTTGAAAGGGTCTAAAGGGTCTAAAGACTTATACTGAAGGAGTCTACTTGGTTTCAAATTTAAATTCAAAGTCATATTTATTTTTTATTTTAGAAAGTAAAATTAATTCTATATTATACTTAATTTAATTTCCAGTAACTTTACACTCAAAATGGCATAAGCTGGTTTCTAGATATAATTTTAAAATTACCTCACATAGCCCATATTTTTCGGATTTTATTTTACTGCTATTGGATTTAATTCAGTTTATTTTAAGTGAGCCCCAGCAAGAATTATTAGTGTTTGATCTACATATTAATAAGGTGTGCAGTAGGGCCTATTGTGAGGTCTCAAACTGGATGTGGAATTCTGGAGGGATCAGCAGAGGTTGCTACCTAAAGGCAGGCTTATATTCAGAGGATATAAAATAATTAATGTGGATTCTGAAAAGAGAAGAACCACTAGCATAAATTTGAGTAAGTAGGTGTGCTTATAATTAAATTTTTATTGTTCTAGTCTCTCAAAATAAGATCTAACCTTCAAACTGAAAGTTTCCCGTAATGAGCATATAGTTGACACATAAACTCTGTCTGTCCTACATTTATCACCAAAACCATTAGTATTTAGAGACATCTACTTCAAAATCAAATTGTTTAGAGGAAATGTTTAATTCATTTTACTTAGTTGGTTATTTTCTTCATATGGCTAATGGCTGTTGGAATTTATTTTCCCAGGCTCCTTTGACAGTACTCACATCATTTTATTATAAGTGATACTCTGAATCTCATAAGACTAAAATTAAACCAGAATGAATGTTATAGAACCAATCTTACTTTAGAAAAAAAAGTGATGTCTATTCTTGTGAGTGTTCTTTTAATTTTCAATGATTTTTCTATATGTGTGTCATTTTAAAGATGGGTTTATTATTTTGTAGTTATGTGTTTACTTACATATTTATGTGTATGTGTGTGTACATAAGAATGTCTGTGCATGTATTTGTGTCTGTGTGCCCACATGTAGGCCAAAGAAGGCATAGGTTATTTGTTCCATCATTATCTGCATATTGGAAAACATAAATAAGTATTTTTACATACTAAGCAATGTATTTTCATCAATGTTTACAAATATGTTGTGTGTGTATTTAAACTACAAATATATATATATATATATATATATATTTGTGAAATTGTATCTCAACAACAATTCATTAATAAAAGTAGAGCAAAGAACTCCCTTATGTTTCGCTGAGCATTTTGGCAGTGTGAAATGGTAAAATATTGGGATAAAATTCTTAATTATTCATAAATGTAAATATTTATCTTTTTATTTGTAGACACACTTTACATTCTGTATTGACAATGGCAGGTTTGCTGGAACTGCTTATTTACCATGATCACTGTAAATACTGAACGTGGAGGAAACTGCTGTGTGGGTGCTCAATAAAGTGTATCAAGAACTCTAGACAGATGTGAGAGCAAAATTATTTGTAATGACAATCAAAACAGCCATGGGTTTTGTAGGGACTCAATGCAGATTAGTTATTCTTGTAGCTTATAGATGCTACCTTCCAGAAACCCACAGCTGTGCTCCTCACGTCTAGATTCATATGTTTCAGTTAGTGTGGTGAACATTTCAGTCATAAATGAAGGTCCAAGGATCATGGAAGTGATTTCCTAATTTGATCAAAAATAATCTTGCTTAATTATTTTCAGTTGCACTTATTTTAAGTTGTGACTACAGATTACTAGAGAATGAGAACACATCACAGGGAGCAAACATGGAGCCTACAACTCACAAGCACATGGGAAGAGCAGAAAGCCTAGGAAAGAGTGGCTAGTTTTGCCAACATTTTTATATTTTTGTTTTCATAAAATGGTTGTTGATTCTTATGCTTTGATGAAAAAAATAGAGACCAAGAAACTGCTTAGCTCAGTTGAGTCTGGGTATCAAATATGGAGGAAGTTTTAAATAGAAAGGTAAGGAACTTTTTAACTATTCCTATATGAGCAGTCCTGTGTCCAACTATGGTTTCCCTAGAAACTAATAGTCTTAGAATAAAAATATGCAATTTCTGTTATTGAGTAGGTGATAATTATTATTAAATTCAGAAGATAAGCAAAGAGACATGTACTACTGGAAAAATACACACAGGTAAGTAGTTTTGGCCCCCAAAGATCACAGAGCTCAGTAAATTTATTTTTTGTATTTATTGACAAAGGTTATTTTGTTTTATTTTAAGATAAAATATTATATTATTTATGAGGTCCTCTCTTCTTAAAACTGTATACAGTCCAAATAATGCTTTAAGCCTAAATACTTTTGCACTGTTGTGTTAATATTAATGACTCACTGAATAAAATTATGACATACATCAGAGGTTGTATAACTTCCAAATTACACTGAAGTCAGGATCACAACTACCTTCTTTAAGGTACAATATCACATTTAAATAATAATAATAGTTAAAAAAACTGGTTATAATGTTGGTATTTTCTGGTATCAAGGAAACAAGTGTTGATACATTAAGACTTCTTTAAAAACTTGATTAGTCCTTCCATATAATAATTAGCAGAGGTCCAAAACTCATATTTCAAGTGAAGCAAATCTTATTTGTAATATGTGAGAATTACATTGTTTAGAGTGCCTTTGTGAAATCTCGGTTTTTATCAAGTGCATAATAAAAAGAAAAAGAGAAGTAAAACGCACCAATTGATTTGAACAATTTTGACTTTTTAAAAATTCTTGTATTTCACCCTAAAGTAGTGCTTGTTATTACATATCTAAAGCTTGGGATCCTTTTCTTTCATGATAATATGGGTTTTCTTGGTGTATTGTTGCTGCTTTTTTTCTTCCACTTTTTTTATTTAATTTTTTTTCCATGTATACCATTACTCAGCCTCCATTTCCTCCTCCCAGTCCCTCCCAGTTTTTCCCCCACCTCCCTCTACTCCCACCAACCCATCCATTCCCCAAGGAGGGCAAGGGGTCTCAAGGTGAGTCAGTTCAGTCTGGCATATCCATTTGAGATGTGTCTGAGTCCCTCATTCCAGTATTATGAAGCTGAGTTAGGTGTTTCTTTATAGAAAATGGGCTCCAAGATGCCAGTTCATACACAAAAGCATAGTTATATCCTACTTCAAAAGGCTCCACAAACTATCCATGCCATTCAGAAAGGTTGCCAAAACAGGACTTCACCTATAATCAAATAAATGACCACGGTAAGTGTCATTATGGAACCTTCATCAAGCAATGAACAGAGGTCGAAGCAGAGTCCATAGCTAAGCACCAGGTCAAGCTCCCAGTCTAGCTGAAGAGAGAGAGGAGAAAGTGTATGAGCAAAGGGATTGGGATCCTAAGAAGACTCACAGAAAGGCTCTCTGTACCTATTCGAGCTCACTGAATCAAAAACAACTGCTGAGGAACCTTCAGGGAAAGGAACTAAATCCTTCAAATGTAGGTAACAGTTGCTGTTCTTTAAGTATTATAAAGAAAATAAATCAGGATTTGCTTTTTAAAGCTAAGTGGTGCTTATGACATAGAGCAAAATAAAACTACAATGGAGAATAGCAGACAGGTTAAAACAAAATCCAGGTTATTCATCTGTCTTGCTGTCCCTAAGCTATCACTAATATTGAAAGACCTAATCACAAACCAGAAATACCTTTATTACTGAACATGATCTGTATGAGGACTGAATTACTGCCAGCAAAATCCTGTAGAAGAAGAGAAATGAGCTAGGCATTCAGGATTCTTGCAAGGTGGGTTGTCAAGGCGAAGAAACAGAAGAGTAAAATTTTCAGTGCTAAAGATATGTCAAGCAGATCTGTGATATGGTAGCCAGGCACTATGGACTTTAATCTTGAAAAATCTTTTTGCATCAAATTGTGCAAACAAAAGGAGCTTCTCCCCATCTTTTATGGAAAGCCTATGTCAATGTAGTTTGATTTATCATGAAGGGCATAAAGATTTGTAGTAATTCTAGACTTAACAGACTCTCAAGCTGCTACTCAAGCACTGGTGGTTTTTATTTAAAGGTTCCTAAATTGTGTTACTTCTGTGCCATGTTTAGATAGGGCAGGGTTTTCAATCTCCAAAAATTATGTTATTACAAAGATTAATATTAGCCACATTATTTTAAATACTAATTTTACCTCTACTCATTTTTTCCAACAACCTTTAATGCTGTCTAAAAAATGCTGTGAGACAGAACGATCCTTAATTTTAAATGATAATAGCAAATAAAAAGCTATTATCTTTTCCAGTTTCTAAGTTTGAGCAACACAAGATCCAATGTATAAGTAGTAGTTCAAATGTAAAATGTTTTCTGGCAGCCCAACGTGTGGCAAATATGCCCACATAAAGTCATAGAAAGCTTAAAAATGCTCTAGAGCCAAAAGCAGCCTCTGAATTGTGTCTCCCACATGAGCCATGGTATAGAGACACCTGGTGAGGCTTGAGCTACAATGGTGGGCTTTTGGAGTGCAGCTTAAGGTGTAAAATGGCTCATTCCTGAAGTCTCACGGAAGCCTAGATGTAAGCAAAAGGTTGTAAACGATTTATTTAAGGTTTCTGTTCATAAGGAGAAAAAGGGAACAGAATCAAAGATGGCTTTCTAGTGTCGATGTTTTCATGGATCAGCTCTGTCTGCCTAAGGCAAACTGAGGCTTGGCTTTTTGAAAAGAAGCTTCCTGATTCAGCCTTAAAGGCAAAATACTTGTGAGTCTTTTAAAAGGCCCTGCTGCCTAATACTTAAAAAGAGTTAATGAGCAGCAGATGGCAAAGCTTTACTTGATAATTATATGGACCCTAAAATTCCCAGACTACCTTGGTTAAAAAGATAAATTCTATAAAATTAAATTAGGAGCTGGGTGGAGCCATCCACCCATCATACCAGCAGCCTTTAATCCTGGCAGATTAAAGGTATGTTCAGAAACAGAAGAAATAGAAGGATCTGGGTAGTCAATCATCCTAGCCAAGCAAAGGTGTGGTCAGAGACAGTCAGAGATAGTGGCAGATTAAAGGTGTGATCAGAAACAGAAAAAGTTAAGAAATAAATATACAGTAAAGACAGTTTTTTGCAAAATGTCTAAGTGGTTTAGAGTGTGTTGAAAATATATATACATAGGCTTAGAGAAAGAAAAGTAAGGTTAGAGAAATCCTTTAAAAAAGAAATAAAGTAAAATAAATAAATAATAAATAAGCCAGGTAAAGATGGAAAATACAAAGAATGTCTGGATACTCTATATTATTGTCTTATCTTTAAGCCTCTTGACTGAAAATGACTTAGTAAAAGCTGCTAAAAGACAGTTAATTATAAATATTGTTGGAGTAATTCAACCTATATATTTTGTAAATGAGTTTACTTTAAAGTTGAAATGCAAAGATACGCTGCTTTGGAGAGGAGGTTTTCCTTTTATTTTCACAGAAAAAGAAAGACTGCGGATTATTTCCTGGATAAGGAACATAAAGTTTGATAGAGGAAGACCCCCTGAAAAATCTCCAATGGAAATGGACGGACCAGATGGTTCAGCATTTCAGAGCACCTCTGTGAAGTTTCCTGAGCTCTGTGTTCAGAACAATTTCAATGACCCAGCCTTACAGACTACTCCATAAAGACTTGTGCATAATCCTGAATTTTTCTTTGGATTCCCATGAAATTGTCTGCCTCCCCATTCAGCAGGAAGTAGCCTAGAGAATGATGCCCACATTCCCAAAACATGGATTATAGATGTTTGTATTTATTTATAGTGCTGTTTATAAGTTGTTATAGATAAGGGGGGAAAGAATATTAGATTTGCAGTTATTTTTGTTTTAAAAGGAGAAAAGGGGATATGTAGGGGTATTGTGTTGTTTCATGGTAAATAATTGCCCCACCCACTGGTTTAATAAAAAGAGCTGATTGGCCAAAGACAGGCAGGAAGTGTAGGTGGGGCTACCAGACTAAGAAAATCTCTGAGAGCAGAGTGCCAGAGCAGCACCAGAGAGAAGCCAGAGGAAGCTGAGGACAACTATGCTGCTCTAAAAGAAAGGTACCGTGCCACATGGCTGAACAATATGAGTCATGGGTTAGATTAAGGGTAGAGAGTTAGCAAGCAATATGCCTGGGCCTAGGGCTGATCAGCCTAAAACTATTGAAAGCATCTGTGTGTCTCTGTGGGACTGTGGGACTGCCGGTCTGCGGGTCTGTGGGTCTGCGGGCCTAAACCTTGGGGTTAGGCCCGAAAGTCCGGGCCAGAAACCTTGCACTACAATTTTCCATATGCTCATATGTGTGAAAGCTTTGTCTCCAGGTGATGACATTATTTGGGAGGTTATCGAACTGATGGAAGGTGAAATCTTGGTGAAGAATGTGCATCTCTGCCACAGGCTTTGAGTCCTTATAACCTAGTTCACTTCTTATTTCTCTTGTTCTCTTAGGGCAGAGTTATCTAACAGGGGAAGTGATAGGAGGTAGTCTTGGTGGTGGACATGCATCAATGCTGCAGGCTCTGCTTGTCTATAGCCTAGGCTTACTTCCTGTCTTTCCTTGCTTTCTAAGGTCAGGTATTCTACCACCCAGTACCTACCATAATGGAGTATGACCTCAGAAAACCCTTTTTCCTTTCAGCTCTTTTTCTCAGCACATGCTATTACGGAAACAGTGAAGAAATGAATACAGTATATGCTTACATATGTATACAGAAAGAAAAAAAAAACAGTGTATGCCTATCTAGAGAAATAATACAGAGGAGAGCCTTGAAAAGATCTTGACTCTTTTATTTCTTTTCAGTTTTCCTGAATACTACTTTTTCAATTCAGTGTTGTTTGCTTTCTAATTCAGTGGCTGACTATAGTGGTTTGCTTTATGGTATGGCTGTATAATTTAATACTACTAAACTATTGATGAATGACATATTCCTATTCTACCAGTAATAGTCATTACCTTGTCACCAAAAAAAGTATGTAATTTTACTTTATATATCTCACTCTATATCTGCCAAATTCACTTACATAGAGATCCCAAACATGGGATGTACTGGGAATAGTAATGTAGCTATTTTACATTAGTCATTACATGTTCTTACAATTACATATTTTTGTGTAATTTATCCTAAAATTGAGTGAATTTTAAAAGTTTTAATTTGCTTAAAAATATACACTATAGATTATTTTGGACCACCAATCAACAAGAAGGGCTCAAATCTTCTTTAGAGAAGTTCACTTACATCTCATGCATCCATCAGGAAAACTTGCAGTGTTGTGTGATGAAGATCACAGCACATAAGACATAAGAAACTACGTTGCACTGAAGTCAGCTACTGCATTTTGTGAAATTATAGCATTAAAATAGCTTTGCCTGAAGAACCCACACAACTTAATCCTAAGACTTATTTTTTAAAAGGCCATTTGAACCTACTAACTACTTAATGCACCCAAACACCTTTTGTCCAACATATTTTTCTATCAATATTACTACAAACAAAAATTAATGATAATTTTAAATGAAATAAATAAATAGCATCATAGATTTGATAAAATAAGCATGAAAATCAAAATTAATATAAATATGTGTTAGAACAATTGCTGTAGATTCAGAAAAAGGCATAAAGAATATTTATAAAATTCTAATTTCTTAGAGAAAGCAAAATAAATGAATTGAATAATATGTTAAAAAGAGGATAAAATGTAAGGTACATAAAGTAAATAAAAAACAAGTCACTATGGAAATTAATAATACCTTAAAGCAAAAAAAAAAAAAAAAAAAAGAAAGAAATACTATTCAAGGCATACAGGAAGAAAGATTAGATTTGAAAACAAATACAATAAATTATACGATTAAAAATTTTTGAAAAAATAAATGAGGAAAAAAAAAGATGCAATAGGTCACCAACAACGCTAATGTAGAGAAAGAATTCAACACATTAAATTAAGTTATAATTTTTATATAGATAAACTAGAAATAATATTAAGTGAAATCATGCTCTCTATAAAGCAACAAGCAATAATTACTAGAAATACATTTTATTGTGATAAATTTAGAAAGCTTGACAGTCAAAAGTAAAATAAAATGGCATACAGAAAAATAAATGTCTCATTTGAAATAAGAATCCCATGCCAATCTACAGTTGCCTACCCTTGGAGGGCCTAGCTCCGTCTCCCAATATATCTACAGCAGCTATTCTTGATTCAGTGAACCCCCCAGAGCTCTATCCTGGCATCAATGTGAGAATTTTCCTCATAATCCCTATACCCTTACTCTCACTTTGTTCCTTTGCATGGGTTGGCACCTTGGAACCCATTTCCTGAAGAGGAACACCTAACCCAGTCTTGAATTTGGGATGGGTGAATCGAACTTATCTAGAATGGATGAGCCAAGCTGGGCTGATCCACCTTGGGACTTCTTGCACTTTTTGGAGTGGGGATGGGTGGATGGGGAGGGGGGATGCTGCTGGCTAAGTGGAAGGAATTGAGAGGAGGGAAGGGAAGGAAGCAGGGGGATACATAGATAAAAATGACACTTTTTTATTAAAAAGGTATTGAAATGAAAAAACTTATCGCCAAAAATATAATTCAATATTTTTTTCCTAATAAGAACTGTACTGTAGAACTATTGTTTGCTCCCAAGTGTCCAGGCATACAAATTTTATCATGGGAACAAGTGAGGGATCAAATTAAGAGTTACATTTTATAAAATTATATAAACATATGACTTTTATCTATTTTTTGTTAATACCGTTAAATAACAAAGTTAACCAAAAAAGAAAAAAGAAATAAAAATCTCTCAATGGTATCAGCATCCTACATTTTCATGCTGAATTGTATTTCCAAAGGCACAAATTTGTTACTTTAAAGAATTTAACTCTTAGCTCTACAACAGTCAAAATAATATATGCATGTTTTAAGAGCGTCACAATGATAGAACATGGAATGAGTGAATGTAATGGTAATTTGACACAAAGGTCTCATTAGCTATTGCTGTCAACTAGCCTGGTACTGAAGATCAGTGTTAGTTTCACTAAAGTCTGCTTGTGATGACCCCTGATGCATGGGCTCCTTAGAATGAGAATGATGCCCACAGTGTCATAGATTTGAATCCTTGGTGGAACTCTTAGTGGAGGATTAGGAGGTCTGACTCTACTGGAACAGGTGTGTTTCTGAGGGCATTGAGAATTTAAAGTACTTAGGGATTAGCACTCCCCACCTGTGACTCATGCTTATGGAACAAGATATGAGCTCTCAATTGCCCCATGGTGCTGTTTTTATGGACTCTAACTCTCTGAAACTATAAGCTAGCTAAAAAAAAAAAAAAAAATTCTTCTATAAATTGCCTTGTCATGGTGTTTTATTACACCAATAGAAAAGTAACTAAGACATTGCATTATATACAATATTTTCTAAATGAGAAGAAAACCAAAGTTCATTCCAGCCTTGATTTCATAGAAATATCTTTCAATATTTCTCCTCCATAAATAAACCAATCATACTTCGGGAACCATCAATTCTCTTTGTACTTGACCATTTAAAGATAGTTTTGGTTATCAAGCATTTTGTACATGATCTGATTAATTTGCATAATTGTAATCTTGACATTTTTTCCAAACAAAGGTAAAATTAGAATGATAGAATTGTAAATATTGTTCTTAATTTTTTTTTTTTATCTGTTTTAGAACAACCAGGATTCTGTAAATTCGGTGACTTTTGAAATGTGGGTCTTGGGCCACTGGTCCAGGAAGGAAGAGGGAGCTGAAGTAGCAAGCATGGTTCAGATGGCTGTGAATGCCACAGAAAGAACCATTGGATGTCAGCATTGGTGAGACTGTTTAGGTTACTGAAGCCCTGAAGCCAATACACATGGCTCAGTTTAGAGGGGAAGGAAGGATGGGTGAAGAAGAGAAGAAATGTACCTAATTTAGCTATGCTGACTTTATTGAGGACTGATGCACCTATTTAAATCTAGAAGAGGAGGGGTGGGGTGATGAGTCATAATCCTTTGCAGGGAGCTTTTGTTCAAGGTCATCCTGCAGATAAGGTCAGGCATCTGGACCTAGGAACACTATCCGAATAAGGTAGGGAAGGAGTCCTGCCCCAAAGGAGTCCCCCACATTATACCAATCTTAAAGAGCTATCAGGGCACAGTGAACTGCAACATCAAATAAGGGTACTCCAACCCAGGAAACTGAGGTCTCATTAAATCGATAATAATTAACTTCCATTTTCTACTGACCAAAGACAAGCAGTTGATTTAATAGCTTGGTGTCTTGGGTGTTGGTACAGGTAAAGAAGGCCAACAACTATATTGGCTCTATCTAATCAATTTCTTCATTTTCTAATGATGAGACAGTACCAGAAGACAGTACTTTGTTTTGCCAGTTTTCCATTGTTTATGGGTTGACAGCTTCGTTGAAAACATGCCTTTTAATCTAGATACTCTCAGATTTGTGGATTGCAGTCCTCCTCTATTTCAACCAAGAATTTACATTTCCTACTATGAAGAAGAGAGAAAGAATGCCATAATTGTATCCATTTACATTGGTGCTTTCAGAGTCAGAATTATCAATAAGTTTTATGTAGCAGAGGTCAGATGGTTTATCTTTGATATAAGAAACCACTTTAAATTCTAATTAGATGAAAAAAGAAATATGGTTCATTAAATTAAATTTTGCAATCACTTCAGTGCAAAATTTCCTTCCTGTACAACAATTATAAAAGCATGCAAGATCTGTACAAAGTGTGCTAACACTGATCCTTTTGGTTTTCTATTAGGTTTCAAACAACTGCTGATTAAAAGAATAAAAGCTCATCATAAGATGAGAATTTAATGAGTTCTAATGAACAATTATTTTTTGCATATTTTTCCCATTGAGGAAAAAAACACCAAGCAGGAAAGAGCCATAATCCTGTGCTGAGAAGGAAACATTGAATGCTTTCTTGTTTTACTTGAAGCCAGGAATAGCATTTCAGGAGGCTTATTAGCATGCATATTGGCATGACCTGGTTTACCAGTCCTCTGCACTTGGGTAAGTTTACTACAGGTGCTCCATCACTGCTATTTTTATCCTTCTAAGAAAAATAAGCAGCACAGAGAAGACCTGTGCCTAATTCTCTTCACAGTCATATGTCATGGGTATGAGAAGAGGGAAATTAAGCCCAAAGTAAATCTTAAGAAGCATTTGATGCAGTTTCTTTGACTTATATTCTATGACATCTATTCTATTGCCAGTTTTTAGTAACCTGGAATTATCAAATATATCTATCCCTGGGGTCAAACAAAATAAATTGAAGAAAATATTGCTTTTGTTTGAGAAATAATATTATTTACTTTCAAGCAAAAGTTTTGAGAAAACTGTCTTTAAATTATTGGTACTAACATCAAACTTTTTGGAAATTTGTAGAAATTTGGAGTAGTTATATTTTTCCCTCCCTCTCAGTATTTTTCAAACCTATTAAAAAGTACTCACCACTTGATAGATAGGGGTATAAAGCATTTAAAAAATAAACCTCAATTATCAGTTATCCAGTGCATCTTTAGTGGGGAGAACATTAACAGAACATAGAGTATAGGAAGCAGTGCAATTCCCCAAGTCATCTTGTACTCTGAAACAACTGGTAGACTTTTGTTGTCATGTCCTTTTCAAATACTGAATCAACATCAATCCTCAAATATACCCTCTGTACAGGTATCAAATGGTCATGTAGCCATTGGCTAGTGTACACAGACACACACACGTATACACACACACACACACACACATACACACACATATACATACACACACACAAACACACACAAATGCATATATACCTGCACACATAAATACACCACATAACCAATTCCCATCTTGTCTGTACATACAAACACACATACACACACATACACACACATACATACACACACTCATACATATATACACACACAACACACACACAAATGTGCACATACCTGTAAACATAAATACAACTTATAACCAATTCCCATAATGTCTGTTCAAACACATACACACACAAATGCAAACACACACAAATGCACACGTACCTGCACACATAAATACACCACATAACCAATTAACATCTTGTCTGTGCATACAAACACACACACGCATACACACATACACATACATATACACACACATACACACACATACACACATATACATACAAACACATACACACACATACATATATACACACATACACACACAGTCATACACACACAAACACACACAAATGCATACATACCTGCAAACATAAATACATCACAAAACCAATTCCCATCTTGTCTGTGCATACAAATACAAATACACACACACACACACACACACACACACACACACACAGAAAAAAATGGAAAATACTACCAGTACCTATTTTAACTCCTTTTTTATTTTTTGTTTATTTTATTTTATTTTATTTTATTTTATTTATTTATTTTATTTTATTTTATTTTATTTATTTTATTTTATTTTATTTTATTTTATTTTATTTTATTTTATTTTATTTTATTTTATTTTATTTTATTTTATTTATTTTATTTTGCTTTTCTTTCAGCAATAACATTGTAGGATCATACCAATGTGGCGTGATGTGGTTTTTCATGAAACAGTCTCTGCTTCCCTGCCTTATAGGCTTTTACTGGAGTCACAGCACCTTTCTCAGAATATGCAAGTATTGTCACTAATTCAAGAATTGCAGTATAAATGGTGAAGTCAACCATTCCATGTCTTTCACCTTTTGAATGACTGCAATGGAAATCAGTGGATGAATATTAGTAAGTTAAAATATTAGAAGGCATTTTTAAGTTTCTCCATCATCTCATCTAACTAAACATCATCAACACACTTGTGTTATCATTTATTTTATCTCTTCTCAAGGTTTGTGCTTAACTAGCTTTACACATCTAAGACCTCTTCTAATAAATGGAACAGCATGTGCTTCTGAACCATTTTTATATAGCAATAATTCCATTAATATAACTACAAAAATTGATATTTTATTTAATCTAGTATTCAATTCTAAACAAGTGTTTTTCACTCATCTTTAAAATGTATTCAGATAAAGATATCTTGAATCTCTTATGGTATATTATAGCTCATCTTCCATTTTATAAACACAAATTGCTGAAACATTAGTAAGATAATTAGATAAACATATTTTAAAGTATATTCCTATGAATTTTGATAAATGTATTATTATAAATATTCACCTTATCAATATTTATTTTTGTAATTTGGAAGTTCCCTCTGATACTGCTGTAGGCTTGTCCAGCCTAAAATAATCAGCAATAATATTTCTAATATTATACCTTAGATTGACCATTTGAGAATGACATGAGTAGAATGTACATGCTTTTTTATGCTCCAGTTTTTCTTTTTTTCTCTCAATCTAACAGTATTGAATACATTAGCTTTCTATTAGATATGTAATTGTTCAAAATTGATTTTTCATTCTTTAGCCTGGTACTTTATCTGAACAATGATGCTTTGGCCATATAAAAATGTTCCCATTTCATGAAATCTCATTTATTAATCGTTATGTTACTGCTGTGATTTTGGTGTCCTGTTCGGGAAACCCTTTCCTGTGGCAATGAGGTTAAGATGCTTTCACACTTTCTCTCCTTTCAGACTCAGGGTGAATTACGTTAAGGCTCTTGACAAATTTGCAATTGAATTTTTGCAGGGTGGTAAATATTATTGTATTTGCATTTTTCTAGATTTGGATATGAATCTGACCACCAGTTTATTTAATATACTGTTTTTTGCATGAATCCAACTTTTTCATTGCAAATTCAAATGTCCGTAGGTGTATGTGAATTTGTCTGGCTACTTAGTTTCATTCCATTGATCCCAATGTCTGTTTTCATGCTAATACCATCATGATTATAGCTCTGTAGTAAAGCTTAAAATCTGGGATGATGATAACATATAGTCATTCTTTCATAACATAAGATTAGTTTAACTATGCCATTTTTTGTTTTTGGTGAGTGTGTATGTGTGCTTCCATATGAAGATGGAAGTTGTCCTTTCAAGATCTGTGAGGAATCATTTTAAGATTTTGATGGGAATTACATTGAATCTGTACATTGTTTTTCTTAGAAAGGACATTTTTATTATATTAATTCTATCAATCAATAATCATTGAAAATGCTTCTGATATCTTATTTAATTTGTTTATTCAATGTTTTAATGTTTGTATTATACAAATGTTTTATATTCTTCCTTAGAGTGATCTCAGTATATTGTTATTTTTCTGAAGAATTATAAAATGATTATTTTCTGATTTCTATATTTGTTCATTTGTCATTTGTATATGAAATATATTTACATATGTTGAACAATCCTTGGATTTCTGTTATTAAGTCCACACTTATTGTGGGGAAATAATTCTTATGTGTTATAACAAACATTTTTACATTTTTTTAAAATTTATAAACATTTTTAAGTTTACAAACATTAAGAATTTCTGCATATATGTATTGAAAATATCTTTAATTTTTTTCTCTTCCTTCAATTTTGTGTGCTTTAGATATCAATGCAATTATGGTCTTATAAAAATAATTAGGAAATGTTTCTACAGTTTATATTTAGTGAAATAATTTGAATAGTATTGGTGTTGATTCTTCTATTGAGGTCTGGTATAATTCTGCACTGAATTTATCTGGCCTGTTTTCTTTGGTTGGGAGACTTAACTATTGACTCTATTGCATGGGGGACTATGGTTTAAATTGCTAATCTGATCTTGATTCAATTTTGGTAGGTCATATATGTACAAAAATTATCCATTTCTTTTACATTTCTAGTTTAATGGAGTTAAGATTTTTATAAAATATCCTAAAGAGTCTTTTGATTTCCTCAATGTCTGTTGTGGTATCCTCCTATTCACTTCTAAATTTGTTAATTTGGATCTTATCTCTGTGCATTTTAGTTAATTTGGTCATGGTTTATCAGTCTTATTGATTTTCTCTAAGATTTAATTCATTTTATTGCTTCTTTGTAATTTGGGTTTGATATTTTTTCTTTAACATAAATATTTATTGATCCTTTGATAATTAAACATTATATATTCAATCCCACTTCTCCTTTTCCATCCATATCAACTTCTCCCCATAGTGTTCATCTCCAATTTAAAAAAAAAATTAAAAAAAAAACCAAACAAACAAAAAAATCCACTTTTCTCATCCATCTTTTCCACCTCTCCATTAGTCTTAGTGTCATTGGGAGCTGCTGTGTGTCAGAGTATATTTTTGGTCCACTCAGTTTTACTTGCAAATGGTCATTACAATAAGATCTTGGTCTGGTTCAAGCCCTCTGGCTTCTGTTATATCTTCACTACTAAACATTCACAAAATTCCTACTTGATATCCTGCTCTGAGTCATGGAGAATCTGCAAGGATGGTTCTCCGGAACTAGTCCCTTTGCAGACTCTGGCAAGTCATAGATAGCATAGATTTGTGGTAAGTCAACTTAAAGCCCTGATGGGTCTGGGTGATAGCTGATTTGGTTTTCTTGCGCTACTGGGTCACCCCAGTCAAATAAGAAGCAGAGCCAAAATTTCTACATCAGTGAATTGGAGGCGAGCTCTCCCATGCCTGTGGGAATTGGTGGGATCAGTTCTTCTGATGCAGTGGCCATCTTGTGGCAGAACCAAATCTCCCAAAACCAGCAAACGGTGGTGCTGGCTCAGCAACACCTTTGGCACTATTTTGAGCCTAGATGTCACCATGGCCCCGAGTGACAATATGTGCCACTCAATATATATCGTGTCAGTTGCAGGCTGCAGCATGACTCAGACACTAACATGTCCTCAGATGGAGGCCCAGCCACCAGGCATCTGCATGCTATTCAATAGAATGGGAGGCATGGATACTAGCAAAGACCCTGACTGAATAGGGACATGGACCCAGACGTGACCATTGCTTGCAGCTCAGGCCAGATGCGAGCCTGACCCCAGATCCAGTGCAGGCCACTCAGATTGACATAGCACCAGTAGTGGCATGTTTTCAAATACCAACATTTTCTCAGGTGTCAGGGAAGATCCCAGTTATCTGTGTGGTCTTTTGATGACAACACAGGCTATGGACATCAAGACAGACCCCAGCTGGAGTAGTACCATGGACCCAGACATGGTCCGAAGCTTGAACTCTGGCCTGGATGACACCATGGCCCCAGATGGCAGCACAGACCACTTATGTATTTCGTTTTTACTGTAGTTTGTTTCTGTTTCTTGATTTCAGTCTTAAGTTTGATTATTTGTTGATTTCTTTCTCTTTTAAGTGTTATTTCTCCTTTTTGTTCTTGAGTTTCCAGGGATGTCTCTAATTTGAAATCAAGAGAACTCTTTTTTTTTTTTTTTTTTTTTTTTTTTTTTTTTTTTTTTTTTTTTTTTTTTAGGAGACACTTACTGTTATAACTTTACTTCTTAGAACTGCAATTGTTGTGTCCCATAAGTTTTGGTATATTGTGTTTTCAATTTGCACACAATTCTAAAATGGTTTTAAATTTTGTCTTGACTTATCTTTCATTTAGTAGTGGATTTTTCAGTTTCCTGAATTGGTAAACTTTCTGCTACTACAATTGTTGACATCCAGAGTCTCTATAAGATGTAGAGTGCAACTCCAATATTCTTAAATGTTGAGATTTGCTTTGTATTGAAGTATATGGTCAATTTTGAACAAATGTCTATGAGCTTCAAGGAAAAGATATATTATTGTTGGTTTGAATGAACTATTCTATAGATATATACTAGTTCCTTCTGATTTATGATTCTATTTAAATCCAGCATTTATCTGTACAGTGTGTGTTGGATGACAGGTCTATTGAGAAAATTGGAGTATCGAAGCTACTTATTATAACTGTGTGAGTTATAATTTCAGCTGTAGTAATGTCTCATTTATGAACTTGGGTACATTTGTGTTTGGTGCATAAATGTTTAGAATTGTGATATCCTCTTGACAATTTTTTTGATAAATGAATGCCCCCTTGCTGATCTATTTTCATAAGTCTTAGTTTGAAGTATGTTTGATTAAATATTAAGTGGAAACATCTTTTTGCTTCTTTTGTTCATTTTTTTTTTTTGGAATATCTTCGACCATTACTTTACCCTGAGGTGATGCATATTCTTGATATTTGGTTTGTGTTTTTTTGTTTGTTTGGGATAATTTTTTGTATACAGAAGAAAGATAAATCCTGTTATTTAATCCAATCTGTTAGTCTGTGTTTTTTTTTTTTTTTAATTAGGGAATTGAGCACATTGATGTTGAGTGTTGTCAACGAGACATACCTGTTTATCTTTCATATTTTGTTGTTATGGTATTTGTCCCCCACCCTTTTGATTTGTTTGACTGAGAATATATATTTCCTAGTTCTTTTTGGATATGGCTAGCTCCTTCCAACTGAGGTTTTCCTTCTAGTGCTTTTTGTAAAGCTGAATTGGTAGATAGATACTACTTAAATCTGGTTTTACAGTGCAATGTTTTTCTTTCGTTACCTATTTTAGCTGATAGCTTTGCCTAGTACAGTAGACAGGACGAGGACCTGCAATTTCTTAGAGTTAACAGCACATCTGCCCAGGCTCTTCTGGCTTATGTGTAGTAACTAAAAAGTTGTATTATCATAATAAGTTTGCCTTTATATACACTTGTTCTTTTTCCCTTCCAGTTTACAACATTTTTTTGTTTACATTTAGCATTTTGAATATTTGTAACCTACGTAATTTCTTTTTTGGAACTGTCTATTTGGTGTTCTGTATGTCTGTTGTAATTTGATAGGCACCTTCTTCTATTTTCTTCTATGATTAGTTGAAATATTTTTGTGCCTTTACACTAATTTGGTTTCCTCTATATCCTCTATTCTTAATATTTGTAGGCTTGGTTTTTTTTTAAATATAATATGAGAATTTATGGGCTATTTTACCTGGTTTTTGTTAGATTTAAATTTTTCTTTGATTGACATATTTATCTTTTCTCCTTGTCTGGAACACCTGAAATTCTCTCTTCCATGTTTTGTACTCTGTAAGACTTAACTCTAAATTAATGTTTGACTTCTTAAATTTTTCATGCATAGTTTTATCTTATTTTGGATACTCTTTAGTGATTCTATTTCTGCTTTTATATCGAAATGTTTTCTTCATTTCAGTCCTCTGTGTTTTTACAGAATTTGTTAAGGCATGTATTTATATCCTTTTTACAATCCTTGATCATATTCGTAATTGTTATTTTGAAGTCTTTGTCCATGGTATTTCATTCCTGGGTATCTGCTACAGTAGAGTTCCTGTGTTGTAGTCAAGAAGTATTATCCTTTCTTTTATTGAATGTCTTTTTATGCTATGTTTGGGCATCCGGGACAGAATGATTGATGTGATTTGGGGTGTTTTTATTTTTCTTGTGTTTGTTTGATATGTGTTAATTTCCTTCATTTCTGTTTTGTTCTTTGATCATAGGAAAATTTGATGTGTGCAGTTTGCCTGGTATGAGCTGGGGAGAGATTCTTTTGGACAGTGTGTGGCAGAGATGAATAGAGATGGACTGTAATTGTTTTTAGGAAAGAGCTAGGGGAATACTGTTCACACCTTGAACAAGGTTTCCAGGGAGTTGGGTGGTGAATCAAAAGCAGATATTCTGCCAATAAGTTGTAGTAAGACAATGGATTGTCTGGAGAGAGAGAAGAATTAAATAGCTAGGGTTACCATGACTCTGAACCCAGATTTGAGGTCTCCAATGCACTGAGCTGTGAGGAGGTTGTTATTGGTCAGAGAGTGAAAATGAAGAGATTGTAAAGGATGGCACAAAAGACAATTTGATTTAACTCCCTGAGATTCTGTAAGGGATGCTAGGTGAAGAGTGTTTCTAGGCATAGCTGGCTCATACAAAGGATTAGGTGTTGGGGGACAGCTGCATCTACTGCAATAATGTGAAATCTCCCTGGAGTAGATGGATGAAGGGAGGAAATGCTTCTACAGTGCTGGAGAGGATACGGTAGTGATTGACAGGAAAGAGAGGAGAAGCTGCCTACCCGAATCCAGACCAATTATAGTTTTTTCTTTCCCTTCCTTTCCTTCTTTATTTTATTTTTAAAAACGTCATCTTTATCTATGTATTGCCCTGCTTCCCCTCCCTCCCCAATCCCTCTCAGTCAGCCTTCAGCCTTGCTCCTCCCTATCCACCCATCCCCTCCCCAAAAAGGTCAAGAAGTCCCAAGGTGGGTAAGCTCAGTGTGGCATATCCACTCTAGGCAAGTCCAATATACTCACACCTAAGTTAAGGCTGGGCTAGGTTTTCAATGTATACTATCATTATTAAAAGATTCTCAAGAACTGAAATTTACTGGAATTTAATTTATTTTAAAAAATATATTTATTACCATGTGTACTAGAGTATTATGTAAACTAAACAATAATTCCCGAGTCTTCTCTCTCTCTCTCTCTCTCTCTCTCTCTCTCTCTCTCTCTCTCTCTCTCTCTCTCTCTCTCTCTCTCTCTCTCTCTCCCCTTACCCTCCCCCTCTCTCTCTGTGGTGTGTGTGTGTGTGTGTGTGTGTGTGTGTGTGTGTGTGTGTGTATTCTCATTTTTAAAGGTTGAATTTAAGACCTTGATGATGCTAAGGAATCACTCTACTATTGAGTGTTACCTCTAGAAATTTGTTGAGTCTCTTACAAATAAAATTGAAAATTGGCTAACTTTTCTATCACTATAAAATTATATTCTTTCACAATTAAAAATTTTCTTTCTGGAACTTACATGAACACATTATACACATTTAATGTGACTTCTCAATTATTTATCCCAATATTTACTGGGATATTGAGTATTTTAATTTTCTTTCTTTACACTTCATATTGGTTATTTCAAAAGTCATTGTTCACTCACTTCCTTGTCTATCATGTTCTCTGTATTTAGTAAACTCATATAATAAAGATTTTAAAAAATATACAAAACATTTCCATCATTATAAATAGCCTCTCGTTCCCAATTGTGGTCTTTGGATTTTCTTTTACTTTCCCAATGATACTTGAAATAACTATGTTTTTCTTTTACTGATAGTTTTGTAGGTTGGGTAGTTTTGTTGGTAGTTTTTCTTTGAGGTGGGTTTTGGTATGTATCTCATGCTACTCCCTAAAATGTAATCTTCCTGGTTCTTCATCTCTCGTGCTGTCTTGTTTTGTGTTTAAATTCCAGTCACCTCAGTCCTATCATTTAGTTACTAATTGTTTTTTACTTTAAGAATTAGTACTATTCTGTTGAATCATTGTGTCAATTATGTAAAGTATGTTAAGTAATTCTAGAACTTGTTATGTTTCTTTGATGGTGAAGACCGTGCACTAACTTTAATGGTCATTTTTTGAGAAGAGAAACAAAATCAACAGTACCATTGGCACAACTAGCCGAAAAAGAAGAGAAGGAGAATGATGACTGAATAGGCAAAAATTCTAACAGACATCAAAGAAAATTTCAGAAAAAGGAAAATATTTTAAAGCCCTATAGTTCATTAAGTTGGAGCATCTAAAAAGCAATTAAAAAGTTTAGATTCATGGTAAATGTTCAGTGTTAATCAAGAAGAGATTAGCAACAGATTGGAAACAGAAAAATTAAAATAAAATAAACTTTCTAAGAGAAGCCCAGGCCCAGGTGATTTCACAGCAGAACTTTGACAGACCTTCAAAGATCTATAACTAATAATTTTTAAATTATCCAAAGAATAAAGGAGGAAATAATGGGAAGGGAGGGAGGGAGGGAGGGAGGGAGGGAGGAAGGAAGGATAAGGGGGACAGAGAGAGAGAGAGAGAGAGAGAGAGAGAGAGAGAGAGAGAGAGAGAGAGAGAGAGAGAGAGAGAGAGAGAGAGAAAGTGAGTTGTGGCCTATTCGGAGTGATTTTGCCACTCTGTTGTGTAGATGGAGTTTTACTTTCAAGGCGCCAGTCCAAAATTAATATTTATTAGAATATAAATTAACACTCACAATATTAGTAACAGCTTATGGTGGCACCTGAACAAGGACTGGCGGATCCAAGCGATGGACGAGCGATGAAAGTGCGATGGAAGCAAGATGAATTCCGATTCTGTCTGTCCAGCAGCCAGCAGCCAGGAACCAGGAAGAGAGCTCCTCGTGTCCCAGCAGCCACTTATCAATGGGCTTGGCCACACCCCCTCCAGGGTCCCGGAAGTGTCTTCTGACCTTATCACCTGACACCTTAATCCTGCCACATCTCCCCCTTTTGTCTAAATAAAAAGGTTCTAAACTAAGATTATGTACAATAGGAATTATTATGAGTTAGTAACCGTAAATACCTATTCTTCAACCCCTTCAAGACCTGAGAAGGAAGATATATCACTTGAAAGTCAGAAGTATGTGGAAGTAGTGGCTTCCAAAATTTGGGAGAGGACAGCAACACAGCTACCTGGACAATCATCCCTTGTTTTGTGCGCCGTTGGAGCATCTATCATATTGGCAACAGGCCTATGGTATCTGACAGGTCTTCTCACAAGCAGGGAAATTTTGGAGGGACTGTCTTATCCTGTCCAGGCAGGTTTCGTCAGTCTCCATCCATCAACTTGTTCCTCCAGCTTGGACACCATGTGTGCACTGTCAATAATCAAGGTAAGGACAGTACCTTACTCAACTGGCCATTCTCTGCCAAAAGGACAAACTCCAATGGAGTATCCTCGATGCTCATACCATCTCGGGAAAGGAGCATTGACACCAGGAGTTGTCGTGCCTCTCATGGCCGAATTTCAAATGTTAAATGCCATATTCTCCGGGTCTATGAAATGGTTGAAGATTTCTGTCTATCTATGATATTCTAACCTGTATCTGAGATGACTGGGATATGGTACCTTAAGTAATGTTGACAGTAGTTTTTATTGCCCTAAGGATTAAACCCTGTATTAAAATTAGAATATCTATACAAGAGGTGTACAATCCCTGAACAGTGACTTTTAGTATGACTATCAAACATTAGCCAGGGGTATATTACCATGTAGAGTGGCCACAGCATTTTAGACATGTATATACATATATATCATCTAAACAGAGGTATATAAAACATTTTGTGCATATATCATAACTAGTGCAATCATACATTATATCTAGTATAGTTAAATGAAGGTAGTAATTGCATAGTGTACATGACAATGATGTGCAAATATTTTAAACAGAGATAGAAGTATATATAAAACAGAAATTACAGATTCAATTTTACATAATAGTTACAGATTCAGATTTATAACGACATACAAGTTGCTTTGGTTATATAAAGCAATTTCAGATTGAACTTTGTACAAATGTACAAATTATCACAATTAAACATATAAAATGATTTTACATTTGTATCAATATACAAATACCTATGCCAATGCAAATTGTCTTTAACTTAGCCCATACATTTAGCTAAAATGGTGTATAGGTAGGCAGAACAATTTACCTTTATCTATCGTATCTATCCCCCTTCTCTTCTTCAGAAGAGATCTTTGATGCTATATTATACTTCTGTCCTCCACCCAATTTTCACTTAAAACTATTCTAACAGAATAAGAATTACCCACAACCCTCAGAACACAAAACTTATTGGGAAAGGGGGTGTAGTCTTTCATAAGGTTGCTTCCTGCTGACTTAAGGGCGATGGCATCTCTTTGGGATCCTGTAAAGGCTAAAACAATGGTTAGATCTTAATGGACTGACTATATACATTTATAACCATTCTCAGAATAGTGGTTAACTCCATCTGGAATTCTAATTAGAAGTGTGATCTGGAGATTATCATAGAGAGCTATCTTGCAGCCATTTTTGAATAGTCTATTTTCTGAAAACAATCATTGATTGGTGCGCACCAGGTTCTTGATTTTTCTAATTTTGCCTCTGTCTGTCTGTCTACCTGTCTCTTACTCTCTCTTTTATTCTTGTTTCACTAGTAGGAGTTGCTGCGTTGGGGGCCCCATCTCGGTTCCAGATTCTTTGTAGATAGCTGATAGGAGGAAATGTTATTTACAATGGAAAACTTAAGCATTGTTGATACTCAAAAAAGATATTAATATCTTCTATAACTTCAGGAGATTGTATACAGACAGGATGTTTGAAAGTTACAGAAACAAAGAGAAACGAGGTTTAAGATGAAGTCTCAATAATATTGGTCCCTAAATATTCTGTCTTCTGTCTCACACCAGGTGGCTTTTCTGATATGAGACAGAATACTTCACATTTTCTTTATCAATATGCTTGGGTTTAGAGAGGGAGAAAGCCACTTGTTCCCAATCCAAATCCAGCCCTATTAATAGTCAAATCAGGACCATGCCTTCCTTTTCTTTTCTTTTTTTTTTTTTTTTTTGAGGTGAAGATGCAAGATGCAAAGCAGTAAATATTGAAATATTACCCAGTAGTGCATATGTGTATTAGTTGGTCTCATAGTCCGTCATGTACACCCCGTAATCATCAGTCTGTCTTCTATTGCAGATGAGTAATTAGTCTTAAAAGCAGTTGTATCCATTTTCCTGTAAAGACAAAACTGAGACCCTGCCCCAGGTTTGTTAAATGTGTTTTTCTTACCTTGTATCCATTTGTCATATCAGGGGTGAGCAATTACTTCTCCTCCTCAGGAAGGGACTCCTTTACAAAGCAGACTTTTATTAGTTTTGTCGGTACCCATATCTTTTCTTTGCCTGTTGAAACAAAAGCAAAACCCCTACCCCATCGAAGCACATATCCTGGCTTCCACTCAGAAGTCAACACATCTTTGAAGTAGATGGGTTGATTTAACTCAGAGGATTTCTCTATCACCCAATGTCTCTCAGCAGCTGATGTTCCCTTTTCATCAGCGTTAAGAAAATTTAAAGTCAATAAGGCATTGTGTAATCTCTCCCTGGGTTTTCTCATTTCTTTCTTCTGTTTATAAAGCATCTCTTTCAACGTGCGGTGAGATCTCTCCACAACTGCCTGTCCTGTGGGATTGTGTGGTATCCCCGTAATATGCTTTATATTATAGTATCCAAAAATTATCTTCATTTTTCGGGAAACATAAGCTGGAGCATTGTCAGTCTTAATCTGAGTGGGAATTCCCATTATGGCCATGGCTTCCAAAAGGTGAGTTAGTACAACATCAGCATTTTCAGAACTCAGAGCAGTTGCCCATTGCATTCCAGAGTAAGTATCGATAGTATGATGTACATATTTCATCTTTCCGAATTCTGGGAAGTGAAACACATCCATTTGCCAGATCTCATTTCTCTGTGTACCTTTAGGATTACTTCCAGCAGGTAAAGACGGTTGGTTATAGAAAGAGCAAGTGTTGCAATTCCTTACTATTTCGTTTGCTTCATTCCAAGTGATGGAAAAACTCTTTTTTAATCCTTTGCTGTTGACATGATGTTTCTCATGAAATTATGTGGCCTCTAGCACGTTTCCTATCAGCAACCGATCTATTTCATCATTACCCTGCGCTAGAGGGCCTGGGAGACCCGTGTGCGCCCTGATATGTGTTATGTACATAGGATGTATCCTACCTCTGATGATATCCTGTAGTTGTATGAATAGTAAGGTCAATTCTGAATCATCAGGAATGAAGTCAGCACTTTCAATATGTAAAACAACTCTTTCTGCATATTGAGAATCAGTAATTACATTGAGAGGCTCTGTGAAATCCAACAACACCATAATAATTGCATATAGTTCTGACTTCTGGACAGAGTTATAAGGGCTCTGAGCCACCTTAATTAAGTCTTCAGACTTGTAGCCAGCCTTTCCTAAATTGTTCACATCAGTATAAAAGGTGAGGGCACCAGAAATGGGTTTATCCTGTATCACATGAGGAAAGATCCAATTAGTTTCCTTTATAAATTGAATTCTCTTGTTTTGAGGATATTTATTATTAATCTCTCCTAAAAAATCACTACAAGCTTTTTGCCAAGGTTCACTGTCTGCCCATAATCATTCAATTTCTTCATTAGTCAAAGGCACAACAATTTCTGCAGGGTCCTTTCCAGTCAATTGGCAAAGTCTTAATTTACCTTTAAAAATCAGATCAGCAATTTATTCGATATATGTCTTCATCTTCTTGCTTGGCCTATGTGGCAGAAATATCCATTCTAATATAATGCTTTCTCTTTGCATTAATATTCCTGTTGGAGATTGTCTAGAGGGTAAAATAACAAGTATGCAATCCAGGTCTGGATCCACACGATCCACATGTGCTTCTTGAAGTTTCTTTTCCACCAACGCTAATTCTTTCTCAGCCTCATCAGTTAATTCTCTTGGACTATTTAAATCCTTGTCACCGTCCAAAGTCTTGAACAAATTAACTAGCTCATAGTTTTTTATACCAATCATGGGCTGTATATGAGTGATATCTCCTAGTAACTTTTGAAAATCGTTAAGAGTCTTCAATTTATCTCTATTTAATTTTACCTTTTGTGGCCTAATTTTTTGTAAACCTATTTTATATCCTAAATAATTGATAGAATCTCCCCTCTGTACTTTTTCTGGAGCAATTTGTAGTCCCCAATCAGGCAATATTTTCTTTAGTTCTTCAAACAATGTTTCTAATGTCTTTGGGTTTGGGTCTGCCAGCAAAATATCATCCATATAATGGTAAATGATAGATTGAGGAAAGCGCTTGCGCAGTATTTCTAGTGGTTGTTGTACAAAATATTGGCATAAGGTGGGACTATTCAACATTCCTTGGGGAAGGACTCTCCATTGGTACCTCTTAGCTGGCCCTGAATTATTAAGAGTAGGCACTGTAAAAGCAAATTTCTCTTTGTCCTGTTCCTGTAAAGGTATGGTGAAAAAACAATCCTTCAAATCAATAACTGCAATAGGCCATCCTTTAGGTAGCAGAGAAGGCAGGGGAATACCAGATTGTAAGGGGCCTATAGGTTGAATCACCTTATTAATTGCTCTTAAATCAGTTACCATCCTCCATTTTCCAGATTTTTTCTTGACAACAAAAACAGGAGAATTCCATGGACTGGTTGATTCTTCGATATGCTGAGCCTGTAACTGCTCCTGTACCAACTGTTCCAAAGCCTGAAGTTTTTCTCTTGTCAAAGGCCATTGTTGATCCCAAATAGGCTTTTCTGTTAACCATTTCAAAGGCAATGCTGTGAGTGTCCTTTGAGGTTCTGTGGTTATTGGGCAATTCTTTTTTACAACCTGAATGGCTGGCGAATTTTTTCCGTAGTACCTTAGAGCGTCATTTCTGGAAACATAATTGAGTCTCCGGTTGATATCAGAACGAGGAGGGATATTAATCTGGGTATTCCATTGCATTAGAAGGTCGCGACCCCAAAGATTCACTGCTATATCAGCCATATATGGCTTCAACCATCCTTTCTGACCTTCTGGTCCTATGCATTCAAGCCATCTCACACTCTGTTTTACTTGCGATATTGTTCCAATACCCAGAAACTGGATATCTACTGCCTGTAAAGGCCATTTGGGGTGCCATGATTGGGGGGTTATGATCGAAACATCAGCCCCCGTGTCGACTAAACCCTGGATATAAATATTATCTATCCGTATACCCAATTTTGGTCTTTGTTCATTTATTGAAGTCTGCCAGAATATTCGTTTTGTGATTCTTTTTGGAATTTCTGAGTTT
Source organism: Phyllotis vaccarum (assembly GCA_033318265.1). Classification (NCBI taxonomy): domain Eukaryota; kingdom Metazoa; phylum Chordata; class Mammalia; order Rodentia; family Cricetidae; genus Phyllotis; species Phyllotis vaccarum. Next base: position 40,804,324 of record JARWLC010000016.1, read on the forward strand.
TCTTTTGAATTTATATTATTATCTAATAGCATATGGTTTTCTAGATCAGGTTTTGGATGCTCTATTCATCCTGAGAATGCTGATCTTATCCTATGACCGGATATGATCTTACCATCCTTGAATTTGGAGTCTGATTTTTGGGGGCTTCCCGGGGGAAGCCCCGAAAGGCGTTTCCCGATGGTAGAGGGTTGCCTTCTTTATCCCTGGTAGATCTACATTCATTGGTCCAATGCCGTCCCTTGCCACACCTTCTGCATAATCCAGAAGGCAATGGCCTTCTGTTCGAATTAAACCTAGATCGGGTATTTTTTCCAAGAGTACCTTGTGCACAGTTCCGTCTTATATGGCCTTGTTTACCACAGTTGAAGCAAGTGATGTCTTGGTTCCTCACCCTAACATTAGCAACAGCTTGGCCTACCCAATTCTCCTCGTTGCCATGGAGACATTCAGCATTTATTACATATTGAATCCATTCTTCTATCGGTGCAGCTCTGATCTTTAAAGGCATTAGTATTCTTCTACATTCTGTATTAGCATTATCAAAGGCCAGAGAAAGTATTAATTGCTTCCTAACTTCTGTATCTGATATTGCTCTATGAACAGCTGTGGTGAGCCTCTGTATAAAGTCGGTATAAGGCTCTTTTAAGCCTTGTTTGACCTTAGTATAATGCTCAATTTTTTGACCTGGGTCCAAAATCTTTTCCCAAGCATTCAGTGCAGCAGTACGGCATAGCAATAAAGTATGCTCATCATAAGTAGATTGAGTCCTCACATCAGCAAACATGCCTTCACCAAGGATTTGGTCCTCAGAAGCAAAGAAACCCCTAATTTTTCCTTGTTGTTCCAAGGTCTTGGCCTCCTCTCTAAACCAGCCTCTCCACTGTAAATTCTGACTTTGGTCCAAGACAGCGGCTGTTAGCTGCATCCAATCAGTTGGTAGAATCCGGTTTTGTGCTGACCATGAATTTAGAAGCTGCTTCACATAAGTAGAGTGTATACCGTGCATTGATATTGCCTCTTTAAAATCCTTGATGTCTCTCATATGTACTGGCTCATAGCTATACGCTACATATTCTGAGGATCCATCAGGTGTTATCTTTGCCTGAATAGCAGCTGGGAACAATAGTGGTGTGGAAGGGGGTAGCCCTGTTATGTTTACCACTTTGGGTAGAGTACCTCCAGTACCATAATATCCCATTGGGGGTTGACCTGAACTGTTCTGAGCATAAGATGCATCACTACCCTTTTCCAGTATTGCAATGCGATCCTCCAATTCTTGATTTTTGGATATTATGGGTTCCCATTCCTGGATTTTGGATACTACAGGTTCCCATTCCTGGATTTTGGATACTACTGGTTTCCATTCTTGAAGTTTAGATACTATTGATTTTTCTAGAGCTTGAGTGTCCTGATGAAGCAGTCCTTCCAAAGACCTCACTGAGTCAGCAATTTTTCGATCCCCATCATTAACATAATTAATGATTTTCTTGTTCTCATCATTAATGTAGTCAACAAGTTTATTGTTTTCATAATTTACATAGAGCCTATATTTCTCTTGTACAGTGTTATCCTTATCTACAGAGGAAGCCTTATCTGAAAGCTTGTTGTAACCAATTTCCAGAGTATCCATCCTTTTTGCCATTTTAGTGCTTGACAGTTCCACATCACATACCTTGGACAGTAACTGTCGATTTACTTTTTGCACCTGTTTAACCTCATCTGCCACTGTAGAGTTCGATAGTTCCATAATACATAATCTGGACAATAATTGTTGGTTTCCATTTGACAACTCTGTCATCATCCTCTTATTTTGAAAAATAAAATAGAGAAATTACCCAAAAAATAATAGGACTGGGGTATTGAATCCTTCAAGATATTCATTTAAAAATTTATCAACCACCATGGCAAAATATGACCTAAACTCTTCAAAAGAATAATAGTCAGCCATTGTGTCAATTCAGATGTAATTACGCTGTTTAGTAAACAGGTGTCACAGTTTCGTTCAATTTCCTACCCACTGTATGGTAGATGCAAAGACTCTCAGCAGCAGAAAGCTGCGGGCTGAAAACCGAGTGCTGCAGGGGGCTGAAAGCAGAGCCAAATGCTGTAGTAGGCCGGCGAGTTGAAAACCGGTCCTGCGCACTGAAGGGAAGTCTTGCATCTGCGCACTGATCTGAAGTCTAGCGTCTGCGTACTGATCTGAAGTCTAGCGTCTGCGAACTGAACTGAAGTCTAGCGTCTGCACACTGAGTTGATCTCGCCCCCAGGCAATGAGCCGAAAACCCCCGCCTACACACTGGATCAGCTGGCTGGAAACTGTGCCCGGCTAGCAAGAGGGAGCTTTAAGCCCAAGTGAACAGTCTGTATGTCCCCTGGCTTCTTACAGTTTAGGGTACAGGGCCGAGGACGTTGGGCGCCAGATGTAGATGGAGTTTTACTTTCAAGGCGCCAGTCCAAAATTAATATTTATTAGAATATAAATTAACACTCACAATATTAGTAACAGCTTATGGTGGCACCTGAACAAGGACTGGCGGATCCAAGCGATGGACGAGCAATGAAAGCGCGATGGAAGCAAGATGAATTCCGATTCTGTCTGTCCAGCAGCCAGCAGCCAGGAACCAGGAAGAGAGCTCCTCGTGTCCCAGCAGCCACTTATCAATGGGCTTGGCCACACCCCCTCCAGGGTCCCGGAAGTGTCTTCTGACCTTATCTCCTGACACCTTAATCCCGCCACACTGTTGTTTTATCATTTGGACAGAATTAGGTCAAAGATTTTCTGTTTGGGGACACCTTCTGGACCAGACTTGAAGTGATAATGTTTTAACTTTCTGGACTCTCAGTCATGAACTTTTCTTCACAAACTTAAAAAGCAATATAGATAGATAGATAGATAGATAGATAGATAGATAGATAGATAGATAGATAGATTGATTGATTTAATTCAGAAAGAAGAATAACAAACAGTATTAGTACACTTACTTTCTATTTTAAATTTTAACATTTAAATTGAGGGTGTGGTATATTAAACTAAAAGAACAAAAGAACTTTATTTAAAATACTAAATTAAATTATGTTATCTTAGAATACAAAAGTACAAAACTATAAAATCTTGGTACAAGTATACATAGTATAATTTTTAGTCTTTAGAAAATAACAATTGACAGTGAAGAATAATACAAAATATATTTTTTACAATTATATATGCAAAATAACCAATCATCTGTATTACTAAAAACTTACTCTGTGTGTGTTTGTGTGTGTGTGTGTGTGTGTTTAGTTTGTGTTTTTTACACAATATTGGGTATATGTGGCTCAGGGAACTTGTGGGAATAGAGCATAATTCTCATAAGTTGGTTTTCTGTCTTTACCCTGAGAACCAAGTGTAAGGCATTAGGCTTACTGGCAAATTCTTTTACCTGCTTACCCATAAAACTGGCTAAAAACACTTAAAGCAGAAAAACATAAAAGAAAATAATGCTTAAAAATTAAGATTTGAGAAAAAAATCTGCTTAACATACAGTAGAAAATTTTACATAGTTCTTGAAGTCTAAGAGAAATACACGTTTAGTTATAATTAAGGGTAGTGCCTAGACTGGTGGGTCTACATACTCTTTCCAACCTTGTCCTTCACAATTCTCGGTTGTTAACTGCTTTTGTTTGTACATCTCTGTTTGTTTGCCTGGTCCCTTTTTATGAACTAAATTTTTATTTTTTGTTACATTATAGGAGCAGACATTTGAATGCTGACATTTACCAGCTGTAAAGCCCTTCAAAGTCTACCATAGTGTTGAGTCAGACACTGATGCTAAACCTTATGGGAAACTCTTCAAGGTATATTATGTTGCAGTAAAATTTAATCACATTCAAATTTAGGTAATTTAGTAATAGAACATATTTTGTGTTTGTAATTCTCATGGAGAAAAGACAGACAGGGAAAACTATAGGAAGGCTAAAAAAAGCATCAGTGAAGACTTCAGAGAGAATCTTAAAGTCCAAGTTACCTGGAAGATGAAAGCACAAAATGTTTTTTCTTCCTCAGTCAGAGAGAAAATTCTCAGATATTTCCTAACAGATCAGATCTCAATAAAACAGGCTTTCCAACACGAACACTTAGTTCTCAGCTAGTGCAGGGATCCTCACTCCTCTAAAACTTTAGTGAAGAATTTCAGTTTTCAAGAAGTATTTTTCAAGCATCTCAATTCTGCTAGTGAGTACCATGGTCAAAACAAAAATTGTACCAGGTAAATCGAAGAAAGTATATATAAAAGGACGCTTTTATTCAAGGTTGTAGTGATAGTAAAGATTTCTAAAAACATAAGTGTACATGGTGAGAAATGATGCTTCCTAAGCCACATATGTTTCCTAAATGTCCTAGTTCAAATTAAAATAAGCTTAAAATGTTTTGTTTTGTTTTGTTTTTTTTAATGACAGGAAAATTTTACATTTTGATTAAAGATCTCACCAGTGGTAGTTGGTTAGGATCCTACTGCCCACAGAAGCTGGGAGATAAAAAAACATATCCTTATGATGATTATAATTCAGAGGTTGATCTTACTTAGGTCCTCAGAAAATTTCTTAAATTAGAAAATCAGCAAGTGAAATTTTAAGATAATTTTTATCACCTTATTTACTTGAGGATTTCATGGTTTATTTCTCTTCTATTTCTTTTTTTTAGATGTATGAATGTGTAGCATATGTACTTTATTATTAACTCACTAGTTGATGAACCCTACAGATTCCTGTTTTTATTTCCCCTTCCCACATCAGAGTGAGACTAAAGATCTGTGCCACCGTATCTGTCAGCTTTATGCATTCTCAGGCTTTGAATGTATGTCCCCATGCTTCCAGAGCAAACATTTTACCAGTCAATCCATCTTTTGATTTCAGTATTTTATATTCAACTATTAGCTACAGATTAGCTACAGCAACAGAAATTATCCTTAAGCAACAATCTTGTGCCTTGATTAAAAACGTTGAATGCTTATGACAATATACTATTTTATTATAATGCTACAAGGCCAGACCAAGGACAAAATTGCTTTGAGTAGCTTGCTCCACTTGCATTCACATAGAAATATAATAGAAATTATTTCTCCTAATTGATCAAGGAATTTCATCTTTCCTCTAATAGTAATGAGAATAGAATTGATGATGCTTGCCAGGCTCCTACTTAAGTCTTTTCTATACAGTTTGTCAAAAATGATGTCACATGCATGTTATACAGAGAGCAAGAGAGGTTGGATTTAATCAGTGCCTTTTGTTTTCTTGCTATTTGCTTTGATTGCTCAAGCTTAGCTCTGGCGCTGTTGAGTTGTTGTTCCTCCCACCCTTCCTTCCTTTGCTTTGTTCCTTAGCATCTTTATTTTATAATTACTTTATTGTTCCATCTGAAGCACACTGAGTACTTAAAAATGATTGTTTTGTTTTTCCCTTTTAATCAGAAACTTTTACTTCAACAGAAAGTAATTTGAACAAATCTTACCTAAACTTTGGAATTATATTTATTTAGGAAGCTATGGGAGTTAGTAGCATTCTAGTGAAAGGTAGACAATTATGTGAATTAACCTAATACCCTTCACATAGGACATGCCGTATTTATCATCCCTGTTGATATTAGGATATCCATGCACTTTGCTTCTTCTCTTATCAAGCAATGGAAAACATTTCCCTATACCTTGGACTTGAATTAAGGAGCTCTCTTTGCAAGTTCTAGAGCTATGAACTAAAAATGATATCTGCATTTTCCAAGATAATACGACTGGATCAGCTGCACCTGTCCTATGTCAAAAAACCCCCAGAAGAGCACTATAACCTGAGGGCAAGTGCATTGAGAGTCAAGGTCTAAATCAGCTACATTTGTCCTTATAATAGAACTATTTGTGCAAAGACGCAAAAAAAAAAAAGAAAGAAAGAAAGAAAGAGAATACATATATTTGTGACACCCACTACACAGGTGTTTAATAATTTAATCAAATTTTTGTTTATTATTTTCACCTATATAATTATTTTAAGTTTCTGGTGAGGGCCATATTGCAAACTAAGGAGGCAGGATAAATACTAAATGAAAAAATGCAAATATAGTCAGCAATTGATTTCTGAATTATGTAAGTATGGAAAAGAGGAAAACTAGTCTATATCAATATCACATAGTTTGTTATATGAGAAGGAAATAGGGTTTACAGAACCCATGATGGAATACTTAATTCAGGTAAAATTATTTTTCTGATTGTGATTTATACCTCTAAGAACCTTAAGTTATGCTGGTAAGATAATAAGTACATATAAAAACTGATAACAAAGAAACCACGTGTCTTAGAATTTTCCTTGCTGTGAAGAAATATGAGGACCTCAGCAACTCTTATAAAGAAAAACATTTTATAGTGAGAGGTTCAGTCCGTTGTTATCCTGATAGGGAACATACTGGTAAAGAGGCAGATATGGTGCTCAAGTTGAGAGTGCTACATTTTGCAGTCAACAATAAGTCAAATAAAACACTGGGCAGTGTTCTGAGCAGATAAAGCCTGTCTTTATAGTGAAACACTTTCTGCAAAGGGCCATACCCACTCCAGAAAAGCTACATTCCCAGTAGTGTCACTCCCTATAAGATTATGGAGGGCAAATTACATTCCTACTACTACAAATTATAAATTATTTCCTAAATTTAAAATGTGCAATGCACCTAGGGTAGATATCAAGTAACTGAAAACAAAGACGTGTATTTAGAAAAGATAATTCTGGGGATGCAAGCAACATAAGGGAATTATTAGAGCATATGTTCTTTTGTTTCAAATGTTGAGTGCAATTCTGAAATTATATAAGAAATTCTGAAGGTGGAACTATAGGTAATATGCTATAAAGTCACAAGAGCTCTGTATAGCAGCTGTGGGATAAGAACTCTATAATACACTCTCTGTCTGTCAGTCTCTATCTCTCTCTGTGTGTGTGTGTGTGTGTGTGTGTGTGTGTGTGTGTGTGTGTGTGTGTGTGTGTGTGTGTGTGTGTGTGAAGGAGTCATAAACAAGAATTATGTGAACAATCAAAGAGTAGGATTATTCATAATTGAAACTGTGGATACCAAGAAAATACCAGATGAGTGATCAAGGATGATACTTTAGGAAAAGGTCTCCAAGTATTATAGAAAAAAATTTACTGGACTTTATTACACACTGTGGACTGGTAATCCAATAATGCCCTTCTGAATGGTGCTTAAGCAGAGAATGAGATCCCCAATTTGTGATAGTGAGCATCTCCACAATCCCAGTTCAGTGATAAGTGTCTGGGAACTTAGTAGGGACTAAATGTTGACTCAACATTGAAATGTCAAGGAAGTGAGACTCTGATGTCAGTATGTGGCCATAAAGAAACATGCACACTTACTCAGAAAGAAAGGGCATTTGCAGATTTGTCTACCCTTGTCCTCCAACTTCTTTGAGACTACCGGCCTATTAGCAATGTCACCTATAGTCAGGGTTGATCTTCCAATTCACTATCACATATGACTATATTGTCTGGAAACAGTTCCAAAAACAGCCCCACCACAGCCAACCCTAGTTTTAATTGAGTCAACTTGATAACTAAGACAAACATTGGAGACAGAGTGCTGACCAATATTCTAAGCAATGTCTCTTATAAGAACAATAAGAGTTTTAAATAAAGGAAGGAAGAAAAGAAAAAAGGAAGAAAGACAGGAACAAAGGAAGAAATCCCAACAAACTAGAAAAATCAAGAATTAACTTACTGTATAGCATCAATTATATAATTGAGTGTCCAGTGTGAACTTGAAAAATATTCTGAGGTGGAAATTGATTAAATAATAATGTGAAAACTGAGTTAGAATTAGTGGCCAGGTAGTGATCTTTGAAACTTATACTTGAAAGCAATGATTTTTGGAAAACCTGTATTTATGCCACAAACCGAAAAATTTTAACTGCTGTATTATATCTTCATTGATGAAGGTTCCCAGTTAAGAACTCAATAATTACAAAACCTGGAAACTTTCCATCTAAGAAACTTTCTTTTCCTGTGCTTCTTTAATCTCAAAATCTCAGAGGTCTTCATATAAAATAGCAGTAGGAGAAGGGACCATCTTCAAAATTTCAGTCTAAAATGAGAGATTTCTAAGTGTTCTTGTATTGAGAACAAGGAACTGAACACACAATCTTGGCTGATCTTTAGGGGCTCTAAGACCACATAAAATTTAAATAAACACATTTTTTGCTAATGCCCATTGGTTTGGAACACATGCTGACAAAGGTCCAGCATTTTTTTCAACTTTGTAGATCATAATTTTCCAGCACCCTTTTAATTTCATTTTTGATAATTCTCACTATGTGCTATGGAAGGTCTGTTGTACCTTTTCCTTTGGGAAATTTTGTGGGGGCTTTAGAAAATGAAGATATATGAAAAGACAATCTCTCTAAAACATAATTATTTGTATAAAATTCCAACATTGTGGAACTATATAGTATGATAGCTCTGCCTACTCATACGTAGGTTAACCCTAATCTACTAGGAAAGTTAGATAAATAACATATGCTTGATGAATAAGGTATATTTGATAATCAATATTTATAAATTTCTAAGGTCTACTCAGGTTGACAGTATTATTTGTCTAGTCTTATTTCTGCTCACTTTTAAGCTGTAGTTAATTGGATAAACTATACCATACCAGAAACATCAATATTCTACAATGGATGATTTGGTTCTTAAAGAAGTCCTTTATGAAGGTCTGGCATTTAGAAAAACTCCCATTCTCTCAGGGGCTTGAATAAAATTTCTGCTTGCTAAAATTAAAGAAATAAATGTTGATATTCTTATCTGTGGCAAGAGGAACTTGTGACATTTCCATTAATGTATGACCAGTGACTATTATCTTCTGTAAGTCAATGGTAACTTTCTCAACCCCTAATAATAGACAAACCCATCTTATATGTTCCTTTTGTCCTATTTAATCCTTTGTGAAATTATAGAGTTAAAAAACTTTAATCTTTATTCAATAAAGTAGTAGGCATCCTGATTTATGTTCAGATCATTTCTGCTATTAGATGATGGACTTTCAAACTGAATAGGACCAAAATATTGTTCCACAAGATATTGAAATTGTGTGTGGGCAGTGGGAGAGAGAGGGGGGGGAGGGAGAGGGGGGGAGAGAGAGAGAGAAAGAGAGAGAGAGACAGAGAGACAGAGAGAGAGAGAGACAGAGAGAGAGAGAGAGAGAGAGAGAGAGAGAGAGAGAGAGAGAGAGAGAGAGAGAGAGAGAGAGAGAGAGAGAGAACAAGTACATAAATTCCATAGTGCAAACATGGAAGTCAGACTTCAGCTTTCAGGATTCTTTTCTCATATTTTATATGATTTAAGCTGTTTCTTTTGCTGTTTACTGGTCAGTTCACTCCATACTAGTTGACATGTGAGCCTCTATCCTATTCTTCCATTTCTGCTTTCCATCTCACTACCATATCTGTCTTTTGTGCATATTCTGGGGACTTAGGTAATCAGGCTTACATGGCAAGTTCTTAACTGCTGAGCCACAACTCTCTAGCTCACAATGCATACATACATATTCCTGAAAATATAGTTTCTGAATGATGTAGCTTTAAACTAGAACCAGCTTCTTGTTGTTCCAAATTTGTAGAAGGGTCTATACACTGTGACCTGGACATAACAATACAAAGAAGATAAAGCATAAGGACAAACAGAAGACTTTATTCTTAAGTAAACATGGTAGCAATAAAATCCACAGCTATTATGGTTTCTATCTGTGAATACATTTCACCCTACTTAGGTTTATATTGTTAAGACATCTGTCCACATTAGAATATTACATAAAGTAATTTTGTTTCGAAAATTTAGAGGACTATTCTGTTCAATTGATTTTGGTGCTAGGACAACTAAGGCTGTTACCCACAGACTGCCTCACATTCTTGGCCAAGTGAACACACTCTTAATTCTTCTTTCTCTGCATTGAATGAAGTATTTGTTGATCAAACTGTTATGTCCAAGACACAGACTTTATGATTTGCCCATAACTAGAGAAGTCTTTTCTTTTCGTTAAATAACTAATGAGTCAACCATTGCCTTTAACTGACTATAGGTAAGAATAGACATCCCTTGTTCTATCTCTTACTCCCCTGCAATCATCTCTTCTACCAGAACTTGTCAATGCAGAGCCAGCTTGTCAACCTATTTCTGTGGAATAATTTTATTTTGTTTTTCTTCTGAAAAATCAAAGGCATATTCAAAATATGGTGTGGTTTCAACTTCTTCCTTCCTTGCTTTTACCCTATCCTCCTGATCTTTCTCTTATGGTCCCTTTCTCCTAACTTTGAAGAGTATTCAGGAATTTTGTGTATGTTCTGGACAGAATGGTCTTGCTTAGGTTTTTCCCATAAATTCTTACCTCTTGTAAATGTTTCCTCTTTATAGTATCTGAGATTTTCCTACTTAAACTTTAAGTAGAAAAGAAAACTTGCCTTTGTGAATTTTGGATTTAAATAACGGCTATACAAAAGAGTCTCTAACAAATCAACTAGCCTTATTTTGGTGTAAGAATATACTTGTATATATTATCCAATTTTATTATCATAAATTATTACACAGAGAACAAAGTGATTCAAGATTCAGATAGAGATTGAATAGCAACAACATTATTTTGTCATTTGTTCACCTTGTTACTTTTCTCTTTCTCATCAGGTGTGGTGTGTATGTGTGTGTGTGTGTGTGTGTGTGTGTGTGTGTGTGTGTGTGTGTGTGACAGCAAAAGCGAGCAAAAGAGAGAAGTATTTGTTAATCCACAATGGCAAAATGGATATGATTGTAAGGAAACGAAAATTGCCAGTAGAGCTACATTTCCTCCCTTTTCTGCAGTATTCAGTCACCCCCTGGTGTTTATGCTACTTTACTTCAAATACTATTGCTTACAAAATGAAAACATGCTGTTTAATTATTTACTCATAATGTAGGGTCTCTCTGTATAGCCCTGGCTAGCTTGGCCCTCTCTATGTAGCTTAGGCTAGCTTCCAGCCTACAGCACTTCCTCTTGAGTGCTAGGATTAAAGACATATACCACAATGGCCAACTCCATGCTTGCTTATTTATAAATGTGCAGAATTAAATGTCAGACTACTGAATATTTGTCTTCTCTTTATTTGACTCCAAGGGACAGTCTTTAATTATGTCATCACAGTAGAAGAGTAATGATAGCAATCTACCTATCATATAGTTCATGGATCAATTGGTATAGGTGCTTCTCAGAGGGAGTGACTTAAACTCTCTTTAGAAAAGAAGGCAGATGTATAATAAGTATGTAAATATATTATGATTTTAAGAGATATTTGACACCGTTTTTGAGTTTCTGGAAGATCAAATAAAAATGGACCACTCAGTATGTGAGCCTCTTGAACTTGATATTTACTACAAATCCAAGGGGAAAAAACCCTAGAAACTAGCACTGATTTTTTGTAAGGAAAAGTAGTGAGTTCTTCCAAACAGAAGCAGTTACAGGCAAATCCAAGGTCTTTTGTTTACATCAAAGGAGCGCTTTAATTAACTGTCATAAAGCATATATAAAAAATTGGATTTTTAATATGAGATCCAATTGATGACTAACCACCAATAAACTGAATACTGCATTCTAATTGTGAAAGTAGTGGATGGTATATGACAATTAAGGACAGGAGAAATCATGTTTGAATTTTTATTCTAATGTAATTGCTTCTCATGAGGTATTTAATGGAAAATTTACTAGGAAAAAATAGCCTTATTCTAATAATTTGCTTTGTTGTATTTGTTTATTTTGTTTTTAATCAAGGGGAAAGATGTATAAAAATGATTATTTCATAGAGACTACATTCAGTAATGGGCAGAAAATATACATCACTTTTGAATCATACTGCAAAGCTGAAGCAATAGAGATTCTTATTATTCAGAGAATGATGAAAGAAAAACCACTGAGAAGTCAAGAGTGATGTGCTGTAAATAATTATACACAACTGTGCCAATTTTCATAAAATTAAAATACAATAAAGTTGTGACAATATTTTAAAATATAAGAGAAAAATTTTTTGTTTTGATATAACAAACTTAACTGATAATATTTGTCTGATTATGTGTAGGACCTGAGAATTAGAACATTTACAATGGCACAAAGCATTTTATCCTTATTATAGGGAATTCTAAGACACTGAAATATTATTATATGAAAATTAACATTTAGTGGGAAAGGCAGAATGGTAGAAAATGTTCTTAGCAAATTGTTTTGCTTCATATGCTTAGCAAGTAAGAATTAAGCTATATTTGCTAGAATCTTCTAAAAACATTACACTGTAATTTAAATGAAAAATGAATTCAATTGTAGGTATTTGAGCATATGAGTGTAACAGGATCATCACTTGTCCAAGATTATTACTCTAAAGTCTTCTATAAAAAGGCCTAAATTTGCCCCCAAATAACACAGTGTATAAATGATAGCAATGAGCCTGTCATGTTTTCTTTTAAAGTTTCACGCCTTCTCAGAGGGATGTTTTATTGATCTTAGCAGCCAGCATGTTTATTCAAGTGACAATCCCAGTCCATATGTAAGAACAGCACATCAATTGCTACAAACCTTGTCTTTTAACCACCGACAGGCCTGGACTGTTTTATGTAGAGGAATAAATGTCCTAAGAAGGACAAAATAGTGTCATAGTTTGACATTAAAAACTGGCATCAAATAATTCTTGGTAAAATCTAAGTAAACTGGGCTATTTTATTGTCAGTGAAGACAAGTGTCTGTGAATATAAATTGGGAACAGGAGGATCTTTTGAGATGTCTTAGTCAGTGTAGTTCTTGACCTAAGTTTGGATCCCTCAAATCCACATTAAAACGCCAAATGAGGGGAAATACAATGTGGCATTATAAAGAGTTAGAGAGGAATAATGGAATAGAAAACTTCAATGTGGCTGAAAGCACAGGGTAGAGAGAGGAAATATGGAGGATAACAAACTCTTTAAACAAGGTCATGTTAAAAGCTACTATAGTAGAAGTTTCCAGAGACAGATTCATATACGCATAAAAAAAGGTTAAACGGAGTTCACCATAATGTACCAACTATGTCTCCAAAGACACAATAAAACCCAATACCAGGAATGAGTTACCTCTTCTGAAAATATTGCCCACCAAAGTCCTATAGAAATCTAAACATTACAGGCTACTATCAGTGCTCTTAGTGACAATCCATAACTTAATAATAAGACATTGTTGTTGAAAACAACACATCCTTGAGTTTTGTAAAATTAAAGAAATTAGGGGAGTATTTACCTAAAGGCTTCACCACTAGTGGAAAGATTGTAGGGGCCAGAAGTAGTACAACTAAACAGTATTTTCCAGACAGAGAACAACAATTAAAACTTAAATTCTTAATAGTTCATACATAATACACAAATCTTGATTGGATATGACAAGCCAGAAATAATCCAAGTATGGATAGAGGAGGTAGGCATGAAGTCTCATTGATAGATGAAACTGTATAAAAATTACAGCTGTTAAGATGAAGTCGGTTTTTGTTAAGTATGCAGCTTTTACAGACCTTGAAAGAACAATACTCAACTTCATTGAAATAATAATAGAAAACCCAGGATTTCCCAAACAATCCTTCTCAATAAAAGTATTTCAGGAGGAATCACCATCTCTGATTTAAGCTATAGTATAGAGCTACAGTAATAAAAACAGCCTGGTACTGGAATAAAAACAGTCTCGTGGATCAATAGAATCAAATCAAAGACCCTGACATTAACCCATACACTTATGACCACCTGATTTTTGACAAAGAGGTCAAAAATTTAATGGAAAAAAAAGACAGTATCTTCAACAAATGGTGTTGGCATAACTGGATGGTAGCATGTAGAAGAATGCAAATACATCCAAACCTATCACCTTGTACAAAACTCAAATCCAAGTGGATCAGTCACCTCAACATAAACCCAGCTACACTGAACTTGATAGAAAAGAAAGTTGGAAATACCCTCCAACACATTGGCAGATGTGGCCACTTCCTAAATATAACACCAGTAGCACAGACACTAAGAACCACAATCAATAAGTGGGACCTCCTGAAACTGAGAAACTTCTGTAAGGCAAAAGTCTATAATGCAATATGACAACCTACAGAATGGAAAAAGATCTTCGCCAACATTGTTTGATAGAGGACTGATCTCTAAAATATATGGAGAACTCAAGAAATTAAAGCTCAAAAGCATAAATAACCAAATTAAAAATTAAAATGGGTTAAGAGATAAAAGGGGAATTCTCAACAGAAGAATTACAAATGTCTAAAAGGTACATAAAAATTTCTCAACATCTTTAGCCATCAGAGAAATGCAAATAAAAACAACTTTGAGATACCATATTACACCTCTCAGAATGGCTAAGATCAAAAACACAGATGACAGACTATGATGGAAAGGATGTGAAACAAGAGGAACCTCCTCCACTGTTGGAGGGAGTTCTAGAATGCTCTAGAACTAGTTCTAGCCCTCTAGAATGCAAGATGGCGGTTCCTCAAAGATGTGGAAATCAATTTTCCTAATAATCCAGAAATACCACTATTTGGCATATACCCAAGTAATGCACATTTTTACCCCAAAGACATTAGCTCAACTATGTTTATAGCAAAATTATTAATAATAGCAAGAACCTGGAAACAACCTAGATGCCCCTCATATGAAGAATGGACTAACAAACTGTGCAGAAAAAAGGCATCCTATAATTTGCAGGTAAATGGATGGATTTGGAGAATATCCTCCTGAGTGAAGTATCACAAGCTCAGAAAGATTGGCATGGGATGTATTCACTCATAATTGAATTTTAGATAAAAACAAAGAATACCCAAGCTACAAAACAAAATCCCTGAACAGCTTGGGATCAAAAGGAACCTAAGAGAGACACCCAAGGATTCTCCTAGGAAGAAAAAATAGAGAAAATCACCTTATCAAATTGGGAACCTAACGGGTTGTAACCAAGAAAAGGTGGAACACCTAACCCATTCTTGATATGGAATGAGGAAATCATATTTTCCTGGAGTGGATGTGACAAGCTGAGCTGACCCACATTGGGACTTCTTGCTCTATTGGGGGAGGGGACTGGGGAATGGGGAGGAAGAAGGCTGCAGGCTAACTGGGAGAGTTTGGGAGGAGGGAAGGGAGGGAAAGTAGGGGGATACATGGAAATGAAGACTTATTTTTTAATAAGTAAAAAAGAGAACAAAAACAATAAAAAATATACAGCCTTGATGGATTGACCATGCTTCAATAAAGGCCACACATTCGAGATTGTATAATGAATACCAACTTTACTCGATCAGTTTGAAAAAGGGGTCAAAAGCCTGAGTGAGAAGGTAAAGGAGGATGGACTTTTGAATAATCAGGAAGGATGTTAATTTAATAAATTATATTGTATACAATTTTCAAATAATATAAACAGAATAAGAGAAAGCACACAACAACAACAAAAACTTACCTGAAAGTAAGAATCTAGCCAACTAATGGATTATTGAAGTTAAGACTCTTGAAGAAGTACCTATAACTGCCACATAAATGTTTCTAAAACAACATAATTCCTAACTACATTTTAAATACATATTTTTGTGTTCACAGGAAATTTAAGTTCTTATATATCATCAAGAAACTTCTTTTTGAAATTAAGGAAGACAATTAAAAAATCTACAGTCAACCAAAATGTAGAGAATGAGATCATGTGTTGACTAGTCCCAATTTATATATCTATAACACAACTTCTCTATCTAAGATTCTGGGAACATAAGAGAAATGGAAAAAAAAGTTAAGATCCAGAGAAACAAAAAATCTCCTGTGAGAGTTTTGTCTCCTAGAACTGTTAGAGAAGTTCCACCCATGAAGTCTCATCAACATTGCTGCCTAAACAGTACGTGAACTTGACAACACCAATGGACCAACCAACATGGATGGGGAAACCACAGAAGAGCAGCACCAATTCTCATTGACCTTAATAACAAGAACATAGAGTCAGATTATCTAGGTAAATTCCAAAAGACCAGAGAGAGAAAGGAGAAATTCACTACCACCTTTTACTTCACCTACTCCTCAGCCAGAAGAGGCCGAGCTCCTGTCTCTACCTACCTTAGAATCTTTTTTCTGCCCAGCCATATCACTTTGGTTCCTCCTCTCAAGTGCTGGGATTAAAGATGTGGACCACCATTGCCAAGCCTCTATGATTAACTAGTAGCTAGCCCTCCACGCTGATCTAGGCAATCCTTACTTTTTAGAGCACAAACAAAATTCATCACATATTTGTCTAAAATAAAAAGGTTATAGAAAAACTATATATAGTAATTTAATAACTGTTGCAGTGAGGTTTCTGGTCCCAGGCAGCCAGAGGACCAGACCCACAGACCTGCCACACCAGACCCCTTAGCTGCCTGCTGCTACTGCTCAGGTCCCCTGAAATGACTCAGATACTTATATTAACTTTATGCTGTTTGGCCTATGGCTCAGGCACATTGCTAGCTAGCTCTTACATCTGAAATCAACCCATTTTCATTAATCTGTCTGCCACGTGGCCCGTGGCTTACCTATGTTTCTTACATGTTGCTCCTTGGGCAGTTTGCTTGATCTGCCTGACTCCACCCTGCTTCTCCTACCTATGCTCTGATTTCTCCTCCTACTTTTTCTATGGTGCCTTTCATGGCCCCAAACAGCTCCTTTACTTAAAGATTGATGTTCACAGCATACAGAAAGGCATTCCCATATCAAATAACTATATACAATAATATAGGCAATAATTATATCAACAATATCTAGTCCATTAACATTTCCCAAGTTCAGGGAAAATACTCTATTATTTATCCTATCTTAGAGAGTCTAAAAGGTTGTACCTAATATGCCTTCTATCTAATTTGCATTATCCACCTCAAATTATCTTTTGATATATCTTTACACATTTTATACTTCTTTAATGAATTTCTTTTCTGAATCTGGTAAAAATGAAAACTATAACTATAAAATCTTCAGTTCCATCAGAGCCCTAAAAAAGAAATAATATTAAATGAGCAAACAGGAAATTTAAGCAAGTGACTTTGAAGAAAAATGTAAAAAATGATAGAAACAGCTGGCTAGCTGGACAGTCATTTAAAATTCCTGTGAGTCATTGTGGCAGTTGTCTTTAGTCTATAGACCTAGCATATCTGACAGACTTTTCTATGAAGCAGAATCTTCTAGATTGCTGCCCTACATTGACCTGACAAAGTAGAGTAATTACTTTCTTTTATACCTGTCCAATCTGGACAGCATGCTCTCAGCAGTATAGGCTAGTGCGCTTTTTTGCCCAGTTATAACTTTTGTCACGAAGAAAATAAACTCCAGATGACGTTATTTAATGCTCATTTTCTTTCTTAAAATATGTTGTTGATGATAGGAACAGACAGGTCTCATTGTCATTTAAAAAAACCTATTATTAAGACATCTTAAATGTCATATTCTGCAGATCTCTGAAGTATTTGAAGATTGCCAACTTATATAAAATCTGTTTGACCTTTGAAACATACCTAATATGACTACAAATTTGATTGTAATAGGTGACTAACTACTAACCTGAATTTGATTATTATCCTAAATAGTTTGCATAACTTTCAAAAACTAGAAGTTTGCATAACATTGTTAAATAACATATATAGATGCAATACCCAAAACAAAAGCAGAATTAAATGTACAGTATCTTCTAATAAAAGTAGTCTCAAATTTGTATCAATATGCAAATATCAATATTAATGTAAAATATTTAAGACAAGTAGTCATTTTTGTTTAAAATTAGATTTTTATTCTATTATTTCCATAATTCTCTTTAATTTCTTTTCAGAGTAAATTCAACAATTTGCTCTTTTACCCTATTATTTCTATATCTCTTTTTTTTCCAAAATAAGAACCATGAATCTAATCTCCCTTGTTAACCTTTTTTTTTCCTGATCACAACCAAAAATAATTTGTAGCTAGTCACCCTAAACAATGACAAATGTTCATAATCCACTGAATGACCAAAAACCACCCACCCCACTTCTTATGAATGTACGTTTTGATTTTTTAAAGTTACTTCTTGTTGTTTGGGATTGATGAAATCTTTAGGGAAATCTAAAAACATAAAAAGAGGTTGATTGTCAAGTACTGGTAAAGGTGGCTGTACTATTTGTTGTTCACTTTCTGCATAATGGGTAAGTAAAGACCTTGTCTCAAATAAGGCAGGCTGTATCATCTCAGCTAGACACTTTGAAACTGTTCTTAGCAGGTTTTAGTCTGAAGCAGATTTTTGGGGTCATGCTTGTCCAGGTGGAATTGTCATTTTGACGAAAAATATTATGACACAAAGTTTAATAGATATTATAAATTTGAGAAAATATTTATATCTTAAGAGCTTTAGAGAGTTAAAATAAAACCAAAAGATTATGAGATTAGCAGTAATAAAATAGTCCTCAAATTTGGTTTTTCCTCTGTCCCATTTCAGGTGACTGTTCTAATATGAGACAGATCTCTTGGATTTTACTTTAACAAGCATGCTTGGGGTTACAGAATGAGAGAGCCACACTCCAACTCCAAAGCTGGCTTTAGTTTTCATTTAAATGGGACTACAAAAAAAAAAAAAAGATAATTTGTGTAGCAATGAGGTTTCTTGGTCCTGGGTGGTCAGAGGCCAGACCCACAGACCTACCATGCCAGAACTCTTGGCAGCCTGCCACTGCTGCTCAGGCCCCCAGAAATGACTCAGATGTTTATATTAACTTCATTGGGTTTGGCCTATGGCTCAAGCACATTGTTAGCTAGCTCTTACATCTTAACTCAACCCATTTTCATTAATCTGTCTGCCACGTGGCCCGTGGCTCACCTATGTTCCTTACATGTTGCTCCTTTGGGCTTCAGGCTTGGTCTCCCTGACTCCATCCTGCTTCTCCTACCTATGCTCTGATTTCTCCTCCTACTTTTTCTATGGTACCTGTCATGGGCCAAAACAGCTCCTTTATTTAAAGATTGATATCCACAACATACAGAAAGACATTCCCACATCACATTTGCCTTATATAGCTATAAAGAACAACAAAAACAAATATTTGGGAAGATTTGTGAAATTTTATCCTGTTGGAGATACGATACACTAATAGGCCAATTTACTCCTGTTTATTGGAGATTTTTTGTGAGTGATTTGCTTTTTATCTTCCAAAGTCTCATTTGTCCAGTGCTCTTCAGATTTCTTAAATTGATGCCTCATTCTGCTGAAAGAGAAACACAAGACAGTTCCACAACTCTAATCTTCTTGTAGCAGGTGCCTGTAATCCTAGCACTGGGGAGGTTTAAATAAGCAGATCCTTAGTGCTTGCTACCAAGTTGGTCTAGCCATACTACTGAACTCCAAATTTAGTGAACTACCATATTTCCAAGATACAGTGGACAGTTGTAGAAGAAAGCATCTAATTTTAACCTTTAGCCTCTTGATGCACATGTACCAAGTACCTACACACATATAACCAATTATTTGCACACATATATCTAGTTTCACAAGAAAAATTAGCTGGAAAAATGAAGCTTGATAATGCTATTTTTGAAGATTTTGATAGTTTTAGGGAAAAAGATTGATATAAACTTATTGTTTCTTGCTTCATTGAAATTAAGAGACTTTTATTACACTGTTTCATATACATTACTTTACTTAAAATGATAGAGACCCACTGAGAGCGCATCCCCTGCTCTGAACAATGACTCTGACCCAGTCTTGTTTGTATCTCTGCCCATGATTAACTAAAGCATTTTATTCTGATCATTAAAGGCTGAGCCAGAGAAAGGGTTATTCTGGCCTTGGGACTGCTAAGAACTCAATGACAGTAAATGGGGTCACCCCTTTCTGCTCATTCAGCACAGAGTTCCAAATAGCATCTTTTAATCTAGCTAGCTTTTGTGCATCGTGCAAGGAAACTTTAAGGCAAACTTTCTTATTGAGAACTACCTTAGTTAATTGCATGAGTAATCCCTGTCATCTTCCTCCATATATAGTCCCACTGTCATTGTGTCATTAGGAAGAGTGATATGAGGGAGCACATCCATTTACCCAGCCTACATTAGCAGTTTGTAAGTGTAGTTTCACTGAAACTTAAATGAAAAGCTAAACACAGCATTTTAATTCCCATTATGAGATAACAATTATTCAAAGGATATTTGTGCCCCCTTTGATTATAGATTGCTGTTTGAAGATAACAATTAGTCAATCATCTTCACTATAAAGTTTCTTATTATATAAAATGGTTTTAATCATTGAAGGTTTTTGGAGCTTCAGAAAGTTAACACAAATATTTTGTGACAAAATACCCTAAATTAGCCACAATTAATTCTATCTTTATTTATCTACAAATATAAAATTGGTATATTTGATTTTGATAGATAAATCATGGACTTTCATGACTATATCATCTCCATCAATAATAGTTACATGAAAAACACTGCCTAATTTAATTAAGATATTTTTACAAAAAAATGAATATGAACTTAACAGTTCAACATCAGAGGGCATTTCAAGTATTTAAAATGTGTCTATATTCCATACAATCAAATTCACTTAAGTAAAACAAAAAATGCTATTAATAGTTTATAACACTAAATACTGAGTTCATAAAATAGATTATTTGGTTAAATGAATAAACAAAAAATAGGGGTAACTTTGTGTCAACAAAACCTCTTCTTTCATAACAAAAGAAGTTGAAACATGAAGAATCAGACACCAAGGGAACATTAAAACTAGTATTCATAACTAATTCTTGTCTACTTTGTGGAGGCAGTATTGCATTCAAGCCCAGGTGACCTGGAACTCTCTACACTGGTTTTGAACTAAAGGTCCTATCTCCTACCTCAGCTTCACAAAGTCACAGATTAAATGAGTAAGATACCGAGCCTGGCATTGTAACTAGTACTTTTGTTTGTTAACTTTTATTTTGAGACAGAGTCCTGGACCTTGCTGGACAAACCACCCCTCAACTAATTTTAGTATGCTAATTTCCAGCTTTTATTAAGATGTTATAAGGAAATTTCAATCTTCAAATATATCTATCAAGTGCCAACATTCAAGCTCTTGTGGGTGTTGAAACAGCACAGTGAACAAAAAAAGTATCTGTGTGGAATTCTCTAATGAGGAGAAAAAGCAACTGATAAAGAATTGATCATGTTGGTCATACCCTGGCAACAGCATTTAATGGAGCTATGAGAAAAATAACAATGTAAGCAGAAAGAAAGTAATAAAGTTGCTATTTTAGACAGAGCAGAAATCTCCCTAAGGATAAGTTAAACTAAACAATTAAAGAATGTGAAAGAAAATCCACTTAGCAAATATCTGGGAAAGGGCCATTCTGATTTTGTCATGGTAAGTGCAATGCCCCTAACAGGAAATAACCTTGGTGTTTCAAGAGACCTTAAGACTAGGGTGGCCCGGGTATATTCAAGGGGAAGATACAGAAGGAAAATGAAAACTGGGCCAGCTCACAGTGGGACATGGATTGTGTGATAGAGAAGCTATGCACATTTTTGGTAGAAAAGCAAAATGACCTGGAGTGCTATCAAAAGGTTACTCTCACAGTTGTGGCTTAAGTAGAAAGAAAAATGAAAGAACACTGGGTGTATCTACTCCACTCCAGGGCAGGCCACACGTCCGGAATACGGACTCCATCTGTTTTCTGTTTTGTTTTTGTTGTTATATTTTACTTTTGTGTTTATGATCTTTTTTTTTGTACATTATGGGTTTTGTTTTAGGAGAAAAAACATGAAGACAAGCCGGTAAAGAGGGATCTGGGAGGAGCTGGGAAAGAAAAGAATATGACTTCCAGACTCAGCTCTACACTCTGGAAACACTACATTCTACCACAAGGACATTTGATCAACTAAATGATTCAAAGGCAAATAAAATGTAATATATCAACTCAGCTGTTAAAATCAATGATATCATGGAACTCAAGAAAATTATTTGGGGTGAGGCAACACAGACCAAGAAACACAAATACAGATGATATGTACTCACTTATAAGTAGACATTAACTCTTAAATAAAGGATAGTCAAGTTGCAATATACAGATGAGAAAGGTTTAGTGGGGGGAGCAGAGAGAGGACACAGAGCTCACCCTGGGAAGGGGAAAGAAAATAGATTTTGTGGGTGTACCGGGGGAGGGTGAATATGTGACCATGAGAGGTCTGGCATTTGAGGAGGGATAGAGTGCAGGAAAAGAAAACTGTGGTAATTGGGGCATTTCAGGAATATATGGAAAACTAGTGCAGTGGAACCTGAGAAAGTGACCCTAGATCTTCTTTCTTAGATAAAATACTTTTAGTGAAAGGCTGGTATTCATTTCCTAATGTAGATCCATCAGTTTCATTCTCATCTGGTTCTAGAATACTCTATAAACTTATAGAAACACTGGATTATCTATCACCATGTGGTAGAAAAGCCTTTTAAGATGCAGTTGGTTCCACCAGAATAAGAACATGTTCTTTCAAGGGCTCCAGTGTTGCAACACCTCTTCAGTTTGTGGCTAACCTGTACAACTTCATTTTCTGTGTGATTTCTTAACTACACAAACTCTAAAATGAATAATGACTGTTATTGCTCTAGATAAGTTTGGATGAAGTTTAAGAAATGAGGAGACACATCAAGAATTTTCAAGGGGAAGCTATATGGAATATGATGCTTTAAATTTAGTTAAAATTGGAATTTTACTATGCCAAGGAACATATGGATAAGAGTGGTGATTATATAAATGCATTAAAAATTTAGAAAAACATATGCTACATAAGTTTAGTATTTGATTATGTTTTCAGCCTAGGGCTTAGTCACAGTTAGTCATACTTAGTGTGTATGATGGGGGGAGCACTGTCAGGATTACTCAGCTCTACAGCACTTGCATCTTCCTAACTGAAAGTATTTACAGCAAAGTTTCCCTTTCTCTCTGCCACATTCCTGCTATCCATCTTGCTGTTTTCACCACTTCAAATTCAACTATATTCATTCTTATTATAAGTATAATTACTGGTCAGATTTTTTCCTTTTGGCTCATTTCACTTAGGAAAGTATCTGTAGAGTTTATATATTTGTAACATATGACAGAATTTCTTTTATGTTGGCAGGGCATGCCACACTATATTCACGTATTTATCCATTGCAAAACAATTGGACTGCATCTATGTTTTTTCTCTCTCTTGTGTGTATCACTTTGTGGATATTACTAATCAGATACTCATTTAAAACTGTGATTTCCATTGAAAATATATCTAGAAGTGGAATCTAGTTATCATACAGTAGCTGTCCATGTGGATTTTCTGCCTTTTTTCTACAGTGGCTACATCACTTTATATTTCTAGTACCTGCTCATAAAGGCTCTATATTTTCTACATTCTCACTAACATTTGAAATTATAATTTAATTATGTAATCTCTCACTTTCCATTTCTCCTTTCATATCATGCTCCCTGTTTTATTTTAAACTGATGGTTTCTTTTTTCATTAGTTGTTCTTGTGTCTGTGTTCTTTGTGTAGTACTGAGAAGTCGTGGGATTTCTCCACCCACTTTACCAAGTCAATTTTCATCCTGTTCAGTTCATATTAAGAAAGTTATGTTGGCGATATTTGTGTAGTTTCTGATGATAATAGAAGACATAATCTCACAGAAATCTCCCTGATCCTCTGGATCTTTTAATTTTTCTGCTTCTTCTTTCTCAATATTCCTTAAGTGCAGGCCATTTTTGATTCTTTCTATTCTGTTTTAATTTTTACACTTCAAATGCATGTGTAGTAGTGTAGCATTGAGATTATGAATTCTCACTTCCATAGTGAGAGCCTCTTTATCTGCTATTAGCTGTTGATATATTGTCATTGGAGAAATGGTTAGTCCCATAATTTGTTCAACTTTTACTGTGTATGTAGAAAATATTGTAAATGGAAAATCACAGTGTCTTTCAGACTGGTCTATATTTTACACCCAAGTGTGCTTGAAACACACAGCTGTCCTGCCTCAGTTACTCATGTGCTGAGATCACAGGCATGTACAGCCTCAACTTTCATTTCTGTCATTGTTAATGACAAGCTGCTTGTGAGCTTTGTTGTTTTTTGAGGTGCAGAGTTTCCTGGTATATTGTGGATATTAATGTCACCAGTATGATTTGCAAATTTTCTCCCTCATTCTAAGGTCAGACATTTGCCTTTTAATGTTTTTTTTATGCAAATATGTTTTAAATTTTCATTACATGCAATTTTTCTTTTGATTTAATAAGATATCCATCAAATTTCTCCAAGATCCAAAGCTTTGAAGACTTTCCCCCATTTTAAAAATGTTTTATAAGCCTACTTCTTATGTTTTGGTCTTTGATCTAGTTTATTGATTTTTTAATATCATGCAAGAGTTGCTTTTTCCTATGATTATCCAATTTTCCCCACACTATTTACTGAAGAAAAAAAAAAAACCTCCACTTTCCAGTGATCATCTTGGTGACTATGTAGAAAATTTGGCTATGTGTGTCAGAGCATACGTTAGAAATCTATATTCTATTTCATTGACTATGTCTGTCATACTACAAACAACCAATTTTGAAGTATAAAGACTAGTGATTTTTATATATAATTTTTTATTAATTTAATTGATATATATTTGTTATTCATGAGCATGAGTCTCATAATGTTATTCTTATGTAAGTTTTTCATGTGTTGTAATCATCTTCATACTCCTAATTCACCCCTTAGCCTTTTTTCTCAATCTCCTTTATTAATCCAGAAAGTGATGTTGATTCTCTAGTACTATATACATTCTAGATCCCAGAGATAATGTACATGTTGATTATTAATCATGTTTTTGGGACTGACATATTTTCCTTAATATTATGTATTTATTGTTCTTTTTGTGAAATAAATAAATAAATAAATAAATAAAGAAGTAAATAAATAAATAAATAAATAAATGACATAAATACAAACTTTCTCAATCTTTCTCCAGCCAGCAACCCTACCCTACCATGCTGCTATGCATCTGCTTCTCTCTCTCTCTTCCTCTTTCTTTCTCTGTATGTGTGTGAATGTGTGTGACATTTTCTTCATTATTTTATCTGTTAACTGACTTTTAGCTGACCATTATAACAAAATACAGTAGACAAACCCATTGTAGTGTCTTTGTGATACACTCTGTTAGAATATTTAAAGCATGTACCTAATGATAGTTCACTTGTGCCTTGTGGTAGTTCTACATTTAATAGCTTTAGATACCTTAATAAAATTCTACATTAGTATCAACAGTTTATATTCCCATCAGCAGTATGCAATGGTTTCCTTGACCCTTTGTCCTCAGAAGAGTTTCTTGCCATTTGTCCTTTTAATAATTACAATTGAGATGGAATCTCCCTGCAGTTTTAATTTGCACTAACCTGACAGCCCAGGATTTAGTTTTTCATGTTTGTTGTACATTTGGACTTCATCTATTGAAGTCTTTTTCTTATATCCTTTTTCTCATTTATTGACTAGGTGGGTTTTTCTAGGAATTTTAAGTTTTTTATGTATTATTCTAACTATTAGTACTTTTTCTGTTATATATTTAGCAGGTATGTTCTGTTGTAAGGTTGCTTTTGATTAAACTGGCAATTTTGTTGCTCAGATATTGAATTTCAACAATCTAATTTTCAATGTTTTGTTTTATCCTGTTAAATGATATAGAGACATTTTGAGAAATTCTTTTATTATGTCAATATTTTGAAGCATTTTTTCAATATTCTCCACTAAGATTTCTGGAGTTCAGTATTACATTAAAGTTATTAGTCTGTTTGAAAATAATTTTTATATAGGGTTAGAGATATGAATAAGCTTTCTTAGACTTTGTTTCTTCTCAGAATCATTTGTTCAATGGACTGTACTGAAAAAAAATATATGTATGTATATATGTCATTTACTTATATATGACAGAGAGATGGCTGACAGACAGGAAGCCAAGCAGACAGACAGACAGACAGATAAAGAGATATATAGATAGGTAAATAGAGATAGATAGGTCAAGAATTTGGAGCTTGTATGTTCACACATGTACACATAAAGACATTGAAAAATTAAATCTCATAGAAACGCAAATACTATTGGTTCTATCAATTATTCAGTAGCTTTCTGTTTCGAAAAGTGATAGTAAACTGCTATTAGTATATAAAACAAATGAAAAATATTTAAATAAAATTTAATTAATAATAATCACATAAGCTAGTCAACTCCTTTTGAAATTTTACATAGAAATTAGTATCAATTTAAGTACATCTCTCAAAATATTTTTCCATATGACATTTATAAAAAAAGTAGTTTAACAAAAATTATAGTTTATATTCAAACTTCTTAAGTTTCAAAAAAAATTTTCCCATACTATGTTTCAGCCCTATTTTTCAATTTATTAATTTGTTATTGTCCATTATGTATTTCTTCAATCATTTGACAGCTGTTTCCCCAGATGGAATACCCTCTCCAGTCCTTCCTTAACATCTGATCCTGATTTCTGTTTCTAATATATCTGTTACCATGTTCAATGCTCACATATCTAAATCAAGTCTCTACTCTAGCGCACTTTAATATCTCTAATGCCTGATCTCCTGATGAGGTGTTTATTGAACCCAAACTATTTGGGATTTGTAGCCTATAGCCATATATATGAAGTTTTAAAATTATTTGTTTGTTCATTTATTTATCTATCTGTTCAGATACGTAGTAGTATTCTGGCAGCCACATGCAGAAATTGCTTTCATATTCAAATATGTGTGTTTAAGGGTTTAAATCAGAATATGAGGCTGGGGGCAAGCATCCTTACCAGATGAATGATTTATCTGTTCATTATGTTTTTAGGACTACATATAATATAAATTAAAATTTTTATCATTTGCAACCCTCAATCTAATGTTTACTTGTGGAAATTTTATTAAAATAAGACCTCAAATTGCTTGTAATACAGAGCTTTAAAAATGAGGATGCTGAAACTAATATTTGCTGTAGACATTGTTGTAGGCATTGCACTGTAATTAAAACACATAAGATATTATAGGTTTGATTATTTTTTCTGTTTCTAGGTAGAGCCTAAAGAAATTTCAGTTTTTGTGTCCATATGCAGATACAACATAGATCTTATGTACATGTGGCTGGAAGAAGTGAATTTATAAAAAATAATTATATTTTATATACTGCATTATAAACTAAGTGAATGCCATATTCAAAGTATATAAAATAGAGATTGTGATTATTAATACAAAGGGAAACCTTGGAGATAATGCTTTAATGTGCTATATCTGCTTTTAGAACACTAGCACATTATGAAGTCTTAAAGACTAATTATACTTATAAGATATAAATATTCTATTTAAAATACTGGTAAGGTAGAATTTTTTCTCTTTAATTCACAGTGTTTATCTTTCAACAGGGTTCATACTAATTCTGACATTTTTTCAATTAATAAAGTTCTCTCAAACTTTAATTAACATATGCCATAGAACTGTGCAGAAATTTTATTTATAAATTTAAAGTATAACTCAAATACACAACAATCTTTATTTGAAATTATTGTAAACATAGTTATTTCATATGGAAAAAGAAAACTGAGTTAGGGTATTTGTTGATTATCCTAAGATCCAAGTAAGTTGTCAAGTTACAAATTTGAAGATATACCACAAACTAAACAAACAAGGGTCATTCTCTAGGATCAAGAATAATAATGCAAATTTATAGGGGAATTTTCTTTTGAGATTTTTTTTGAGATCTTCTAGAATCTTATGTCATTTGTTGTATAGGAAGTGTTGTATCACTTCAAATGAGTCTGTTAGTCCTACAATTTTATTTTATATGATATTTGACCACTAATAAAACTGATAACTGGGAACACAGATGAATACAGATAAAATTAAGCTTTCTTCTTATTTTTTTTCTCTTCAAAAATGTCTATGTTAAAGTTCCAAAATGCATGAAACTTGCATTCTTAGAAAAACTCAATGGCAGCAATGATCCCCTAGAGGATTCTAGAAACTATATTTGCAGCAGTGTTGTTTCTCCTGCATTGGTCCCCACACTATGAGACTCTCTGACAGCAGACAACCAGTCAAAAGCATGACTGTTTGAAGGGTGATGGTGTCTATGCACAAGTGTGTTGTTCATTAAATTATAAAATTATTAAATTATAAAATTAACTGCATTATTGTTATGACTAGTAGAATAAAACATAGGTTACAATAGAGTTCAATGACTTCATCTTAGCCTTTAGCTCTTCTTTACTCACTTTTTTTACATTTTATTTATTATTGAGTTTGTTTGTACAAGTGTGTGTGTGTGTGTGTCTGTGTGTGTGTGTGTGTGTGTGTGTACCACAGCAAGCACGTACACATGGAGGAGGTCTGGGAATAACTTCTTATTTCTACTGAAGGTCCTGGGAATTACATTTGGAACAGCAGCTTAAGTGACAAATATTTTTACCTAATGTACATTTTGCCAAACTGATACACTCTTTCTAGAGAATTCTTTCTTCTCATATGTGAAGGAAAGCAAACTGTTTACACTAAATATCATCAGGGTAAGTTTCCATGGAGATGAGGAATCTGTAAACATTGTGATGAGCCCCATGAAAACAAAACTCATCTTCAAAAATGTCCATGCCACCATATGATTCACATTGGCTGTGACTGTATTGGTAAAATTCTGTAGATTTCTCTCTCAACAGACATAAAAATGAGAAGAAAAATGTCATTTCTGCAACATTTTTTTTCTATGTGACAAATCTAGAAGCAACTCCAGAAACATAATTCTATAAACATTTCCAGAA
Source organism: Phyllotis vaccarum (assembly GCA_033318265.1). Taxonomy (NCBI): domain Eukaryota; kingdom Metazoa; phylum Chordata; class Mammalia; order Rodentia; family Cricetidae; genus Phyllotis; species Phyllotis vaccarum. The sequence continues at coordinate 40,833,161 of JARWLC010000016.1, forward strand.
ATTTAGGTCAAACATTCAGATATAAATTAATATAAAATTCCCTTGTGGAGTTTCTTATCAACTTGTTAAGACCATAAGATGTTGGCTTTCCCCACTATGATGATACCCTTTAGTTATTGGGCAATGTTAACCAAATGTAACCAAAATAACATGTTTAAATCTTTGAGCTAAATATCTTGGTCCATGGGGAAACTTCTGAGGGGTGGGTGTAATGCAAGTTTCACACTTTCTTTTAGATTTAGTTGTTTTACAATATTCAACGTCCAAATTTTTTCTGGTATCAGCAGTATATAAAAATTGTAAACAAGAATTCAGTAGTCTCAATTAAGAGAAAAGATATGGTTTCACATATTTAAATATAATAGTTGAAAATACACTGAAAACCACAATTAATTAGTTAAGGTTCTTGAAAGGCAGACAGAAGCAATGTGATTAGTCCAACAAGTTATGTCACTTAA